>JAGQAX010000001.1:12190195-14590195 GCA_019142605.1 Cephalopholis sonnerati
CAATGCCTTAACAACAATCTTGGCCACTGTGGCTTGTTGACTTATATCTTTTTTTTAAAAATTGTTTCCTATTGTTGAATTTATGCCTTAAGGTAAAACACAACAGTAACTACCACTGCTACTACCACTGTTATCATCATTATTCCTGACCTTGAGTTCCCAGTGGTTGAACTTCCACCCTGGGGAGTAGTTGTCTCGGAGGTCAGTCTTCACCCTGATGTCAGCACCCTGCAGCCTCCTTAGGTATTTAGAGCACTGAGTCAACAGAGCCTCCTTCTCCTGCTCTGGCAGGGAGGCAGTGATCCCACATGGGATGATGACAACCTGGAAAAAAGAGAAATTATACGCATATAGTGCTGTATGTTTTTCTGTTTCCTCCATGTATTAGTTTATCACATGTTGGTTGTTTACTTTACTGAGAGAGATGTTCTTCATCTATTCTTTTAATTCATATAACAATTGGATAAAAAGCAGGTGTCTTGAGCTTAATGGGTATGTCAATGGACGTCTGTAAGTAAAAAAATAACATAAAATTGTCTATCAACAGTATCTACTGTACTTCCATGTCTTGTGTGAGAATGTGTGTGTGTGTGTATGTGTATTTACCTGCAGGCAGGCCACCCTGGGTGGCAGTACGAGTCCCATGTTGTCTCCGTGGACCATAGTGAGGACACCAATAGTCCTGGTTGTGATTCCCCAGGAGTTCTGGAAAGCCAGCTGTTTCTCACCCGGCCTCTTTGGATCCTCAAACATGATCTCAAACATCTTGGCGAAGTTCTGACCAAGATGGTGAGATGTGGCACCCTGAGGAAGCACAAAGCAATGCCAAATGCAAAATCACTCCCTGTTTTTTTTGTTTTGCTTTTAACCGAGCATTATTTACTTTGTTCTTAAACATTAACTCTAATCAATCACTGTCTGGCTGCATGTGGATCATGTGTGAAATAATTATCTTTACAATCTTCGTCTGTTTCTCCACAATGATCACCGAAGTTTTATCGACTTCTGTGTTGAGATTTACAAATTAAACATAATATTCTGCTGGCCTCAGAGTGAGAGGAGGACCAAATGAAGTGATCCAATGTACTACAGTACCTGAATGGCTCGGCCGCTGGCAGAGATGAATGCCTCCACAGTAGTGGTGTAATCTCCTCCTGCAAACTTCTCCTTCTCCGTCTTCCTCCCCTTCACCACAGGGATCGCCATCAGCTCTTCATACACCCTGGCATACAGATCCAGGATCTGAAGCACCTACAGAGACATTACACGTAAAGCACACTAAGACTTTTGGTTGTGTACAATACAGCATAGTTGAAACAATAACACTTATGTTGGTACTGTAAATGTACTGAGCTATTATTATTATGCATCTCATCACTGGTACATTAAAAAGAGTTCTTGTGTATTTCATAAAACATAATGGACAGAGGAACACTTGTGGAGGTTGTAAGGCAGTGTTGCCTGGATTATTACCTCCTCAGCTGCCTCCTCTTTGGTGGCAAAGGCTGTATGTCCCTCCTGCCACAGGAACTCTCTTGTTCTCAGGAAGGGCTGAGGGTGTTTGAACTCCCATCTCTGGAGGAGAAGCAGGGGAGAGAAAGAGGTGAGAAGAGAAATACACCCAAGGGTGATGTACAACTAAGAGGTGGGGAACAGGAACTGCAGATGAAGATGGCACAGATGTGACAGAGGGAGGATACTGACCACAACATTACACCACTGGTTGAGTTTGATTGGCAGGTCTCTGTGGGACTGGACCCATTTAGCGTAGGCAGGGTACATTACTGGAGTAAAACAAAACAAACCACAGGTTATTACCAAACATGACAGAGCAGCAAAACTACACCAACCGCTACATTAAAAACAAGATAAACACTTGTTATTTAAATATTGTATATGTTCGTTGTATGTGTCTGCATTGACATGTATAGTTTGGACTCTAAAGAGCTGACCTGTCTCACTGGTGGGTCTGACAGCAATGGGCTCTGCCAGCTCAGTCTTTCCTGACCGGGTTACCCAGGCAACCTGACAAAGATAACATCATTATAACTCTGTGAAGTCACATTGTTGTGTTACATTCATTATCTTTTTGTCTCAGTAAAGTGTGCTTCTGGTATTTTGACTGTCATGCTTTTCCCCTCCATTCTGTTATTTTATGTCCTTTTACCTCTGGAGCAAAGTCTGCAATGTGAGTTTTTTCCTTCTCCAGAGCAGCCTGAGAGACGAACATGGGGAAGTAGCAGTTCTCCACACCCATTTTCCTGATCTCCCGGTCAAAGAAGTCTTTAATAGCCTCCCAGATGGAGTAAGCCCAGGGCCGCAGCACATAGCAGCCGCTAACATCATAGTACTCGATCATCTCTGCCTTAGTGATGACCTGGAGTGGAGGAGCAACATTACATTAAGATTGGGGATTTAAAAAAATTCAGAAAACAATGGCCTTTTTTAAAGTTGTTTGTTTAGAATAGCTTTTCCAGAAGTAGAAAAAAGGGGACCTGTGACTATTCAACTAACCTGAGAGTACCAGTCAGCCAGGTTCTCCTCTTTCTTAGCCTCCAAGCCCAACCTGTCAGGAGGCAGACAACTGAGTTAGTGTGAAGCAAAGCTGAAGATTAAGAGGTCCAAAACACTACAATACAAGACATATTACTTCAAAGTGCAGTAAGTGATACTGGAGAAAGATAGTTGGTTCAGTCACAAACAGAATGCAGCGAATGCTGCTTGGGTATGAAAAGGTCCCTCTGGTGCTGTCCAGTTTGAGAATCCAACTAGTTTAGAATTATTAAAGCAATCTGCAGCACTTGAGGGGGTTATTCTTTAAAAAGTCTTTTATATTTTATGGCTATTAATCCTGATGAAGGCCTTAATGGCTGAAATGTGTAGGCATGCTTTAACTGCTTAATAGCCATTAGATATCAAAGGCTTTTTAGGAATAATTACCCTTGACTACCTCCGATTTCTTCGTCAATTCTTAAGATTGTTGAGTCTCATTCCCAGGTTGTTTGAGGTTCGGTCCGACTGCCAACCCAAGGCTGTCTGTATTTGACAACCTGGGAATGAGACTACACAATCAACTCTTCCTCCGGAATTGCAAACTGAACATTTAATGTGAGTTTTTTTGGCCATCACACATTTTAATTCATTATTTTGTTTGTAGACATCACAGGTTTTAAGAAGTGGAGATGTTATTTTGGAACCAAAGTCTGTCTGTTTTACTGTCTTAAAGTATTTTTCACTCAAGTTGTTTCATTTTCTTCTCACTGAGAGACCAATTTGTTAAATTAAAGGCAGTAGTGATGAAGCACTGCCTAAATTAAGTGGCAGAGCAATCTGGGAACACATACACTGGTGTGTCAGGCCGTGCCTGATTGGTTAGTCTCGGTGCAGGTACCATGTTACTCCTGAGTGCATCAACACAGTGCTAACAAACCACACAGCCATTCACAGCCCAGCTAACCATGCCACTCAAAGCTCATGTCAGTAGCTGTAAAACAGAGATAGAGCTGCACCATGAAAGGCAAAATCATAATCTCCATAACTGGGGCAATGTTATGATCATGATTATTAGTATTTAACTGAGGAACAGAAGTTTTCAATTGTACTTTTTGCATCTTTTATCAGAACCTCCAGCAGGTTTGGAGAGTTTGAGGGTGCCCATGTGCTACATTTTGTTTACTATGGACTGAAACACATGCAGAGTATAGATATGTGTATATCTGTAGTGCAGCGCTATCAAAGGTCAAACAGATTTCATTCTTAAGGCTGACAGCAGACCACAAGTGCTAATCAAGCACATGAAGAACACACCAACCATTTAAAACTCACCAAATCTGAATACAAAAAAAAAAAAAAGAAAAAAAGAAAACTCTGCTACAGTAGCAGAGGGCTGTGATTACAGATGATCCATCTTCTGTGTCCAAGCAAGAAATCCAAGTGTGTGCCTCTCCCCCCATAATGTGTCACCACTCCAGTATTTGTTGCAAGAGTAACACTCATGGCATTGTAAGGTTTAAATGAAACCATCCATCAACTGCCAGTTACTGCATGTTGAAGTGTCGTGTGGTCAAAGTTCATCACCTCCATACAAAAACAATGCATCTTGCTAAAGAAGCATGTCACTCAACTAAGTATAATGTGCCCAAAACAGAAAAGACAGCTCAGTACAAGGCTTTTTATTGGCTCAGACATTCTGACTCCACTTCCTGTCAATTTTAGTCAAATCATTTTCAGGACAACCAACAGTGACTGTTATTGACCTTGCCATACATCTGTTCATCTAACTGCCAATAAATCCATACACCTTTCTTCAGTCTGCAGAGCCTCGCTCCAAAAAGTAGGATGAGGAGGAAATATTTTCACTCTAATAAGAGATGCCAAAATAAAAACTGAAAACAGGTTTGATGTTTTGAAAATCATGACATGAGAGGTTAAATCTGCGCTGACAGAGAGAGACTGAAAGAAAGAGTTCAAAGTAGGAAAGTTGACTTCAGATGCAAAAAGTAAAATCACATTTTGTTCCTCAGTATTCTTGATGTTTACAGTATTGGATGTAATCAGGATATTCATCATTTTATCTGATATCAGGTAACAACGAGCCATAATAAAATCCCATGTTATACTATACATTGTGCTGACTGGTAACATTTTAAACAGCTACCGGATGAAGAAAAAGCTTGTTTATGATTGTCTGGATCTGCATCTTAACCTCTCTCCTCTCATCTGTTTCCAGTCTCTCACCGTGTTTGTTTCTTGGGTCCTTGACCCTCTCCTGCTCCTCCTGCTCCACCTGAGCCCTGGCTGGCTCTGTCTCCTTTACCCTTCTTCCCTCCTCCTGGTCCTCCTCCTCCCTGTTTCTCAGACTTGTTCTCCCTCTCCTTGCGGTTTTTATCCTCTCCTCCAGTGGCTCCAGCAGCAGCCACTGGTTTGTAGTCCTGTCCAGTCAGGGTCTTGTACTTGCTCTTCAGGTCCAGGAGACTCTTCACGGCTTCATCCACCTGGTCCTGAAATAGAATGAAAGTTGTTTTATTATCTCTGGTACGAGCTGACTTTAACTATTCTCTGTGATTGGTTCCTTACCTTAGGGGCCTTCTCGGACTTCAGCTTCCTCACTAGCTCTCCCTGTTGGGCCACCTGTGAGAACAGTTCCTCAGCCTGTGGGGAAGAGCTGGACTGGGTCAAGGTCGGGCTGGACTGGGTCTGGGCATGGCTAGTTGGGGCTTGTAATCCTGGTTTGTAATCCTGTCCTGTCTGCTGTTTATACTCTGCCTTTAGAGCCAACAGCTGCTTCACTGCAGCATCTACCTGATCCTGATGAACAGACAGCAGGAACAGAACCACTCAGTCACAACAACAGTGAAAACTGCACAACTATTTAAAAACACAAAGACTGATATGTAGTATGTGATACTGAGTCTAGTCTCACCTTGGAAGCCTTTTCAGCCTTCAGTTTCCTGACCAATTCTCCCTGCTCAGCAACCTTCTCATAGAGGCCAGTGGCACCAGGGGCAGCAGAGGCAGCAGGGCAGCAGGGCAGCAGGGGCAGCAGGGGCAGGGCTGGGGTTGTTCTGGACTGGGGCTGCTCCAGGCTTGTACTCCTGGCCTGTGACCTGCTTGTATTCGGCCTTCAGGGCAAGTAGCTGTTTCACTGCTGCGTCAATCTGGTCCTGCAGACACATGGATAATGATACTGTGACTCAACTCATGGTTCTGTTCTATTAGCGCATGTGCATTATTAACATTAGAAATAAAATATTTCTATTGTGATTATGAAAATCTGGATATTGATGAATAAAATCACTTGTTAAGCTTATAAGCTTATAGCTGATTTTCACTATCACTGACCAGGCTTAGCTTTTCATCATTACTGGGGTTGGGTCAGTCTCTTTTACGAGGGCGTTAGACTAGCTGTTTATGCCCCGCACCAGGTCGTGTTTCAACCAAAAGTTCTTTGAGTATTAGTTTGTACGTTGTCTGTGAATTGTGTTGCATTTCCCCACAACACAACTGTTAAATTTAGCATATAAAATAAGACCAGAAACGCCTCCTGCTGTAAGCATCTCGCTACGTTACTTCAAGGCAGCACATACTACAGCCTCTCTAGATCAGACACTGGCAAGTGAAGCCAATATGATTCCTACCTCTCTGAAAAACTGTATTTTCTTGCAGCAGCTGCAGTGGCTAGTCAAAAGTTATTTTGATCTTAGAAACAATACAATGTTTAAATTAAGCACAGATGAGTGTAGCTGGTCGTTGCAGGTAATACCAGTGATTTTCATTCTGCAGTCCAGTGGTTCAAATATTTCTCTGTAACATTTAATATTCATGACTAATTAAAAAAAGAAGCAAAAAAAACACTTCTTTAGGTCTTTTTTTGTTAAGAATGTAACTTTTGTCTGTGAAGGCTCATCACACCTTCAATTTTTTGAAGACAGGTGCCTAGGGGAAAATGTCTATAGGCAAGAGAAGCGAAAATTCCCCACACACTGTCCTTTACTTGCAACACATTTTATTCTATAAACACATTTTAGTCCTTAGAGGCTTTATCTGATGAAGATCTAAGGACAGAATCATTGCCTTTTTTTTTTAAAAATAAAGTTTACTCCAAGTACAGGACAGTGTGCAGGAATTCTCTCTTTTCTTCAGAATGTAACTCAAGGACTCAAAAGACAATCTCCTTCATATCTGTGTTATTTGACTGATGGTGATCAGTCAAATAACACAGCCTTAAACCAGTGAGAAAAGCACTAAGAAAAAATAAAACATATATATAAAATAATATATATATGTTTTATATAATATATATATATAATATAAAACAATATGTGTATTTAAGATCCCATCACTCATAGTAAGGTACGGATCACGAAAAGTAAGTTTTCTCAGTAGAGTAATGGGCGAATCCATTATAAGCTTCTTGGTCATCTTAGAAATGTGTAGTCAGTTAGTTTTTAGTGGTGTTTGCATGATTAATGAGGTAGACAGCCACCAGCAGCATTACACTGATATCCATAACTATGCTTTCACAAACACTCGTTTTTATTTTTTAATTGTCTTCCATCACTACATCTCTGCCGTCTGTGATGTTGCATCAGGATACCTTAGGGGCTTTTTCAGACTTCAGTTTCCTCACAACGTCCCCCTGTTGTGAAACGCGCTCATACAGGCCCGAGGAAGAGCAAGAGGAGGAAGAAGAGGATGAGAGAGTGGTTGCAGAGGGAGCAGAGGAGGCAGGGGTGGAAGGGGCCATTCCAGGTTTGTAATCCTGGCCAGTCAGCTTTTTAAACTCCGCCTTGAGAGCGAGGAGCTGCTTCACTGCTTCATCAATCTGCTCCTGGTGCCATCAACAAACCAGCTTATTGTTGCATGTCGTTATCCATAAACTTGACTGGCATGCAAATGACGTGGGGACATGAGCAATGACTGCACAAATACTTTTGGACACGAGCAGCGAGCGACTTTGGATGTGAGAATTCACTGGACAACGAATGAGGACACGAAAAATGACTGGACAAATCACTTAGTACAATATTAACGAACGGACAGATGACTTGGGACGTGCTGACTGACGGATGTGGACATGAACAGTGACTGGACAGGCACACGTGGACAGGGTTAGTACTTGGACAAATGGGTACCTTTGGTGCCTTCTCTGCCTTCAGTTTCCTGACCAGCTCGCCCTGCTGGGAAACACGGGTGAATGGACAGGAGGTGGAGTCTGATTGTGTGGTGGGTGGGGCTTGAGTTGAGGTGGGAGGGGCCATGCCTGGCTTGTAGTCAGTACCTGTCTGCTGCTTAAACTGCGCCTGCAAGAGACAGAAAGAAATTGTATAATTGAGTCTTCATTTTCACTTTCATTTTATTTAGTGCTTTTCATCACAGCTGACGTACCTTCAGAGAAAGCAGCTGTTGCACTGCTTTGTCTACTTCTTCTTTAGGAGCCTTGGCAGCCTTCAGCTCACGGACAGCGTCGCCTTGTGCTACAATGCTCGAGAATAGGTCACCGGCTGAGGCTGAGGCAGGAGCTGGAGCTGGAGCTGGAGCTGGGGCTGGGCAGAAGTTTTGGCAGCCTTGGCAGTGGTGGCAGGCTAAGATGAGAGGAAAGGCAGATTTAAAGACTGAGAGGAAGAGTAAGAAACTGACAGGTACCAGTTTAGCCCAGACGTCAAAGAGACGACTGTGGGTTCCTCGTAGCCTTTCTTTGAAACACCTTCCCCGCTCTCTTTAAATAAAAGCTAACTTCTCTTACCCTGCTGTGCTGTGCTTTTTGTTTTAGTTTGAATTTTCAGTATTTTGACACTAATACATTTTCATTTTTAAATGATGTTTTAAAATGAAAACGATCTTAGTACATAAGTGTTTTAGCACAGTTTCAGAAATAATCTCTGTCCCTACTAACACACCTGAAAATGCAAAACACATCAACATGCACATACAATGAGCATGTGCGTGCTGGTGTAAACAGGACACAGATTGTCTACTCTATGCCTGGTTGCTTAGTTACAGAAAATACTACAAAGCAACCACAGCAATGGTGAAAAGTAATACTAGAAGTTTCTTTGATTGGAATGACAGCGAGGTTGAACTGTTACTGAAAGTAACACATGAGTATAAGGCGGTCAAGGTGGAGGAAAACGTAGCTTGTAAGTCATCGCAAAGCAAACATGCATTAAAGGGAGAATTATCAATGGCCGGAGGACGCCATGACAATGGGACCCACACTACGGTGTAAGCATAGCTAAAATGTTTTGGCTTGACACATCATGACAGGTGAGGGCCAGTTCATAGTTTCTGCATCTATGGAAACTATGTATTGACGGGGGTTCGCTTTGGTGTGTGTAACTGTAAATGTCATCTACATGTCCGAAACGGTCCACACTTTCCTCTATGCAGACACATGTATGCAGCCCATTTTTTGTAACTGCGCAGACTAGACACCTAGCAAGCGTGCCAACTGTGCATGCTCCAATCTCTTGTTCCTCACTCCAGTCCAGCCCAAAACACTGCTGTCAAGCTAGCTACAGCCACCCACCACAGTGAAGTTAGTTCTAAGTTGGATATCCAACAGACATTCACTCCGGACCCACCAGCATCTACTTAAGTTTCACTTTCACTCAATGTGGGCAGGAGCTAAAGCAGTATGAACACTAGGCCTTAACACAGCAATAGTTATGGGTTTTAAAAGAAAAACGTATTAACGTGTATGTAGCCGAAGAAACGAAAGACCAGAGCACAATAATGTTTAAATTATCAACAAGCTGATTTGAGATGAGGGGCAGAGTGCTGGCTTACCTGCTGAATAAGTTTCAACTAAGTCTGCTGATAGGTCATTTAAGAGATCTTACACACTGACAAGTCTGGTTTAGAGATGAAATTAAGGATTAAGGTCATTGGTAGATGATTTAAAAACACTGGGTTAGAGGGTTTCTTCAAAAGCACTCACTTTGTTGTTGGAGGCCTGGCTCTTGCTCTTGTCCTTGGACCCAGCAGTCGGCATCTCCTTTGTGTGTCCGTCAGGAATGTAGAGCAGGACACAGGGACTCTCCTTACAGCTGTTAGGGCTGTAGATGTTAACCACAGTTAGACACAGACAGAGGGACAATCAGTCTGGTTAGATTCAGGTATGTAAAGTATGTAAGTTTGTGAACAAATAGGTCCTTTAACTCACCTGACTGGCTCATAGGGCTGGTCACAGACGTAGAAGCCCCGCCTCTGGAGCTGGATGATGTCACCTTTCTTCAGATTCTTCAGACAAGGATCTCCAAGCATCTTCTCCTCCATCTGAGAAAGGAAGAAGGAGACAATCAAACAAAATAAAAGACTGGAAAATGACAAATACAGTACACGCTGTGAGATCTAAAACACATTGCAGAACAGACCTTGCTGTTTTTGTTAATGTAATCCTTGAAGTCATCGTCTTTGGTGATGACGGCTTTGGAGATAAGAGGCTGGTAGTTTATGCAGATGGTGGGCAGCAGGGGTGCACTGTTTGTTTCAGCTAGCCATGTGATCTTTGTTGTCTTCTTGTAGTCTGTGTTCTCCAGGTTCAGACGGGCCTCCATGGACACAACCTTACCATCAGCCCCCCTGAGCACCGAGACAGGGAGCACATCATTACTTTAATGCAACAGCACGTGATCTCAATACGAATTAGCTGAGCAATGATCTGACATACTTGTTGATCTTGGTGATGATGAGGTTTCCCCAGTTGATGAAGGTAACCATCTCTCCCACTGAGAAGGTTTCAGCATCTGCTCCCTCGACCAGAACTCGAGGTCCGTACCAAACATTCTTCATGCCCACCTCTGCATTCTGAGTGGACACAGAAATGACTTAAGCACATGTGCTAAGAGATAACTGTGGTACCAACGAGTAAGATAACATTGGCCTGTAAAAGCTCGAGTCTAATACTACAGCATAGTGTACAACAACAGGTGCTGGACAAACTGAGGTTATCATGGGAAAAAGTAGCTTCCCCACAACGTTATTTTTAACGTTATTATTTTTTTTTAAATCTCCTGCTGCACAACCAGCACTTACAAACATCAAAAGTTTGAGGTTTACTTATTACATTAGGGCCCATACACATGCTGCATTTTTTTTTTTACACCCTAAAATCCATGGTTTTCAATGTAGATGCACGGAAGGCATGCTCAGAGTGAGACGCTGTTACAATGCGCAAGCGTTCCCTGGAGCCTGTTTTTCAGGATGTGATGGGTACGCCCTGAGATAAAGAAAATTAAATATTTGGAACGTAGCAATGTGCATGTCATGTGAAGAGGACCAAACAGTCACAGCCGGAAGATTATCTTTTCCTTCTTCCGTAAATATCAATTTTTGGTTACATAAGGAGTAGAAGTTGATTATTTTAGTGCAGGGCTACCCAGAGCTTTACATCTGTCCCACAGACAATATTTCAATACACACTTAAAAAACTACACCTGGAGGATGATCAACTCTGCACTCCAGATCTCTGTTAAGTAAGCCATGATACAGTGCTGATAGTGGTCGCTTAGCAACCTCAGACACAATCTGCATCAGCACTCTTGAAAGCTGCACAGAACTGGCACAAGACTAGCACCCAGCATCCTGTCCTCGTGTCTTCAGGCAGTTGAAGATGCAGCATGTGTCCCAGCCCTTGTGTGTCTGTGGGTGAGAGCTCTCTGACCTTAGGGTGTTTGGCCACCTCTTTGACCTCCTCTTTAGCCTCTGAGACGGTGACAGGAACCACATAGGAGCTGGACAGAGCTGTGTACCTGGGAGCTACTGGGTCAATAACCTAACACACACACAAACAAAGACATAAACACACATACACACAAAGAGGTCAGTAAAAGTAACAGCAGACTGATGCTTTGTAAGAATCTCTACGTACAAAATGCTGAGTAATGAAAGGACAAAGCAGAAAATGATGCAACTTAATTAAACAATGGTTCTTTGAAAACAAACCAAAAAAAAAAAAAAAAAAAAAAAATACAAAAATTTCCCAGCTCAGTCAGTGACAAATGAACAAAGTGAGACCCACAAGGTGAGAAAAGAGCGGAGAAAGAAAAGCGGATTTCATGAGTGAATCATGATTGTATGCAAGTGTGGGAAATTGGGAAAAAGCTTTTATTCAGCTGCCTGTTCAGTCACCATCCACTTTCACTATTTTAAGAGCATTTTATTTTTTCCCAAGAGTGTTTAAGAGCCCAAATGATAGCTGAATGATTTACAGGATAGACTATCTGAGCAGAAACAGATCAACGCCATCCCTGCGGAGGCAATGTTGTTTTGATCATACTAGATCACAAAGAAGCACTGGTACATACAAACCACTTAACCCAGTACAACAGAAGCAGACATTTTCCGTATGCAGGTCCCAGTGGAAACAACAATAGTCCCTAAATCTAACAATGATCGGATGGAGCCAGTCTGTCTACTCAGACTAGAAACCAGTCACACTTTACGCTTACAAATGCATTCTGTGCATGCTATTTGACAAAAAAGAATCCCTGTC
Organism: Cephalopholis sonnerati; assembly: GCA_019142605.1. Lineage (NCBI taxonomy): Eukaryota > Metazoa > Chordata > Actinopteri > Perciformes > Serranidae > Cephalopholis > Cephalopholis sonnerati. Next base: position 12,202,191 of record JAGQAX010000001.1, read on the forward strand.
ATTACCTTAGTTATGGTCATTTAGGAAATGAAGTGTGAAGCACTTTGAAATCTCACACAAATGAAAGCCATATTAAAACTAGGTGGATAGAGTCAATAAATGAAAAAGAAAAGTCTAAACCTCTGGCTCAAAAGGCTACAATGGACTAAAGGATGAAGGGAAAAGATGGAGAGGAACACAATAAGGGAGGAGGATGTAACACTGAATATTAATGTCTTGCAAAAACGGAAACCCAAGAGCTTTAATATGATGCTTTTTCTGAGAAGGACTGTGACTTTTTAAAAAGATCACTTTATGCAACTAGTCTGCTTTGTAGAAATTTTTAACCATTTGTGAAAAAACAGTCTGGTAAAAGCTACACATCTTACTCCATGGGTTTAAAAATCAGTTTAAAGTGACAGTTCACCCAAAAATCAAAAATACATATTCTTCCTCTTACCTGTAGCGCCAGTTGTCATTCTGGATTGTTTTGGTGTGAGTTGCTGAGTGTTGCAGATATCAGCCATCTAGATGGCTGCCTTCTCTCCAGTATACTAGAACTGGATGGCACTCGGCTTGTGGTGCTAAAAGTACCAAAAACATTTACAGAAATACATTTAAGAAACTGAACAGCAACGTCTCTTTCCAGAAACCATGACCCGGTTACTCAAGATAATCCAAAGACCTTATCATGAGCAGTTTCATGTAGGAACTTTTTTCTTTCTATCAAACTACACCCACCAGCTGAAACACTGTACAGAAGGAAGCATGCATCCACTGCTAGTTCATCCAACATCACTGAGCTAGCTAACGTTACAGCTCAGCTGAGGAGGACGGACCCCATGATGTTTATATCTTACTCTGACATGAGCACAAGCCTCTCGTCCGTTGCATCCGATGCATGCTTCTTTCTGTGTAATGATACAGTTGATGGATGTAGTTCAGTAGAAAGAAAATAGTTCCTACATTGAACTGCTCACAACAAGGTCTGTGGATTATCTTGAGTAACCGGGTCATGTTTCTTAGAAAGAGACATTGCTGTTGAGTTTTTCCAATGTATTTTTGGGTGCTTTAAGGACCACAAGCCAAGTGCCATCTAGTCTCATTATACTGGAGAGAAGGCAGACATCTCTATGGTCAATATCTCCAACACTTGGTGACTCACACCAAAACAATTCAGACTGATAAATACCACTACAGGTAAGAGTAAAAATATGTCTTTTTGATTTGGGTATGAACTGTCCCTTTAACAGTGGGGCTGGAGCGTCTCACTGGAGTAGTCCAGATTATTCCAATAACTGATTTGGTGTTGGGTATAGGCAAATAGCATATCCAGTCTTGACACGCTACCATGACATCCTGGTGTTATTTTACTTCTTTCTACGTGCAATAGTTTTGACAAAAGCCAAGTTCCACATAAATATGAACATAGACAACTGAACCACAAAAATGTCTCTTCAAAACCTCTATTCTACCCCCTACAGCCACATTTTCTTTACATTTATGTTGTGGGCACTGAAGCCTTCAGAACCAAAGCAAGCACACAGCTCACTACGTTTACTTCAGCATTAATCACAATCAGTTTAAACCAGTGAGGATGGCAAATGAGAAGTGATGAAAGCAACAAACAGGTAAAGAAAAGAAAAAAACATGGTGCAAGACACTAACATCGATCCATCATCCTAATTATTGTGCCATGATACAAGATGAGTTTTCACAAAGGGAGCCAATTAAGACTTGTAGAGAATCCAAACCAAAACAACTAGTTTACCAATCACTTCAATAAACCCTGTAATTTCTCTTCTAAATCGTATTGTCCTCCACAATTAGGTCAAACATCAGCTTTTAAGCAGCACCAGGGAGCTGGTAGATCCTAGTTAAAAGGACATGTCTCTCCGACCTACTACACAACTCTACTGCCTTTACTTTTGAATACTTTTTGTTCTTTGACAGGTAACCATTAACAATTTGGATACACTATACTCTGGACATCTGATTGGTTGGTAAAACAGTGAAGGCTGTTGGTGGATTGTCAGATAAACCAGCTCATGATGGAAGCAGGAAGGCAGTGGGTGAAAATGAGCAAAAGGAGGAGGAGGTGGAGGAGGAGGAGTACCTTCAGACAGCTAATTGGCAGCTTGGAAACAGAAGAGTGAGATGCTGTTTAATGTCAGATACAAGGAGGGAGGAAGAGAGAGGAAAGAGGTAGAGACACATTTACACAGAATGGAACGTTAGCATAATTTCCCCTCACCACTTTGTCCTCAACACAACTGTTACACCTGCCTGTTTTTGTTTGTTTCTCATATGTCCACCTCTGGCCACTTTATGGCTTTTATACTCGTACTGAGAGAGCGTCATGCTAAACTCCATCTATGCAGCAACACTATCCACCAGGCTCTGAATCCTGCCCAAAAAATACAGAAAATAGATTTTAAAAAAAGTAAACTAGATAAATAAATAATTAAAATTTTATTCTGTACTTTGGGGATCTATTTATTGATTATAATCTGCATTTTGTCTGTTATCTGACAAAATAAAATGCGACCACATTATCAATGGCACAGAGATGCCAGCAGAAGAATTTTGAATAAATTATTCACATTAACTTAACATTGCAAGGACTTCTGCAACTGAGTTAAGTAGTTCTGCCTGAAGACTCACTAGTTAAAAAAATTAATTCACAGTCAGTGAGTCAGCAGAAATGTGTTGTATTGCACCAATATTACTTCAAACCTGAGTGGAGTGGGTAAACAAAACATTAAGTATTCAATAGATGTCAATAAAACTTCATTAAAGAAGCAGTGTGTAGGATTTAGTAACATACAGCAATGAGGGCTGCAGACCAGCTGAAACTCCCCATGTGTCAAATGTGAACTCCCAGTTAGACTTCCTTCAGTGTTCATTGCTCAGGAGGTTTTAACCGGGAGCCGAGTTATCCACAGAGGTGTCTTCCTCTCCAAAACAAATGGAAAAGGTGATTTAAACCGATAAAAACACTGAATAAAGCAGTTTCACCTTAATAATCAGTGTTTTTTCTTACAACGTTCGGCTAGTGGGAGAGAGGCCACTAGCCCAGCACCTGCTAATGCCTGCTCATCTTTTTTCTCTGAAAGCTTCATGTGCGCTCACCTTTTGTCTCTGATAACTTAAAATCTAGACGTTCAGGAGGTTTTAATCTGAGGCCGAATTATCCGCAGAGGTCTCTTTCTCTCCAAAACAAACTGAACTGGTGATTCAAACACAGCATAAAGCAGTTTCATGTTAAAAATCACTGTTATTCTGACACTGTTTGGTGCGTTGTGGAGGGGCTGCTAACCAAGGTGGCCAACATGAAAATACAAACGGCCCCACTAGAGCCAGCAATGATCTTTACTTTCAGGTGATGATATACTAAAGAAAACATACCATTATATTATATTTCATATCTGGCAATTTATCCCCCTAAATCCTACACACTGGACTTTAATGCTTTAGCATGTGTTTAGCAACATATTTCAGCCACAAATGTAACTTAATACACTTGTGGTTATTCACTAGCAATTGTGTGGGACACACACAGGTCCAAAAGTTGAAGATTTAGAAGAATTAGTAGTTTGGTGTGTCACAAGAACATGGCTGATAACACTTAACAAGTCTCCAATGAAATCTATATAACGTCTAAATTAACATAGAGCAGCATCTAAGGTAGAGAAAGGTGTAAGATGAAACAGGATTTAGGAACCCATTACTGTAGAAATCACAACATCTGTTATTTTTCATTTGTGTTTTTATTTTTGTATTGTTCTGACTGACTGTGATTTAATAACACACTATAACAAACTCTGCAGCCACATTTAAACATGAGCTGCTGTTACAGCAAATTAAATATCGCTACGTTGACGTGAAGAACTTTGGAGGCATGAAACTGTCTGAAGAGGGCAGGGAGGAGCAGGTTAGTTGAACATGCATATGAAGCCGAAGTGTGTTCCTGAATCTCAGCCTGACGCCAACTGTGATCTTTTAGTAGCCGTTGCGTCCTTAGAGGTGTATTCAACTCCACCATTCAGGAGGGAGTAAGACCAGCCTGTCATTAGTATAACATGCTCTTAATTTAAACTAAGGTCTGAAACTCATTTTTTTCCCCTAGCATCAGATATGTATGCTGTGTCTGACCGCTGTTTATGTACATTTTTAAACTATTAGCTTCACACCTTCTACTTGACTCTGGGATGAAGCAGCAAGTGCCAGCAAGGAAAACCACACAGAGGAAGCAACACTGATGTTCAGACAGACTGAAATGAGTACAACAAAACATGATTACAATTAAATGTGGGACATGAAATGAAGCAGCTGGTTTGGTTTATGAGGTATTCAGTGTTACTGGGGGTGATATGGAGGGTGAGGGCAGGGTGATGAGGCAGGAAACCAGGTAGCAAATGAAAGCGTTCAACAGAATGAGAATAGCAAAGCAGAAAGAAGCCATGCCAGCAGTGAACCCACAGGCAATTCTCTGAATCTCGATTACAGGCAAGGTTTGTGTCATATGCGCATTCAATATCCCCTCTTTCTGGAACATAGCCAGGTCAAACAAACTCAAAATTAGCCCTTACTCTTAAAAACTAGCTTGTTATACAAGTGTCAGGGTATAAAAATGGTCTCCAGTTGCATCTTACTAGATACAATTTAACAGTAGTCTTCAGAGGGACCCTTCAAAATATTCTAAATTATTTGTGTATTTTTACTGTTACATCGATGCAGACCATGCTTACATACACATGGAGCAAATTTCATTGTCAGAATATGTTTTATCTTTTTTTTCCAGTACACAGCTAGGTTCAGTCTGGCTTAGATGACAAAGCAGGAAAATGTACCTTCTTATTGAAGGCCCAGATCTTGTCCCACTCCATGTTCACCACTGATCGTGATCCACCCTGAAGAAGGCAAATAAAAGACAAACATTTTTAACTGATAGAAAAGCAATTTCCAATCCATAGATACAAGAGAGAGGCTAAAATTCATTACATCACATTACTTATTACATCTGTAAATGTGAATTCTCTTAAAGGGTAAGTTTGGGAATTTTTTTTTCAACCTGAACCCCATTTTTTCATGTTTTTGTGACTAAGTGACTAATGGAAAAAACACTTTTTGAATTTACTAAACAGGCTGCAATGTAAACACTGGCAGCCTGTTTACACCATCAATTTACGACAACTAAAAGTACTTGTGTTTGCCACTGACACGCTGAGATTATTCTTCAAAGTGACTGACAACATAATAAAAAGCATCCCTACAGAGACAGACCTTGTTGTCAAAGAGTAAGATCCTTATTAATTAACCAAAAACAGACCTGAAATCGCCATCACAGATTCCAACAGACCCCATTTCAATAAACGGTATTTTTATCCTCATAAAGCATACTTCATTAAAGTAAAATAAAACTCACAAAAATTGTCGTTTCATCTTTTCCCTGTTCCAACAATGACAAGCTTTAGTTTAACTGAAATAAACTCTTAAATTACCCTGTAAGAGGTGAAAACATGCTGCTCTATGCATGCTAAAATGACTGTTTATTTACATGGAGTCTGGTGGAATTGGTGATGGCATTTTTCAGGTCTGTTTCTGGTTAAACAAAAGGGATCCTACTCTTAAACAAAAAGGCTGACCTCTGTAGGGATCCTTTCCATAACGTTGTCAGACACTAAGAATAATATTCTGAGCCTGTTAGTGGCAAAAACAGGCACCTTTAGTAGACGTTAATTGACAATATGAACATGCCCCGAGTAGTTACATTGCAACCTGTCTCGCTGCTGCCAGCTACAGCGTTCAGGCTCAATACTGGACCATTACTAAAATATATTGCCTCCATTAGTCACTTAGACTATAAGAAATAGGGTCCAGGTTAAAATACACCAAAAACACACTTTAAGTCCTTGATTTTTTAAAACGGTGACACCTAACAGAGAAAACAAAGAAGACAATGCACACATTTTAAGAACACCTTAGAGCAGACTGTTAGTACCACGTATACAGTGTTACACAAATTCAGTCAATGTGACAAAAAAATAATTCAGTTTAATGTGCTAAATGCTTTTCAGGCTTTGACTTATAGAATTTTCTCTGGTTGAGAATTGAGAGACTTGAGAATGTTTTCTCTCAGATATTGTTTGTCTGTGATCATCAAGGCCCATGTTTGTTTTAGAGAGGTATCCAAGCTTTTCCCCTGCCCATCTTTTACTGTAAAGGTGTACCTGGGCTGCTATGAACTGTTTCAGACCCTCAACGGTCATTCCTCTCCTCAGGACTCCTCTGACAGTGGGGAAGCGAGGGTCATCCCTAGAGGACAAGATGAGAAAAGTCAAAAAAGAACATGGGGGTAGAGAAGGGAAATGAGTAAAGGTAAAGACAGGTAGGGGAGGAGAATTGCAGGACGGGGAGAAAGAGGAGGTTTTGAGACACCACCAAGTAGCAGTAGAGGAAACAGACCTTATACATCACAGATATTCACATAAGCATCAGTCACTAGATACATCAAACAAGACCCACCATCCATCAACGTATCCCTGGTCGACAAACCAGGTGAGCTTCCTCTTGGACAGCACTGTGTTGTTGAGGTTGAGTCGAGAGTACTCCCAGATGTAGGGCTTCCTGAGGCGCAGAGCGTCGATTATCCAGTAGAACTGCTCGTCACGATCGTGGTACTCAGTGGTTCTAAGAGCGTGGGTCACACCCTCTAAACTGTCCACGATGGGACAGGCAAAGTCATATGTTGGGTAGACGCTGGAAGAAAGGAGGGTGAAAGTTAACAATTAATGTTTGTAGAATGTTTCAATATGTCCAAAAATTGATGCAAATACTGCAGATGTTAATGTGTCCGCGTTATGTCAAGTACTTGTAGCTGCTTCCAGTGCGAGGGTGAGGCGTGTTCTTGCAGCGGTAGAGGGTGGGGTCTCTCATGCAGCCGTTGTTGGAGCCCATGTCGATCTTTGCTCTCATGCAGCAGCTCTGGCCCAACTCTGTCCCAGCTTTCATCTCGGACCACATCTTCATGTTCTGTTCCACCGCTACAGAGGAGATAAAAGATTCATGTTGTGGCTTCAGAAAATTTAGACCTTTTCACTGCAGCTTCATCATTTACTGTGTCTCATTAACATGGCAGACGTACTGTTATTTCTGCATTTGGACTCTGTGCGCTGCTCCCTCTCCTGTTTCATCTGCTCAGGAGGCGTGTTGTCGATGTAGGCTTTGCCCTCAGCAAGCAGCTGTTCACCAAATCGCATGATGGTAGGAAAGTGGTCGCTGGTGTAGGTGAACTGGTCTGGATGGATCTGGAGCATGGCAACATCTTCCAGGATCACCTGAGAAGCAACACACACATTTAGAAATGAGAACACGAAAACCCATTTTTGGCAGTAACGTTGAACAGCCTGGTGACTGAGTAAGCAACGCTTTGAAATAAGTATTATTCCTGGTTCTAATATGGAAATAACAACTAATTCACATGCATTCTCCCATTTGCACCGAGAACTGCGTGTTTTTACCTTCTCAAAGTCCTCCTTTTCCTTCTCAGGGTTGGTGTCGTCAAAGCGCATGATGAGCTTGCCTTTAAATGTGACCTGGTAGTGCTGGTTGAGCAGAGCAGCCTTGGCATGGCCGATATGCAGGTATCTGGCCACACAGAGACAGATGAATAGTTAAGAAAATTACTGAATGACCAAGTATACTCTGAACTTCTCCGAAACTCCAGATCAAGCCTTACCCGCTGGCCTCAGGAGGGAATCGAACCACCACCTTGCCAACCTCAGCTCCTGGCAGTTCCACAAATTTGCCGACATCTTGCTTCTTCTCATCCGACTGCAGATCAGGGAAACAGTCAGGAATACAACAGGACAGCTGCATTTGTTTTTTACTGGCTCTGTTACTTTTTGTTACTGTTACTTAAAATGCTCATCTCTGGTTTCTATACAAGACAACAGCTTGTATTGTTTTTGTTTATACATGAAAGCTTTTTACACCATTAATAATTTTGTTTTTCTTCAGTAAACTGAGCATATATGCTCAAGGTCAGCCCTGCCTCGCTTCACACTGATGATCTTTTTCTCCAAATGTTATAAACATTAAATAATAAATCACTTGTTAATGTCTGAGATTACACTTACGTTGGATTTGCTCATTGGAGCTCTCTTACTGGCATACTTGTTGCCCACAGAAGTGAAGGGAACCTGCGTGCTCAGGAAAGAGAACCAGCGATTGACGTGGGAGAAGGATTTGCCTTGGCTTGGCCATTCCCCATGACCTGCAGAGAAACATCCGCACCTGTTTAGCTTCCACACTAAAATAGAAAAACAGAGAAAATGGCAGAAATCCAATCCGGTAGATCCTGAATGGTACTGACCTTTAAGGGCAGCCCAGACAGAGAGGTCAGCCAGGGTGAGGGCATGTCCAACCAGGAAGGTCCGCAGGGAAAGGGCCTTATCCAGTTCACCCAGTGCTACGCTCAAACCAGGCTGACCACACAGACGGCGAGCACTGAACTCCAGCCAGTGGTCGACCTGCAGATACCAGACAGTATCTCAAAAGAGGAAAAAGAAAACCAAACAGAACAGAAAATCTTTAACACACACAAACACACACCTCAGTCTGCTCCATCATGTTGGCTCCATACAGGCCAAGAGCGGGAGCCACGCGGGCCAAGTACCGACTGATAGAGTTGGCATCATTGAACTGGATCGCACTGAGGTAAGAGAAGAGAATACAAATAAATCAGTAATAATCAAAACACAGAAATTGTACATCTAATCTAGTAACTTCACAGAAACATTCTCTACAGTGTGCCATTAAAGCTCATTCAGCAATTTGATGAAATAATAACGTCACCCACTCTGAGACGTGAAGCCGGGTGTCTTTGCCTTCCTCCACTGACACCTGCACACTGCCCTTCACATGCTCTGCTGCCAGAAGCGCTCCTGCAGGACAGAGGAGAAAATTCAGTCTTTGTTAGTGTTTGTTGTAAGTCTGGGTAAACATGGCTTGTCAGCGTAAACCAGCTTCAGTCAACTTTTAGGTCAAGGGCAACTGGACTTGCTTTAACTTCCTAAATGTTTGGCCTCTCATATAAAAAAAAGTATCCAGAGCAGTGATCTTCACAAACCAACCAGTTGAACTGGTCCTGTGATGCAGAACATGCACACTGCAGTATTTCATGTTACTCTGTTCACTGCAATCATTGTTGAGGAACTGCTTGCCTAATATTTGGGTTTTTAACATGTCAGTACTCAAATACCTTTGCAGAGCTTGAAACGCCATAGACTTCATATCAATACCCAAACTATACATGGCATTAGCTCACGGCACAACAAAAATCTTGTGGTTCTTTCTGCATAGACAAGTCTCTGGGACCTTTAAATAGTAAGTAAGAATAAAAGTTACCCTTCCACTGGGACCACTCCAGCCACAATACAGTGATCATCAACTTGAAACGGATGTCAGCCTTAGAAATAAAGCGTTGGCTTTTCTACTTCCTGCCCCCTACTTCTGCCCCTTGGGCTTGGACCACACCCATCTTTGAACTCAACCTTCATTTTATTCTCAACTACATGAATCTTGCATAGCTGCTGTGTTATCATGTTAACGTAATCTGTCAACAGACAAACAGACATATAAACACCAGACACAACACTCAAAGCAGCTTCTGTGGCAGTTCCTGCTACAATTCAATATATATACTTTATCAATTATTAATCCCCAAATGGAAATTCAGAATAAATGGAGAGATGTCAGAGTGAGGGGGCTGCTTTGGACAGGTGCAGGTGCCCCCAGCAGTTGGAAGTTCGGTGCCTTGCTCAAGTGCACCTCGGCAGAGACCTATTGGCACCTCTCCAGTTACTTGGTCCATACCAGGACATGAACCGACGACCCTCTGGTTCCCAAAGCAAGTCCCTATGAACTGAGCTACTGCCAGGTATCACCTGGACCACATTTTGTCACGATGATACACAAACACACAGATATACAAAGTGAAAACAATACCAGCCAAACAACACAAACAAGACAGCTCTGAAAAGCAAAGGGACCATATAGGCCTACTTCAACCAGATGATCTTGTTCCTCATACTCTGAGCATTCCTGACTTCTGGTTGTCTCATACACAGGTGTGGCTTACACCATAACAGTCTACCATAAAGGTTTGATAGAAGAGCTGCAGATGGTTTAGCTTTTTGTAGGTTCATCTCTACAGAGGAAAACTGGGTTTGTAGGCACCACCCCAACCACTGACCATTGCTACCCAGTATTCCAGGAAGAGTGCTGATGCAAAGGAAATGAAACCGAAATCAGACTGCAAGGAATATCAGTGCCCATCCAACACTGCACGTTTCAGCATGCTTGCATCAGCCTGCTGTTTTCACTGCAGACACAGAGGGCGCTGTTTAGCCGCTGTCACTGCTAGTCAATATATCAGCTTATCATTGTACAAAGCATTGACACGCTAACCGTGGGAATTAAGTTTTATTCAGAATTGATTGAAAACGACACAATGAATTATCGCATATTAAAAAAATACGTCAGGTTGTTGATACATTTGAGCAACATATACCGTTGCATGTCCAAACCTAAACCACCCTAGCTCATGTCAGCGTGTCAACTCATCCACAGTGTGTGTATGATTTATCCATGTGTCATTTAAAAGGTAATTAAGACATTTGCATGTAATGAAGCAGAGTTTACATGTGGCGAAAGTGGACGTGTGAGAGGGTAACATTTAAGGTAGCTGCTGTCATTAAATATAAATGTTACTGAACTGCCCACATGTTGTGGTTCGGAGTGCCACGACGACAAGCTAGCTAGCATTAGCTAATGCTAAGTACTCTTACTAGCTAGCCGGTTAGCTAACTTCATGCACGCCCCGTTTGAACTTACATGGACATACTGTGCTACCAATTTAAATTCATATATGGGTCATGTTACAGACGCTGCTTATTTGTAAAATAAAATAGCTTGAATCCTTCGTAGCTCTTTCCGTTTTTTGACTTGCAAACATCCGCTAACAAATTCGGCTGTTTCCATAAAATAATATTGGCACAAACGTAACAAAAAATTAAACTTCAATATTGTATTTTACTGATTCTGTTGTCTTCACGTTCTTCCGCATAAACAAAATCCTACTGACTGGCTAGGGTCTTTAATTTTCTTAAACACAGCTATCTATATTTTATTTTACGCAAACAGACATCAAAGTGAAAGTTTTGTCTCATTTGTTGGGGTGACACGTAACAGCGCTAACAGCCAGCTAGCCATCTGTCACCGAGTGAATACACACGACTCATTGAAGAAGTATTTCTGCAGCGGTCACGGGCTGAAACTCACCTAGAGGCGGATTGCTTGTGTTGATGGTGAGGTTTAAAGCCATGCTGTGAAATCCGTCTCCCACAAGGGTGGTGAAGCCTTTTTAATGTTAAAGAAACCCAACAGAAGACAGCCAAGACTACTCCACAACAAGCAGCACCCCGGCGGCACCAGAGCAGCACGGCGTGAAGATACAGATAAGACTTCTTTGTTTTTATGACTGCTGACCAACAACTCATTACTGCCATACTGCCACCTACTGTACAGGAGGGTGAACACACATACACATATAAAATAGAAGCTCTAAACAAGAAGCTCTTGTGCTTTGTGTTTTCTCAAAACAAACATATAGTACACTTTATGGTAAAAAAACAAACAAACAAACAAACAAAAAAAACAAATGAAGAACTGCTTTGACTCCTGACAGCAGTGAAGTGGATCAAGCATCATTATATCTCAGTCACTGGAGTTCAATAATGATTAGGCCTGATATATCTGAAAAATATTTTAGATAAATAGGCTTAAATATATAGCCTACGTTTTTTTTATATATATATTATTCAATGATTTTTTTATCGATTAAGAAGTTAACCATAACTAAGTTACAGCACTGAATGAAGCACCTTTAAAACAATGACAATAACAATAACAATAATAACATAAAACGTGAATGTCAAAAGAGATGGACACCACTGATGTTGTTGGTGATGTATTCAGATGAGTAAAAGTACAAATACCCCTGTTCAAAGTTTATTCACTTTGAACACTTACGCCCTGATATGGATATTTACTGATATACATATATTTGGTTGATTTGATAACGCTTTATTGTCAGGGGGAAAAAAAATCTGAAATTTGTCTAGTGTCCAAGGACGTCAACTACTTCAACAAAAATACAAAATACCAAACCACCAAACAACCCAAACGACAAAATCATACTACAAATGCTACAAATCACAATATATATATATAAAAAAACAATATAATGTCTTTCAGATTTACTGTTTATACAACATAAATAAAATGAAGGGATTAAGTATTTAAAATAGTACACTAAAATATCGAATGAAAAAGATCAAATGAAGGCATTTAGTATTAAAAGATAAAGGCATAAAATTAAATTAACTTTAAAAATATTATAATAATAAAATCATATCTTTTAAATTGACCGTCTTTTAGCAACATAAATAAAATAAATAGATTTCGTATTAAGTTTAAAAAGCATACAATTAAATATAATTAACTTTGTAAATAATGGTATGAACAAATTAATATTTCAAATATCATATCTTTATCTTTTATAGCTTTGTTTATGCAACAACAATGTAGTAGCTAAGGGGATTTAGTATTTCGTCACAAGACTTTTATTCCTGGCTATGTGTAATTTAATTGAACAAATCTAAACAATGAACACGTGACAGATTATACATATTTGTAAAGCTTAATACTCAATACCACAGTCTCTTTATCGTTAAATAATAATAATAGTAAAATACAACATTTAAAATGATTGTAGCAGTGTGTAAGTGCAGTGAAGAGATACATTTTTATCAGTGCTGCTCTGTCCCTTCGGAACTTAAACCCTTAAAATAATAATGAAACTAAATGATATCATTGGTCATGCTCATGTACCAGCCTCTATCTGTCAAACCCATTCATGAGTCACTGCTTGGTAATGTTGTATACTTAGATCCCGCCGTTGTGGCGGAACTACAAGGAAAAGGCAAGAAAAGGAGTTTCGACCCGGGCACGTTGTCCTGGTGCACCTCCTGCACTGGGGTTTGTTTCATGTGAATGTATTGTACGAAGTTTGTTCAGCGGTGAATTGACAAGAGTCACAACAACATTAAGCTGTGTTGCTGCTCACTGACCTGACGTGGTAACGCAAATATTACACTCGGCCGTTATATTACATCATTTACGGTCTTTATAACAGCATGATCTCATCTTATCGTTTATAAATGGCACAACTTGCATGATCTGTTTTGCTTGTGTTATTCTGGCAATCTGATGACCATGATATTAAATACACGATCGTGTTCATTGCTGTATATTTGTGTACAATTAATATGTTGTACATATATGTTTTAACAATTTCGTCTATGCATGTTTTAATGTTGTTATTTTGCATGTGCGCATGTTACTAATACATGTACACACATATATTGATCCAATAAGTTTCCGTGTTAGTTGCTTTTCACTATGCAGTGCATATAACCCTTCTAATTATTGTAGATGCAAACATATACTGACATACTTTCAATGTTTTTCAGCTGCAGACATCCAACATTTAATATTAAATCTGTCTCTATTTGATTGCTATTACAAACAATTAGTGTCACAAATCAACAACAGGTTAGTAGAATAAGTTGGCTTAAAGGTTATCTGCCCTGTGGGTGTAGTGACTATCAATGAATACGTTTGGTGTAACACATGCAGCAGGTTGGTGGATGTTAAAGATGGTAAAATCAGGGTAAAATTGTAGCTTCATTAAGTTGTGCTTTTCTGTATAAATACTGTAGCACACCGTCAGTTCAGGGTGGTAACATCCACCATGACTGATCAGTGATCAGCTTTATGTCAGACTTAGTCTCATCCTGTTGCACAGCTGATCCTTAAACTCTCTGTATCTCAGGTCAGTCATGTCTCAGGACAGTCTACATGGCAAGTGGACCGTCTCCAGCAGTGATGATGATGACGAAGCTCTTCCTCTTTCTGGGACTACAACATCTAAGCCCCAACGACCTGCTGTATCCAGTCACAGCTCACATCCACCTGCCTCTTCCCCCAGCCCCAAACTGGAACCAGTGAAAGCCACTGTGGAGGTGAAACCAGAACCAGCTAGAACCCCTGTATCCTCACTTGCTATTGGCTCTGAGGCCAGACAGTCAGCAGCAGCCAACCAGTTAAATCCAGTGAAGTATGAAAGTAGTCCATCATTGGCTGGAAAGCGGAAGAAAGAGGTGTCAGATGGTTCAGGCTGGGCTCTTTCAGACAGTGATGATGATGATGGAGATGTGAAGCGGAAGAGCCTCAGTAACCCGCCAAAGAGGGCGCCCCCGAGTCCCAAAACAAAGAAACCGAAGGTGGAGAACGAGCGCCCTCCGAGTCCCCACGGTCGGCTCTACTATATTGACGAGCCAGAGGACTTCTTTGAGTCCAGTGTACCTTGTTTAAATGACACCTACAGGTTTTACCTCAACAAAGTCACAGGTCTGGACAGGAAGTACAACAGTGGAGCTCTGCACATCAGAGGTGAGAGGAGTTTAAGTTAATTACATTACGTTAAAGAAAATGATGTGGCAGAGAAACTGCTTTTGTATTCGGATAAGTCTTTTTTGCGAATCCTCGCAACTGCCTATCTTTCTCAGGCTCATCTGACTGTTCCACCAGTAGAGACTGACCTCTGGTGGCGGGTGCTGTGCACTACAGTGCACTGCATCAATACAGCATCTCTGTATCAGTTTAATAGAATGAGGAACGTCTGTAGTTTTGATGGTGTTGGTTGGATTTTTAAATACCCCGGCATACCATAATATCTTAATACCAAGCCTACCATGAGCACAGTGTCTTGTTTCTTAACCTGACTGCAGATTTCACTTTGATTTCTTTAGGCTGTAGATCCCTCGGTTTTAGAGCACGGCTGCCACCTCTTGTCATTGGTCTTTTATGTAGTTTTATCTGGTAATCTTTACTTTTTTTCTTTTGCTAGACATTCTCTCTCCATTATTTGGGACCCTGAAAGAGTCAGTTCAGGTGAGTAACAACAGGAACTGCAGAGACAATTTTATGTCCTGTTGGCAATGTTGGTATGTCAGTTGATAAGTAGGGGTGGGTGATACCACAAAATTTCGTTTTGATCCAGTACCAAGTAATTCATGGCCAGATTTGCTGATACCAATATTTTTTTATTGATAAAAGTGGACAGGGGAGAGCAGTGTGTCATGATTTATAAGGTGAATAATAAGTCTGCTAAAGTAACGGCTACTGATGACCAGTCGCAGTTTGTGGTCGTTGTTAGCTGTAACACTGAAATGTAACTGTAACCAATGCTAAAGATCCAGTTTGATTAAATTCTGAGGATCTATGGTCTGGATGCTGATGCATTTCCCCCTCCTCCCTTCTTTACTGTTGTAGCTCCAAGTTCTCTTGGCAGGTGGTAACAAAATATTAAACTCATGGCCTCAAGTGTATTTTGTGTTCAGTGATAATAAGTATTGTAGTCAAGACCACTTAAACTGAGTCCAAATCACGTCCGAGTCCAAGACTTAGAGGGGTTTAGACTGAGTAAAGACCAGACCAGTGTGATTCCCCCACTGCATGGCACACTTACAGTAAAATGTGGAACATCAACTTAACTTTCTTTATTCAACACTCCTTTTTTGCACAGGCAGTTTAGAGACACCCCTGCTGTTGTGGTCTTGACAGGTCTTGAAATAAAATCCAGAGTCCTCTTTGTCTGAGAAAGAGATAAGACCAAAATGCGGTCGAGTCTAAGATGAGACCGAGACCTTCAAAAAGTGGTTTTGAGACCGGTCTCGAAACCAAGACCTATCTGGAGTACTACAGTAGTGGTACTAATAAGCAAATCTTACCATGCTAACACTCTACGTTGGGTACTAGCTGTACTGACGTTAACATTAAGCTCAAGTTCTTTCTCACAGCTAGCATGGCTCTAGACTCTTGTATACATCTTCCTAACAGGGTTTTATCCATTAATACAGTTATACTCTCTCCCCTCATAGTTTAACTACTGCTTTGATATTGCCTGGATGGTGGCGCAGTACCCACCAGAGTTTAGGTAAGTTCTGCTTCTTCTTGTCTTCCATCACATTATCATAAACATATCCACATATATCTAATTAGTAGGGAAGCTACTTATGTCTACATTATACTGATGTCCGTGCGCTCGAGTGTATTATTGCTTGTGTCGTATGATTGCAAATGTATAACTGTACATGAGATGTTTTCTCATAAATTAAAAAAGGAAAAAAAAAGTCAGAAAAATCTCTAATGTAGAATTACTGTAATAGATTAATCACTCTTATGGTGGCAAATAGTGGAGGAAAGCAATCATGCTGGAGGGACAATCTGATAAAACATACCTGGTTTTAACCCTTGATTTTTGGGTTGTGTTTACAGGGATCGTCCAGTTCTGATCGTCCATGGAGATAAGAGGGAGGCCAAGGCCCGGCTGGTCCAGCAGGCTAAACCTTACCCACATGTCCGCTTCTGCCAGGTACAGTCGCCACCACAGGAAACAATTGTTTAACATCAGTTTCTCTGAAGTGCAGGCGGCTGATATTATTATGCATTCTGATGTGTAAAGTATGAATGTCAAACTGGGAAATGCCTGTTAATGAGACTGTTCTGTAAGGATTCTGGATGTCCCCTGAAATGGGACTATTGTGTGTGATTTCCCCGACAGGCCAAGCTGGATATTGCTTTTGGAACTCACCACACGTAAGCATTTCTTTCCCTGCCTTTTTTTTGTTACTCACACATCAGATTAGTTTTGACGTTGTTTGCAGGTTTATGGATAGCCATGCCAGTCGGTTCAGGACCTTGGTCCAGACTCATGTGGATTAGCATGAAATGTCTTTCATGGTTCCCAGAGGATGATACAAGCTTGATGGTGATTCTCTGATGTTTTACCAAGAGGTTGACAGTTGTGGTTTTATGTGGAATATCTCAACAGCCATAGTATGGATGTACATGAAAATAGATGCAGATATTAATGTCCCCCTCAGGATGAATTGTAATCTCTTTGATGATTCCTTACCTTTTCACATAACGCCATGGTCAGGTCAAAGTTTTATCATCTAACATTACATGGAAAACACACTAAACTAAGGTGATGAATAAGATAAATATTCTACTTGTTAACATATATACGTAAGCATTGTCAATGTGAGCATGTTAGCATACTGATATTGACGTAAGCATTTAGCACAAAGCACTGCTGTACCTGAGCGCACCTTTCTGGAGCCAGTAGCATAACTGTAGAAAATTCGCCGTGTTTCTTGATTTGATCCCAAATTGAAGAAAGAGACATGAATTGTCTGTGTGACAGTTGTCAAAAATGGTAATCCTTTAAGGAAAGGGGGCATTAGCAATTATTATTCCCTGTTATAGTGTAATACTTCATAATATTGATATCTTGTATCACTGTATTGAGAGCTTTTAAGTTCAGCAAGCTCTCTGACTAAAATCAAATGATGCAGTCTCGCAGTTATGTTGTAACCACTCCACGCTTTTTTCACTTATAAAGGCCTGGCACATCACACAGGTGTTTTCAGTTACCCTGGCTGATGACACCTCTGGTCAGGTTGAAGTTAGGTGGAGCTACACTCATAATAACATGAGGTCACCAAACTCTGTGTACTTATGAATGCTAACAGTGAAAGTGATCCCGTCCTAACAGTTGCAGCAGAATTTTTTTTTTTTTTGTAAAGATTATTTTTTGGGCATGTTTGCCTTTAATGGATAGCACAGGCAAGCGTGAAGGGGGAGAGAGAGTGAGGGAGTGACATGCAGCAAAGGGCCACAAGCCGGACTCGAACCCGGGCCGCTGCGGCAATAGCCTTCATACATGGGGCGCCTGCTCTACCACTAAACCACCAGCGCCCCAGTTGCAGCAGAATTAACAGTAGAATGAGAGTGATGTCCATCAACCACAGTTTGTACACAACCACACAGTCCTGAAAGATGTCTGATCAGCCAGCATGAGCAAAAACACCCGTGTGGGGTTAGGGTCTTTTAAGTATTGGCTTATATACCTTGTGACACATGTTGAAAATTAAGCTAAACGGACAAAAAAGTAAATGTGGTGCTCCTTGGATTGTCCCATTTTGCAAGTTGGGATGTTGTTTACCAAGTTTGGTGTCTTTAATTTGTAATGTGGGAACAACATGGACGCTACAAAGAAGATGTGTTGTATTTTATTGCTCGGAGCTCTCAATGAACAACATGCTGATAACAGTTTGAAACTTTATATGAATGACTTTTTTCCAGACTTCTTGTTGCACCAGTATATTTTCTTAAACCACTAAAATATTGCTTTACCTGTCTGTTATCAGGGTTAACGTTGAGAAATGACTTTTGTAACCAATCTAGTACTGTCTTCTTGGACAGCAATTAATACTTACAACCTAATACCATATTACAAATTACACATGAGCAAAAAAATGTTATGCAATACGTCAATTAATAACACGTTTCTTACTATCAACTCAGCATTTACTTTCATCCACCATGTTCCTGCATAATATGACATTACCTTGACAAGTCCAAAATTTTTGTTTCCCAGTAGTTGCTCCAACTTGAGGGGGTTCATGTGAATTTTCCCATGTTAAATTTAATTTTTCTGATTATTCTGACACCACACAAAAGTAGGGTTACTCTGTAACTGCATGATTAGGGCTAAAGTGGTCCAGTTATTTTTCTAGATATTGTAACCATCAGGCATCACAATGATTTCACAATGTTCTTAAATACACCTGCGCTTTCCCTGCTATGACACATCAGAATGTGTGTTTTGACTGAGGTCTGTTATTATTGTAAAGCTATCAGCCTTTACTAACATATAGTAAGTACTTTGCAGATACAGTCAGCAGTATTGCAAATTGTAATATACATACATTTACATTTACATTACTAGGTGATTTACATTGCACTACAGGTCTTTGAGTGTACTCTTTGTTTGTTTGTTGTTGTCATATAAAGCAGAAAACGGTGTGTCTTTATGTAGGAAGATGATGTTGCTGTGGTACGAGGAAGGCTTCAGAGTCATCATTCTGACTTCCAACCTCATCAGAGCTGACTGGTACCAGAAATCACAAGGGTGAGTCTGTCTGCTGTGATTTTTATAACCTTTATTGAACCAAGGAAGTGTTTTGGGTGTGTACACGTCAGTCTGGGAAGCCACATGAAAAGGAAAGATGGTCCAAGTAGATGAAGACAGTAGTTTCATATTTGTTGCACAGTATCCATATATATAGTGTTTGGTCATGGAAACGCCCGTGAATATATTATTTCCAACCCAGGATGTGGATGAGCCCCTTGTTTCCACGGTTACCAAAGGGCAGCAGTGCAAGCGCAGGTGAATCGCCAACCTTTTTTAAGAGGGACCTGCTGGAATACCTGGGAGCATACCGTGCACCAGAACTCGAGGAGTGGATCCAACGAATCAAAGAGTACGACCTGTCAGAAACCAGGTGAGTGTGAGGCATATATGCAGACTGACACAGACTTTATTGTTGAAAGTCTTCTGTGATGGGAGAAGCCATGCTTGAAAATAAGGAGATATAACAATGACTCTAACATTCAGCCAGGTAATGTAGACATTGATCTGCTGTTAAATAATGATCCTGCAATATTTACTGCAGTGGTAAATCAGTCTGGATTACTTCTCATCTTATACATATATCTTCTATTATCAGGGTTTATTTGGTCGGCTCGACCCCAGGGAGATATGTTGGCTCAGACATGGAACGCTGGGGCCACCTTAGGCTGAGGAAGGTAAAGACTTGTATCTTTGTCTCTGCTCTTCTCTCTTACTAGTTAATAACACACTGCTGTTCATGACAGAGGACTAAGGAAGGAAACCAAAGTCAGTAGCTGCCAGTAGTTCCAATTTGTCTCTTTCTTATACGTAGTTTACTTTAATATTTTCACAACAATTCACAACAAGAAGAGATGTATGTAA
The DNA here is from genome assembly GCA_019142605.1 of Cephalopholis sonnerati. Lineage (NCBI taxonomy): Eukaryota > Metazoa > Chordata > Actinopteri > Perciformes > Serranidae > Cephalopholis > Cephalopholis sonnerati. The sequence goes on from JAGQAX010000001.1 coordinate 12,222,202, forward strand.
TGTAATTGTAATTTATGTAAGTTTGAATAAATTTTTCTAAAAAACAATATACATATGCATACAGAAGTAATCCCTTTCAATCATTATTTATGACCCACTCGAAGTGAGTGGTGGTGTATTTTTCTGCTGACTCTGTCCTTTGCCTATATTGTCTTATTAAATAATATTTTCTGTGTTTGGAACGTTTATGGGTGTGTACCTCCACAACACTCAGGTGATGTCAGGGCTCTATAAAAAAGTAGTGACCAGGTGACAGACTGTAAGCAGCAGGCATCCAAGAGACAGCACTGAAAAAAAGGCACAATTTAGTTAGGCAAAATGCCAAACAAAAGTTAATCTGGGGTTGATTTTTACTTTCACTTTCACTGGTGAGCTGTTTACAAACTAATGATAATCCTGCTTAGTCATGGTTTCGGTTCATTTCTGTGCAAAATCAACTTTTAGACTTGCTTCTGAGTTGGGTCGTCCCTCTCACAGTCATGCCATCTTTAGATTTGCCAGAGGTAGAATATCAGTCTGGTTAACTTTGGAAAATACACTAGAGGATCCTTGTCTTTTGTTTTTAATATGGATGGGTGTTATTAATGTATGTATGTAATTGCATTTTCTATTAAGGTCCTGCACACGATGAGTTTACAGACATTTTCTATTGTTGATGTGTAAATCAGTCGGTCACTTAGCTGGTTGTTGCTAGAACAGATTATGATATACAGTATTTGTTATTCTGACCTAATTTTTTTACTACTATTTTTCTTGTCTGACGTTATTTGGATTATCTGTACCAGCTGGTTGTTTATCACTGTCCAGTTCCTAGCTGCTGTTAAATAGCCGCCACACCTACAAATGTCTCAGTTGCAATGAGGACACTCCATTTCCTTCTGCTTGGCATCATTTAAAGTATTTCATACTTATTTGTGAATGCTGACGATTTTTGGGTTGGCACCTATTACACTATAAAGACATGAGCATGAGCATGTTGTTTCTTTTGTTTTAACTTTGGAAAACAGCCATCAGTGATGAGCAGTTTAACAATTTTTAGTGCGTATTTATCACTTAAAGGTATTTCCCAGTGAAACATGTACATTGTCCATTAGGAGCAAGTCTCAGTTCAGCTGCACCCCAATGACAAATGAATTGGAAAAATAAATAAATGTTGCTGATATAATGTGAAAAAAATTGTATTTTCACAAGCCAATAAAAAATAACACTTAAAAATGCTGTGAAATGTAACAAATTCCCTGCAGTCTCTAACTATGAGTTCCTCATCTCTTCCCTCTCTTCTTATTTTATCAGCTGTTGTATGACCACACAGCCCCTGTTCCTGAGGAGGAAAGGTGGCCTGTGATTGGCCAGTTTTCCAGCATCGGCTCTATGGGACTGGATAAGACCAAATGGTTGACGGGGGAATTTCAGCGCACCATGACCACACTGGGGAAATCCTCTCATCGCCCAGACCCCCCCATGCACTTGGTACGTTCCTTCAACATAAAGTTGATGTGATGTGGTGATGCAGAATTCACATGATATGAGAAAGATAGTACAAAACAATATAATACAGATTAGGTTTTGTGTGGCTGCTGCAGCTGCTATCATTATGTTCTCATAGAAAATAGCAATTGCCTCAACTTTAGAGTTGTAAATGATACAGCAGTTATTTGGAGGTTACATGTTTACATTTCCTTAGAGTCCCTGTTGGATATTTGATTGCATAAAGCCAATTTGTAAAGAGTGTCAGACACAACAATGCTTAATTGTATATTTAACCCCTACCTCATCCCTTGCACAATAAACTGATTTCCAAAAAATCAAATGAGACTATGAAAGTTTAAAAAGAAGAAATAACTAATTTTTCCTCTTACATATAAAAGTTGAATGCAGAAGCAGTAAAACACTATAAGTTCACTGACTTACTGACTTTCTCTATTTGTACTGTTCTTGGCATTAACCATTGTCTTGGAAATTGGCAAAATTACCTAAACAAGTCACTAACTGGTTGATCTTTTTCAGCTGTATCCATCAGTCGAAGATGTGAGAACTAGTTTAGAAGGCTATCCAGGTGAGTTATGTTTTTTCTTACTTTGAAAATATAATGTGTTAATATGTGTTGTGTTGCTGAGGTCACAACCTTTACTAAGTGCAGGTACATATTAGCCACAGCATGATCACTTTGTCAGCTTACTTACTTTTTTTCAATTTAATCATCCATCTGAACATCAGTGTTTGACTCATTACTTGATTGTAGTAGCATTTGCTTATTTAGTAATTGGTGTCTATTTGGTTGTGATGTACATCTCTTTTGTCCTCCAGCGGGTGGCTCTCTTCCCTACAGCATCCAGACGGCTCAGAAACAACTCTGGCTTCACTCCTTCTTCCAGTAAGTTCACTTCTGCAGATCAAAATTCAGTCCAAATTAAGGTGGTTAGCTAGTTGTGATATCTTTCTCTTTTGTTCATTTATAATACCCATATTGCACATTAAAGTGAAAAGCAGACGTCAGGCTATAAACGAACTACACCAAGGTTCTGAGTGAAGATGTTCTGTAGTGTCATTCAGCAACTTATTAGCAACTGCCTTTTTAAAGACACATAAAAGCTTTAAAAATTCACAAGTGGGGTATTTACCGACGTCAGGTACCTAACTAAAACCCCATTCAACAAAAACCCATTGACTTCGAGCTGAGGAAACCAGGAGTGCTAAAATGCAAACTCATGTTTGGGTTTTAGGACTCATTCCTGCACCACTGTATGACCAACAGTTCACACTGCTCTATCTGTTGTTATATATTCCATCAAGTTTAATCCAACATATTAATAATGTATGTGTGTGTGTGCACTTATAGCCGTTGGAAGGCGAATGCGACAGGAAGGAGTCATGCCATGCCACACATCAAGACATACATGAGGGTGTCACCAGATTTCACTCAGCTTGCCTGGTTCCTTGTCACAAGGTGTGTAACTGAGCTTTACATTTGCTGATTTTTTTTTTTTTATCATGTGAAATTGTCTTTGTTTTTGTGATTTTCTGATTTGTACTTACTTATATGTAAAACATAATAAGTACTGAAACTACATAATGTTTCTCATCAGTCTGCTAAGCTTAAGACAGACCAGCTGCCAACACTGTTTATTGCAGACTCTGAAGAAACTTGTTCAAGCCTCAGATTAAACCCTGTCCTACTGAAAATGGACTGAGATGATCATTTTATATGCTGAAATGATCCTTTCCTTACCCACAGAGCTGTGTTGACACATTAAAGCATACGTGTATGTGTGTGTGTTTCAGTTCCAACCTGTCCAAAGCAGCGTGGGGTGCGCTGGAGAAGAACAACACCCAGGTGATGGTTCGCTCATACGAGCTGGGAGTCCTCTTTGTGCCCTCCGCCTTTGTAAGAGCAACACACAGACAAACATTAGCAGTATTACATGTGCTGAATAACAGTGACAAAAATACAGAGCTGGTGCACAGTGATACATGGTGTGACTGTCTCCTTCTAGAACATGAAGACCTTCCCTGTTAACAAAAACCCGTTTCCTGTCTCCTCCTCCTCCTCCTCTGGTTTCCCTGTGCCGTTTGACCTCCCCCCCACATGCTACTCTCCAAAAGGTACACAGAACTGTGTGGGTGTGTGTATGTTTGTGTGTGAGAAATTCTTAGTGTGTGTTTATGTACACATTGGATTATTCAGTGAGACTGTTGCTCTCAGTCAGATCTACCCTTCACTCCTCCACAGCTCCACCCTCTTGCCATATTACTGTCCCTTCAGGCTCCAAAAAATGTACGTAGTTACAGAGACGTCACCCATTGGTTTGTGGACTCTGCTTTTTCAGTATTTCAGCCATTGCCATCTTAGTTTTTTGGAGCCAGAAATGACCATATTTGGATGAGAGGCTTGCACTGTGGAGGAGCGAGGGGTGGATCTGACTGAGAAGCCGAGGACACTATCAGCAGACAGCCTGTCACTCAAAGCAGCCCGCCCTTAATTATGTATAACTTTAAGCCATGAGAAAATTAATGGGTGAGTCATATAAAAATGCACCCCTGTACAGTTATCACAGAATGTTTAAATTAGCTATAGAGACCAAAACTATTTTTGCACCATTCCGTAAGCATGTTTCTTTCTGCTGTAAGGTTGGGCATGTTAACATTATGTAGTCAGCCTCAAGTGGCCATTTGAGGAACTCCACAGCTGCAGTGACATCTAGTGGCATTAGGGTGAAAGAGTTTATACTGACACCACAGCTGTAAAAAGGTTAAAGAGATCTCTAGAGAGTTATGGCTTATTTTTGAACTCAGACCCAAATTGTATAAGTGTGTGGGCTGCATTTTTTTTTTTTTTTAAATTCCCTAATTTGAAGCTACATTCAGAAAAAGTCTTCATTCTTTATCTTCCAAGTTTCACACAAGAATGAGATCAGCAATGTCACTCAGAATCTTATCAGACACTCTCCCTCTGCTGGATTTAAAGTGTTTGTAGTTTCCTAATTAATGGCAGACACCAACAAAAACTGTCATTATGAGAAAATGCTGTTTTGGAATTGACATATCGCAGGACAGCTCTACCAAACTGACAAGATATCATATCTTTTGTTCAGTTAGAACAGCAGCAGCAGTATGCACATGTTAATAATTCTATCTGTGATTTTGAATGGATGAGTAGTTTCCCTTCACTACTGGTTTTCAGTTTACTGTAGTTACCAGAGAAGCTGAAATGCAGCCATACTGATAATCTCATGGTCACCAGTTGTCTGCTGTGCTCGCTTGTAAAATGCATTGCTGGTCATTGTATTCACTGGCTCCCTGTATTCACATTTTATTTCACTGACTTCCTCTCCTCTTTCTGTGTTTTCAGATCAGCCGTGGATCTGGAACATTCCTTACAACCAGGCTCCTGACACACACGGCAACATCTGGGTTCCCTCCTGAACACGCACACACACACACACACACACACACACACACACACACACACACACACACACACACACGCAGACCTCTCTATTACTTAAAAAACTACTGTCTTTGTAATTGTTAGTACTGTATCTAGATGTTAGTTGTCAGTAACATTTATTTTTATATTTTATACCGTACTGTAGACTCACATGTTTTCTACCAATAAATAAAATAATGCCATTGTTAGTTCAGTTGTGACTGTTGCCTGTTTCTGTAACATTTTTGCAACCAGGTTTAAATGTGAAAGGAGATAAATCATGAGTTTGGATTAAACTTATTAATTTAATTACAACATGTAAGATTAAGATTTCACTGAAACTAATGTTTAGTTTTTAACAGCATCGTAACATAGACACACGGGAAACGTATAGGTTACTAGCACTCATTTTATTTTTATCCGTTCGGTGCACAGTAGGTCACCAAATTATCATCAGTGAGGAAACAAATATGTCCAGAAGTCAGGTGGGATCATATTTTGGCTTGATGCAGCATCCTACTGAGTAAACCTGAGATCCTCCAAAAATAGATCACTTCTTTAAATCAGAATTGCTGTACAGCAAGTTCTAAATATGCTGATTACTGATTCAGCAGTAAGCGTTTGTTCCTGAAGAAACTTTTCATCTGTGGATAAACCTGATTTTGATAAATGGATAGCACAACTTTATAAAACATCGCAGGCCTTGCAGATACACAGAGTATTGTCTGTTAACAGTTTGTTACCACGCCTGTCTTTACACAGAGCCGTGGTCACAGGGCCCACAGCACTGCAGGTTTTCTGACCTACCAGGTTGATAATTGTATTCCCTCAGTGTCCCAGGTGTTAATTTGTCACTGATCTGGCAGTTAGAATGCAAACCTGCAGGAGCACAAGTGTCACTGATCTAAGGAAGAGCCACACAAAGGTTTGTTCTGCTCCTGACACATCGGTCTGGGTAAAGGAGCTCTAAGACCCTGCTGACAGAGTCCCAAGTAGGAAAACAGCCCCTGTGCTTTCTAAGTGCTGAAATTGCTCCTTTTTAAGAAACAAAAAACAAACTTGTATTTAAGGGCCTTTTCACGTATAGTCCTTTTTAAACAAACCAAACTCAGTCCTCTTAAATTGCACCAAAAAGGGGACTCAGTTCTTTTTGTGTTCACAGTGTCAGTTCTTTCATGTAGCACTGCAGTGCAGTCATGAAGCCCCTCACTTACAGATAAACTTAAAACTGGGGGAAAACCTCAGTGTCTCTGTGCTGTAGACTGTATCTGTTTGATTTATTCTGCATTCCACATCTGGAGACGTGCAGTATCTTCTGTGGACCAAACTACTTCCTCGTCCTGCATCCTTGCAAGCGTTACAGGCCAATGTGGTTTTTTCTGTTTTTTTTCAAGCGTCTCAGTGCAATAGCATGTGATCTAGAGAGCTAAATACAATGGCAAAGAGCAAAGCAAACCTGGAGAGCTTTGTGTTGACAGTGTACAGGTTAAGTGAACCGCATCGTGGACTTGAAGCGAACCAAACTCAGACCACCCCAAAGGTGGACTGAGTTCGGTTCGCTTTAGAGGGGTCTGAGTTGTCTTGAAGTGTTCACATATGCCCAAAAAATGCTGAGTCACCACTCTGAGTCTGCTTAGAGGGCTGAAAAGGACCAAATGTGAAAACACCCTAAAGGTCCATTGTTTAGGTGCATTTAGCGACATCTAGTGGTGAGATTGCAGATTGCAACCAATGAAACTTCTCCAGTGTGCCAAGCTTATATATTTACTTGTCAAAACCTATTTGTTGGAAGTTGTTGCATTGTCTGTAATTTTCTACCCATGTGTTTTGCATGTTGCAAGTCGTATTTTGATGACCACCCTGTCAGATTGGTTCAAACTACTTGATCTCGGGAATTACTTGCCATATTGCTTGGAATGAATAGACCAGATAAATTAAGTGATTTGCGACACACTTTTTTAAATCACATACCTCAAAATCTTTGGGCTTGGGAGAAGGTATTAAGTATTTTCAAGTCAAAAGGCTCAAGTCCAAGTTAAGCCACAAGTTATTGGTGTAAAAGTTCAAGTCGAGTTGCAGGTCTTTCTTGATTTTGTCGAGTCTAAAGTCATCAAATTTGTGACTCAACTCTGACTTGAGTGTGAGTTATGTGACTGGAGTCCACCCATCTCATTCTCAGGCAATGAAAATACAACAATTCTTATTTTTTAGGTGGTTATATTCTAGTGAAAACATAGTTATGAATATGATCAAACATTTCTGCCAATATGCCCCTAAATACTATACAATGGACCTTAAACCAGGATACAATATGTCTGTGGCCCAATGGGACATTTTTCAAGTCATGCAAGAGCAGCACTTAAACAGTGAAAGTGACCATGAGGTCAGCACAAATACCCTAGAAGGAACTAATGCTTTGCCAAAGTGCTGCTCAAGTTAGCTGGGGCTCCATGCTGTTGTGACATTAGGTTAAAAAGAAACCTAAGCCTGTGCATAGGGTATGTTTAGGTTAGGTGGGCGCCGCTGACTGTAATGATGAAACACTTTACAGCTATTGAGAATGTTTCATGTCTCAAATGTAGATGAAGACACTAACCTGGTGGTTCCAATTACTGAAAGGTCAACACAGTGCCCACCTTCCTGCCTCCATGTTTTGCAGCTCAGTGGGTACAGAACAAGACACTAGGGAGAGCTTTTGGGTATAATTAGGTGTCATCTTTACTTCAGCAGGATTGCCTGTTTTTAATCTCTTTGAATTATGGTGAAACACTGAACTCTTTTTGCGTGTGTTTGTTTAGAGAGACACCTAAATGTTTACACTGCAAATAAAGCTACCATAAAGCAAGGAAAGGAATAGTTTCAGTGATTGTGAAAGATCATGAAGGACAAAATAGTTGTTCTGAGGCATATTATTATGCAAATTATGACTGTGCTTACACATAAACAAACTACTATCATATGAGTGCCGGGTGGACAAAATATAGAAACATCCCACAGTGCAGTGCGACAACATTTAGGTCAGTTGTAGCCAGGTGTACCTAATAAACTGGCTCCTCTGTGTGTACAGTAAGTTCTGTAAACTGCGACTCCCGTCGTTCCTTGCGTCATTGTGTCAACATGGCGCCTGTCTGCCGGACAAAAGGCGAATCTGTCTGACGGTGGATTGAAACCCAATTAGAAACAGAGGAGACATTTTGGGAAAACTGTCAGTGTCCGTGTGTCCCGGCGCCCCGAGGCAATAGATATATGGTAAAATAAACATCTGTGGAGGCTCTTAGACTGGAATATTAAGGTAAGTTTAGTCCTGCAGCTCCAACTACTGCTTTCTTGAAGCGGTCCTGCTAGCCTGATACATTTCCTTTTCTCTGTATGCTGATAACTGAAAACTCCTTAAAAAATTCGCCCGTGCTGCGGCGTTTCACTTGGCGGTTAATGCTCACACTACCTAAACTGATGTCGACCCTATTATCTACATATTAAAGAGTCGGCTTGTAATTCGGCATGCACATAGTTTACCAAGAAACACTTAATCAAACACAATGTCAACTTTTCCAGTTGGTCTACAATGCTTGCTCCCGCGATGCACGGTGTGTTTTAGTAGAGTGTAGTAATTACGGTGAACAGCAGACGAACATGCATTAAAATGTGCTGTGTTGTTGTGCTTGGACTGAATTCGTTTATATGATGTATGCCGAATTGGGGAGTTGTCCTTAATAATCCATAAAACGTTTTAAGATACCCTCTATCAGGCGTGCTGTTTTTCCTATGAGCAGGGCAAAATTAAAATCCCTTATCCCTCAATGTAATTCAGCGTTTCAAGAAAACACTGTGTATCGGGGCTACCTCGATATTTAGGTCGACTACAGTGTAGTCTGTGGTCCACATGAGCCAGCTGTTCTTTTTTGGTTAAATTTGGGGTTCCGAGGCCAGTTGAAAAGTTGCCTACTGTAATTAAATGACTTTTGTCTATGTGCTCAGCTGGCACACGTCTGCAGCCAGGATGCAGTTCAACGTTATGCCACGTCTGGTTAGGATCTTGGGTCAGGTCACAGGGTTCAGGAGCAGAAACACAGCTTATCTATAACATGTTAGAGTTTTTTTTTCTTAGGAGTATACCTTCAAGTACAGCAAACATGACATTACTTAGGACAAACACACACAGATAAAGGCAGTTCCTGGTCCTGCATGGTGTGGGGTTTGTCTGGGAGGTGTGAGGAGTGAACTGGATGGTGATCATAAATGGAGAGTTTCTTGTACTCTGGGGCTTCAGTTGAGAGATCTTTGCTTCACAGAAAGGTCAGAGGTCAAGTCAAGTTCAGCTGCAGAGCAGCACCTGGAGCTTGCTCAAGGACACCTCAGGGTTTGAGTCAGACTGTCAAAGTATTACCCTGGCTGTGATGTCAGTGTTTGTGTGTATATTTTCACGTGTGCTCACACTCCCATACTTTCTGCAGTAACTGCTTAGCAAAGATCTCTTAAGGAGTTGAGCAGTGCCAGTCAGCACTATTTGATTACTGGTCCCTCTATCCCTACATGCACACAGTCCATCCCAGCCCACACAATTGCACATACTGTAATGCACAATCTCTGTTTTAGTGTTTATTCCACTGAGTCATAAACTCTTCAGCTTATGTAATTTACTACAAGAACTTCCAAAGCTGCCGACATCATTTAAAAACAGAACCACACAATATTATTATTTGATGGCTTCTTAAATATTCCACCTTTTTTTTTTCTTAATGTCGTCTGTTCTTTATAAAAATAAACACAACATGGAGTACTTTCATAAGGTACTCTGTGTTTACCGTACCAATGTTATCTTCTTACCAAGTGAATATGGCTGCTAGAAATGCTCTGTTAATGTACTGCAGCCATGATTTGAAACTTCTGTGACCATCAAGGCGTCTGGGTCCTCATTCCAGATAGTGTGGAAAAAAATGAAAGCTTAAACTTATCCAGTTTCCTGTGCTGATATGGCTTACTGGTGATGAAAGGTGCATTTTGGTGGGATACTCCCTTGTCTGCGAGGCTATGATAAATAATTTGTCAGTCTTTTCTCAGGGCAGGAAGGAAAAGTCGTGTTTGCCTCCTGGTGTCATTGTGCACCTAAAAGCTTCTGTCTTCTTACAATAGCAGCATCTTTTAAAGGAACATTGGTTTCCTGCTAAAGTGGCTGTTGGAGACTGACTTAGTAGATAGGTTAGGCCCAAAATACCCCTTTTTTTGTTTACCTGATTTAATTATTTATTAATGTGTTCAAATATTTGCTCAGATGTCACTTGTTTACACACTCAATATTTGTTTATGGAAAGTCACATTTTTGTAGTGGCTGTTAATCTTCTCTTAATCTTAGTTTACAAACTGAGATTGATTTTAAGTCTACAGAATATGAGAATCCACAACATTCCTGCTTCCTTTTAGTAAAGCGCACTGATTTTTCCCTATTTTAAATGTTGCTGGAGGCATTAAGAGATGTTGGAGTAGAGAGGAGGTGTCTGTAGAGTTAAAGCCATTTTAGTCAGCACTTATTGCTCCTCACTGAACTTTAAATAGGTACAGCTTTAGTGCATTTTTTGCAAGGCTGCCACTGGCCTCACGTGGATTAGTTGAATTGCCCTGAAATACATCATGTTTCCTTTTTAGCATTCTAAGTTTGTCTCTAGATTGCATCGTGCAAACGATTTTTATTCTTATTGTAGTTTCCACAATTTACAGTGTATTTAAAGCAAAACTTGACACCACTGAACCCCATCATTGGGCACCCTGGTGGCCAGAGGGTTTTAAGGCACGGACCATGAACCTCAAAGTCCCCTGTTTGCAACTAGCCAGGGCCCTTTGTTGCATCTTATTCCCCATCTCTCGTTTTCTTCATTTCCCGTCATCTCTCTGCTGCTAGCTATAAATGAATACAGACATAAAAGCTGATATTGACCAGGCTTTGCACAATGAATAAAAATCATAGTTGTCACTTTTCAGTAAGTATCAGAGTGTTTCATATACGTTCAGCTTCCCTGCATGCTCGACTTTGGTTAGAGAAATATTTTGTAAACCACATGTTTGGATGCATATTACAGTGACGAGCACAGATGGTATATAATGTGTTAATTATACCAGTTTTATAAAGAACTTCAATAACAGTAATGCAGGAGGACTGTAAATAAGACTTGGTAAATATGACACTGAAACAGCCCAAGTGAAATTATTTCATTGTTAATTTGCAACAAATAGAAAAACCTGATCAGTTACTATAAAAGTGAAAACATGATAGTTGAGATTTTGCAGTCCTGTATGGATCCTATGTATCAGTCTTTACTCTTTATACAGCGTGACTCATCCTCTGCAGCAGTGAGAGAAAGTATGGAGCTTGGCTGCCTGAGATGTAAATTTTTTTTGGCATTTTTCCCAAGATGCACGCATATACACACACACACACATGCACACGCACACACACATAAACACACAGATACACACACGCCCTCACCCTCCTTTTCTATATAAGTGTTGACATGTCTGCTGACTTTGATTCTCGGCTGTGGCCTGTTTTTCTTCTCTGCATCAGAAAGAAAGGCATCGAGACAGATGTGTTATCTCATTTCTTCCTTTATCCTCTTGCTCTCTCTCAGCTCAGTCCAGTGACTGTATTTACGACGGTGTTTTTTTTAGAAATGAGACAAAATTAGTGCACATTTATGGCATATTGAAACAGAAATAAAGATGGGGAACAACAGTAATGTTTTCTGTTAAAGCTTCGTCGAAGTCAGAGAGCATGTTTTTGGTTTGAAGACATACCATGCATTGCGTTATATGGGTAACATTATATGATTATTGGGGTTGAAAATGTATCCACTTTAATAAAAGCCTTATTTGATCTGGAGGAATGCATTTCATATCTGGATAGCAGCTGCTGAGCTCTGATGTCTTACTGTGTGTGTGTGTGTGTGTGTGTGTGTGTGTGTATGTCTGCTGTAAATCTGCAGGCAGGAAGCTAACAGATGTGACTGTTCCTCCATTTTATACTGCTATTGTGTCACTGATGGGGATGTGAAGCTGAAAGGGTAGAGAAAGGTCACTAATGAGCTGAAAATGCATTAATTAAGCATAAGTAAGAAATGTAGATTTTTGTTATATCAGGCTCTGTTTTTGACGCTGTTTACAGCCAGCATTCTTGGTGCATTCGCCACTCAGTGTATTTGCATTATTTAATTTCTTCTCTACAGTAAATAGTAGTTCTCTTTGAGTCCACCTTTCCTGCGTGGGATTCAGATTGTGCACACATACACAAGGGATTTACAGAAAACAATGCATGCATGTACTGGACGTGATGTGGAAAATAAAAGCCAGTGCAAGTCTGCATTTAACGCAATGCAGTAGAACTTAAGAGCATGAGTTTACCATGTTGGACAAAATTGTTGTGTATCTTTTTTTAGTCTGGTTTATGACATTAATTTGACACAGGGAATCCTTTTAGTCCTTTCTGCCTCCAGTGGTGGATACATGTGCAAACAGTTTAGTTCAGGTACTATGTTTTGGACATCAGTGCTCTGGACCTGTATGGTCAAAACCCTCCCCACTGTTTACATTCAGTGTTTCTCATCAACATACATTGTGCATATCTTTGACATCTAAGAACATGTTGATTGAATTTCCTACCATTTTTTTTCTGGAGCTGTTTATTTTTTCTTTGTTGGTGCATTGCTCCACTTCTTTCTTCTTTGCCGCATTGTTGCCACTGAGTGTTGATCAGGCGAAAGTGAATCACGCTGCCTCTGTGCACACTACAAACTAAAGAGGGACCCACTCATAGAAACATTGCTCCACAGCGCTACTAGTCGTTAAAACTCTAGAGTACCTTTCAAAGTACTTTATTTTATCAATGCTCCATTTAATTTTATACATGGGTCATTCCATAACAACTCACCCAGAATTCAGAACTTCTCCCAGTTTATCGTAGATTTTCTAGAAAAATGTTTGTGTGTAAAAACTTCTATAAGATTCACTGGACTTTGCAATCCTATAGCTTCTACTTCATGTACTTTTTTTGGTCATGAATTTTTAAAGTTTGGCCCTTGGAGTTCAATTTCATCTTTTTTTTGCCATTCTTCGCATGTTTGTTCTGAGCCTCAACAATTACTTAATTTTTACTGTACTGGTTTGAAATTTGTTCTGAGCACCTGAGAAACACTAAGGATAATTTGCACCATGTATTCATGTAAGTAGTTGTTGCTGAATGTTTTACAGTAATCTAATTTACAAAGAAATATGTATTTTTTACTTGATTAAAGAATCTATAAATTTCAAAAGTTAATATTTACTTTAGTATTCACTTACTTGCAACCAAATTTACATTCTGCGTAGCAACAATATAGTTCCATCATACCAGAAGTTATTTGTCCTGCATAAAAATCGAGTGCTGCAGATTTTACTAAACTGTAGCTTTGGGGCTGAAAACACAAACTTTAAAGATATTTTGACTGGTTTATTTTCCCAAAATGGATTATTTTAATCTTCTTAAACGTTCACGTTCATTACAGATACCGTTAGATTAAAAAAGATCACATTACTCCTTCATCATTTGATATATATTTTTAAATGGCTACCATTTTTAATTTTCAGTGGCTGTAATATTAGATTCAGTGATTTTATTTCTTAAGTAGGTATCTGTACTATATTGACTCTAATGTTTCCTATTGCTGCGTGATACCTGTTGAGCCTGTTTTGCATTGGGTTATAGAAATTTGCAAGTTTCAGCTTGTAATAGCTTGGTTTGTTGCATACTAGATGATGTCATCTTGTTCCATGCATCTGGACAGAATATTAATCATAGTGCCTTAGCTCAGTACACATATTTTTTGACAGTGTCTGACCTCAGCTAGTCAATAACGCAAGTGTGGGCTAATCCCACCTGAAACAGGTTTGGGTGGATTGTTGCAAAATGGATTGCAACATTACCTACAAGTATAATATTATATATTAAGCAGTTTAATGTGACAGTGAGATCACAGAGCCCTGCTCTATTAGGAAAAGCCCTAGAATGCAGATGCAGGCTGTCACAACACAGCCTCTTTCAAGTTTGGCTGAGATGGGAACAGACAAGCAACCATTGTTGAGAAGACAACAACAACTTCAAATCTTACATATGTCTGCAATGAATATTAACATCTTCCCATCAAAAAGTCACCCTATCCATCCATATATTTTCATCTGCTTATCCGGGGCAGGGTCGCAGGGGCAGCAGGCTGAGCAAGGAACTTTTAGAGATACCCAAAAGTTAATATTTTTTAGTTATAACAGACTTTTTATTTGCATTAAAGTAAAAATTAAGGACGGTTAAATGTACTTTATGTGTGGAATTGTTATGTTTGCAGAAAAACTATTGGATGTAGTGGGCAGTAAAATATACAAAGTAAATGTACAGAGTTTCTTTTTATTTTTCTTTGTCATTAATGATATTGTTATGATCTCCTCCAGGATGTTCCAGCAGTGTGAGGAGCCTCGTTTCACCATTGAGCAGATCGACCTCCTCCAGCGGCTCAGGAGGACGGGTATCACACAGGCGGAGGTCCTCCACGCCCTGGACACCCTGGACCACCTGGACCGGCAACATGGACACAAGCTAACCCATAAACCTCCCTACATACCTCCCTCGTCTTCCTTGTCTTCCTCCAGCACTGTCGTCGCCTCTTCCTCCATGACTTCCACCGCCACTCAGACAAGTTTCCCTGACAACCGCCTCTCGCTGTCACCCAATAACAACTTCGACACCACGTCCCCACCTCTACCAATTCCAGTAGCCTCACCTGTCGCCATGGCAGCAGTAGCTCAAAACGGCCTAGTTGCTGTCACTAATGGGAAGCTGTCACCGCCCCGGTTTCCTCTTGGTGTGGTTAGTGGCAGCGTGACAGCACCTGGCTACGGGTTTGAGACCAGTGAAGAGGACATAGATGTGGATGAAAAGGTGGAGGACTTGATGAGGTAAGACTTGTATTAAATTACACCTGTTTGCACCAGAACTGACGAGACAAGGAAGAACGACAACAGACAAGCTCAGAGCTGATTAAATTGGCCAGGCCTATATGTCAGCTCGTTGCAGATATCTTGGGATCAGCGCAGGTGTCAGCCAGTAAATTGCAAGAAATTGAAGTACAGAAATCTCAAAGATATGTTTTGACACAGTGACAGCATTCTATAGCTTTTCCAACAGAGAGTAATCACAAGTTTATTTTTCAGCTGTAAAATATCCTGCCCAGTGCATTTCTTCAGTGCATAAACTTGTTTGTACTAGTTGGCAAACTCGATGCCTCATGCATTTGCAATATTTCCTTAGACTGCCAAGAAACCCAACCTGGTTGCTGACAGTGCTAAAGACAGAATTTAGGGCAAAGCCACCAGCACCGACCAACTGTAATTACAGCTGTCAGATTGCAAGTTAATTTTGTACAGTTTGATATAACCAAGACAATACTACAATACTACTACTAGTACTGCAATTATAACTAACACAGTTATGATTATTATGCTCATTTTGTATCTATCAAAATGGTACATTTGGTTTTAGAACCCACTGGCAGCATATACAGTAGATCCCAGTAGCAGAGAGCTGGTGTTAATACAGAGGGCCTGATGGTCGACAACCCTGCCTGTAGCTCACACTGAATCTGAATATGATACAAGAATTAATGCCTCCATACACACATACTGTACACACACACACACACATGCTAGGGCCCCTCATCTGTAGTCTGCAGTCAGACAGCAGCAATCAGAGCAGTATTGATTTGAGGGCGTGTGAAGATGAAATCAAACCAGAAAGCAGCGAATATTACAGCAGGATCTGGCATCTGATTCTTGCACATATTCAGCTTCAACAGCTGCTGCCATTAATATGTATGTGGATTGCAGAGTTACGGCTGCTTTAAAGGAGCTCGATACGACAATCAGAGCATTAATATGGCAGCAAACCACAGTGTAAAGATATAGTGGAGTAATGGTGTCCAGGGCAGAGAATGACACTACACTACCTCTCTGTGTGGTGTAATCCAAGCTTTTCTGTTCATTATATTATGGTAGAGACAGTCCTGTTGGCGTTGCTTCGTATAGTTCACGCTTTTAACACTGTTAACTGCTGGCCACCGGATCAGGCACCTCCATGTTGGAAGCCGTGTGCAGACAACCTCTATATCATAGATATGCTCAAATATCATATAGAGCGCCTTTAAGTGCAGTGACTGTTGGAGATGTGAACATTTATTGTGCTTTGTGATGAGCAGTAGATTCCCCTCTCTGCTTGCAGGAGGGACAGTGCTATGATCAAAGAAGAGATTAAGTCCTTCCTGGCAAACAGGCGGATCTCCCAGGCTGTGGTCGCTCAGGTAACAGGTGAGCATCGACTTCATCCTCACTTCTATCAGGCCCACCAAATCACCACAGAAAGAGTTGATGCCAACAAGCGTCGAGCGTATTTACTGTACAGATCTAACAGTGTTCCTCTTCCTCCAGGGATCAGTCAGAGTCGGATCTCCCACTGGCTCCTACAGCAGGGATCAGACCTCAGTGAGCAGAAGAAACGAGCCTTCTTTCGCTGGTACCAGCTGGAGAAGACCAACCCTGGTAACGCCACCCTCCACTATCAGGCCCACAGCTGAAAAAAAATACTTTAAAGCAAAATGGATAACGTGTTTTTCAATAGGCAGCTGCACTGAATGCATGACTGACAGAGCTGACTTCAATGACACATAGAGTTTCTCAATGCTGACTGAGCAAAAATCAGGCCATTCAGACTTCGGAAGGACAATTTCTACTACAACACAATGGGAAGAGCTTGTTATCTGTTAAGAACATGTTGTCATCGCATATTGTCAAAGTCTCCTTGCGTAGGCGGCTGGACAGCCCAGATTGACAGCTCTAATACAGCAGTGCAGAAAAGAAAACTGTACCTCAGCTCATTGGTATTCATAGCAGTGATTTCAACATGAACTGAAAGGAGGTGAATTCTTTTTATAGCCATCATTTTGCAGCAGAGTGCAAGTTTCTGGTACTTGGAGTTGCAGATTTGACATAAGTTGTGGTCAAAGAGTCTCTTTCTTTCAGAAAAGAAAGCCATGGCATGTTTGCCTTTTTTTTTAAAATAAAAAAATAAAGACTGTAAACTGTTGTCCTGTGATTGAACAATGACTCCATTGTGTTAAGTTGAGACCAACGCAGTGTAATCATGTACAGTGTTAAAAATCAGTCCAGTCTAGTTTTTCTGTCTTCCCTTGAAAAGAAAAAGACTGGCATTAGACTTCAATTAGAATCTCTTGACTTTAATTTGTTTTGATGGCTAGATAATCTAAAATAAATGAAGGTCAGGGTGTAATGAATCACTCTTTTGCCTCACAATATCATCATGAAGTGTAAATCCACTAAAGGCACATAGTAAATGTGCAATATACAATGATTTCAATTCATTATCATACTTGAGATATATTTTTAGGTAACGTAAACAGTGAATAGAAAAGTGAGAGTGAGTTAGTATTAAACTAAAGATCACACTGTATGACCTACTTTAATGAATAGCAGCTTTTTTATTAACACTGTCTGGTGTTTGTGACTTCAGGTGCCACTCTGGCCATGCGAGCCGCACCACTGGCTCTGGAGGAGGTGATGGACTGGCACCAAGCCCCGCCTCCATTTGGCTCGGCCCCTGGGGGCTTCCGTCTGCGGCGAGGGAGCAGATTCACCTGGAGGAAGGAGTGTCTGGCTGTCATGGAGAGGTGAGCTGTTGGGCGGGTTGAGGAGGAAGTGTGGACTGGCTCCAAGTATAACAAAGTATGATGTTTTATTGGCTTCGTAGTTCTAAGATGAAATGGTGTGTTTGTGTCTACATAGCTACTTCAGTGATAATCAGTATCCTGATGAAGCGAAGAGAGAGGAGATTGCCACCGCATGCAACGCTGTCATTCAGAAACCAGGTTGGTAAAAACAGGAATCAGAATCAGGAATACCATATTTATTCCTGGAGGGAAATTGGGTCATGTTGCAGTTGATCTCATATAGGCAGAGAGAAAATATTAGAACAGTATAAAAATAGGAAGGATGTAAAAATGTTGGGATCACTCAACAGTATATAATACAATATAGAGAGAGATAATAGAAAAATTAGGAATAAGAAATAAATACAAATATGTGCATCATGTAAGGGATAATGTAGAGCGAGCCGGTCACTATAGAGAAATAAACCCCGACAGGGTGATGTAGGACCCCGACGCGAAGCTCTACATTATCCCGCTTATTACACGGCTACTCACTAAAGAAATCAAAAGTTTGACAACAGAAAACAACAGAAAATTAACGATTTCTTGCCGCAGGTATAAACGTCTTTCTGCGGATTGATATGACAGGACGTGATTCGCCCGAGTCGATCAGAAGCGTCCTTAACAACGGTCTGCTATTCATAGCAACGGTCTGCTATTCAGAAATAACAGACCGTAGAATGTTGTAATTGACCAATCAGGATCGAGCATTTGACAATGCCGTGTAATAAACTACAGTATATACCCACAGTGTAAATAATAATAAAATGCTGAGAAATGAGATCTAGAAACAGGAATGAATGACTTTGAAATGAAACAATAATCCATTCTACATTATTTAATATTGTAAATATAATTGCTTAGGTAACAAAATAGTTTTACTCTTTTGAACACACCTATTTATAGCATAACTGTCTCATGATTAAAAAGCATGCATTTCAATGCCGTGTCCACCAACGCCTTTTTTCCAGAGGCCAGCATGTTTTTTTAATTCTTTGCAATGGAAGCGCCATGTACTTAAGCTAGTATTCGAATGCCAGCAGTGTGATAGGGTGCTGTGTGTCTATTCTGCACTGAGTGCTGTGTGTTAGCTGTTTTTCTGAGTGCCAAGAGTTAAATCATGTTTAACTTTGGGGAAGACGCACTCACTTTTAACCCGGCCCTTCAATCACACTGTTGTATTGGTTGCAGCTTTCACAGAGTGAGAGGATGAGGGTTCATTGTTTTGCACATTGCTGCTCAACAGTGTTTTTAATAAGTGGTCCATGTCAAGAAGCCTCATGGTTCAAATGCTACTACATGGCTATTTCTAGATATGTAATTGGCTATGAATCATATTCCATTGAGTAATTACTGAAATGAATTCATTTGGAGAACTTATTGGTTATTATTAGATGTTAACTACTGTCTTGGCTCTCTGCATATTGGTCATGTTGCAACAAAAAAAACACGGTAACTGGAAGGGTCACATCATTACAAACACACTACTTAAATATGTTGGATAAATGAACAGCAGCACTGAGTCTTATAACTGTATTGTGAGCTAACTTGTTTTGAGTAAAAAAAAGCAAATATCATCTGTCAAAGGAAGAACTCTGCATTGCCCTGAAGACACTTTCTGACCAGTGATGTTAAACATGCTTGAATGAGCCTTCAGAAACAATCACAGGGAGGGAGTAGGAGGAGTAGAGGGCAGAAAAGCAGCAGCCCAGTAACTCTGATCTGTGTGTGTGTGTGTTTGTGTGTTAAAGGAAAGAAGCTGTCCGATTTGGAGAGGGTAACATCTCTGAAGGTCTACAATTGGTTTGCCAACCGTCGCAAAGATATCAAGAGGCGCGCTAATATTGGTAATGTCTACCTGTGTGTGTGTGTGTGTGTGTGTGTGTGTGTGTGTGTGTCACAAACTCAATGTATGTTATCCCTTAAGAACCCTATATCCATTTAGCCTCTAAATAAACCAATGAACATACAAAACTGAATTTTACAGAAGCCCTGAGAGTAAAGTGGAAAAAAAAATCCTAAATGTTTTATAATCGGTGCTAATCGGCCTTTAGCATTAGCTATACTGAGGTGTTGCCTTTAGCCCCTGAGTCTTCAAAATGGGGTCAAAATGTTTGATAATGTTTTGATAGTTTTTTTTTTTTTCTCCAAAATTAAATACACATTAACATGAACCCAACATATTATCAGCAAAATTTAAATTGGCCTATTCGTTAAAAAAAAAAAAAAAAAAAAAACGTTTTATTTACAGCACATAAACATTACCCAGGAATCCTTGTGCAGTCATGTGAACCAGCTAATGCTAAATAGCTGTGCGTCACCTATAGGTAAACGCAAGGTGAACTAGTTAGCTAACATTTAAGTGCTATTGAAGCATATTGGCCATTTAGCTGTATTACTATTCCAAGTGTGTGGACATTGTTATGTTTTTGTTTTATTTCGAGCAAGAGACTGTAAAATACCGTCCACGTCAGAAACCACCAATAAAAGTGCAGGGGGTGAGGCTAATGCATCTAGCCATGCTACAACTGCTGCTGACTTGGCAGCTAAAGGCCGGCACAAACAAGAGAAGACCCACAAATATTCAGTGAAATATCTGAAGTGAAAGTTATTTTTATACAGTATATGTAGTAAGGGGTCCCTGCTCAGTCTCTCTTTGAGCCTAGGGGTCCTTAGCCTGAAAACGCTAAAGACTACTGCTTTAGCCCGCTAGCTAGCAAGTAAAAGACATATTGTTCATGGCTAACCAACAGCTACAACCTCGGTTAAGTGAGCTACCTAGCTAACATTAGTTTACTGTAACATTAGTCTTGTTAACGAGGACAAATGTTAAATGTTAATTACCCTTGCTAACATACACTATATGTACCTTGTGTTTAGAGTGCTTTGAGTAATTAAAAGTCGATAAACACTGAGTCGTATTTAGAACATGGGTAAGTAGTGCATTTCAGCCTCTTGTTGCCGACATTAGTTTTATAATAACAAACACACAAAAAAATACCTTACCTCCTAAACCTTTTTTAAGGAACATAGAAAGATTATGGTAGCACAGTGTTCATTTTGGATTTAGTTGTAGTTTTCAGTCCTAGTTTTCAGACAAAAATGCAGTTTTTAGTCACATTTTAGTCGTTTTTATCCTTCATAGTTTTAGATGATGACAGTTCAAAATGTTTTACTCCAGTTTTAGTCGATGATAACCCCTTATATTTTAGTCAATCATCACTTTTAGTCAAAGTGTTTTTCCATTTTAAACCAATCCAATTAGGTAATACAGATTTTAGAAATTGGAACTAGAATTTTATTTAGACATATTTTTTTATCTACAACTGCAAATAATTTCTGTACACTTACAAATTTTTATATCTCCATAGTTTTAAACAAATTTAAAGGATGATTTACAAACACACGCTTATTGGTTATCATTTGAAAAGCTTGAAATCTCACCTTTGAGACCAAAAATAACAAATTTGAGACAACAGGACAGCCAAGATTTGTACCTAGGTTCATTGCAAACTCTTACACTGCTACTTTGAAGGTGTATAAAAATAACTTTCAGCCTGAATTCTTTCTAAATCTGCAACATGCTAGTCAGGAGATTTAAAGCTGGACTTTTAGCTCTGTCAAAGAAAACTCTGCTGAGTTCAGACTGTTTACTTACAGCACAGCTACACTCACAGATAACTGAGCGTCCTACCTGCCTGTCAAACAGCAATCAAACCATAAACCATCCAGAGACAGTCCGGCTCAGAGTGGAGTCCAGTGGGAATCAACAGATGAGAAATCAGGTGGCTGGCGGCTGCTCGCTCTGCTGCGGTTCAGCGGCTAACAAGCGCAGCTACCTGCTAACAGCCACCGCTGCAACCAACAAACTCCACAAATCCATCCAGCAGCTCCACTGGCCACAGTCAGACACGCACGGCTGCTTATTTACAGCCCAATTACAGCTTACAATTCGCGGCTGATGCTGTTCCGGTGTGAGTGTGTTGCAGGCTAGCGAAACATCCCACCACTGACTAATTACTGAGATCACCAGTCTGTCAGTGCTCCGGGAATTATAAAATAATTACAAGCAGAGCTGTTTTCAGCTTCCTAGTTTGAAACGTTTTTCTAATATGTATGATAAAATAACTTTGAATGTCTGATAGCCCACCACTAATATTTTAGTCCCGTCTCATCTCATCAGCGACAACAAAACATACATTTTGTCATAGTTTTTATTATCAAAGATCTATTGAAAGCTCGTCAAGGTCTTGCCTTCGTCATGGAAAAAATAGATCATTGATGAATATATTTTATTATACTTTTCATTAATGACATCAACACCACTCGGGCAAAAACTTTTTTTTTCAAATCTCCTGCCTCTCAGGGCTTCTGTAGTTTTCTTCAGCTGGATGTTCCTCGCTCTCTGCATCACCCAGCCAACACCTACATGCCATCCTGCTTGTTACAACACTGCTGTAGAATTTCACACACACCTGGGCATGAGTGAGGAATACACATTCCTATCCTGACTCCTTCATTCTTGCTTTGCATCACCTTTGGCCTTTATCTGAAGGTGTTGTTGTTCGAGGTCGATATGCTATGATGAGGTTTGTGTTTTTTGAAGAAGCAGCCATCTTGGAGAGCCACGGCATCGAGGTTCAAAGTCCAGGCGGTCAGTCCTAACAGCGACGAGGTGGATGGCAACGACTTCCCTGACCAGGTAAACTAGATGTAAATGAGTTGTGAGATGTTGTGAGCAGCTCAGAGTTATGCATGTGTGGTACTGTGAACATACAGGGGGGCTCAGTGCATTTTGTCTGACAGTTCAGTTATGATAGGTTATGTATGAAACATGACAAAATCTACTGTTTTGATTCCTCTTTGTGAAACCTGTTTAAATTTACATTTAGTCACATATTTGAGGCTAACATTATAGTGTCATAATGCTGTGACCTCTGACTTCTTTACAGAGGTCACAGCATTATGACAGTAGAGTGACCTGGTTACTGTATAACCTGTGTGCTGCTCTGTCACAGGCCTGTGAGGTGACCTTATTTGACAAGAGAGCTTCAGCCAGGCAGTTTGGTTTCAGTCGAGCTGACCTCTCCTCTCCAACCCAGGTACAACCTGACTACACACACACACACACACACACACACACACACACACACACACACACACACACACACACGTTGTTTGGATATTCAGAATTAAGCATTATTCCAAATGTTTTCCAATTAAAGGTCTGTCACACTGAGTCTATTTTTATTTTTTAAAAATAAATACAACCTCACAATGTGTCAATCATGTTTTCAAGTCTGAAACGTTCATTCGCCATTAAAATTTTCGGAACAGGTTCGATTTTCTGCATTTTTCGCATCCGTCAGAAGCCATTAGAGACGTTTGACCAAAAACCAGTGAAGAAAATGTGGCATCGGGACACAGCCGTGACGAGACAGAGGAACCGGGCTCAGCAAATCATTTCATAACTCACGGCCTCTTGCCTGTTTACAGTTAGCTCTGTTTGTTGCCATGGATGCATTATACACAAACCAACGAGCCAATAGTTGCAAGGCTGTGGGGATGGAGATGCATGCTCAACAGAAAAGCTCACATTTCTGGTCAGAAGGAGGAACACATCTACTTTTAAACATCATCGAAAAAATGGTTATCAACAGGTTTTTGTAAATGCACAATTATTACAACGCCGACCTTTTTAAGAAGGTGGTTGAAGGAATGAAAGAGGGATACTGTGTTCGCAAAGTTGAACAAGTCCAACACAGGTGTAAAACTCTGAAACAATCCTATTGATGCAAAGAAGCAAAATGGCACCAGCTGCTCCAGCTGTTTCACTTTTCCATATGTTGACGTGGTAAATGGCACGTTATGGCACATTATCGGAGTACACACGGCGGCATGTAAACAGGAATATTCATTTTTAATAGCCGTGTCGACAGCTTAGTAGGAATATAATTTCTTTCAGAATTAGGGCAAAAACTGGAATATTTTGTGCATGTAAATACAGACACTGTCTCCTCACAGCAACTGAATCTATCAAAGAGCTTTGGCCTCTGATGGAGAGACGAGGGAAGATATACAGTAGAAACTCTGAATTCGCTTCATTTCTCCTCTCCTCGCTCAGGTACCCACACTGCTCCCTAGCTGGTTCTCCGCCCTGGGTAGAGGAGGCTTGTCTGGACAGAGGGGCACCTCTCTGATTGGCCGCTCCCTAGTGTCAGGGGCGGGCCCTCAGGCAGAAGGATCCAGATTGACAGGTGTTTCCTGGTCTCCTCCTTCCCCTTCGCTCCAGGATGAACCCACCATTCACAGCGCGCTGTCCGAGCCCCAGGACCCAATCGGTTTGGAGAAGGCGGCTGTCAATCACAGCAACCAAGCCCTAGCCGATCAGGTGGATGGGGCGGGGTGCAGTATGGGGAGTGACATCAAGACGGAAACGCTGGAGGACGACTGAGATGGGCGGCGGATATTGGAGTTGTCAGAGAGATGAATGGAACAGGATCAGAGGTGTGTTAATATGCAAGCAGATTTTATAGGAATGTAATAAGTGAAAAAAAAATGACCAAAAGTCACGTAAACTCCAACCCTGAGATACCTCCCAACCCTACCTCCAACCACCAACCTGCTCTGCTACGCTCTTATAGGCATTACTAGTATATTATTATAATGATTATAGTAACAATTAACTTTTATTTGTTTAAGTGCGCCCCAGCAGGCTATGGAACATTAAAAATGCCTAAACAAATCTAATCAAACAAAGAAAGTGAAATTATTTAAATATGACACAGTAAACACAAACGTAAAAGAAATACACATGTATTGTTTTTCTCTTTATATCTTTGTTGATTTGTTTTAGGCATTTTAAATCTTCCGTAGAGACTGTCGAACAGGACATGATGCATTGTGCAGATTTCCTAGGAAACTGCGTTTTTCACCACAGGACAACACTGTATTTGACAACGGGGTTCAAATAATTTCAGGGTCTTGCACTGTGATCACAACACAACTGAACAGCCTCAAAAGAGAAATGCATGAATTTCAAAGTTAAGTTCTCCTTTTTTTTTTCAGTTGTTTTTAAATTCTGGTGCACATTTCATCACAGCTGATTATATTTCAAATTTTTGCTGTTGGTTCCTTCAAGTGAGAAAAACAGCAGAATAAGCTCAGTTTCATCGAGGTCACAGCACGTAGGTAAATATTTCCGTGGGCCTGAGATGATTTGAAAATGTAAAAAAGAGAAAGAAACAGAATGACCCAGTCCTTTATCCCCTGCCCTGGTAAAATAAGCTCAAGATATGGAAGCAAATAAAGGAACACCTCAGTGAAATTTAACCAACTGATAAACTGAATACTGTTTAAATAACACTGAGTGGATAGCACTGATACGATTTGATTTTAAAAACCATCTATCCAAATTTGAGTGTGTGAATTCCCCTCTTTGAAATCCCTAATAGGTATTTCAAGCTTAGCAACTTAAAAAACGCCACTTTTGTCGTTCAACTGAATGATTGTCAACTGGCGGACCGCGCGCCACAAACACCTCGCCAAAGCTTCCCATCTAGTCTGCGAAATACTAATCAGAAAATGTGAGGAGGAATAACATACATCCCACAGTAAAGGTATTCAGTTGCTTGTAAGTCTCAGAACATTATGGCCTCTCTTTGCTTCCATATTAAACACAAATGATTTAAACTAAAAGTTACTCTACATAAATGTTGAAGGTAGCCGAAACTGTTTGTAAGAAAACTATAAACCCGTACGTCCATGTGACGGGTGTTATTCCGTCGTGCCCAGTTACCCGATGGCTGATCAGGCAGAATAAATGATCACTGTGAGATGATCTATTATCAACACAGATCAGTCAGTTGGGAGGTATTCAACAGTGAACTAACACTGTTTAAATAATACAGATTAAAGTGTAACATGAATACATACATATACTACACATGTATGTATACATACACATTGGTATATACAGTATATTATATAAACTGTGGGGTATATGTATGTACCCTGATCCATTTCTATTTACAGTATATAGACATATTAGCTTCAAATGGGAGAAACTATCAGTATGAGTCTTTCATGTTGGTGCAAGGTGAGTGAAGCATTAGCCAAAGTATTAAGTTTGAATTTCTGTGTATTTTCAGAGTGTGTGCTGGTCATGGATGGGCCTGTGTATTAGAGATATGCTAATCAAAGATGCATCAGATGTGTCAAATTATTGCAAGGAAAATGCATTTCCTTTTTTTTTTTAGGTATATCTGTGTTTGTGCTCGATATGCCACGTGTTCGAAACACATACTGTCCAATTTAAATTGTATTTTCATTTTAAATGAATCTTTATAGGATCAATATGATGGTGCTTAGAGTCCCTGCTGTTTAAACATTATATCAGTATGAATGACTGACAGACCAGAGAGGCAGTAGGAAGAGACAGTTATTCGGGAAACTGATGTTTTCCTCAAAAAGCTAATAGTTCACATGTAGTGAGTGAGTTGGATTCTCTTGAAACAACAACAGCAAGAAGTGTTCTTTAAATAAAAGAGTCAAATCAAGACATACATATTTATCCCAGTACAGCCATTGTAGAGGTCTTCTGCATCTTTGTTATAAAAAGTCAGGTTTTGCCCCTTTTTAGCCTTTTGGACAGGAGATACTCAAACACTGTCTGATAACTGGTTAGACAGTAAACACATGAATTTTGTCTGAAAATAAACCACAGTTTCTTTAAAAGAGCTGGGTTCAAATGATCGATTCATCAGATTCAAATCGATCTTCATTTGATATTGATTCATAAAATCCAAGATCGATCTTTTAATACACGCTTTTTTTCCATAGATGTATGAAGCTTTGACCGCGTTAATCTTGCCATTAGTAAATGAGCCCCGGTGCTAAATTATCAATGACCGCAGTATTGAGAAGCTCTGATGAGAAGCTCCGAAATCAAATCGATTCAGGAAATCAGTGTTGATACGCAGCCCTGTTCTTAACATTTTAAAAAGGTCTACAAACCACGTGTTCTTTCACTATAGCTTATCAGGAAACATTATCAGCTTATTGTTTTACATCCCAGTATGGTTTTCACTGTCCTTATCTCTTCCAGAACACTTAGCTGTTTGGGTAAATTTAAAATTAAAAAGAAAAAATCTCTGTCAAAATGAAAACACAACTGAGCGTTGTCATGAGCATGTCAAAAAACAGACAGCGATATAACCCTAGCCCTAAAGCCACGCAAACAAAAAGAAGAAGATGATTGTGGCTAATCAGAAACCTTAAAAAAGGTCTATTATCAGAAGGCTTCCTGGAGCAGTGGGCCCCAGGAACAGTGCTGTGCTTTGAAGCCAGTTTGACATATTGACCGTAGAATTACAACCTCCGCATCGGTCACATGATGTCATGGGGCCCAAAAAGACTTTTTTCCACATAGACCTATGTGGCGAGTGGGATGTCTGCAAATCAGTGGATACATTTTTTTGTGTGACACAGCTCCCGCAAAATAACTCCTTTCACTATCAGAACTTCACCCATTAGGTCTGATAACATTTTGAAAGTCTAGAAGAGTCGCACAGTTTTATTCCCATTCATGTTACCAGACGGCTGAACCGGAACTTAGCTGCTCGGTGGGCAGACTTTTCTAGTACACTTGCTCTATGGACTAGGGCTGCAACTAACGATTATTTTTATTGTCGACTAATCTGTCGATTTATTTCTTCGATTAGTCGACTAATCATTTTATTGAAAAATGTGTTAAAATGTTGAAAAATGTCAGTCTGTCTCCCAAAACCCAAAATTATGTCATCTAATGTCTTGTTTTGTACTCACGCCAAAGGGATTCAGTTCACCGTCATGGGAGAGTGTGTAAAGGCTGCCAATATTTGAACGTAAGCAAGCTGCAATAAGAGTATTTTGGGGTACTTTTATTGTACTTTTCTATGACTTAAACCGATTAGTCGACCACTAGAATAGTCACCGATTATTTTAATAGTCGATTAGTCATCGATTAGTCGACTAATCGTTGCAGCCCTTCTATGGACCCCACTTTGTAAACGATTGGGGTAATTTTAGACCCTGAAAGTCAAACTTTTTTGCTTCAGGCACTTCTGAGCAACGTTCATAGGAAAGAACATGGCCCCGCCTCCAGCGCTGCATCCAGTTCTCTTTATACATCCATGCATCTGTCGTGCATTCTGATGCCTCTGTTACTCAGTATAGTGGAAGACTAACTGTACATTTATGTGTAAACATGTAGAAAGGTCCAGTTAGCGAGGTTAGAGCCAACACTTTTGTGGCCACGCCCACCATTGCATAAAATGCTGCCTCATTTGTGACACCTCACAAAAAATAACGGACCACACTCTGACGTTACGAGGCAAAAACTCAGTTTTCCCTGTCCACACGTCAACAATAAAAACAGTTTTACAAAAGGTGAGTTTTTAGTGCATCTGGATGGACTAGACCATAGTGTTCAAGTTCAGTAGCTGATCCCTGCTGATGCTCTTAAACACTGTAGACATTCTGTCAGGCATTGAAAGTGGCTTCCACCTTTTTTGTTTGCATATGTATAGTTAGCTTATACTTTACCAGTAACACTGGAGTTTGGTGTGTCAGTTATTATTTGATCCAGCTGTCCAGAATATTTTCAGTATGTTACATCGCTGTTTAACTCATGACATGTACTGTATGGTTTTAAGTTGAAGTGCCTTATTTATTTCAGAGTATTAACACAGGATCAGAGCATGAGGACAGACTTCTACAATGGCTGTACATACATTACTGTATCAGAACCAATGCAAGAAAAGCACATGATGTTCTGTAACGGCCAACACTAAAGTGGCTTCATTCAAACCGGTTCATCATTGTTCATCACCAGGTGCTTTACAGGCTAAGCTACTAGTTCAGAGTTAAAAACTCGACACAAATACCTCACTTTACCCCCCTCAGCTATAAGCTACACCCCGCAGGGTCCTCCACAGCTGCTTCAATGTGAATCAAAGTTTAGACAGTCGAGAGTAAAAATAACTGTAGAGCTGATGTATTCAGAGACTGTGATGAGGCTGTAAGGACGGTTCACTGGCTGATCTGGGACAACAGAAATGTCAGTGTCCTCTATAAAAGGGAAATTCCTTCTCGAGCTCGAGCCAATAAATAATAAGTTTAAAGAAAAAGGGAAATTCCACTCCACAAAAGAATTTATCATTCATAAGCTCCTGCTTCCACCAGAGTCCAAGAAAACCTTTTCCCCTCATCCTGGTGGAGAGCTAACACAGCTCCTCAGTGTTTGTGTCAGATTGAACGTCTGAGAGAATTTAAGTTTTGTGGTGGAATGTCTCTTAATTGTGCGGCAGCACAGCTGTCCCACGTGTCTTTTGCTTTAAGCATTTGTAAAACTCATTAGTTAGTGACGTAGCTTTCTGTTTGAATTATTTACACCAAAATATCAAACTACACTATCCCATCAAGGGTTAGAACATGTTTTGTTTTTGTTTTTTAATCTGCCAAGCAGAAGCCTTCCTGAAGTGAATCTATGGGTTCATTTAAGACAATGTGCTGTGTTGAGATTATTTCAAGATTATAAATCATTTCAGTTGCTGCCTTCACGGTCTTCTCAAGGAATTGTACTTTGGAGTTCTGAAGCAGCAAGTTGATGTGAAATGAAAAAAAAAAAAATGTAGTTTGTTAGTGTAATTTTTAGTCATTTTAGAGCCAAAAAATCTGAAAGGAAAAAGAAATGAAAACCAAAACCATAGCATAATTAAAATGAGACCAAAAACAACAAAACACACGCCCATAATGAGAAACCAGAGACAACAAACAGAAACTCTCCTGAGATTCTCATTTACAGACGTCATTCCTATTCACTGGTCTTGGTTTCTTGACTACATTTCATTCTGCTTTCAGTTTTTGACTCTAAACTGGCTCTGTACCTTTTCTTTACAGAAGTGTTATAAAGTGTTTATTCTTATTATAATCAACTTGAATTGCATAATAACTCAGAGTTATCATCAAATAGAAATGCAGTAATACCAGTTTCTCCATAACAGGACTGCAACTAACGATTATTTTCACTGTCGATTATTCTGTCGATTGTTTTCTCAATTAATCGCTAAGTTGTTTGGTTTATAAAAGGACAGAAGATGGTGGCAAATGTTGCTCAGTGTTTCCCAAAGTCCAAGATGACGTCCACAAATGTTTTGTTTTGTCCCCAACCCAAAGATATTCAGTTAACTATCATAAAGGAGGAAAGAAACCAGAAAATATTCACATTTAAGAAGCTGGAATCAAAGAATTTAGACGTGAACTGATTAATCTACTTTCAGATTAGCTCAAGATGATTTTAATAGTTGACAACTAATTGTTCAATGGATTAATTGCCCCCTAAATGACATAGAAAGCTTCTGCTCTTCCAGTTTGATTCAGGACTGTTAGGCTGCTCAGTGCACTTGTTCCTGTCAGTAGTGATGACAGCAGATTGTGTCTTTTCATTGGTTAAAATGCAGTTTCAGTATCTACCTTCAGCCCTCTGTTGCCTTGCTGTACTGTTTTGTTTAAAGTGGAGACAGACAACTTTTCTCCTCCTTGCATTTACAATTACCAGTGTTTCCAGTTACCTCAGTTGTTACAGCGTCTGCCATTTTTGCTCCCGGGGACTGTAATTGCAAAGAACCTTATTGACAGTCTTTGGTGTATGGGGATTGCTACTGATAAATAACCGCAGCAATGTTTTGGCTGTGCAATGGTTGACATACTTCCTTTGTGCTCTAAATGAAGCCAGGAGATCGTACCCAGTGGCAGAGAGAATTGCTTCATAAAAGCAAGGCTTATAGGAAACTAATTTAGATGCTGATTGCTGTCATTATTTTTTAGCCATTACATTGTGAAATCAACATTTACTTCAAGCAAAAACGTGTCTGTTACCATTTTAAAATGACGAGCTTCCATCTGCTGGTTCTTCACAGGAACAAAGCGGCTGATTTTTCAGATCTGATCCCTGATATTGACTTGATCTTGACTTTGATCACGTTAGTCTTTCTGCTGCCAAATCCAACTTCCTCTGGCAATATCCCCGCCCCTTTACACAGACAGTACAGTTAATATTTGATTTACTATTTGGACTGGCACTGGGCTGTTGGTATGACAAAGTTAGGGGTGCATGTTGATGAATGTGTTCATGAGGTTGTAGAGGATCTTGATCTGATCTGAGGTCTGCTGTGTGAACAGAGAGAAAGCACAGGGGATCTGGTGTCAGTGTGGTTTCAGTCAGTTCACACCTCAGGACTGCACGCTGCAGTTACCTTCATCAACATTGTGAATCAGCGAGATGCAGTATGACGTTTGAAGAGCTGTATTCCAAAATGCTGACTTTATTTAGGTGATAAAAAGTTCATGGCTCATCGTGCATTCAAAATAAACTGTAGGTGTTCCAGTCTTAATGTCCTTTAATCAGCCAATGACTGTAAATACTACTTGGAAAATGGTTCAAACATTTTATCAGTCATGTAAAAAAAAAAAACGTGTTTTTAAACTATTCAGTGGTTTCTATTTCATTTTGGCAATAAACTATTTAATAATTCTCTAGAATGAAAAATATCAAACCTCAGCAGGACGTTTGTTGTATCACTTTGAATTGATTTTTATCCCCTCGTTCTTTTCTATTTCAAGATTTAGTGCCTTTTTTGGACAGTAGACTGTTCTGTAATCGCTATGTAGAAAATCTACATATGCCTTTTGTTACTTTTTCATCTGTTGGATAAACCTTATTTGTTATTTTTAAGGTGTGTTTTTATTGATATTCTATTTACAAGGGAATAAAAAGTGATCCGAGTCCATGCAGTGTGTCTTTGTTTGTTTTGTCTGTATCACAGTGTGTTGCCAGAGCTGGGGGGCACATACAGTAAATGTGTATGAAGTCAAAGAACTGTGAGCTGAGAGAGAAAACAAAACACCTTTTTAAGAGTTAACACTCAAAAACTCAGCTCATCTGCTTTGTCAGGACCTCATCTGTGTGGTTTGATCAGATTTGATCCACAGTGACCAACAACACACCACTTGTCTGTATATGTGACACCGACACAATCACACAAATCTCTTATGAGAAATAACCAAAACTGTTAAACCAGGGTTCAGAACATTCCCAACTCAAAGTCCACTCACTAGTTTTCTTGAGATATCAACTGTATCACAGCGTGTTTGGCAAGCAGAGTTTTCGAGATAACGACAAGGTTCTGAGCTTGGAAACAGATCTATCTCCATGACGACTAAACACACTTAATCCACTGATGAAGACAGAGCAGTGATGTTGAAAGCTCCAGAAAAAGTTACTTTATGGACCACGAGTTGGGATTGTTTTTTTAAGAAGATATACTTTATTAATCACAGAGGGGAAATGAAATTTTTCCCACTCTGTTTTCATCTACACACAGGCCTGAAATACACACACATGCACAAACAGGACCTATACATGCATTAAATGCAGAGATGTCAGAGTGAGAGGGCTGCTCATGGACAGGCGCCCCGGGCAGCTGCAGGTTCAGTACTTTGCTGAAGGGCACCTTGGAAGTTCCCAGGAGGCAAACTGGCACCTCTCGAGCCACAACTCCATGCTCCATGCTTGGTCCGTGCAGGGACTTGAGACCCTCTGGTTCCCAAGCCAAGTCCATGTGGACTGAGCTACTGCTGCCCCCAGCTAATGCTACCACTAATAAGTCAAATAGCCACGTTTGTTTTAGAAATGTAGTTACCTCACCTTATCAAAAAAATGTCTTTTGTATATTTCCCAATGTGCAATAAAAAAAACCAAATAGCAGTAAACATCAGTTACCACTTATCTTTAGAGCTCCCAAAAGTTCTCAGTGTGTCACTTTTTGGTACAGTAAAGCTCATAATGCTACATGCTGCATCAGTCTCCTACAACTGCACATTTCTTGAAGTATCAGTTTGGTCGTTAAAAAGCTTAAAAGGACGTGAAAAATCTCATTGAAACAGAATTAGCGTGCGGCATCAAGTGAGAAAACATCTGATTAACATACATGGTAGAATCTAAAGAGGATAAATAAGGTAGAAGCTAATGCACATAAATAATGAATAAACCAACTTCCAGGCCTATATCTAGTGTTATTTTCTTTTTCTCCTCTTTAAGTTTGTACATGTTGTCCCTGTGATCCTGAAGGATCCTGGAAAGTCGATGAGCGTCAGGAGGTCCTCCAGGACCAGAGAACTTAGTTAGGTGAGGTTAAGTTTATTTTAGGTTACAAGATTGTCTTGGTATGGCCTTTTCATCTTTTTCTTTCTTGTTCTCTTGAAGACATTTTTCCTTCATAGGTAATTAAAATGTGTAAAAGCTAAAGTATGGCTCTGTACAAAGTATTAGAGCTACATCAACAAGTCTCTGCGTAAGTATTGTACAGGTCTACATATTTTTTGGATACTGATTTTTGTTTATGCTGATACATATGTTTATGTTTATCAAAAACTACTAAAACATTTTAAAAAAAAGTAAAAAAAAAAAAAAAATCCGGGGGAACCTGCCTCCTCTCACTCATTATCACAACACGGGGAAACAGTTTTTATCCCCCGACAGGGTCTGATGGGGGATTTAAAACTTGTACTGACAATTGGAGACTTATATAATCCTGACAGTGAACATCCAATGTCATTTGAAGAAACTGCTGATAAATAACACATCCCATAATCAGCTCTTCAAATTCTTACTATTGAGAAACTTCCTTAATTTCTCCCAGTTTTTGGGTTATTGGAAATCTAATTTAGGCAGATATTTCACAGTTTCAGTGAACTCGAATTAATATATATATGTAAATAATACCTATTGCTTAAATATGCACATTTCAAGGTTGTAATTTCAATACTTGCTTATTGATGAATATATTGACAACAAAGCACTTGTCACGTGTCTTTGAAAATCCTCTCACAACTTTCTCAGCAGGCAGTTTGTGGAAAAGCCCTTAACAAATCTCTTAGCATCATGATCAGTGGCCTATACCCTTAAATATGCACATTTCAAGGTAGTGATTTTAATAGTTTGTTTATTTGAAGATGTACTGACATCAAATCACATGTCGTGTCTGTGACATCCTGTCACAACTTTCACAACTTAAGTTAGTGGAAAAGGCCTTAGGAAGTCCCTTAAGATAATTACTTGTGATCTATTGCCGTAAATATGACAATTTAAAGGTTGTGATGTCAATAGCTTGCTCATTTATAAATAAATACACATGAAACCCTGTCTGATGTGTCTTTGACATCCTTTATAACTTTCATAGCTGTTAGTTTGTGGAAAAGCCCTTTGCAGATCTCTTATCATATTTACCAGTGACCTATTGCTTTAATATGCACAATTTGAGGTTGTATTTTCAAGAGCTTGCTCATTTATGTGCATGAATGGACCAAAACGATGAAATGAATTAAACATTCTCGAGGCCACTCAACAGCATCTCGAGTGCTCGATGTAGTAAAACGTAGCCTCGATTTATTTTAGAGATATTTTTTAGAAATGTTTCTGTTTTTGCTCTTTCATGGAACAAGGTCGGTAAGTCGAGTACAGGGTTAAGGGATTTCTGAATTATCTACAACTCTGCCCTTGGAAAAAAATAGCATATGCTATTAGTGGGTAATCAATTACACTTTGAAACATCTGTGGTCCCTTCATGTGTCATCTGGAGAGACAGACTCACCCCACATGATAGAAGCACAGGGGGATATACTCTGAGTTAAAGGTCCCATATTTCACTCATATTAAGGTTCATACTTGTATTTTGGTTTTCTACAACAACATGCTTACATGCTTTAATGTTCAAAAAATGCATATTTTTCTCATAGTGTCTGCCTGAATACACCTGTAGCCACCTTCTGTCTGAAACGCTCTGTTTTTCTGTCTTTATAGACTGAATCACAGTGTTTATTTACAATTACTTCCTGGTAGAAATCCTTGCGTCACATGCATAACTCAAACCCTGCTTTGATTAGTTGGTTTTTAGCCAACTAAAGAAGGCCCACAAAAAAAAAAAAAAATTAATACCAGTTTAGGTATACGCTATATTTAGAATATTTTCATCACTTTATCTTGCCATCAGATGGCCCTTTCCAACGGGCAACTGAAGCTGTTATATCAAAGCCACCAGACTTCACTGACAACAGCAGTCATTTTACTTAGCAGAACGCTGAGTTGCTGTTCTACTGCGGCGTTGATTGGTTAGTAAACGTTACGGTTGAAAATGACAACAGAAATCAACAACTTTGCCGATCTCAACTGTCTACATATACTGTAGTACACTTGTGACATCACAACTTTGCAAAAGTCCTGACGGCTTGTTTCAAAGCAGTTTCTGTATACAGACTGTGCATTTCTCTGTGGTATGTGTTTTGATACTTTCTCAGTATTAATACAGCACCTATACCCACTTTAATTTTTTTTAAAAGGTGGGACCTTTAACCTTTGCAATGTCCAAATATGTCAAAGGTTTTTTTTTTTTTTTAATTTTAATTGTCAACATTTGTACAATTAACATCAGGTGTATTTAAACTGAAGTGTATCACCCTAACAGGATCCTCTATCTATAATCTTTTATTTACTTAATTTCATTTTATTTATTTACACTTTTGGGATGGGGGTTGAGGGTCAGTTACACGTGTGCTAAGCCTTCAGTTATTGTATTTTGTTCAGGTGTCCTGTTTTTTGTGCATTTGTGTATACATACACACATACTGGTTCGTGTATATGTCTTTGTTTACTATTCCTAAACTCAGTATTGTTGGGAAAAAAAAATCAGTTTGGTACAAACAAAGAACAAATACTCTTTTAATCTTCCTTTTTTATTTTTTCTTACCAGATTACTGTTCAGATGATAAAAATGAAAATTATAAATGTATTATAATACATGTTTATTCTTTGGATTGCAGCATAGAATTACATAAAACAATTAAATTAATCAAAACCCAAACTTGTGCTCAGATTTTTCTTTTTATAAGTCTTAATATGCGCATATATACACATACATACATAGAACAACCACTCCAATGGTGCACTCACACATACACATGACACATCAAGGCAAACCTGTGCCACAGAATCAACAGTAGCAACAAACACAACTGATAATGATTCGTTAGGATGATATAGTAATACTGTTGACCAGGCCTGAGGCCGCGTTAAACCCATCTCTGATTATTCTAACTCTTCTTCAGCTGAATGTGTGAAAGGTTACAGGGACTGGAGGGGCTGTTCTGCTAAAACTCCCTGACTTAGCAAGCACCAAGCCCTCTCCTTAAGCTCCTATTAGCCTTCCATTATTACACAGCTCGGTCAAATATGGCTGCTGGTATACAGGAAATTTTAATGCAACATTAATACCAACTGCCTTTAAAATGCACCAAGAGGAGGAGTTGTATCTGACTTATTCTGGAACCCAGCTCAAAAAAAAAAACCAAAACAAAAAACCTGCAACAAGGCTGCACTGCATCACCTGACAGCCGCGTATTGCTCTTTGTGTGGTTTATTCTAACATCTGAAAACACACAGAAAGTGAACCGGGTGCAGCCAGCTCAGTAGTGAAGCAGGTTACAACTCTTTGTCAGCTAAAAGGCCTCAGGGAAGAAGTTGGCAGAACACTCTGGACAGGCGAGAAAGAGGTAGTAAAAAAGGTGAACACTCGCTACCGAGCAAGGGAAATATGTTATAGTGCCCGGCAAATATCAAACTCAAGCCAGCTACTAATTATAAAACAGAACACCACCTGGTGGTGTAATGATCCCAGGCAGGCAGAAGCTGTCAGGCGTGCTGCTGTAGGGCAGTGGAGGGGTGTAAATCCACTGCTTTAATGATTTGGTGGTTGTATATAAAATTCCCTGTGTGGACGTTAGGCCTTCTCTGACTGAGGTGTGACAGCAGCCACTAGGGGGCAACGCAATGACCTTCCCTCCGGTAAGGCAGCTATACAGGAGGATACATAGTAAAATCATATTTCATTATCCCTTTGATGTATTTAAGACCCGACAGCATCTGTCACCAAATTACCTAAGATAGACTGTTAAAAAAAAGGGTGGGTATTTTTCTCTTTTTATATAGTTATGAGCGATCCTGTTGAATAACAGCACAGTACACCTCAGTGTTATAGCACAGCAGTGATGTGTTTAGTTGAAGAGCTGGGATTGTTCCTGCTAAACAAGTCTGACTCCAGGTTAAAGGCCACGTTAAAGGGACAGTTCACCCCAAATTCAATTAACATATTCTCTTCTTGCCTGTAGTGCTGTTTGTCAATCTAAATTATTTTTGTGTGAAGCGCTGAGGGTTGGAGATGTCGGCTGTAGAGATGTCTGCCTTCTCTCCAGTATAATGAAACTACATGGCACTAAGCCTGTGGAGCTCAAAGTGCCAAAAAAACCCATTTAAAAAAACTGCAGCAAATTTCTTTCCAGAAATCATGACCCAGTTACTCAAGATAATCCACAGACCTTATTGTGAGCAGTCTCATGTAGGAACTACTTTCTCTGGACCGAACTACACCAGCCAACCGCATTGCTACACAGAGGGGGAGCGTGAATCTACTGCTAGCTCACCTAGCACCACTGAGCTAGCTAATTTTACAGCTTAACCGAGGAGGACCCCATAAATGTTTACATCAAATGCTGTCACACGCATGAGCATCTCTTCCATGAGTAGATGTACTCTTCCTACTGCGCAGTGATACGGTCAACAGGTGTAGTTCGGTAGAAAGGAAGTAAGTCCGATACAACACTGCTCACAACAAGGTCTGTGGATTATCTTGAGTAACTGGGTCATGATTTCTAGAAAGAGACATTACTGTTGAGTTTTTAAAATGGTATTTTGGCACCTTAAGCACCACAAGCTGAGTGCCATCTAGATCTCCAACACTCAACCACTCACATCAAACAATCTAGACTGATAAATAGCACCACAGGTAAGAGGGAAAATATGTATTTTTGATTTTAGGGTAACTGTCCCTTTAAAGCAGGGGAATATATGTTGCTCCAGACCGGTAATCACACAGAGCTACAGGAAATGCAACAGGCGGAGGTGAATGCAACAAAGATATGGGACCAAATTCTGAGCAAAACGGAAGCACTTCACAACAAAAATAAAACTGTAACAAAAGAAACATTGTGAGGGGCTGAAGATTCATACAGATCAGTATGAATATGCCTGGACAAAAATCACATCAATAAAAACAGAAGTGAATGTGGTGCTCAGGGTTGATACAGTCACATGAATAACACTGCAGGCTTGCTCTAATCTCTACAGTGGCAGAGATGGAGACCACTGACATACAGGTACAACATTAAATCCATTCTGAGCAAAACAGGTATCACGAATGCTAGTTGTCTCTTTTTACAGTTCCTTATTGAAATGGCTACTGTGCATCAGGCAGCCTGTGAGCTGCACCTTTTACTATCCAATGTCAGCGTCACACTTTATCTGTTACAGTAATGCATATATGAAGGTGCAGACTGAGTGGAGAGTTGTACAAGAAGATGTGTGCTGGAAGAAGACATGTTTCTGTTGTCATTTATTACCATGTTTCAGCTTAGCTCTGCGGTCATGTAAAATAATAGCTCCCAATTTAACCAACCGTCATATTTTTACTTGAAAGGTAGTTATGCAGTGAGTGATGGAGAATAGCAAATTGAAAACAGAAAATTAAAACAATTTAAGCACAATTTAAAGAACAACAGGTAACTTGAGAACACTGAATCATGAAATAAAATCAGGTTGTATTTTCTTCCTACATATACAAGCATCCCAGAAATGAACTCTTCCTGTTCCCTCTGGAGACTTTTGTGCAAATGAATTGAAGCGTCGATATGAAAACAGTGTGCGGAAGATGGTCACATGGTTTCTGAGGCACAAGAACAAAAAGGGACATCCAGAAGCCTGAAGTGATCTCAAACCCCTTTAACAGTGCCCCGAGCAAAGACCAGGAAGGGAAAGTCCACCAGCCACAGAGACTGGAATTTTAAATTTAGCAAGAGAGCAGGGAGGGTGAAGGTTTGTCGCTCTCAGCTTAAGTCCTATGTATAATAAGTAAAGTGGCAGCTGGTGGTCATTTCCCATCTTGGCAAGAACTCACAGACACGACTGAATCAAAGCCAGGTCCACCCAACATTCACACCCACACAAACACACACAATACACAAGAAAACTTTACTCCCTTCCTTCATTACCACAAAACCGTTTAGGAACCACAATATTATAAAAACATCCAAACAGGAGTCCAACCTACAAACCACTTCACAACTTGCCAACCAATAACATACCAGACAGCCACCTAATAGTACCCAACCAACCAATCAGAGGTCTCCATGGTCCCGGGCTTTAAGGCCAGATAATAAATACAGATAATAATAAGACTATGGTGATTTACTGTCTCCTCATCTCATACTTCAACTTCAATGCAACTCCATCATTATAGTTCCTCTTCAAAAACCTTTACTTTACATCATCTTCAAGGCTCACATGACAAAGTGCCTCCTTTTTTTTTTTTTCTTTTAGGAATTTTACGGCTTCATTTAAAAATATATTGGCCACTGAACCAAAGCGCTGACTTCAGTTTCTCTGTCTGGGATAAAAAAAACGACAAAAAACTATGAATTCCAATATAGAATACAGTAAGAGATACAGAATGTTAGATAAATCAATTAATCAATTTACAGGTAGATTTACAATGCAAATAGCAGCAATTTACATGGAATCATTTGTGCAATGTTTATTAAAATAAAAAGGATTTATCAATTTTCATGCGATAAATGCATGTGTACAAGCATTTAAATATAAATAGTAAATTCACGCCTCTTGAATTAAGCAGGCGTACGATAAAAGGAATGGAAAAACATTTTTGTATCCATAAAGATGATAGTGTTTGGACATACTGAGTGTGTTTACATGCACTTAGTTTTCCAGATAACGTATTCATATGTATCGATCATTAAATCATCACATCAGAAATTTGTATATCCTCATTATACATGGATTAACTCAATGTCACCTTAGAAACAATACAATAGCATATTCATGTTTGTCAACACCCGGATATGAACTTATATTAGATGTTGTTTATGAGACATGGTGCTGAACTGCCAAGTGACGATGATGATGAAATTTGACTTTCCCATCATCAAATCAACCTATCAGCACGTCTTTTGCTCACTTGGTGAGCCAGCATCGCTCCAACTCAGGACGACACTTCACACTGACCTTAATCTTGTTATTAAAGGGTTGATCCTGTGATTTATTACATAAATTCTGCAAACTCAGTCAGCTTGCAAGAGACATTTTTTTGAAATTGTCAGAATCGAGGCAGCAAAAGCTGAGATATCTTGACTTTTCAATGTAGTCAAGTTCCAAAAACACTAGAGCCTACACCTCCCATAATGCAACACCATATTTTCTTTCATTAGACTCTCCCTGCCTGATATATGCCCACATCTATCATACTCCATGCGCCCACCCATTTATTAACACAGGCTTAAATTTGTAGTCTTCATGTAGTAACCCTGATGACATCATCAAGGTTACTTTCTCAGACTTTATTAAGCTCCCCTAGCCTGACATCGCCAGACCAAATCGCAAATGCTTAGTCCACAACCTGATTGGTAGACCAAAATGCCTCTGAGTGCAACTGGATAGACGTACAACTAAACAGAGCAGTGAAACTTGCGATGTGGTGCAGAGTGATGGACAAATGTAAACAGACTGGAGTGTGCAGAGATGAGCTGTGATGGTGGAGCATCAGTATGTCTGAACGAGTGCTGCCGGGATTTGTCGAAAATGTAAAAATACTACTTCAATAGATCGGCTGCAGCCATCTTGGTTGTTATCTAAAATGCCTCAACAGTTGTCTTTATTGAGTTAGGTTTATGCTAACCATAGTTTCCCTGAAGGTGCGTGAGCAAAAAATTATATCATTACGCATTGTGCGTGAAGCGCGAGGGCTCTGCAAGTTGTCTGAAATCCGCCCCATGTTAGATAAACGGTTGTTATTGACCCAACAAGGGCCAGGTCGGCTGAAAATCTCTTCAAATGCTGCATCTGCCAGAGCAAATAAAATATGAGCTTGCACATTCGACAGGTTCACAGACTAAGGCTCCCCCAGAGCAGAGGACACAAGTATTTTCACTGTGTAGTACTCCTTATGACAAGTTGACTGACTTTGTGTGTTAAATCAGTGGAGTACCCCTTTAATTTACAGAAACATATTGGGGGCACATGTGTATTCTGCCTATATTCTTCATGAACAGATGGTACACATAAGTACCATCAGTGCTTTTCCATAAATAAATACACAAAGAATAAGGTCACTATAATATGTTCAAGTCCCTCTGGAATGTGATGTTCATTAAAAACTAATTCAAAAATCCCAAAGTCTGCCACATCATGATGCATTTTCCTTGACAGTCATGCCAGGAATGTTCCATCAGTCAGAACTGCTTTCGTGTTTAATATTTTCCCAAAACACACAGCTTGAGCTCCCAGTTGTGGCAGTTATTTAGAAATAAAAGATAAAAACTAGCTTCTTTTAAAACAGAACAAATGCACAGAAGCAAATCATATCATTTTCAGGCGTGAAATAACCAGCAGAGTCCATCTCACTTTCCTTTCCTCAACACATACACATGCCTATTCCCACCAACACAGAGTACTACTCTGAACAGCGCCTCCTGGTGCCCAAATATCAGTCACAAAGGAAAACCAGCAAATTAGCTCCAACAGACTTTCACATGGCCCACTCAGATGGAAAATATACTCTAAGATAAAGTCATCAACAACCATTTGCACATTACTAGTTGGTTCAAGGAATCTGTTCACCCTTGTCTAATTCTCTGTCTCACTGACCACAGACATGTTCTGCTAACATACAGATGCTTCTTATCCAACGTCTCCAGTGCAAAATTGACTTTTAAAGCCTCCCAGTACAAACAACTTGCTCCCATAGTGGCTTTGTCCAATAAGGACACAACTTTTCCTGCTTTACACGTATAATCTTCAACATCTACACGACTACGACAATATCAACTTTTTTGTGCACACAGGGCAACACTGTACAACATTTACAAACACACACACACACACACACACACACACACACACACACACACACACACACACACACACACACACACACACACACACACACACACACACACACACACACACACACACCCCTCCTTGTCCTTTCCCCTCTGCAGTCCCTGAGATCACCTCACACTTAGCACAAGGCATTCTCTTAAACACAAACACAGCTAACAGAAATTAAATACACAGAAAACAAATGCAAACCAAGCCATGGTGAAGGCACATTCTGGGAGGATCTGTCTTCCAAAGAAAAGAAGTCCAGGAGGAGGAGACGCGCCTCTAACAGTGAGTCAGAGTGTCAGTTTGTAGACGCAGAGAGTTCAGGGGAGTGGCAGCCGGAGCA
The DNA here is from genome assembly GCA_019142605.1 of Cephalopholis sonnerati. Lineage (NCBI taxonomy): Eukaryota > Metazoa > Chordata > Actinopteri > Perciformes > Serranidae > Cephalopholis > Cephalopholis sonnerati. The sequence goes on from JAGQAX010000001.1 coordinate 12,264,366, forward strand.
GGGGATTCTGGGACATAGAGTCTCAAGACTACCAGGTAGAGGCATCATATCCAGGGATGCAAACATAGTATGACTGGCACAGTTTGAGCTTGTGTCTAAAAATCGAATTTGATCCATTTGTTTCCTCTTACACAAAAAAGCACAAAGCACATATTATAGTGAGACATGTAGGGAGGGTAAAAAGTGCCAAAGGAACCATTCTGTGTTTAGACAGTGTTTTCAGCTTGAAGAATATGGTTATAAATAAGTATGGCCATATAGTATATTTTGCTCTTTTCCAGTAGCTATAACTACTTATGCTGTAATAACCTAATAATTATCAATGGTGAATAGAAGAGAAAATGGCAAATAGTAATAGTAGCCAGCAACCAACTGGAAAAGATGACAGTTTTTAATTCCAGAGGTGTAATTTCCTGCGCTCTCAAATATCCCACGCTCCAAGTTTGAAACATATTCTCAGATGTAAACTGGGATCAAAAGTGACACCTGCCTGAAATGTGACTCGTTTGCATCCCTGTATATCAGCTCAGAAAGCATCTCTGAAGCAAATCATCCAGTCTGCTGCGTCCAGTCCACGACCCCTGCAGAGCTTCGACACTTCAAATACGACAGTCTGCACTGACTTCTATTCACTCTCAGCAGTCTTCCCATTGACTGCCATTCATTTAGCATCTTCCCACATGATAAATAGTCCTTCCACGGACTTCTACATACTCTGCATAGTCTTTCATTAACTTACTTGCATTCGTTCTGAATGGTCTCTGTATTGTCTTTATTCTACTTCCATCCACGACTTGCGCACGGATGTAGTGAGTGTAGTTTCAAACTATGTGAGGGTAGGCAGTATGTCACTTCTTATGTGTGAGCCTGTTGCATAGCTGGGAGGAGAGGAAGAGAGGAGGAGGAGCAGGGCTGTGGGGAGTTCATCTCTCCCGTCCAGCACCTACTTTCCCTGTCTCAACTGCTCCAGGACTTGCGGTTCTCCCCCCGGCGGGCAACAATGGCTTCTCCTCGTAAGACGGGCACATGGGCTGGAGCAGTGAAGTCACCTGTGCGCCGGCTGGTCCGTTCGCGGAAGGACAGCCTGTCTGGGCGAACCAGCACCCCATAACCCGGTTTACAGTGGAAATATCGATGACCTCCAACTGAACCATCATTTTTACCTGTGGGGAAAAAATAAATGTCATTACCACTGATCTAGTGTCATCCAGCATTATACTGCAGTCACCATTTGAAGGCAGTATACTAAAGGTTAAGTTCGTTATTTTTTAGGTTATTTTTAGGTTTTTTCTGTCTAAGTGATTGATGTTAACGACTCTTTTTTTAAACTGGTCCAGTATTGTGGGAGAGTGCTGCAGTTGGCAGGGGCATCCACTTAAATGGAGCCTGCTGGGTGGCAAATAGCAATTCTGGGGCTGTTTCTGGTGAAACAAAAAGGATCTTGCTCTTAAAAGTGAAGCTCTATCGGTGTAGGGATCCTTTTCATAAGTTGTCAGTGACTTAAAATAACAATCTGAACATGTCAGTGACTAAACAAGCACTATTTATTGGTCAAAAATAAACAGTACAGAAATTCCAGAGTAGTTACTTAACAGTCTGTTATGCCACTACCGGCTGCAGCACTATCACTAAATACTTCGAGGAATTGTTGTTCATTAGTCACTTAGACCCAAAACGTGGAAAAATGTTTGGGTGAACTGTCCCTTCAGCTGAGTACCTACCTACTGGGGTGTCCAGCTCCACCCCCACCCACACTCCCTCAGCAAACTGCGTCACTCCCACATAGCGCACTGTCCCGGCTTTATTGCTTCCTACTGTAACATACGCCCCTTCTGTCAGCCAATCAGGCAGTACGTCATCATGGCTGCGCTCCTCATCGTCCACAAAGATCTCAAGCCTCTCAAAGCCTTCACCTCCTCCTGAGTTGACCAGCTTGTGTTCAGAGAAGGAGTTTTCTGTAGTGACGTTGTTGTGATTGGCTGAGCTGTGGGAAGCGGGTGGAGCGACGGCGGCTGTCTTGGCGCCACACTGAGAAGGAGAGGTTACAACATCGTTCCTGTCAGCGCCCTGCTGCTGGGGGTTTGTGGGTAACGTAGTCTCAGCGGCCAGGAGGGAGGAAGACGAGGACGAGGGTTGGAGAACGTCAGACAGGGTAACTGTAGAAACACTACTGGAGAAGTAGCCGCTTGACGACTGGCTGAGGGGGCTGAGGGGGGTGATGTCATGCGGGTCATGCACAGGAAGAGGAGGGACTTCTGGGAACTCTGCCCGTCTGTCTTTGGTTGGGGGCCGTAGAATAGCAGTCTACAGGAAACCAATGGTTGCCATAAGAACAGAGGGACAGACAAGAGCATGCAGTCAAGGCAAGATGACAAAACAGTAATCAGCAATAATAATCAGCTTCCCCAAAAATGTTACAGTCACCCTTTGGACCCATCAGGTATTCTTAAGGCTAGGGTCTGTTATGTGCAGCATGAAAACATCATGTAGGACAATTTGCATCTTCTGCTCTGTCCTATACTGACATCAAAAAAAGTCGCCCTGACAAGTTAATAAATGAAAAGGTCTAAGGAACAAAAACACGTATACATTTATGTTACTTCAAACTGCACCAGATCAAGAACTCATGTAGAACCAGAGCTGCAAATTAAAGGGATGTTCCAACAATTTTACACCTGAAGATATGTTTACTCTCCATGTTATTCATGACTCAGCATGTGAAAGGCTTTAGGGGGGGCTGAAAAAATAATACCAGTGATGTAGTGATGTCATCAGGGTTAATTGGTTTATCTTTGCTGCAGTAGAAAGCCTGTGGTACAAACTGGGGACGTGATGTTTGACAGATGTGGGTATTTACCAGGCAGAAAGGGTCTAACAGAAAGATACTGCTAGCTGCATTATTGAAAGTGTAGGATCCAGTGTTTCTGAAGCTTGACCCAAACTATGGACCGAAATTCAGAATATCTAAGTCTCTGCCGCTTCAACAGTCCCATCATTTATGGTAGAACAGAACTAAATTGCTGGACAGACCCTTTAATGTGATAGCAGCGGACAATCATATGTCCAGAGTGACCCCAGACTGAAAGTGGTACAGTTAGTACCTAAAACAGAATCTGAGCTAAATGTGACAGAAGATTAATCAACAGACACTTATGAGGGGAAGTTAGACAGGGACACAATCTCACCGTCTCAGTCTTGACTCGATTGTCGTCCCCTCCTGATGTCACAATGCGAGGGACATGCTGCTGAGTAAAGACAAGCAAGGTCATGACATGACAAAACTTGCACATGTATGCATTCCTGTATTCTTGCCTAGCTGCCAGAGCCTGAAATGAACGAGTTAGACCAGTCCAGCATTAATTACTACTAATTATTTACACAGCATTTTTAATCTTTATTCATTCAGCAAGGCTAACTGAATCCCACCCTGTTCCACCATTCACACATTTAAATTAAGACCAGAGTATTTTGGGCTGCAATGAGCTCTTTTACAGTGTCTCTGCTGACCTGCTGGTTGTGTGGCGAAGGTCTAAGCTCCTTTTTGTCGTCTCGCACTGGAAACAGAGACTTGAGCAGTTTGGGCATCTGAGGAACCAGCGCCTTAACTGAAAGATAAGAGGCAGCAAGTCCTGAACGACCTGGGGGAGGGGGTGAGGAGGTGAGAGAGAAGGAGGTAGAGGAGAGGAAAGAAGCAAGGAAAAGAGAAGCAGGTGTGGGAGGCAGAGGAGGTGTGAAAGATTAAGACAGAGAGTTGAAAGCGAGTCCAGGAAATGGCAAAAACCCCAACACAGTGATAGACTGACGGAGGAAAGGCATCAGCCGGCCATACGACACACAGACACATCCTAATCACAGGACTGCCAAACATAAATTACTACAAAAATCATTAATTCTGTTCATTTTGTGAACCGAATTAATCTAAAGCACATCACAGTAACATGAATTCTAGCATGGGCAAGAAATCACTATGACACAGAAAATATACAGGCTGATCAGACTCCACCAATTGATTACACTGGAGTGCTTTGGTAATGAATTTGAGGAGAGAGGAGAGGAGGTCACACTGTGTTAGCCAAAGAAGGTTACAGAAATGGATGTAAGCGACAGCAAAAGGAGCAGGTAGGAAGAAAAAATATTACACATCACTTTTTGCTGGGAAGGAGGGAAGTGGCAACCCAGCAGTTTCTAACGTAATCAGTGAGACATGAGATTGTGTGAACTGCTGTATTTTGGCAGCATCAAACAGAAAGAGAAGAGTCTCGTGATTAAGCTCAAAGTGTCATTGAGATCAGCATACAGTGGAAATGGATGAGCCCATTTGGCAAGACGAAGAGAGGAGAATGAAGAGGAGTAAGAGCTGGGAGTGTGGAGGAAATGTGACAAGGAATGTATGGTAGAGAAGAGAGTAGAGGAGAGGCAGAGGTAGAGGTAGAGGGGGTACAGGGGGGGTTTACCTTGCTCTGGTTCCTGGTTCTGTGGGGGCGTCATGCCGAAGGGAGAAGAGGATGAAGAAGGGGAGGTGGAATAGGTGGAAGGGGAAGAGGCGGGCCGGGGGAGGGTGCGGTGAAACTGAGAAGGCATGAAGATATCCTGCTGACTCTCCCATCGACCCTGAGAAACAAAAAGACGACAGGATTGGTTTAGAAATAATACAATTTGTAATCAGAGCTACCAGATGTCAATGCTACATATGAGAGGATCGATACATGACATCTGGTTTAGTCAAATTTTCATATTTGCTACTTTAATCACTAAGTGGCGGTTTAGGTCATGAGACTAATAATTACCACCTAATCCTCAATTGATTGCAAAATATCTGAACTCGTCATTTTGAACGACTGCTGTTGAGAACAACAAACATGTAGAGACAAGAAGCAAAAAGTGTGTTACCTTATCATCCAGGCAGCTTGTGGACAGGTCTTGTCTACTTCCAGACAGCTGAGGATGGAAAGACAGAGATAGAGAGAGCATATTGAGATAAATCATATTATATTGCAATACACTGTCTTGTAGTGTAGTACAATAGCATTGTATTTGTGTTTTACCCTGTGGACAGAAGGAGAACTTATGCTCCGTCTGTTGCTCTTCCCTCTGCTTGTCAGCTGCTCCTTCACTGCCACCTCCTAAAACCCACACAGCATATCGTCAACATTTTAAAAAGTACAAAATTGAAAAAGTACAAAGTGCGAGAATAAAAATAAATAACAACTTTGATAAATTATATTTTTTGACATACCATGTGTCTTCTAGGTTGCTGTGTGTTAACACTTAGCATATTCTGTGTGACTTCATGTCTACCTATTGACTAATGGACCTAATTACAATCTACTTCAGACTGTCTGTATCTCTACCAGCTTCTCCACCTACCTGTCTGAGTCTATCCAGAGTCAGGATGTTCTCCAGACTGAGGACACTGCGGAGGTATTTTTCAATTGCAGCCTCGTCATCACCTGACTGGCTGTTGTGTGCGCTGGCAGCGAGGTTGGCAAGCATCTCCCTGTCCTCTGAACCAGGAGCATCCTGATGGTACAAAACATCATAAAGATTTCTGTTAAATAATCCCCCTGCTGAAAGTTTTTGGGCACTAAAGGCATGATATTTTTCCTTGGCCTTACCCCAGGGATGTTGGAGACCACCTCGAAAGTGACCCCACAGCCAGGTATGGTGCTGCGGGTGGACATCCTTCTGAGAAAGTTGTGTGCAAAACCCTGGCGGCCGGGGTTAACGTTAACGCAGATCCTCTTTCTCAGGACCAGCTGCATGTCGGCAGGGTGGCTGAGCTGAACCACAACTCGAACTGTCAGGTATACCCGCTGCTCCGGCCACGCTCCCCCACGACTGAGCTGGGGACACTCGTGTACGGTGGAGTCCCATGATGCCTCTGCTTTCACCTGCAGGGTTGACAAACACAAATAGTTAATTAAACAGTTTCTGTAACGGACTCCAGGAATTCCTCAGAAATTTAATGTAGATCCATCCTCACCTCTCCATCGTAGTGTTTGACGATCTGTAGATCAAAGAAGTCGTCTTCATCCTCTCCACTCAGGATGGCGTCCCAACCTCCAGCCTCAGGAACTTCAAACTGATCTTGAGAGCTGAGGTCATCAGCTAAGAAAACCAATATAAAACACCGCAAATCAGCTTGGGAGTTGAAAAACACATGAGTAACATATATTATTTAGTAAAGAAGAAACATACGTTTGAGGTTTAGGAAGAGGACAGGAATATGAGTCTCCATGCCTGGCAGAGGAACCCTGTGAACAAACACTGTGATCAACATATATACTTATGTATATACTGGGAGCCTATTGGTAGCTGAGTGGATACAGCGCATGCTATATAACCCCAATGCCCCCCTCCCCCAATTTGAGACCAACCTCTGTCAAATAAAGGCACAAAATGCCCGCCTAAAAAATCTTGGGGGAAAAAACATACATACTGTGCCTAACGGGTGATCACCAGAAAATATTAAATAAATGAAATCTAAGACACACACACATCCTGCCATGTGTCATACCATTCAGCAGGTGCTCCAGGAATGCCGCAGCCAGCAGAGGGCACCATAACAGCGTTTCTTTCCTCTGTCAGAGTCAAACGCCACTCCAGCAGCTGGGCCTCCCTCTCCACATCATCCTCTGTTTTTTCTATAAACACGACAACGCTCAAACATTTAACACTTCCACAACGAAAAACCATAAAAAAAAAAAAAAAATCAAACTAGCCTAACACTGAAGACAAGCTGTTGGTAGGCCACATCAATCCTAAAAGAAAGCAGACTTTTGAATGTGTAAGCATGTTTTATAAATGTTTAGTTACCCATGTGTGTGTGTTTGGGTGTTACCTGCTTTGCTGACCAGGCTCTGCAGGTGCTGGTCGAGGTATTCCTGTCTCTTGGTGAGAGCAGCTAACCACTGCCGCCGCAAACGTTCTAGGTCTCTTTCCTATACAACAAAGCAGTCAGTTAATAATCTCCAGCTTCAGTTTGCCTGGAAGTCACTTACTAACATACTTAAAGAGGCAAAACAGAGTGTTGACAGAGCTGTAATAAAGTGATGTACCTGATAACTGTCCATCTCATCTCCTTCCTGGTTTGATGTGGTGTTTCTAATCTCAACACAACCAACAGACACTGCAAGCACTATTTCTGCTATAAGAGGCATGGTGCCCGAGTCCTGAACTGAACGCACATCCACCTGGATTCGCCTCGATTGACCCTGGAGATAAAGAAGGGAAATTAAGAAAATATTCAGACGTTGTCTTTTTAGCTGAAGTTCGCTGGCTCGACCTGCTGTGACAAGGTTGGCTGGGGTTATGTTCTGGCTTATCCCTACCTGCCGAAGCTGGAAGATTCCTCCGGTCCGCACATCTCTACCAGGAACCACTTCCACTGGGACAAAGTCTCCATTCTCGTTTATCTCAAGGATTTGAATCCACAGCTCGAGGCGACGTGTTACCTCACTCCACCTACAAAAACAAATATTATCAGCAGATCTGGGCAACACTTGTACAATGCTTTTTAATTAGTTTCTTAAAAGGTAGCCTTGCAAGCAAGACTAAGATTAAAGGGAGACTGCATGTGTCTACCTGTCTCGTAGTGTGCGTGTCTTGGCCTGAATGATGCTAAGGTCCCACAGGGCGGGGTTTCTCCCTGCATCAGCTTGTCTGTGTCCATACACCTCAATGGCAACTGCCCCTTCAGTCAGGTATTCGATGAAATCCTCTGTTACTGACACTGCCACCTCCTGCAGGAGGAAAGACAGATCAGTCTTATACCACCACTTTTAACAAACCAGTCCCCCGCCACCATCTTTATAGAAATACTTGATTTCCATCTCTCTATGTGTCCATTTACCACTATAACAATTAAACCAAAACTGAGTTCTCCCTCTCAGGCTTCACCTTGCAGCTGTCAAACACCACCATGCAGTGTGGGTCCTTAGTGCTGGGCGATGAGGATGATGGGTCCACTTCAGGAGCCACGATAAAGGGCTCAGGCTGGTCCCAAAACGAATACTGACAGAAGACAAAGTTGGACAGGAACTGGGGAAGGCCAGTTGCCTGCAGGATCTTAATCTGGAGATGATACACAGGCCAAAAGTCATTTAAACACAAACTACAAAATGATTTCACAGCTGAAACAACACCTCTCTTAGATTGTTTCAACAAACAATAATAAACATTATAATCTCCATGTATGTAGAATTTATTACAAGACTGTTGTATGAGACACCATGAGGTTTAGGTAGGTGTCCCTAATGAACTGGCAACTGAGTGTATACTGAGTGTATACTGAAAATCAAAGTAAAGTAAACACACTTGGAGCTCCTTGACCTATAAAATAAAGCTCCTAGAATTATTTTAATCTGCGGACTGAATGGAAATAATGTGCTTCTCCCTGATGATATGTCTGTCTTACCATGCAGACCAGTTTGCGATCCTGGACTTCAGTGTCCTGGTTGTTATCAGGTTCATCTCCTCCAGCCATGTTGTCCTCTAATGCCCCTCCAACCCTCACCACCTCCACATGAAGACGCCCTGCCACCTGACCACAAGAGAGGAAAGGGGGAAACATAAAAAACACCTTTACCCCAACCATATGAAGACATTTGTCTGTGAGTTTAAGTTTGTCTCCTCCAAAGCCACCCATCCACCATTGAAGTTCTGTTGTGAATATCCAACTAAAACGTCCTTTCTACAGCTTTTCTAGTATTTTGCTATCATACTTCAGTATTCCACAAATATGATTATCATCTGAATATCATGTGATGTTTGACTCTGACGTCCATAACGATCCAGGAATTGAAAGACAACTGATCTCAACACAACAGAAACTACACTGAAGAAAAAGTGTATAAGAGATTAAGTCTAGAGACTCTTATGAAAGCTCTAATTCCTTACAGATTCATTTGTTAAGGGTAAGTCTGTGAATACCTACCTCCCCCTTCTGGTTGATGATGGGAACAGCGTACTGTAGCTTGACATCGTAGAACAGACAGGAAAGGAAGACATTTGCAACACCAATCAGACTGTGGTTTTCCTGCTCATCAAAGAATGGATCTGCTCGTCGGAAATACGAGCGCATCACCTGAACAAGAAAAAAAGGAGAACATGGAATAAAATGCAGGGAATTTACTGTATTAATACATGGTTTCTGTGTACTCTTGCTTAGTGACAGTGCTGTCCTAGTGACCTGGCAGAGTTATTGTAAGACTGCACTGGAACTCTGACAAGCTAACTCACAGGGTTGTCATGATGATGGAGGTGGTAGTCCTGCCACTCTTGGTATAGCTCTCTCATGTCAACCAGACGATTCTCCATCTTCTCTAGACTCCAGATCTGCTTCCCTCGACATCGCCGTCGAACCTGAATTGCTGGTTCACTGAGCACTGCATCCCTCTACACACACACACGCAAGTGAATTTAAAGAATTTGTTATGTTTAAAATAGAGTATAATAGAAATTTGTGAATGTGTGTCTACGTTTGCGTGTGAGACCTTGCGATTTGCGTTGAGGTTGTCTGACGGGATCTGCAGAGTGACTCTGTACTCTGTGTGTCGCTCCAGCTCCTCAGAGATGAAGCAGGCTTCTTGCACCAAGAGGTTTGCCCTCACAATCTGCTCCCTCAACCGCCGCAAACTCCTAACCAACACCGCCTCCCTAAAGGAGGAGAGGAGGTGGCAGAAGAGAAGGGGACACAGAGGCGAGGAGGAGGAAATGCAAGAGAGAGGTGTTTAACTGGCATTCATATCCAAATGGAGATAAAATGTTTTTTTTTTAAGTCTTAAGATCAGTGTGCTGCAGTATTTTTGTCTCTGTCACAAACGCACACACACACACACACACGCACGCACACACACACACACACACACACACACACACACACACCTGTCCTCATTCCACTGCCTCAGTCTGCTCTGAGCACTGGTTGAATGGCTCATTCCTCCCATACTGAGTCTCTCCAGGCTGCGGTAGTGAGACTGCTGTCCTGGACCTTGCTGGCCCGACACTGGCCCTCCAGAGGAACCGGTGGAAAGACGGTCCGGGTTTAGCTTCTTGCGGAGCTGCTGGAGTTCCTGCTCATACATTTGTCTCTGTCGCTCCAGAGCAGAGCGCTTCTCCTCTTCATGCTGCCTCTCCAGAGACTGCAGCACTGCTTGCATGGGGTCTGACAGGACAAACCACAAAGAAGTCAGAAAACACAGGAGACTGCACCATTGTTCTGCCAGTGCAGAATATAAATATTCCAGTGTCCTAGTTCATCCTTACCATTGTTGCCCAGAGCCTTCATCATGACCTCTGTTTGGGCAAACTCATAGGAGAAGCTGACCTCACTGGACACTTCACTGGCTGTGTCACCATCTGCATCCAGCTGCTCACTGCTGCCACTGTTCTTCATCACGCCACCCTCACCATCCTCTTCCTCAGCTCCGCGAGAGCGGCGCTTAGGCAGGTTGATCCTGCAGGTAGGATTGGTGAATTGTCAGCGATTAAGTGATATGTGCTATATTCCATGCAGAACTGGTACACAACACATCAATGGGATTTAATACAAATTTGAAATACATAAGAGAAACTGGGTGTAATCAAATAGAAACTATAATAAAGTGAGTAAGAATACTTGTAAAAAAAAAAATCAAAAGATACAAGTGTATTTAAGGCATGTGCAACTTGTGTAAAATGACAATGAAGTAGGTACATAAATATTGAGTAATATTTTATCATACAAAAACAGATGAAAAGCATTAAAATATTTAAAACCTGCAAACAACATTCGAACATTTGGAGTACATAAAATCACCTGAAGAAGTGGTTGTTTCCCCAGAAGATGCGGTCGCCATGGTGAAGCTGCAGAGCACTGGTCACTGGAGAACCATTAACACATGTCCTATAACACAATAAAGACAGCAATGACATTACTGTTAAAACAGACGTAACAATGTCTTAAGTGGTAAGTAATTAATTAAATGAATATTGGTGTTCCTTACCGAGCATTGCGGTAGGGGGTGAGGATGACTGCACTATCTGCCGTAATGTCGATGACACAGTGCTCTGCCTGGATACCCATCCCACACAGCTGGATGTCCTGAGAGTCTGCCGAGCCCACCTTTGTGTGTTCCTGTCACACAACATTCAAGATATGACAAGACGTTTTCAGATAAGAGTCAGACAATAAAAATAAATGTGACCAAGTCATATCTAGTGGAGTAAAGCCTCCACAAAAGTTGTTTAATGACCATTTTAGTTAGAAATCTAATCAAAGACTGTCTTGATGTGACTTTATCTGAGGGCTATACCATAAAGCAAGCTGGACAGAGCCAAGCTTTCTTTGCCTTAGCTGGATCAAAAAGCTGTAAACGTTAAGCCTCAGTCAGAGATAACGAGCACTTCAACAGTGGTTATCTACTGTCTTTGTTCATGCAGGCTTTCTTCCTCAGGCTCTCTGTGTGTGCCCATAAAACGGGTCAAATGATGTGTTTGATGCGTCATTTGACTCTTCTAATGCAAAAAAATGGATTAACCACGTTGCCTACTTATTTTTCCAACTAATTCTCTTATCACTATTCTATTAGCTGTAATATACCAGCAGTGTGAAACAGACTTGAGCAAAAAAAAACACAACTCAAAGTGGTAATTTTATAGTGTGGTTTGAGGGAGCTATACCGCATTTCATATGCAAGTAAACATCATAGTTATTAGTGTACTATAAAGGCTTATTTTTCATAGCCAGCATAGGGAAACATCTTGAGAAAGAGCAAGAAAACCTTACAAATAAAACCACTGATGAGCCGAGATGGCCCACTTAAGATTTATTTCCTGTCTCACATGGGTTTCGCCACTGCCCTGCCCTTTAGGAGAATAGCAGCAGTCCTGAGTCTGTTCATTCCTAAGCATAAAGTCAAAGTGACTACAGATTATGATACATTCTTTTGTATCAGCTACCATAATAAATATTGCACCCAGTTTTCATAAGCCACATATCCCCTGAACATTCTGACACTCAAATAGCATTTTTCAGAAAAGCGAATCAGGAGAAAATCAACTTTTTTCAAGACATGTCTGTCTCAGCAATCCAGTCTCTTGAGATCTGGCATCACAGAATCCCTTTTCTCTGCGGTGCTGAACAGTCGGTCGGGTTTCATTCTCACTGCAGTGCTGCTGGCATCGCTTTCAAACCAAATAAACAAAAAGGAAATAGACTTGTATGTGGAACCATTCATCAGAAGTTAAAACCGAAATAAAACATGTGTGTCCACCTCTTAATAACACTATTATTGTTATTATTAACGGTTTTGGAGGGGGAAAAGAGAATGTTGACTGAGACTGGTATGATCTTGTATTGGGTTGATATCAGATATTAAGCTCACAGATAAAAACGACCAGCAAAATAAGGAGCAAACATTACATTTGCACTGTATACAGTGTTGTACTGTTTTAAATCTGCTTTTCATCCATCCATGCAACATTTACAACACTTCCAAAGTCAGGAGACCGGTGGTATGTACCATTTCATATGATTGACAAGGCTTGTGATGCGTTTTCTTTGAGTATCTTTGATATGGTTGAAAAAGTTTGCATATATAACAAATATATGGCTGAAAATCTGTATCACTTGTAGCTTGTCAGGGTAAGTCAATGGGTGTATTTGGCATTATAAACTCTCTCCCTCTGAATAGAAACTTCTTTTTACTCAGAAACTTTAAACACAGACTGGTCCAGACCATGTAAGATGTGCATCTTACCATGGCGATCTAGCCAGGTTAAAATGACAGCCACCTTTGTGACTATGACAACTTTGGCTTTAGGCTCAACATACCTCACTAACCCACTAGTCCTGTTCTGTGGTGCACCCCTCTGCTCTGATCTAGATGTTCAAACAACAACTGGACTGTTTTTTTCTTTACAGCGGTTTTGTGCTTTCAAATTTGGTATAATTGGTATAATTCCCATCTTGAGGCTTCCCACAACACAAAAACACTGTTATCCACAAGCACTTACTATCAGTCAGATGACAAATGACTCAACCAGCGAGTTATGAGAAAAAACTTATCATTACTTGGGGATAATATTGGTTATAGTGTTTGGTGTTCTGTTTAAGTAGGGAGAAAAATAACAAGGCACAAGTTAACACAATATGAAGAATGTGCATGCGTGTGTGTACCTTCAGGTAGTAAACCAGCAGTTCATTGAGAGCAGGATCGGCATTAAGGTTGACAAGAAAACTCTTATCATCTCCAACTTTAATCCCTGAAGACTGAAGAGAAATACCCAGACTCTCTAACTGCTTCTGACGCTCCTACAAACACACATAGACACAATCATCATTTTCACTCAGTGTAGAAAATCAAACCAGGAGTGACAATGTAAAGTAGCTCAATATGTTTTGGTGTAATAACCATATATACACAACTCTTGTGTGTCTTACCTGTGCGATCTCCTCAGTTTTGCGAAGCTTCTCCTCCCAGGTGATGGTCATCTCTTGAATCAACTTTTCTGACTCTTCCAGACGGTCTTTCAGCTCTGGAGCCTTCAAAGACTGCAGAAAAAAACAGAAGATGAGAGTACAGGCAAGCAGAGATTTCTAATGTTGATTTCTAAGATTCCTAAGATATCTTACCTCTGCCTGTGTCAGTTGTTCTCTTAGTTTCTCTACTTCCTCTCGGAGTTCCCTGATAATGCGAGCATTGGGGTCTTCATTCACGACAGCATGGTTAACAATGTTCTTTGCTCGGTCTGCATAGCGCAGCGTCGATAGCGTCTCCTCATAGTTGTCTGCTGCTGGACTCACAGTTGCAACCATTGCTGTGCGACTGTTGCCACCCAGACAGTCCTGGAGAAAAGCAGAGAACACAGACACAGAGAGAAATTATTTAAAAAAAAGAAAAAAAAGAACATAGTTTACAAGGGAGATGTATTTTCCACTGTCTCTGATAAACATGTTTATGGTGTATGTACCTTCAGTAGCCATGTCAGAACAGAGTCTCTGTAAGGAACAAACTTGTTCTTGTTTTTGGCTGTTCCCTGTTCAGCTAGTGCCGAGATCACCAGGCCCAGGGTAGTGAGAGACCTGACAAACAAAAAAAAACACTATAGTCAACTGCTTTCCATTTCATTTTGTGCATCTGTTTAGAGGTAAGTATCACTCAACTCAACTCAACTTTATTTATATAGCACTTTAAAAACAGCCACAGCTGAAACAAAGTGCTGTACATAAATAGGCACTATCGCTATGTCTCTGTCCCTTTAGTGTGTCCATCTCTCACTATTTCTGTGTTGGGATTAATTAACATCAAACTTGTCTCAAGGGTCTTTCCACACTCACTTAGTATCATACTATGATTAAGGTGAAAGCTAAGTTGCTACAGCGGGGCACCACTATAAACCAACAACACACGTTGTATGCTGTCTTTCACATTTGAGTCTGAAGAGAGAAATGACAACACTCTGTGGTTAGAAAAAAATGTCTTGCGAAAGAAAGTAACTCTGCCAGAGAGAAAACATCTGTAAGACAATTTGGGGTTTATACTCAAAAAAACACCCTGATGGGGGAAAACACCCAATCATGGGTCTGTGTGTGTGTGTTCAGTGTGTCTATGTTGAACTGCTTTTGCGTACTTGTTGATGTTGCTTCCCTCCTTGAGTCGTTCTCCTGCTGCTCCAGTCTTTGCTGCTCGCTCACTCCCAGCCAAATCTACCAGACTCAATCGACTCACCTTCTCCCCGCTTGTCTACAGAGAACAATAGAAAGAAAGTCTTATTATCGTCTGATTCTCCACAGTATATTCAGCCGGCAACTTGCAACTTCTTTATTTAAACATTAATGGTCCCCATACTTTTCTTTAGTTAAACTTAGGTTTTGTGGATGATTGTTTCTGTTAACATTTTTGTTCAAACTTAACAGCTTTCACTTTGCTTTGGTGGAATATTCTGTGCCAAAGGTGACCTTTGCACAGACTATGTTTATTTTATTACTGGCCATAACTGGCAGTATTTGACATTAGGTAATATTGTCAACAATGAATTACATCATCAAACTCCAGAGTGACTCCAAATGACATGTGGCATGCATGTTTTTAACAGCAATAATGGCAGTCTTAAATGCCACTGTCAAGTATTTTTCTGTGTGTCTTGTGGCAAAATACATCATACAGTTCCAGTGGACATGGGTTGATTTTTAATTTGTGTCCACTGCAAATGCAATAAGCTTTTATCCTCCCTCTTTGAACTGTATGTTCCCAAGCTGGTCAGAGTCAGGATGTTCAGCCATATGACGATGAGCACTGCAATGTCCAGCCTGGTCTAAGACATACAAATGTCTTGGAGCTGCAGTCTATGACATTGCTGAAAACACTACTACCATACATCCACATGGGGTCTGACAGGACTTTGATGGCTCAATAATTACCAAGGAGGCACTACATCAAGGCAATCCCTGCTGGGTTTTCAGGAGCTTTCGACTGAGAATTACTCTGAATGGCCAGCACGACAGCAACAGACAACCCAGAAATAAAACACAGGGTGTTTGGCTTCATCAGGAAGCTCCCCTGTCAATTTGATCTTGTTTGGCTGGATGCTTTTGTCCACTCTTGTTCAGAGGATCTTCTCTATGCTTTCTCTGATTCTACTTATCGGGCACTGCCAAAATGTTCAGTTAGCGTTTGGTTTCTCATCTTTCAGTCCCTTGTTGACAGGCTCCATTGGTTTCTTCTCACAGGCTGTTGAAGATTTGGATATCACATTGCCATCTTTACAGGGACAAATCCACTCCCGGCTGAGCGTGACAGGTCAGTGGCTGACAAGGCTGAATGTAACACCTGATCTTCATCTGCCGCACATCAAAAGCAGCTCATCAGCAGCTCAAAATCAACACATGCAGTCCTCTGTCTGTGCCTACAGTGGACCGATTCAACCACAGCACTTTCGTAGGCTCAGAAGCATTTAGCCAAAGCCCAATATGGCAACATATACACATGCGTGTAACACAAGTGAATTGCAAACCGTTGCATTGCAAGTACAGACAGCTGCACTTGTTAAATTGAATATATATATTTATTCCATCAGACCGTAAGCTGAAAGTCTTTGGCAAAATGTGTCTGCTAGATGTCTTTACAATAATAAGCCTCCAAATGGAAAGAGTTTTCCCATTAACGTCAGAGAAACAATGAGGTGCCTAACACTGCCCAGATCCGGTGATATTGTCCTCCTTGTTGAGGAAACAGATTTACTCCTACACACTCATAGCTCCATGCATCAGTCTCCTGCTATCTTCTTCAGTGGTGTGACCTTTGTAATAATGTAAACTTTTGACTGACTGAAAAACACATCTTTTTAACAAATACCTCCCGTAAACCTCTTTAAAAAGAGTTTTTTTCCACACTTTTACAGTGCGTTACCTAAAAATGATCTACTGTCTCTCTTCCCAGCTGTTGTCCTGCATTTTCTCTGGTTGCTACTCTTTTTTGATACTTAAATGATCACAATAAGAACACCGCACCCCTGAAAATCCACCACAAAATCTTAGGCAAACCTAAAACCTGTAAAGATCCAGACACAGAACTAACTGATAAAGATCAATTTCAACTGCACTGATACAGATCAGCCTCAGCCCAGCACTGCTTCAGATCCCCAGAGTACAGCAAATTATTAAATAAACAAGAGTTCTATATCTGGGACACTGAGCACATAAAATCCAAAAATAGACTACAACTTTTTTTTTTTTTTTTAATAGGGCCAGAAACTGTAAATACCTCCTGGAGAGCCAGAAAGAGGAGAGGCAAAGCTGGTGACTATGAAAACCAGTAAATGCAGCAGGAAGCTACACCTTAGAGTAATGCAATAATTACAGCTCCTTATGGCAATAAACAATGACTGGAACGTACAGTGCCAGGTCCTGTTACCCGTTGGTGTCAGACTTGGAAATAAATACCAGTAAACCAACTCTACTTTGTTTGTCAGTGTGCATGTGTATGTCCCTGCATTTTTATTAATAGTGTACAGTATGTGGATACTCTTTGGTTCTATTCAATGTTTAGCATCTAGCTGGATAATGAAATAGTGAAAAGGAGGAAATACCAGCCACTTTGGCATTTTCCTTTCTTAACAAGGGATTCTGTAACCAGGAGAGATGATACCTGGGTCAGTAACCGGATCAGCGGGCAGGACATTCAGCTTATCAGAGTACTTGGCAGCAGCTTTAAGGTACCAGCTCAGAACAAGTGTCAGAGCATCAACAAGCAGGTACATATGGTAAATAATCTAGTAGATGTCCTCATGGCTAAAAATGGTAAAACAGTGCTTTTTTGAACTCTGAACTTCACTAAACCAAGTCACCAAAGCTTAACCAGATGTAGCAAAACACATGAACAAAATAGCAAACAACTGAGAGGTGGTGGCAAATGGGGCCAAAGTGCAACCTGACTGAACTTTGAGTGTTTCATTTGTAAGTCTGAGCAGGGCATGCTACTGAAAGGAAATCCTGTGATGAGCGTCAGTATGACTCATCCTACACTAGATGATTTCACTAACAGTCACAGGTGGCTTTTTTTAATCCTGTCCCTTTATAATTGTTCCTCACACTGACTGAGCCTTTAGGGGGCACAGATGAGCTTCAGTGCTATGATCACTAAAACAGAAGACGGTTTGCATATAATATACAAGTACCTGAATGCTAAATCCAGTTAAAAATGAGTTAAGTAGTCACATGTAGAATAATTTTAAAGATGCAACCAAATCATTTTCATTACTGATTAATCTAGTGATGATTTTAAGGATTAATTAATAAATTAATCTTTTGGCCCATAAGTCAGAAAATAATGAGAAAAACACATTACAAGTTCGCCTAAATTCTATTTTGTGTAAGGCTGGAACCACAGAACGTGTCATAGTTTCGCTCAATAAAATAATCTAAATAATTAACAAACAATGCAGTTTATTTTTCTGACAATCAACTCTTTAGTGTTACACACCAAGTTAGATAGATACTTGGTTTTCATATGTACTCCATGCATATATTAACATATATTAACATAGATTCAATACAGATTTTTTTGTTACTGCAGCTACTGCTTTTAATGGCCTTGAAACCCTGTTTAACAGTCTGAAGATCTACTGTTGCTTTAAAGCACTGGAGGTATTTTTGCATACTGTGCACAGCGCTGCTTGTTGTTTTCCTTTGTCTTCTTCTGCACTTTGAACACAGGTCCAACATCCCTCACAACTGCTAAATACCCCAAAGCAACAAAATGTACAACACAGAAACAGGCATTATACTAAATACTAAACAACCAGCACTATGTGGATAAGATATAGAACTAATTAACAGAACTGAACTAACAGAAGGTTTAATTGCACAAAATCAGCTCACATCTGGTGTAGTGGGGCTTGTAGTGGTCAGAGAGGAGATCTTTGGGAGACTATAAACTAATTTGAAATTTTCAAACCAGACTATAAAATGACACAACTAAGGCAATTAAGAGCTGACTGATCCAGTTACAGGACATGTAAGCTAAGTGATTCACTCACTGACTACACAGTCTACACCTCAGCCGTTTGCTTGATGAACCTACTGACTGACTGACCAACTTAGTGACTGACTCTGGGTGTGCTTTGAAAACAGAGCAGGCTGTATCAGCTGACAAACTCAAAGTCATGCCTGTGAATTATTAACAGGATTCGCTGGTGGCAAGTTGGTCTGGAAATAAGAGCAAGGAGCAGGAGAGCCTAAGTGGGTCGTGAGGATGGAGAATTAGTCATTGAGGTCTTGTCTTGGAGTGCCTGGTCAGACAGCTGAGCTGACATCATCCCATTTTGTAACTACCTTTTCACCCATTGGCTGAAGGGGATAACTGAGAGACACCAGAAAAGTGTACACGATTACACATCAACTTCAGCTCTGGTGCAGACAAAAATGTCTGATTCTGTTGACGAGGGATTCACTACTAGTATATCAATAATAGAAAAAGAAATTGGCAATACTATAACAGAAAAACAAAACCACATCTAAATGAATTCACCAGTTATTTGACTTAAAAAATGACCACAAGAAGTAGCAGATGGATTCGGGAGAACAGAATGTAGGGAGAAAAGGCATTTAATGTCTGATGATGTGAAAACTAGGGTGAACTTGAAGTGCACTGGGGATAGATGGGGCACAGTGAAAAAAGATTGACTTCTTCAGACTACTGTGATACCAAACAACTACTGTCCTAAAGTATGCCAGTATGCCAGTGGCAGCTGAGGCCCAGCTTCCAGCAGCCACTCTGGCCCCACACCCTTCCACAAAGTAGGCACCATGGCCTGAACTAACCCTGGTCAGCTGTCAGCAGGCTCCACCCTACTGATCACCCCAGCCCAGTGAAGTAAGCACACTCATTATCTGGCTGACTTTATCAATGATGAATGATGAACGGATTCAATATAAGGCACCACAGGTCCAGAACCATCTAGATCAAGTTTAAACATCATCACTTCAACACCTGCGATTAACACCAACAGTTTATATTTCTACTGAGGTGTACACTAAGACCACAACATCTCAGAAATGAATTTCTGATCTTATCTGTTATTCAAAGTTTCCATTGAAAGTGATAAAAACTGTGTGTGTTAAAACTGTGCCCTCCCTAGTCTGTGTGTGTGCGTCACGTCTTACCCCAGACTGCAAGTCTTTTAGTGTGTGTGTGAGGATGATGTTGAAGACGGCGTGTGATCGACTGCTCTCCTCATTCATGTTGGTAGCAGCGACAGTCCGAGACTTATTCCCCTCTGACATCAAAGACTCAATGTCCTGTCAAAACAACAGAAAACAAACAATAAATAAATTAAAATTAATAATTAATACATTCCCATTTTGCTTTACCCTGCAGAATAACTTTTTATGACTGTGAAGGATACTATACAGTACACTTAGTGAGATTCAATACATGTTTGTGTATTTAGTAACCGCTTCAATTAGTGAAGAGCTTGAGTCTCCTGGAAAGTCCAATATAAACTACAAAATGTAATAATATTGACATTTTTAAAATTTGCCTCTTTCCAGTGTGATTGGTGAAACTACTAAGCAGATTGCTGCTAAAAGAGAATGCAAATGAAATCCTCAGCTCAAATGTCTGCTTAAAACTGACACACTGGTCAGAGTGGCTGCCATCCAATATGGCAGCCAGAATGCAACAAAGCAGCCAACGTCAGTAAATCAGTGTGACATAAAAGCATGATAACAACAATATAAAACAAATACTTTTACCTTGTAGCTGGCCACAGCTAGTCGAGACAGGCCATCTACGTAGGGACCCAGAACCTTATGTTCCCTCACCCTCAGAGTTTGTCTACCCCTGGACAGAAAATAAAAGCAGGTTTAAACACACACGCACAAACACGGCCATTCTTGGTAAATTACTATTCATCTGATTATTAGCAGGAGTGGCAATGTATGCTCAGCTGGTTCTGGCCACCACTACAACATCCCCCAGTTCATAGAGACTTTGTTAGCACTTAGCTCTCTGACCCTGATTCAAACTTGCTCCAGGCCTGACAACTTCATCATTCTCAGCTCCTCAGCAAAGCCCATATGGCTGTCAGATGGTCTGCTTCTCTTTGGCCCGTTTTACTGAGGTTAAAGGTCACACAGTGACTGAAGGTCAGAGGTCATGCTGTCTGGGGCAGCAGACGCAGGCCTGTGCTCCTGATTTACTGCTGACCTGCTGGACATGAACTGGACTCCATCAGTGACCGCACGGCAGAAGAGTAATCTTTTCATTCACTGACCACAGCAGCTGGTGGTGCCATAATCCACCAGCAACTTTCTCTAGTTCAACCAACTCACTTGAGGTTGAAGCAAAAAATGACTTTAGATACTGGTTGTTTAACTAAAATGTAGACTACCTTACCAGAGACAGACTATTTGTATTTGTATTTAAGGTTGATGTCCCAGTCCATGACTGCTGTGTATTTGTGTTTCAGTCCAAATAGAGTTTCCATGGTCTGGGTTTGGAAATGACCCTAACCTTATTTATTTTACCACCAGTGACTGTAACTTAACATTTCCACAATCACATCTCTTCTGTGAAAGGATTTTACTGTGAAGAAGCTGTAAGCGGTATATTTCATATATAGAGCCACAACGACCTACAGAGAGAAAGAAAATGATCCCTCATTTCATAAAAGGGTTAGAAGATTAGGTTGAGGGCATACCCTTTGGGGTCGAGCAGATCTCGGACTTTCTCATTGTAGATCTCCATGTAGGACACCTCAACAGTGAAGCTCTCCTCCTCCCGCTGGTGGCTCTGGGTTCGTTCAAACAAAGCACTGCACAGCCGAGGAATCAGACCTGGCTGGTCCCCTGAACCCATCATGGTGTACGACTTTCCCGAACCTGGTAACAACACACACAGACAATGTCAAATGGAACAGGTAATTGGAAAGATGAAAATGGCATCTTTGTGACAGCTAATGCAAAACTTTACGAAACCAAATTATTTCAGTCATGCCATTTCCACTGAGTCATAAACAATTAAAACAGCCTCATATATGCTAAGTGGCCGCTTCTTTAGGTACAAATATGCAATATAATGCAACTCAATACAAGAGCTCTGCCATAAATTCTACCATTCAAACATTTAAAATGCTCAGTTTTTCTTGATATTGTTGAAAATGTGTAAATTCAGTTACATGTTAATTACTGAGGTCACAGTTATAGGTGCTGTTGGACTGGACTGGATTATATTTATCATTTTTTTGTCAACTCATTCTGGCTTTTGTGTAGACATTGGACTGATTTATCAGCTCTAACAAGCTTTTCTTAAAAGTTTTGTAGTGTTAAAATTATGTGTAACCTGAGAGAAGAGAAAGATCTTTTTACACAGTGGACACATTCCAGCTCTGTTTAGTCAGTCATCAGTCTGATGAAAGAGAAACGCTTGCACTTTAACGCGTGCAGCTATCTACCTCATACGCAACATTGCTTGGGTGTGTTTGGATTTTAGCAATGATTGTGTAGGTCTATCATGCTTCCACTGGTTAAAAATTTCATTTAATGCTTTGGTATTTTGTTTATGCTGGAGAGAAGAGAGGCTATCCAACGTTCCTGCCACAACACATCCACAATGACACTCCTCTCTTAATCGTTATACAGAAAGCTTCAGGGCACTATGCTAAGCAGGGCAAAGAGAATGTTCATATTATGTCATGTAGTTATTATTATGCTCTGTTAATTAATTTATTCATATCATATTGACTACAGGACAGTGACTTGTCTTGTGGTAAATTACCAGTTTGTCCATAGGCAAAGATACAGGCATTGTAGCCCTGGAAGGCATTGTGGAGAAGACTTTCCCCAAGGCACTGGAAGACCACCTCCTGACCTGGAGACAGACACACACAAAAGGAATTTTATTCTATATCATTGTAAATAATTAGTCTTTCCAAACTGAGCTGTTTGAAAGGCTTTTAGTGATTTAATGTTACAACACTTAATGAACTAACCGGCAAATTTCTCCTTATCTGTCTCATCCATGGACCAGAAACAGTAATCATAGGCAAAGACCTGGAAAGTGAAAACATTAACAGTATGAGGGACATAAACAACAGAAACCTATAGCTGATGATAAATCCGCAATGTTAAGGTTTAATAACAAATTTAGCCTCTTTTGGAAAATGTCCATATATACTAAACTGGATCAACTGGGAACTATGATGTAGATATTATCCATCTTACCAGTTACTAATGTTTGATTCAATTAACTTTCAATTGAGGGACAAATTGTGCAACACTGTGTATTTTACATGTCCCGTGGTTTGTGTGGTACCATGGATTATTTTCAGATGATAGAAAAAAGACAAATGCGGAAATACAGTGAAGTGAGATACACAGTCAAAAATATGTTAAAAAGTTACCCAGCAACAAGTATTCCTTCAGGGTTTAAAATTTATAAGTTAAACAAAACATTTCTGGCAAAAATTGTTTTACAAATCATTACTTTGTATCACTGCCTGTACAGTACGGTTGCTCCCACTTCACAAACTGAGTCGGAGAAATACAGCCACTTCTTTGTGTAACACAGAGATGATTCACAACCCTGGAATTAGCTCAGTGTTAAAAATGTCTGTGCATGTTTGTGTGTGTGTGCCGTTACCTTGGACTGGCTCCTGATGATGTTGGGAGGGTCAAGGTCCACAGAGGCATGTGGAGAGATAGGGAGATGACATTTAGTGAACATTTTACAGAGGATGCAGTATGTTAAGCAATTCAGAGCAGGCTGTAGTGAAGTCGCTTTAGGTTTCATCTGTTCCAAACTGAAAATGGAAATTATTTATTTTGCTATCTGTCGATCAATATTTTTAAATTATCATGTGTCACTCTAATTTTAAAAGTAACGGAGCGAAACAAAGACACGGGTGAACAGAGATGGATAGAAAGACAGAGGCAGAGCTAGAGCCACTGGCCTCAGGCTCAATCACTTTAGCACACATTTGATTCACAATCAGCCTTGTGCGTGAGTAGCTTGTTTACATCTTGTTTGTTTGTTTGTCACATGTCAGACCATTTTCTCAAGGGATTTGGTCTGTGGATGTCAAGGGTAGGCACTGCATTCATCTCTGAGGGCTTGGGGAGACATAAAAATCGTCTGGGACTGGGTGAATTGTTGTGGGAATGTCTGTGTGTGGGCATATGTGTGTGTGGCACTGAGTGGTGGAGGGGGTTGGTACTGAGGCTGGCAGAGGGTTGAGGTAGAGTGTGGTGGAATCAGATCGTGGCGTAGAGGGGTTACTGGGTCGAGGTCATGCTCAGAAATGAACAGGGACAAGAGGGAAAATGCCTCTGAAAGTAAAAAACAAATCTGACATTTAAAAAGAGAGGGGGAATGGCCCCAATATCTGCATGATCTTTTACAGAAACACTGAGTGAATACATGTGCAAGCAGGCATTTACAGAACACACATGAACCCACACACAAACATATCATAATTTTGAGCGTTTAGCCAACAGCCATGTCCTTTAAAACTGATCTCGTCAGCGCACAGACAGTCCCTCCATCTGGCTATCTCTACATATGAGGAATGTCAGAGCATCCAGACCAGGCAAATTGATTTTAAGAAGTATATTATAAAATAAAAAAGCAATTTAAACAATAAAGCAATGACATAAAGTTACAGAAAGATAAACCTCTGACATTTTATGCAGAACACAGAAAAATATGCTATATTTAAAATACAAGAGCACTTGATTTTTAATAAACAATAATAGTACCAGATACGTTCTTAGACAGATCCGAGCACTGTATATGTTCAGATATGCTTATGACTCACTCACTCACACTGTTAATATACTAACTGGGAGTCCAGCAAGTTTTTCACGACAGTTTTCAGTACATGGACCCACTTACTGTACTCCTTTCATGGTGTGTGTATTTATAAATGTGCAGACATGTAAGTTGGTAGGCAATTAATAAAATATTCCCATAGCTCTTAAAGCATTAAGGGCACAGCTGTCTGGGCATTTCAGCATTTTTATGCCATTACAGTGTTTCCCATTAATCAATGAGACTGTGGCGGCCCGCCACAGTCTCATTTGGGCCCGCCACAGTCTCATATGGAGAAAAAAATACGATCTGTCACTCTGTCAGACCATTACACAGCTGTACTTTCCTACCGCCCGTAAACAAGCGAGAACAAGAGTGCGCGCGCACTGGTCACGCTCATAGACGTCGCTCTTTACTAGATACGTTTGGCGCGAACCAGATTCCAGCGACACTGGAGCGGGACGTCTGACTCTGAGGTAAGTGCAACTTCTTTTTTGGGCAATAGCGCCCATGCTAACTGCGGCCGTGGACACAGTATCTCACTGCGCTGTCTGCCCCCCTTCTCGGGAAGAGGAACGGCTGCACCGCGCACGTCTCGGTTCCAGAGTTTCAGTGACGAGAGCGGCCACGCTGCTTCATTATCACCGCGCATTCAGAGTCCGTGCAGGCACACAGTACAATCACCTGTTACCATACCAACGAGCTGACGCGGCTTATTATTTCATATTCTCCTCTCCTGGGGCCTCATTTATTACAGCGTGTGAAAGTCCTCTTAAATTTCACTTACGACGAAAAGGCAAAACGTGCGTACGACCAAAATATATACACTCTTTTCAGATCTATAAAACTCTGCGTACATACGGCTGCACGCTATTCCCCGTGATAAATCACACCGCGCCGAGAAAAGTGTGGATGTGAACACACCTCGTTTCCCGCCTTGAACACGCCCGAACATAACCATAGCCTATATGGTCAATGCAAATCAGTACGTGCATATTAAGTAGCCATGTGCGCTCTGGGATTTTGTAGAGTGACGTCATTGTAAGACGGCGAACACAACAGACGGAGAGAGCATGGAAGAAGCTGAATTTCTCTCAAAGCGAGATACACAGCAATATCGGGAAATATCAGTCAGAAAATGATCTTGCATTGATTTAGGCTACATTTTGTGATGAATTGGGCCGCAGCAAATGTAAGAATCTTTATTTATTTAGGCTATTTTCTGCAGTCACTGTAGAAAAAAAAATAGAATGAAAACATAACACTCCCAAATCCAAATAAGGGAGCAGAGAGAAGAAGAATCGTAATCTGACCCTTTATCCCAAAAAATCTTTTTTAAGATGTTAAAACAATATCAAGGGTTTCCAATTTGAGGGGTTAGGGTGAGTGAGTGAGTGAGTTTTTGGTTTTGTTTCTGAATTAAATTTAAAATATTTCTGATATGCCTTTGTAAGTTCTTATTTATCAACGTATGTTCATGTCCATGGTCCCAAAATGCACTTACTGTAAGGGCGATACATCGCGCTTAAAAACGTACACACACATTAAAACCGCCGAGGGTCAGAGACTCTCCCACCACAGTCTCCTAAAATCCTGTGGGAAACACTGCATTAGATTCAATTTTTGCTTTTGATCTGTAGTCGAGAAATGCAACGGCATAGATCTTGATATTACAGATTAAGCTGATCACATTTAAACATCTCAATTACTGTGTGGTGCACTGAAAGGGCACAGGTAGGGACCCTGCATACCACTAATTCATTAGGGCTGTCCAGAATATCAGCTGGGCATCAAAGCTTCAGTGAGAAATATCCATGATTAATCGAAGCTTTGATAGGGAGGCGGGGTGACAAAAGAAAAGTACATAGGTCTGACTTTTTTGAAACATGAGATTTCAGTCGATATACCTAAAATAATGTGACAATTTGCATTTTTGTTAGTGTGCAGGTTGCGTTAACCTTGGCCATAATAACAAGAAAAAAAGAATACTTTGAAGACGACTTAGCCGTTACTTACAGTTTTCAAGTGATTTGCTAGGCTTATAGATTAATGATACATGCCAGTTTCCTTTAGCATATCTGGCACACTTTGTAACTATTTCAGGCGCCTGACTTTTTCAAGATTTTGCTAGCGTATCATGTGTGCTTCAAAGTGTCCTAGTTTCAGTAGTGCTGGACTGTTGGTGACTGGCATTAGAAAACAGCAAGTCAGAGTCACAAAACCAAAATGAACCATTCGAATGCTTATTTGAATGTCAATTACCATGGCAAAGATTGAAGCTTCAATGCATCGAAGCATTCAGGTCCGCCCTAAAATTAATTTCAACACCCAAACTTGTTCAGTGTTGTCACTTACTCTGCTGTCACTCTGATTTTAAACACAGCATTTGCTTTACTTCCTAGACACATAAGATGGGTTGCATTTATTATGAGGACAATTAATAGAGAGATATTAGCACAATTCAGCACAACAAAGACAAATGCTGGTCAGTTATCTCTATTTTGACACATCAACATTTAAAGTTAACACCCTCATGATTTTGATGATCATTATAATGACATATCATCGTAACATATTCTACAAACTACATCTTAACGGAGCAACACTTTTAAATCTGAGCTTAAGAAAAGTAGCTTGCCACGTTCCTTGCCAGGAACATTTTGTTACAGTGTTTTCAAGCCATTGTGAAATGAGCCAAAAATTTACTTCAGCTAATGTCATGTCAATTCTTAGTAAATTTGATTAAAACTCAGTGACATGCTTTCTTGTGATTGTGAAGTGACATCTGTGATTAGAGCATTAACATCAGCCATTTGGTAGGCGCTTTACTCAAATAGGCTTACTGTAATATGACAACATTAGGACTGGTGGTCCCTGAGGGAACAGAATCCGAAACACTGGTGTTCCCATTATAAAATCATCTCCTTTCAGGTGTTTCTATGAAAACAGTTTCTCCAAAGGCTAAAAAAATCATGCTCCTCTGTTCTCTGTCTCTCTTCTGATCTGCCTCACTACAGGCAAAGCCTAGTCAATCTTCCCCCTCCATCTGTGTTGTGCTGGCTCCGCCCACAGGGTGAGGGCAGCTGTCAATCACAGAGCTGAGTCAAGTCAGATGAGACTACTAGTGTTTCACACCCACACACTTCTATCTTCATGAGGACCTTCAACTATATTCGTTGTGTTTTTCAGTAATGCTCACCATCTGTGCTAAATGTCTGACCTATCTAACTTTGAACCTGAGCCCTTAACTATATTACAAACACGTCCTCATACTAAGTGTTTCAAACTAGCTCTCACAAAGATAGAAGTTTACGAACACACTCACAATACACTCACACACCTGTTTCCTTTTACTCATGCACATTCTTTACAAGACGCCAAAGCTGCAGTTCTTGCACAAACCAGTCAGCATCCAGTCCAATCTGTAACACTTAATATTTCACTGACGTTCCACTGCTGACATGCTGCATTCTGAGACAAATGCATGCAGAGTATTTCCTATCTGAAGCCTAACTGACTTCAGCAGCTCTCCTTAAACCAGGTCGTCTTCTACAGAGTGTTGATGTTTATCTAGAATACAGTTTTTGAGGGAGGATTGTAGGAGTGGTTGAGGGAGTTTTCACTAACTTGTATTAATTTAAAGGCTCACTGATATTAAATTGTTTGTGAATCCCTGATCCTCCAATATTTTTAATCATCTGAATGCTCCTCACAGGGACTGTTAGAGCATCCTACATGCCTACCACAGTCATATCTCCAAGCACTTTAGGGTTGAAATTGGTCTGGCAGGTTTTGACGTACATAGTGATGACAGCTGTCATGGTTGCTTCAAAGGCTGCAGACGAGAAGGGTCACCCATGTCTTGCGCTCAAACGCCCATTAACGAAGCTAGGGGCCCCCCTGACCAATGAGATGAGAGAATGAGGAAGTCAGGAGAGCCATGAGCCCGCCTCCCTCGGTCCTCGAATACTTCTATTTGTCCCTCCTCCCTTCGGCCTGCTCCTCCGCTCTGATCACCGTCATTTAAAAAATAACTTAATGCATGGCTGCTCCCCCCCCCCCTCCTCTTTCTCTACTGTTCTTGTATTCTTTTTTTTTTCTCTCCGGGACTGTACCATCCACGGCTGTGTAGGGAGGAATGAGGAATGGAGGATGGAAAGGAGGCTGAAGGTAGCCAGGGGCGTCAGGGAGGAAAGAGGCTGGGCCTGAGACTGGAATGTTAAGCTGAAGCAGAAACAGCGTCAGTCTAACACGGTACATACTGATGGCACACGACTACAGGACATGTAACAGGCTACTTCAGTTCAGCACACACTGATAAACACTGTATAGGACAATAGTTCCCCACATACTGTGAAAATGATTATACGGTCGACAGTCGAGGCATATCCTCGTACATGCCCAAGCTGTATGTCCAAGAGGACATAACGTGGATCATATCATATCACTGTGCAGGTGCTGTATCACTTCACAAATATAGAGTGCAATGTTCTAGCAACCTATGGATGTTGAATGCTGAAATCAAATTTACTGCCATGTCAAAGAGGCCATGTTACACCACCAAGTCTGAGGCTGGTTTTATTTACACAGCCTGAGGCTCTGGCAGGCGGTTATCTTTTACTTGCATTTATGTTATTTACTGTAAATATGTGGTATGTGTACCCGTTGACAATTCTTTTTATCAAGACAATCAACTTCAGGCAGTGCAAACTTCTGATGCAATACATATCAGCAACACAGCCTGCCAGTTTCCTTCTACTTTCACTTCTCTTTGCCCACTAGTATCAAGGAGGAAACCTTTAAATAAAGCCAACAATATCCATAAGATAATATATCATACAGTCTGCGACTTAACTGAATGGCTAACATATTTATTTGAAATCTCTCTTGATGATAAAACCTGAAAAGTACCAAACTCAAAACAATTCCTCTGAAAAAGTTACTAAAACAAACATATTTATTAATAGTTCCTTCACTGATCGATTTTGAACATGCTAAGCTTGTGGCAAGTGGAGCGAATACAAATATGTCTTGACATTAAGCCCTTGCATCAAATAGAAACCTTATTCATTTGAATTTTCTTTCTACCAATGTGATGACATTAACTGGACCTCAGGATAGTTATGCTTTCTCATGCTGGCTTTCATGCTCTTCACAGAAATTTAACAGCAAAGTTGACCTGGAAAATACTGGCTTACATGGTTAATATTTAGCATCTCTCCATCACAGACGGTGAACCAGTTCACATGTTAGTAAGACATTTTCTTGCCATTAAAATTCAGTCCTCAGCCAGGCCCTGGATGCTCAGGCCCAAACCATACAGTACACAATGATTTTCTATCCCTTGCCAAACCTGAGCTTGATGCTAATTTCATACATTCATTCCATCTCACACAGTCTAGGTTCAGCCTCACTAGTAGGGAAATCTGCATATTTGGATATAATGCTGCTGTCTGACGATGCATTGCTGGAAAGACACACCACATGGGCAGTGGTGACTCTGGTAGCCTCCTCACATATTTAAGAGATAGACTCTCCTCCTTCCCTCTGGAGCTACTACACAGCTAAAGAATGGTAAATTTATTGTTTCCTCTTTACTGGTGTCAGTCTTTAACTCTTCAGGCCTAATGTTGACTCCAACTCCGTTCACATCTACTTTGTTTTATGGTCAGCGACCATACTGATGTGTTTATTTTAAGTCAGCATCTCCTCCCCACAGCCCAGACGAAGTCAGTTTATCCCCATGGTGATGTATTTATGGACAGTTCAATATTCAATGGGCTGCTGAACAGCAATCGTTTTAATGCACCAACCTCTCTTCTATGGCTCAGATTTTCTTAAAAAGAGCTTGTGAATGTGATGTTGTTTGGCAAGTCTCAGATGCTTGAGACACCACCAGCACATGAACGCACCACACACTGTTGCTTTGAAAAGCATATGCAGCAAAATGCTTGCCATAAGTTTATATATTTTTTACATTCAAATTTCCTGAATTGACTTTGTTCACTCAGTAGCATTAACTGTCCAAAGTCCTATCTGATCCCTGGCCAAGTGGTCTGAAATGGGAAAACTGTGGGGAAAATGAGCCCGTGTGGCCTGTGAATGAATGACATCCTCTTTCCTTAATTTGTAACCCCGTCATTATGTTAGTGGGCTGTTAGAAACTCCCACCATCACATGGTCAGGCTGGACTATTTAAGCACTTTGCCTTACCCTGCATCAAAACACCACCTTTCCAGAATAACAAATAAACTGTAGGTCCTTCACATCCAAAAACAGATATCAGCGGACTCAATAACACCAGACACACACACAATACACACTGACACGCATATCATTCCAAAATACGGGGCCACACAATCTCTTTTGTGTATCACCTTGGAAACCAAGCCACTAGTGTTTGCCTCAGCGTTGTCTGACAGGAGACAGATCGTTGTCAAAGTGTGTCAACATCCAGCTTCACCAGGCCAATGCAAACAGCCTCCGGTCATCATGCAAACTGTGGTGTCTGACTACACGGCTGCAGGGAGGTTAGCTGTCTGCTTATCAGACAGACCAGTACAAGGTGCCCTGGCCCTGCAGTTCAAACTCCGGAGGTCAGGACATCCCTGGTGGTTGCAAAGTAATTCAGGGAGGGCAGGTGCAAAAACAGATGGGACACAATATAAAATGCATATAATGTAAAATTTCCAGTACCAGACAGAAAAAAAAAAAACCATGTAAGAGAGCACGGAAAGCTAGTACATCATGGCATTAATGCTTCCTTGATGATCCCCTATAAGCAGTGATTTTAGAAAGCAAAATACTCAAACTTCATAAAACAAGATTAATGTCACCACCGCAGTGAGTCACTCAGGGTGGCAGCGTGAGGAACTTAAGTCTCTCTCTGCCCAGTGAGCGCTGCCGGTGGAAAAACTGAATCAGACACACAAGCAGAGCACACAACTGACAACTAAGGAGTGAGAAAAAAAATAAAAAAAGGAAAGGAAATGACCTTCATGTGAGGTCCTTTCAAATTGGGGGGAATTCAAAAATAGTCTGTGGATGTTTTGATCAGGTAAACCACAGAATGTAACATCAGTCCTAATTTAAAAGTAACACTTTAACATTCATTTAAGTGGTTTGGAGAAAAGTTAAAATCCTTTGCCACTGAACTGTGCGTTAGAACACTTTATCTTTTTTCTGCTTGTGGAAGGAACTTTAGAGCTCATATTAACAATCTAATAACTAAATTATATCAGAATAATAACTAGAATTCACTTATTAATTTGTTTTGCAGCTCACGCCTTGTTCCAATGTAAATGCATGTGGTAGAGAGGCAATGAGTAAGTCTACACACTGGGTCAACAAGGTCTATTGTGTGTCAGCGTTGTTAAAGGCTCACTATTTAACAAATCCTGTACATGGCCTTGTCCACTTTAAGTGATGGGTGGCCTTTTCTCTCCCAGTGGACAAGATGGTCATTTCTAAGTATAGCAAGAGAATGTGAAGTAGGCAAGAGAGCCACTGGAGGCCTAAAACATATGTACATTCAATATACAGAACATGATGACACTGAGTTATAACTTGATAATGCATACCTTTTAAAGGTCTCCTGCTCTACATTTTTTATCTGCTGACCCCTTTATCGATTACATAAACCAAGTAATTAACGAGAATTTTGACCTGTTTGAATAATTCCCCAACCTGGTTATTGGAAGGAGCATAAAAAGTGGAGGGATCAGCTTCGATTTGAAATAAACGGGCACCATTTCCCAAACTCAAAAAACAGGTTGGTGCTAATGTATTGGCTGTAGGGCATACAGCCAGAGTCATAATCTAGCAATAACTCAGTTTGTCTAAGTGCACTCACTAACCAGGAGTAAGCTCTAAGCAAAGACAGTCAAGACTTACAAATGAAAGTTCTACTTCCCAGCTGCCGCGAACCATTTAGTGGATAGATATCAGATCAACCCCAATGGCTTTTACCAATTAACTGGATGGGAAACTGTTTCTGGCAGCCCGAGAGAAAATCCTTCATCTATATTTAAACAGAATTAATCCTTAGCTTCAGCAACAACCCCCACAAAACACTGGTGCAGACAATTTTTAAAGCTTTATGACAAATGGGAGAGATTAGGAGTCTATTGCTGAAGATGAAAGTATACATACATGTCACAGGTAAAGATCCTATAAAACCTCAGAATAGAGAAGTTTCATAGCAACACAACTGACATAGTGGGCATGAAAAGAATACGAGGGGCTCGCTGGTGGGGGTGTGTTGCTTCATATACTCATGAGACATTTAATACAATCCAGGAACTTCAGTTTAAGTAACAGATCTGTGAATGGGATATGGGCTGCCAAAACACTGCATAGGGGTTTGTTAACTCAGTATGGTAACTAGTATGGTAACTATAACTATAACTATAACTACTAACTATATTACAATTACAGAATTAATATTATCAGTCAGAATGACCCTTAAAGGAATGACAATGGCAGGGTTATTTTTTGTTGAACACGTGTTTTATTACTATAATTGAAACAATTTTGTTAATGGAAGTATGTGAAAAAGTCTCAGCTTTGAAAGTAACTAGAATAAAGAGGAGATTATCCATCCAGCTACATTTACTCAATATCGTAGATAAGCAAATGAACACAGTATGATAACCGTCAACTTTTAAATAACGGTACATACTGAAACTGCTATATCGCTGCAACTCTACTCATAGAAAGGATTTTACAACCCTGGAATGTCATCTCAGCTGCAATTATTTTTAGACTTGCACGGATTGCAATTTTTTGGGCCGATTCCGATTTCCGATTTTCAGAGTGTTTGGATGGCTGATACCGATTTTGGCCGATTCCGATTTCTTTTTTTTTTTTCAAACCATTTTACAGCACATAAGATATTACAATATTTTCCTTTATTGGAACATTTTAATCAAGATACAACCAGCTTTTCAATAATCATCTCAAACAAACAAAAACAGTGACACAGGTCGCCTGTATGAAAGCTCCATACTTTACTCCATAGTTGTCCTACCCAAAGGACCCTGAGGTCCCCTTCCTCACATCGCCCAAGGAGTGAGTTGCACATATGCGTGTGTGCGCGTTACACGATGTCAGTCATGCAGCGCGACGGGAATTTGACCGGCGTTTTAAATTTGGCCGGCAACCGGCCGGTCCGAGCACTGCCGATTAATCGGTGAATGTCTAATTATTTTATCTTTTATCTCGACTATCACAATATAAACTGGCCAGTGCCTTGCCCGGAGACAACATCACGCTGCAGCAAAATTTAAGTCACAAAGTATTTTGCTAAACGACTCTAATTTTTTGCCAGGAATATTTGCTTCATCCAAGACATTCTCCCTCGAGCACATCTGTATAAAGAGCCAATGCCCTGCCCTATTTTCAGGCTAGGTTCTGTTCTGCACTGTGGTTTTGCCAAAAACCTCTGCTGTAGTGTAGCTCTATAGCAATTTAATGCTAACAAAATAACCGTTTTCACATCTTTGTAAGGTACAAAGTGTTCAGATCTTATTACCAAGGACATTGGTAAATATCCATTTACAGATGCCTACCAATCAATGGAAGAAACTGAAAGCAAATCAAAGCAGAAAGAGGATAATGGAGGAGAGGATCAGAGGGCTATCCTGGAAGTGAGTAAGGATGCAGCTCTCTGTTGTTAGCAGTTGGAAGATACAGTAGAGTCAAATGAACCACAAAAATCAAGTGCATTTGAAATATTAGAGAATACTGGCAAATGGTTTATGGCAACAGAACATAACAGAGGACATAATACATGTAACATTATGGACCTTTCTGGGAGTGAAAATCTAAATTAAACAGCTGTCTTCAACAACAGGCCTTCCTTTCCTCTTTGTTCCTCTATAGTCCTGTATACTGAATAACTAGTTTTCTGTTAAGAGGCAGCTGTCTTGGGGCTTAAGAATACCTCTCTTTCAAACCAAAACATTTTGGTGGTTTAACAACCTGAGAGTCCAGTTAAATGTAGACATCCTCTATTAAAGAGTCTGTCATTTTTGCAGATATTACACCACTGAAGTTTTGACAGGAAGCTGCACTCTTTTTTATGTGTTATCTTGTCAGGTACTCTTTCCAGTTTCAAACAAAGGGCATCCTGGTAATACACTTAGCTAAGCAAACACCGTGCACCTGCAACATCCTAACTTTATGGCACACTTCCTTCATGCACACACTCCAGTCATTCTCGCCTTTTAACAACAACAGGTACAATGCTAAGTGTAAGACTGTCATCCAGTGTAAACGGTATGTAAATGGAAAATGGAAAACAAACAAACAAAATGAAAATAGCATCTGCACGCTGAGGGCAGCAGTCAGTCATCCCATCCTCCTGCTGATTCGTCGCTCCTTTGTCACAGAGAGACGGAGAGAGGAACTACAGCCCTGCTCTTGTTTAGTCCTCCATAAAAGTCACTGGGGAAAGTTTATGGTCGACAGATGCTCTAGTAAATGAGTGGTTTTCCCCCTCTTCCATCGTCTCCTTGCTCAAGGAAGGGGCTTCACGGTCACTGGCAGCGACCCGGAGTTAACCTCCCCCTGTGTTGCCACGGAAACGGAAGAGTCGAGAAAAAGGGAGGAAGCCAGGCGGTGGGAGTTACAACCCGACGGAGTGAGGGAAGAGAAGAGCGGAGTGGAGTCTGTCTTTTTATGTATAATTGTCTCTGTCTGCCTCTGTCTCACTGCTGCTGTCTTTCTCCAGGCACCTCTGACACACACACACACACACACACACACACACACACACACACACACACACACACACAGAAACACATGCTGCTGCTGTCGTCTGAGGCGAGCCTTTTTCACTACTTCTGATCTGGCAGTCTGCAGTCAGCTCCACCAGTCACAAGGAGATCTTTCTTCCGACACAGCTGGCTTCCTCCAAGATGGCGGGTTGGTTATTAAGCATGGCCTACTGGCCAATTTTGTACCATTACATAATTAAATTAAACAGATGTAACTATGACAGCTTTTTCATTACAGATGAGTTGATTAACTTGAGTTAGTCCTCTGGGTGTTACATTTGCAACAGATTGCTAGGTCTGACAACTACTGCAACATTCCCTCGCTCACCTCCCCGACAATGCACACACATACACGCACGCACGCACGCACGCACGCACACACACGCACGCACACACACATACACACATACACACACACACTGCATGTACACACAGAGTCCATGCAGTCAAAGTTTTCTGTTCTGCCCGATGCAACCAAATCCAGCATGTCCTAATGCCTCAGAGGCACTCAAGACTCCAAACACAATTCAGCTTTACCCACAAACAGCAGCTGCATAACAAGATGGAAGTGAAGTAAAAACCAAGGGAAGGAAACGAGCGAGTTGAGTTGAATTACACCTGTCTCTAGGAGGCCCAGCAGGTTGTTGGTCAGCTTCCTGCCAAAAAATTACATCATGACGACAAAGAACATTCCGAAGAATTCTGGGATCCGTTTTTTAAAAGTAGCAATCACGGAAAAGATACAAGAAAAATTCCAAGGAAATGAATATCACTCAGACCACAATAATAATAAAGGAAATAAAGCACAGGTGCAATAGAAAAGGACTTGTAACAGTTCATAAGAAGCTGCAGAGTTCCATGGCTGAGAGTGCTTACTGTATTGGTGCCATTAAAAGCATGCCCAAGCTATTAGTAGTTCCTGTTTGCAATGGGCCAATGGATGTACAGACAACTATCACTGGATTTCTTTGGAACTTCAAAGAGGTAATGTTCTTTAGGTAACATAGTTCTTTTTTTTTTCATGATCTTGAGGCCGATTTATGGATGTTTATTTGCAATGGACATATCATTAGAGATAATCATATCAGAACGTTTAAGTCATACAGAATCCAAAGATATGTGTAACACATTTGTGTTTTTAGATTTGACTAAACTATGACTCAGAGAAGGAATAAAATTTCATGCAAATTGCAGAAGCTGGACGATAAGAGTTTTAAAGTACCATAGCTGCTTCCACGAGCTGTGTGTGCTGATAGTAACTTTCTGTTGTTTTCAGAACATCTGCATGCGCCAGTGCCTCTCACCTCACATGGTGTCTTTGCTTCACGTCCCTAAATATTCTTAGTCTTGAACAATTTTGTATAAGATGTACACCAATCAGCCATAACACTAAAACCACTGACAGGTAAAGTAAATAACTTTGATCATCTTATTACAATGCAATGTTCTGCTGGGAGCCGTTTGAGTCCTGGCATTCACGTGAATGCTACTTGATGCGCTCCACCCACCTTAACACCATTGCAGACAATGTACACCTTCTAATGGCAACGGCACTCCTTGATGGCAGTGGCCTCCCCAGAAGAACAATGCACCATGCCACACTATAAACACTGCTTAGGAATGGCCCAAGGAACGTGACAAAAAGCTAAAGGCGTCAACCTGGCCTCCAAACTCCCCAGATCTTAATCTGATCAAGTGTCTGTGGGATGTGCTGGTACCCCACCTAACAACCCACAGGACCAAAAGGATCCGCTGCCAACACCCTGGTGCCAGAAACCACAAGACATCCCCCAGAGGTCCTGTGTCAATGCCTTAAGAGGTAAGAACCAGGTCTGATCCGAGGAGGCCCAACCGTGGATCGTGGGCACCTCTGGAGTACAGGCACATCCCAAATCCACGTTCATATAGGTATTTAGAGAATTTGAGACCAGGTCAATGCTTTGAGCTCTTTGTCATATCCTAAGGCTATTCCTTATAATTTTTGGGGGAGTGCCGTTGTCATGACGGGATGCTTGATCTGCAATGGTGTTTGGGTGGGTGGAGCGCATCAAGTGGTGTCCACATGAATGCCAGGACCCAAGGTTTTCCAGTAGAACATTGTATTGTAAAGAGATAATCAATATTATTAACTTAACTACAGTGGTTTTAATGTTTTGGCTGATCAGTGTATATTGTACTATACTGTACTGCTCATGAAAAAAAAAATCAAAAGACAGTGAACCTTTGTACATTTACAGGCAGTGACTTTTTGAATTAGATATGTATGATGCGCATAAATCATTGTTGTTGACACAAAATGTAGTCAATCTTCTGTAAAACGTACCTGGGGTCTCCTTTGCCGAGGTTAGCTCCGCCAGGATGGAGGATGGTC
Organism: Cephalopholis sonnerati; assembly: GCA_019142605.1. Taxonomy (NCBI): domain Eukaryota; kingdom Metazoa; phylum Chordata; class Actinopteri; order Perciformes; family Serranidae; genus Cephalopholis; species Cephalopholis sonnerati. Next base: position 12,301,805 of record JAGQAX010000001.1, read on the forward strand.
TGGTTCTTCGCCATCTCCACAACACATTTTGTGTTTAGTTCCTTTTCTGGGGATCAGATAACACATAGTGTTTCAGCTGACGCACTGAACCCCACAACAAAGAATTTCTATAGTTTCCCTTCATGGTTTTAACATTATTACACAATGTCAGGACAGAGCTCAAGTTAAATGGCTATTTAGCACAATCATTTCCTGTGGAACATTAACTTCAAACAATTGCACGATTAGGCCAGGAAACACCAACTCTGAAATGACCTTTTACCTTGGAGTGAGCATTAAGCTAATCAATACAACAGGACTTGTACAGGGAATCAGTTTCTCTCCCTCCCTCTCACATACACAACACACACACATGCACATGAGTAAGGGCCTCCCATGCTGACCCTGGCCTGTTTGTGTCATGACGCAACACTTGGCCCTCAAAACACCAACCGGCCATTTCCAACTCAGCATATAGAGTGGTCCTAACGTTTTGTCCACTCAGGTATTTATGTTGATCGGCTGTACAAGTCAGCATATCATGTAGCTACACATTGAGGCTACTTAATCAAGGTTGTAGTTTTACCAACGACAATTTCACTGTTCCATCAGAAATTAAGTGCTCTTTTTGCAAAAGCAGTAAATGCACGAGTACAGAGTAAATCTCTGATCTCTTTATGGTAGACAGATATTTCACATGTTCCTAGTATAATGCACTACATATTATGTTGTTTTCATAGCTGAGTCAGTCATAGAACTTTCTAATAGAAGGCTTGCTGTGAAAGTAACCAGCAGAAGCACTGGAAAATAACAACATGAACCGCACTGGAAATTCACTAGGCTGGTAAGTCTCTCCATTCATCTGTCTTGCCACTGAGACCTAATGATGGTTGTCTACACACAGGCTAGGTGCTGCCAGCATGTCCTGGGCATCCAGTTTCTGGCAGAACTGCTTGTGCATTTAAAAAAAGGGTATATGACAATAGTTTACTTGTAGAGCTGACTAATTTACCACTAGCAGAATACCAGTGTTTTACTGCTGGTGAATGTTTGGGCCACAGCCACTGAAATACTTTGTGTCTTTTATTAGGGCCATTTGCTGAAATTTATTATAGTACACCATTACACTTTACTACCAAAATAAAAATATCTTGTTAAGGGTTTTTAATTACAATAATAACATAATAAGGATGATGTCAGTAATACTCTTTGTTTTTGATGACCATAATATCTTTATCTTGGCCTGTGGGCTAATTGATAATACAGGATCAGGTCACGTCACCCACGTGATGTTCTCTGCAATCAAGAAGCAAAACTCAGTAACTAAATTCATACTATTTAACCTGATAAGATAAAGATGGGACTCAGGATTCTTTGCCCCCATGTGTTGCTCCGTGTGGGGATATCCTCCTCTATTTTACCCCCTTCCACAGGAAGGTCAGAGGTCAAGGCTAGAACAGCACACCTTTCTTTGCAAATCAGTGTTTACTCAAGGACACTACCGCAGAGAGGAGACTTGCTGATAATAAATAATGTCCTTCAACTGTAAGACCTGGTTCAAGCCTCCCATGTAAACAAGAATCCATCCTGCTCAATTGCCCTTCAGAAGTAGTTTACTCTGTATCTTATCACTGTATTTACCATCATCATTTGGCCCAGTATTTACATATAGACTGGTACAGTTTAGCACACAATCTCCTGATGAGTTTCAATAATCATTTCTCCATTACGAAGCAAGCATGCAAGAGCGTGCAGGATTTTGAACTTCAGCAATGTGTTAGGACAGGAAAAACATTCTGTGGTTTCAATTCCTTTCTTCTACGAGAACTGTCTCAAGCAGTATTACTGTGTCATTTTATGGTCGTAATGACTTCAGTTGCTACTTCTGACCGAGGCAGAAGAAAGCAGGGATGAGCTCATACAGTATGATGAATTAGTCAGCAGTTGAGCATGTGCCATTTTTTCTTATAAATAAATGGTACAAGATTCTCAACAATCAGAGACTATTAGCACTGCACAGGGTTGATAACAGTGTTTTAAAGAGACAGAGCAACAAACCTTTCCTCAATGTGGATGACTTTACCAGATGATAACCTATTTCTTTGGCAATAATGCTGTTGCAACAAGCTTAGCATCCTTGTTAAACAGAACCTGGCCATGCTTGCCCACTCTGTTCCTGCCAAGAGTGTTTTCAACTGTTGTGTAAGTGGCCAGCATGCTGTGTGTTTATGTGTTTTCCTAAAAAAAAAAATACACAAATTACCATTCTCTCTGGCTGTTATGGCAAATAGAATAAAGAATATGAAGAAGTCACTTTACAAGGTACTTTTTCTAAAAGTGGCTGCAGAAGTAGACGCCTCTATGTCCCAGCCAGCACCAAAATCTACCATCAATTCCCTCCCTGAGATACATAGAGGAATCAGAACCTGGGGGGTTTATGTCTCAGGAGAAGCTCACTGTGCCTGTGCAAACCAGGAACATTAGGGATTTGGGGCTAAACTGTCTGTTTAGAGAGCCTCACCACTGCTGTTCCTGGCAGGAACACAGGGGTAGAGCCATGGAAACTTAGTGTCAAAGGTCAGAGGACCTGAATCACCCTCCAATTCTTCTGCTGTCAAGGGCACCACAAAGCAAAAAAAGCAGGGTGAGCCAACAGGGTGACAAAAAGACAGTGAGAACGAAAGAACAACATAAAGTTAAACAGAGGGACTGACACAGACAGAGAGGCTGAACTTTCTCTCTCTTTTTCTGCTGTTGCCTACATTACCCATGTGCCCCTACTGCTGCAGCTGTACTTCCTGCTTAGCAGAAGGGAAAGTGTGATGCACAGAGGTTATGAGGATAAATGTACCCATTGTTATCTGCCTCTCCTTGCTCCATAACCAGCTCCCACTTTCCACTGGCCTTCTCTGTGGTCCTTCCTTGGGCTACCGGTGCTGAGGTTTGGCACAACAGCCCTGACATCAGCCAGGAAGCTGATTGGCCGCGGTGTTGCCGTTGCTACGCCTGGGGTTGCTCTGTTCTTCGAAGGCCACAGCCATGGGAACATGGAGCATTACGCAACGTTAGCAAATATTCATTCAGACTCACTCCCTTCCTGCCTTTGTCCAGCTAGGCAGCTACACCACCTCTTCTCCCCAACCTGGGATACACAGGGACAGTGCCCTCGAGGTTAAAGAAGTCTGCTTATTATTTCAGTGTCACAGGTCTGAATCACTGCACCAGCTGGGGAAATGCGAGTGAGGAATGTGAATGTGTATTCCTTTCGTCCCTGACTACTGCTACTGTGTCATGAAGCAACTGCCTCACAGCAGAAGATGGGAACAGCTGTACCTGAACTGAGCAGCTCAAAGGTGTGAGAATACATGAAGGCCTGAATAGCAAATGATGTGGAGCTGGACAAGAGCATGGAAAGCATTTTTTCTGGGGGTGGTGCATTTATTTTGAACTGACATGTGATGGAAGAATTCTGTGTCCACTCAGAGCTAATATGGTATCTGGGGGCTATTTGAGATCATAAAAGTCTTACATTAACACTGGTAGATATGGACAGAAGCTTCATTCAGACAGGGATCAGAGAGGCACTACTGGAAACGTGGCACTGCTGGTTCCAAACCCTTTCCCACTGCCTTTAGTAAGCCATCAATTTGCCTGCTCGTTCCCCTTCACCAAAATCATAATTGCTTTTTCTTCTTCAGAAATGGAAGACACACATGCAGGCATTTGTTTACAGAGCTGACAGTCTTGCATGTTTAAAATCAGGCACCAGTGAAGCTAGACATACAGATACTAGTAATGAAGCCTACTTCTCTGAAAAACTTGGCTGCAAGAAGGACAAAATAATATACAGAAAGATTGATGTTTGGTGACTGAATCATGGTTATTTCAAAATAAATAAAAACACACAGTATTAGTTAAGTTAACACTGCAACTACAGAGAACCCAAAGGAGAACACAAAAAGGAGGTTGTGCTGCTGTCAAGTAAATCTTGACAGCTTGCCATCACCTGTACCTGTAAGGTTAGTTGGAAAGAAACCTAAATGACTGAGTTCACACTGAAAGCAGGAAATGGACATGGGCAACTAGGAAGTGGTCAGGAACAGAACTCTCCCATTAGAAATGAATGAGATGTGGCCAGTAAAATGCATTTCAGTAAATCCCTGCCTCTATTAATCTCAATGTACCTGCTCTGAAGCTGAATTCCACTAACACAAACCTTGAGCATCCCCATCTCTGTCTAGGTTAGGACTGCAGGCAAATCAGATTTGTTTCTCAAATCAGATCTGAAGACAGACTGTCCACACTGTTATTTTCAAGTAATCAGATCAGATTTGTGTGTCCAGATATCACCAACCTATCTCAATGGGTTGCTGAGGTAACAATGTAGGTGTCAGTAACGTGGCAACACTGGTAATGCGGCTGTCCAACATGGAAGCATGGGAAATGGAGATCCATCACATTTGCCCTCCTAACAATTTATTTTGGCATCTGTCCACACACTGTTGTTCCTAGTGTTGTCCTCCTTAGCACTCTGCTAGTAGCATGGATCTGCTCAGCTCTTCCAACACTCTGGAACTGACACTGGCGTTAGGTGTTGTGTTTAAAGACAATTTGAAATCCATTTTGAGCATCAAGCCTGAGACACATCTGTAGAAATCCAACTGGACTGCAATTCAAATCACCTTCAAGTGTGGTTTAGAGCAAATTTGCAAAAATCAGTCTTGTGGTTTTTTGCTGTTCAGACGTCTTAAAAATCAATCTGGATATAATCTGGATATGCCAAAACACATGATTTGGGATGGCAGACTGAACAAGACCTCTGTCTCACCATCTACATATTTACAACCTTGATAGTTAACTAACCCAATGTCAATGGACTCATGTTTGTCATTCAAAAACAGAAATAGATGGAATTTCTGTGTGTCCAAATCAAACGTCTATCCTTGCAGAGAGCCATCACTAAAAAAAAAACAAACAAACTCATGACTGCTGAGATTTTCTACATTAGAGTTCATGGTAAATCCCTGCCTATGGGAATAGTGTGGCGATCCACTGCCTTGGTCTTGTGACCGACTTCTCTGGCTCACGGGGGGGAGAGAGAGAGGGGGAGGGATACATGTGAATCATTCTGCCAGTTGTCGGTCAACCAATCTGCCTTTGCAGCTCTCCTCCTCCTTTCATGGGACACATGGTCTCCCACGGCAAAAACATGGCTTGGCAATCAACCAGCAAAGGTCATCCATCCTTTTACTGTTTGCTGCACTGAAAATTTGCAATATAATTGCCTGGAGCATTTGCACACAGATTTGTGTAACACTGCTCCTTTGTTACCCAGGCTTTACTAAAACTGAGGACAAGGATGTATCAATGTGTAGACACGCAGCAGCCCAACGAGGATTGGTGGACTGAAACTACTCGCATGCTGGCAAAATGTTAGTGAGGCAGCAAAAACAAGAGTAAGAGCCCCTGTTGAGACATTATCACTGAACAACTTAATTTCTGGTAAATGATACTCTGTAACCAAGTGCACTGATGCCCCTGACAAGAGCTTTCCTGACATATTGCCATTGCCCTCATTAAATCACAGCAACCCACAGCTATCCTGTTAAACTACTGACTTGCTCCACTGTTGCAGCAAGTGACAGATGAAGTCAAGAAGCTATTGGCATCTGTATCAGCCAGCAAAGGAGCCAAAGTGTCTAGACTTTGTAACAGTGGATCTCGCACAGCAGCTTTAAATCTAGCTGGATGGCACACAGCCATGAGGGAAACCCTATGGCAGCACTGTACGAACATGTGCCATCCAGACCAGCCAGACCATAGCTTTTTTTTAATCTGCAGCAGCTCATTTCACTAATGGGTGGTGATTTCTGACTGGCATCCCATTCCCAGAAAATTAAACAGGGAGTACTTAACTCAAGCCGGTCTCCAAGGGACAGTGTTATTGTGATATACAGTTTGTTTATGGTTAACCTGTGATAGTCTAAACATCATATAAACCTGAGATTGTCTATGTACAATAATGTTAATCTAATTTTGGTGTAGTCATAATAATAAAAATCTAATATGTAGTCTGTGCACAATATAGCCTCCATGCATCATGTTGACCTAGAATTCAGACAATGCAGACAGATGCATGCTCCATCTGAAGCACTACCGTGTGAGTCAGTGTACCAATAACAATCCACATCTGAGCAGACTGAAGCCCTCTCACCTCTCCTGTTCATGGGCCGTACACGAACAGCCACCTTGACATTGGAGTCGTCCAGGCTGGGCTCCCCCATGCTGACTCCTTACCCAGGCAGGGGAGGTAGCGCTGATCCAAAATAAATCAGCTCTTCAGCTAAACAATCATCCAAAAGCCTGGAAATGTTGCGCTAGCCGGACTGTCGGCCAGCTAGCTTCGCTCAGCTTTGCTCCATAGACCAGGCATGTCCACGGAAAAACAAAAAAAAAAAGCCTGGGTAAAATCCCGCAGGAAGCCAGCCGCCGCCGCCGCCGCCGCTTATCTTCTTCTTCTGCTCATATTCCAGGCTAATGTAAATCCACAGAGGCGTGGAGGCTGGAAGGGAGAGGAGAAATGTAAATTGAGTAAGATGTTACAGCAGCTGGTGGATGTGACTGAGCAAACATATGCTATCTGCACGGCAAAAAACGGGCTAGCCAGCTAATTTGCCAGGGAAACTGAGGGGTAGCAGCGGCCGGAAAGTTTTGACCATTTCCTACCATTTGACTACGTAACATCCTCTGACACAATCCAAACTTCGAGCTACATACCTTGGAGGATTCATCCTAGAGGTGACACCGCTAACCTAAACGTACAACAGAGAGAGATCCCCAGAGAACCGCCTGGCGATGGTAGACTTCTTCCCAACGGAATCCACTATGTCCTCCCTCTGTGTCGAGCTACAAGCAGCTAGCAGCATCCGCCCTTCCGCCCAAATATTACCCCGTCAAATTAAAAGAGTGTCGCTAAAACTCGCTTGTCAAGCTCAGGAGCCAAACTAGAGATACCTATGACAGTTTTCCCAGAACAGGTGTAACTTTTAGGATGACACAACGATATATTGTATTGTTATATAGCTAAAACATAAGACACATTTAGCCGGTCCGGATGACGCGTTTATGACTCCGTGCTGCTAACGTTAGCCAAACCACCAAAGACAGGGTGAGCTGTCAAACGCCGACAAAGGGTAAACGTCCACTTTTGGTCACACACCTTTCATAGTTAAATTCACTTTTCAAACTTACGTCAACTGGGACTGTAGTTTGAGTCAGAAACCCCGAAATAATCGGTGTTAACAGCTAGCGTTCACGTTAGTTAGCTAAAATCCTTACCGCAGCTGCACCTCACCTACATGTATCCTCTCCCACCGCATCAAATTTATAGACCGAATACGAACTAGCTACAGATTAGTTTTCAGTAGAGGTACAAGTTTAATTTTAGTTTTTCGTTTAACTGTGTCGAAATTATCTGTTGAACATGTTTACACCACTCTTACGGTGGTGGTTCAAACTTCAGTCCTCCCTGTGGTTCTGCGGTTGCTGCAACCAGTTTCCACAGGGGGACATTATAACACCAGCCCAGCCGGGGACCGTTAACATCAAGTTAACGAGTTGCTCAAAGTGCCGGCGGTCAGGCTCGGTTAGTACGAGGTTAACTTACAGTTTTACACGCTTCCCAGGAAAAACCGAGCAAATAAAAACTTACTAGAGTCTTTTTAAGGATAAAATACAGAAAAAAAGATTCTTGTTACCAGATGTGTTCAAGACCTCAGTCAGTCACGCGACACTTCCGCCGCCCCCCGTCAAACTAAACATAACACTTCCCCCCTTTAGTTTTCAAAATAAAACCTGATATTTCACTTCAGTTCAGTGACATCACATCACATGAAAGTTCAGTTGAGTCACATTCACTCAGTCCAGTTTAGTTTCATTCCACCTCACACAAGTACACAGAAAAACACACATTTTTGCACGGTAGCATACCTTTAACACTAAAGCACAACAACACAAGTGCACTGCACTGAAATACACTGAACTAAACTACAATGAAATAAAAAAAATCCCTTAGATAACACAATTGCAACCCTTTAAAGTGATTTATTTCAATAGATTTGCCATATGTAGCATCTTTGCATCTCTCTGCAAACTATCCCAAGTCTCAGAGGTAATACATTTTGCTGATTTTGGGGAATTATATCCTGTAGCCTGCTTTGACTATGGCTAGATTCATATTTGTGTTAACATCAGTCAAATAATAATTAGTTTATTATAGTGTTCCACATGCAAAACTCCTTAATCTAGATAAGCAAATTATTATATTGACTATTTATTGCTTCATAACCGGCAAGTCTCCTATTTTTTTGTTTTTTTCTGTAAATTCAGGCCTCCTGGTCTAAAATTGCAACAAATAGCATTTATTAAATATCTGCTAAGGGACTGTTTGTTACTTATGGAGGGGAAGGAGGTGGTGCAAAAAGGGGGAGGCATCTCATACATTTTTAAGCACTGGGGAAGGACTTATTTTTTTTATGTTGGCTTGAGGAAGGGGCATACAAATTTCAGTGGTTATATTTGTTATTCATTTTACTGATGATTTTTTTTTTTAAAGAAAACATGCCTTTAGGGTTTGGAAGGCATCTTGCCTTTAAAATCACCCAAAATATGCCATTTATCATGCCCAGAAACTGTAAAAACAGAAATCATTGTTGGATTTTCAAATTTGCTTGTCACCCAGGGAGGCGAGGAGGGTAGTGAGGGTCAAAAAAACAAAAACAACAAAAAAACAAAGTCACACCCCAGCCACCCCCTCCTCTGATAAGTAAAGAACAGTCCCTAATTACTAAATACATTTTTTCCTTTAAGAATTTGCTATTATTTTGAAAAACAAATACCGGAAGTAGAGGTACATCCTTCAGTGAAACAAAGGATTCTCCTCAATTTCGATCTGTGGACTGTGCCTTCAAGACTGGAAGGTGTCTGACTGACACCTGCTGAACACTGGTGGTACTACGTGACAACGTTATTGCACACAACAAAATAGCATGAGGCAACGTTAGGCTGTATCTATCAAATATTAGGCATTATCTCGTGAGGGAGATGTTCAATATTTGGGCTGTGTCTGAGAAACTAAAGGCTCCAGTGACTAAACATTTGAATATAGGGCAGGGATATCAAGGGTCCCTTCACCCCCATCTCCTCCAGCTGATATGCTGTGTGGAAGTGTGTAGATGTGAGGCCAGATGGAGTTAGTTAGCGGTAGCCTATATGAAGTTAAAAAATAAATTAAGGGAAAGGGTGTAGAAGGCCTCCATCAGCTATATGAGGACTTTCAATGCATTGTTCAATACACTTCTGGATTTAAGCTCTCCTGAGAAGCAATGGAGTGTAGCAAAAATCAATTATGGACCACTTTAGCATAATTACACATACACATACATAATCATAGGTTACTGAAACACTACTTTTAACATTTGTCTTTCTAATTGCTTGAATGGAATCAGTGACCTGCTCTATCTCATTTATTTTCTCTACCTCCTTGCTTTGATGCTGAGAGTTTAACCACTACATGCCCAGACTGTGCGGTGCATACCATGTAACACCTATTTCCTCATATGCTTGAGAGTGACAAGACAAGAAACTTCAACTTTTCTTGTCAGGAAGAGTGGACAATTAGGAAACAGGACTTCATCAAAGTCTATATAGGGAGAATTTAAATTAGACCACAAAGAGGAATTGGTCTCTTCAGTCATCCCTTTTTCAAAGGACTGTCAGATGTTCCTGTCTCAACCAAAGTGTCTCATTATTTCTCTGCCCTATCATTAAGACAATTTGTGTAGGTTTTTCATTCAAAAAACAGAACAGTTACTTTTATACACTGATGGGCTTTGGGGCATTTATTTTCTTTTTTTATTTCTTTATTTATTTCTATTTACACTGGAAGACAAATATGGCCTCAAGAGATACCATGTTTACTGTTTATTGCAGTGAAAGACTCATCTAGGAACATACAACAAAATCTGTAAAAATCTGAATCTTTCTCTTTCTTAAAGAGTGCTTCACAATCACATCTCAGCAAAAGGGTCAGAAGTCAGATGAACAGCAAGTCAGGGGTTTCTGTGTCTTGTTTATGAGCTCTAGAACAACAGCAGTGGAGCAGTTGAAACCACTGGAGGGCACTCTGCTGCAAGATGTAGCAGCGTTTAAGTGTAATATGGTGGAAACATCTGACTGTTTAAAGGCATTCTTTGCCTTGTAGAGTTTACCACTTGTTTAATCTTTACATAGTGTAATTAAAAGTATAGTCAATTTTAAATCTTGTCAAAATAAGAACACAAAGGTTTTCTCAAAATATAATCATCTTAGTTAATATTAGTGGTGTGGTGTCTAATGATAAGGGAGTAGAGGCTATAACTTACACTCTTTTTAAGTACACCCCAACAACCCCTTAAGTTTGCTATAATCAATCCCATTCCACCAGGTGAACTGCACCTATAGGAAATGCCGATCTGAAGGATGTATTAAACTGTTGTCGTCAGAAAGTTGAGAGCGTAGGCAGAGGGGAGATAAACGCACACAGAGATTGTACCCCGCCTCTTTTTCCAAGAACCACGTACACACCAGCATCTGCCGTCATTGCGTATGTCTGAAGAATTCTCAGCTGTCATTTTTTTTTCTACTGAGTGGCTCACAGTGTGAATGTGCTGTGGTGATATGGAACATAGTGTGGGTAAAAAATGTAATGAAAAAGTACATTGGTCAGCTACAGCATTCCCTCCAGTGACTGAGAATTAGGAAATGAAAGCTGAAGAAAAGTAAATGTATAATTTAAGAAAGAAAAACAGTGTCTAGACTTCTTTTACTGTGTAAAACATCGATATATTTGGTTCCCAAATGGTTTGCATAATCAGAATAAACAGATAAAGCCCCTCAGGATGTTAATGTAATCTCATTGAGATGGTTCTCTCAAGCAGTGAAACAGTGAGATGGCTCTTTTCAGTGAAGTGTTCATCAAGAATAATCAGTACTTAATACACAAACACTGGGATCTAATATACTGTACACTCATTCACAATGTAGAGAATATGTCTGAAAACTATTTCAATTGAGATTCAGGATAAAGTCTGTAGTTGTGCTCATCATGTTTTATGATCATAAACTGAGCAACCAAATCCACAAAGGGGCGAGGCAAGTAGACAGGTCATCCAAAGTGGAGTCAAACTGTTTCAGGGAGGTGAAAAGGATACCGAGCTATGGCTAATAAAGGGACATTGACCTGTATACTAAATATGTACCTGGCACTATTTTAGCTTAGCTTAGCATAACGATTGGAGACAGCTGAAATCAACTAGCCAGGTTCCTTCTATGAGTAAAAAAAATAAACCTACCAGAACTTGTACAGCAGTAATAATGTTATAATGTAATATGATGGACAACTGACATACATTGCATGTGAGTAACTTTTATTTATCTGCAACAGCCTGTGATTAACAACATGATTATGCTTTTAATTAACAACCAGTACAGAGTTTATGTTTGTTTTATTTATTTACACCCTGCAAGTTTCATCGTTCCAATTTATGTGATGTATTTACAAGAGAGTGAATGTAAGAAATAGGGTATACGACATGGTCAGTACTTCACATGTTGATGGGAATTGCTTAAATACTCCTTTAAAGGTCCAGTGTGTAGGATTTAGGGCCATCTGGCGGCTGAGGTTGTTGATTGCGATCAGCTGAAACTTCTTCCATGTGCCAAGTGTGTAGGAGAACTACAGTGGCTGATATGAAAACATAAAATGTGAAAAAAAATGTGAATGGCCCTATCGAGAGCCAGTGTTTGGTTTATCTGTTCTGGGCTACTGTAGAAGCATTGCGGTCCAACATGGTGGTATACTTATTATATGATGTTACATGTCTGCCAATATATCCTCCTAAATCCTACACACTGGGCATTTTAAGGATGGATTAGCAAACAATGGATTCTGGCATACTGTGGCCTGCAAAGGCTACATTGGTTGTGTTCTCCAAATTCTAGCAAAAGAAGGCTGCATTTGCTACCACATTTAGAGGAGCCTATGGGTTAGCCCTTGTCTCTTCATTATTATGTATCCCTTCTACACATGCAAATTTCTCATCATCCAGCCCCTGAAATGGGGCCCAGAATGGCTCATAGGGAACAGGTGAGTGGGCAGGAGGTGGGATCAGGTGGCTGGCAGAGTGAGAAAATTGCTGGGGGCGATTAGTGGACAGGTGATCGCAAGCCCCATTGCAGTCTGATGTTTCAGTGTCTGAAAAGTCGAATGGCCTTCAGTGACACTCATCAAGGCTGAGGGAGTGAGTGATATACACCTCAGGGGCACATTACACAGAATGCATTGTGATCTTTCACTATTTCCTGTGCACAATGTCCAATGGAAAATCAAGTGATAAGTAAGTGAAGGTAAAACACTGAGTGTTTAAGAACTTATTCAAAAAAACGTTCCCATCTGGTAGTTACGATCATTTATGATTCTCACGTAATAGGCCTGCTTATAAGCAAGTGTATTTGATTTTTAATCCTCTGCTCCCCTACCCCTTGCTCTGCGCACGGCCACTCGCATGACGTACAGTACTACGTTAAGTGCTGAGTGGAAGTGAGCAAGGGAACGTCAAACAATTGCAGAATCACACCACTCCTCTATACGTAGAAGAACTGGAAATAGCAGGTTTACACAGAAGTGAGGGGCACAGTGTGTAGGAGAGAAGGATGTCACAGCTTTCACCATGACATATTTTAAGTGACTGGATAAAAAAAAATGAAGTTATGCCCCACAGGTCTGTTTACTTTCTTTCAGGCTGGTTAATTCAAAGTAAATGTTTGCACCCCACAACCAAAGGAAACCGGGAGAGCTTAGAGTGATTAAGACTCCCGAGGGGTTTTCCTAAGCAAAGGGCAGGGGCTTTGAAGAATATTAAGAACACTCCTACTGTTTATATTATTCAATTTCAATCAGCATCTTTCACTCGGGGTAATGAGGAATTAGCCTCTTGTTATCTCCCTCACACAGATAGATACAGTAAATACATTTCCAATAAGAGGTCAGAGGTCAGTGGGGAGAAACACCCAGGAAGGAAACACATGGAACAGTTAACTACACCCTCAAATTCAGCTAGATTTAAGTTGTAAAAAATTTGTAGGAAACTGAGCTTTCCTTTGTTCTGTATTACTTTTGCCCTGGTGTGTGTGTGTGTGTATGTGTGTGTGTGTGCGGGTGTGGTGATGTGAGTGATAAGGGCGTAGGGGTGGAGGGGATGGTCTGACTCCTTATCTGCTCCTTTGTTGAGATGACACGATTACAGTAATTGTTCCGGCCACTAATCAGACTAAAGCAGGAGATTGTGTGTGTGTTTGCGTGTGAGTGTGTGTGTGTGTGATGATTTGCTGAGAGATGGGTGTTGGGGATTCTTAACATTATCTAAGTTGGTCCTCAGTCCAGCATACAGAACAGGTATTTGGGCAATCTGATTGGTTACAGCTGTAGTCCATGATTCTCATTTGTATGCACATGTGTATATGTATCACATCACACTTGTGGAGTTGTTGTGCTGCCTTGCGTCGCCTGTGTCTCAGCCAAAAAGGTGCACATGAACACACCACAAAAACTACAGCCAATGGCCATCTAGCATGTACACCTGCGTTAGAGAAAATAACCACTGCACGACGTGATTTTAGTAGTACAACAAGTACAACATGCTCCTGGATCAACATCCCACATCACGTTTCTGGACCAACATTGCAATCAACCAATCACAGCCCTCTGACATCATCAGTTTGCTGCTTCGTGCTTCTACAGAGCTAAGCTAATTTTCAAAATTGAAGTTGGTAAAATTGAACAAAATCCTCAGTAACATTAAACAAAAACCTACTACAGAGTTAGTTAGCTTACTAACTGGGTTGGCTATTCTAACAAGTAAGTTTGCCAATAGGCTACTCTATTAGCGAGTTAGCCTGCTAACTAGGAAGGCTATGCTAACATGTAAGCGTGTGAATAGGCTGTAATATTTTTCACTAATGAAGAGTGTGTATAATATAATTTTTTAGTTGAAAATACCATTTTCCCTCCTTTTTTATAGCCTATTAAAAACTTTTTTTTGTGCTAATTGTAGTGCTTGTGTTCAGGACCACACTGTCAAATAACAAATAGTTTTAAACTGGCAACAAAGAAGGAGGGAAAATGTGTTCAGGTCTTTGCAACTGCAAAATGACATTATCCTTACTCTTAATTTTAGTTATCAATATTTTAGCTTTTTGGCAAGGCTACTCTTAGCGTAGCCTACTTAGTTTTCAAGCTAACTTGCTAATATTCTAGATTAATGGCAAGCGCACTTTTTAGTATTGTCAACCTACTTAGCAAGCTAATTCACTGACCCTGCAGTAGCTTTTAAGGTTTTTGTAGAGTATTATTGAGGATTTTGTCCAATTTTACTATTTTTATTTTTTATTTATTTTTACTTTTACTTTACCGTCAGCTTTGTGTGTCAGGGCCCTTACAGATGATCCACTGCTTCTCATTAAAGGCCAAGGGTTTTTCTGTTTATTTATTTATTTTTTACATGAATGTTCCACAAAATGTTTTTGGTGTTCAGCATGATTCTCCAGCAATAGAGGCTTGGGCGCCTTGTTCAAAGGCATGCTGACAGTTGTTACTGAGGATCGGAGGGCACTACAGATTCTTACTCCCTGTGCAGGTAGTGATAATGTGATACATTAAACGTTCCGCATAGTGGGGACATTAACCAGCTTTTCTTGTTTCCTGGTCTGTCTGCAGCCTACAGCAGTCACAACAGGTTACAGAAGCCAGCTGCTGATTGGAGGGCTGCTCGGTTGAATTCCCAAAAGGCCTGGGGAAATCCAGGCGGAGTGAAGATATAATTGAGTGATGCTACCCTCCAGCCTTGTGCTGTGCACACACAAACACACTGTTTCAGTGCTTTTTTTTGATAACGATGTCTGCTACTGAACATTACTTTTTAGCCTGCGGGTTATACCCTGTCCCTGTCTGTCCTCACTCTATCAAGGCTAAAAACAAGGCTGTATGAGACTTACAGTACTTTTGGAAAACTAATGTTGTCAACTTGTTCATCTCAAAACTTAAAATTTTCCCTCAGTTTTTTACCAGCCAGTTAAATTTTTAATGTTGAACAGAACTCCTTGGACACAGACCACTTTTAACATTTCTACGCTGGACAACGTCATAAGTGACGTTTGACATCTGAGCATGATCTGAGAGTAGACCACCTAAGGACATAGTCACGACCTGAGCGATGTGATGTCACTGTGTCCATTACAAGAGGAAAAGCAATGCATCAAACCTTCCACATCGTCTAAACCTGAAGCTCCAGCCAACCAAACCCTAATGGGATCTCAAATGGTTGCTTAATATAATTGTCTTTATTGCCTATTGCCTCAGTGCAGGGCATGGCGGGGGTTAGGGGTGCAGTTAGTGTTGGGTGTGTGCAGGGGAGGGGGCGGAGGTATGCGGCTAAAAGCAGAGCCCTGTTCAGGAGACAGTGGAGATTGCTCTTTATGGCCTTGGTGGCGGAGGTCCATGCCAGAATATGGCCGTCCATTACAGCGGGCTCTATAAGGTTAATGACTTTAGCAGCTTTATGGCCATGAGCTCATTACTTAGACAGGCCAATCTAATCAGCAGCCGCATTGGTGACCACCAACAAAGCAAACTGGCCTGTGGGTAAAAACAGGCCCAAGGGTTTTCCCTGTGCAGCCTGGGAGATACTCTGTTGAGCGTGGACACAAACGACTTATCAAAGGCAACACACGTATGCAGTGTACATGAAGGAGAGGCCTTTCAAAAGATTTGATGACTGCAGTGTTAGACTTTATCTATAACTAACGTCACACTAACAAAAGACCCAGGCTATGATGAAACAGCTCATTCTCTATGACACTTTAGGTATTCCTCTAGTGTTGGTTTTGGACATGTGAGTTTTTGCCATTTACAGTATCTTTTTTAAATACACGCCAAAATGTGCAGGAAACGTGGGTTTTCCTCAAGTTAATGGTACATAACATGATGTTTACTATGTCACATGATTAAAAACAAAACCTCAGCGTTGACTTTTGGTTTCACATAAGAAGTGTAAATAGCTACATAAATGTTCAATTACCAGTTTAACTTCAATCTGCAGTAGGCAGGTTGGGTGGCAGTTTACTACATAGAGTGGTGCAGGGATGACGTTTTTTTGTTGCCCTGGCTCCCTCATCAATGGATCCATTGGATTTGCTGCAGAAAATAATTTCTGTGGAAAACAAAAGTTTTTTTGTTTTGTTTTTTAAATTACGGACAAATAATAATACACAAAGCACAGACCACAACATGACAATATTGTCTCACAAAGAGAACAGAGCAAAACAAAAAACAAAACAACACAAAAGTTAGACTTACACAGACCAAAGTGGATACAGAAAAGACATATAAAAGTTAGTAGGATCAAAACAGTAATTCAAATGATTAAGTTAATTGTACTAGTAAAAAAAAAAAAAAAAAGTTTATATTACAAGCAGGGTGTAATTATAGTTTTATGTAGTTCCTCTTCTCACTGAGCAAATTTTTTTCCCATTTGCTGTGCTACTTTACAATGGTTTGTAGCGATAATTTTTTCCACATGAAGTTGGCAAACAAAAGTTTATGACACATAAAATGTTTTGTTCAGCAAGATAAACTTCACAAATGAACACCACTTTTCTGATTTTTGAAATGTGAATTCAAGAAGTAAAAAGCTAATGTTAGCCAACAAACAAACTACACTATGATCACGTGACTTCAACATTGCCACTACAAGGCTATAAAGTTGTGCTCCTCATGATGACATTTTCTCATTTAGCCACTTGTTAGCAACCACATTTTTTAACAGCCTAAAGGCTTCAAAATTCAGGAGTGGGGTATTAACTGATGTTTTTTTTGCTGTAGAACAAAACGTGAAAGTCTCTTAAGCTTGTGTTAACCACAGACCTTATTTCAGGCATCTAACTAAAAACCCATCCAAAAAACCCACTGACTTCAGGGCAAGGGAACCGGGAGTGCAAAAATGCTAACTCACCTCACCTCACTGACCACAGTTGTCAATTAATGACAATCATTGGCTGTTTGATTAAATCACGTGGGGTCTGATTGCACCCCAACAGCTGCTCCCTATCCTCTAATTAAAATATACCCTCATTCTAGCTGACTTACTTTTTGAAAATAGTTTTATTTTGATAAACTAAAAATATCTGTGTGTAGTTGAGCAGGTGGTCTACATGTGCTTGGTGGACTTGGAGAAGGTTTACAACCATGTCCCTTGGAAGGTCTTGTGGGGGGTACTGCCGGAGTATGGGGTACTGGGCTCGCTGCTAAGAGCCATCCAGTCCCTGTACGACCAAAGTGAGACCTGTGTCAGAATACTTGGTGTAAAGTCAAACATGCTCTTGGTGGGTGTTGGCCTGCGCCAGCGTTGTCCCTTGTCACCGATCCTGTTTGTGATTTTTATGGACAGGATCTCGAGGCACAGCCGTGGTAGGAAGGGGTCTGGTTTGGGGACCTCAGAATTGCATCTCTGCTTTTCGCAGATGATGTGGTTCTGTTGGCTTCATCACACCGTGACCTTCAACATGCACTGAGGCAGTTTGCAGCTGAGTGTGAAGCAGGTGGGATGAGAGTCAGCACCTCCAAATCTGAAGCCATGGTTCTCTGCTGGAAACCAGTGGATTGCCCCCTCTGGGTTGGGAGAGAGTTACTGCCTCAAGCAAGGGAGTTCAAGTATCTTGGTGTCTTGTTCACAAGTGAGGGTAGAATGGAGCGATGTGGGCGCTGTGTCGGACCGTCATGGTGAAGAGGGTGCTGGGCCAGAGGGCAAAGCTTTCGATTTATTGGTCCATCTACGTCCCAACCCTCACCTAGGGTCATGAGCTCTGTGTAGTGACTGAAAGAATGAAATCGCAGATACAAGTGGCCAAATAGAGTTTCCTCCGTGGGGTAGCTGGGCTCAACCTTAGAGATAGGGTAAGGAGCTCGGACATCCGGAGGGCGCTCGGAGTAGAGCTGCTGCTCCTTCGCGTCAAAAGGAGTCAGTTGAGGTGGTTAGAGTTACTTGGAAGCCCTGAGTGTTTCATACACATGCTTTGCACATCACTATCAGAAGCTGAGGGCACCTGACCAAGTTGCTGTATCTGACGCCCTGGGAATGAGAACGGGTTGATTCTACATACACTGACAAAACTGTCAAGGCTGTTAAAATGTCTGGAAAAATGTGTGTTTATTTTATACAGTATGCATGCTTGTATGTGAGTGTGTGTTTTTTGTAGATACAGAATTTTTAAGCCTCCATCAGACAGGTAGATAGTGATGAAAAACAGCTGCCTGCAGCATCATCATCGACTGTTCCTGCATCGACTCATTGGCCTGGTGCTTCCTGGGTCTGCAGTGTTCAATAGGAAGCTGCAAGAGCTTGTTTGGTTCATCTCACACATCAACCACTGACAGGGTTATTTTAAACCCAGAGATTGATGGTACACAGTGGTCTAGAAGCTGGGAACGTGGCTTGTGATGGCCAGAGTAAATGTAATTCCACGTTTTTTTTTTCTTTCTTTTTTATCCCACGTTCAGTAAGCTTCATTTTGTGCTTCTCTTGTGCCACCTTCCATCCTGCGTTATCTGAACCAGTTGCTGATTTCCTTCAGTATATATGTTTTCCAAGATGTATGTTGAGCAACCAGGTAATATGATCATGTGTGTAGTAGGAACATTGTTCCATGTGACAAAACCAAAATCCTGCATGTAGAGGAACAAAACCTGTTGCCATTCAACATAATATCAGTACTTACATTTGATAATATTTTTGAATTTTTATTGCCAGTGTTTTTTTTTTTAAATATTAATTTAATAAAATTACATTGGTTCTTCCAAAAAACAACAACATGGTAAATGTATGGCAAAGTCACTTTGTTGAGGTAAAGAAAAGCTTTATGAGTTATGATAACTAAAGGACAGTATGAACGGTTGTATGTGACAAAACATCAGTCTCTCCAGCATGAAAGTCAGATGCGCTATGCATTACCCTGACCTCTCAGTGACCACGTTTACATGTACAAAATAGTTTTCCCCTGGTGGCAAACCTGTTTGACTGTGTGAACACAGCCTCCCTCTTTCATTCCTTCAACCACCTTTTTGAAAAGGTTGATGTTACAACATCTGCGCATATTCACAATCCTGTACCACCCGCATGACAAACTGTTGACTGGTTGTTTTGTGTACAACACATCCATGACAATGCACAGAGTTGACAGTAAACAGGCAAGAGGGTGTGTGTTGCAAACTGCGTCAAAACCCCCTATTGAGGTGCATATTCTGAATGCGCTGTATACATGTCTTAAGAATGCTTCTAATTCTGAGTAATACTGGCACATTCCACATGTCTTAATCAGAAAATGCTTAATTTGAGAATTTTTCTCTTGCTTGTTCTGTTTACTTCACTCTGGCAGTTTGTTCAACATTGCACACCATTTCATTCAATAACAAGTTATTAAAAAGAGAAAATAAAGCTATCTGAGCTAACAAGCTTGCTAATTGTCAGTTAGTGAAAGTTTATACTCCCCTAGAGGAGGTTAAATAAAACTGTATAGTGAAACACAACTAATAAGCTATGACAAGATCCCCCAATTCGGAAACTCTGGAATATTTTGTCAAGACAGCTTGATATTGGTTAACGTTGCAAACTGAACTCTACATTTGAACAGATTAATTTTTGACCGGATCCTCTGATTGTGGTGGGTTCATTAGAATTTACTAATTTTACAGAAAAAATTTGCTGTTTTTAAGCTTGGTGTGTTTTCAGTCCAGGACTTCATGTCACCTGCAGACATTCCTTGTAAGCTGTAGGGGAGAGTGGGGTCGGTAACAGTACGTTTTTAGCAAGTAAGACAGCAACTTTGCCTTTGCTGTTCACCATGTTTAAATTTAGCCACATCCTCTTCACTTTCAACGTCAAAGTGGAAACCCTCTAACTATTCCTTACATTTGATTTATAGTTTTAAAATCTACAGTGTGCAAGTAAATTCTTTTCTCTTTTATTATTTTTCTTCTACCATACTGCTTTTAATTATGCCACATAAAAAAAAAACATATCGTTGCAGAGCTTATTTTCTGTTTTTCCTATCAGTTGGCGCTGGTGTACTGTCTGAATTCTTGTTGGTAGCTAGCACAGGAGCCCAAGATATGTCTGCTCTCCCTTGAATGGTTGGGGCACTTACCCAGGGGTGGTGGGGACAGTACATTGTTTAGAGTTTTACCTTGTTGTAAATTAACAAAAAGTGGACAAAAATATGACAAAGGCTTTCCCTAATTGAATAAGACCCACTGTGAAGCCTATATTTCAACCCCTGTGCATATTTTGACTGTGTGTTATTGACTTCTTCTTTTTGTTTGGCAAAAACTCAGTGGCCTTCATAAAGCTATAGACTACATGTCGCCTATATTGGTAACCACTTTGAGCTGAAAGGTGCCACTGAAATGAAGGCAGTTAAATTCATATCTCAGTAATTTATGAAAATATAATAATTTTACAAATGATTTTCTCAAAGAAATATGTGAACAGTTAACATTGTAAATGTAGGGAGTTCAAATTTAGACTGCAAAGTTTTCAATTTAAGTGATGTTTTTAGCCCAGAACAACACGTCCCGACCAGTGCAACCACCTGCACCAACTATCCCAGGGAGGCAAAATTTGGGGAAAATGCACTCCTCATACATTTTACAAAATTGTGCCTTTTATGTGGGGTTGGGTGCTAAAAAAATTGGACAATTGTTAGCAGACACTCGTGTCTGTTAAGGGATCAAATTATTATTATTATTTTTCAAGTAGTCTGTGAGTTATGGAAAGTCATTTCAATGGTGATGCAAAAATGTCCCAATTGACCCCGCTCTCCCCTATTTTTATTTATTAATTTATTTTTATGATAGACTAAAAGACATTAAGCTAGCAGGGCTGTTTATTCCTATTAAACTTTCATAGTTGTTATGTGTGTTTAATCACGTCACTCTTCATTTCACACTTTCCCCTTTTTCTCTTCTCTGTACAAGCTGCGCATGATTGTGAGTCCCTGAGTGTTTCGTGTGTGTGTGTGTGTGTGTGTGTGTGTGTGTGTGTGAGAGAGAGAGAGTCTGTGCGTGTATGTGAAAGAGAGACACAGAGACATGACGGCAGAAGTGAAGCATCCAGGGAACACTGGTAGATAACAG
This sequence comes from Cephalopholis sonnerati, assembly GCA_019142605.1. Classification (NCBI taxonomy): domain Eukaryota; kingdom Metazoa; phylum Chordata; class Actinopteri; order Perciformes; family Serranidae; genus Cephalopholis; species Cephalopholis sonnerati. Next base: position 12,323,064 of record JAGQAX010000001.1, read on the forward strand.
AGTGTTTCTGTTCTCTGCTCTGCTGAACACCAATCACTTCCTCTTTCAGATAAAGCCCAGAGGAATGAAAATAGACTGGTGAATGTGTGTATGTGTGAGTGTATTTTTAAGTCCATGCAGGGATGTGTGACAGTGAACCTTTTACTATTTTAAAAGTCCCATGTTTAATATTTCCACAGTTTGCTGATCCAGCTGTCCTTGAGTCATTTTTGTCATCTAGGTTCAGACTGACCCTCAGGCAGAAAACCCCTCACGAACCATTGGGCCATGCATCTCTCAGTCCCTGATGCTTTGGCCTGTTGTCCACATCCAGATTTCTTAGCTAATGGTTCTGACCTCTATTAGTGCCCCTTTCCAACAAAGACTCACCTCTTCAATCCTCCTCCACTTTTCGGGCTCCTCCTGTTCTGTTCCTGGCTCTTTTTGTTTCTTAAATGCATTTTTCTTTTAAACTATGCTCTCCACCTCCAAATCCAACAAGAATCACTATCACAAGAGTCACTATCCCTCATGTTGGCAACATCAGCACTGGATCAAGATATAGACACTCCACTGGAATTAAACCATTAATGAGACACAAAGAACATGAGGTTTGGTAAACATAACCCAAAAATGAAAATACTGAAAATCTACCACCCAGCTATGAATTCTTGACTACTTTATCTTTATTGTGAGTATGTGACCTGAAAGGAGGCTTCGGCTTCATTTTTAAGTTTGCAAAGCGCACCAGTTAAGAAACCCAATTAGCTGTATCAGGCTAATGGCATCTGCATTCTGGAGCTTTCTCACATGGGAGAGCTGTACATGCACATATCTGAAAAGTATGATGTGAATTTGGTGCACATTCGCTGACTACAAACGTACTAACTTTTCACATCTCCACAGAAGTATACTAATACTAAAAACTGATGTAATTTTCATAATTGTTTCTCTGTATCAGTGGTTCTTAACCTTAGGGTCTGCTGACATATCTGAATGGTCGTGAGATAGTTTATAGGAGTACTTCACCCCCAAATTATCATTTGTAGGTCAATAACTCACCCTTGTTAACTGGAATTCAGGAAGAAAACAGTTTTTACCTCATGCTTCCATATTACTATTTAAACAGTCTCACACACAGATGAGTAGTGTGTCTGCAGAAGTGATTTAAATATTGCAGTTTTAGAGCGCTGGACCGTCGTGGTGAAGAGGGAGCTGAGCCGGAGGGTGAAGCTTTCAATTTACTGGTCCATCTACGTCCCAACCCTCACCAAGGGTCATCGCAGATACAAGTGGCCGAAATGAGTTTCCTCTGTGGGGTGGCTGGGCTCAGCCTTAGAGATAGGGTGAGGAGCTCGGACATCTGGAGGGAGCTCAGAGTAGAGCCACTGCTCCTTTGCGTTGAAAGGGGTCAGTTGAGGTGGTTCGGGCATCTGATCAGGATGCCTCCTGACACCTCCCGATAGAGGTGTTCCGAGGACGTCCCACTGGTAGGAGGCCCTGGGGGAGACCTAGAACACACTGGAGGGATTACACATCTCATCTAGTCTGGGAATGCCTTGGGGTCCCCCAGGAGGAGCTGGAAAGCGTTGCTGGGGAGAGGGATGTCTGGGGTGCTTTGCTTGGCCTGCTTCCCCCACAACCTGGTCCTGGAAAAGTGAATGAAAATGGATGGATGGATGATTTTAGAGAAAATGTATGTGTTTGGTGAGCATACAACTGGATTAATGAGACTTGGATTATACTGCACGAGTTGTGTGACAGTTTGTGTTGATATAGTTTTGCTGTTGTTTTACATGATTCCCCAGGACTTCAATTTGGCAAATTTTTTCTCAGTTTTTGGATTCCCTGTTCACTGAGAAGGCTTGCGAGAAAAACAAAGTTTTCTATTGGAATTCAGCATAACACAGGGTGAGTAACTGACTTACAAATGATCATTTGGAGAGTGAAGTATTCCTTTAAGTGTTGAATAATGGAGGAGAGGAAAATAGTAATGCTACAAAATATTAGGTTTATTTCTCTGATGTCATGACACTTTTTTTTAGAAATATGCTTATTCACTTTCTTACCAGGAATGAGATAAGAAGATACCACTCTCATGTTTATAGTGTTAATTTGAAGGTCCAGCAAGAGGATAGTGAACTTAACCTAGCATGGAGACTGGAAAATGCAGGAAGCAGTTAGTCTGGTTTAGTGTGAACTTAAAAGCAGTTGCTGTCACTGAAAGATTAACCAGGCAACCAGAAAACCCTTTTCATAAATGAATACGATGTCACATGGTAATGAGTGAGCTTTAGAGGTGTTGGTACATTTTTTTCTGCCTGTGGACAGAGCCAGAATAGCTGGCTCTCCCTGTTTCCAGTCTTAATGCTGAGCCAATTGCCTCATGGCTGTAGCTTGCTATTTAATAAACAGACATCAAAGTGGAATTGATCTTGTCATCACCATTTGTGTGAAATCAAATGAACATATTTCCCCAAAACTATTGAACTTCTCCTTTATGGGGTCACATATCAAGAAGGCTGGCAGACACTGCTCTGAATCAATACTGTTTACATCCTCATAGCCTCATATTTTAGACTGTGTTGTTTTAATTATATTGTATTCAGAGCACATCGTCGACTGCCATGTAAGGAATCACATCATCCTGTTTCTTTATTTTCTTTTTTAGTATATTTTTGACAGTAAAAGCATTTATTACAGACAGTGGAGAGACAATGGGAAATGTTTTGTTTTCTAGCTGCCTCCAAATCTTCATGTGACTCCTTTTGGAGTTGCCTATCCCAGGTTGAGAGCTCTTGGTGCTGGTCAACATGCCACACCAAACCTCCACCTCAGACTATTAATAGAGACCTTCAGCTCTATCACTGATCAGTCACTATCCAGATAAGGCGCTCTGTGGGATGGGGAGGGAACACATCAGTCCATTGACGTAGAATTCCCAGACGTGTCGCTGCGGTCCGTTTATCCTGGGATTGGGGAGCGCTTTAAATTCCTTTCCTTTCTCCGTCAGGTCCTCCTCCTCCTTTTATTCTTCTTGTTTTCCTCCTCTCTCCAACACCATTCTATTGAACAACTGGTGGCGAGATTATTGACGCTCTCACCATTGACCAGCTGATGACTCCCTCCTATGAATAATGGGTATTGCATTGAGTTTTACAGCACCAAACCTGCTCTCTGTCATCATTAAACTCCTTGGATGCAACAGGCCATCACAAGACAGTGATGAAGAAATATGTTTATTCCATCATTTGCTCATGAGTTCAAGCTGATGTGGCCATCACGGTGTGGCTTTTAGAGGCTGATAAATCAGCCATGATGGTGGAGGTGGGATTAAAACTCTAATTGGCCCTAGCCTCAATGTCTACTGTTAAATGAAGCAGGCGATGGTGAAAAGAGCAACAAATACGAGCTGTGATCCCCACTGTCGTCACCATAAGCATCAGTCAAGGCCATGACGATGAGGCACAATGCTTTCATTCAAGTGATACCTGCTCTGATTTTATCGACTGATTCGTTAAATTGATCAGAATCACAGAAGAACTGTACTTTTGAAATGCACATGGTAGTAGGAGAGGAGTAAACCTGAAAAACAGAATAAACTTCAGCTCCAGATATATGAATAAGCTCCAGTGGAAATTTTATAACCCGCAACATGACCAAGCATGTTTGCACTTCCGGTTCCCTCGTCTTGAAGTCAATGGCTTTTTTTAAATGGGTTTCTCATTAGATGCTTGAAAGGTCTATGGTCAACACAAACTTAAGAGACTTTCATGTTTTGTTCTATGATATAAAATATGTCTGTAAATATGCCACTCACGAATCTTGAAACTATTAATCCATCCATCCATCCATTTTAACTGCTTATCCTCTTGAGGGTCACGGGGGGTTGGAGCCTATCCCAGCTGACACTTGGCGAAAGGTGGGGTACACCTTAGGCAGGTTGCCAGATTATCCCAGGGCTAACATATAGATACAGACACTCACATTCACACCTACGGCTAATTTAGAGTCATCAATTAACCTAATCTGCATGTCTTTGGACTGTGGGAGGAAGCTGGAGCACCCAGAGAAAACCCATGCTGACATGGGGAGAACATGCAGACTACGCACAGAAAGGCTCCCCCACCCATCGGCAGCCACTGTATCTGGGATATTTTGGCAACATTATTATACAGTAGGAGAAAGTGGAGATGCATCATCCATCTTTATTTGTAGTCGCTGTGATAAATGAGTTACTTTCAAGGCCAATGTTCACATCATCAGCTAACTACCTGAGCAAAGCAACAGTAACTCAGCAAACAATTTACAGATTTACTTTTACTGGGAATGTTATTTTTAATGTGTTGAGAAGCTGTAGTGTCTCTGCAGCGAACAAACAATGGCACATCATCATCAGGTAGTGGCAAGAGGATGGCCATTAACCTTAATAGACAGCGGCTCAATTATATGTGAAAGAATGGCAGCTGTCTGCAGTGGAGAGGAAAGGGGCAGTCACAGTAACCTTTTTGGCACCTTGGTGGGTAAGAAAATGGCAAGGTCTGACGCCTTCTCAATGAATCACATCTCTGACATTTGGTCCATTGAGAGGTTTTCACACATGGTCTGGTGGCTAGCAACACCCCCACACGGGCAACTAAACATCAATCACATGGCTCAGAGAAGGTAAGTTCAAGATTGTTTAGTATTAAAAGTTGCACACTTTCTGGAGCACGTGGAAATGACGGCTGCATACTGTCCTTTGCCTATTCTATGCTTTATTTGGCTTATGTCTCATAGGGATGAGTACTGCATCCCCTGAAGAGAACAACTTAAAGTAACTTGTCTGGCACATAATATGTGCTTCCAAAAACACATTGTTGTCTCTGTTTGAATCTCTTTATGTTAATACCTTAACACTTCCCAGAACATCTCCTGCTTAAATCACTGCAATGCTCTTTCAAGATGACATGGAATTTAACAAAACGAACCCCCACCCCTCCATCAACATCTTTGTTTTCCCCACAACCTACTTCATATTGAGTCTTCGGTGTAAAAGTCGATGAATTCTTTTAACCAGGTCTCGATTGGATCAGGCCTCGCAGCATCTGGCAGGGAGAAGATAAGACCTCTTATCTCTCTCCGACAAACCTGCAACCTCCCTCCGTCCTCCCCATGACTGGACAAGAGGAAGGAAGAAAGAGAGAAAAGACAAAAATACGTCAGTACAAATAACGATGGCGGTAATAAAAGTACAAATTGTAGGCTATAAATAAATCTGCTAAAATATGATCTTACAACATTAAAGAAATATGTAAAATGTCAAAAGAAAAATGTTCTGTAAATCAATTATTTAAATAAGACAATAATAGTAAGTTATAAGTTTTTTTTTTTATATTTATACCATTTCTTCAGCATGTGGTTTGTGTTGTCTTTTTGCACAGTCCAGCTATTGATGGGAACATCTTTATTGATGTAGATGGAGGCTGGTCTGGACTCTTGTATTGAGTGCCAGGGTAACTTTTTTGTTTGTTTCTTGGCAAGAAGTCACCTGTTTACAGATCCCGCAGATATGGAGCGAGGCTAATATTGTCTGTCTACTGTTTGGTGCTGAGCTAAACAGTGCTAAAAAGCTCTGTAGAGAACAGGGTTGGCTGATAATTCTCTCTGGGTCCATCAAGATGACTGACCCCTCTCACATACAGCCAGTCATGTGATCCACTAATGATATGAAAATATTGATTATAGCAGTGTGTGACACAAGCAATGTGAAGCTGGCCAGTGATTCTAGTGCAAAGAAGGTGCTATAGACTGGATGAACTCGAGAGTGGGAGTAATAGAGGAAATTAGACAGATTATTTATCTGATCATTTCCTGGTGTTGCTATTGTAATTCTTAGAGGAGCCATAGCTCAATATACTTACACCCTAGCACCACATATGGCAATAAATTTAATAGACCTTCATAAATAACTGAATACATCTACAGTGCTAATACGTGTACAGTGTGAAATAAGTTATAAACAGGATGAAAAGTTGATATGCTGGCTCAAAGGTTGCTCTCGTTATGGTGGTGGTGTAATTGAACATGAATGCAGTTGGAGATGTGGTGGTGGCCTCAAGGTTAAAGTTACCGCTGAGGTAACCTTGAGTGAGGTCCCTATTTTTTTCAGTGGCTTTTGATGGAGCATGATGAGTCATGGAGGTGAAACTGCACAAGCAGCAGCTGGTGGATGTAACATACGAACTGCTTGGATATGCATGATTGCTACATAAAGTAAAGAAGTTATGATGCTATATTAGCATCAGACATGCGTTTAAGATTTATTGTGCCATGAAATTAAAGGCACTATTCCACATTGTGAGAGCCTCCACATGGCTCTCACCTCTGGCGTCACAAACAAACATGGAGATGGCTGAGCCGAAACGGCTGCCTTTTTAACAGTGCTAACACCAGAGTTAACTGTAGGGTGGGAGTTAAGGCCCAGACACATCAAACTGACCTCAGAGAACTAGCAGCAAAAAAGGTCCCCTGCTGTATTGCCTGACATCACTGTGTCTAGCCCAAAAAAGTTGCACATGAACACACCACAAAGACTACAGCCAACCAGTGAACCAGCACATGCGTTCTGCGCAGGAAATAAATCCTCTCACACAGGTGCTTCATTAAACAGCAACTGCAACAAAAAGTGTACCAAAATGGACAATACGAAACACAAGGGTTGTCGAAAAAATTTAAATCTAACTCAGAATAGCTCGGCCTTGTCTCTCCTACTCCTCTCTCACTGTGATCAGGCAGGCAGGAGAGGGTTACTATGGTTACACGAATCGGTATCGCCAGGTTATTTTATCGTGAGTCTGTCATTATGTAGGTCTGTGTGAAGTTTGACAAAAAACATGATAGTCTTAGTAACATGAATGTTGTCATGCCTGTTAAAATAAATGCAGGTCTGTGTGTGTGTGTGTGTGTGTGTGTGTACAATAAGACATAATATCTGAGTTTAAACTTTGGTGGCACTCGCTCAGATGTAAATCACATTGGTGTATCTTTGAATAATATTGTTTCTTCCTTTTTCTAGTTGTTCTGAAGCAGACTAAAATTAGCATCTGTTGTGGTTCTATCTAATTTACTGTCGAGCTATCAGCCATTTCCCACAGGAAAAGTCTTAACGAGTATTTAATTATTGACATTGATTCATTTGGTGGAGGAAAATCTGCTTCATGGATCAGACACTGAGATCAGACAAAGTGATGTCTCTCAGTCCTTGTCCGTGTTTTGCACACACTCTACATTTCTTTAAATGTCTCTATAGTGCTTCTAGGTGGTCTTGTGTGTTGCCTCTGTAGAAACCCAACATTTCTCTGTGGTGTTGTTGGGCTCAATTAGAGATCAACTAGCTGCAGTCGACTCCACAATGCAACCTAATTGCTCATTTAGCATTTTGTGTCTCTTTTCAGATCGCCAAAACACCAGAATGTGTAATCAGGAGTGGGCACTCGATGAGGCGAGGCAAATAAGTCAGCGTTGCAGAGCATCATCACTGTGTGGGTGACTGTCTGATGCCGCTGACGTTTGTTTCCTCCTGTCTGGTCTCTGAAGATGGAGGGGAGTGTAACTTTGAACTGAGGGAGATATGCATCTGATGAGTCTGTCTGTGCTCTCATTATTACGCACTATCTGCTCTCTGTTAATTTCATTTGTGTGTGAGTTGATTCCATATTATTTGATCTGGGCGGAGTTGAGTTGAGTCAAATTATTTAATTATTTCTGGCCTCTTTCTGACAACCAAGTTACAACCACTTCCCATCAGTGTTAATTACAACCAGCTAGGGAAGATTTATCATTCACATAATTGTTAAAAAAGTAATTATGTGAGTACTCACAAGGCAATAAAACGCACAGTCTTCACATTGATGTCCTTATATGGCTGCTCTGCATGAACAATTTCATTTTCTTTCAGCAATGAATGTTAAGAAAATTCAATGCTTTTGACATTTAACTCATGTATGTTGATTGCTTTGAGGTGTATCATGATATGACACAATGTGTGTATAGTGGGGCTGGGCAGAAACGTTAGACAAGCGGGCACTGAACCCGTGATGTCTTGATTTTGGGACAGTCCTTTGGATTACTTGACCAAGCTGCTGTCTCTTCTGCGATGCCTATCTACTAATGAACCACTGACTGGAAGAGACAAACACCATAATAGCCTATTGAACTCCAGTGGGCTGTCTTTATTGCCACAATAACCAGTCTGTCCGGACAGCAGTTTGCTGGTTTGTTGGCAGTACAGTAACATTTTTGATACACTTTAAAGAGTTGAGACTTCAGCAGTGATTCATCATTTATAAGATGCTTTCAATAACTCAAAGGACTTGTTTGACATTTGTGGGAAGCAAACACATCACTTTCTTCTAAAGAGTTAGATGAGAAAAATAATACTATTTTCATATCGTTTTGTTGGATACAACATTCTTTCATTTATTCATCCTTTATTTAACCAGGAAGGTTCTATTGATATACAAGATCTCTTATTCAAGGGAATGCTGGTCAAGACGACAGCACAATCAGTATTAACAATCAGCAACACATTGTCTCTCCAAACTCATCAAATACTGACATTTAGTCAGAGGTCCTACACGTCAAACTATAGCCCCATTTCCACCAAGCAGTATGGTACAGTTCAGGTCAGTATGCTTTTTTTCTGTTTCCACTGTGACAAATTGTGGATGGTACCAATGGAACCAGGTTCCCATTTTTGGTCACCCCTCTTTTGGGGTACCTAGCACACAGATCTGGTACTAAAAGGTGGAGCTGTAAACACTGCAGTCTGTTGATTGGTCAATAGCAGAGGGTCACTCGTGCTGGTTGTGTGGCTGTTGTGGCTGGTTTTGAGGCCACTGCTCATTTACATATATTAATAAACTGTAACCATAAAGCGCCAGGATGCTTTACTGCCTCTCATAGCAGCTGGAGTCTGAGAACAAATAACTTAATTCATTAGGCCGACTGCTGGCAACTTTTAAGGTGGAACATTTACTTGTAATGTTACTCAATGCATGAGTTGATGACATGAATCCATCAGCACACCTTAAATATTCCATATAACAACTTTGACCATTATTTTAGTTTTTCAATGACAATTACTTTTAGTAATGAGAGGGTCTTCGAACGTTAATATGTATTCATTTCGGCCGGATTATGTGAACTGCATATATTCTGATCCTCACTCGGAGAAAAGAAAAGCACTGCGTAGCATTGGGCTACGGCAACACTAAACTCCCGAGCTTGCCTTACTGCAGCCTGTTCTATTTTGTTCGGAAAATGTCGACATGCAGCCTCATTCTGCAGACAATAAATGAGGTGCAGACTTCCATCTGTGTCACTGGTGCTATGGTTATAGCAGCTGCTTGAAGTGTCAAAAAATCTACCAGCAACTCTAAAGTTTCCATCTTAATATCTCATTTGTTTAATCCATACAAAAATGAAGTGCACAAAATTATGAAATTATAGCTTTACTTGGGGTTATATACCCCAAGTATTTTTTGGTCGGAAGCAGTGACTTACTGAAGTCTCTGCTGTTGTTTGTGAATATTCTCAGTCATCCAGGTCATGATAATCTTAAGTGCTATATCGTAGGCAATTTGACTTGAGTTTGAGCTTGAGTTTCTTGAAGATGTTCGACCTCTCTCCCAAGAGGCTTCTACAGTTTTTCTATGCTGTTTGCCTCACAAATTTCCCAGTGACAACAAGAATCAGTTTTACATATTCATACTTTGATATAACAAAGATGTAATGATGTAAATTAGTGAGCTTTACAGGTGCTGGTATGTGGACTTCTGTACATTTAGACAGAGTCAGCTGTTTCCCTGTGTTTCCACTCTTTGAGCTAAGCTAAGTTGGTTCTCACTCCAGCTTCATATCTAATGGACAGATATGAGAGAGGTATTAATCTTTTCACCTATCTCCTTGCAACAGTGTGAATGAAAAGGAAAAAAGCATATTGGCCAAAATGCTTAACAAAGGATAGGAAATGTCTGCTGGCCTGTCTGTCAGAGAGGCAGAGCTTGTTTGTTGGTGAGTGTGTACGTAGACTGAAGAGGAAGAGCCTCCTGCAGTTTTTAGATCCCATCTCACAAAACCTCTGTTGACTTAAGGAAACCAAACATGATGCACACAACTTGAGACAGGAAATACTCCAGAAATAGTAAACTAACCCACCAGGTTGACATGAATCCTCATGAGGAATGACCACTTGACAAAACCTATTTTAGGTTGCCTAAGCTCCTTTAAAATCCCCCAACTGAATAATTCATTCTGCATTTATGACTGATTTATTTTACGAAAATACAACATACACTGCAGAATGAGAAAATTCAGCCTTATCTCTGAAATGCGGATTGATGACGAATGAAAGGGAACACCTGGACAAATGAGTGGAGAAACATTAGCCCCTTTTCCACCGCAGGAACTTTTTTCATTTACCCGGGTAACTGAAAAGCCTCGGAGAAAGTACCTAGTGAAAAAAGTACCTAGTAGAGGGGTAGGACTTTTCAGATTACCCGGAACTTTGAGGGGCGGGGCTGTGTGCTGAAGAACGCTGATTGGTGGAACACACGCAGCGTTAGTGTGGCTGCAAACTTTCTACAAATAAACATTTCTACCTCAGTACTGACAAGCGCTAACGGTATCGGTTCTTTTAACGGCACTTTTACACATTTTGGTTTAATTCATTATCATCCTGCAGCCTCTCCTCTGCACTCTGTGCCGGCGCTGAACACACACACACACACCTACACGCTACAGTAAGCAGGAAGCAGTGGTCTTTATGACTCTTAACTTAATGACTCGAGCTGACGGCAGCTACACTCGTTACTGTAAGTGGAATTAAACCTTAGCAAGTCAGAAGCCAGTAATGTATCAATACATGTGTTCAGCAAGCATGAACATGTGAACATGTAGACAGTGATATTCAATATGCTCCGCCCACAGTCTCTCATCCACTGACACTAATGTTATGTCTTACACGCTGATTTAGACAGCACGCTAGTTCGGCTAACAGCGAATTGTTACTAATAAACTCAAATAACAGCTGTCTGTATGTAGACTAACTTAGTTTGACTCTTATCTTAAAATACTTTTAAACTTAGCTGCTGGCTGAGACAAACAGCCCGTCCTCTCTCTACCAGCACTAATGTTATGTTACCAGCCAACAGAGCTAAATATAGGGCACACGCCGAGTCATTAGCCTGATTTGAATACATTTTCCGGAACTTTGAGGTGCGGTGGAAACGCAAACCACACAGATTACCAGGAACTCTTTTACCCAGGTAAATAAGTTCCTGGTAATAAAAGTTCCTGGGAACGTTGGTGGAAAAGGGGCTATATTGGATGATTCTATATGGTGCTCGAGGAATCAGTAAATGGTTTGACGACCCTGAAAATAATAATTTTCTATGGCTTTCACAGTAACCAGATCACCAGAGACGCCAATGAAAGCAAATTTTATATAATTACAAGTAAAGTGCACATAAGTGGACATGTGTACGCTCAGCACACACATGCAACTATCAATGCACATACACCACGTAACAAGGAGTAAGACTGAGTGGTTCAAATACTATCACAATCAAAATCTCTCTTTACCCATGACTGTTTGACCAAATACACAACCAACAATTCTCAGTATGTCGTTGGATTTAAACGCTCAACATCCTGAAGTATGGCAAATGACCTGTTTTGTCATTTAGACTCAAGGACATGATGCAAATCTTCATCCTGTAATCAACCGTTTTTAAAAAAGAAATTTCTACTCTTCTTTCTTATGTAAAGAGATGCAACGCTTTACTGTACGCACAGAGATGTTAATTGATTCATTATATTACAGCCACACATCCCTGCTTTCAGTTAACTTTGTATCTCCTGTTTCCTCAAAGGTTTTTTATTGTTGCAGAACTTGTGTACTGTACTTCATTTTTAGTTTCATCCTGCATCACAGCAAATACATGGTCAAAATAAAATAACCCTAATTAGAGAGAAACGGGACGCATCCTTCTGATAATGAAGGCCGGACAGATGCATAATAAGAAACTCTGGAACTCACGCTCGTCGTGATTCTTTTGTTTCCAGCTCTGATTTTTGTTTGTGAGCAGAATGACAGTAATACAGTCCTGCCACTGCCTGAAGAGAGGTTGGAGGACATCTGACTGTCACTCCCACAACATGGTGGAGGAGTGACAGCCAGATGTCCCCCAACCTCTCCTGAAAAGAACGCTGCACATAAATATATTTTCATTGTGTTTTACAAGGACGTTACAGTTTATGCAATCCTGAGTATATTAGCATGGGGTTAATAACTAGTAGTATATAGTACTCAAGTATCAGCTGAATGCACAACTGAATTAAAAATAGAACTTAGCGGCTTTATTTGCTAATTTTAATTATTAAAGCTGCAGTTGGCCTTTTATTAAAATAACTTCAGTGTTAAGCAGAGTTAATCAGAGCTGAGGAGTCTTTAACACAGCTGTCGATTATGTCAATCACAAACATATTTTAGTGTACTGTTTAGCTGTAGAGTGAGACGATTTGCTCCTGCTGGTGGGCAGTGCTTGTTTTTTGCTAAGCTGTTTTCAATATGGCAGCTGGTTCACTGTACAGTTCTTTTTATGCCTCTGTGCGTCGACATCCATCCAGTTCTCATGAATCCAATATTGACATTAAGGCCTACAGGGAATTTCCTCAAATTTGGCACAAACGTCCACTTGGACTCAAGGATGAACTAATTCGATTTTGGTGGTCAAAGGTGAAAAGTCACTGTGACTTTGTATCAGTCTTAATCATGTGAGCATAATAATTCAGTAACACTTTGAGTGAATTTCTTCAAATTTAACACAAATGTCCACTTGGACTGAATAATAAACTGATTAGATTTTGGTGGTCAAAGGTCAAAGGGAAAGGCAAAGGTCACTGTGACATGGTCCATCTCATTCTGGGGAGCACGGCATCTCAAGAACACCTTGAGGAAATTTCTTCAAATTTGGCACAAACGTCCACTTGGACTCAGGGATGAACTTATTAGATTTTGGTGGTCAAGGGGAAAAGTCATTGTGACTTTGCATCTGTTTTATTCTTGTGAGCATGGCAACTTAGTAACACTTTGGGGGAATTTCTTCAAATTTGGCACAAATGTCTTCTTGGGCTGAGGAATAGACTGATTAGATCTTGGTGGTCAAAGGCTGAAGGTTACTGCAACCTACCAAAACATGTTTTTGGCCATAACTCAAGCAATCATACAATTATTAAGATGAAGTTTCACAAAAATGTCTAATAGGATATAATGAAAGGGTGATGACGTTTTATACTGAAAAGGTCAAAGGTCAACCTCACCGTGACATCATAATGTTCTGCAAAACCACTTTTCAGGCCATTATTCAAAGCCATAACTCAGGAATAGAGGAGGTGACTGAACTGGTGACACTAATCTTGGGTGCCCGTCTTAGGGTTAGGGTTGTATAGATCTTCTGTGCTGCTGGGTTGAAGATGTGTGTGAAGCATCCACATTTAGAATTTGTAGCTTCTTTGCACCAACATTCATATTTGAAGTGTTGTCTACTGTCATGGCTACATATGGAAAGACATGGATGGAAATTATAACTGCATCTTGACTGGTTGGCGGAGGCATACAATAGCGAAACAGTAATTCTAGTTTTTTCCTGCCAGTGGTTGTCTTGCCTCCCTCTTTTCCTCCTCCTCTCTTTGGCCATTTACTTTTCTTCCTATCCTAACTCTTATTTTTCTCCCCTCCTCTCCCTCCCTACCTCACACTCTGTCCCTGCTCTCCCCCCATCTCCTTTCTCCTCCCTACTTTTTTCTAATTTCCATCCCTCCCTCTCTCTCTCTGATGAAAGAGGGAGTTTTGAAAGAGAGAGAGAGAATCAGAGGAGGAGGTTGAAGGGGAGGGGTGGGTCCCTATAAGAGCAGCTGCATCCAGCCTCCACATAGCCAGAAAAACCACACTGAGACTGAGAGAGGGAAACGTATACACTGACGAACCTCAACCTGCACCCGAGGGACCCCTATCGGCACATACAATCTCACCCCAACACAGGTAAGAAGACCCTGCGGAGAAGGGGAAGGATAGAGGGGAGAAAGAATTGGCTTGACCTCTGACCTTTGATACAGAATGGTTTTCTTTATTGTCGTAGAAGAAAAAACTGACACTTGTTACGTTTGGTAACGGATTGACAGGCAGGAATTTAGGAAGATCTTATTTATTGTACAGAAGCCGCACTTTCCAGAAAGTGGAATGTACCTCTGTACTCATTTCTTCTAATATTGGAAATGTAGCAGATCTTGAGAGCACAATAAATGGCCACTATACAAATGTGAATTCGCTTTTAATTATGTCCAAATTCAGCTGAGACAATGGACGCCAAGAAGGAAAGGGGACATGTTTGTAAGCTTTTTTCATCCCTGCAGTATTTCTCTCTATCACTTGTCTATCACCCGTGACCCTCTGACCCTTGAGCTCCTTGCAGCTGAATGCTTTTAATGATGCTGATCAAAGAATTAAAGCTTTTCTATTATTGACAAACAGAAAGGGTTAGGACAATGTCAAACCGCCATGGTTGTGCGTTTCATGGCGTCAATCTATCACCTCTAAAGGTGCAACCACAGACTATTACATCCCATAACTACTCCCCCAAGGTTAAATACTACGTGTGTGAGTAGGTTAAAAGCAGCATGGATGTGCACGCTACAGAGGGCACGAGGTGCAGCCGTCCAGCGAGGACTACACACTGCAGTTTGTTTTGTCAAGAGGGAAAGGTCATTTATCGTTCGGCCCCATTAGTCATTAATCGTTAAGGCCTGATTTACTGCCGTGCTCTGATGGGTTTCATGAATGAAAGGGGACTCTTCACAGAAAGCTGCTGCGTGTTTGTGTTCACGCTGTCGCTTAAGACATAGAGTAATGAAAGGTAATCTGGGAGAGTGCACGTTGATTAATCAGGGTCAGATTTTCATTACTCACTTCATTACAAGATTATCTTTAGGCTTTTGACTTAAGGTAACTAAGTCAATATTTTGATATACTTTGTAGGCAATGCCCTGCCAAATCACAGAGTATGAAAAATAACTTAACTGTAGAGGTGTATATTGATGCCAAACAGTTTTAGGGTACAAATATTTAAATACTGATGTTGTAATGTGAAATGAAAGCTACTTATAAATGCAGTGGTGTGGAAATCTAGAATTTCACTGACAATAAATATGAACACATCAGGATTTAAACAGATTTTACCGATCACATATAAAACAACTGACCACATCTGGCTCATAGCGAGAGTGCAGACCCCTTTACTCTTTATAAGCCAAAACCCACCTTATTCTTTCAAAGCTGAATTTATGGAATAATAACAGGCTAACTATGACTGAATCAGGTCTTCAATTAAAATATATATTATATATAAAATGACATCATTATAAAATGTGGACAAACACTATAAATTGCTTCCATGTAATGATTTGGAGTTAAGATTATACAATAATTTTGATTTACTATCTGAACTTACCATCATCATCAGTAGTAGTAGTAGTAGTAGCAGCATTTCTATTTCCATAGTCGTACTACCTACTGGTATTATTTCCCCCATGCCTTGAGGCATTTATGTATAAAACTCATTATCAGGTGTTTTTTTAAAATGTCAGGAAAATGAAGTTAATAAACGTTAAGTTTGGGTGTCACCTTATTTCACGTTGAATAATTAACATGGTGTATTTGTTTAGCCTGGGGCTCAATTTCCATTTGACCTTGAAAGAAACTCCATAAACAAAGGCACTGTTCAAAATTGGCTACTTTAAGTAAGCTATTACACAAAAGGCTCTTCTTTCCATTGATGATAATGGACATGAAAGTGCATGTATGAGGCTCTAATTATCTGACAAGCTTATTGTGTATCAGAAAGAAGCTGATGCAGATCTAGAGATAGCGCTCAGGCTGGAACAATGCTGTTTTGAACTAATTCAGAGAAATTTAGAGGCTGCTTTCTCATACCTTAGAGAAAATACTCAGATTTGGGTGGCAATGACGGTTTTTATTTTCTTTTAGCTTTGTATTACGTTCTAATGTTTCTGCATTGGCTGCATGAAACAAGGCAAGTGATGTCTTCAGTGACGCTGTGCAGAGGGAACAGAACCCAGAGTAAATAAAGTCTGACCATAATTTCTGCTCAAATTAAAGCTGTGACATGTTTTTAGGTAAATGCACATGTGTGTTCAGAGATAGAGATGTGAGACACTTCAGCTGCTGGTGATGAACATTCTGTGTGCATTGAGTTCCTGAAGATAGATGGCCAAACATAGATGAGGTGACGGTGACATATTGGGCTGAGAGATTCCAACACCTTTAAACAGAATATTTTTGTAATATCCAACACAACTTCCTTCTGGTGCAAGTCCCTCTGAGGCGAAGTGCAAGTTCCTCTTTCTATTTCACCATCAGACTTGATGAAGTCTATGATAAACTTTGATAAAGCAACAAGACAAGTTGTGTAAATTCCCCAAATGCCATCATTCTGTCCACCCACACATCCAAAACAGCTGAATGCATCAAGTGCAAACACGATTGTCAAAAGACTGTCAAAACTCATCTGTAAGTTATTGTTACCTGATGAATTAGCACTGCTGTACGGGAAGTTTTATGTTTTGTGTGTTGTGCAACAGTGATGGCAGATTGTTTGGGGTAAACTGATGGGAAGAGCTGGAAGTCATTGTGGAGATAGTGAGATATGAGCATAAAGATGAAAGAAGTTCCGCGAGCAAAAATCCGAACTGAGCTGACAGACAAACCAAGAATGAATACAAATCCATAGGTGTTAAAGGAGCAGTATTTAGGACTTTGTGGCCTCTAGTGGTGAGGTTGTAGACTGCAATCAACTGAGTACCCCTCTGGTCACCCCTCCCTATTCAAGCATGTCGGAGACTATGGTGGCCATCAGGTAATAAAAAAAGAAAAGCCAGTTTTTGGTTTGTCCGATTTCGGCTTCTTTAAAAACTTTGTGGACTCTGTGGAAGATGACCTGCTCCCTGCGTATACATGAAGGACTCATTCTAAGCTAATGAAAACACAACTGCTTTGAATTTAAGGTGATTTTCAGGTGATTATACACTACTGAAAATCTAACTATGAATATTAGATTCCATTTCTACCAATAGATCCCCCTAAAACTTAAACACTGGTCCTTCAATCAAGGGTTGCAGTTGCAGCGCCACTTCCACAGTCATGTATCTCATCTTCTCAGTATCAGTCAATTCATTTGTTCCCTCATCGACACTCTATAAACTTCAGGAAACCATTCAAGACACCATTCTCACAGGCCGATGGGGAAAATGAAGGGACGATAAGGAGCATTGGATCACAGGTCACTCAGCATCATAGGGGTGTGTACAGCTCTGATGGCTGCAGTGAACCAGCTGTGAGTGTAGAGTGGACTTAATCCAAGGATACAATGTTCCAAACACAGCAGGGTCCCTGTCCATCCTTTTGTACTGGGAGGATTTCACAGATCCTTCTTGGTGTCTCTTTGCTGCCCCCGGTGTGAACCTCTTTCTCCCTGTCTGTTTCTATATCAAAGGAGAACGGATCTTTGTCCGAAGCAGTTGCACTGATTTTAATTGTGGTGGCAGAGTTACACATTTTCTTTTGCTGTTGTTGATTACATAAATGTTCTGCGGTACAGGGAAATGATCAGAACTCAAAGGCCCCTGTCTTTGTCTGGGCTCCTTGATTTGTTTTCCTGTAATCTTGGTAATTTAGGAAATGAGTCAGTTGAAGTTGAGATAAGTGCTAGTTATTTACACATTACATCTCTGCTCTTGTTAAAACATATTCAGAGAGCTGGATATGTTATATGCCAGTTGTACACATTTATACTTGCCTCCTATAATTCAGAATCTGAGATATCAGGAATTTCTGAAAGCTGTAAGCACCGCTTGGTGAATAAAACTACAGGTAGTGTCAGCTAACCACAAAATGGCTGCAAGGCTGCCATCTCAGACGGTTACATCTAAACAGAAAACAGCACATTAGGAAGAGTAATACAATTGATTCAGATAAATAAAAATGAGCTTTAGTATCTGGTTTTACATGCTTAACTTTTTTAAATGTGCAAATGTAGTTATTATTTAGGCTATTTAAACGATGTGACTACAAGGATAGCAGTGGGTGTAACCCTTTTGAAATCATGTGTAACAAAAGCAAGGTCAGAGAGTTTTTTCCCATTGTGCTGACATTGTGTGAATGCAGCATAACGTACAAGTGCAAGGGGCTGCACAAAAATGGAAGTAAACCAGGAAGAGAGAAAACCCCTTTTGGTGTATGTGCTTGGTGAGCACAGTAGGTACAGCTGCGGCTGGAGCAGCGACATGACTCACCCACCATACCTATATGTCAGTCTACGATCAGTCCCCTTGGCCTCTTGGTCCAGAGGCAGAGGTCTCAAAGCAAATGCAAAGTATTAAGTAGACAGAGAGGCTGTTAAGGTTACTGTAAGTGTAATGGTGAGGATTATATTTTGTTACTTATAGGTGACTCATGCCTTTGTGTATAATGAATTATAAAGTGGATTATTGCTGCGTTTGGCCTCATTTTTTATTCACTACAACATTGCATTGTAGCAGTGCTCAGATAACTGTTGCACTGGTGGGTTTGTCTTGTACCTGTGGTGGGCAGGGTTTGTTTGAGCATGTCACGTACACTACAAAGAGAATGCGTCTGCAGCTATACATGTCTGGTGAGCAATTTCCATTGAAATAAATGAACACCATCTTGGGGTCTGGTGCTCTGTTCTTGAAAAACATCTTTGTTGCATCTTGTTGAAATGATGATGTGCTCTAATGATACCAATGAAACCATGGTGTCATATTTCAGAATTCCAGAGAGAGTAGCAAAATAAATACATCATGAAAAAACTAAAGCTAATAGAACTGCTGAATAATGTTTTGGAGGTGTCCAAATGTGTATAATTAGCACAGAATGTAGTGCTAGCAAGTGGCAGAGGGCTAAGCTCAGTGAGCAATTCACACCTGAATGAAATGCAGCCATGTGTATTGTTGTTAGTTGCATCCATGTCTGATTAGGTGTGTTGATCATGTTGATTCTACCGGCCAGATCTCATTCAACAGTTGTCAAATACCGTCACTTTGTCAGTGATTTCAGTGTCAAGCTGCTTTTTCAGCCCCATGACACACCTCTGGGTGGCGTTAGCTGGTAACATGGCTGGGTGGAACCTTTTGTGGTGTTATAATTCACCACCTGTTGGCTGGACGGCACCTGTCGCAGTGGTATGACATGTGGCTGGATGATGTCAGGTTGAAAGGCTGCCAATAACGATGTAATATCCCAACACTATATGTTTGCTAATAATAATAGCAATACAGAGGGATGGAAAAGGTGGGATAGAAAAGCAAAACTTACAGGACATCACCTCATCTCAAAACATAAACAAAAAAATCAATATGAAATGAGTTTGATGTGACCCCTGTGTAAGTGTATGTGAACTCACCTCCCAACCTTTAATTGACCGTAAGTGACAAAGTGCATAAAGGAGGGAAATTGATTTAGCTTAGCGTGTCTGCCTGTAACGGCTTCAGTATATAATCTACTGCCACATCACACACTGTCTGACTGACAGGGTACATCTCGTAAAAGCAGAAAAGGTTTCATCTGGCTGGAGATAATCAAAACGCCCACACTTCAGACACATCAGTGAGCTGACACGACCTCTGACCAGGAGACAAGGAGCAGGATCATAAGGTATAATGTCTTTTGCCAGTGGCAGCGGAAGAGTACTATTACTGCCTTTTTTCTGTGTTTTCTTACAATATATCAGATCATCTTAATGCAAAATATGGCATATGCTGCTCCAGTATCAAGTTACACGTAAAATAATTAGTGTGAAATGGTGTCTTATTTAGTAGAATTTAGTTGACTCTGTGCAGCATTCAGTGTTTGTGTCTTAAGTAGCGGAGAATACCAAAATCCCTGAACTTTTAGGCTAGTGACAATCTTAGAACCCCTCCACACACCCAACCCAAGCCTCAGGGGACAAAAGCCAATATTATCCGGTGTAGCCAGGCCAACTCTCCCTCTTCTATGCACCAGTCATTTCAGCCAGAGATGGTTTAGAAACTGAATGGTGCACTTAACATTCATATCCTGTATCTGTGTCGTGGGCACCACCACTGCCCTGCCCCTTTAGGAGACTAGCAGCAGGTCCTGAGTCTATCCACTCCAATGGTAGAAGTGAACATGAGCACAGACTATGACTGATTCTTTCACCCCATAGTCACCGAAGTAAATATTGGACACATTTTAAAAAGCCCCAACCCTTGTGAACACCCTGACACTAAAATTGCCATTTTATAGACAGACCTGTCTGACAGATATGATCTTGTACTTGGGGGACGTCAGATATGAAGCTAGCAGATAAATAAGAGCTGCAAAAATAAGACGCAAACATTATATTTCTGCTGTATTGCCATGTAGAGTTGTATTGTTTTGAATGAGCTTTTTACCTTCCACACAATGCCCACGTAGGAGACTGGAAGCATGTACCATGTCACACCACTGGCACAGCTTGTAATGTGTCATCTTTTGTTATAGAGCATCTTTGCTTCGGCTGAACTCTATAAACAGATATCTGCATTTGAATGCAGATACATTTTTAAAAGCAAATATAAAGTTAAATCATTGTCAGATGATAGCCAGTGGGTTCAGAGATTGTATTTCGGCCTATGTATTCTGCCTCTCCACACGGACTGTTTACCTGCTGCTTGAACGTGATTAGTCAATACTACTTGAACTATAAATAGAAACCAGAACACTACCGATACCAAAATCTTGTCCCCTTGCCCACATATAATGCATATATATACGCAGATATCTGTTTATAGAGATTATGTCAATAGTAGTAGTAGTTTTGTCAGGTTTTGTGTGTCAGTTAAAGACAAAGACTGAGAAAGTGTGTGTGGGATAGAGAGAGCATGAGTGGGTGACAATGAAACTTAAAGAGAACAAAAAGTAAATAGAGGAAGAAAAAGGTAATGGCAGATAAATCTGTGGGTAGATAATGTACATAGATAGTGACAGAGACCATTAAATATATCCTGGTAGATCAGATATTTTCAATCAACGTGATTGGTTTTATAGATCTACTGTCCTGAAATGTGTCACATCAGTGACCACTCCGTCATTTTGCCAGATAGCCATCAATATTAAAACAAAGAGCACAATGTATTTTGAGTGGGCCTGAGACAAGCTGCCAATCAAAGTGACTTTTCTGACAGTTAAAGTAGACGACCATGTGGCTGCAGGCAGAAGACTAAATAACATTTAATTACCTGTCAAACTGACTCATCAAGCAACAAAGCCATCATCATGAATGTGCTCTAATTATTCAATATTTCATTTGTTTTCATTAATTTGCTGGCTCGCTCTCCTTTAAGGGTTGCAAGTGATTGTTCTTCAGTTTTAAAGCTATCAGATTTAAAGCTTCAGTTTATTAGGCCAGTATGCGGTTGTGCAAAAAAATCTTTGGCGTTAGTACTTCAGAAGAGCTTTAAATCATTAATATATCAGTAACTGTTTCATCACCCTAACTATCACACGCATACAGGCTTTTATATATGAAAAGTCAATAAAGGAAAATTTCATTTGCATATTGATATAGTCTGGGTTTGAACTAGCACATTGAACTTTTAAATTAGATTTAACTCATAAAGGATTCAAACTTATAATGAGATGCAAACACCATACCACAGAATGCAAATTAGGTAAAAAAAAAAAAAAAAAAAAGAAGCAATTTCTGATTTTCATGCTGTTCTTGCACAGACATGTGACTACAGTGTGTCCAAATGCCAGGGTTGACATTATATAGAAAGCATCATCAAACACCCACTGACGTAAATTTAACAGTATTGTGGTTATTACATTTTAAATAACTTAATAATCTGCAGTTCCGCTTTTAAAAATAAATGTGAACTGCAAGAACGGATGCACTCTGCTCCTCTGTTCAACCATGCGTGAATAATCCGGCTTTAAGTCGCTCTTCGGGATGAGAGTAATTTATTTTGTACTTCCTGTACTCGTTTAGAAAATGGCAATAAAGGAGAGAAATGGTGGGAAAAAGGTGCAAACAGTTGATAACACAGCGTTGAGAATTTTGTACTTAGGAGTGAGTTAGGACCATAAATAAGACCACAACAAACGTTTCTGTAACTTTAACAGTGCATATTTATGGTTGACTACACATACTTTTTATCAACAACTTGAAGATAGTCATGATGTTTAGTACTTTTAGTGTCTTTTCACTGGTTATTTATCTGATTACTGGTTATGTTATGGATGACACCACATACTATAGTGCTCTACTGGCAACCTTGAATTTAAGGTGAAAGTTTCTCAAGTATTAAAACAGATCAGATTGCACAAAATAAGCTCATGTGCTGACATGGTAACAGGTTGAACGTGAATAAGACATACTCTATGTACAGGAGTTTCTCTCATCTGAGAGATGGTCTTTATGTCATCTACTGGACTGTAAGAACTCCATCAGCAGCGCCTCAGTGCAGCACCAGACAGTAATGACTTAATTAACTGGTTTATTTAGTGGTTAATCAGTTAATTAAAAGCAGAGTAATTGGGTTTTAAAGGCTCTCGAGAGAACCTGACAGACGTCACTAGAAGACCACAAAAAAATAATCATTCGTTTTGAAGTCCAATTCAATTTTACAGAGAAGCTACTTTAAAGACAAGAGTACAGGAAAACAGATAAAGACCACAGTCAATGCAGTGCGTACCTGTGTGTCAGTGTCATATCTATCTGTAATATCCTGAGTGAAGCTTGAGTGACTGCAGCCAGGCTGTATGCATCCTGTGTTTGTATGTCCTTGAAAGGAAATCAGGAAGTAACTGTTTTCAGCAGGAAAGAAAAATTTAGGAACTGCCAGTACTTAGCCTGGCCACAATAGTTCCCTGCAGTCGCGCTCAAGTAGGATTTAAGCTGCTCCTCAAACCTCAAATGACAGCTGCCAAAACATATTCTGTCGTTCATGTTTATTCATGTTTCACAAAGTTAGATTATTATGGAAAAATTCATCCTCATAGGGGAAGAGAAGTGTCCTGTCCTGTCTGAAGCATTGCAGTAAGCATGTGAACATTTCACATGGCACAAAAATTAGTAACAGCTTTAGCTCCTGTTGCTTTTTGCTATGCCTGCACTCTGTTGATCAGTCTCCACCACTTTGGTGGATTTGCGAATTACAGACATTCCTGGTTCCCAGGTGACGGTGACGGTGGTGATCCTCTGACTTTTCCTATAGTGCCACAGTGATGTCGACATTTATCATTTTAATTAAATATTTCAACAATTATTGGATGAATTGTCATGACATTTGGTAGGCTACAGACATTCATATTCCCTTCAGGATGAATTTAACTTTTTGTGCATCACCATCACTAAATACTGAATTTCTCCAATACTTTGATTTATGACCAGTGCTTAATATCATTATTATATCATTCCCATCAGCCTCAGCTTCTGGCTACTTTGTGTTTTAATAAGAAAATATTAGCATGCTAACATGCTAAACTAAGATGGTGATCATGGTAAACATTAATGGGGTTACTTTACCCCTTCAATGACCATTTGTATATCATGCACTGTATATCAATTACTTACCCATGCCTCTGGTGAATGGAGAATCCAAAAACAGAAAACTTTTGATGACTTACAGCCATAGGCGATCACGTTAAGCAACAGCAAAACTATTTAAAAACATTGGTTTACAAACTCAACTTTGGCAGCATAATCCAAGTTTTATTTATTTAGTCATATACTCAGTACTTTCCAAACAAACAGTTGTTTCTGACGGAGAACTTAACTAAAGGTGAAACTTGAAACTTGAAAGCCAGACTCAATTGACAAACACAGTAATTTTACTTCACTGAACACAGTAGCTGCTGCTCTACCACTGCCTCCTTTAATGGACTCTTTTACTGTTAGTAAACAGTATGATGTTTTTTGGTGGGTGGGGCTTAGCTGGAGGCAAAACAATTCTCCATAGACATGAGCTATCTGCCGGAACCTACTGTTCGGTTATCCAGAGCATGGCACTCTCTGAGTGGTAGAGCACACTCTGGACACTCTGTCTGGGGAGACGGAGCAGCAGAACACAAAGCGGAGTGAATGTGTGAATAACTTAACTGTTTGCTAATTTATTTAGAAATATGATGCTCTGTTTCTTCGACCAACAGGACTCAGCGGATGGATGATTTGACAGTACTGTGCCAATCTTACAAAGGAGGACGACGCTTAAGCGGTTTCCTCCAGTTTGTTTTGCTATCGAAGCTAACGTTAGCTAATACTCTAAAAACTTAGCATCACAGAGAAATCCAATCTTCTCTATTACCTCCTCAATTTCTGATTAGGTGGACAAGATAACACTTATTACACATAACGTTATTCATCCCTACAACAGGAAATAGTTTTTCCCTGACCTGATATAGAGTGCGCTGCACTTTTTTTTGATCACCTGCATTCAGTCCTTTAGTCTTATTGCATTTAACCATAGTTGTCTTCATTTTGTTAACGGGCAGTGGCAGCTCATCCTATTTTGGCTCCCAATAACCCAACAAGATGACATTTTAAGTAGCCTGCAGCCGTGTGGTGGCGAGTCGTGTTTTGCCTCCAGCTAAAAAACTGACGTCATTTAAGTCACACAATAACACAATCTCCTGTGTTCAGCAAGGTACAGTAAGATGTTTTTGTCAATAGAGTTTGGCTTAAAAAAATTAGCATAGATAAAGTTTCTCTTTTAGTTCAATTACCCGTTGGAAAGGACTGTGTGGGACACACTGAGCATACGACTGAGACTTGGATTATACTGCAGTTGTGTGAGATTTTTTGGAAATAGATATTTTGATTTAGTTTTGGTATTGTTAAATGTGGCTGCCTATGACTTCAATACATCAAGAATTTTCTCCTATTTTGGATTCTTTGTTCACTTAGTGTGGAAGGGGGGAAAAATGTTTTCTTCCTCAGTTTAACTGAACATCTGGTAAGTAATTGATATACAAATGGTCATTTGGAGTACACAGCCAAACCTGTGAAATACAGCCTCACAGAGCTGTTAGTATGACTTTAAGTCTTGTTAGAATATTATGGTTTGATAGTATGAAGGTAAGCATGCATTCCACTTTCATTGTCTTCACTTACTCTAATGAAGGCCACAACATCTGCATGTGTATGCATTCTGTGGCGACCCCTCAGGAGATAACAGAGATGAGAAGGTGTGGAGTCTCCTTCATGCATTATCCTTAATGATGGCAGTTAATTTTTGGAAGCCAAGTCAGCACGAAGTCAGTGACAGGAGGTTGGAGAATGGGATGCATTTTGGCCAAATGAACACACCCAAGCTGTTTGTCTAAATCCACTGCCATCTGCCAATACAGCCCCGCCCTTAGCTGTCCTCCAATATCCCTGCCTAAAATGGCTGCGCTGCTCTTTTGTCCTTCACTGATAAACCCATCCTTTTTCCTATCGCACTAAGACGCACTCGACACACACTTTTATTGTTTGCACACTAGAACACTGATTAATTTTGATTAATTTTGCAGAGCTGTCATTTAATGGGTAGTTAGAGATTGGAACGAACTGTAGTGCAATTACACCTTTATCAGTTTTTAATTACTCTGAATAAATTCCAAATTTCTTAGACATTATAAAGTGGTGTTTGATTGAAGAGAAATTAGTTTTACTTTCCGCCACCTCAGTTTAATAGATAATGATAACAACCTGCAATTGAAAGAGCAGTGTGGTAATGTGTGTGTGAATTTGTATTTCAGCTGGTCTATCAATGCACTGTGTAGTGGGCATACATAATGGGAACATGCATGTATTTGTATGAATGTGTTTTTGTGTGCTGCACAGCCCTAATTTGTGTGTCTGAATGTTTTGTGCATGTCAGTTTGAGTGTGTGTGTTTGTCTGCAACAAACAATGACTCAGTTTGTTGCCAAAGGCATTAATTGAGGCATCAATTAAAGGAGTTAACGAGTTTGTTTAATGAGATGAAAACTCTGGTTGTGTTTCTGACGTCAGACTCACCAGACTGGGCTGTTTCTACCAGAATAAGGTCAAACTATTTTCTTTTGCTTTTTTCAGCCATTTAATATTTGTTAGTCACATTTTATATCAGCTGTGCCCTCTGTCTGTCCCTTAGTCTCACTCCTTTTACTGTGTTACTGTCCTCTGTGTCCCTCCTCTTCCCACTGCAGTGTCAGAGGCAACAGAATTTAAAAGAATACGCCACTGTTTTAGGAAATGTTATTGCTTTCTTTCTTACCTTGAGTAAGATGAAAAGACTGATATCTATAGACCTTTTTCATGAAAGACATTTTGACATGTCATAGCAGGAAAATCACAATTTCGTCATTTCCATCAAGTGTTCCAGCTAGCCGTAAAAGTGAGCTATACCACACAATACCAGGACCCAGAGAGCAGCCCATATAAATGCAATACAGTCACCTCTAATGTTATCAGTCAAGCATGTGCTTTTCCTGCTATGACAAGCCAAAATGTCTGCTGTGAAAAAGGTCTATTCCAGTTTGCGTTCAGTAGAAGTAGCTATAGAATGAGTTAGCTTAGCACAAACACATAAGCACAGGGAAGCAGCTAGTCTTGCTAGCCTTGATGTATATTAAAGGAACTGTGTGAAAGATTTAGGGGAATTTAGTGGCATCTAGTGGTGTGGATTGCAGATCGCAACCAGCTGAAACTTCACCAGGCTAGAAGTGTTCGTTGTTTAGGAGGTTTTTACTGGGAGCTGAATTGTCCGCAGAGGTCAATTCCTCTGCTAAACAAATGGACCTGGGTTTTTAAACCGTTATAAACACTGAATAAAGTAGTTTCATGTTACAAATCAGTGTTTCTCCTGTGCTGTACGGCATGTAGCAGACATGGTGCTAGAACAACACCTGCTAATGTGTGCTTACCTGTTTTCTCTAACAGCTTAATGTGTGCCCACCTTGTTTCTGATTTAGACATTCAGGAAGGTTTTAACATGAGTCAAATTATCTGCATAGGTCCCATTTTCTCCAAAACAAATGGACCTAATAATTTAAACTGCTAAAAACACTGAAACACTTTTAGTGAAAGCTTCCTGTTTGGTCCTGCTTCCATTCTTGGTCTTAAGCTGGCTCTAAATGCATCCTTGACTAATGCTGCTTTGACTCTCCAATCAATACTCTAGATTACAGCTGTCACTTATTATTTATTAAGTTTGTCTCTATTTGTCAATTTTTTCCTTTTTTATATGGTTATATTGTGATGTTATCATATTTTAATGTGTGTGATGTGATATTTGCCTGTATTAAATACATTTAAAAAATGCAAACCATAACGCACTATGGTCATAATTATCAATAGAAGTTAGCCGTAAGTGTATTAAAATTTGTGCGTTTATACAAACCCTTGTAAACTTTTTATTTCCTCTCTATAATTCTACCTTTGCTTGATCGAACTTTGACACCTTCTCAGTTAAGACAGTATGTCATAATAACTTGCATCACTGTTGGAAATAGCAGTGCTTAGTAAAAGTATTAAATTGTTGGACTGAACATGTGTATTTGCTGTGTCCTGTGTTGTGCAGCAGACGGTGGGACCATGAAGACTTTGGTGGCTCTGCTGCTGCTCTGTCTGTGTGATCCTGGACAGAGTGACTGTCAGGCAGACTGCCTGTCCTGCAGCAACATCCTGCCCAAACAGCTCAGTTTCAACACCATGGTGAGTAGTCCACAGACACAGACACACAGACACACACAGACACACACACACACACACACACACTACAGATTGCAAGAGTAGAGCTCTTACTCCAAAGGCGTGGTCCACTGTGTCCGCTGATGTAAAAACTGAAATAAGTTCAAGACAAATGGTCCTCCATCCAGACAAAACCCCACTGCACTCTCACACACACATACAAAGTCACGCACTCACTGGGCTCTTTTAATTTGGTGATAAAGGAAGCCCCTCGCTCCACCTTCCTGTATTCATCCTTTCTTCCCATCCTGACTCAACAAATTACCCTTTTGGCATTTGAGTTTTAATTTGTTTTGGCTAATTGATTCCTGGGGATAGATGTGTGTTTCTCCTCGGAGTGCTTATGCCTGGTGGTTGTTTCTTTCTGGATAATGACATGTCTGCATCTCAGACATTTTGGCACACAAGAAGAGATTCAAGTGCACATGGCTTTGTGAAAGCAGTGTGTTAGTATAAGCCACTTTAAAAGGACCTCCTACCAATTGGCATTTATTTTCTTGTAAGACTAAGACAGTTCTTGCCACAAGCCATCTACCAACCCCACCCCCCGTTTCTTTTTTCTTTTTCTAAGAATCCCTGTTTTCTTCTGCTTATTGTAATTGTCTCCTCTCCTTTATTTCCATCAATCATTCCTGGCTGAAAGGCATTTTACTTGTAAATCAATGAGGGATCAGAGCGTCCGTGATTAGTATGCTTCATATAAACAGTAAATGATGCAAAGCACTGGGTATTTCATGCATAATATACCGTAAATCCTTTGTCTTTTTCTGACAGATATATTTCCTCAGATAATAACACACACACACACACACACACACACACACACACACACACAAAGATGAAGATATACAACGTAGGTGATAAACAAGTTAGAAATCTTATCAGTTTCCCTGTCACATTGAATTTTGTATCCTGTTGTCCGAATTAAGAATTGAGGACTTGCCACTCAAAACAAATCCAGCACATCAAATGCTTTGAGTAATACACAATCTAGATCTCCCTCATGACAGACATATTTGAAACATGTAATTGATAACACTAATAAATGACAGCATTATATCAGGATCAAGTCTTGGCTACTGTACTTTAATTAATTTTATTGTAGTTTATCATAATTTTAAGTATTGAACAAAAGAAATGTTGACCCTATTATGGCACTATATGAAAGGTTAAGGGATCACCCCAGTAATAATTTACCCCAAGGGGAACATGAATGTGTATTAAAAAAAATCATGGGAAACCATCCAATACCATGCATTCCAATCAATGCAGTGCACTGACCAAATAAACGCCTGACAGACCTACAAGAGCCAGGCTGAAAACTGTTCATTTTATGATATGAATTAACTGACTTCAGAAAGAAATTACAGATTATCTCTTGTCTTTGTCTCTGTAAGGTGTGTCTCACTGAGTGTGAAGCCAACATCTCCCCAGCCTTCTCCTGGGACTTCTGCTGTAAGGTGCTGTCCTCGCCAATTTCCTCCCTTACGGGTGCCCTGCGGAAAAGATCTCAGGAGGAGGTGGAGGCCCTGTTTCCTGAGGAGGAGGTGCAGGTGGAAGGAGATCTGTTGCTGCCCTTTGCATTGCAAAGGTACGATCACCTGACCCGGGCACTTGGGGTGAATGACAGGGATCTAGGCGGCAAGGGCAACCAGCTGAACACTGCCTACAATTCCCAGAATGCCCTGTCTCTTGAGGATGAGTATGAGGAGGAGGCAGGGCAGGACGAAGGGGCTGCTGATGCGACAGCAAGAGGACAGGGTGACGCAGGGCTGAGTGTATCCAAAAGGTTCGGCGGCTTCGTCAAAGGCAGGCACGGCTACAGGAAGCTGATGTCTCCAGGAAGATCGTACCAGAAGAGGTATGGTGGCTTTATTGGAATTCGAAAGTCAGCCCGCAAGTGGAACAGCCAAAAACGTTTCAGTGAGTTCCTGAAGCAGTATCTGGGGATGAGTGCTAAGGCCACTGAGTTCAACAGCGTGTCAGAAGACCTCACCCAACAGAATGAAGTTTAACAGAGTGCACCTTTATGCCACTGACATAAAACTATTTCCTGATGTATTTTCACTGATCTTGTTTTGTATTCCACCAACATGTCAAACTTTCACCAGTGTCACCAAAGTTGACCTATTGAATTGAAGTAATTTACCACAAAGTGAAAACTAAGCCCATGATCCAAGTCTGCCATTGAAGTCCTCTTTGCCTCGAGACATTAGAATTTGACGTTTCTGTTTTCCTTTTAATTATGATGCAAACAATTTACCTTTAAGTATCAGACCTTCCTTTTTACATTTTTTAAGCAGTTTGACCCTCCAGTAGAAATTTTTCAACTTAATTGCCAGCAAAAATATTGCCATTGTGTGTTTCTGCAAACCACAGATACGTTACATTTGTACATTATTATGTAGGGGATATGTTGAAACTTAACGCTGTGGTTAACATGTGGTTAGGTTTATGCACAAAAATTACTTGGTTATGGTAAGATCATGCTTTGACTTAAAATACCTGCTATTGGTGACACAATCCTGCCTATAAAAATCACTTTTCATGGCACTATCCCCGCTGATAAAACAGCGATAGGTTACTTAAACACAATCAGTTTGGTTGTTTGATAGTCTCAAACAGTGGTCTGCAGGTGTCTTGCCTAAGTGCCATGGCATCCACCACCACCTCCACCCCCGATGACAAAGTCTGCACATATTTTACATCACTTTTGAAACGCTGATATGATAAGTAGAAAACATGCAAATGTAACCTATTTGTGGTTTGCAGAAACATACAATGCCAACAATTTCTTCTGGTGACTGGGCTGATTTTTTGGCCCCCATCAAAACAGCTGAGCTGAGCTGTGAGACTTTACGATCCCTGGCATCTTCCAGGCCTTCTGTCCAGCTCTGGGCACCCTGAGTCATTCAGGCCTCCCATTTGGTGCCCCATGTGGGAAGTACCAGTTGATGGATCATTTGATTAGCTGCCCAAGCTCTTATCCTCATGAGCTTTGAAGAAAGCTCTCACTGTGGAAATTTTTGGACATCCAGCAGTGATGTGCAGTAAAATACAGGCTTCATTTTACTGTTAAATGTAATCTGCTAAATTAACTTTTGCTTTTCTGATTCCCTTTATCATACAGTATATCTGACCAATTAATTACTCTGCTGGGTCATCTGTAAAAACCTCGTAATTTTTTTCATGGAGGCCTCTGGCTTTAGGGGGTCATTACTGTTGGAAGTGTGTAAGAAGTCTAACAGGGCCACTCCTTTTGTTATACTGCCATCTTGTGGCGAAATGCATCACTCAGTCTCTCTTAAAGGACAATAGTGTTATTTTCATGTTTTGGCATTATGGTTAAGGTAACGTCAGCAGTGATGTAAACTATATTGTATGTGATTTGTGGTAAATAAATGAAAACATGCAAAAACACAGCTAAAGTCAATGATTTATCACTGTGCCAAAACACACCTGAGACAGGGCTACTGAGGCGGGTTTCATGAAAAGATCTCTTCTTCAATCTGGTGCAATGGTGACGTGAAGACTACAGAGCACTCAGTATTCATGCATATATGCTCCTGATCTGTCTGCCAAACTGATGTTGTGTGCAAGTGAGCATCATCTCTGACTGGCTCCTGTATGTACAAACAATTTTTTCTTTCTTCAAACTGTAACGGTGTGAAATGTTGCCCACTATGAGAACTTGTAAATAGCTGACTTTAAACATGTCAATAAAAATAGTTTACTATTTCCTTCGTGACTTGTTATGCAGCAACTGATTCTGTGTCTTGAGGTGTTTTGTTCTTAGTATTGGGTTACATTAATCTCTTAACTTCTTTTAGCTACTTTAAGATTTTTTGGAGGTACTGTACTTCTACAGATCTGCTGTAAGCCATTGATAAGAGGGTTGCCAAGTTGTGTAATACTCCTTTGGCTGATGTTTAAAATGTTCATATTTTATTTTATTGTTCACATTTTTTCTTTATCTAAAGAGTAATTGGTTCCTCTGCAGGCAGAGGAGGCTCAACATAGACTTAAAATAATCCCTAAGAACAGAAAATGTACATTCTACTGTCGGAAACACAGGATTAGGTAAGGTCCCACCAATATTACAAAATAACAAAAACAAACAACAGAGACCCTTCAGGGTAGGGTGAGTGGAGGCTGGAGAAGCAGGCTCTTTGGGTATCTCACTGAAATGTTGAAATGCTTATGTACAGAATTTTTGTTTTTAAGTATGCTAGCTCTAGGGAAGGCATTGTTGACTGGCCATTTGCAGTAGCAGAAGAACTAACCAGATCTTTTACTAAATTAAAAGTAATTAATTTATTAAAAGTTACAAATGAAAGTCCTGAATTATTTTTATATCAAACAAAAGTACAATAATAGTAGCGTCAAAACATACTTAAAGTATCAAATGTAAAAGTGCTCATTTTGCAGAATGTCCCATTTCAGAATTAAAGTACTCTATATCTTCAATGCATCAAGATATTCACATTCTGTTTTTTCACACATGTGAAGAAACCTACTGCCAACTGTCATACCAAATTTGGGGTCAGTCAGATCTTGTATTTTGAAATTATATGATTTCAGGTGTGTTATCTAGCAAAGGAGTGGTAAGGTCATGCAGGAAATGCATCGGTAAACTGACTGCGGAGAAAGATAAAACCATTGGGTACATCAACACCTTCCTGAGACATATGTCAACATTATGAAAGAACAACTCTATACAACTAAAATTACAATGCATTAACCTATCATTCACCGAAAAGCTGACATCCATGACTTCCGGCATTTCTGAAAATGTCAGCAAATGCATCACATTTCGAGAACTTGAAGCTTCTAAAAAATTTCCACTCACAAGATTGGAAATACCTTAAGAGGGAGGCCTTCGCATGGACTTTTGTCGTGAACAAGGTAAACACGGCCACAATTTAAAGCACCAATACACAGGATGGAAAGCAATATAAATATGTAAGGGTATGTGAGAGCATATGTAGTGCAGGTGAGTGTGTGTGTACAGTAGTGTGTCAGTAATGAGTAAGTATGAGCCACCAGCTGGTGAGTGGTGTCACTTAATTAAAATAAACTTTAATTGTTTATTAACTCATAAGATTTAATTAATTAAAAAGCTTTGGTGACTGTTTAGAATGTCCAGTTCACCTGAACTGCATGTGTCTGGCATGTGGGAGGAAACCCACGCAATCACGGGGAGAACATGCAAACTCCACACAGACAGGAAGAGGGCCAAGAGCTTCTGCTGTGAGGCCACAGTGCAAACCACTGAGCCACCGTGCTGCCCTCTGAAGACCTTTAAAGGTTTTCATAGCAGGAGGAGACGGTCTTCCTCATCCAAGAGAAGAAGTGCCGGACAAAGTTCTTCTTTTTCTTCTTCTTGTCCTCAGTCATGGTGGTGACTGAAAATCAGAGGACATGTAACACCTCAACCATCCTTTAAATTCACTTAGTTAAATGTTGATTTATCAATCTTTTATTCAAAGAGTCTGGCCCACATGTCTCTCTGAATTTCCAAGTGACGGGATGTCACAGGCTTTGGGGGTGGGATGAGCTCAAGCATCATTAAAAAGATACCATAGCACATCCTCCCGACTTGGCCAGAAGAACCTGTTTGGTCCGACGCGGTGCATGCATTTAACTTGCACTTGTGTTTCATCCACGGCAAGAATAATTCCTGGATACAGATCTTTGTTGTATGTTAGCACATACCACTGCCCTAACACCTCTGGGTCTTCCCAATGGATTTGTGTCTGCCTCTGTAACACAGCAGTTGGCACCTTCTTGATGAAGCTGTAATGCTGTGTATTCCAACGCACACAGGCTAACTGTTTCAACTGACATCCCAAGAAATGATCTTTCCTAGAGCAAGAGTTACCGCTTGATGTATTTTCATTGTTGATAGGACTGCTGGTAGGTTTGATAGTATCTTCTCAAGTGCCTGCTCAACAGTTTCACCATCAATAAAGAACAACTTGATAGATGTGTTGGTCTCCAAAAGGGCCTTGAAAAGCTCATGTGCATCTCGGATGTCCAGGCCATGGCTTATTAGCATGTCGGCAGTCCTCTTAAAGGCTGTAACATATGATATTGTGCTGAAGCAGGTTGGGTCTTGGCTACCACCTACATAAAAAACTCCTGTATGTAGTGTCACCTGTGGAGGTTTCTCATTGTGTCTACATGGAACCTTTTTCGCAACTCAACTTTGTTTCTTGTAATAGTTTGTTTCCTTCCCGTAGTCATCCTGCTGACATCATCTCTTGTAAAGGCCTTCACAATGTTCTCAACAGATGTAGTCTGTCTTTTAAAATTGCTCAGACATTCACTCTTCAAAAGGTTCCTGTGTTTCTTTGAAAACCCCAGTGCCTGTTCTGACCATCTCTGCAGCCTATATATGATATCGTTTCTGGCATTGTGGTATTTTCTTTTGATATCAGTTATAAGTTTTCTGATTCTACTTTTCACAGTACAGTTCTGGACCAGTTCATGGACTTTGGATCTTGGAGATTCATTATGCTTTGCTGATCACTGACACCGCTTTTTGTACTTTTCTTTAAGTCTTTTCTCCTTCTTTAAAAGCATTTTTAAGTTTTTCCATTTCCCTGTACAGTTTGTGTTTTGCTCGTCTGGATTGTTTCTTGCCCTCCAAATGCTGCCTGAAACTAAAGCACACAATAAATAGTTACTAAACTGCAGCCAACATGAAAATCTCTCATGGACAAACACCTATATACACCCATATAGACAGTACACTCACTCACACATACACATTGACATAGGTCACTTGGGGTTGACCCTAACTCTAACCCCTAACACCACACTGACATACATTTCCAGGAGAATTATTTCAACTCTAACTGCTCCTTGCCCAATACTAACCCTTACTCTACCCATAATCTACCATTAACCATAACCACAACCAAAAATCAGCCTTTACCAAATTGGGTAACAGCTTTTGTCCCCAGTTGGTATCTAGTAAAAAGTAGAGTAAGTCAGAAACAAGCCTAACAACTAACCTTAAGGACCCAGATCTGGGTTGCTCTGTAGGTTGATTATCAGGACTTTCTGGATGTGTTGATATTCCTCATCAAAGCTTCCCTTTTCTTCTGTCTATTTTTCGCATCTCTCCACATCTTGCGCTTATGTTGTTTAGCTTTTTCACTCAGATTGTTGATGCCTTTCTTTTTCCCTGCTTCAGTGTCCCTTTTCCATCTCACACTCACTCCTGAGATATTTTTCCCTTCTCTCTGGGTCTGAATCCCTTCTTATTTTGCATCAAAGTGTAGAAGTGTCACATCAGACTTTCAACCCTGTCCTTGAAGTTTTTGGCTAATATCAGCCATAACTCCATATTTTGCTAGAACATTAGCACCACATGGCATTTAGGGTATCAAATATTGTCATATTTTGCAACCCAACTGTTATTTTTTTCCATAAAAACTTGTTTACTAAAATCAGTTCACATAGCAGAGTTGAACTGTTGAGCCTGACAATCTCAATTTGACAATAAAAACAATGAAATATTTATAAGAGAAAACATAGACACTTGCCTTTCTTTGCCTGCATCTTCTCTGAAAGACTTATCTGATGTCACTTCCTGAATGACGATGTCACTGGGAGTGATTCATTATTTTTATAGGAGGTAAATAGCATAGTGTAACAGGATTGAAAACAAACTGAGAGACATAAAAATATTGCACTTTCATTGGTAATGCATGTATTTTTTCCAGAAAAATTATATGTTTAGTTAAAGTAGACAAATAAATGATTAGTATTAAAATTTTGGTTTTCATTGTATTATTTATTTGTTTTTAATTCAGTGAAGATGTAAAGATGGTCAGTGAGGACATGCAAATATGTTTTTGAGCTACTATTAGACAGCCCATTATTTTAAAATAAAATAAAAAATATTTTGTTTTGTTTTGCATCATAGCACAAAACCACCTAGTTCTATTAACTGGTGGCTTAAAATGTCTTTTTGTGGTTTCCTTTAATTGAAAATCTTTGAAGTAAGTCTAGGGGACTTAAAGGACACTGGACTCAGAGAATCACCCAGAGGAACAAGACCGCCCATCCGGGGGATGGGTGCATAAAACTTTAGGTTACTTGCGTAACCCCGGTTCTCTGAGTAGCATGAGTGAGTGTCTCACATTGGGAACGCCTACAGCGTGACCTCATCAGAAGCTCCTATTGCATTCTGCCAGCCAGTATTGGCTGGAATCAAGTGCGTCAGTGTCAGGGAGGGTGGAGACCCTCCCCCTATAAAAGGGCCTGACACTACGCTGCCAGTTATTCAAAAAACGCACACCTCTTCCTCGCTACGAATGAGCAAGGAGGGTGGTCTGGTGAGACACTCACTCATGCTACTCAGAGAACCGGGGTTACGCAAGTAACCTAAAGTTCTCTTTCATAGCATTCGTTTCGTGTCTCACATTGGGAAATCCTGACTCCCGGATTGCTGGCAGATGTTACCAGGGGGTCAACTGGCTAAAAACAAGCATTACTGAGGCTTAGCCACACTAAGCACCGAATGGGCTAATGTAGGGGCTGTAACATCAAGCCTGTAGAACCTGGCGAAGGTGTGTGGGGAAGCCCAGCTTGCAGCAGCACAAATCTCCTCAATGGAGATTCCTCTGAAAAGGGCCCACGAAGTGGTGAGACCCCTGGTAGAATGTGCACGCAGCCCCTCTGGTGGCTGCAGTCCCTTGGAGCTATAAGCTAAAGCAATAGCCCCAACAATCCAGTGGGAGAGCCGTTGCTTTGAGACTGGCTTCCCCAAGCGGTTCTTTGCCCAAGACACAAAAAGCTGGTCACTTTTCCTACAGCTTTTTGTTCTGTCTATGTAGATGCTTAAGGCCCGCACAGGGCACAACATATGTAACCGCTTCTGCTCATCTGAGGAGAATGGTGGGGGATTGAAGGACACAAGGTCAATTGGCGAACTTGACCCCAACACTTTAGGCATAAATGCTGGATTAGGTCGTAAGGTCACCCTTGCATTCCCTGATGAAAACTTTGTACACGCTTGGTGTACTGACAGAGCATGAATCTCACCCACTCGTTTAGCTGAAGCAAGAGACAGTAACAAAACTGTCTTTAAAGCTACCATTTTCAAGTCCACCTGTTCCAGTGGTTCAAAAGGTGGGTCAGAGAGGGCCTCAAGCACCATGGGAAGGTCCCAGGATGGTGCTAGTGGTTTGCAAACTGGGAGCTTACGGCGCGCACCCCTCATAAAACGGCAGATCAGGGGATGCTGTCCTACAGTCTTCCCCTCAAAGCCAATATGGCAGGCAGAGATAGCTGCCAAATAAACTTTTATGGTAGAGAAAGCTTTCCCTTTATCTACCATGTCTTGTAAGAAAGACAAGATCCCAGCAACAGAACACTGGAAGGGAACTTGTTGTAAGTCTGAGCACCATTTCTCAAAAATTGCCCATTTGCTCTCATAAAGGGACCTCGTAGAGGGGGCCCTAGCATTCTGGATGGTTTCAATTACGTTCAGAGGAAGACCCACAGTCCTCAGGTTGAACCACTCACGGGCCAAGCCCACAGAGCCAGCCTCTCTGGG
Source organism: Cephalopholis sonnerati (assembly GCA_019142605.1). NCBI lineage: Eukaryota > Metazoa > Chordata > Actinopteri > Perciformes > Serranidae > Cephalopholis > Cephalopholis sonnerati. The sequence continues at coordinate 12,360,470 of JAGQAX010000001.1, forward strand.
TGGGGATGAAATATTTCTCCGCGCCCCTGAGACAACAGGTCCCTGCGTATTGGCAGAGGCCATGGCTGCTGGTAAAGAAGCTGGGTTATCTCTGCCAGCCAGTGCTTTGCTGGCCAGTAAGGGGCTATGAGAATCATCGTAAGGCCCTCCTCCCGCACCCTGGCTAGGGTCGGGGAAATCAGAGGTATTGGGGGGAATGCATACAGAAGAGCATGAGGCCACTGGTGAGCCAGTGCGTCCACCCCCAGAGGTGCGTTTTGGTCGTGAAGGGAGAAAAACAGAGGACAGTGAGTGTTCTCGGACGTCGCGAAGAGATCCACAGACGGCCGCCCGTAATGCTCCCAAATCAGGCTCACTACATCTGGGTGAAGTCTCCATTCTGCATAAAGGGGGTTTCCCCTGGACAGGAGATCTGCTCCACAGTTCAGTATCCCTGGCACATGAGTGGCCTTCAGGGACGGAAAGTGTTTGCTGCTCCAGACAATCAGTCTGTATGCCAGTGTGTGTAACTGAAGGGACCTCAGCCCCCCCTGTCTGTTGATGTAAGCCACTACTGTCGTGCTGTCCGTCCGGACTAGCACATGATGTCCCCTCAGAAAAGGAAGGAAATGTTTCAGTGACAGCTGAACAGCTAGCAACTCCAGACAATTTATGTGGGAGGAGCACAAGTGAGGATCCCAGGTCCCATTTACTGCTCTCCCTTCGAACACGCCCCCCCAGCCCGATAGGGAGGCGTCTGTTGTGACCACTTTCCTGCACAATATAACCCCCATTGGCACTCCCTGAGTGAGGAAGCCCATTTTTCTCCATGGGATTAACGCAGCTGTGCAGGCCACATTGACTCGCACCCTGTGAGAGCCATGACGGCGTGGGTCTAGCCTGTGAGAAGCCACCCAACGCTGCATTCCCTTCATATGCAGGCGTCCCATTGGGACCACCACCAGGGCTGAGGCCATTAGCCCCAACAATCTTTGGCAAAGCCTGAGAGACACAAATTTCCCCCTTTGAAAAAGGGCTAGACAGTCTCTGAGCGCCTGTAGCCTTTCTCCAGTCAGACTCACTCTGGCCTGAGCTGAGTCTATAAATAGGCCTATAAAGGTGATTGTCTGACAAGGAAGAAGAACACTCTTTTCTAGGTTTAATTTGAAGCCTAGATTCACCAAGTGTTCTGTGAGTAACGTTGTGTGATCTGCTGCCTCCTGGCGGGAGGATGCCGCAATCAGCCAATCGTCGATGTACATGGCGACACGGACACCCCGCCTCCTGAGAGGTCCCACGGCCGCCTCCGTGCATTTCACGAACACTCTCGGGCTCAGTGAGAGACCAAACGGGAGGACTAGATATTCGTAACTTGTCCCCTGAAAGGCAAACCGAAGATATTTTCGGTGTGGTGGGTATATTGGGATGTGAAAATAAGCGTCCTTGAGGTCGATTGAAGTGAACCAATCGCCCGGGCGCAGAAAACGCAGCAGAGTCGCGTGCGTTAACATCCTGAACTTGTATTTCCTGAGGTGCTTGTTTAGATCTCTGAGATCTAAAATTGCGCGCATGCCACGCCCCCCCTTTCTTGGGAACCAGGAAATACCTTGAATAAAACCCACTCTGACTGTGTTCGGGAGGGATCATTCTTATTGCTCTTTTCTCTAACAGGGAAGAAATCTCTTCCTGCAGAAAACGAGCAGCGTCGCCTCGAGGCTGTGACTGAATTACTCCCCTGAACTGCGGAGGAGTTGCAGCGAATTGGAGCCTGTAGCCTCTGCTTAGTGTTCTCATAACCCACTCTGAGCTTGTGCATTCTGACCAGCTCGCTGTTCTCAGTGACAGCGGACTTACAGGCCAGTCTGTCGTGTGTGGAGCGACAGCTCCCTCTCGTGGCACAGAGGCACAGTGCCGCACGTTCGGTACTGCGCATGCGCGAGACGTGACGCTCGTCGCAGGGTTGTCTATGCCGGAGGGAGGTATCACTCCCTCTGGGTAATGAGAGACTTTGTTTTGCAACAATGTTTTTATTTTGTTTGTCATTGTTTTTAACTGCGCCCTCGGCACATTGCCTGGATGCGACAGTTGGGACAACTTTAATGCTCTGTAACAGTGAGAAGTGCTTATGAGACATGTTTGTGGACCGCTGAGGGTTTCCAACTGTTGAACACTGTCCCTGCTTCTCTTCATGGGGCGCTGGGCCGGGTCGAACATCCCGTCGTCCAGGTGCCGAACAGAACCGAGCCCTGTGAACCTGCTCGTGAACACAGCCGCTGGAGCGAGCGAAGCCGGCGTGGGGGGCAGAGCCGCATCGCTCCCGACGTCTGGAGGGGCTATCAGGCCAGCCGCTTCTTCCTCCTCACCACCTGAGAGGAGGGAGGGGGTGGTTGGTCCGGCCGGGTTTCCCCCTGAGGGGAAGGCTTTTTCTGCCACGGGCCCTTCGGAGGCTGTGCTCTCGGTGGGGCCTGAGGGGCTGCTTGGGGTTTGGGCAGCCTAGGGATCTTGAAAGAAGGAGGTGGCCGAGCCGCTACCTGTGCGAAAGATTGGCGTTGGGCCGGGGGGGTGACAGATGGCGCCCTTCTCGGCAGACACAGCTTCAGGGCTTCATCCTCCCGCTTTTTCTCCTCACACCTCTTCTGCATCGACGCGACCGCCGTGCCGAAGAGACCCTGGGGTGTTATGGGAGTGTCGAGGAGGTCCTCTTTCTCCTTGGTCGACAGGGTGGTGAGGTTCAGCCAGCGAGCCCTCTCCTGTAAGACCATCAGCCCCATCGCTCTGCCTTGTGACTGGATCGCCACCTTGTGCAGGTGGAGGCAGTGATCGGTGATGATACACACCTCCTCCCACAACGCTGGGTCAGGCGAAGCCGTCATCTCCTCCTCCAGCTCGGCTTGGTAAGCCATCAGAAGAGAGGTGGCATTAAGGGCCCGAGCCGTCAGTGCAGCCGCCTTGTATGCCTTATCTGTCAGGCTGGATTGGAAACGGTCCGCTCTGTTTGGGAGTGTGGCCCCCGGCGAGGACAGCGATGTCTTCGGGTGGAGGTGAGCCGCCACCACGGGCTCCACCGGAGGCATGTTGCGGAGGCCGTGGCTCTCCATTCCCTCACAGTCAAGCATGGAGCTGCCTGCCACAGGGTGCTTCTCTCTGTACGGCTTGTTGCGCCAAGAGACAGCAAATTCATCCAGTAATTCTGGGAAAATCGGCAGGAGTTGTTTGCCCGTTCTCTTCACTTTTGGCAACTTTTTCCCATCAAAACGGGAGCGCGTCACCTCAGGCTGTGCTTCAGGCCACTGGATACTGAGCTTGGCAGCAGCGCGTTTGCACACGTCCTGCAAGTCCAAGTCCAACATGGAGGAAGGGGATTCCCCGTCTCCCGCCGGAGCCGCCATCGCTATTTGGGGTTTTACAACCCGGCCCGACAGAGCCAGAGAAGAGTCGTCATCTTCCTCGTCCCCGTCAGTCATGAGGAGCTCAGACCCACCGTCCGAGTCGTCATCTGCCGCTCCAACCATGTAATCCAGCGGGCCTGCTGCGAGGTTGGGCTCGGCTAATTCTTGGGGCAGCGGATCAATGAAGTCGAGCTGATCCCCCCAGCTCGGTCCAGCCTCAGCTTCGGGGGCCACCATCTCAACGAGATCCATCGGCTCTTGCGCCGCTGCGGTAGAAGCCATAACCGGGTCGCCGCCGGACAAATTCGTCAGACGAGCCAGACGGCGACGGAGCACTTTGAGGGAGAACCGGCCACAGTGTGTGCACTCCTCCGTGGACTCAAAGGCGGCTTGGGCATGTTTCAGGCCGAGACACAACACACACATCAGGTGAGTGTCCCAGCTCGATATCTTATTACCGCAGGGACAGGCTTGCGCCTGTGTTTTTACCGCTGCTTTAGCTGGAGCATTAGCGGCAGCCATGCTCATTCGCAGGGTTTATTTAGCTGTGAAGCTAGCGTTAGTCGGATTGTGCAGCGGGAGTATTGCTACTCTAAAACTTTGTTAGCTGGGAAAAGCTAATGTCGGGAGTATTGCTACTCTGGTAAAGTATTGCTACTTTGGTGGGGTATTGCTACCACGGAGTGTTGCCACTCGGTTTGGCTAGCTGCTGAAAATATTGCTATTTTTGACAGTTAGCGGCTCAGGCTACTGTTTGGTGACAGGCTAGTCTGAGCAGTACACCTCGAACAACTGAACAGACCGTGAACAAAGCGCCCGGTGACCGAGTCTTTCGCTCGTGTCGGTGGGCAGTTAAGCTAGGTCCCGGAGAGACAGTTAGCTCGAGAGGGAAAGATTGGAACTTCTGCTCGTAGCGAGAAGAGGTTTTTGAATAACTGGCAGCGTAGTGTCAGGCCCTTTTATAGGGGGAGGGTCTCCACCCTCCCTGACACTGACGCACTTGATTCCAGCCAATACTGGCTGGCAGAATGCAATAGGAGCTTCTGATGAGGTCACGCTGTAGGCGTTCCCAATGTGAGACACGAAACGAATGCTATGAAAGAGAACCCCCGGGGGAAAAATATAACAAGCGGCCTGGCTCTAAGCCCCTAAGGAGCCTCCAGCAAACCCTGCTGACCCAGGTTGTGTTCTGCTCTTCTGCTAGAAGAACCAGAGGGAGAGCAGGACTTCGGCGGGTTCTGTCTGCCTTCCTTAAATGTCCACACACTGCTGGATGTGGAGCCTTTTCCCTGGGGTTTCGTGCTCCTAACCTCTGGACAGGCAGACTTGTTCCTCTGGACCATCCATTTTAGCACTAATTCTAGTCAAAGTATCAACAGACGGCATCATTTTCTATCAACATTTTGAGGTTGAAATAGACAACTTTTCAGCTAACTTAGCTAGTGTGCTAGCTGCGCTACCTAACGGGCACGCTAGCGCTAGCATGCTAGCTGCGCTGGATAATGCTGGCAGCCAGAAACAAACAACTATGATTCATCGTTCGTTAATTGTGCTATAATTTAAACAGAGAAGACATTTTCTCTAAAATGAGCAGTGGTTAAATTTATTATATTCCATTATGACCGGGGAGTTGATACGCAGACGCTAGCTGCTGCTAGCATAGCTAGCTAGTTGAAATTGACGGAATGTAGTGGATTAAAGCGAGATGGCGGCAAAACAGTACAAGTCCTCAAAAGACCATCACTGTAGTAAATATATTTGAAAAAAAAAGAAGCTGAAGGTGCTCTGATGCAAGTAATTACTGTGGTCTTGGCAAAGATCATCATTCTTTGTCCAAAACTTGTAAATCATATCATAAATTAGGTTTTATTCCTGCGGAATGACGTGGAAACGTAAAAATGTCACTGAACCTGAAGGACCACATGTGTACCGATGTGGGGGATTAGGTACAAACATGACGACAGTTTAAAAAGTGAAAAAAGCTCCAGAAGTTTTTGGAAGAGTGCTGTGTTGTACTTCATGACTTTAAGACTGCAGAAAGCCTTCTATACACTCAGCACTGCAGGAGGAAGCACTGTGCATCCTCTGTTATCATCTGTTTTCTCCCACAAGTTAGTTTCCATCAAAATGTTGCACAAATATTAAATGTTACATTTGAAATTGGGGCAAACTGAGACTAGACTTGTTAATTTTGAGAGCATCCTGTCAAGAGCTGAATTGCCACCTAGAGGAAAAACCCTGGCCGCGTACCTTCGATGCCACCCCATTTTATTTAAGCCTAATAAAATGTAAACAGGTGAGTTATATGAACATTCACCCCCACACGGTTGTCATGAACGGGAAAATAAGCTATAGAGACCAAAACCAAAAGCAGCTCAGGTGGAGGAATGAGATAAACCTTTAATATGACAAAAAAAATGTTAGTGAGACAAATACTCTTTGAATTATTGAATATTATGAATATAATATGTTTAAAATAGTTACCATACCTTTTTGGCCATGTAAAGGCATTTTAGTTGTCTGAGTCATTTGGTGGTCTGAGAGTGGTGTCTTGTCTTGTCTTTAAATTTTGCAGCTTTCTTTCTATCTTCTTCAGTCAGTGCCATTGTCTTTAGTGTTTACCTGAAGAGGACTGGACTGTGTGTATGCATGCGTGTGCGTGTGCGTGAGTGAGTGTGTCTGAGAGAGATCTGGTGCTGCAAGATAGAATATAGAATTCATCTAAACACAGACTAAGGTGAAGGTTCTTAGCCCTGCCAGATGCAAAGGTTACATGCACGGGGTATCAACAGCCCTGCCAAACATAAGGGCTACTTTGTCTTCCTCAGCCCTGCCAGATGCAAAGGTTACCTGTGGCATCGCCAGCCTTGCCAGATGCAAAGGCCAGCCCCCAGGATGGAAGAAATGCCGATCCACCGTGCAAAAATGAGGAGACATTTCCAAAAGTCCCAGTGCAAGACACTACCTGGGGTCCTAAAAGCCCGGCCAGATGCAAAGGCTATCAGGGCCTTTGCTTGCCCAGCCAGACACAAAGGGTCTAGGCTGCCATGGGAGTCACTGAACCTGCTACGACATGGAGGTGATAAAGGGCAGATGTGTGATTGCTCCAATGTTTCAAGCAGGATATTCAGCCCGTCCATCGTAGAGTCAATCTTAGTCAGTCTCCTCAGCCCACCCCTGATGCAGATCAGCAGGAGGGAAAGCAGGGGGGAAAGCAAAAGGAGCATGGGAATAAGCATAAGAAACAGGATGCGGCACAGCATAGGGAGCAGGGTAGTAAGCAGGACAAGGACGAGCGGGACCCTCCACCCCAGGGTGTGGTGGTGGGAATCGACGCTTACCTCCCTGAGGCCCAGCCTCCTGAAACCTGAACACATCATCCACCCTGACAGGCAGGATTGGGTCACCAGGGGGGCTCTTAGTGACACTGGATGCATTGCCCAGAGGCCAAAAGCCACCTGAGGAAGAATTTTTTTTTTTAAATAAAGTCACATTCTCCACCTAATAAAACAGATTTAATTGTTGAATCTCACCGTATACGCTGTTGAAATATTACAAATACTCTCTAAACTATCTGTGTGCAGACTATCCAAAAAAATGTTACCCACAGTTACATAATAATAACCATGTTCACATTCCCGGTTTTGCCTCTGACAACACATCTTGTTTCTTATAACCACAAGAAAAGCCAGACTATAGTGGTCAGAACATCGGCCACACTTCTGTCATGAGAGAAGAAATGATCTGACACTGTGGGAACTGTGTGTTTCTGAGAGGATTCACTGCCTCCAAGATAAGCTGTGTTAAACACTGAGATGTAGCCAAAACGTTAGAGCGTTAGAGCAATTACGCACGATAAAACCTGGGCACCTTAAATTAATTATGCACAATCAATAAAAGGGCCTCTTCAGAAAATAATCACACCAAAATCTGTGCTTTTTGGCACACTTATGTTTATATTCAGTTAAGGTCACTCTCCTAATTTATGAGTTGCAAAATACGCGGCTCGGAGGAGACGGTGGGACTTTGGACGCAGGACGCGCACAATTAGGCTACTGCATGAAAGTCCATCCTCATCGCTTCCCTTCATACGAAAATACCACACGGATGAGCGAAACATATTTCAATATTCAGACACTACTAACATGTCAGGTACAAGCTCTGAGTGGAGACTGAAAAGCTTTGGTTTTAGGTCCCATAACTGTGAAACACTTCAGTTCACTTCATCTCTTTTATCCAGACTCAGAGCAATATATCGATCTGTTTGTGCATTTTGTGGAATTTCGGAAAATTAGTTCACTAATGTGACAAATGTTAACATAAAAGGACCCGACAACTACTTCACATCCATTTTAAGCAGCATTCTTAATATCCACACAGAGGAACCACCTGCGTATTCTGACGTCCTGACGTTTGCTCCTAAACATTCCATCGTCTCCATGGCGCGCAAAATAAACACATTTTTGGCATACTTCAAAAAAAGGCCCAGTCGCCATCTTTTTCCTGATAGAAATTTCAGCGACGGAATACCGTCAAATAAAAATAACAGTGTTTTCAAATCACCACACCATTGGTAACACCTTTCACACCTGTCCCGCCACATTCAGCGTATTCTCAACATATAGCCTAATGATTATTCTACACCGATAAAATGTCGACTTTCACTAAAAAACAACAACTGTGTTTTCCCAACAGGTCGACTATTGACTATCCTTACATTCAACAATAAACCATAACTGAATGCAATTTTTTTCGCTGAAATTCTCTTTTAATCGTTTAAGGAACACTAATAAAAAGGCTAAATTTGACATGATATTAATAAAAGATCGGCAAAGGAAGCCATCCACCTGACTCGGTCAGCAGGTGCTGCACCACGGGGGGTCTGGGCGCCATGTTTTCAGCAGGTAAGGTTAAGTGTAGCTGTTGTTAACCTCGGTAGGTTTTTCTTCAGCTCAGTTATCCAACAGTTTCTCTACAGGTTGTTTCCAACTTTCCAGCAGAAGGTTTTGCAGCTTAACTCGTGTCAAGTCCGAGTGCAAAAGGGGATTCTGAAAGTCCTGCGGCCTTTATATACCCTCAGTAGAGCTGTTCTGTTTCCATGACTCTCACTGACGCACGTTCCTGTGTGTGTGTGTGTGAGCGAATGACAGAGATTATGGACAGTCAGTGGATGGTATATAGAAGCTGTTGCACATGTGTGTGTGTGTACTGTAGGTGTCTCCATAGAAAGGTGATGTGTATGAACACACACACACAGACAGGTCACCATCTTGACCCAGAGGTAAAACCAAGAATGAACTATGCCAACATATTTTTATTTATTGAGTTGTGTTCCTTAGATACAAAATAATGAATAGAAATGTGTGTAGACAGTAAATGTGACTCCATCAACATTATGGCAATATATCATTGCATTTCATTGCTGTTTCCCATCTAAGGTGATATTTTATTTTTTCAACTCTTTTTATCAGGGTTTTCAAAGTTTCTGGTCTGGTAGAATTTTTCACACCCTCTTAAGGAAAATTTGATCTTTTCCAAGTGTAGGTGGTGCATCACATCCTTCACGGGGCACAGCGGGCAGAAGCTTGTGTTTGCTTCCAATTTAATAATATAATTCTACGTGCTGGTATGGTCACAAATAACATCATATTATATTGGGAGCTGGTTAACACTAGATTAGAACTTTTAATACTAAAGAGTGCAGTCAGTGGATTAGGATCCACAGGCCATGGATGTGACTGAAAAATATTTCGCTAATATGTTGTGACTTTTGGGCAGTGATTGTCCAAAACGGTAGAAGGCTGGACTAATATTTGGATGCATTTTACAAAGCTTATTTTTTGATAAGTGAAGTCTATGCAATATTTTAAGTTGCAAAAGTCCATATCTAGCACAAACTGAGGAAGAATGAAGTTGGGCTTTTGTCCATGGCTGTTCTGAAATAACAACCCCCACATAATTTTCCCAGGCTACTTTTAAATAATCTAGGGAGGTGGGACAATCTAAACTTTTGTTTTAATTAAGTGAATTGGCCCCTTCAGATCCTTGTGTACCCTCAGGGGTTTTTATTTTACCACTAGGATGACACAGATGAGCGCAGGGCCCCTGAAAAGCATCAGGTTCCTGTCTTGAAGAGGGGCCCTTTATCAAAATATAGCTTTCAGATCTGTTTTTCTTAAGCTTTGTAGTTGTGAGGCACTGTTTGTAAAATGGCACATGCTAAAATGAACAGCAACATTTTCTCACATTTAGCTCCAAACAACGTTTAAAAAAGTGGTGTGATTTTTTCAAAGTAACTTTTTTTTTTTTTTTTTTTTTTTTACCAGCTTTACAGCAGTATTTGTGAACTTTGTCACATTTACTTTTCTTGTAAAAAGATATATTTAATGTAATGCCACTGTTAAATTTGAACCTTAATGTCCTGCAGAGGCAGTTTGCCAGCGCTTCATAAAGCTTTTACTTTGGTACTTCCGCCTACCGGCACAGAGAATTTGCATATTAGCTAAATATTTAGTTTTACCCAGCAAGTTTATATATAACATGTAAGATTTAGATTCAGTGTTTGACATTTAGATTTGAATTTAATATTTTGATTTAAGATTTAAATTTAATATTTGATTTAACATTTAATATTTAGATTTAGCTTTATAAAGAAAAGTACATATAACACAGTTCCCAAATATTAAACTGTAAATCTAGTAAGACAAAAAAAAAAAAATTATTTGTTTTTTAGTTGTTGTTTGGAGCTAAATGTGAGAAAATGTTTTTGTTAATATCAGCATATCCCCCCTTTTAAGACAGTTAGACGGGCAGGAGGATTTGATTTTGAAGGTTTAGACCGGAAGTGCTACTTGTGATAGACGCTAGCTTAACGGTGGTACTGACTGCTGCACCCAAACAAGACTTTCTGTCATTTCAGTCAGTCACTGGTAGTCCTTTCTGTCGTTATCACACCACAACGTCTGGACTTGACTGATTCGGTGAGATTTATGACATTTTAAACAATGAAGAAAGCGCCAGTGGGAAACTTTCTCAACACGGCTGACGTTTAGCTAGCTACTGTGGTAAATAATCAACATTAACTGTTAGCTAGCTCTTCGATAGCCTGAGCTATGCACGTTAGCTACCAGTGTCACTTCCACTAACTTCAACCATGGGAGCTCCAAAAACACACAGTGACACGAAGGTTTTTCGAAACTTTACACATGTACAAGTCAGCAGAGGCTCTTTACCTCTAAGATAAAGTTCAGGATGATTTACAGAGGTACTGACGTACTGTAAGCTAAAGCTAACTATGCTGCTACAGAGATAACTAACGTTACATGATTAGAGCTAACATCAGACTGCAATAAAATTGTGACAGTGGAAGGACTTTTGTATGGTAATTTAACCTTGCTGGCTTCCCAGGCCCTGCCTTCGTTGCCAAGTGTCGAGTGCTGTATTTAATGTCAACCTGCGTTAGTTGAGCTAACGTTAAATACAACAACTTAGTCGTAGTCTCTAAAAATTTACAACCGAATTAAGAACAGCATTAACGTACGTCTTAATGAAACCTTTTAGATATTATGTTGTGACGTTTGCAGTGTTGACAGTTCAGCCTGCCTTATGGTAACCTTGAATCCTTGAATACATTAAAGCACTATGTGAGGCTGTGTGTTTATGTGTGTGTTTGTGATTGCAGACAGGCACAGCTATGTGCAGCTGTGTGCGGAGCTCCAGGGCTCTGTCCCCTGTGCTGCTCCCCAGGCTGCTGCCTCCTCAGAAGGGCTACAGATTGGCCGGCAGGGGACTCTGGACCTCCCCGCACTGTATGGCTGTCAGTGGAGACACTCAGCCGCTCCCACTGCCCAGCCAGGCCCGTGTGGTGATCTGTGGAGGAGGTATTGTGGGAACATCAGTAGCTTTCCACCTGGCCAAACTGGGCTGGACTGATATAGTGCTGCTGGAACAGGGCAGGTGAGATAAGTGTCTGCAATTTCATTTGTTGGGAATGTTTGAAGTTTTAGTGGAGGGAGGTGGGTCAGTTGCATGTCCAGACTATCATTACAATGTCTTTCAATTTCTTACATTCCTATGTTTAGCATTTATTTTAAAGGATAAATAGATTAACCAAACTCAACATAGAGGGATGTCTCCTTTAAACGTATTATAAAGCTTCCATACTTTATTCTTTAAGCCCTCAAAAAGAAATTGTATATCAGAAAGTAGGACACATACAAAATAAAACAACATAAAACATATAGTCACAAAACAAAGCAGAAAAAAAATTAAAATAAACAAGCTTGTGTCGACAAAATGTTACAGACCGTCTGACGGTGAGTTGGATATTGTTCTGCTGATGCTGTATTGCCTGTCCTGTTATCCTTTTGGCAGACTTGGTGCAGGAACGACCAGGCTGTGTGCTGGCATTGTCAGTGTGGCAAAGCCTATTTCCATTGAGTGTCAAATGGCAAACTACTCCAATGGTCTTTACCAGCAGCTGGAGGAGGAGACTGGGGTCAAGACAGGTTCGCCACTTTGACATGTTTTACTTTTACTCATATTTAACTTACCCTTATGCTATTGATGAAAAAATGTTTACTGTATGATAAGTATTATTATCCTGCTGATGACCATGAACATATTCCAAATATGTATGACTACCTGTTCTTTATCTTAACTACTTATTATTAATACTTTAGTCTCTCTAGGTGAGAGGTGTGCAGTGCATCTTCCTTTTTTCAGACAGTGAAGCAAACAAATAATGCATACTGAGAACATTGCCTTTGATTTCAGTGCAGTCATTTTTACAAAAATGCAGCTGAAGCATTAGCATGTGGCATGCACTACCAGCCATTTCCTAATGGAGTCTAAGATATCAGTTAATGTGCCTCGCCATGTTATTTTGGCTTAACTTTTTTTCAAGTAGAATTACAGTATTTGAGTAAGCAAGAGCCTTGAGTAGTTGTGTTTGTTTGTGTGTTTCAGGTTATGTGAAGACAGGGTCTTTGTGTCTGGCCCAAAATCAGGATCGCTTCCTCTCTCTGAAGCGCCTGGCATCCCGACTAAAGTAAGACTCTAAAAACTCAAGTCAGTATTTAATAGAGGTACCTTTGGCAGCATCTACTGCTTTGCACATGGGGACACAGAAACTTTTCTCATATTTCTTTTCAAAACTGCTGAAGTTTTGTCAAGTTGCACAAGGACTTTGAGTGAATACCAATTTTCAAGTCTAGCCAAAAATTCTCGATTTAATTGAGGTCTTGACTCTGACTTGGCCCCCAAGGACATAAACGTTTTGCCTGGTGGGTTTTGCCTGGTGGTGGGACAATGCTCCTAGATTACTTTAATTCTTTGACTGTACAGTTTTATTGCTGGTAGAAAATTACACCTACACTCAGCTCCCATATCATCAGCCTCTACTTGAGCTGAACACTCCTGTTTCCACATCAAAAGGTGATTTTTTTTTCCTGTAATATTGAATATGTTAATGTTATAACACCCACATCTCTTAAGTATAAAATCTGTATTAGCATTAGGCCTTGATCTTTATCTTTTTCTCCTTATTCTCAGGGTAATGGGGATCAGCTGTAATATCATTAAACCGAAAGAGGTGGCCAAACTCCACCCTCTTGTTAACATCCATGATCTGGTGGGGGCGCTCCACCTCCCTGCAGATGCTGTTGTGTCTCCACCTGATGTTAACCATGCCCTGGCTGTGGCTGCTGCTGGGCACGGTATGAGACTCAAGCTAACAATTTGCCTATGATAGAGCATTAATGGATAATTACAACAAAGTGTGTCACAAGCAGTATTTATTTTCTACCTTTGATTCTAACCTATTTTACTGTTTCTCCCTTTGATTCTCCTGGCATCTCCTCTTTCCATCCTCCTTCCTCTTCTTCTGTTTCCATCTTCCTACATCTGTTTATCTTTCTCATCCTATACAGGGGTTCAGATCCTGGATCGAACCACTGTCCAGCAGGTTCTGGTAGAGAAGGGTCAAGTGATGGCAGTTGAGACCGATCGTGGCTCCATTGAGTGTGAATATTTCGTAAACTGTGCTGGACAGGTAAACCGTAGTGTGGGATTGTGGGATACAAATGGGGGAGTACCAAGAAATCCCAGTCCCAACTTTGATTAAGGAATTAATGAGGGAAAACCTCTGTAAGCATTTAGGGATTTGTTCTATATTTCTGCCATAGTTCCACATAAATCTTGATCTGATTCTCACTAACATAATGCTAATAGATACATACAGTCTGACTAAACCAATGGACTAACAGGACAGATTGCAGTGTTTCTGATCTGGGGTACAATATACTTGTGTTCAGAGCAGCAGATAGACATATTTGTTCTGTCTCTGCTCTAGTGGGCTTATGAGCTGGGCCAGGCTAGTGAGATGAAGGTGTCGGTTCCTCTTCATGGCTGTGAACACTTCTACCTCCTCACCAAACCTCTCCAGGAGCCACTTCCACCCGGCACGCCAGGTCTCACATATTGAACACACAGGAAATTGTACTTTTTCTTTCAGCAGGCACAGTTGCTAGTGGATTACAGTTTTGCCAGCTAAATGTGATGTCTTAAATAGAGAGGAATCACCACATTTTGATTTGTTATTTGGCAAATTGGCAGATCTAGTAACTCATTGCACAGTGTATTACTGCAATAAGCATCCCCCAGCCTGTCCCCTAGTTTTCTCTTTAAAGATGAAGTTACCAGTTAACACCCAGTGACACAACATGAAATCTACTCTGTGACCGTATGCTGTTCTAATTTGCCCAATATTTTTTAGCCAACACCTTAGTTTAATAAGTACCTCACCATCATTACAGTGGAGCGTATGTCAGTGCTATAAATGTTTAATGCATTTATAGAATGGAGCAGGAAAATGTTTCGAAGTATGCTGTAAAACATAATTTCCTTTGATTCTTGTGACTCTGCAGATTGAATGACTTTGTGCGTGTTTTTGAGACAGATGATAAATTAAGATTAATTGTTTAAACTGAATGTCTTTCTTAGTGTGAAATAATTTAGCCTCCTTGAGGTGATATCACTGAGCCTTTGTTCTGTCTCCAGTGGTGCTCGATATGGACGGCAGGATATATGCACGGCCATGGCAGGGAGGCATTCTATCAGGGGGCTTTGAGAAGAACCCCAAACCCATATTCACTGAGGGACGCAACCAGCTGGAGATCCAGAACATGCAGGAGGACTGGGACCACTTTGGTAATGGAGGGAGGCATGGAAGGGAGGGAGATGGCTTTCAGTGAAGATTATTCAAAAATATGCATGCATTGGCATTCCTTGTTTTTGTTTTTTTAGGTGTTATGTAAGTGAGATACATGTCACACAGCCTTACTCTCTTGCAGCTACATTGAAAAGGAGATAAAAATCTTGTGATCAGTTAATGTTAAATGTCAGGTTTTGGTGTTAGCCCTTTGAATGAAAAGGCAATCTTCTGTGTAGGCTCACCATTTGAACCTAAAATGGTAGGATATTTAAGCTGTACTATATTGCTGTGAGTAAAGTTGTTTACTCAAAGATTTGCATTTTTATCTCAAGAAGTCCAAAGAACCTTGTAGTTGCAGAGCACTTCTTAATTCTTTGAAAGGATCAGGTCATGGTTTTATAGTAAGACTTAGCATCTCTATTTTTAGGCTACCCCATTTTAGCCCACTCTGTTGTTAGGATACATGTTTTTGGCCCTGTTTAGTCCAATATAATTCCTGTACTGATCACCCTAGATTTCTCTCCATCAAAGTTTGGATACATATTTTTTGGCAAGGTTAAAGTTATGGTGTTCAGTTAATTATTATGCATTTTTGTTTAAAAGTGTCCTTCACTGAATGAGAAAAAAAAAGATCTGTTTTAGTTCAGGTATCTTTTATACAGACCTTTGAAATGTTTATTTCATACTGTAAATTAAACAGCAAGCAAAGTCAGTTGAAGGTACAGCTCACACATGTAAACACACACACCTGTCTTTTGGCCTTGGCCTTATGCCGGTAATCTGAGATTCCTAATGCAGTTTGACGGGTTGTCGTAAAGACAGCCGTATATCACCAGCCAGCCGTGAAGTGGAACAAGGCAGAGTCAAACTAAGCTGTCAGTTCAAGATCTTATGTGTTACATATTGTTATCAATAAGTGACTACATACAAGTGCATCACATCTTTTATTTTTTGCAAGCACTGCATATTTACATTGTACTGCCACTTTGGACCCACTGGTTCAGCTTTCATGTTGAGAAACCTGCTGGACTGTTTATAGCACAACATGGGGAAAAAGGGTGCAGTTACTGCTGCATAGCTGGTTCTTTAGCTTTTTGAATCTTTGTAATAGCCGTAGTATTCAGTAATTTGAAAAACAATACAGAGGGCCAGGAAGAGAAGGAGCAGAAGGCAATTGGGTTTATCGGAAATGTGGTTTTAAATATTGAGAAACACTAACACTGCTACTATAGCTGGCATAGCTTCAGGCTGTTGTCTTTATCACAGTGTTGTTTATGTTAATGATTTGAAAGCATGACTGATTTGAAAATGTTACATACTGATGGACATAGCACCTTTTTTTTTAAAAAAAAAAAATATATATTTTAGTAGATTGTATACAAACCTTATTGTCTTCTACATCCAGAGCCAATGCTCAGTGCCTTGCTGAGGAGAATGCCGAATCTTGAATCAGCTGAGATCCATCAGCTGGTCAACTGTCCAGAGTCCTTCACCCCTGATATGCGCTGCCTGATGGGGGAGACGCCAGGTGTGTCTGGCTACTACGTGCTGGCAGGGATGAACTCCTCTGGCCTGGCCTTCGCTGGAGGAGCTGGCAAGTAAGCATGGGTATAAGTGTATTTGCCAGAGGATAGCTTATGGTCTTTATGAGGACAAACATTAGGATGTGATTTTGAAGACTACACTGTGCTTTATTCTCACCTGAGTAAATTATTTAGGAGGGAATAAGTAATTTCAGTGGTCAGCTTTGTGGTCTGGATATGTTTTGACTGCATTACAATGAAGCACAAATGGCATGTTTTGTGCTTTGGCATCCAGGTACCTGGCAGAATGGATGACCTATGGTTACCCCACGGCCAATGTCTGGCCGCTAGACATCAAACGCTTTGGCAACCTGCAGAGCAGCCGAACCTTCTTGCGACACAGAGTAATGGAGGTCATGCGTGAGTAGTGAACTCTTCATATGAGTTTATCTTGAGCTTTGGAGTGCATTTTTGCATGAAAAAAGGATTGTGGATTTTCTCCCATTTCTTCAATGAAAAGTCTTTTTATGAACAGCATTGAGAAGAGAAATGATCACAGCAACTAAAAAGCCTTTCAACATACATATAATTCTAGAAATAATTTGAACCTATCTTTCAGTAAAAGAGACATAGAAACAACCATGGCCTATTTTTCTGTTGTGACAGGCTGGTTAACAACAACATACAGTGGTGAGGGTTATAAAAAAAAATTACATATTGTGTGATTGAACTGTTCTCTCAAGATGAGCAGCGCCTCCAGCACAGTTAACACCTGATAAGTTACAACTTTATAATGCAGAGTTTCCAACAACTCAATGGTAGTGAGGTGTCATTATAATGTCAACTGTCTTTTTAGCTGCGACCAGCAGCTCTACCTCTCCCTACCCTTTAGTGACCACAGTTTTCACTCTAGGAATCTTAAATTAATGTGTGTGTGTGTGTGCTTCTGTTTATGTCAATTGGCTGAAAGGGGGTGTGACAACAGGGAGATGCAGATGTATACATGGTTGCTGAAATTGTTTCACCTTGGTATGATTAGGTCTGTGCTTCTAATATGTCTGTGTGTGTTTGTATCCAGCCCTGCTGTACGAACTAAAGGTTCCTCGGTGGGACTTTCAGACTGGGCGTCAGCTGCGGACCAGCCCTCTGTATGACCGTCTGGACACCCAAGGAGCTCGCTGGATGGAGAAACATGGTTTTGAAAGGCCCAAATACTTTGTTCCTCCAGGAAAAGGTACAGATTACTCACCAGGAGCAGGGTTTTTTAGTGTAGTATTTGTCAGTGACACCTTGTAGACCTGGGGCCGTATTCACAAAGCTTCCTAGTACAGAGAGTTGCTCTTAGTGACAGAATTCTAAGAAAATTCTTAGCTTTGTGACATTTTCTTTGAATTTCCACTTAGAGTTAAGACTAGGTCTTTGCAAAGATAAAAGTTATTTACGGAGCATCTTAGACCTTAAAAGAGCTCCTAAGGTGAAAAACTGTTAGGAGCAGGGAGGAGGACTTTTAAGAGGAGCAGCGAGGAAAAAGGAGTGAAGGCAAAGAGGTAGGAGAAATATTCCTCAAACGTTGGATGACAGTGAGTAAATGAAATGCTACACATTAGATGGTACGGGGATAATATTTGTGGTCGATCTCATTAGGGATATGCACACATTTACCACCCAATGCAATAATGCTGTAATGCCAGAAATAAAATGATCCCAACACTAAGATATTAGAAAAATTAAAAATGCAATAGTGCAGCAGTGATGACTTGGGTCTGTCTCAACCTTCCATCAGCAGACTGATCACACTAACAATGACAACGCTTTCACAGTCAGCAGTTAATTTCTTTTCCACTGGGTGTTCACACATGGCAGGCCCACAGAGGGGTGTGTCTGTGACAACCAGACACATCTGTTAAAAGCAAGCATCACACCTAGAAACGGGGTCAACCACACCTACTCACTAAGGTAAAAGTTTCTGTCTCTTCCTTGCTCAGAGTTTCTCTGAGAACTTTCCTAAATCGCTCCTAAGCTAGGACTCCTTACTAAAATTTTTTAGGCCAAGTTAGGAGCTCTCTGAGAGTATACTCAGAATGTTTGTGAATACGGCCCCTGAGGTCGCTGATGTCACACTACTGAGAATCACTTAGATAAAAACCGATTATTTAGACTAGCTTTGTTTTACAATTCAGCTCTTGTGATTAGCTGACAGTGTGCAGGCTTTATTTAAAGACTGCAGCAGGTCATTTCACTGATAAGTTGTGCTATATTTTCCTATGGCTGGACATCTAAAGCACTAAAAACTTTTGCAGCGATGTAAAGGGCAGTTTAATTTTCATGTAGTATTTCTCAGTGAGGCATTGAGAGTTTTAACTTGTAATTTAACACAGCTTAATTAATGTAATCACCTGGTGTGGTCTGGTTGTATATTCTCCATCCTCTGTGGCATACGGTGGCCTATATTTTTGTCTAAAGCATGCCTGGCTGTGTATGTGTGTAGATCTGCTGTCTCTGGACCAGAGTAAGACCTTCTACAAGCCGGACTGGTTTGACATTGTTGGAGCCGAAGTGAAATGCTGCAAAGAGGCTGTCTGTGTCATCGACATGTCCTCCTTCACCAAGTTTGAACTTACTGTGAGTCATGATCACATGGGGCAGAAAACTGCTGTTGCACTTTCCTTTTTGTGGGTTCAGACTTTTTATTGATGCAAGTTTTGGTCAACTGGGAGTCACTAATGGAAAACTGTCTTTTTAAATGAACGAGCTTCAGTTGTGGTTGTAGTTGAGTACTGCATCCACTGTGATGACGTAATTTAATTGAACCTTGTGGTCTGTCTTGATGTCCCAGTCCACAGGGGACCAAGCCCTGGACCTGCTGCAACATCTGTGTGCCAACGACCTGGATGTTCCTGTTGGACATATCGTCCACACCGGCATGCTGAATGAGAGAGGAGGCTATGAAAATGACTGCAGTGTGGTCCGCCTCAGCAAGAACAGGTTTATAACACCTAGGCAGTAATACTGAAGACATGCACTTGACCTGTGCGCATTTTAATATAACTCACATTTTTTTCCTGTCTTCAGCTTCTTCATCATCTCTCCGACAGACCAGCAGGTCCACTGTTGGTCCTGGATAAAGAAACACATGCCCAATGACCCACACCTCCACCTAGAGGATGTCAGCTGGAAGTACACTGGTAAGCAGACAGCAGCATTATTATAGTCCTGAAGTGATTTCGCCATCTAGTGCCCACACAACAGTAAAGGGTGAAAGCGATGCACCGGTATCCCACATCCACTCTTCTCTTAACCCAGTTATTTAAGTGGCCTGATTTAGGGTTTGGCATCTGCAAGATCAGACACTAAGGGGACCAAGAAGGTAGTTAATTACATGTCCAGAGTCTAATTTGTATATTGATAATTTAATTACAGTAACTGCCTGTAATGTGAGAAACACAAAGCTTACATTCCATTTTTTCTATGCAAAATAAAAAACAACAACTTAGGATCTCTATCCCAGCATGTACCCATGGCCTTGTACAGTATGTCCCTGCACTACTGATCAAATATTCTTTTCAGTGTAAATATGATAATATAATATTAATCTCCTACAAAGTAAAGAAAAGCAGCTAGCTCAGGTTTTGTAAAAATGATAAAACAGTCATGAAACACTGTCCTCTGTATTTCTTAGACCTGACTCCTTGAACAACTCCTTTGCCATTTTCAGGCAGGATAGCTAGTAGGGCAGGGTATCTGTACTCGATACCTTTGGATATTGACCGAAATAACCCTGTACCAAGTAGTATTGAAACTTCTCCAGTTAAGTGATACCTGCATTTGATCCTTTTTGTACCCAGATCCTAAAAAGGCACTATTTGCATGATTTTGCTGCAAGTAATCTTCAGTTTAATGTGACATGTGATTTACCCACGACTGCAGCAGCTACAACCCATACAGTCTGTGGTGGGGTGAAGTTGAGCGTGGTGTTTTTTTTTTTTTTGTTTCAACTTTCTCTTTAATTTTCATTGTTAACACATCCTTTGTCAATGCAGATCAGTATACAGCATGGTGTATTAATGATGGTGGCAGTTTAGGTTGCTGAGACGCCACCAAAGCGTTCGAAAGTATGGCTTTACAACACACCTGTGGTGTCTGGCTGCTTTTTATGCAACTAAATACTTCTATTGACAGGATATATCTTGAATGAAGTAGAAAAAAAGCTATTAAACGAAGTACTCTATTGTTATCAGAGTCATTTTAAGGTACTGGTACTGGTATCATAATTTTTTTTAAACAATACCCAGCTCTAATAACCAGTGAACACACATGAAGCTATGCTTTGAACATATATTATTATCAGTTATTGTTTTGAAATGAATTAAGGACTGAGTGAGGAAACAATTTAGGCAGAATGTAGCTGAACAGAGTCATTACAGAGTTATAACTCTGGTTCTTTACCCACAGCTTTAAATCTGATTGGACCTCGTGCAATGGATGTCCTGGCTGAGCTGTCATATGTTTCTATGACACCTGACCACTTCCCGTCCATGTTCTGTAAGGTAAGAAACACAGGCTAGTTGCAGTAACATCAGTAGAGTAATAATAACAATATTGGTGACAGCTGTAGGAAGGGTGATGATATTAATTGTTTTAGTAGCTGAGGTAGTAACAGCTGCAATACTGTTAGGTTGCACCTGAGGTTGTATTAGTGTTGCTAACAGAAGCACAATTAGGTTTATATCTGATTATTACTCCCACACTGACAAGAACAGTAATTGACCGTGTGTGTGTTATGTGTGTTTACAGGAGATGAGTGTTGGCTATGCCAACGGGATCAGAGTGATGAGTATGACTCACACTGGAGAACCAGGTTTTATGCTCTACATACCTATAGAGGTGCGACCTGCTCACATCTGCTAACACACAAAAAAATATGTTTCTATTCATCATTCCACAGGATGGTTGGTAAGATGGTGGAGTTCCAGTAAGTGCTACGTACTGTTCAGTACATCAGGTCTAACATTAGTATTTCCCTCTGCTCTCCACAGTATGCTCTGCATGTGTACAACGAGGTGATGTCAGTGGGTCAGAAGTATGGAATTCGTAATGCAGGGTACTACGCACTGCGCAGCCTACGCATTGAGAAATTCTTCGCCTTCTGGGGTCAGGACCTCGACGCCTTCACAACCCCGCTGGAGTGTGGACGAGAGTTCAGGGTTAAGTTTGACACGGTCAGTGGCTGGTTCAGCTGTGTATGCAAAACAAACTGTGTAGTATCAGTCAGTGTTTACTCCGAATGTGTGCTGCTTTCTGGTTTGGGGTTACAAAAAACCTTTCTTTGGCATTACGTTGTTCAGTCAAGAGCAACGTCTTGCTGTTACCAGGGTAGTTTTAGTAAGAAGCAATTAAACAATATGATACATTATATTCCTGTCTGTTACATTATTACACTATTTGACAACCTGATTCATAATTGAAGCTCTTGCTTAGGTTGTAAACTTTTTTTTTTTTACTTTAAACTGGTTGGAAGATGAGAAAATAATTGCAGAGTACTAAAAGGTACTATGCCATCTGCATTGCTAAACCTTGAAACATTTGTGTTATAGTCTTTGCTGGGATGTAGAGATAAAATTGTCACCAAGCTGCACCTGCAGGCACAACAGGTGGCATTTTACACCAGCAGTGATAAAGTTTGTCATTTTGAAAACGGTGGAACATCAGGTGTGCTGTCTGCTGCACACAGCAATAATGTCAGCACAGTATTAATGAATGGACCTCTCAGTGTAAAATTGGTTTCACAGATTGCTTTCAGATGAGCAGTCAGCAGCAGAAGCAATGTCTTTACTGCGAAGTTTATCGAAAAAGTATATGAAATGAAAAGTTGTTTCGTGCTGCTCCCAGCTGAACTGTGAAGTGTTTGTAGATTAATTGTTTACAGACCATGTCCATAACACCTAAAATTGCTCCCTCCTTTATCTCTTCTTCTCATCTTTTACTTTCTCCTCTCCTCTGCTTTGCCCTTTTCCTCTGTTTGAATCTTACTTTTCGTAATTTCCCACATTCTTTTTTCCTTCACCTATTTCTTGAATTTTCTCCTTCCTTCTCACCTGTCCTCTCTCTGTGCCTCCATTAGGACACAGATTTCCTTGGTCGTGAAGCCTTGATGCAGCAGCGTCAGGAGGGTGCGTCTCGGCGATTCGTCATGCTGGTTCTAGAGGATCACGACACTGAGCTGGACCTGTGGCCGTGGTGGGGCGAGCCCATCTACCGTAACGGTGAGTTAGCCTGGGACGACCACCAGCAGCGCCTACAGCTATACTCTGGAGCGCCACGTCTGCCTTGGCTTTGTATCTCCACCGCCAGGCCCAGAGGGGCTCCCCACTCCCATCACCCCTGACTTCATCAACCGTGGCGACTACGAGGTGGACATTGCTGGCCAGCGCTACCCAGCCAAAGCTAAACTCTACCCCTTCAGCTCTCTCTTTACCCAACAAAAACGCCGCAAGGACGACCTAGAGTTGAGCAACCTCCAGGGGAAGTGATGCGAAGTAATAGAAGGCCTCGCTTTTGTCTCGGTGGAGGCTTCTGTGACACTCCTTCAGTTCACCAAATTCACTCCTGCACTTACCTGGCCTTGCCAACCAGTCGTCCCTTTTCTAGCTCCTAATCAGAGGGCTGTATGCACAATCACTCCATGTCTCTCTAATATTAAACTCCCACGCTGCATTTCCCTCTTTGAAAGTGCAATATTTAAAAGGCACCAAATGCTCAAGCTGTATCAAATACAGCAAAACAACAATACGCCTGTGTCGTCAGATTCTGCAGTTGTTGTTCAGTCCTGCTTCACACTCAAACAAGGTCCACAGTTTACACAGGACAGTCTGCGGTTAAGTGCCTTTGTCAAGGCAACATCAACAACACGTGTGGAGGACTCTTTCACTTTGTTCACTTTAACCCATCCAGAAGGGATTTAGACCGACAATCTCCTCCAGCAGTGTTCCAGTCACTGTAACTGTCCGACACTGCACAGTCTGGAAGAGTCTGAAAAAAATTTTATTCAGTGTTGATGTGCAAATGCCTACACAGTCAATGCAGTACTTGACTTTATGGTCATTTTACAAATTGTAAAGTTGCTGCTGTAAAGCACGAGTGATGTGATGTGGCCTAAATCAGATACTTTATACTGTCCACTACTACATGTATCCTTCTAAGTCAGGGGAAGGAATGACGAAGCCTGATGTAATCATTAGTAAACCATTGTTTACTCCTCTTGTACTCCTGTTGAAAAGGCTCCCAGGCTCTGTAAAATCCTCAAATGACCTTTTCCCACTTGATTTTGTCCTTATCATCAACATTGAGCTGTTGTGCTGTTATTCTGCTGTGTGTTGAGCTTGTGGTAATGTATTTACGGTATAATAATATAATCCGCCCTGTTATTTATGTTTGTGGTCGTTTTGAAGCAGTGTTGCTTTTTTGATTCTTAAGTTTTGTGTCATTTCTGTGTAGTTGAATGTGTGGCTGACGTTCGGTGATCTGCACACCCACAGATGGGGGAAGGCAGTATGGGAAAGTTGCGACATGTTGGTTGGAGTCCACAGTATCTTACATTTGTGATTTTTCTTTTTTTTTGCCTGATCCAGAGTTCTGATGTTTGTGAAAGGAAGGACATCATTGCTGTTTGAAATAAAGCAGTGTATTTTTGTATAGCTAGTGTGTATAAAATCTCTATTTTCAGTACTGCACCTTTAATCTAGCCAATCAGCTTTAAGTCATATCAGCCGTATGAATCATCTGTACTTTGGTTGGTTGTTTCATCCTCTGATTTTGCGTCATTTCAGATACTTACCAGAACTACTCTGTCTGTGTAAAAGTCATCGTCAGCCACAGCTTGATGTTTTCCTTCATGTGCACTTGTATTCACCTTTTGGTCCTTTTGCCTCCATCAGAGGTCAAATATCAGGGAGGGCTACAGATCGGCCTGGAGCTGGCGGGGCTTCCCTCCAGCACTGTTGTTGTGAATAACAATGTTGAGATCAGAGTGGCAGTTTAAAGTTGAATTCATCCAGCCAGTCACATCATACTGGGCAAAAAGACACTTGAGCGTTTGATCAGTGTGTGAGGACTGTGTGTGTCTTGTTGTCAAAAGGCACCAAACTGTGTTCCCCTGCTGGGAATGTGAAAGCTAGCCTGACTGGCTGAATGGTTGAGACCGCCCTGTTGCGCAGTACAGGTGCTTCTGATGCTCCTTCCTAACACTGTCATATTCAGATTTGGATGCAGGTTGTTTTACTTGTTATTTCCAGCATTTCGAAATGTTTGCAGTAATTGAGTGTGCTTGAGGAGGGCAGCACATGCGGAAACATGAGGGAAGATGTAAACAGAAGGAGTCCTTTGTAATAACTCCCAGTGTTTGAGTGGACAGATAGTAAACTCTTGACATCAACTAAATCTCTTATTAGTGTTTTACAATGTTAAACAAAAGGGCCCTTTTTGAAATTATGATCAGTTGGTCACAAAAGGCTTATCGACATTGTCTCTTTGTCTATACCTGAATTTATATTATTGGAAATGTACTAATTTAGAAAGATCTCAAGAGCAAGGGATTCTTGTTCAGGGGCCGTCTGAAGCACGTTTACATCTGAAAGGGGAGAAGCTTCCTTCTTAAATTTGGATATTCCTGAGGATCAGACATTGTGTTGGAAAAACAGGAATATGAAAAGCCTCAACAAACCTTCAGACTTGCTGTTATCATACTAGTTTTTTTTAATTATTTGCTAACATCTCAGGCTCTTCCACTACAAATGACACACTTACATAGGGATGAATACACACGTTGAGTTAGTGTGTAATATACTCATTAGAGTCTGGTGTATATCGTATGAAGTCAGGATGGATCCAGGAAAAACAAACCAGCTGCAACAGGGAGTCAGATGTTGCTTTTTCAAAGGGCTAATTTCTCATTGTGTGTGTTATGTTTGTAAATAATTAAATGAAGCATATTACACGTGAGAGTGCGTTGAATCATTGTGGGTCTGTGTATCAGAGTACCGTCTGGATTCATCCAGTGACCTGACCTCAGTTCTCTACATCAGTGGTACTCTGCTATGGCTTTATGTCATAAACCTTTGCGTCCTCATTTATTCAAGAATCTTACACATTTCACACTTATCATTTCCATTTTCTCATATCAGTGTGTATTAATAAAGTCCCATTATAACAGTTCAAGCTAATCACATTCATCACAGTTTAACTGGAGGAGCTTGTGATTACTGGTGTCCCTCAAGTCCCTGTGTCTTCACTGAAGGCTTCATGTCCAAGAGTCCAATAGCTGCTGAGGACACCTCTGGCTTCAGTGTGAAGGTGTCTGAAACGCATCGCTGCAAAAACAAACTGCTGTTGACACTGATCACATGACCTATTAGGTCATATAAACTGTCACCATTTTTCTTTTTTCACCTGTCTGACTACATTTTGGAATGTATGATTGAAGGGAAATGGCCCCAAACATTTGCACTAAACAAAAGCAGCCTGCTTTTTTTTTTTTTTTTTTACTTTGTGTGCTCACAGGCTTTCTATGGTATTCTGGAATTTGAGTTTTCTTGTATTTCAAATGTAAAAAAAAAAACAACCCTACAAACACTATAGCTCAATATCAAGTACAACATATACCATCCAAAGAGTTTAAAGGGACAGCTAATTAAAATCAAAAGTATGTTTTTGTCCTCTTACCTGTAGAGATGAGAGGGGAAATATGCATTTTTGATTTGGGGGTTAACTGTTCCTTCAGGAGAAAATCCAGTGTTGGTGGAGGTCTGGAAAAGCGTGTAAAGAAAAGCCTGTAGTAATGATTACTTATCAGTGAAGTGTGTCTTTTCTTCAGTAACACTGAACACTCCTTGGTTGATAGGTTTGGTGCATGTTTGTCTCTCGGTTAATGTTTCCATATTAACACCTCTTGTACTGGACTGACCTGTAAATGTGTTTCCGTCAGAGCTTTACAATGATGTATTTATACCATGTAAACAGATGTTTGGCTGTCTAATGTACTTTAAATAAAATATTAAGAGAACTGAATTTGCTCTATGTGTTGATTCGTGTGGTCTGTGAGCTCAGTGGCGTAGTACGGCTTTAACACTGCCCGCTTCGAGGGTTCAGGTCTCCATGGCGACCAGCTGTATCCAAACAGAAGAAGTGTGCAGCATTGACGCAGTGAAACCTTGTGCTGTCTCTCTTCCCACACAGGGCCATCAGTCTGTTTCTGCACACATCAGTCTCCTAATCAACGTCAGAGTGGCTGCAGCGAGACTGAAGGTGTATTCATCTGTCAACAGTCGCAGCAGAGCGCTCACACACCTGTGCTCTGCTCATTAATAACACCATCTGCAATTACTTCCACTAATGAATTATGTAAGGTCAGTGCGGAGCCGGGAAAGTTATACAACAACACACTTTATTAGCATTTTACAACACAACCGCTTCTTCCTCTCACTGCAGTGCATTCTGGTTCGGGGAGATCAAGTCCTCCTTGCTTTGCGTGGGCGGCATCCATTGTGCGGCACGGGGGTGTTGTCGGTGATCGATACCACCTCCAGGCCTCCCATCGTCAGGCCTTTGATCGCAGACTGCACAACAGAGAAAAATACATTCATTCATTAACAACGCTAACGGGAACAGATCGAGATGTCTGTGGCTTCTTAAACAGCCTTAAATTACCCTCGTTATAAAAAGACTCAAATTAATTAGAGGTCTGCTTTCTTCACGCAGTGACAGGTTTATACGAGTTGTGCTCCCACTATTAGATCAACACAGAGCGAGTCTGCAGTTTCACTTTCATCCAATTATCCTATGATCCTATAGTGCCTCTTTATACTTTATAAACTTTCATGAGTAACTTTGAAATATGAGGCCACTTATTGTTATTAAATAACCTTGAAAAAAAATGCATACTGGTAGGTATCAATACAAATGGACATCTCAAGCGGAGTTGAAACATTTAGTCAATTAGTTTAAGTGATTAATAAAGAAACTGAAATTAATGGAAAATAACTAGCAAAAATGACAAATATTTGCTGGTACCAGCTTGTCAACTGTGAGGATTTGCTGCTTTAATCTGTTTTATATCTGGGTTAATGAAAAACTGTTATTTGGACAAAACAAGATGGACGTCACCTCTCACTGGAAAATAGCAGTATGCATTTTTCACTATTTTCTGATATTTTATACACTAAACAATCCAAAAATAAATTACAAAAATAATCTTGTTTTAACAACATTCAAGATTACTAAATTTCGAACGGTAAGATTTGCAACAACTCAAGACTTTTTTGGCACCTACATACACAATATAATATGGCTGCAATGATTTATCAATTTGTTGTAAACAATTAAATTAATAGCCAACTAATCTGATTATTGATCATCTGATGTGTTTTTTTTAGAGGAAAAAAAGTCAAAATTCTTTGATTCCAGTGTCTTAAATAAGAATATATTCTGGTTTCTTTACTCCTTTATGACAGTAAATTGAATATCTTTGGATTGCCGACAACACAAGACACTTGAGGATGTCATCCTGAGCTATGAAAGAGACTGAATGACATTTTTCACAATTGTTCTATCATCTTATAGACCGAACAACTAATTGATTAATCGAGAAAAGAATCAACAGAGAAAATTAATCACCAATAAAAATAATAGTTAGTTAGCTGCAGCTTCACAGTGGAATGGGTTCATAAGGTGATAATGTACAATCAAAGCGATAACATCTTTTCTTCCTCTACTCACCAGACGTCCAGGACCAAGACCTTTGACCACAACACGGACGAACGTCACTCCCTTCGCTTTGGCTTTCTGTTCAGAGGGGACATAGAAGATTGATGTCTGTATCTGCAGCCATCCATCTGACTCCACTATTTAAAACAACTAGAGAAGTTTAATTTCCACTCCAGCATGGAGCAGGAGAAATTCACTTCAATACATCATATGTTCATCAATTCAATCAATTCATCATCTTTATATATGCCACAAAACAAGCCCATCAAAACATTCTTACATTACAGTGCATATACAAGGCAGGAAAAACTTTTATCTGTTGGTGACAGTAGCTGACAGATTCTAAAACTTGGATTTTTTTTCGTGGTTTACCAGCCAACTACACGAATAGACTGCCACTCCAGTCAATGGTTGACTGTGCTGACTGTAGAGTTAAAACGATTGGTCGATCAATGTCAAACAAGCCTTAGTTACAGCTTTGCAATTGTGAACAGAATATCTTTCACTTTTAGACTCTTACACAAAACACCTCGGGCTCTTCGATTGCTATTTTATCCATATTATCTGACAACAGGCTGAACGAGTGATCGGTTAATTGAGAAAAGCAGGTCAAAAGATAATGAAAATAAATGATGGTAGCAGCCGAACTTTACTGTCTGTAGAATAGAAAAGAACATAGAGGTTGACCAGCGTGACTTCTTTTTTTTGAGATACTAATAATTTTCCATCTAGGCTTTCAATCACTAACAAAATTAGATAAAACTCTCATAAACAGTAGCTACCAGGTTCCATTTTTCAGCTCTGCAGGCACCCAAAAACAGCAGATCAGAAGTCAGAATAATCTCACATATCTGCCCAGGTGATAAAAAAAAAAAAAAAAAAACTAGGGTGGCACTATGATAACACCCTCTTTTTCCAGTAATTCCAGCAATCAGGCAAATATAAAGTCCAAATGAGTACTCAACACCTACTGCTGTACTCCTGTGACAGTCATCAGAGAGAGCAGCTTATTTGCAACAAACATTTAATATTCATAAACTACATGATGTTGCACAGACTGAAAAAGCAGGATGTGATCTTCATTGATATGAAACAAAACAAATGCCAGGCCTGCTTGGATAACAGGGTGGCCTAACGAACCCTCAACAGTGACAAGCTCTTGAGCAACACACTGAACCTGACCACTCACAGTGAGTTACAATCTTCAAAATAACATACAGTATGGGAGCGTACCGTAGCAGCAGATATGCCTGCAGTCTGAGCAGCGACAGGCGTCGCCTTCTTGATGTTCTTGAAGCCTTCTGTTCCGCAGGACGTCCTGACCAACGACTGTCCTGTGCTCTCTGTCAGCTGGATATGTGTGCTAGAGTAAGACAGGACAGTTAACTGGGTCAATGCCTCATAACTGATTTTTTAAATAGTCACAAATATATATATATATATATATATGTTAGGGCTGCACAATGAGAGGAAAATGTGCAACATGTGATAACATTGTTTACTACTGCAAGAACAATATTACTTGCAGTAAACATATTAAAGGTCCAGTGTGCTGGATTTAGTGACATCTTGCAGTGAGGTTGCAGAATTGACTCTTCTCCCATGTGCCAAGCGCGTATGAGAACTACAGTGGCCGACGTGAAAACATGAATGTCCCTATCTGAAGCCAGGGTTTGGTTTGTCAGTTCAGTGTCACTGTAGACACGTGATGAATTCTGAGGGAGAGGACCTTCTCTATAAGTAGATATAAAGGGCTCATTCTATGGTGACAAAAACACACCATTCTTATTTTCAGGTGATCATGACCTAATGTGAACATAGTGATGAAGATTATATTCCATTTCTACCAATAGATGTCCCTAAATCCTACAAATTAAAAAAAAAATTAAGGGAAATTATTACCAGTCTTTCAATGAACAAACTGAACATTGAACTGAACACAAAAGGCAGCAAAAAAATACACTTCTTTCTAATGATAATTTGTTTCAACTAACTAACTACTAAAATTCCTGAGTGAAATACTGCAGTCTTTTGTGATGTGTTTATCATGCAAGTTGATATCAAAATACCAACTTAAAAAGATATACTGTGCAGTCCTAATGTATATCATACACCGTTGCAGTGATAACAAGAGATACATGTTCCTATTACTGATTTGACTGCATCACATAACAGCATATAAGGAGCATAGCTAAAGAAAAAATGCATCAACTCTGTAGGGGTCTGCTTCACTTAAACCAGCTTTTCCTTGCCACACAGATCTACTAAAAACAACATCCAGCAAACTCTACAAGACATCAGCCTTTTTTTTTTAACCAGGGTAAGTCTGAAAATAACTATTACATTTAAAAATATATATTTTCTACATGTTTAATAGCGTCTCTCTCTACTTTAAGTAACAGATGAAGTTAAGTGCTGCTCTCTTTTACAAGCACAACACAAAGATAGAGGCCTTACCTGTAATATTAGAACATCTTCCCTATGTAAGAGTCTTTGACAAGATCTTTACAAACATGAAGGTATGCAGAGTGATTTGTTATTCATGCAGTCCATAAGGAGGTACTTACAAAGCTAACCTTTAGGTTTGCAGACATCTAAAGGTGGCAAAATAAAATGCCAGTTCGAAATCTGCAAAACTGTTTAGAGTTTGTTTTCTTTAAATAAATAATTAAGGTTTGGCTTGTCATGGCAGTCATGACCGATGGCTCTGCTTCAGCAATATTGTAATGTAGCAGTCAGTAAAGTGATGTTAATGTAATGTTAGTAGCTGCACTTGTGTCTTAATAATCACATTTTTGCCACTTGTCCCATTTAGGATCCAGTCACCTCTCCATACCTAGATGATTATGGAACAAAATGATCTTAGCGAATCACTCTTTTGTTGTCATTCTTGCAGTTTTGACTTACTTGTTGTATGTGGCTTTAATGTGCGCGATTGGTAACTCCTCAAACTTCTTTCCACTCCACCTCAGTGGGCTGTCCTCGCCAGGCAGTGGAGGAATAATGCTGAAGGATTAAGGGGTACATATCTCATCAGTATTAATATACTGCAGTGAGTTGTGCTTCTGCTCAGGTGAACAAACACATAAGTTGAGAGGGAAAATACTAGAAATAGCCCAGGATCATTCTGTCAGAGGACAGACAGTGTGTACAGGTGCATGTGTGTTTTCCTCTGACCTGAAGTCTCTGGAGGTTGTCTCAGATTCTGTGGTAGATGCTGCGGTCTCCTGAAGTCTGACGACACTGGTACACAACGTGCGCTGCAACCCAATATTTCCACACCTGTGCACACAGAAATTCATTAGCACCATCTTCATAAACGCCACGATAATCACAAGTGTCACCTGAACATTGTGTACAACTGAACGCAGCATGCATGTCAGAACTAGCCGTTAGCTAACAGGGATGCTAGTAAAACACTTACAGAGAGCTGCCATTTGTGGTTAGGGAGGCGGCGAGCTGTCGGCAGACGTTACCCACAGAGCTAACTAATATACAGTTTAATTTATACATGTTTAATACGCTTTAAAAACAATTGCGCTTTCATACAGCAACTAATTTTAACACGACTAGCATGACATTGAAGCTGCTGTAAATTCAGAGCAGACCATTAATATCTTTATTGTTTTAGGGGTGGGAGGGGCACAGCAACATTATTATTACTACTATAAATACAGTCGCCACCTAAAAAAATGATGTAAAACACAAATATTCTTTTGATAAATATTGAAATATATTTCATTAATACTCACAATAAGAAGTTTTCTGTAAAATAAAAAAAATACTAATGTCATTCACCCCCACTTTTATCGTAATAGACCGTTCGTTTTTCTGCACAGGATTGTGGGTAGACGTAGAAATATGCTGCTTTCATGTGCTACATAAACCGTCGTAAAAATGTAGATACCATGGTTAACACTCACTAGACTTAACAAATAATCTGCCTCTTGCTCAAGAGAAAACAAATAAGAAAACTTAACATCGTGCACCGGCGTCAACATTTTCTTCTATCTGGTATTCTGCTATCACTAACGGAGTAACTTGGTTTTAAACTCCTCCTCCAGTCTGTTTTAATGAGTAGGAGCCAGCGTCGGGACTTTTTGTACAGACCGTGAATGTAGCAGAACAAGATGGCTGCGCCGTGTAGAAGGATGGCGAGTCGGTCTCTCTTACAGTTTCTGTCTTGTTTTAGCAGGACAGCGGTCGGGAACGCGGGGTTTCGTCAGTTTTCCAGTACATCTGTTTGTCGGGTGACTTTACAGACACAATGTGTCACGGAAAGAACAGCTTCTCCTTGGACTTTGATGGCCGCCGTGTGTCTGCAGAGGCTTCCGGTCATTTCAGCCGACTTAACCCCGATAGAGCAGCAGTTCAAACAGATGATGTACCAGGTGCGTTTGTTTAGCATTAAAGAGTGGTTCAGATGGTTTGTTATCCATACAACAAATCTGTTCAACAAATTCAAGATTCAAAACTTAAAGGTGCCATGTGGTGAAAAGTCAGATTTCCATGTCTTTTTTTTTTTTTTTGTTATAAAGCATTTATAGGTGCTCTATAAATTCTGTGAAAGTATCAAAACGTTCACTCTACAGAGAAATGTCCGCATTCAGAAACTGTGCCTGTAAACGAGCCGTTAGGACCTCCTTCAAGTTGTGATGTCACAACTATCCTATATAAAGGTATAAACTGCCTTTACAGTGCCGTTACAGCCATTCCCCAGCTGTAGTGACAGTACAGAGACACTAACAATATGGATGACCTGGAAACACTGACCAGTCAAAGCAGACTGGGTTTTTTTAGGGAGTAGGAGGAAAATAAAGAGTTTTCTTACATTAAGCATTTAAACATGTTCTAGTAGAAACCCCAAATATAAATATGATCCTGATAACTAGCTTAATGTGCGACCTTTAATTACCATAGCTGTTTGGAATAGAGCGCTTCAGGGATGATGGTTTGCTGTAGGCTGACGCTAAAGTTAGCATCACTCTGGTCCCTTGTCAAAAAGCCTATGGAAGTTTTTCATTGGATTTTGGACCATTGCTGAATATAACCTCTGTGGTAAACAAAAGTTTATGATATTTATAGATTTTCTTCAGCAAGACAATCTTCTCAAGTCAACACCACTTTTATGCGTTGTGAAGCCTAAATGCATTCGCCAGGAGCACAGAGTTAATGTTTGGCTATAAATGAACTACACCACAGTTGCGTGACTAAATATCTCTACCTCAACAAAACTGTAAAGCCGTTGGCATGATGATTTTATGTAGTCTCAGGGCCCGTCCACATGAAGCCTTGTCAGGGTGAATTCGCCAGAGTTTTTAACTGGTTCGGCCTTTCATCCATATGAAACTGGCGTTTTCAGAGGTTGAAACTGCATCTTTTTTTTTTTAAAGATTATTTTTTTGGGCATTTTTTAGCCTTTAATCGACAGGACAGTGAAGCGTGAAAGGGGGAGAGAGAGAGAGGGAATGACATGCAGCAAAGGGCCACAGGCTGGACTCGAACCCGGGCCGCTGCGGCAATAGCCTTCGTACATGGGGCGCCTGCTCTGCCACTAAGCCACCAACGCCCCCAAACTGCATCTTTTTGAGGCGGGTTCCAGAGTGCACAAATCTGAAGATGCCGCCTTTGCGTCTTCGTGTGTACAGCCAATGTGCAACTTTTGGCCAGCAATGATGTCATAGCCCCACCTCTCTAACCTCTCACTTAACCCCGGCAGGAAGCCGTCCCATCACAACAACAACAACGATGGCGGATTACAGACTTGTGTTCCTGCTACAGAACCCGCTGAGCCTATTGGGGCTTCAACAGAAAAATCTTCTCCTCCTCCTTCACTAATACGAGCAGCAGACAGTAATAGACAACTATTTACGCTACATTTTTGCGCGTGCTCCGCGTCTTCCTCTCCGGTTCAGAGCTGTATGCTCTGGTTTTTAGTGGCGCGCCATCTCCTGGCTGGCATATATACTGCAGCCTTTTTATGCGGTTTCAGTGGCCTGAACTGGCTTCATTTTGACGCCTGCATTCTTGAAGTCAGCGCCATGTTTACAGAATACTATCTGATCTGATCATTTTATTTGGCAGTTTCAAAAAGACAAGTCTTGTGTGGATATAGCCTCATTCAGGCGCTTGTTAGCAACCGCCTTTTTAAATACACACAAAAGTTCCAAAATGAACAAGTGGGGTATTTACTGATGTATTTTATGTTGTAGAACAAAATGTGAAATCACTTCAGCTTGTGTTAACCACAGACCTTATTTCAGGCATCTAACCAAAAACCTATTCAAAAACACCCATTGACTCTGAGACAAGTGAATTAATTCCTGAGGCACAGTATTTGCTTTAGTGTGCACATCATGACAATTTAACCACCAATCACAGCATAAGAGTGGAGACACATAAAAAGAAATCAAAGCACATAGGCCTAACAAATGATGATTATCTGAATAGTGAAGAAGCACTAATTTTGTTAACAACTTTCCAAATAGCCTGTTCTTTATTGTTATCATTTGCGCAACAATTACAGACAAGCAGTCGTTGTTGGCAATGAAAGTCTTAGGCTTCAGGCTCCCTCCAACAATGCTCATTAAATGTCTATGAAAAAAGAAAACTATGCAAGTAACAGCAAAATCTGAATCTAAGACATATAATAGCATGACTTTAAATGTAGCATTAAAATATAAACATAAAAAATTTAAATTAAGTCATAGAAATTTGTGTAGACAGTGTTGCGAATGAACAAATTAAAAGTAAACAGTAATTTAGCACATGTATATGCATAGTGAGAAGTAATAAATATATATACACGGTTATATACAGTTTTTAACACAGAAAGTAAAGTTTATAAAGTGAAAATTACTGTATAATGGTAAA
This sequence comes from Cephalopholis sonnerati, assembly GCA_019142605.1. Classification (NCBI taxonomy): domain Eukaryota; kingdom Metazoa; phylum Chordata; class Actinopteri; order Perciformes; family Serranidae; genus Cephalopholis; species Cephalopholis sonnerati. Next base: position 12,395,203 of record JAGQAX010000001.1, read on the forward strand.
GTGACACTATAATGGTAGATTGACAAGTGATGAGCGCAGTTCACAAGCTTCATTTATAGACTCAGTTCATATTTTGAAATTAAAAGTACAGTAATTGTGGCAGCTTCTTATTTCTGCAGTATGAATCCAGTCTGTGCTCAGATTCCTCACTTTCTGTGAATGACTGAGAGGTGCTGCTGTTCCCAGATCATAAAAATGTGAGACTGTGCATTCAAAAAAAAAAAAAGTTAAACCAGATACAACCTAAATTCAGCCTGTTCAGTAATTAATTATTATGTGTTTCCTTTCATTAGAATCATATTCTGGAATAAAATACTGCAATACTTCTGTTGGCTGAATGAATAACAAAAGGCCAACAGTATCAGTCTGTCTTAAATTGAGATCTAAAACAAATGAGTTGTATTTCAAATACACAATTTTGTCAAACCTCATTTAACCATAAATTTCGTGGTGATTATCGTGATATAAATTCTGTCCAAATTGCTTTTTGCTTCTTCACATTTCATGCAGCTGCAGACTCTGATCTTTCACACATTGTGACACCTACAGCTGTAGAATAATGTTTATCTGCAGAAGGTTAAGAGGTAGATGCCTGTCACATTGTTCCGCTGCAATCAGATGACACCAAGCAACTTTTTCCAAATGGGGTCAGTAAACAGAAGTCTACAAAGGGTCCTGGAGGTTGAGATAGAAACCTGCTCTGACTTAATTTCAGATGGAGCTGGAGAAGAGCGTGCTGTCGGACCACGAGCTGCGGCTGCTGGAGGACGCCGAGAGGATGAGTCGTAAGCAGGCGGACAACTATGACTCAGATGAGGAGGATGTCAGGGACCAGGAGATCATATTGGCTCAGGATCTGGAAGACTCCTGGGAGCAGAAGCTGAAGAGATTCCAGCCAGCGTCGAGGGTTAGAGGTCAGTAGAGGAAATGGACAAAATATTTGATTATTGGGGTAATATACACAATATGAAAATCTACTGCAATATTACAAATGTGCCTGATGAAACAGATGATAGAATCCATGCTGCCTTTGAGTTGCTCCAGTCATTAATCAAGTGAAACAGAATGGAAAAGAAATTTAGATCATCTGAAGGCGTCGCACACATCTGGGTTTAAAGTAAATTACCAGGGAGCAGAGAGACTTGTATTACTCTCAGTGCAGGGTTCTAATGGTTTTTTGACATTCAGGAAATCTACTCGCTCCAGCACTCCCAATTTGCATTTTATTTCCTGTGACATTTCCAAAGTTTGTGTGAATTTTGGTCCACAGTCGCAAAGAGACGTAGCTGTTGTGAGACAGCTGACGGTCCTGTCTCTTGTTTAGCTGATGTAGATAAGGACCTGACCTCACTGGAGCGCTGCCTGTCCGACACGCTGCTTCTTCTGGCCGAGCATCAGATCGGGAGTGAGAAGTTGTGGATGCTGCCTCAGACTCAGTGGCAGGAAGGAGAAACACTGCGGCAGACGGCCGAGAGAGCCCTCGCTTCTCTGCCAGGTAACATGAACATGAGCTGTTAAAGGCTGACGCAAGTTATGTTTAGTTGAAGCTGCTGATATTCAGTCTGCTTTTTTTATACCCTTAACATTAGTAGTTAGTATTTTCAAGTGTTTTTCTTTGTATTCTGTTGGATCATGGGGAACTGAAATTACACTGAAACCACTTATTCTGTCTGTTCCTTTAATATTTGCTGTGGCTCACAGAGACCTAGCTTTAACTAACGCTTTGACATTATACTGTGATATAAAATGTTTGACATGTAGACAACACTGGTTGATATCAGAAATTTAAAGTCCTCATGTGCAGAGATTTTATGTGGTTATGTCAGAGGTGGGACCAAGTCATTGTTTTGCAAGTCACAAGTAAGTCTCAAGTCTTTGCACTCAAGTCCCAACTCAAGACAGGCAAGTCCTGAGTCAAGGTCCAAATCCTAAACTTAAGTTTTTAGTCCTAAACAAGTCATAATGCTCTCCTCAGCATATGTAATACAATTTTAAACACTGTAATAATATTATACATTAAAAAATATTCATTCATTTTAAAAACCAGGAATTCTTTTTTTCAAATTTGAATATATTTGTTAAACCAGGTGCAATTGAACTTGGACTTTATTAGCATATAGCCCAATAACTAGTACCACGATTAGCTCACAGCACCCACATTAGTTCTCTAACTGTTAATAATAGCCTTGACTTACAGTTCTTTGTGCAACTTCAACTCTTGAACAGAGTTAGAAGTTTTGCATATTGCAATTATTTTTGTCGACCACTGCATAGATTTTGTATCCCAACAAAATTATTTTTGGTGTATTTTTTTTCCCAACTGGTGCTCGGTAAGGAACTGAGCTGAATGAGTTCCCTCTGAGTGGTAACTCCTTAAAAAAGTCTGAGATGTCCGGGGCTGTTCATAAAACATTCAGGACACCACAGTTTATTCCACACTACTGAAGCTGCTCCTCTTTTTTCGGAACCACTGCGGAGCTGGTCATAATTTTGCTTTTAGCCATGCTTGCTGTTGCCGTGGGTAACATTATGACGTCAATATGTGAACAAGTTGAAATATCATGAGTATCATGATATGAATTTTTCAAATGGTTTATACCAGTATTATTGTGAACGAGACAATATGACACACCCCTAACCCAGACTGCAGCAAATGTATTCTCTAATTTCAAGTATATCATTTAACCAGTTAAGGAGGTCCTGCATGACATTATTCAGCTACAGGTCATATACTTACCAACATTATCCCTATCAAGCACAGCAAACAGTCATCCATGCTTTTGTCCCAGAGGCATTTTGGGTTTGATATTCCCAGCAGGAGCCATCTGCACTACTCCTAAAATATATCTGTTTTCCCTAAAAATAGAACTAGTTTCATATTGCCAATATGTCCATGGCTTTCCATATTAACTGTATGAATGCTCTTTCCTGTATTTATATAAGTTTATGTTGATGCATTATGATCACAGTGGTTATTGTGCTGCAAAAAAAGCTACATATTTCTATTATCCATGCATTAATGATAAAATCAGTGTTTGAAAAGTTCATGTTTTATTATTATCTTTACTGCTGGAGCACTAATTCTTACTGCCTTACCTTTTATTCATGGTTAATTCTAGCATCTTTGAATGTTCCTGTAAATAAATGGGTATTGAAGAGTGCAGAGGGCATGTGGAAATTGGTTATAATGTATTTCAATTAACCTCAGAGCCATCGCTTAGGCAGGATATAGGGTACTATCCATTTCCTAAATATCAGCAGTTATAGGTTGTATTATTGTCAACACACTCCATTTGCTGCATTATTACTGTGTCCACATCCAAATCTCTTTAGCTGTAATGACCCAGTTTTATCCTGAGGATCATTAAAGTTTGATGTGATCATATCTAAAATAGCTGTGTGGTACTTGCTGTACAATCATCCATATTAACCACAACAAGAGGATCAAACTGTCCTTAAAGGGACAGTTCACTCCAAAATCAAAACTACAGATTTTTCCTCTTACCTGTGGTCGCTGCCAAGGTTGATTAGGTGTGAGTTGCCGAGTGTTGGAGATATCAGCCGTAGAGATGTCTGCCTCGTCTTCAGTATAATGAAAAGAGATGGAAACTAGATAATCCACAGACCTTGTTGTGAGCAGTTTCAGATAGGAACTATTTTCCTTCTGCTGAAGAACACATGCATCTACTCATGGACGAGAGGCTTGTGCTCGTGACAGTGCGAGATACAAACATTAATTGAGTAATCCTCTGCTGTAATGTTAGCTCAGTGCTGCTAGGTGAGTTAGCAGTAGATGCATGCTTCCTTCTTGGTAGTGATATGGTTGGCAGGTATTATGTGGTAGAAAGAAAATAGTTATCTCAAATAATTGGGTCATGATTTCTGGAAAGAGAAATTACTGTTGAAGTTTTTTTAATTTATGTTTTTGCGCACATTAAGGACCACAAGCTGAGTACCATCTGGGTCCATTATATTGGAGAGAAGGCAGACATCTGTACGGCCAATATTTCCAACATTGAACAACTCACACCAAAACAATCTAGACTGATAAACAGCACCACAGGCAAGAGGAAAAATATGTATTTTTGATTTTAGGATGGACTATTCCTTTAAACCTCCATCATATTCCAGTAATTAGTTCCAAGCTGTCACCTCCAGTGATGTCAGCTGTCGATTAAGCTTCAGGATCAGCATCAGTAAGCAAAAAGGAAGTTTGGGTGTCGAGGCTGGCAACACATGGAACAAATGCTCGAGTGACCCTGTAATCACCCCTCGCACAAGATATTTAACATTAACTGTAAAACAGACTTTTTCCTCAGGTTTTTTTTTCTCTCTGATTCTGACGGAAATCAAGCCTTTAAGCTCTTAACCATTTAAATAAACTGCCAGTGACTGAGCATGTTAAACTGTTTCACAACACTGCTCATGAACTATTAATGTGCCAACTCCATCAATCACTCCCCATTAAGACTTTCCACTTGACATTAACGTGTGCCATTTGGTGGAGAGTTTTATTTAAAGTGCCTCACAGTAGCAGGAGTCAATCCATTTTTAATATAAGCGGACTCAGTGGGAGTTGCGTCTCTAACATGGCCGTGTTGGTGCCTTACTCTGCATGTTGAGCCAACTGGGAGCATGTGATTTAGACGACATGAGATTTGATTAAAACTTAATTGAGAAAAGTGTTTTGTTGTCACAGCGGAGGACGGGAAACAGTATTAGGGTAGTACCACACTTAATTATACCACAGCATAAACTAAATACAGCTTCAGCATCTGCATAAAACTTCGGAACATCTGCACTTAAACTCACCTTTTGTCTCCAGCTGAATGAACTCACACTCTGTTCTCTTCCCACAGCATCTGGTTTCAAGGCGACTTTCCTCGGAAATGCCCCCTGCGGAGTGTACAAGTACAAACTGCCCAAGGCTATTCGGACAGAGAGCTCGGTTGGAAGAAAGGTGTTCTTCTTCAAAGCCATTTTGTCAGAAAGCGGCCCCCCTGTAGCCCCAAATGCTCCGATTCTGTGGTTGAAGAAAAGTGAACTGCAGCGCTACCTGAAACCAGCGTACATGATGCAGGTGGAGCGCTTCTTCCTCAACCTGTGATGCCTAAACACAGAGCCGGGACACTGTCTTACAACACGATATTTATGAGGCCCAGAAAGTTAACCTTGTCACTTATCTGCTGTCTTATGTCATAAAATGTTCTCTCATTCAATGTATGTGTTTAATTGTATAAATAAATTGTTTTTCCAGACAAATGGTGTGCTTGGTGTGTTTTAAGTCAGTAAAACCCTCACAACCAAGTAATATCTACACCAGTATGTATAGGACTTCTACAAAATCATCTTAAAATGAGTCCTACATTTCTAAAATCTCAGTAAAAACTAGGTGTTATAAGTTTTTTAAAATAAGCTAAAATTTACTGATCACAAAGTCTAAGTGTGATCCCTTAATTGTAAGTAGACTGCAATTATGTCTACCCACAATGCCCTCCCTCAAGCACTAAATCACCCTCTAGCTAGCCTTAAAAGGTGATGAGCTGCATCATAGTGCAGTGCGCATCTTGGATGCAGTCAACTGAGTGAAATGACTTGTAAGTATCTAAGTACAGGCCATGACAAGAGCTGGTCGAAATCTCTAAACACTAAGGAAAGGTACTTAAGTGCGTCCTCTCTCATCCCCCTCAGCACAGGATGCTCTGGACCGTTCTTTACAAAAAGAAAGGAGATAATGCCTGTACACAAATCCTTGTGGCAGCAACATTTAAACTGATGCACCATTAGGCTGTTTACGAAAACGAGAAGCTGATCTTGCATATATTCAAAAATTATTTTCATACAGTCATACTAATTGGGATCTATGTCGATTAAATCTGAGTGAACACTTCTCAATGTGACAACCATTTAATTACCAATCACGATGACACTACAGCTGGTGTTGTTTCCACCTTGTAAGTTTGTGTCATCGTACCAAAAAGTGGTCCTGGTAACACCTATTATAGCGGGAACTACCACAGAAGCCATTCTCAGTATTTTGCTAGGAGAAGTAGGGAAGCGGCAATTGGCCCCTGACTTTGCACCCCTGGCCCACATTTGTTTTAAGTCTCGATTGCTGTATCGTGGCTGGAGTGATCCCATCACAAGATGGTCTATAGTTTTTGTGACTGGCAGCCTATATTCCTTTTTCAATTTCAATTCCAGCCATGGTACTGAAGTCAAACTTTTATATAGCCAGCATGAAACAACACAAGGGTGAAAATATCTAAAATGTGCTTTTAGTAGTCCATCTTTCGAACATTGTAGTTTTACCTTGACAGATCCATGTCAGTAACATCCGCTGTCACATAATTACAGAGCCTAGTGTAAGTGCAGTCGAATTCTATGTTGTTGTTTTTGTTGTCTTTTCCTAAGTCCTAATGAATTCTCCTTCACAACTTTCCTTGACCTCATGACACATTCTATTAAGGTCACGGAAAAGTGTTGAGGAATACATAGGGTGTATTTTTTTGACAATTCGACTGTAGCCCATGTCACAATCCTGCATTGTGTCGCATTTTTCAATGTATTGAGACATGTTCAAGCAAAGCTCATGGAATATATTTCCCTTGCAGTTATGCAGACAATGTCAGTATGTGCTATTTGGAATATTACTTGAAAAATCTTAGGTGAAATAAACAACGGCATGGTAACCATTGAAGTGAGAGTCAAATGTTTGTGTGTTGAATTCAAATTTAATTGTTTCTGATTTTCTAAAACAGAAACTTCAAAATGAGTCATTTCCATAAAAAGTTTACAATTTGTAATTTCTAGGTTTAGGTAAATCAATTATTACATTTTAATTAATGGTACATAGGTAATGTGAAGGTTTGGAAGAATCACACTGAGGTGAACATTTGATTGTATTCATCAGTCAGTGCATATCAGGATGTTCTCCAGGAACAAATGATTATTAGCTCAAACAAATCATCTGAACAGGTGCTGACGTCTTGCCGAAAGTGTTTCCCTTTTTTAGATCTGCTGCAGTTAATGAGTACACACTGAGCGCTGAAAACTGAAAACCAACTGTTGTTGCTGCTGATTGAAGTGCACACTTTATCCTGAACTGTGTGGGCCTAGCAGGCCTGCTGGAGGTGAAGTGCAGAGCTCCAGCAGCAGGCAGATTCTCACTGTACAACGGTAGATGGCAGTATTTGCACACCAGCCACAGAAAAGCACTGTGAGAAGCTGTGTAATTACGCCTGTGTGGTGACCTCAGAGGGGGACTGCAGAGAGAGCTTTTCTGATCAACTTGGCTTCCTCTTACTCATACTGAAAATATCCATCATAGCAAGCAAATGTTCCTCTGGAATAGTTACGATAATTCGTCTTAGGTAAGAGCATTCTGATGTTCCCGACCCAGTCTCTGCAATCAGCCTGTTCTTTCTATTTGTGTCTGCTGGGATAAGGAGTTATTAATGTTGGCATTAGATTTTTCCATCTTTATTTTCAGGGTTTGTTGAAAGCCCGTGGCCCGAGCTGTTTGTGAAATTGGCTGAGTGCAATGCAGCTCCGCTCTGTCAGTTGAGATGTGAAGGTCAGGATGAGCTAATAAAGGCCATTTCTAACTGTTAGACAATTTGGTTGGCACACAAAACCAGAGCTTTCTGTTCTGCCAGCTGACAGTGGCCTCTTGCTGCCCTCTTGCTGCCCTCCTGCTGCCCTCCGTCCAGTTCTGGTACCTGACGTCCAATCAAGGTGTAATCACAGGTACAAAAAGAGCAGCAGTCACTGCTTTCATCTCCAAGGGGAGTCTGATGAAAGCGTCTTTACCCAGTTTGTAGTGAAAGGGCCAAAGAGGTTAGAGAAATTGGCTTGGGATCAAAAGGTTGCCAGTCTGAGTCCTGAAACCATCAGGGAGTTTTAACTGACCAGATGTCTTTCTACCCTCCATGGAAAACTAGTCAATGTGTTCTTGAGCCAGGCACCTTTACCACACTGGCTCTTCTTGACCTGTTTGAATGGTTGTTGGGCAACTCATGGTTTGAAATGACTCCATAAATGCAAGAAAGATGAATGTTAAAGGGACATTCCACCGTTTCTACATGTCAAAGTCAAGTTAATAGTCACAGGGAGTGCTACTTTGGTTGTGAAAACAGGTAGAACATGTCCTGTTTGTCTCTGTCTGGATTATGTTCAGATACATTTTTTGTCAGTGAAACACAACATTTATGTACCACGCTGGAGTTGCAGGGAGGTGGTCAGAATCTTTGGAGGACATGCACAGCGCTAGTCGGATTGCCAGATAATTCACATATCCGTACTTATAACTGTCTGAACTCTATCTGTTCATTTTTGATTTCCAGTAGGTGTTATCAGCGGGCAGAGACCAAAATGCCTCTGGGCGCAGTTGGACAGACTTACAACCAGAGCAATGAAACTTGTGACATAGTGCTGAGCGAAACATGCAATGGGGGTTGTGCTTGGTCCATTTTCAAGCAGGAAAAAAATGGCTACTAAAAATGGTCACAAACTTTCTCCAATCACAGCTAAACTGTACACAAAAATGTGGTTCTGGAAACATTTGAGGTCGGAACTAGGCAATGCAGTAACAAAATCCTGATTTATATTTGATAAGAACCACCTAGTTTGACAGTTTGATATCTGAGTTTTATGAGCCTGGCACATTGCACCGGAAGGAACAGAGACTGATGATGCTGCTACGTCAATCATCATATCAAACCAGCCCCATATTAGATAAACTGTTGTGATTGGACTGCCCAGGATCCGACCAGGGGAAATCTGTTTGAATAGGAGGGGGACTAGATGCATCTATCTGAGCAAATGAAACATGAGCTTGCAGATTCATTTGACTCCTAGGCTAACAAAGTGCAGGACTGTGAAGCCAGCATCCTGGGTTTGTATGCAGACTCCTGTCTGTGTTTAGTTTCAGGCAACAAAACCAAGATAGAGAAAGATCGTGATTTTGGTTAAATGTTAATGAGAAACGGTAAGAGAAAAATAATGCTGTTGTCTCTATGAGTGGAGAATGTGTAGCAAGAGTACCTATCTTGGCAGAAAACAACTGAACTACGTTGTCAGTTAACATTTTGCTGATATATTGAGCATCAACACTTTGTTGACCTGCCAGATATGCTAATTAGCAACATTTTCTCATTACGTGTCCCTCAGAAATCTTTTTGTTGTTTCAAATTAGGTATTTATAGATGAGATTTCTATGAGACAGGGCTGGTCTCAGAAAAAGATCCTGATAATGCCGTCAGGGAGGCTCTGACTACAACATGATGTTCAGTTGCATTATGAGAAGTGTAGAGTAATGACTTAAATTTTGACCATTCTCTTTTAAAATCTGTCTCTTGTGATTCCCCCCAACTTTATGAAAGTGCAATACTAAACCCCATAACTACACTTTAAAAGATTTAAAAAGGAAGAGTTCTTTGTCCAAACCCTTTAGTGTGAGGTGGAGTGCAGATACATAATGTTGCGATTTCAAAAAATGGGGGGACTTTTAAGTGACACATTTTAAAAGACTGGCCAAAAACGAAGAAGCAGAGGCCGAAATTTTTAGTCCAGCTCCAAAAAAGCTGGAACCTACATTGCCTATAATGCAACTCAATTGAGTCTAGTGTTAGACCTCCCCTGGCCTGTAAATGCCCACATCTTTTTAACCTTTATGCCCCAGTTTGTAATATATAATAATATATTTAATATATAAATGTAGTCTCCAAGCCCAAGTAGTGATATGATTTGATACGATTCGATACAATTCGATACAATATGGTGCAATTTCATACCATACCATACTGATATCAACCTATACTGATGACATCACTTTGACATCACCAGGGTTACTTTAGAAAGCTCTAGCTACTCACCTAGTTAGATGGTTACTTTGTTTACAGGGGGAAGACTCTCACAGCAGCAGCAGCAGCAGCACAGGAATGAAACAGCACTGAACAATATTAGTGCAAATAATCAACTATCAAAAACACGAGTTAAAAGTTAAAAAAGGATGCTCTTTGAACATACAACAGCTTTCACAGGCTGAGTAGTAATCCTCACGTTGAGTGAACCCATATTTGTATAACATCAGAGAAGAAATAATTTTTCTTACTTCCTAGAACAGTTGATTAATTTTTGACTAGCTCCATGCAGAAATTATCAAGACAAATTTGTACATGTGTTCTCTTGGTTTGATTTCCTATTACAAGATCAACAGATCATCATGTGTCTTGCGTCATACAGAGGCACAGACCTGCCATTGCCAAAACACCTGAACAGGTCAAGACAGGAAGAGGGAGAAGATCACAGCTTCACTTCAATAAAGTGTCTCACCTCCTCTTCCTGCCAGAGGCTGGCCCCACAGTCTCCCTCTCCATCTAATTAGATAGCACATGATAGCAGGGGGATAACAAATGTCAAAAGAAAGGCCTTGCAGTTTTTCGCCACTGTAAAGGGTAAAAGTGAGACGGTAAATGCCTGGAATGAGGTGCACAGCTCGGAGGTGGCCGATGGCCGCTTTTCAGGCCCTGGTGCTGGAAACAGTTGCACATAGAGCAGAGGATGTTACCACTGCACCATACTGCCATATTCACACTGGCGTCGTTCTCACTGGGGATTTCAAACTGATTTTAAAGCAGCCACTGAATTTTTTAACCTTATTCTTGTGATCCTTTGAAGTTCAATGCAATGAGTGAGGCACTGCCAGGCTGAGGGGCTCAGATCCATTAGGATGTCCTGTGCTAATAATAGTACATTCACTTATGGCACTGTCAGGCACCATCAGGGGTACAGGCCTCCACCAAATGCTAAACTGTATCTCCTCTTCAGTAGGTACTTTTCCATCCACCTGTTTTTATGCCCATTTTCAAATTGCACGGAATGAAAATACCCCAAATTTGAAAAAAATCTCAAAATATAGCAAGACAGTTTCAGTGCTTTGGAAGGGTGGAAACGGTGGTGTATCGATAAAATAACACTCACAGTGGAACCTTTCATAGAAGAAATATGGCACAAAGTGCTTTACAATAAGGACATTATATGCATTGAGTGCTTCACATGAAAATAGACTGAACAGGCCAACAAGGCCATTCTGTGTAAAAGGACATTTACATAAAGTTTAAAAAAAAAAAAAAAAGAGAGTTTCAGGCCTGTATCAAGCAGGTCATAGCTTGTTAAAGCCTTGAGTGAAGAGATGTGTTTTCAGCTATCTTTGAAAAATATTTAGCAAACGGGCTTCCCTGATACTGTAGGCAGTATGTTCCACAGCTTTTGGGTGTGATTGACAAAGGCTGCATCCCAGATAAAATGTAAAAGCTCTCCTCGTTGTCTCTGGATGGCTTTTAACATGATTATGAATGCACACTGGGCTATTACCAGGACTCTTCCAATAGCACATACTGTAGTTGCATAATTATCTGTCCATTTTTGCCTCCCCGTTGTTATGCATCCTTTGGTTACCTTTGTTTGAGGTTTTACTGGTGCTCTCTTTACTTAATCCACATCTCATTGAGCCCTCTTTTTCTGTGGCACCTAACCATAGACTGTATGTGGAGATGGACGACAGAACAACTTCAGGCCACTCCAGGCTGTTTCCTTAGATAGCAATGGAAGCATGATCCACCCTGCTCGCCCTCTGACTGGCTAGTACTTGGTGACTTCGTTGGTTGGGTTGGTTGGGTTGGTTGGGTTTAGGCAAAAGGAGTGAGGATGGTTAGGGTTAGGGTAAGAATGTCAGGGTAAGCCAATCTGGGGTAGAGTTAGCCAGAGTAGGGCAGGTCACGCTTTCACTAATCTAGGAAATGCAAATTTGCCCCCAGGAAGTGCGGTGGGCTTTGAAGCCAATTTTTTTTTGGAAAGTCTTGACGAGCAGCACACAATTATTTTATCCCCAATTAAGTTTGCGGCGTGCGAAACCAGAAGTAACTGGCTTGGGTGGCAGAAGTCTGTAGTGCGACTGCTCCATGGGCCACACATTGCAGTAGCAGTGCCGATCATCGTAATTTTATACACAGCAGATTAGCTTTTTTGGCTTTATGTGCCACTGAGCAACTTTCATAGGAATGAGCAGGGCCCTGCCTCCAATACTGTATCCAGTTCTCTTTATACATTCATAGACAGCTGGACAGCTCCCCAAAAAGGGAGCTAAAACATCTTGAGCATCCCCTGGTGACTGGTTGCAGTATAGGTAATTACCCCTGTACCCTTCATGTGAGCAGATGGACCATGAGCTAAGCTAAAAGACCAAAGTACAGGTCAAATAATGTTTTCCTAAAGATTATTTGTGTCATTTTAGGTGGCTCTTATCACGCAGATGTATGTTCAAGTGTTCATTTTTCTGGTAAGTTTGGTTGTAAGTAGTTGTTTGATGCCATAGACTGTATCAAATAATGGACGTAGCTACCCTGATCTCACCTACTGGTTTGTGGACCCTGGTTTTGAAGGCTTGAGTTTGTGGTTTAGGCTGTCGCCATCTTGGTTTTTTTGAGGCAGAGATTACCTTATTTAGACAATAGTTTGGAGCTGTGAGGAGAGAGGTTGGGTCTGACTGAGAAGCTTAGGACATTAACGACAGCTTGTTACTCAAGTGACCCCGCCCTTAAAAATGCATAGCTTTGAACTTTAATATAAACGTATGTGTTATATAAAATTAACCTCCTGCATAGTTGTTATGAATGTTGAAATCAGCCATAGAGACTAAAACAATTTCTCCTGCTGCAGATCTTGGCACATTTGTATAGGCTTCATTCTTCAGCCCCAGAGGCTGTTGTGTCTCATGCTTTAAAAAGGGGATGTGACGTTATGACTGACAGCTGTGATTGACTCGTGATTGGGTCATATGGGTGTATAAGCAGGACCTCAAAACTGTGGCTCCACCCCTGATCACTACCATGCAAATTCTGGCTCCAAGAGCCATCACAAACGCAAGATGGCAGTGTCCATGTCTGGGATATTTTGGCTTTATTTTGTACAGTGGAGACATACACACGCTATGCACCTAAGCTGACTGCTTATCTCGATGGACCCACTCCCAATATTCGGATGAGAGTCATGGATGAAAAACTGCATAACTTTGCATTTTCCTTTGCCAATTTTCTGGAAATTAGGTATATAAATTTGCGTTACATTTAGATGGAAACCCCATTATTCACACTGTCGGTTGATGCAACATTGTGTTCATATATCATAACAATTCTTTCATAAGTAGCTATAAAAAAATACTGCATAGGTAAAATCTACACACGTTGGCAGCAGTTTTGCAGAGCAGTGAAAATGGATTTAGAGCAAAAGAGCACAGTCAAACTTCTCCACTCTGACCTGTCATTGTCATCTGCGGTTATAAACAAAGCCTGGCTCCAGAAGACAGCAACCAGCAGGGCAGCTCTCTTTGGAGTCAACCTGACTTAGTGAGAATAAAGGACTGCACCCCCTCCCCTCCCCTCTCCTTCATCAACTGTGTTTATACACTGAACCTTTTTTCTTCTAAAAATTTTATGCAAATCTATGACTGGGAGGGATGTAAGCAGGCCAGTCGTCCACAGCAGCTTACAAAACCATTTGATAAAGAAGCTTATTAAGACTCTTTATGTAACACACAATAACACAGAGAAACATGCAGGTAAAGGAGTGCCGTTCAGAGCAAGTCTTCTGGATCCCGACCGAGCTGGACCACCTTAAGCTCCTTAACCACCACCCTCCTTAGTTCCACTCTCCCAGCATGCAATGCTACCAGCACTGCACTATATTTCTTACCCTTAATCATTCAGTGACAGTCAGCTAAGCACGCACACTTTCAGCCCCATCCTGCTTCTCCTTTATACAGCTGCACAAACTGAAACAGAAGTCTGCCAAGGGAGTTTTGCCTTTCTGTTAACCACCATTCAAGTGCATTCACTCACCGGTGTTCCTACTACCTAAGCACCTAACAATAGATTAGGTTAGATCCAACTTTATTGTCATTGCACGCAGTAAGTACTGGTACTTACATCTTACCAGAGAGTGCAAACGGTAGTAAAAGTGTACTTAGAGATATATAAAGATAAACTAATGTGCAGAAGTAAACAATACTAGCCCTGCACAGCCAGCTCACACCAGCTACCACACTGCAAACAATCCCTTTCTACAAACAAGCACAACAGTCTGTTATCTCCAGCAATATGTGAGTATCAAACAAAAAAATCTACCAGGGTGGAAAGAAAGGGGACTTGGTTAGATCTCCAACATAAAATCAGGCCTCTGCAAAACAATATGTTGCCTTTAAACCAGTAAAAATATATGTACAATTAGAAATTAATAACAATTAGTGAATTGAGAAATTCCACATTTTTGATTCAAAACAATTTACAAGTCACATTTTTTTTTTGATAATAGGCCTAATAAATGTTCATGACTAAATAAACAAGTTAGAAATCTAGAAAAATAACATCAAACTAAGCTATTATTGATTAAGAGTTTAACAGGCATACACTCAACTTATCTGCATCATCAGGACTGTGTGTGTGTGTGTGTGTGTGTGTGTGTGTGTGTGTGTGTGTGTGTGTGTGTGTGTGTGTGTGTGCCTGTGTCTGTGTGTGTAAGAGTGATCAGATTTGATCAGATTTTGCCTGGCAAAAAAGCAGACCACCAACTGACCTCTGCTTTGTTGCTAAGGAGCTATTCTTGAATTGCATTTTTTTCAGTGTACTGAAAACAAAACCCCAGAACCCACTACTTGTATCACAATAGTCAGTTTTACAACCTCAGAACACAGTATTTCTGCCATAAGAGCAGACTGTTAAACTGTGACAATGTTAAAAGAAAATGCAACAAATGCAGTAGGCCTACTACCTGCTGCGTTGCTCAGGGCTTTCTAACAGCCAGCGTAGCAGACTGGAGGGGGAGGAGGTGGGAGGAAGTGGGAGGAGGGGCTGTATTTTGTGGCAGCGACCCGTTGCTCTTGCTAATGTCTGTCCTGTTGCAGAGATGTGATTTCTGTCCCTCCACTGGCTGGATAAGCATCTTCATCTCCAATCATAAGCAGATGGTCAAAGTAGAGTGTATTTTTCCTGGATGTAAAAGCTGTGGTGTCATTTGGGGGGGCAGTATGGTGGAAATGGTTGAGAGGTGAGTCACAGGTTCCAGCCTCGAAACAGGCCTCTACAAAATTGGATGTATATTTGAGTGCATCACTGAAATCCTACCTGCCTCACTGAAAATTTCATCCCAACATGCATTAGAATGGTATAGAATATAAAATAAGATTGTTTAAATAAATTAAAATACATTAAACATTTGTATTTATACTTGTTGGTCACTTGAAACTGGAAAAAACACTGGCAATTGAGAAGGTATTTACAACAGTATATTTTATATTTTAAGTAAGCCAGTACATAAAACCAAATTAAATACATGAATGCTAAATGGAATAAATATGTTTCTATTCTGTAATTTGGTTTAACTGACACTTTAAAGTAAGACTATGCATCCACTAAAAGAAGTAATAATACGCTCTTCCTCTTCCAAATAGCTAAATGCCAATGGAATAAAAAGCACACTTGCTACGTCAATATGCTAATGTTGGCTAATGTTAGCAAACTTAAGCTTGATGTTGTGTAACCTACATTAATGAGTAATGTCATAGCTCCTCTCTTCTTGTGCTACTTTAACACTGTCACAGATTAATATGATTTCCTTAAAAAGGCACTGTTTTTTGGCACCAAGGGGCAGCAGAAACAAGCAGTAAGCACAACATTATCTGATTGATGTTGCATTAAAATGTTGATTTTTAGCAGTTGTGTTCATATCAAGCAGATATGACCCAACATTTGCATTCTTTTCAAGTCAAGTTTGTGTCCACCTGGCGAATTCCATAGATGTATAAAGAGAACTGCAGCGCTGGAGGCGGGGCCCTGTTTATTCCTACAGTATGAAAACTGCTCTGTATGCATGAAGCTAAATCATTGCAGTATGAAATGACCCTGATCCTTTGCACTGTGGGGCCCATAGAGCAGACATACTAGAGACTACGTACGGCCAAACAGCTAACTTCCAATTTAGCTCTCTGCTAACTTCAGTGGGTATAAAAATGATTTAACCATGCAGCTCTTGAAGGGTTTAGAAGTGTTATTGGACCAAATAAATTAAATCCTGGTGCTGTTCCTGGGGGCTTCATGAATGCAAGTCCAGTAATAACTCTCCTTTTAGCTCTGATTTGGTCTCCACCAGCTCTTAAACGAAAGCTGCTAAATGCTCCCGAATGTTAACCAGCCAGCCATTAACTTTGCCTGCGTGTTGTCTGGTGCTGGAAATGTAGCATATAATCAGTTTTCAGAGATTTGAACCAACACAGTAGCCTACAGCTGTGGGCCAGAAAATGTAAACAATGAGTAATGATGCTAAAACACATGCTAGAGCTTTGGGCAACTCAGGTGATAATTATCTGTGGGTCCATCACATGCTGTACTTGTAGTTGATCTATTGCTGATTTAAAAATATTGATTATAGCTGATTTAAAGCCATTGATGCAAGAGAACCCTGGGAAATGATGGCAAATACAATAATTCTGCAGGCATCACTTGTGGCTGCACAGATTAAGCAAGCTACCTTATGTGTGGAGGTAGAGAGGCAGAGGTCACAGCACTTTAATGATCCAGGGCTCCATAGA
This sequence comes from Cephalopholis sonnerati, assembly GCA_019142605.1. NCBI lineage: Eukaryota > Metazoa > Chordata > Actinopteri > Perciformes > Serranidae > Cephalopholis > Cephalopholis sonnerati. Next base: position 12,411,845 of record JAGQAX010000001.1, read on the forward strand.
GAAAACACATATACACGCTAATATCAGTGATAAATGGGACCATAAAGTGCATATTTTTTTCGAATGGATAAGCTTAATGTAAATGTGTGAATGTGATTTTATGAGAGATGATTTGTATGCGACAGAGTTAGTGTACTGTGATGCTATATCTTTAGCTGAAGCAAGGCATTAAATCATCAAACTAAATGTTTCATATTTCACTTTTGGCTGTTCCTGTTTTGTGTAAGTCCAGCCTGAGTGAATCTGCATGTATTAGGAAAGAGCGAGAGATTGTGTGTGATGTTGTTGGGATGGAACAGTTGGAGATGGCAGACGCTCCTCCTGCTTCCTCCTGCCCCAGCCTCTACTCTGCAGGAGGAAGATTTAGTCCTCCACACCTCCGTCTATCCTTCCTTCTCGCCTTCCTCCTTCCCATCCCTTCTTCCATCCCTCCATCTAAAGCTGTGTCTCTCTCAGTCATTCTTATTATGAATATATCATAGATTTGTTTCTTCTGTTGTGTTTGTGTAAATCCTGCATATGTGATGTAATTTATCTTCATATCTCTGTCAGGTGTAAGCCTGGAGGGGGTTATATGTTCAGTTGTGTGTAAACATACATGACTGCATGTGTGTGTGTGTATCTATCTGCTGCTAATCTCACACACTACTGGAGCCATCAGCCTAACATTTGTTGTGCACATGTATGACTCTATGCTGCAGGGACTTTCATGGTGTCTGTGATTCAGAGTAAATATGTACATATATATATATATATACAGTACAGGCCAAAAGTTTGGACACACCTTCTCATTCAATGCGTTTTCTTTATTTTCATGACTATTTACATTGTAGATTCTCACTGAAGGCATCAAAACTATGAATGAACACATGTGGAGTTATGTACTTAACAAAAAAAGGTGAAATAACTGAAAACATGTTTTATATTCTAGTTTCTTCAAAATAGCCACCCTTTGCTCTGATTACTGCTTTGCACACTCTTGGCATTCTCTCGATGAGCTTCAAGAGGTAGTCACCTGAAATGGTTTTCACTTCACAGGTGTGCCTTATCAGGGTTAATTAGTGGAATTTCTTGCTTTATCAATGGGGTTGGGACCATCAGTTGTGTTGTGCAGAAGTCAGGTTAATACACAGCCGACAGCCCTATTGGACAACTGTTAAAATTCATATTATGGCAAGAACCAATCAGCTAACTAAAGAAAAATGAGTGGCCATCATTACTTTAAGAAATGAAGGTCAGTCAGTCCGGAAAATTGCAAAAACTTTAAATGTGTCCCCAAGTGGAGTCGCAAAAACCATCAAGCGCTACAACGAAACTGGCACACATGAGGACCGACCCAGGAAAGGAAGACCAAGAGTCACCTCTGCTTCTGAGGATAAGTTCATCCGAGTCACCAGCCTCAGAAATCGCAAGTTAACAGCAGCTCAGATCAGAGACCAGATGAATGCCACACAGAGTTCTAGCAGCAGACCCATCTCTAGAACAACTGTTAAGAGGAGACTGCGCGAATCAGGCCTTCATGGTCAAATAGCTGCTAGGAAACCACTGCTAAGGAGAGGCAACAAGCAGAAGAGATTTGTTTGGGCCAAGAAACACAAGGAATGGACATTAGACCAGTGGAAATCTGTGCTTTGGTCTGATGAGTCCAAATTTGAGATCTTTGGTTCCAACCGCCGTGTCTTTGTGAGACGCAGAAAAGGTGAACGGATGGATTCCACATGCCTGGTTCCCACTGTGAAGCATGGAGGAGGAGGTGTGATGGTGTGGGGGTGTTTTGCTGGTGACACTGTTGGGGATTTATTCAAAATTGAAGGCACACTGAACCAGCACGGCTACCACAGCATCCTGCAGCGACATGCCATCCCATCCGGTTTGCCTTTAGTTGGACGATCATTTATTTTTCAACAGGACAATGACCCCAAACACACCTCCAGGCTGTGTAAGAGCTATTTGACCAAGAAGGAGAGTGATGGAGTGCTGCGGCAGATGACCTGGCCTCCACAGTCACCGGACCTGAACCCAATCGAGATGGTTTGGGGTGAGCTGGACCACAGAGTGAAGGCAGAGGGGCCAACAAGTGCTAAACACCTCTGGGAACTCCTTCAAGACTGTTGGAAAACCATTTCAGGTGACTACCTCTTGAAGCTCATGGAGAGAATGCCAAGAGTGTGCAAAGCAGTAATCAGAGCAAAGGGTGGCTATTTTGAAGAAACTAGAATATAAAACATGTTTTCAGTTATTTCACCTTTTTTTGTTAAGTACATAACTCCACGTGTTCATTCATAGTTTTGATGCCTTCAGTGAGAATCTACAATGTAAATAGTCATGAAAATAAAGAAAACGCATTGAATGAGAAGGTGTGTCCAAACTTTTGGCCTGTACTGTATATATATATATATATATATATATACATATAGACTGCTCTATTTATACCATCATTGGCTGATGACTCCTCACTCCTCCTAACTGACTGGTAGGGGCCACAAATGATCAACAAAATCACATAGCACAAGGCATTTCTTGCAATCAGCAAAGCTAAAAACAAGCCTTACCTAGCGTGTTACAGGCCACATTTTGGCCTCTGTCATGGCTCAAAAACTGACATCCACAGAAATGTTTTGTTTCATCTTGAACTGGAGCATCTGCAGATTAATTCATACCTGATTTTTTTTATGATCCACTAAAATTAGGTATGATACAAGATGAATAAAGCCCCATTTTCGTTATCTTTGCCAGCATCTTGACTGTAAGGGAGCTGGGCGGGACAACTGAGTGAGATTCAACTGTTCTTTGTTTTGGAGGGCAGAGGGAGGGGTTTTTATTGGACGTAGTGTACAGCTCTCTGTACAGCCTGGACAGGTTACTCCTTGATAGTGTAACCTGCACTCCCCTTCACTCCACTACTGTCATGCATACATGCTGGACACACAACCTGCCCTGCACTCCCTGTTCCCCTCTCATATGCCTCCAGACACACCTGGTGGAGCTCTGCACTTTACTGAGTGCACATTTGTAGCTCCTATATGTATATTTTGTGTTACAGTGAATGGTTGATTATGTGTATAACACCATTTTCTTGTCTTTTCCCCCCCTTTTTAAATTTATTTCTTGCCCCTCTTATTTCTTCACAATTTCTCTCCAAATCTCATCCAACCCTCTTCCCCTTCATCCCTCTCTGCCTCATTCCCTCCAACACACACACACATACACATGCAGATCCGTTCATACTGTGTCTGGCAGGCAGACCTCCGGCCTGCAGGGTGAGTCCTCCTCCCCTACTCCGACTGTCTGGATACGCCACCTCCTCCGTATCCTTCCCCTTTTCCCTGGGAGCTGTCAATCCAAAACAGTCTGTTGAGTGGGTTGTGTGGGGGGAAGAGGGAGGATGGATGGATGACAAATGGGGTGTTGGGGTTGGAGGCGGGGTGAGGAAAAAGAGAGTGTGAATGGACAGCAGGAGGGTTAAGGTCACATCCTACTGTGCGGTAAGATGGCATCGTGTCAGAGCGGACGACCCCTTCACTGACCTCGACTTCCTCCATCACTGTCAACCCCTCACAGCACTCCTCCTCTTCCCCTTCTAGCCTGCTAGCCGTCTGATTGGCTGCTGGGGTTAGCGGTTCACTACCAACCACCGCGTGGACTGGAGCGTCATCACACCTCCAGGTCAGTGGTAGCATATGGAGGGAAGGCTGGAACAAGTAATGTGGTTCAATACTGTGTAATAATGTATAAAGAGAGGAGACAGAGGTGTTTGATTTTCATGTGATCAAAGAACTACAAATGTAGAACAACTGCTGACACAAAATCAAATGAAACCAAATCAGATGAGTGGCCTTTAGATGATTATAAATATAAAAAAAGAGTCCCTTCACATGCAGTGTGTTCATTTATTGGTGTGGATAATTTGTTGGCAGCGGCCCGTGAAGGGGCGACTCCCCTTCCAAAGACCTTTCTGATGACGATCAATGGTCCCTGAGGAATTTCTGAATGGTTCTGCTTTGGCAGCAACTCCCGTCCGACGTCCCCTGGGACTGGAGGGACAACAGCTGCTGCAGCAGGACCAAACATCTGGCAGAAAGGTAGAAAAGTCAAAGTCTCGTCCGGAAGGTTGTTAGTAGAGACGGTGGCACTGAAGATCATGTAAGACGGCGCTGTCATCGTTAACAGAGACTGCAAACAGCACGGCACACAACTCCCCAGACGGAGGAGTCATCTGTATCTTTCCTTCAAAGTGCTGCTGAACATTTCAGCAATGATAAAAGACACAGTGGTTTTGATAGGAAGGCCTGAGGGATTATGTTAGACTGTGTTGCATACTGCATGCATGGTGGCAGTCGGTGTAGAAGACCCATTTTTTTACTGCCTGTCTGTTGAACTACTGCTGCACTCCGGCTTCTTTCCTGTGAGGAATGAGTCAAGAACACTTAGTCGCCATTCATGCATTCTAATCTCTGTGGGTTGTTTACACCTTTAGGTCAGTCAGGTCAACTGAGGCCATCAGAGTCATGAGAAGTAAGGTGTAATTTGTTGTGTAAAAAACCTGTGATAGCATGAAAGAGGACTGATGCACCTGATAGTTGAGAGAATCACAGTCATTACCTCTAAGTCAACTCCTTGCTGATTTTATGATCACAAGAATAAATACAAATTTTACCTGTCCCTGCAATATTTGTCTGGATCTGGGGTTGGCAACCGTTACTATCCAAAGAGCCATTTCGGCAAAAAAATCCCCAACAACTCGTAATCATAGATGAGCCGAACAATGAAGGTAACACAGCCTATTAAGTCTACATTAGCCTATCAGCATTACTAATAGGTCTAAATGAGCATTCAGTAATATGTTTTATTACAAAGTGGCTGTAATGCAGTGGGCTGAGCATGATTATTTAAAGTTTGCAACGTTGGTGACATTTACATTTAAAAATATATATATATTTTAAAGCAACCAACATAAGACACAGTGACAAACATCAAAACAAAATCATACGATAGAAGATATGACCTCTTGGTTTTGAGACTACCCACCACTTTTGAGGGTCATCAAATTTAAAGGAAAAGACGTCAGGCTGTATTTGTGTGACACACATTTTAGCTGATGAACAACAATGATAAATGAAAATTAAAATGTCAAAAATTAACTGTTTTTTTATCATTGATTTCCATATAATTGCTTTGTCAAAGCCACAGTAAGCCACTAGAAAGGGGCTAAAGAGCCACATGCAGCGCTGGAGCCACAAGCTGCCATTTTTATAATTGTCAGATGCAATATTCTTGTGTTCTAACTTCAAACTTTACTAAGAAGACAACACATAAATAGCATCAACACCCTAACCCTAACCACGCTGTGAAAATACAGAAAAAAAGCAAACAGACAAAACTGCAAGTGGTTCAAACATCAGAATGAAGTTACCACTTAATAGAAATGGGTGTTTTGAAGTGTTAAAGACGCCCAACAGCAATGTTAAGTCATGTAATATCTTGTTTTGTGTGACAAACATTCCAAACCAACCAACCATCCATCCATCCGTTTTTGTAGTTGCTTATCCTCTTGAGGGTCGCAGGGGGCTGGAGCCTATCCCAGCCGACATTGGGCGAGAGGCAGGGTACACCCTGGACAGGTCGCCAGACTATCACAGGGCTGACACATAGAGACAGACAACCATTCAGACTCACATTCACACCTACGGGCAATTTAGAGTCACCAATTAACCTGCATGTCTTTGGACTGTGGGAGGAAGCTGGAGTACCCGGAGAAAAAACCCACACTGACAGGGGGAGAACATGCAGGCTCTGCACAGAGGGGCTCCACCCTGGGTTTGAACTAGGAACCCTCTTGCTGTAAATAACTAAATAAAATAAAAAGTCAATTTAATATCATATCATGTCATTTAATATCAACATTGTTTTTTATTTATTTGCATTATTTACTTTTGTTTCTTCCTGATCTTGTGTTTTGTGTGTGTGCATTGAGCAATCTCAGCCTCCGAGTAAGAAAAGAAGAATGCTTGCCAATTTTACCTATCACTGCGCTTTAATGCATAAAAAGAAATCCATATCAGAAACACTTTCAAAAACCAAAGTCAAATAAAAGTCAAGCCAACTTCAGTCTTCACAAACAAACGCTCTTGTAACCAAAGTGGAAAGCCTTTGTTTCTTCTCAGGCAGCGCTCGCCCCCAGGCTACAGGTACGTATCACTTCCACCAAGCTTGTGCAATCGACCAAATTTTAGGTTGCCACAGCTTAACCTGTTCAAGTTTAATGCCTAACACCAACCATTTTTTGTGCAGCGTAATGGTAATGTTACATGGCACTAAAAAGTTACCTCAGAGACTAAATTAACTGAGCGAAAAGACAAGTTGAGATCCTGGGAGATTACAAAACTTCACTGGAGCTCATTTTATGAATAAGATCTTTTTTCAGCTGCAATTTTTAAATGATATTACAAGTTATTTATAAACTGAGCAGAACTTTAAATGCTCCAAGGTGAAGCAACACCTCATGCAAGACATCTTCAGGCAAAAACAGCCCGGCTACAAAAAAAGATCAACTCCAGGCATTTACTCTGCCTTTGATAATGATTTCAAATCCCGTTTCTGGCGATGTCGGTGTCTTGTAGCTTTCATCCCATCATGCACTATGCATTATTATAGCTAGTCAATGCTCTTCCAGCCATTTTTATTTCATTTGCCCTTGTCAGTACTTACCCCTCTTCACTCTGATGGAGAAGTTCCACAGGAGGTTGCTGAGCATACATTCTTAACAGAATCCCTTTTCAAATTAAATTTAAATGACCCCCTCAGCTCATAAGCAGAGGCTCTCCTGACAACTTAATTCATAATTCAGTGCTGAGCCAGGGCCTTGAGGGCCATAATGACGGCCTAAATGGAGGAGAGATGCTACTAAATGGGCTGTTTGTTTGCACCTAAACCTCTTTACAGGCCACAAGTCCACAGCTCAGCACTGTGGTGGTGAGCAGGAGAGGGGCTGATGTAGAGAGGAGGTGGAGGGCCAAGGCTATTTGCTGACCAGCAGCTTTCATGTCTCAGGTCGCCGTGCGCTGCTTGACCACAGTGAGGTTTGGGGAGATTTTGCGTGTTTTAAAAAGGACCTCCACTTGTAAGATGCGCATGAGTTAATGGCTGTGGTTTATTCGTGTATTGGCGTAGGAAGAGACAGAATTGCATTCATGAGATATTTATGTGGAGGAGTAGATGGTGTAAATGGTGACACAGTAAAGCCACCAAACTAGGCCGACAGTTACAAGACTCAACTAATGGGAGGGAACATCTGAGATTATCTCACAGCCTCCAAACTGTTATAGTGATGGTGGATGATGAGAAGGAGAACACTGTGAAAGAGAGTATGGTGTAAAGGATGTGGAGGAGAATGCTGATAGATACAAACAACAGAGGTGGAGAAAACCACAAAAAGGTTAGAGAACATTGGCTGCCACCCGTGCTATTTTTACAGTGAATGCGAAAATGAGGCTGTACCTTATGGGGTCAGGCCAAGGGGTTATCTTAGGGTCTGAAAAGTGAAGCCAATGCTGAAATGCCCTCAACCTGCAATGTTTTAATGGCCAGCAGGGGCAACTCCACTGGTTGCAAAAAGAAGTCTACAGTCCGTTCTGCACTGCCTCTTCAAGACAGGAATTTCACTGTTATTCTGCCTCACTGTTCTTTGTAAGAGATACAGTCATGGAATGGAATTTTTGTTGCCTTTAAGGTGGCATTGAAGGTAGTAACAGTGCCAAAATGACGTCTGTATAAATATTAAAGCCAGCAGGGACTGGTATCATGAGTGGCATGGCTGTGATTTCTTGAGATGTTATGCCTGCAACCTACTCTGGGAGATTTAAAAAGTAGCTGATAGAAGGTAGCAGCTAACTCAGGGCCCATCCACATGAAGCCTTGTCAGGGTGAATTCGTCAAAGTTTTGAACTGGTTCGGCCTTTCTTCCATGCGAAACCGGCATTTTCGGAGGTGTAAACCGTATCTTTTTGAAGCAGGGTTCCAGAGTGCACAAATCTGAGGATGCCACCTTTGCGTCTTGTGTGTACAGCTAATGCACGACTTTTGGCAGGCAATGATGTCATAGCCCCACCTCTCTAACCTCTGACTTAACCCTGGCAGGAAGCCGTCCCATCACAACAACAACAACAACAATGGTGGATTACAGACTCGTCTTCCTGCTACAGAACTTGCTGAGCCTATTGAGGCATCAACAGAAAAATCTTCTCCTCCTCCTTTACTACTACGAGCAGCAGACAGTTATAGACAACTATTTACGCTACATTTTTGCGCATGCTCCGCGTCTTCTTCTCCGTTTCAGAGCTGTATGCTCCGGTTTTTAGTGGCGCGCCATCTCCTGGCTGGCATATATACTGCAGCCTTTTTATGCAGTTTCAGTGGCCTAAACCGGCTTCATTTTGATGCCCGCATTCTTGAAGTTGGCGCAGAACACTATTGCAATCCGATCATTTTATTTGGCAGTTTCAAAAAGACAAGTCTTTGTGTGGATATAGCCTCAAAGAAGAAGAACAGCGTCCGAAAATGTCAACAAATTGGGAAAATAATGAGGTCAGGAAGCTCCGTACTTTCTGAACAGAGGATGAGATCAGCTGCCATATAACAGGGACGGTACATGATTGTTATTGCCATGTTAATGCTGTTGTTATTGTTTATAAAGCGCTGCCAATGTGTATGTTATATGTCACACTGGAGACTAATGCAACTGTGTTACACATCATGTCTATCACGCCTCTTTTGCTTCTGTGATGCTGGCATGCTGTCTAAAATGACACACTGGAGTGCCATGATGCAGCTATTGTTTGGTTCTGTGTAAAAATGCAAAGGCGGTGTGAAGAAGGGACTTGGTTGCGGCCCTATAGCATGATTTCTGTGTAAAAGGTCTAATGAGAAATGGACCCTACTTCTAACTTTATATATTACCTCAGTAAACATTTTCCTGATGAGTTTAAGGTTTTAATTGCCAGTGTTAAGTCTTCTTCAATACAACATGATGTTCATTTTAAAAAATAATGGTCCCATTTAGAGTAAATGGAATGAACTTGCACTTGTATAGTGCCTTTCTAGTCCTCTGGCCACTCAAAACGCTTTCCCACACATTCACCCATTCAGACACTTATTCACACAACCTTAACCAGGTGCCACCTGCTACTCAGTTTAAATATTCATACACTCTTATCAATGGGAGCAATTTAGGATTCAGGGTTATCTTGTCTCTTCAACAGCACAAGGCACCCTCTCATCCAAATCAAAATAGCCAAAATGCCAAACTCAAGGTGTCAAAACAGTAGTCCACAAACCAATAGGTGATGTCATGGTGGCTACATCCACTTCTTTTATATAGTCTGTGGGTTAGGCAGTATGAACTATACACAGCAAACCTTTATATTAAAATGACATGTGTATGTTACTCTTACGTGACAGACAACCTCAAACAAAGATCCAAAAACTGTTTTAGGTGGGTGTACAAAGCCTATATGCAACAACTGTTACAATACTCATGCTTGATGCTGTGTTGTAAGATTATAACTATCACTGAAAGTGATCAAACCATTAATCAGAAGGTCTACAAATAAACCTTAAAAATGAAAGTGGGGTTTTATGGACTAAGTAATGTGAAGATCTGAGTTGTGAAGAAGAGAAATTTGATTTTCATTCCTTTTAAAATCATGCAATTTCAGAGTGCCTTTTGGTGCACAGTACCAGTGTTTTTTAGGATCAATGCTCCTGAGGTAGATATTATCTCTGAATGTGGCTCTGCTGCTCTTGTATTGGTCAGATAAGGCATATATTACCAGGAAAAGTCTGAGGCCCCCCGCAAGCTATGCTACAAAGTATCAGTCAGTAGCACAAGCTAAAAGATGAAATCAACATTATATCCACTGTCAGTTTCATCACTTTCTTTTGAATACTTACTGCTAAAGACTAATAAGCCTCTGACAAGTAAGGCTAAGCTACTATAATCACTTTAGTTATTCTTTTATCTCAGACATGCATTAAAGTGTAACATACCTTTTTAGGCTTCTTGACATGTTTCGGCGGAAGCTTTCGCCTTCCTCAGAAGTGTCACTTGGTGGTGGTTATGACGCGTCTTTATCAGCTGATCTGTCAATCAGCTGATGTTAGGGAGGCACGATCATCCTGTCAGTTTTGACAGGACGATCGTGCCTCCCGCTGTCCGTCTGCCGCCTCTCCAGGACGCTGCTCCAAGTGTGGGAGAGCATGTGTGCCCCCTCATCACATCAGCTCCCATTAATTGCCTGAAACAGAAACAGACTTGGGTTGGACTGTTGAGATGAAGTAATCGAGGTTTACTTGCCTATATTCCTTTTTTTCCAAATCAGGGGACAGGACCAATGCATTATGTGCATAGAATTGTGAGTGCTTTTAAAGTGCTGAGGTTACATAGGTATACTTTAAAAATTCTCTGAATGAGGGGTTCAGTCCTTGGCAGAATTCAAAGGATCCTAGACATCGTAACAATCCTTTGGTAGGACTCGAGGAGGTTACATCCCTGAAAAACGCTTAATGCAGCAATTTAAGGATCCTTTCTTGACTTTGAGTAGCACCTACTGACAAAAGGACTCTTTCGCTCCAGGATAAGGGCTTAACTGCTGAACAGGCAAATGGTTTGTCAAAGCCCATTGGTCTGTAATGGCTCACGTATCAGGATACCATTTTGTGTTACTGTTTGGGGAACAGCTTGAATACACAAACAGTACATAACGTATTATAGCAACTGAAAATATAGCAGAAGACATGATGCCACTATGCATAGTAGAAAATAAGGGATTCAAGAAGCTTTTAAAAACACCTGACCTGTGATATGAACTCTCTGGTCAAAACATCCTCACTCCCAACTCGTCAAATACTGATGCTTGGTCAGTCGCCCTACATGTCAAAATATGATGTGCTAGGTGCCCCTCCTGCATCAATTTTGGACATTTGGGGACAGCGTGTCAATTTACACTTGTAACGTGCATTGTGTCCTTTCAAAATAAACTTCCATTTTCACAGGAAATGTACAGTTTTTTTCCTCATTAAATGCAAACTTTTTTTAAAAAATAAACTTAGAATGTAGCTAAAAACGTTTTTAGGGTTATTTCCTTAAGGTTTGGCAACAAAGCACATGGTTGTCACAGCTCCACTCCTTCAGTTTCCCTGCTCTCCCTCAGTAATTTTGCACTCTCCCTGCCTGTGCTCCACTCTACCTGCCAGCTACTCCCACCTCATCAGCCCAACTCCATTCACCTGCAAGCACAGCTGGTTTGGCCCAGTTCGAGCCTGAACCTCAGAGACTGTGTGTGTGGGCTTCCAGCCTGAAGAACACACTGTTACCTGTGTTCCTTCATCTAAGTGCCTTCTTTACCTGTTAATTAAAGGTCATTACCAATTGTCACTGAGTGCTGCATTTGAGTCCTCAAAACACTCATCACGGTGGTTAAGTTTAGAATGACATCACAGCTTAAAATAAGTACAGTTGTTCTTAACCTAATTTAGTGTAAGGTGACATACATCACTGGCATATGATGCTACACATATTAGCACAGATTGTTATTGCTTTCACAGGGGACACGAACAGCACGCTCTGGTGAAAGTGAGTTTATTTGACCCATCCACCTCTGCTTACAAAGAATAATACATTTTATTTATAGGGGCCTTTCAAGACACTCAAGGTGACCTTACAGGCAAAGAGAGAGAAAATAACAACAGATTAATAACGTCAATGGGATAAGGAAGTAAAATTAATAACATAACTAATCAGTGAGACAAGCTTACAGTGAATAAAATTCAGTGTAAATGGCAGATATGTGTGACTAGACGGACGGGAATCATTCTGTAAGACAGGGGATTTGAAAGTGGAGGAGGGAGTTCCAGTGGTGGGGGTGTGGATGTGCAAGCATTCACAGAGATACAGAGGAGCTTGATTTTGGATGGCCTTAAAGGTGAGGAGTAAGATCTTGAAGTCAATGCGGTATTTAACAGGGAGCCAGTGAAGCTGCTGAAGGACGGGAGTGATGTGATTGATGTAGGGGGCTCTGGTGATGATGCGAGCGGCAGAGTTCTGGACCAGTTGAAGTTTGTGGATGGACTTGAGAGGGAGACCAAAAAGAAGCGGGTTACAGTTACCAATATAGGATGTAAGGATGGGTGACAACCACCCTATGTGTACTTTCTCACTATTTATACCTCTGTAGCATCAAACAATGCTGCCGTCCAGTGCGTCTCATACTGCCACTAAAGGGTGTTTCAGTGCGTCCGTGTCTGACGCTGTGTGCCACTGACCAAACATCAATATCTGATGAGCTGAGAGTAAGACCAGGTTGCTCTGGTCACACATATTTCTTATCATCCTGGAAATGTGGAGAAACAGCACAAAAGTGTACACTTATCCACCATCTTTAATCTGTCAGCTGTACATGGACCTAGCCGTCCACTACTGCTCTGAATGAAAGCCGACAAAGACCTCATGTCCCTTAAGACCACAGTGGTGAGGTTGTTGCCCAAAGCTTTACTGAGTGCACTGGCATCCTCGGGGTTAAGTCAAGACAGAAAAATCTGCATTACAACTAAGAGTGGGAATAATATTGTGAATGGCACTTAACCTAACAACTGGACCCAGCTGCAGCGCTTCAGGCAGAGTAACTGTGATAATCATTCAATTTAAGAATAAATCCGTACAAAAACGATAAGGAAATGTTTGATAGCTGGATACAATTCAGGCAGCAAATTATTATTATTATTATTTTATTGTTACATCTTTGGAATGTTTTATTTTACGTATTTTAGCTTAATGCTATTTAACATTGTAATCTACCTTTCCTCATTTAAGAGCAGGCAAAGACAAGAGGATGAAGTGAACTGTTGACATCTGGAAAAAGTGGCTGCCTTACCTACTCCTGGAAAAACAGCTGCTGCTCAGGAAGAACATCACCTGCTCGTACACAAGCTGGGGGCCAAGTCACCAAGCAGGTGGAGCACTCGTCAGAAGATGATGCTAAGGCAACACAAGGTCATCCCATTCAGTGTTGACAAGAGGGTCACACACTTGATGTACTGGAGACTATGAAGGAGGCCTTGAAGCTACTGCTGGTAAACTTTGATTCACTCAAGCCATCTCCAGCTCCAGCTTTTCACTGCACAGATTCTAAAAACCTCAGCGGACAATGCACAGCTCAAAAACAACACAAAGACATCAGTCACCGTATATTTTGATGAATGCTGACCCGACAAAGGGCAGCTCTCTTGGTGTTGTGACATTGCGCGATCCACAATTTAACACATAATAAATCAGCCTGGACAAGACTGAGGTCACCAAAATAAGAGCAGCTGCTGAAAATATAGAGACAAAGCGAGACATTTTCACCTCACAGTGTTCAATCAGACAAGGGGAGACAGGAGAAGAGCAAGGAGCCGCTGCAGCCTAAACTACAAGAGTAAAAGATGAAGTCACTGTACAGTTTGCTCGACCTCAGGACTCGATGACACGCAGACAACAGACTGAGAAGTAGTTACACACACACAATGACAGAAATTGAAACTCTCCAACTAGATGTTTTTTGTCATGTTTGTTTTTGTCTCTGTTTATTGTCCTGTAACAACTGACAGCAAAAAATAAACGTCAAAACTTTGAGTCTGGCAAATGATGTGTGCTGACAAAATTTGATATGTAGCTTTCTGATATCTTATGATTGATAAAATTTATGTTGTCCAGAAGGCAAATAATGGATTTTTTTTCTTTCTTCTTCTTCATTTTGCTACTTTTTTGACTTTTTTTTTTTAAATCTGTAATTTTACTTTTATTTTACTATATTTCAAGTCACTTGTGTTACAGAGTAAAAACAAAAGCCACATGAAAAAGTCATGATAACCTGAGAAAGTGGCGCTAAAGAAAGGAGATAAGTCAGCAGCTGCAGAAGAGAGGAAGCTGCTGGTTTGTCTGCGGCCGCAGGAGAGCAGAGCGTCACAGACGAGACACCCTGCTCTCAGCTGACCAGCCCTGTCTCCCAGAAATGACGTTTTTGTGTTATTAAATTGCTTTCATAATTACATTGTGGTGACTGCGTAATCGCTGCCTGGATTATGTTCAGAGACAATGTGTCTTTGAGTTAATAAAATACTAGATTTATTTGCTGTGCTGGATTCACAGGGAGGTGGCTGGGGTGGATGGCGGACTTGCAAAGTGCAGGACAGTGACACCAGAATTCCTGGTTGACGTCCGGGCTGCTTTAAAGCACTTTTGCAAAGTTTAGGGAAAGGTTGTAGTTTCTGTTAAATGTTAATAAAAAGGTAATAACATAAATAATACTGCAGTCACTTCGAGTGGATACTGCATCATGAGATTGTCTATTTTAGCTGGAAACAATAAAACACGTTGTCAGTAAAAATTTTGCTGATGATTCAGTATCAACATTTGTGTGACTTCCCAGGTACATTCATTAGCAACATTTCCTCATTTTGTTTGTAGAAAACATAATTCCTTCGCTCTTATATGTCCCTCAAAAACATATATGCTGTTTCACATTTGTTGTGTATACACATAATTTCAAGAAGACAGGACTGAGTCAGCATCCTGCACTTGTCTGATTTTCAAGACCCCCTCCTGAACTGGAACTGCGACGTGCAATACTGCACATGTCCCGCATGAATATTTTTTTGCTTATTCTGGTATTATTGAGCAGCCCATCTCCACAGTTGACGTGCCTGTTAGTAATGCACATGACTGAAGTGTCTCTCATATTCCAGCTGGTGCAGAAGACAGGGCCGACACACAAAGTCAGCAGAGGATTAAAAATTTAAAACTTTAAATTAAATTCTTCTTCTTCTCATTTTATTTCAATATATTCATCATCCTACTCCCATGATCCGACCCGCGTGTTCTTTTTTTCACCCTGAACGTTCCGTTCAGAAAAAAAGGGACAAAATACCACCTGCGAATCACCTTTTTTTTCAGGTCACCCGTCTGTTAAATGCATGTACCTGACCCAGTGTAGGACTGTGGGCTGAGCTGACATCTCGTAAGAGTTACAAGTTCAACATGTGCCTTTACTGGCTGAGTTTAAAGAGGGTGTGAGGGTTTGCTAAGGCTAGCAGTGAATGAATGGCATTAAAAAAATGTACAATGATGCAATTACATTAAGGATCACCTCCTTATGGGTTATGGTTAGCAAAACTGTACAGCTCTGGACTGGTTATATGATGCTTAAAATATGAGTGAGCAGAGAGGAGGACTTTGCCTTTTCAGAAAGGTGAGTAGAACAAACTCGCTGAACTCATTCTCAAGATGAGAGCGTCAACAATTGGTGGTTTGGAGGCCGCTGCATTGCCTCTTGACCTAACCCCTTCCACATGAGTCAGGACACCACAGGGCAGCCTGCAAGCAATGACAATCCTACAGTGACTGCCCCACCTTTATATGTAGCCTCTCTAAAATTGTAGTCGACCTCACAAGACCTCCTCATTTGCTATTGCTGTAGTTCTTGAAGTACTTTAGAGCAGGAAACCTAACCTCTATTTTAATGGAGTGGCAAACAAAATACCACTGTGGTCAAACTGCTCAGTTCCCCATAGTGAATGAGTGTATGGCATGAAGCTTAGCTTGGGTGAATAAAGGTTAAAGGGACAGTTCAAACCTAAAATGAGAAATGTTCCTCTTCCTAATAGTGCTATTTGTCAAAACTGTTTTGGTGTGAGTTACCAAGTGTTGGAGATATCAGCCATAGAGATGTCCGGCTTCTCTTGGATTTAATGGATGTAGATGGCACTCGGCTTGTGGGGCTCAAAGCACAAAACAAACTGGTTACTCAAGATAATCCACAGACCTTGTTGTGAGCAGTCTTGTGTGTTTTTTCTTTCAACAGAACTACACCCGCCAATCATATCACTGCACAGAAGGAAGCATGCATCTACTGCTGGCTCGCCTAGCACCACTGAGCTAGCTAACGTTACAGCTCAGCCAAGAGGACGCCATTAATATTTAAATCTCTCACTGTCAAGAGCATTAGCCACTCATTCATAAGATGCATGCTACCTTCTGTGCAGTGATGCCATTGGCGGTTGTAGTTGGGTAGAAATAATATTAACATTAATAATAATAATAATAATAATAATAATAATAATGATAATAATAAATCAATCTAGCTTGATAAGCAGCATGTTAAAGTAAAATGTGTATTTTTTTAGTTTGGGGTAAACTGTCCCTTTAAAATATTAACAATATTAAAATAATAATTATTCCTCTGTCTCCACATTTTGCCAAGAGCAAGAGTAGCATTAAAGAGCATGTCTCCTCTATGCAGGAATATCCAAAGAAAGACAAGCGTTTAGCCTCCACCTGCCATACTTTTATTCTTCAAAAGAAAACACTCAAACAAACAAACAAAAAACAATGCTTAAGAACAAAACAAAACAAAGTTTTTTCTGCAAAAAAAGATCAAATTTAATAAAAAAAAATCTGTTGTTGCCTCAGCCTAATTCAGTCTGTACAATTACAGATTCTCAAAGGCCTGTATAACAGAAACCTTAGTCAGCACTGCAGCACATTGACATTTTTACATTTATATTGAGGGAATTTATCAGGGACGACAAGGTAGAGACTGAATAAGTTGCACTGGGTCTATCTGGGACTTTGCCTGTTATGAGGACTAAAGCTTAGAGCTCACACTGCCTACTTAATAGATTTCCCTGCTGTCTGTGAGAAGTGTTAGTGACAAGATGTAATGTTATCTCAATATTGGTGTTTGCTATGATTTGAGCAACAACAAAAAGAACTAACAAGCATGTTTCTCGTCAAAGATGTTGTGACTGCGTAGGATGACAAGTGACCTGATGTCGATATGTTTCAGCTCAGTTTATTGTTGTTGCTGATGAGTATTCACGCATTGATTCTCATTTACAAAATGTCAGCTAATGAGTTCAGTTGACTGATGTACAATCCGTGTTTTTAAAGATAATTGAAGAGCGTCCATAAGAGTCAATATCAAACCCAATCCTTTATAGTGTATACTAACAGTGCTGAAAAACTCTTTTAAATGCAGGTGACAAAAAACAAGATTGTTGAAGATTATCACAGCCATAGCACTTGATATATTAATGTCTAGAATCATACTCTAATGACCATCAGTTCCTAACCTTATACATGTGTTCATTATCGTAGCCATGACAATGAAGCACCCTTTACTCTATTAAAGTACATTTCGTGCTGAACCTTTACTGTGGCATTGCCACATCATAAAACTGATTTATTTTTTAGTACAGACAAGTGAAGCTGCAGCATTCAATCAGGAAAACTTTCTTTATGCTTCATTCATTCACAGTTCTCTGTCTCTGTCTCACTCCCCTGCTTCTTTCAATCAGCTGATTATGGGTGTCCGCTCCCCAAGTTAACCGATCAAATTTTGCCATGATCTCTATCAGCCAAACTGTCAAACTTTAAATCTGTTCTCCTCTCTGCTGCGGTCAGCTGTCATTTTAAGCAGAATCATTGTGCCCTCCTCCAACCCATTCACCACCAGTCATCATATCCAGTGCCCAGGTCGAGCTCATCAAAAGTCCACACCTCATCTCATCCAGATCCTCAGCACCCTCTTTAATTTGGGTTCCCTTCATTGTCAGAAAAAAATCTTAATTTATTTTGTGTCCCAGGACGCTAAATGTTTCACGTAAATACAAAAATACTTCTCATCATCACCACCATCAGCACCACCTAGACTCCATGGTGGGGTTCCCTATTCTAATACTGCTTCACCAGTTTGCACATGTAAAAAAATATTCTTTCTCTCAGAGTGAGTCTTTCCTGACTGAAATGATGTCCTGCTGATAGGGCAGTCAGATCAGAAGATGTGTTTTATGTGTCGGTCTAAAGGGGATGGACAAACAACACATTTCGTCATTTAGTTTGGAGGACTTGTTGTATATAGACCAGTTTAAGGCATCTTTCAGTTGCTAGGAAACAACATCATTGTTCCAGGTAGACTTCTGGTCCAGCCACTACTGCACTCAAACAATATATGATGCACTGGACTTAAGTTCTCCTGAACTGAAATACACATTGTCGGAAACGGCGAAATTAGTTTTAGGACCTCACTGTTGTCTTAGACAAGGTATAACTTGGTGTCAGGGTTAAAAGTCTAAAAAGAGGTGGACACTGTCAGGAAACTCCAGGGTCTGCAGTGCTCATTTTATTACATGTACAGTGGTGGAAAAAAGTTTTCGGACACCCTTAAAATTTTACACAATCTCAAATATTATCATGTCAGTATTATATGTCAGTTCTCAACATTGTTGGTATCAAAGTCAACGAATAACAGAGAATGTGTTCCAAACTGAACAAAAAATAAATAAACCATCACATCATCAAATGAATATTTAGTAGTCCTGCCATTAGCACGCAGTAGAGCTCTAATCCTGGCTGGCATGTTCCCCACGAGCCTTTCACACTGTTGAGGGGTAATCTTGTCTCATTCTTCTTGAATTACTGCTTTTAAGTCTTCGGTTACGCTTTGAAACAGACCTTTTGATAATCCACCACAGATTTTCAATGGGGCTCATGTCCGGGGATTGAGCTGGCCACTCTAAGACCTCGATACTGTGCTCCTGCAGCCAAGTTCTACTGGCCCTGGATGTGTGGCAAGGGGCGTTATCTTGTTTAAACATCCAGTTTTGACCTCGACGGAACAGTGCACGTGCAGAAGGGAGCATGTGGGTTTGGAGAATGGCACAATACTTTGAAGAGTTCAATGTGCCATCACAGACAGTGAGATGACCAACACCAGCAGCACTCATGCATCCCCAAACCATGATACTGCCTCCACCATGCTTGACAGTGGGTACTGTACATGCTGGAGATAATGCTTTGCCTGGCCTTCTGCGTACCCTCACATTAGCAGGAGGGAGATAAAGCTGGAAACTGGACTCATCTGACCACAGAATCTTCTTCCAGTTCCTGGCTGTCCAGTTCTTGTGTGCTTGGGCCCAACGACGCCGGGCTAACCTCTGTCTCTCATTGATCAGGGGCTTCTTGACAGCCTTGTAGGACCTTAAGCCATGATCTAAAAGTCGGCCATGTACAATGCGGGTGGAACAGTGGACACCAGTTTGGTTTGACCACTGCTGCTGAAGCTCCTGTGATGTCATTCGGCGGTTTTCCCTGCACATACGGATCAGGATGCGGTCATTTCTTGCTGAAGAAACCCTTGGACGCCCAGATCTTGGTTTGTCTTCCAAGCTGTTGGTTCATCTGTATTTCTGCAGAGTGTATCCAACTGCTGAAGGACTGCATCTGCACTTCCTGGCTATCTGGCGGCAGCTGTACCCTTCCTGGCTGAGAATCTGTATCTTCAGGCGTGTTTCCTGCGTTAGGTTCCTTGTTGTAGCCATTTTTGTCTCTGAACAACTTTCAAATGTGCTGGCTTTATATAGACATGAAGCACGGCAACAAAAATTGTGTCTTAATAAAAAGCACGCTTTGCGCTAGTTTCTTTAAAGAAGCAGTAGACTCTTATTTCTGTCATTAAGTTTGTACCTTTTCAAAAGGAACAACTTACCATTGAGCGGCAAGGTCCTAAAACTAATTTCACCATTTCTCACAGTGTGTACTTCAGGTCAGAATAGTTCAGTGTTTCATATGCTGTTTTTGAGCTTTAGTGAATGGACTGGAAGTCCACACAGAACAACAGTGCCATTTTCCAACAACCAAAAAATGCCTTGAAATTGTCTATACAGTATAAAATACAGGTGTGTCCACTCTTCAGCTCTTTATCTTCCATCCAGCTCTCCTTTCATAACTGCAGATATATATGGAACAAAGCACTGTGCCTTATAGAGAAGAGACAGAAGAGACACAGTTCATCAGCAGTGTCTAAAGCCCTTTTCTATAAAAACTTTATTGATCACTGCAGGACCTGAAAATTGTTAAGTACAACACTAAATAACAGTTGCAGATGCTAACTTAGAAATATGAAACACTGCTTTTTAATCTTATTTTAAAAAGTCATTTAATGGATTTGTCCGCCATAGCTCCTCAGGCAGAATGTTCTAAAGTTGGGGAGTCCAACTGAGAGTGGACCCTGTAAAGAGGAGCCCAACACACATCTACAGAGAGCTGCTGTTACCTGAGGGGGCAGCTGCTTTTAAAGAGCCTGGACCACCCATGTCCTGCTGTGCCATTACCAGCTTTAACAGCAGTGATTCGTTGGTGACTCTCCCTGGCACTCTGTGATGTAGGTTTGGGAGTGAGCTCTATTAAAAAGTCATTAAAGCTGAGAGAAAGCATGGTGGGTTCAACCCTCTTGGCGAAAGGTGCCTCTGGAAATTACTCCATCCATCATAATTACACCAACCGGACACTGCCTCACAGAGGCCAGGGGACACAGATCCCTTCATGACCTCACTGAACCAGACTAAGAGCATATAGGGAGGGAAGGAAGGGATGGATAGAGAGAGGGAAGGTGTGGAGAAAGAAAACTAAAAGAAGGAAGGAAGGAAGGAGGCAGATCAGAGTGAAGCACTGAGAGGATAGAGGAAGTGAACGCAGCAGGAGGAAAGGGGGAAGGATTCAGGGAGTGATGGAAGTAAATAGGAAGGCATAAAGTAACAACACATGACCCTGTTTGAGCATTGTTAACTGTGAAGAAAGGCTGCTGTCATATAACGGATGATAAAAAGAGGAACACATTTCCTCAGTATCTCACTGCGGGCTCTGTTATGCGAATCAGTGGCACAGGATGTGAGTGCACAGGGTGTGGCGTCTCAGTTTTGGTAATTTTGAGGCCAGAGGCAAACAGCGCAGCTGGAAATTAGGTTGGATGTAGAGAAATACATTATCTGTGCGTCTGGCTTCAGTCACGACCAATCAGATAAGCACTTTCCTTCCTTTTAAAGTTACAAAATTTTGTGATGTAATGGTCCAGAGCATCTCAAAAGCCTCTCTTGAAAGGAAACTAATGTCCTTGTGTGGGAGGCTCAGAATTGCCACAAGTGAATATATGGTACCTTAAATAAACTACTTAGGGCCGTTGATTGTATTTGTTGCCGTGGCCGTAGGGGAACAGTTGCCCGGCACAGGAAATGATATTAGACAAAGAGACAATCAAAGGTTGGCAGCAATTCGCAGTGTTAGCCCACACTATTGACTCCAGACTGTCCCAGTGCACGTTGTTTAGAGAAAATAGAAATAACCTCGATGACCTGTCAGTCCATTATGGGGCTTACCCAGATAAACACACATATATATTGAAATCCAGGAGAAAATAGTCTCTATAGAGTTGAGAGACTCAAACAGAGCTGGACTTTGATTTTATTGAGTCTGAATCCAATATTCATTCACTGAAAACAGTTTATTCAACATTTGCAAGTAACTAAGGTCTAAATAACTAAAGCTCAACGATCTGTGAGTGCGATGTTCAGGGGGTGTTTCAGAGACAGCTCAGTTTCAGAGATAGCTGATGTAGTCTTTCTCCAGTGATGCTTGTCATTTTAACTGGTGAGCACCAGTTATGGATGAGAAGCCCGCTAATATTCCTTACTGCAGGGGTTCTCAAAGTTCTGATGACCTAGTGCCAGTTTAGGGAGCATATCACTGAGGGCCACACAGCTTCAGCAAGCTTTCACCAAGCAGTCCTGCACAAACTCTGTATCACCTTACCATGCTTAGCAATTTCATGAGCTACCACAGCATGCCTGTGTTACATCTTCAATACTTTTCCCAAGGTTTGTGAGGACTGACTGTTGGGCAGATAAGTCTTGCTGAAAAGGTTTACTGTTACGTTGATGTTTTTCACCCCAGAACCTGCCATAGGATTTGTGATTGATCTCATAACGACATCAAACATTCAGTTCCTTGAGCACCAAATTCACCAGTTTGCAGGTGAGGCCTTTATCTCTCCTGATAATGTCAGAGTAAATCCATTTTTCCTTAAACTTCATTTTCTCCTCAACCATACAGCATTATTTTGTGTTGGCTTTTCTATCTCACTTCTACATTAAACTACAGAGATGTCTGCTGCAATTGCTAATTTTAGCTAACAGCACTAGCATTGATGACCCAATGTAATTCCCGCAACACTCCCAAGATGTTGCCAAGCAACCAGTTGCTTTCTTTAAGTTGTTAACCCTAACCTGACAGACACTTGTTAGGGGAGCACAGTTAGTGCATTAAATGTAAGATGTTGGAAGTATTAAAATAGAAAATATAATATATGCATTTCATAAACTAGGATTTAAGATGAACGCACAGAAACTTTCCCCTTATCTGCAGATAAATGTGAAAACTGCCTCCTTTGTAGTTTCCTTACACACGTCACTCTGCACAGTGGAGCACAAACATCCAAATCAAGTGACAATGAGCATAACACATTTCTTTCAACAATTGCGTGTATTTGTTCAAATCAAATAAAATCAAATCAATGAAACTGGCTCCCAAGCCCTAATCCCACCTTACTGACAGTAAGAAGCTCAGCAGAACAGGGGACATTGTGCACGGCTGACACAGGAAAGGCCCACCAACCCACCGACTGCATGCAGTATACACACAATGTACAAGTAAATTCATAATTCTGCACACACACGCACAGTGAGTAAAGTTACAATACAGAAAAAGCAAAAGACAGCTGGAGAATGTGCTCTAAATGTATTTATCATTTCAGAACTTTCAGCTTGATAAAAGTGCAATACATCTTCTAAATAAACCAATCGAGTTTTGCCTGACCCATTTAGTCTGGTTTATCAGTAGCAGCCTATCTCACATAATGAATTCAACAACCTTTTAGAACAATGTGACACAATATAATTTATTGTTACACCCCTACATTATATTTCCTAATTCACTGCGTGTGAGACCAAATCCTTTAGTATTCTGAGAGCTCACTTTGCTGTTTGTGTTGCTGTGTGCAGCCTGCTGTCTGGATTTCACTACCTGTGTGTCTGGACTGATCTACGTAACTCCTCCATCTCTCTGTTCACTGGAGGCTCTGAGCCTGGCAGCGCTGCCAACAGGCTGGAGGAAACATCAGCCCAGAGACACAGAAACACGCAGCGAGCAGGGACCGGGGTTATTAATGATGACCGCTGGAGCACGGTAGAATGACAAAACAGGGAAACAAATAGCGTGTGAAATGCACACCTGTCTGCTGAGTCTCAGAGGTGGAGTGAAGGAGAAGGTGAAATCTATGAAGATGGACGAGGAGGTGTGGGGCACTGTAGAGAAGGAGGACGAGGTGGTTGTGCAGGGAAGGAGAAGAGTGTTGTAGAGGCCAAAGGAGGAGGAGAACAATAAGGAGGTGAACACTGTAGAAAGAAAACAATTGAAGAGCTTGAGGGAAGAAAACAGTGAACGAGGTGGTGTAAGTCTCTGTAGAGAAGGATGGGGTGTAGAACACTACAGAGAAAGAGGAGAGGGAGGTACAGAATACAGAAGAAAGAGGAGGCGTATAATACTGTTGCAGAGAAGGAGTAGGTGGAGGAAGAGAAAGCTGCAGCACAGGCTCTGTTCAGCTGTTTTTTGAGTCTGGAATAGAGTCACGTCTGCTGGGTCTGACAGAAAAAAATAGGGAAAGGGAGAGACAGAAAGGAAAGAGAGAGAGAGTGAGATGCTAACCCATATTTCTATTACTATGTGGTGTCAGTGGTCAGTGTGTGAGGTTTCCTGTTGCTTAGTTACTGTATTGCAACAGCAGCGTCAGTGTCTGTGTTTGTATGTGTCATCCTCCCAGTGGTGGGTGTCTGCACGACTCTCCCACTGCTGCTGCCATGTCTGCTGCCTTGAAACTGTGCTGCTGTTGACAAGAATCGCTCTTCTGACAGAGAACTTTCACCCCGGCCGTTCCTATAGGCGCCTCAGCCGCCTCGCTACGTCCCCTCCTCCTGGCTGTCGGTAGCTACTGTAGAGGGAATATCGGTGCCCAGCTGGTATAGAGGAGCCAACATGCCCCCTAGATGAGCCGTGTGCATTGGCCCAGGTGCCCTGTCATAACCCCGCCCATCAATCACCATTGGCTGACAGCCCCAGCCATGGCTCCCGCCCTAAGGAAACGTGAATCTCCCTTTTACCCCCTTCAGGATGATGGATGAGTATGGAGCACTGGGCCCTAAGGGCTGGGGCTCTATGGAGTGTGAAGTTGCATGGAGGTAGAGGGGGGGGTGAAGTGGGGGGGGCTGAGCAACCCAGGGAGAAGTTACTGAAGAAGAAGTGAATAAGTCAAATCTTATTGTAAGTTTTGAAAACCACAAATTCTTGTTAAAATAAGTGAAAGATTATCCTTTATCTGTGATGATTTCACTTCACTCCAGGGTACATGAACTCATTTTGATATTTTTTTCGATTGAGAGACAAAAAAATCTCACACAATTGTATATTGACCTCATCACACCTTTTGTCAGGGTCAGGCTAATTTCACCTGTATAAGGAAACATTCAATAAGAGGAAACAGGTTTGAGATGCAATTATTTCTTCAGTTGGACAGTTTTCGTGTCATGAGGTTCTGTAAGTGACGATGAGGGAGGAGAAAGCAATGTATGTGATGAAACTTGTTTCTGACAATGAGCCTGTTTACACCACAAGTGAGCACTTGTGGATCTCACTTCCTCGCTCTATATGCAAATAAACACCTACGTCATTGCATTGCACCATCATTGGACTCCTGCTGCAGGAGTGTGGGCTTCATGGGGATAGGCGTGCGTCTGCCAACACACACACAGTGACACATCTGTTAGCATGATTCAGCTAATGTTACCTATTTCCGGTTAAATGGAAGAGTCAAGGCTTTTGGTGTTGATGTGAGTTTGTTGGGGCCGTTAACATTTGCTGCTGTGTTAGCTTGTGCCAACTGGGCAGATGTTAAACTGACTCTTCACTGGGAGCAGGGCTGCCTCGGAGACACTCTTTAGCGCTACATTTATCAGTGTAAAGGCAGCAACAGAAAGTTTTCTTATCTGGTGGGGAGGTGGATAAGCAAAGATGTCAGCTGAGTAGGTGGTCCTTTAATGTGTGTGTGTGACACACTGCAGAAAGAATGTGGGCATATACAATTGTGGTCTAAGCGATTAGATCTCAAGACACATTGACATCAGACACATTCATATCTGTACTCAGAGCTGTCCCCTTGTGATTCAGTCACCCAAGACATGTTAATACCAGGTGTAAATAGGGCCTATGTGTAAGTGCTGTCTGCTTTCCAACAAGGTGTTGATAACAGTAGCAACAATCAGTGTGGTCCACCATCGTGTACCGCTTCTTGTATTTTAAATGGAACAAGGCTGAGTAAAATTGCAACACAACACTCAGGTGTCGTTTAACTTGACATATTACTGGGCCATTCCTTGTTTGACTTCCAATAACAGAAACAAAATGACAGTGAAAAAACAACTTAATATTGTATAACAGAAATTTCTTGATAAACTCAAGAAATCTGATAAATTGCCTCAAGTAATGTTGTGACACCGCCACAAATATGGGGAGAAGGATAATTATTGGATGGTGTAACACTAAAAACCCTGTTAAGATTAAAGCCCCTGGTGTATTGTATCCATTTTGCCCAAGCTGTGATGTGTTTGCAATGCATAATGTGACATGGCCAGCACTCGTCAGGTGATCTGAGGGCGCGGTGAGTTTTTTTTTTGTTCTTGCAATTTTCTGAATTATATTTTTAAGTTTTGGAGGGAGGATATTCATTCAGTTTTTGTTTTTTGGACACTTTGCTTAGATTATGTGCTTTTGTTGAGGACATTTTTGAGTTGGACAAACCTTGTAGACATGCAGGTGGACTTTACAGATGTTATTGTAAATTTACTGTTTTTGGGAGGGGGGTTGTTCTCCTTATGAATTGTGTTAGAACATACATTTAAGTTTCCTTATAGTGCATTCCTTAGTATTTTTTGGCGCTTTAAAGGCACCCAAAGTCTCTGAATTTCTTCTTTTAAATGAATCAGGTGTTAGTATCAGAATAGCTCTCGAATTATAATTGTATGCTTAACACTTACTAGCATAGCACACCTGAATCTGTGACCAAACTGTCAGCGATCGACTTGAATTATGGGTAATGTAGGAGCCAAGTTTTGACAGGTAAGAAGAATGCATGGAAGAACAAAGACATCTCGAGTACTGCTGCCAGAACTGATCTGTCTATTGTGAGTCTGACAGTTTTATTGGAGTGCAATGCCAAATTAGTAGAGGACCCATACTGGCTCCAACAGCCAGATTTCTAATCCCCATGGGATTCTCATGTTGCTCTGTCTGCTGGATATGTGAGTAGGCAGTTGTTTGTTTATGTGTTAGCCATAAACCCCATTGATACACAAATAGTATTCCAAGTCTGTGGCCATCAATTTTGTTTTGCACTGCTGTTTTGACTTTGTGAACATATTACCTTTAACTCTCCAAATACCCATGCATGACACAAATGATCAAACAAATACATTTAAGTACAGTTCTGAGGTATTTTAAGTCTTTTTTGATGCTTTATAGCTCTTTGTTTTGGAGGCAAACATTTTTATTTTCACTCCACTACATTCATCTGACAGCTTTAATTACTTTCAAATTATTACTACAAAAAATTAACAGGTAATTAACAGACTACTCAGCAGTATATTAAGTAGTTACAATTAGCACCACCTTTACCAGCTGTGATATGATGCTCACAAATCAGTTAATCCTTAGTTATAATCCAATAAAATAGGTAATTCTGCATAATGATTGCTTGAATTCAGGACTTTTACTCATAACAGATCATTTCTGCACTGTGTTATTGTTACTTTTACTGAAGAAAAGATCTGAGTGCCACCTCAGACAAACACACAACACATCTCTGCCAGGCCCTTGCTGTTTTCAATAAACCTACTGATGAATGCAGACATAAAATATGCAGTCGTTGGGTCACCAAGATCCCACTCTTTTTAGCCCCTGTACACCTTGCATCAATACATGTCTCATATCTGGAAGATGTTGTTTTATGTCTTTATGACATTAGGACACCTCTGTGAAAACACAAGCACTCCTGAGGGCCTTGTCTCACCTTATCTCAAAGGTTGCCTCCTCAGTATGTCTGTGGTTTTTCATGGCCGCTGGTTTTAACACACTCATAAAGCAACATATGATATCTCTCCCAGAAGACACGCTCTCTAAATGAACAGTGGCAGCTGAGAGACTCAGTGGATGCAGTCATGCTAATAAATGTAAAAGGGATGAATAGTTGATTTTTGCTGCTCCTCTTTCAGCAGAGAAATGATAAGAGTGAAATTAAGGCCGTATGAGTTGATGTTGTTGCGGGCCAGCTGCAGCACTGCTCAGATTATGCAAATGTGTTTAATGCCTTATCCTCCAAATAAATAGTTGCCGCCAATTTTTTTTTTCCCCCAACTCGTGTTGAGATGTGCTCAGCGCCGCAGCTCCACTTTATTCCACAGACGCCAGCTAACTGCAGTGAAGAGGATTTTCCCTGTAGCATGTTGAAAAATGAGAAACATTGTCTTCAATAGTGTAATGGCCATAAACACAAGCCTACAACTGGAGTTCTGCTGAACACATTAACTGCTTCATAAATGAGCTGACTTTATTTGGACCCTATTAGACGCGTCAGCCGCATGATTTAGATGGAGCGAGACTCTTAGTAGCGTAATGAGATCCTCATACAATGGCCTGCTTTGCATCTTCTCCGTCCCAGACAATGTAAAATATGGAGGCCCTCATCACAGAATGGGAGCTAATTGCTGTAGAGTCATATGTAATATTTTGAGCCTTTATGGAAGACATTTTCAGGCTCAGTATTATTTTGTGTAAGAGGGTAAAAATGTCAAATAGTGGAGGTTTTAGAGAGTTTAAACATTCAATAAATTATGAAAAATGACTAACATTATTGGGCAGGGTGAAATTGGAACATTATTGTGTGTTTTACAGTGGGGTAACAGAGTGGCATGCAAAATGAACGGTTGCACCAGGAGCGGTCAGTGACAGAGACAATTCTCAAACCAAAATGTCCTCCTATTAGGTAATGTGAATTAATTAACTGAAATGTGTCCCTGAGCAAGGTATTAACGCTCTACCTGCTCATTGTCTCTCCATGTCCTGTACAGAAATGTAATATATATGCATATATTGAATTTCCATGTAAGTACAAATTTGTACAAACTATATAATAAATCTATTACAAATTAGAGCATATTTCATATATTGACATACTATATGTCTAGCCCATACAAATGTGTATGTTGATGTAGATTTTACTGTTGGTATTTTATATGATTATATGTCTTCATATATCCAGAGAATATGTGTATATGTGATAATAATGTATCACCTTTTTGGTCACATATATGGCAACATCACTTTTGATATAGGGGCATACCTGTCATATATTACATTTCTGTATGGGTTTGCTCAAGTTATTGGCTACATTAAAGCACATTTCATACTCACTCCAGTTTACTGTGCTTCATACAGCAACATCATTTATTTGAAAAACAATATTAAAGTGCATTCATCACAGAATACAAGATATCTGTAAACATGTGTGTATCAAGCCCAGCTGGCAGTGATAATTCTCTAAAATACTATGCATTGATTTTTAAAAGAAAACATTAACTTAAGCTGGTGGTTCAATGGATATTGACTCCAAAAGACTGAGTATCCTATCAGCTTAATAAACATGGAATTATTAAAAAAAAACCAACAACAACCTTACCAAGGACTTTAGTAAATATCCTTCAGCAAAATACTTTAATTTCCTGCTATTGACGTGTTGTTTTATTTCCCATGTAATTTATTATAAAATAAACTCTCTGAACACTTTCCCAGCCCTGAACTCTCTATTGTCCCACTCTGATACTTAGTGCTAGCAGATAAGACTCCTTTATGTGACACAGATAGAGAAATGTGATCCCTTGCACACGCTGCTGCTCGCATCACTACAGAGACAGGAATACGGAAAAATTGGAACTGACAAAACGACCTCCAAGACAGAGAGCATGCTGGATAGGATTTTAGAGTGCATTGCCTGAGTGTGCCAGTTCCACAGATTCTTGGGTGAACAGCACCGGTGTGACGTGCAGAGAGGATTCTTTGTTTTGATTTTAGGCATGGCCATGTTAATTATATATCAACTTCAATTATTCAGGCTTTAAAGGGGACAACTCACAATGTCTTGCAACAGTGCTCTTTTTAGACTTGTTATTTGTACTACTGAGCTGCATGACTATTGGAAGTTTGCACATTTTAAGCGGGGGGATAGTGAGAAATCAGTCTGCCATGTTGAAGAACAGGAACTGAGTCAGCCAGAGCGGCATAGCAGCCTTTCTTCTCCCACATAACTAATAATTTTCCTTAACTGTAGAAGAATAAGGTCTGGAATGAATAAAGCATTTAAAAATGTGCACCTAAAATGTCAACATCAGCACCACTGAAAGACAGTTAAGACAGAGAGTTTAGACACTCCCAAAGACTTCTGTTGGGGTAGCAAAAGAAGAAAATATGGTGCAACCACAGATGTATAAAAATAATAAATGTAGGCACTGTTACATCACCCACTTGTTTGTGGACTTAAATTTTAAAGCCTCAAGTTTTGCAATTTGACCATCTTCATCTTGGATACTATTTGCAGCCAGAAGTGGCCAAGTTTGGACAAAAGGGTGCACTGTGGAGGAGCAAGGCCCGAGGGGTGGATCTGAGTGTCTGAGGACACTATTTATAGGAAGCCAATCACTCAAAGTGGCCACGCCCTAAATTATACTTAACTGTAACAAAATGTAAACAGTTGATTTATATAAAAATTCATGTCATCAACAGTGTTGGGTTAGTTACTTTAACAATGACATATATTACTTATTACTAGTTACTCTTTTCAAAAGTAATAATATTTCTTTACTTATTACTCCCTACTAACAGTCATTCATTACACTACTTGTTATATTACTTTTCCGTTACACCCCATAAAACTGGTGTTTGCATAACTCCCCCAAATTCAGATGTGTGCCTCTGTGTGAATGACAGGGTAATCACCGCTTGCCTGTGACCGGTATTTTCCCAAGGCTCTGCCCGAAAGACGGAAAGCTACTCATAGAGCAACAGTTCATCCACAACATATCCAGCCACAAACTTTATCACTTTATAGCTGCAGCTGTCCATGATTAAAATCCAGTTTTAGTTGTTTAGCCAGTGCAGGGCTACAGCTGACCTCTGCAGCCGAGGAGGGCTCACCTTTGGTGGGATATATTTACTGGCACTTCACAATGTTGTGTTGTCGGTCGTAGCAACCGAGGTGTTTCAGACTGGAGGTTTAAGGACGTTTTTTTTGCAGTGGAAAGAGTCTGACTACCTGCAGCAACAGAGTTCTTGTCATCTTTCTTCACAACAAAATTATTAATGATGTGCGTGCGCAGCAAGACAATAACTAAAATGAGTCCGCTTATGTGACTGTTGTATTTCAAGTCAGTAGTGATGTGATAACAAAAATAACATAACAAGTTGTTTGGTTTTGGAGTAAATATTAAAATGTGCTATATAGACCAAAACTGTTTTTTTATACCTGGCTGTAAAGATGTTTATTTCTGCTGTTAAGTGGGGCATTTCAACATGAGGGTCTATGGGGACTGACTCATTTCTGTAGTCAGTCTCAAGTGGCCATTAGGGAAACTGCAGTTTTTGGCACTTCTGCATTTGCTTCATTTTTCAGCACCAAAAGCTGCCGCTTTAGATCAACCAGTCCAAACACTGGAAAGTTCCAGCATTGAACACAATTCACTTTCAGTGTTTTCTAGCATGCTCATTGGTGAGTTGATCATTTTTTGACATTATAGATAGCCTAATAGCTACCGCAATTACATTCTAATTGAAGTTAGCAAACGGAAGCAACAATTGATTAGCTTCCTTAAAGGGACAGTTCATCAAAAACGTATATTTTTCCTCTTTCCTCCAGAATCAAAAATACATATTTTTCTATCCTACCTGTAAGTGCTATTTATCTATGTAGATTGTTTTGGTGTAAGTTGCAGAGTGTTGGAGATATCAGCAGTAGAGATGTCTGCCTTCTCCTGAATACAATGGAACTGGATGGCATATATATATATCTATTTGGCACTTTGGGCAACACAAACCAAGACGAGTGCCATCTAGTTCCATCGGAGAGAAGGCAGACATCTTTATGACTTATATCTCCAGTACTCTCCAAGACTAGGCAACTCACACCAAAACAATTTACACAGATAAATAGCACCATAGGTAAGAGGAAATAATATGTACTTTTTGATTTTGGGGTGATCTGTCGCTTTAACTGACCAGATGTCAGTTGGCCTATATTTACCTCAAATTATTACAGTTACTGGCATTTGTTGCCATACACAGTTAATCTTCAGTTATTGGATTTATTGTTAAAGTTGCAACACTTACTAGTATATCTGATTAACGTTCCCATGAGCGGCTTGTTCGACTGGATAATATGGCCAGCTTGTTTCTAGCAAGGTTTGTTAATTCAATCACTATTACACACATTGTTTGTTAGGCATTGCATCACTGAAAGGTCATAAGATCAAAATGTGGATGATCACAGTAAAAAGAAAGTAGCACCGCAGGTAGCTTGTTACATTTTTTTGTTTGTTTAAGAGCTGACATGTAAAAGCATGGGAGAGTGACTGTAATGACCCCAAAATCCATGTATCTACAAAGGATCCAAAAGGCAACAAGCTATGTAATTGTCAGTAATATCTGCATCAAAAACTTAACATAATGCCACTTAAGTAATTGGAGATACTGAAAGATACAGCTGGGCCCATATGTGTCTGGACACTGACACAGTTTTTGTCGTTATCCCTGTAAAATATGTGATATATTCTGCAAAAATATGTGATGGGTATGTAAGAGTGCTGAATATTTTATATTTCAACCATATAATGCGGTGTGTGAGACAGTGTGTGTTCAGTCTGAGGTTTGTGAGTGGCAGTCGTGACAGTGAGGTCCAGGTCTAGCACAATCCAACCCCTAATCTAGCAATCCATGTCCAGTCTGTCCCACCCATGGTGGAACATGGGTGGGACAGACTAGACATGGGTGCTCAGCTGTGGGATGAGGCATAAATATCCCATCCATGACCAGGTTTCAGCCCTGGTCTCGCCTGATAGCGTAGTGTGCCGATGAAAAGGGACTTACTGCTGGCGGAAAAATGCACTGGCTATTTTGAACACTTGTATGCCCTTGCTGGTCAGCTTTCTGCCATCTTTCTCTCCCCGTAGGAGGTCAAATTTTCTTTGATAACTGCCGATTCAAAGCAAAACATATCTACTATCATCCTTGACACATAAAATGTTTTATTGGGTGCAGTTTGTTACCTTGTATGTTTGGCACTATTGACTGGATTTTGTGAACTGAGCAGCTACTGCAATTCATTGATATTAACTTGTTGTGCATGTTTATGTGAATGACTTTACATAAGATAGCACTAGGATGTGAGAAGGTGTTGAAGAAGTATTCAGATCCTTTACTTAAGTGAGAGTATTAATACTACACTGTGAAAATACTCCACTACAAGTAAAGGTCCTACATTTAAGAACTTTACAACAAAATGTACTTTAAGTATGAAAACTAAGAATATTCATCGTGCAGTAAAATATTCCCTGACAGTGTTTTACTATTATCTATGATGTTTTTGGATTAATATCACTGCTGCATTAATGTGTGTGTTGCATTTTACATTTTACTTACATGTTAAATGTTGTGTTTATTTTAACTCCTGTATATATTGTCGGGCAGTGAAATCTGCAGCATCATATTCAATGAGATCATTATATATTTGTTAGGTTGTTGTTCTGTGAGAACCACAAGTCTCTAAAAAGTCAGCTTTTCATGGGGTCAGAAAACCAGCCCTGTTTTTTAGCCTGGTCAGACCATCCTGATGATGTAAGCTTAACGTTTGGTTTCACTGTCTGTATCAGTCTGGACTCTGTGCTGCCCCACCCCAAACACTTCCAGTCGGCGGGAGAGCTTGCCTTGATAGACAAACTCCTTCAGCCAATCAGAGTAACAAAACACTAGGAAACGTCTTAATCATTACCAAGGGAGTCAGTTGATACATCAAGCTTTTGCCATATCCAGTCAGAAGAACGCCAAAAACATCTTTTCCCCCAAGAAACTCTCTAAGTGCATACTATTCTGATTTAATGTTATCGACCCTATTTCTGCAATAACTTGCTGTGTGTTTACTCTAACGTTACAGTTAGTGCTTGGTGCTTCGGGAGCCGTCATTACTGACCTGCAAGCTGCAGGCCTGTATTTTACATCATGAACTTCAATGCAGTCCCTGATTGGCCGATCACATTGTCAGCTTTGGTACAGATCCCTGAGTGGTCCCTAATTGAATCTCGATTTCTGGAAAGTGTTTTGGCTATCACTGAGTCCAGACCGATACAGAGAGAAAAACAGAATGCTGAGCTCACGTCATCGGGATGATCTCAACAGGCTTCCTGTTTCGGCTTTGTGATACATTTTCCAAGACGATCCCAGAGGGTTTTTATGGGGTATGAGAAAGTATGAGAAAGAACACTGTCAGCTCATCACAAATATTCAAAATCAACTCATCTGGAGTGACATGGTTTTCACTGGACAGGGAAGGTATAAAAAAATAATTCTGAAAAGTAATTAGTAACTAAAGTCATATTGTATAGTAGGAGTAAAAAGTACAACATTTGCCCCTGATATGTAGTGGAGTAGATGTATGAGTCCTAAGTACTTTATCATTAGTCTGAAGGGATCTATTGAGCCCTAAATACTTGTCAGAGTCTCAGGTTTTTCACACTCTTCACTTAAAACATTTTCTTTACTGAACCTAATTCTCTCATGAACATTTCTGTGAGATGAGAAATTATGATGACAGTGAAGCCTGTGTTTGGTAATAGAAAGATATCTCGCTCTAATCAAAGTCTCACCTCTTCTATTATGAACTGGAGAATTGTCACCTACACCCAATTAGCCAAATAAGGTCTGGTTAAGGTTTTCAAAACTGCTGTCAGGAGGGAGTTTGACAATAGTTAAAAGCACTGCATGTTCCAGAGGAAAAAAAATCTAATCTACTTTTTCTCCATGGTGACAACGCTGATGTTCTCAATATTGCTTAAGATTTCACATGCAGACAGAATAAACTGAAAGCAGTGTTGCATTATCTGACGTGTCCAGAGTACAGTCATTATTGACCCTGACAGAGATCTTTTTTTCCTGTAAAATTTAAAACATTCTGGAAAAAGCAATTGCAGTTACATTGTACACTTTTTTTTTTTACCCCTGCCTTGTTTTGAGCCTATTGGAAGAAAAATTGCTTTTTAACTCCCTTTATATCCACAATCAAACAATATTGATGTCCTGCAGTAACACTAGTTTCTGAACATATTAAAAGCTTTATTCATGATCACGTGCTCTACAACTCATCCATCCTACCTCTGATTGCCCTGTCTGTGGATGCACAGAAATCTTTACATGGGTTTAATACCTCATCCATCTTCAGCATCTGTCTGTTTCAATTTAGGTACAATGCCCCTTTCTAGAGAAATGGACAGTGAATGAGGAGGAAGGGGATCTGTTTGTAGCTCAAGGTTACACTGACAGAACACATGGCTGTTTTTGGAAACGCTGGCTGTTGTGTGGGTCAAA
Source organism: Cephalopholis sonnerati (assembly GCA_019142605.1). NCBI lineage: Eukaryota > Metazoa > Chordata > Actinopteri > Perciformes > Serranidae > Cephalopholis > Cephalopholis sonnerati. Next base: position 12,446,493 of record JAGQAX010000001.1, read on the forward strand.
TGTGTGATGTTACAATCATAATCTTTTTATCCACTTGGTCATCCTGTTGGCCAATATGAAGAGATCTGTACGCGGAGCTGACAGACCTGATTTGTTCTAGCCGGCGCAGTAACGCAGTTTGGAATGTCCACCTAACTCAGACGACTCAATCGCAGCGTGCCGGCTGTGCTTCATTGCCTCATCTCATATCTCATCCCAACCAGCCCAGCTCCATTGCTTTTTTTCCCCCTCTGCTAGTTTTCTCATTACATTCCTGGCACTCCAAAGGAAATAATACAGAGCTTTTCTATTGGTCTCCGTGGAAAAATGCATTTCCTTTCATCTAGCCCTATGTGTGCGTGCAGGATCCACATACAGTACCTGTCCTATCAAAATGTGTACGCTGCCCCCTCTCCCACTCCTCAGACTCCTTAAATAGGCTATTTTCTCCTCTAATGTTGTTTCCCCTCTTCTCTTCTCTTGTATTGATTGGACAAGCTCGCTGGATCAATAGATTGCTGTAGATCAGAGCGATTGCTGCTCAGGCGGGCTACCGCATCTCCCAGCATTCAACACGGCCTCCCCATAAACCACTCAGAGAGGCTCTCATTTCTGCGCCAAGGTTATGAAATAAAGGGCTGATAAAAGTTGACGGTGAGGCTTGTTTGTTTTGACCGATGAACAGGTTAACTGCTCTGGCATTGTAGCAAGCCTTCCGCGAGCGCTCTGGGTCTCACCTCATTGTGGAGCAAATTACCTTGAATCTATGGTCTCTTTATTGCACTCACAAATCCTGAAAGTTGTTAGTGCCACAGGGCTGTAGAACAGAAGGGAAGATTGTATACTAATGGCCCCATGATGCCTGTGTTTTTTTTTATTCAGTTGAGATATCAAACCATCAATCATTGTGCTGTGGGCTACTATTAAACCAGAAGTTCTTCCTTACTATCGTTTTACTTACTTTTCTTTTCACTTTTTTGACGTTTGGCTGACACTGCATTCTCGTCAGAATTTTCAGTACAAACCCGACAGTACCTCAACTTAAATTTCTCCCGCATTCATCCTGTATAAATCGGCAAACTATTCCTCTGTGTATCGCACAAAGAGAGCATCCTTCAAATGAAATACTTGTTATTTCCTCTGGACTATATCGCCACTGAATTTAGGGAAGAGACCACACAGTTGCCCTACTTGTATTAAACACCACCAGCAGCTCTATGACTATACTGCCAGTAGTGTCCTAAAACAAATGCTTTCTGTGGCACTATCCTGCAGGAAAAATCCACAACAGGTCGCTACAAAACACCCATGTGTGGTGGCTGGAAAGCTGCTGGAAACAGAGGACTCGCTAAATCACAACCAGTTTTGTTGTTCGTTGGTTTTGAACAATGGTCTCCAGCTTGGCAGGCATCTCGCCATCATCCTCTGGACCTCTAGATGACAAAGTCAGCTCATATGCTACATAACTTTAGAAACACATAATATAATATGTATGAAAAAGGTTAGAAAAGCCACTAGATAGATTACTATGAAATTTCAAGTCGCCCTCAGAGGATGAAGCCCACTGTCACTGCTCGGTGATCTCCATGTTTTCCTGTAGTGCTGCTATGAAGTTGACATTTTCAGCTTTTAGTTAAATATTTCAACAATTATTGACGGGATTGCTATAAAACTACACTTTCAGGGCGCCCAGAGGATGACTTTGGTTAACCCTCTGACCTTAACTCTAGTGCCATCAGCAAGTCAAAAAAATTCACTTCACTTCTTTGGACTTTTCCTATAAAGCCATGTTGAGGTTCACAGTTGTGGTTTTGAGTGAAATGTCTTGACAACTATTGGATGGATTGCCATGACATTTGGTCCAAATAACAGTTCCCTGAGAAATAATTTTTGGCCCTATTTCTTTCTCTACTGCATGACATGCTCCCTTCTTCCAGCAGTCCAGAAAATGTAATAACACCTGAAAATGTAATGTGTAATGACATTTGCACTAAACCTAATAGAAAATGTAATAAAACTAAATAATGCTATGACTTGACCAATAATGTAATAAAATGCCCTGACTCACGTCATAATAACATCTGTAATAATAACATAAAACCTTTCAGGTGGGTCTTATTTTTCAAAAGTGATGATATAATTTAATAATGTAAAAAAGTATCTTTTTTTGTTGTCAGAAATGTAAAGTGAACAAGTATACAAGACTGATATTACTGTTAGTGTCATGTTAGCCTTCAGAAGTCACTCACATCTGACACTGATTTCTTAGATCTTAGTTTGGAGTCCATCAGAAGATGAAAAAAAAAGCTGCAGCAGACACAGGTGAGCAATGAAGGCTAAACAACTGAGTCAACAAGATAATGCTGCATATGTCTGAGTTACTGCACATGTACATATGGCTGTCAAAGTCTTCACTTTAACCTAATCATCCTTCTTTCATTTCAAAAAACATGTAACCATTTTAAATTCTTAGAACAAAATTGTAGAATGTTGCACTGAAAATGAACGTAGTATTACATTATGTGTCAAAAGTACCACATTATTATCTGTAAAAATGTTATTACAACATAATTACAGTATTGGTCAAGTTATTAAATTATTGGATTACATTTTTGATGAAGTTAAGTAAACATCTTATTGGGCTACATTTTCAGGATGTGTTATTCGATTTTTTGAGGTGGGATATTGTCACAATATTGGGTGCTGCATACCTTAACTCATCTCATTTTTATTTTAGTGTCCTGCCATTTCTCACTCAGCCCACATGGGATTATAAGACACTTTCACACAACAACCATCTTCCAGTCTTACATGCGCAGAGCAAAACATGTCGAAGAAGAAAAGAAAAAACAAACCTTAAAACTAGCAAGCCATCTTTGTTTGCTCTGAGATATGCTTTTTGTAATAAGCAAAAAAAGCTATGCTTCTATTCATCGTTGTTTTCTGCAGCTGATGATCATTGATAAAAGAATGCCGTTTTATCTTTCGCAGACCTTGAGACTTTTACCCACACTTTTATCCCATCTCGTTTATACGACTGCTGCAAACTGCACTCTGGGTTAAATCAAAGGTGGCTCTCCATGCTGCGGCATGTCCAAAATGTAGGCAAGATGCAAGGTTTTAAACAAGCTTTAAAGAGATTGCGAGCATATTCCTGTTTTAAACTTTCTCCAGCTGACCTCTTCAGAGCTGAATTTTTCACTGGAAACAAGTTTTACTTTCAGAGACAAGTTTATGGAGAAAATTCTCTTCTATTCCATTTGTCCTATAATTTAAGTATCATTTTATTAAGTATTTATTCTGTCTTTATTCTAAAGGGCTCCTCTCTCACTGTTTCTCAAAAGGTGTATTTTCTTTTTATTTTATTAGTGCTAACCTGTGTCCCCTTTTAATTATGATGTAAAACGCTTGAAACATAGCATGTAAAATGTGTTGTAGAAGAAAACTTAGCCTTCTCCCTGCACCATAGCACCTGGTATTGCAGCTAATCATAAAACAAAGATGGCCCTCTACACACTCATCACCAAACATGGTTTCTGTTTTGCTGTTGGCTTAAAATGATGTATTAAAGTCTTATTCCATAGTGGAGCCATTTTACTCCTACCTGTTATGACTCCTCTAGAGGGATACTCCAAAACTAAAGCCAACTCTCAAACAAGGGGGGAGGGTTTAAGGGGGAGAACTGGGACAAAGCATTATTATTTGTATTATGACGGAAAATGGTTCATTTATTGTGGAAGCTGGCATATTAACAGGCAAGGTCTTAATGAGGCCTCATCCATCTTTCTTGCTATGCAGCCTGCAACCACAGTATCCAGCACTCCAAAGGCGTGAACTGCGGCTCTGTCCATTTTAAATGACTGGCTTCTTCACCTGTGCTACATGCTCTGGGACATTATGTAAATGTCCCATCCCCTCGCTAGCAGACCCCACTGCTCTCTGCCTGTAATCAGACGTGATTATGCACTGTTGGCTGCAAACGCTTCTTCAGCAAATAAATTCACAATGACCATTATCATATTCCGTCCTGGTGGAACGAGGTGAGGGCAGGGGGTGGACAGGTGTAGTATATTCAAAGATGCACAAAAGTCCATTACAATAGCTGTGTTAGGCGGTGTTGGTTGTGGCGGGGAAATGTCAAGTGAAGGAATTAAGCTAGTGCGTGGGTTTGATCATGATCATGAATAAATTAAGATAAAAAATGTTCCATTTTGGAGAGAAACTGAACTTGCTATTCATGGAAAGATCTCTCAATTGCTTTTCCTTCTTTCACAAAGTTAGCAGCAAGACCCTGAAGTGAACCTGTAAAGAGCCACAGCAGACAACCTTACAGTAAACAAGACCTCCATGCTTGGTGTACTTCTATCCTTCTGTTATGTTATGTTATGTTCCTGTCTTCATGGCACCACGGAGGACTAACTCTGGCCTCATTACAGGGAACAGATTCTGCACTGATGAAAGCCTGTTGGCCATGCAAAATATCTGGTTCAATATTTCAATATTTCATCATGCCCTTACGGCAGAGAGAGTAAACAGCGCTCTGCAATTCCCCCAAACTCCCATCTCTTTTTCTATGCTAACATATCTGTATTGTCTCATTTGGTGCATTCTTATCTTTCTGTTGTCCTTTTATTTCTTTCCTATCTTCATTTATTTCCTTCTCCTTCACATGCTGTGCTCTTCTTTTCTTTCTGTCTGGTTTAAATCATGTTAACCAAGTGCACTACAGAGCACACAGTGGGTATTTCAGAGGTCCTTGGAGAGTGGAGATTTCCCAGTAAATACACACAGCTGTGCCTTTCAGAAAATTTGGAATCTGATACATTATGTTTATTTTGAAACATCACTGACTTTAAAGGGATAGTTCAGATCTTTTGAAGAGGGGTTGTATGAGGTTTTTATCCATAGTCAGTGTATTACATACAGCGGATGGTGATCTGCACGCCCCCAGTTTGGAGAGGCAGGCAGGAGTCGCGACACGGTAGCGAAGTACACTGCTTATCTTCCATGTCGGTACCACTACTTCTCCAAACTGGAGGCATGCCGACTGACATCTTCTGTACTTAATACACTGACTGTGGATAAGTACCTCATATAACCTCACTTCAAGAGACCTGAAATACCTCTTTAAGGTCTTAAACAGGTATTTGTTCATGAGCTTGGCTTCTGCTAATCCTTTAACTCAACAAAGATGTGGTTCCTTGCCCTTACCCAGACAGATTTATCACCAAACTGGGAAAGGTGCATTAGCCAACATTAACATAATTATTTATTAGTGCCTTGTGCTTGCCAACATGTCATGCTAGTTAATATTTCCTCCTTTAAAGAAATAGTCAGTTTGCAGGACAGTAACCCTAATCATGAATTAAAGTATGGGGAAATGTGACACAAATTGTTGCTGTTGACCCACTGCACACTGGGAGGTTGTGTGAGACACATTCGTTACATTAACTGTGTTAACTAAGTGATGTAATGTCAATCCTTTTACTGCACTTTAATATGTTTTTCCTTCTCAGCCTGCTGTTGCAAAGCTGCTCTCCTTCAGACAGCTGGGCTCGACAGTGCGAGCTTTTTGCGAAAGTGAAATATTGATTGTTTGAGTTTGACAAAATACATGAATTCACTGAGCTTCAACACTAACAAATCTGTTACTGAATCTCTTATTTCTCCTCACTCTTAGCAAAGAGCAGTGTACAAAACATCCAGGCAGCCGCTTCCTTTTTTATTTTAACCGAGACTGACCGTTGCCAAATGTCACCGGCGGCAGGTCATATCCGCTGTTGCTAATTAATGTTAATTCCATGAGTAGCTTGATGACAAGCCAAAATGAAACTTGGCTGTTGTCAGGATTTGGTGCTCTCTGTAAATCGGAGTCTGTACTCAGCCAAAGATCATTTGCGAGGGAAGAAACTTCACTGCATATCACTACTGTACAACCCTGAATGAACCGAGGGTTTTTGTAGTTCCAACAACTCCAACATAATAATGCTTCTTTTCTATAGCTGATCGCCAAGTCGCTTTTAGGTGTTGGAACCTCCCAGTTAATCTTTCAGTCATATCATATTCATAATTTAACCTGGTAAATAGTTTTGAATCACACCCCTCAGTATTTGGACTAACAAGAACATGAAAAAGTAAGGTGTGCAAAATTTAAAAGGTGACACATCTTACTTCAGTGTCTTTAATCCTAATTAAACACTGCATATGGTGTGCTAATAATTTCTAATATGTATACTAACCCAAAAAAATCTTTGAGGATGAATGAATTTGTATCTTTCAGGCAGCTTTAATGTGCACTGGGCAGCTGTATAATGTATGTAATTATAAGTTTCAGAGTGGACAAGGTATCAGCAGACACTCAGTGTTAAATGACTCGTATAGGGACCAGAAGTCTTGATTGAGACATCTCTATGAAGCGAGGCGGCCGAGCTAGCCCTGCGAGTTGTCACTGTGTTGGCAAAAGTCCAGCACAGCCTATTTAATGAGGATATCCAAATGAACCTAGCAGTGCCACTCTCTGGCCTGGCTATGGCTTCATTTTCACCATCATGTAGCCTTTGGCAGCTATGGACCGGAGGGAGGGAGTGGCCTAGCTAACCGGTGTGTGCAGCTGCAAGTAGTTGAGCTTATGACCGGTGCAGCCAAAAAGGCATTACACCATCAGCCACACTCTGCTCACGCTGTGTTGCTGCTGCTGCTGCAGCACACACAGCGATACTGTAAAAAATAATTCTTATTGGACTGACACCACTGATACTGACCGGAAACTGGACTTTTAAGGACCTGTTAATAAAATCTTGTGTGTCAGTGTGTGTGTTTGAGGGCTGAGACCTGGCCTTGCTCCATCTATCATAACCCAGAGACAGAGAACATTATTACACTCATGGCCCTGACAGCCAAACTCTACAGTATGACCAGTTTGGAGCTGGTCATACTGTTGGTTGTCAGGGGGAATCGTTGAAACACATGCTCAAGTTCTTTCAAACTGGGTCAGCAAACCAGTGAATCACCACACATACCCCCACCCACATCTTCCTTCTTGTTCTAACTCACTGAAGAAATAGCCTAACTACCTTTCTCCTTTGCTCTGTTTCTTTATGTATTCATAGAACATCTGTCCCAGGAATATTGTCAGGCTACTTAATGTCCTGCATTTCTTACTACTTGTAATTTGGGAGATCTTAAATTTAAAGCGTATTCTGTTTTACACTCACTGTAATTCAATCTGGGTAGCAGCTAAATGCATAAAATCTAAATACCAACTCATGTCTCTAATAGTTAGACTTTAAATCAGTGCATCAAAGCATCAAATGATCCCTCTCAAGGTTTTCTCATTGTAGTTTTTTTAAACACCCCAAAGACTCAGAATGCCAGTCCCTGAGTGTGTTACAAACAAAGCTTAACCAAACCTGAATCAAAGTCAATCATTTCCGTCAAATCGGAATTGCCTGTGGGGGGCCCCAAAACAGGTGTATAATCTACATAACGCAATCACCACATAATCACAGCAATTACATGCACACTAAATTGTGGCTTGCATTAAAATCCACTGTGCGTGTCGCTTGTCTTGGTATCAGGCCCCTCTGTGCCAAGACTTAACTGCACCCCCCCCTCCTTTCTTACATTCACATTTAATTTAGCTGAATCCAGAAGAAAATCCCTTAAGTAGAACAAACTTGTGGATCTTTAACAATACAAAATAAGTGATAGTAAGATGGTCAGGGCTTGTTGTCCCTGAGCGCTGGGACAGTGATTTAGCATTTATGGGTATCAGAAGTGACAAACGTAAGTGTTAGATCAAAGTAATTGATTATATGAATTAGCAGGGGCCACATGATGACACTGTGCAGCCCAGAGGACAGGGAGGAGGTTTTAATTAATTTGCTTGATTGTTTTGACACTAAGTTCCTCTTGTAATGGCTCATTTCAATCTTTAATGTTTACTTTCTTCTTACGCCTATGTCGTTTTCGCAAACTTAGAGGGTTTAACTGTCTCTGTCTGTGTTACTCTGACAAATTCATCCTTGCATTTTGTTTTGATAAATTACTGTAGGTGATGCTCTTGCAATTATCTTTTTAATTACCTAATTACTTAACTTACCGTGAAGGGCAAAAGACAGGAGTTGAAAAAAGACATGTATTACAGTAATATGACAATCACTCTGTGTTCTTATCTTTTGAACAGATGAAACTATACCTCATCTAATGAAATATGTCTAAAGATATTCCTCTAAAAACTACTAAAGACAGAACAATGAGCCACATGGCTGCACTGGATGACATGTTTCTTCATTACGGTAAACATGGGCACTGTAGCTTATTTTGATTTATACCATGGTCTGGGTGAATACTCGATTCTGATTGGCTGCAGGGTGTCCGTTAAAAAGTGTTGTAGGACACCTATAAAAAAGTTCCGGTCAAATAGCCTGATTGTTCTAAATTATTGCGCTGGCTCAAACGCTAGTTGGTAACCGTGGCAACAGAAACTCAGAACAAACTCAGAACAAACTCAGACTTTCTCATGAGGAGACTGAACACTCCCATATAAATGAATGGAGGAGTTTGCAACGGCAGTAGGGCGGTCGTACGCACATGTCCCGCCTCTTCCGCCACTCACAAAGCCAATTGTTTGGTAATTTTTTTTGTCAATCATGTTGTAGTGACGTAAGCCTGCCTAACCACCTTAACGACAGTTTGGTCAAGTTGCTGCATAGAGGAGTCTGGAGGGAGGGACCATTGGCAGTAGTAGGGAGGGTCACGGGGAAAGTGTAGTTGGAAAGCTACGCCTCGCAACCTCGCTCCGCCTGTGAATTTGCATGCCTCTTAGTGCGACCAGAGATAATCTATCGACTTTATTTATTCCAGACAACAAACATTCTTGGTTATAGTCGGGATGAAATTACAAACAGACACAGTTGAAAATATTTAGGCAATAAGCCCAGAGAAGCCGTGGGTTACAGTGATTTTACAACGGCATGGAACGCGGCTCAGCCAATCACATTTAAGGATGGGAAGCACCCGTTTTATAAAAGTTGTTTTCCTCTGTTTACATGTCATCTCGACCGCTCCGCTGCAAAGATCCATTGCACCACCTGTAGAAGCCACAGGTATCTGGGTGTGCGCTCGCTTGCTTCCTCATGATTATTAAATACGCTGCGCTCCAGGGTTCCCCACCCCTCAAAACAAAGCTCACGCTCCGGTGACGTCTCACGTTGTTGGAGTCGTATTTTGAAACGGTGTCGTGAAGCTTCGCACGTGCGCAGTTGAATAACCTGCGGAAGAAAAAAGCGGTTTGAAACCTTATTAAGGAACATAACTGGCAGGTCTTCTCATCGATTTGGATCAGTCTTTTTTGCTGATACCATTCATATAGTGTTTATGTTCCAGCGAGCTCTGGAAGTAGAGAACCAGACCCTCACCCATTCATTTTGAATGGGCGAAGGGAGTTAAGTTCAAATAGCTGCCCTGGCGCGTTTCAAAGATGGCGTCGGAGTGTTACGACTTGCCTTAGAAGGACTTTGCTCAGAACAGCTGCGGCCGACCGAGCTGCAGGTTCTGTGGCCAGAGCCGGTTACCTTGGCAACGCGTCACAACGAGAGATATCAAATTGTCCACTCAGCCGCTTCTTGTGAAAAACTTACGATTTTAACGGTAAAAAACAACATTAACGTATTAATAATTGATTTAATATTTATTTCTTTTGTAAGTGACCATGGTATAAGCGGGACAATGCCCTTCGAGGTGTCCATTATCAGAAATGAATGGACTTCGCGGAAGCCTCCGCGTCGTCCATTCATTTCTGATAATGGACATCTCGTCGGGCATTATCCCTTACACAATCCACATACACTGTCCTGGTGCCATAAATACTGACAGGACATTAAATCTGCAGCTAAAATTAGATGCCCCAAAATGCACTATTTACCCCTGTTTGAGTAACATTTGCTGCAAACTACAGTGCTCAACAGTAATAAAAACATTTTTACGTCAGCCATTTTATTTCAGTTTACAGATTCATGTGAAATGTATCCATTTAGTGTCCTTTTAAAATTCATACATGGCGTGAACACTATTTAATGCTAAGAATACCACAATGCAATACATTACATTTTTTTGACGCAAAATTTCGCAATCCTGGGACACAACAACTATTATGTCACAAAATGATAATGAGTGTGTTTATACCTGAGACTAACATATGTTTCTGTGATCTGAACACAAACCTGTATCTATCATGTGTCCCCAGCTGACCACTTGTGTCAGATTTTGTTACTGACCCGTGCACATTTTTTATGTCCACACTTTTGCTGGCTGCTCCTTAGCACGATCACTAGTCACATTAGTGGTTGTGTCGGTACAGCTGGAGCTATTGCTGTCAGCATAATTCAACCTCTCCTTCCACAGGGCAGAATGATGGATGGTCATGCTACACTTTGTCCAACTCTACGTGAAATGGAAAAGTTAAAGAGCTTTTAGCGCACTGTCACTAAAACAACCACCAGGTCCTGAACTGATGATGTAGTCCTTGTCGGGGACGCATCAGGACACATTAGTGTTTATACTATAAAAGATACGTGGTTAAATGCATCTCAGACCACCTCAGCATGTGGTTTGAGTGATTGGATTGCCTCTTGGTGGTTGTTTAGACTTGTTTTTAGCGCTGTCTACTCGTGATTAGATCACCCAATCCAGCTGACCACTTATTGTTTCTGAAGGCATCACTTATGCTAGGGCCCCATGCACATTTATTACGACCAGAGTCTTGCTAGCTGCTTCTGACATTCTCACTCTTAACGTTAGCGGTTGTGTTGGTAGAGCTGGATATACATAGAGGAAAAGGATGGACAGTAATGCTACACTTTGTCCAACTCGTTGTAAAATGGGCAAGTTAGAGAGCCTTAGCGCACTAGCACCAAAACAAGCACCTTGTCTTGTTGACGTAGTCCCTGTCTGGGATGCATCAGGAAGCATTAGCAATGACGCTACAAAAGATATGTACTCCACTTGTGATCGGTTCACCCACACACATTTTAATGCCAGGTGTAAACAGGCTTAATGATTAGTAAGTATCCAAAATGTCAATTTCCTACTCACTATAGAGTAAACTATGTGTGTTATACAGGAGGTGGTGAATGAGTGTACGAGGGAGTGATTTCGGAGACAGCCTTAGTCTATTCATGGAGTTTGTTGACAATAACAAAAATATAGAATACTGCCAGTTTTATCCTTTAATAGAGGTTTGAGGAAGCGAAGGTTTGGCAGGTGAAACAGGAGGAAGATGGGTGAAGAAGAGGAAGAGGCAGTCAGGGCTGCTAATTACTTCCGCCTGAGGTTTTTAACAGCAGGTCTGCAGGTTAAACAGCAGCTTCACTCTGGAGGCTGTCAGGACAGTCAGGTAGGGCTGATAGATGAAGCAGCACATGGCTGTTGGTGGACCATTAAAGAAAGCTCATCAGCAGGACATACAGCACATTGCAGGCTCATACCCATTCCTTGCTTGTACAGATGACCTAGCTTGCAGGGACGGACAAACATTATTCGCCATTAGAACAGCTAAATATTGACAAACTGCTGCTAGATGATTTTTTTTGGCAATGATCTCGCCAATTTAAAAGCTGTTCTCAATTCAATTCTCATTGACAAGCATGACATAAGGCAATCAATCAATGAACATGATGAGTGATTGGTTATCATAATTTATTGCTTGGTCGTCATCAGCAGGCTCCAATCAGCCAGATGGTTCTTAAAGCAGCATCCTTTTTTATTCAGTTTGAAAGGAAGAGACTGTATTCCTTTCTGTTTACAGCTTTAAGCCATCTGTGTTAATCTGTAAGTATGAGCAGAATTCTACATGGATGGATATTACACTGTCACTGTAAAGGGCACAGGCTTATTTCACTGAATAAATTGCAGGGAGGTTAAAAAGAAACCAAACAGATGGCAACCGCAGCGCCCACTGGCCCAGAGCAACACCTGTAGCTGGTTACAGCACAGGTATGATTGATCTAGAAAGGGGGTTAAGAAGCATGTGTTAGGAGGCAGGACAGATCTATAAATCAATTCCTAATAATATCAAAAAAGTCTACCCATATGGGCCAAATCTGTTTCAGGTTCCACACTAATGTGTGCATTTGAAGTCTTTGACATGACAATGTGTAGATCATAATGTGGTATCACAGCAGCACACTTTGTTGTGCAGATGAGGGCCTTTTATCATGTTAATGCTCTTCATATTGCTGATAGGGGTGGCAGGGTACTCAAGTACTGGGAGAGACAGACATCCGTCACTGCTGCCTGTTCTTTATCAGATTTTGTGGGCTGAATTAAATTTTGGAACATTAAGCTCAAATAGCTCAAACTGCTTCTTGTACGACCTGACTGTACGGTAAGCACCTTTTCGTGGCTAAAAAATGAAAATGTATTTAATACTTCCGAACGGTTTTCCTCAGAGGCAGTAGCTTGCCATGAAATGCAGGACTAGTCATTCCTGTCATTACCTTACACGTCGTGAGTGTAAATAGGCTAGTCATATCACACTTGTGCATTTGATAGCATAGATGGGAGAGCTGTAAAAAAAAAAGGCTCTGGTGAAACACATGATAAAGCTCTTCATTTTAACCTGAAGGTAAAACGAAGTTAAAGTCACAGCGAGTGAATGTAACATCTAATCCCTCAGTTTAATCCCAGCCTGAAGAGAGCATCAAAATGCTGACAAACTAATGCTGTGGTGAGAGAATTGCTTGGAAGAAATATGCATTTGCTTAACTTAACAGTGATGTGAGGTGGCTGCAAGCAGAGATAATCCAACAGGCACCATGCACACAGATGGAGACTACAGGCTATGTGTTGGTATAATTTTGTCACGTGGTATCGCACCCCTCACCTCCACTGACTGGACAGATAAACCAACAGGTAATAATGATAATAACTTGAATTTATGTAGCATCTTTCAAGGGACCCAAGGACGCTTCACACATGGGAGCTACCACAAGAAACACAAGAACACAAGAACAAAACAGTTATCTAAGTCAGCAGGCTTTGGAGAACTGATGGGTTTTGAGTTGTCTTTTGAAAGTGTCTGTGGATGCGGCATCCCTCATTTCTGCAGGGAGACAGTTCCAAAGGGTGGAGACTGCCAAAGTGAAAGCTCTGTCCCCAAAGTCCACAGACTGGTGTGGGAAGTTCACTTAGCAGACCGGTGTCTGAGGACTGGAGATTCTAGGATGGGGTGGAGGAAGTCAGATTAGTACTGGATGGGGGTGATGGGCTGCCAGGGTTTGGTGCAGGTGAGAACTTTGGCAGCTAAGTTCTGCACATAATTTAGCCTGTACAGGTCTTCGCTGGGTACCCTGAACAGGATTCCATTACAGTTATCTAAATGTGAAGGGATGAGGGCATAGATGAGGGTCTCTGCCACAGAGTCTTCAAGTAATGGCTGGAGTTTGTTTTTTAGGTGATAGAAAACTGATTTGAAGGCATGGTTGGCAGGTGATAGCTTTATTGTGTGAATGGAATAAAAGGGTGGAGTTGTGGACTTCAGGAAATGGGCAGATGTGGAGCAGCTTTCATGTCAAGAAGAAGATCCCCAGCCTTCCGAAGAAGCACCATCGAAGCCACAACGATGAGCCCTTTTTTGTTCCTGTTAGTTTGAGTGAGTTTGATGACATCTGGTTTTTATGTTGTGCAGGCAGTTTACATGGGACTAAAGCTTGGTATACACCGTGCAATTCTGGGCTGTCCTAGAAGAAAGATGACCAATGTGAAAGAAACGTGACAATATCTTTGGCTGTGGCTCTAAAATGGTGTTGTAATAATGTTAAATGCTAGTGAATGCTAAATGCTAGTAGATACTAATAATTGGCATGCCCAGTTGGTGTCTTTCCCCAGCCATGACTGTGTCCATGTCCTCCTCCCCCTTTTCAGACTTTTTTAAACACACATAAATGCCACTATAGCAAGGACTGGATACTTGTTTGTTTTTGTCTTATCACTACAGTGATGACGTTTCGTTCTTGCGTACTGATGTCAGTGGATGTAGGTTGTAGCCTGCAATTCAGTAGGTGCTGTCATTGTACTGTCTGCATACATTAAACTTTATTTTGTACCCAGTTGAATGAGATCCATGTTGCACAGTGTAGTGTACACTAAACTCATAGGACTGCTAAAATCTCACAGTCTGTAAAGGACTTAAGAGAGGAGCTAGGTGGATGATTTGTGTACTGAAGTACAGCTGGGTGTCATCAGCATATCAGTGAAAGCTTAGGACGTAATGGCGAATGATCTGATCGATAGCTGCTCTGAGAGGAATATAAATCAATACTTGAAAAAAGAACACAATCATAACTGACAATGAGTTATTTTTGGTCAACCAAGTGTGTGACTTTGACATAGTAGACAACTATTCACATTTTTTCCCCAACAGTCAGCAATGTTTTCTTAATTTTTTTTAGATCATCACCATGGCCACAGTCTTTGCCAGCATCATTTGTGGGTACCTTCCAACACATTTACAAACAATTGTTGCAAAAGTAAAAATGTTTAATGTTTATTGATCTGACAAGGCCTTATAGATTGGTTGAATGTAGTCACTGAAATGACTTGGATAAGATTAGAGGGCCTTTGTTGTGATGGTTAAAATAATATTTACTTGGTTATGGTTAGGGAATAAGTCACAGTCATAGCTGAAAGAAGCATCTGGCTATGTAACAGGAAGCAAACAGCAAGCAGCCTTCCGAATGAAAGTCCAACATTCTGTTGACCAATCCCATCCAGTCCAAACCTACTGCCTTTGCAGATTTTGTGGCTCTGTTACAACATTACACTATTTTGTCTTGGTCCAAAGGACTTGAGGATTGGCTCGGACTTGGTCCAAAAGACCTGAGATTTGGCTCAGTCTTTGACCCAAAAGACCTGAGACTTGACTCTAACTTAGTCCAAAAGACTTAAGACTTGACTCTGACTTGTTCTTAAAGACTTAAGACTTGAATCAGACTTGGTCCAAAAGACTTAATTTAGACTTGGTCCAAAGGACTTAGGATTTGACTTGGACTTGTTCCAAAAGACTTTGAGACTTGACTGAAACATTGTCCAAGAGACTTGAGACTTGACTCCAGTCGGACTTGTACTTGGACTTGGCGTGGAATTCAAAACATTTAAAACCATTGTGGACTAATGGCTGTTTCTGCAGACCTCAGCCTAACTCATTTCATTTAGTGTACTTATACATTAATGACACTTACATTAAAGACTGTAATGAATTATAGTGGTTTAGAATATGCCACTCATTGGTACTGGACACTTTTGCTTTCAATACATAACTAAGAACTCAGTATGAACCATAACAAGCCTTTCAAAGACACGCACAATAATTTTATTGAAATGAAGCTAAATTAAGGTTAAATTAAAAGGTTTAATAAGAGGTGAGGGAGTATTTACTGAGGTGTAAACAAGTCATTAATCATTCCACCTCCTCACAGTTCCTCATATCTATATATACTGTACGAAATAAATCTGTTTCTTTAGTTCCCAGTTGTGAGAAAATCAAAAGCCATACACTTCATAAGATTTTAGAGGTTATAGTATTGGGTCTAATTAGACCAATCATCCTTCATCTGAGTTTCCCATTTGATAGGTTTAATGGCAAAACTGCTTCCACTGTTTCTCAACAGACATTCACTCGAGGTTTGAAGTAGAAGTGATTTTTACATTGCTCCTTGTAGATTAGTAAATTGACTGTTTTTCACAGAAGCTGTCTCAAATGTGAGCAGTCAGAAAAAAATTTAAATCAAAAACCAAGAACTTGTCTGTTCCTTCGAGGGGCCCCATAGAGATTTGATGCAAATTAAAAACAGGTTGCCAATTATTGTGGAATATGAAGAGAAAATATGCCTAAGAAATTTGCTAAATGATGATTTAAAAGTAAAACGATGGATAAACAGGCTGTCTGAACGTTTTCTATGGGTCATCCAGAGGAAGAACGATGGTCTGTGCAGGTTATTTTCCATCAGTACAGCCGATGTTCATTTCTCAGCCAAACTAATGGCACAGGCGAGTGTTTGAGGAAAAACAGGAACATCATTAACATATGAATGTGCTATGTTTACTGTCAGGAATAATTAATGGTGGCTACATCTAAAACTTAAAATGTTCCTGAAACATGCTGAGACTCTTTGATGCATCAATATGAAGACAGAGCCACACTGACAGAGTGGACCGATAATTCACTATTCACAGGCAGCTGCTCGACTCCATCAAACAAGGTGGAAAATAAACACTTTATTTTTGACATTCAAAAAAGCCATTTCTTTACTAAGAGTCACTAACTACTGCTCTACGTCTAACTTTTGCTTTCATGATTTAATTTCAAGGCAATTTCCTGAAAACACTAAAACAAACATGGAACTTCCAAACAATTTTCCATAGTGGTCAAACTTCTTTCATAGGATGTAGATGATGTAGTTTAAATTATAATGGTTATGATGCAGTCTGCTTAAAATACAAGGACATACTGTACATGCCTTCAATATTAAAGGCATGATACAATGTGATTTAGGAGATCTGCACATTTTCTATGTTGCTCAGGATCTTATTAGGAAGTATTTTCTTTTATTTCCATGTTGCTTAAAGTGGTGTGACCTACAGGACCACTCTCTAGTTATGTCAAACCCGACACTAAGAATCTTGGCGTTTTATTTGACCTCAATCTTAAATCTGATAAACAAATAAATGCTGTTGTTGAGTCATACTTTTACCCTCTTAGAGTTTTAAGCAAGGTCAAGCACTTCTTTTCAAATCATGCTTTTACTTCTTATTGCCTGGATCATTGCAGTGCACTGTATTTCAGAGTCAGTCAAACTCTCTCACACCTTCACCTGGTGCAAAATGCAGCCGAATGTCTACTAACAAAATCTGAATATTTTGTGCCATACAACTCTGATTTTAAAGTCATTGTGTTTCTGTCATTGTCGTTGTGTCATTTGTTAATTTCTGCACTTTTTTCATTTAACTGTGTAAAGCACTTTGGTCAACTGCTGGTTGTTTTTAGACTGTGCTGTATAAATAAACTGGCTTGACTTGAAAGCAAGATGCCAGATGGGTATGGGCAGAGGGTAAGCATTCGGTGTCACCAGTTGATCTGAAAGTGAGTTTAAACCAATCTGCAGTTTTAAAAAAGAAGTCTGGTGAAAACCAGTAAATATTACCCTGGATGATAATCAATTTGTACATCAATACCTTTTAAAATACCAAATTTAGAAAAGCATTTTTACTGTTGGTGTCATTAGGTTAGTATAAACTCAGTCACAGTAGCAGAAGAAGTACTCAGATCTTTTTATTTAGTAAAGGTAGTAATACCGCAGTGTAGACATACTATGTTAAAAGCAGGTCTGAATTCAAGATTCTATTAGTAAAATATATACTTTATTAGTAAGATTATGAGCATATTAGCATCAAAATGTAATGGAAGCACTAACAGCAAAAGTCCTCATTATGCAGAATGGTCCATTTTGGAATAATATATATTATTGTCTTAGAATTATTGATTCGGTGATGTGTATATTTACTTTAATGTTGCAGCTGGTAACGGTTTGGCAAATTTGTAACGTTATTGTGTAATGTTAGCTGCCGGATGGGGCATCTCATCCTTCTCAGTACGATACGATACGATACGATACGATACGATACGATATTCTTTATTGCCCCCATAGGGAAATTTGTTTTGGACTCGTATGCTGCGCACAACATGCCGCCACAGTGTGATAAAACAAACAACCTTAAGAATTGCACATAGTCCACATTGCACATTACAAGATATTGCACATACAGTACAGCAACATTAGCTGCTCTGTCTCAACAATGTTTGGCTAAAAAAATGTGCATGCAGCCTGAAATTCAGCCATGTTGTTCTGTCGGGAGATGCGGTGACTGAAACCAAGTGTGAGTAAGAAAATAATAACCGTACATGTCATTTGTTAAGCTATGATCTAGAGGAGTCTGCTAGCCGCTAGGCTAATTTATGCAATGTAAACATACTTAAGCTAACAGTGGGTCACTAGCAAAAAACAACTGTTTTGTCCATGAACCATTCAGCTCAGTTATTACTGAGCTGAATGTGATACTTATGTTGAATGACCTTGCCTTAAAGGCTTTCAGACAGATAGTCCTTAAGTTTTAGGATACTGATGATGGTTTGGGTTAAAAGGGTAGGATTTCTTCCAGACAGGTCTTTCTGAAAGAAAGCCTTGAAGGCTAAGTCATCACATGTGCTGATTAACACGTGTTAGTGGAGTCAGTATAAAGTAAACTTTACTGTACTTAAGTGGTTACAATTACTTACATTATTTATGTGCTGTTTTTATCTTTTATGGCCAAAAGCAGAAGAGAAAGGCTGGTAGCTTCTTCTGTAACAGACTGTTTTAAATGGGCAGATAATATTGTCTCATATCAATCACAGGCCCCTGAATCACACTGAATCGAAATGGCATCATGGCAGATTTTTTTTTTTATATCAGCAAATATGGTATTGTTGTCCAAAGAATCAATATAGTATTGTATCATGATGAAACTGGTGATTTACACCCCTACTGGGTAGCTTATGAATTTCCCCCTTGGGATCACTGGAGGTATAGATATGCATCATAATTTATTTGTTGATTGCATTTTGTTGTATTAATCTAGACATGCAAACTAACTAAAGGTATCAGATTATTGCGGTGGAGTATAAGGTATAGTGATTACCTCTGCATTGTAGTGGAATAGAAGAATCAGTAGCAGAAAATTTAAATACTCAAGTAGAAGTACCTCAAAATTGTATTCAGATAGAGTACTTGAGAAAATATACGTAGTTACTTCCCACCACTGCCCGGTCATCACTTTCTCGAACTAAATCTCAGTGTAAATGTCTCCTGTGCTCAACAAAAAACTAGTCTGTACTGTGATCTTTTGAGATCTTTTATCAAAGCAATGTTTTCTACTGTCATGCTGACGCTGCACGACTGACTCACCCCTCTTTTAACATTAAGGTCAGCAACTTTCTCATTCTTCCCAATTTTTCTGTTTTTGAAAAAAAGATTGCTTTCATTTATTTTGTGTTTGTGAAAAGAAAACCACACCATTCACTGTTTACATGCACTTATGTAACCTTGCTTTCTGCAGTAATTCTGATGTAAATGAGGAACTTGGTTTTCTTAAAGGCCCTCCGCACCTACGGTCCGCCCACACAGGTAATGTTAATTATCGTGCATGATTAGACCTCGGAGGACTGTGTAGGTGTGCACAGACTGAAATCTGTCTGACCAACCCATTAGCTGTGTGGCACCTGTTAGGGGAAAATAGCTAAACCATGATGATTCTGACCTCAGACGAATCCACCATTGTTTCACCCTATCTTAACCTGAGCTGAAGTCCAACTGCCTGTCAAATTGAAAACACCTGAGAACGGCAGTTAACACAGCTACTTCTCTGCAGGAGAAAACTGCTTCTGTACCATGTGTATGCTTCAGTGGGATTCAAACAGGAGAAAGACTTAAGACAGGGAAAGTAAATAGTGTGACAGTACACACAGACGTACATCTGTGTTCTTATATCCAAAATAATTCAAGCCAAAATCTGACCAAAACTGAAATAAATAAATCAAAATGAGTCAGTTTCTACAGCTGAACAGTAGAGCATTTGTAAAATCCAGACACATGCACACTGTAAGGAAAAACTGTGCTGTCACACTACACAGCCTGTCCTCTCACTGCACCGCCACTCCAAATGTTCCAACAAAAAGGCTGCAGACTCATATCACTAATTCACTTACAATGAGACAGCCTTACTTCAAAAATACAGTAAAAGGATATCAGAGGAATCTGATTACTGACCAGCTGAACCAGCTCACTGCAGTGCATGTAAACAAAAATATTGTCTGCCTTCTGTCCTCTTTGCTCTTATCCATTAACTTATGACCCACATCTCCCTGTTATTCTTATTCTTAGTAACACTATTAGTGGTAGTAGTAGTAGTTTACATCAGTTTAAAGTCTTGTCCCATTATATTGAGTAAGGCTGATTAATCAACAGTTGTCTTAATTATCCAAATTAAGTGCACAGTGTAAACTCCTGATGTTGCTATCCAATCACCAGCATTGAGATGTCAAGCATTAACCATCCGACCATATGGAAAATTTGTTTACCAACTGTAGTAAACAAGAGGGTAACTTTCCCAAAATTGAGTCTGTGCCAAAATTTCATCTTCATTTTTATCAACATCACTTTATACAAGTAGACTAGTCTCTCCTGATTGAACTGTCTTTTAAAGCTTTGGCGCTCTCAGCGTGACAAACTGCTACTGACCGACTGTCGGGCTGACTTGGCGCATATAAACAATGACAAATAGGTGGCAACTCTTACTGCGCCCACTCTATATAAAATGAATTATATGTGACGTCCTGTGAACATTTCAACTACTCTTTAAATAACTGCGGCAGTTAACTGCAAATCATCTTGTAATAGAGTTCACTGCTTTCAAGAAACACTGGACAATATCTCCAAACAGGTGAGTAATGTCGTTTACATCATACTTGTGCCTGTAATGAAAAAAAAAAAAAAAGCCCTGAAAATGCATTAAGAAAAGGGCAAAATTCAAAGAAATATGAAACTGCCTGACTCCATTAACATTTTTTTCTTTTAAACGCTTTTAGAAGAAAGAACGTTTGGCATCTAACACAATAATAAATAGTTAAGACTGCTCTTTTGCTGCTTTGCCCATTACAAAGTTTGCAACTTACTGCATTTCCAAAAGGCTTCTAGTAAACCAACTACAAGCCATATGGACTGTGAATTATCCAACCACAAAATGTCTGCACGAGCACTAACTTGATCAAATTATCTGATTAATATTGAACTGTAACAGCACCTCGAGGCCTTAAACATCTCCTCATACAACTGGACTGCATTTTAGCTTCACAAATGACTCTGTGATTGGACAGAACATGCTGATGTGCATTTTTTAGGGGTGTGTGGAATAGCATTAGTGGTTTGGTATAGCCAGAGGGGGGGAGGGAGATCGGTTATTTTCAATAATTACATTAAGAAAGTGATACTGGCTGACTTAAAATGGAATAAACATGAGTGCTTAATGCACCCCTACATTATGCTTCCCATCCCCCTTGCATTGTTCTTAAGAAATTGGGCTTCTGAGAATTCATAATTACTTGTTTTATTCTTGGCCTAGCTTATGAAAGATTAAAATTACGTTTAAGGCAGGCTTCTGCCTCTGTTGTTGCAGAAGTGCTTTTGTATGCCAATATCTGGGGTACTTATCACAGAAACGGATATCTCACGAACGGGTGCTCATGGATACTCACGGCTACTCTGCCAAATTTGTCAGCGTCAAATGTAACATCTAAACTTGGTTCAGACATGCTGGGCAAGCGAAGCCCAAAGGAGCCCTCTAAAGAGGAGATCGAAGGGACCAAACGACAGAAAATAAACGGCGTGGAAAAACATGGGCTTATGATAAGTCTACAGAGAAATGGTTTGCTGGCCCTGTGCCTTTTAATATCAGTTTGAATTAGAATGATATTATTGATTTTTGCAAGAGCGGCCTGACAATGCGCCTGTAGCCAGTCCTCGGAGAGTGAAGAGACAGCGGCAGAAAAAGGCAAAGGGACAGAGGGAGGCAGGGAGGGAGATAAAGAGGAGCGGGCAGAGGAAGACAGATAGAGGGAGGGAGGAGAGAGGCAGATACAGGGAGGGGTGGGATAAAGGAAGAGCAAGAGGCAGAAGCATGAGTGAGGGTCTGCTTGCAGAAATAGAACGACTCCCCAATCAATTGTGCGTCGGTGGCCCTGCTGTGAGACTGCAGGGGATCCCTCAGCGGGAACACATAAAGGAGAGGTCGTAATAGGCCAATACATTAGATAAATGGCATTTACTGCTATGGAAACGACTCCGACCTGGCTGGAGGTTGCCCACCGTGCTGGCAGCAGGTTTGTATTTATAGTCCTCTCCTGCACCTCGCTGTGCAATTTCTCTGGCACCCTACCACCACCATCACACACACATACACCACCACCTCCTCCTCCTCCTCTTCAGCCTTGTCTTCTCTCTCCTTCTTCACCTCCCTTGGTCTCAGTGATCCTACATCTGATATCCTGCCTCCCACGTACGCAGCTGCCCCTCCTTTTCCTACAACCAGTTCCTGGCGTCCGCGGTGTTCCAGGATGGCGCTGTTGGCGACTCACCACTTCCTGTCAGCGCAAGACATGGCCTGCTGGTGCACTAAGTGTTGCCCAGGGAGCACCAGAGGCGAGGAGCAGTCATGAGGAGCGAAGATCAAATAAGTCAAAATCGTGTTCAGGACTGTGACAAATTTGTGGCGATGAAGGATATAATCACTGAACGTTTCATTAATTCTTGATCAGTTTTTTTCATTTGTGATGTCAGCAGGAGCTGGCTCCAGTGGTGATCAGCTGCCTTAACAGCTATTTTAATCAATATAAATACACTTAAAAAAATGACCATGTGTAAAATCAAAGGTGTTGCTTGTATTGACAAACCCACAAATATAGATTATCACCCAACTCTGCTGTTCCCCTCAGCTGTATCGACTGTTTTACAGTATTTCAGCTTACTGCTTTAGTATACAACCAACATAATGTTTTGATTCATCTTACTGCATTCATCAGCCTCGTTTCCAGCCACAGGTCACCAGCCCTTCTCAGGGAAAAATGCTCTTCCTATTTTTCAGCAGCAAGTCGCTAAAGACAAGGTTAGCAACTAGCTGCTGAAAAAAAATACAGAGCTATTTACCTAAGGAGATGGTGGAGACCAAAAGCAGCAGAGCTGTCAGGTTAACCAAAACACAGATGAATGATAAGTTGCTGCTTGTCAGCTGGATGTTTAAATAAACAGCTGTGTGCTAACATTTTCACCATATCAGTAATATTAGGTGATAGTATGTCAAAGTTATGTGTCACGGTTTTGTTTACAGCTTGTTGCAATACCAACAAGCGGCCAAAAAAAGTATATACTGCAGGCTTAGGTCTTATGAACATGGATGTATAAAGAAAACTGGAAACAGTGTTGGAGGTGGGGCTCTGTTCATTCCTATGAAGGTTGCTCAGTGGCACATAAAGCAAAAAATAATTAATTTCAAGAAATAAAATTACCCACAACTTCTGCACTATGGGGCTCGTCCAGCAAGTGCACTTGTGTTTTGTTTAACCCCATCTTCCAGCTGTTGGGTCTCAGGCTCCCTCACATTCATAACAGTAGGAATATTACTCTGGATTTAGCTATTAGTGGATTTTATGACTTTTAGGACACAACCATTGCATACCATCAAAGTATTCGTAGTGGGAAGTTAAAAAAATATCCATTGATTTACAGATATCACTTTCACAATGTAAGTCTATGAAAAAAAAAGTCTTTAAGGGCCCCATGGTGTCACGTGATGGATGTAATTCCATGGTTTGGCCACTATGTTTTATTGGTTTTAAAGCGAGGCGCTGTTCCAGGGAGCTTGCTTATTAAGAATAGCATTAGCACACATAGCTAGCTCCGCTCTGCTGCTAGCAAGGTGCTGCTGATCTCTTGGACTTCTGTGGGTTTTTTCCTGCAGTCAAAACAACTCTGAAATAAAGACAGTGATGAGTCTTTTTTTTTGCCTGAATAGGTCCCAGTAAAAATAAAAAGGCTGTTTCTGATTACAATGCGCGTGAGATAAGGTAACATTTCTAAACTCAAATTATTATCTCACATCTCGCTTTGGGAAACAAAGTGGGGAAACAATGAAATCGTGCCTCCTCCAACCCGACACAATTATTACATCCCCATATGACAGGCATTTTAATTGGTTCTTGATAAGTAAAGTGCATTTTAAATTAAATCGTGATGATTTAGGATTCAACATGTGAGTCAAGCCTCTCTGAGCATTGACGTCACTTGGGCAGAGGGATGATGAGTTTTAATAGTGTACAGATTTAGAGAGATAAATGGTCTTACAATCTGACCTCTGGACCTAAATGGCTCTGTGGTGCCATAGCAACCAAAACAAAAATTAGAGGACTGCAGGTGGTGTCTCTGGCTTTTGGTGAAATAAATCATGTGGTACACAGCCAACAGGTGACTGATCTGATACTGATTGTTGTTACAGAAGGGAGATTGGGAAAATGATGGCATGAATCCTTACACTCGGCATTTTTAATTTCCGTAGCTGGCTTTGATGTGGTTCCAGGAGTCAGTAACACAAGGACATTTTCATTTGGAATAAAGATGCTTCTCTGTCTGTTTTCACTGTTCCCATTTATACAGAGGCCTTAATTTCAGCTGTACTGACACCTAAAAAGATTTCAGGATCTATTGTGTACAAAAACACCGCCTCCTCTCTCCTCCACACTCTTTATTTCCCAACTGCTGATGAATAATTAATTCCTTATTCAATGGAAAAGGGCAAGCAGACTCACAATATTGTCTATGGACAAGTACTTATAACCCACAGACCATTGTCACGTTCATGTCTCCCAGGGGAGCAATTCCACCACAATTTACTGAGCATGAACATTAGACTGTCAGAACCAGGCCAGAGCTCCTGCCTTCCCAACACAACAACTGTGGTCAACTAATGCACAGGGGAAGAGAAGACATCGGGGAAGGCTTTGCTTTCAGGTAATGGCTCTAAGCGACGCCTATTCATTAAACAGAGTGTCTGAACAATAGAGCTCTACGTAATGCATCTGCTTTACACATCCTGCATTATTTATGAGTGTAGAACAGCTTTATATTCAGAATGGGTTAAAAGCTTAAAGGTTGTTGAGGGACTTGTTTTTATTCAACATCGATGCATTCAGTGTAATGGTGAAATTCTAAAAGGACACTTATTAAAAGCTACAATGACCAAGTTTTTCAAAGTAAAAAATATATATATTGTGATAGTGTAATAATTCTGTCTGCCAGCCAGTGTGTTTGTGTGTGTGTGTGTGTGTGTGCAAAGGCCTAAATCATCCTGTTTGCCTTAAGGTGTCAGCATGCTCAAAATGAACCACTTAATATGACATGTTGTGTGACTGTGTCTGAAGGCAAGAGGTTAGCTCTAAGTTCAGTTCACATAAATTAAAATGATCTAGTTCACATTCATAATTCACAATTTGAATTTTGAACTCAGTTCACAGCCAAAAAAAAGAACTCCAAGTCCTGTGATCATCATTCACCTGCAGATATTTCCCAAGATTGCTCAGATGCTTCGGCTGGATTAGTTGTTTCAGATTTACTGCTGATGTTGTTGGCATTAAAGTGAGATTTTTTTCCCATTGGATTTGTCTATAAAGCGTCTTTAAATATCCACATGAAACAGCTTCTGCAGTTCCAGTAGCTGCGAAGTGTGATTTCCTGTATTTTCCTCTTGTTAGAATGTGTAGTGCTTCAATGTAAAGGTTGTGTCATATTAGGGTATGACACAACACAAACAAAGATGGGGAAACCGTCTTCAACACAACATCAACATGAAATAACACAATGCGTGGGCGTTGGTAACTGCTGCGACAGTCAACGATGCTTACATTCACAGTGATAAGTTGGATTCAGATTTGCTCACTTCACCGTTCACCAAAAACATGAGCATGTTGAGTGAGGCACAGCACTGGCCATAGGGTGGGCAAAACCATGATAATCTTTCAATTGAGGATAATAGCACACACAATTTTCCTCTGAGGCATTCAAAGTGTGAATCAAATGAAAAGAGAGCAAAGTAATTGAGTAAAGTATTGAAAAGAGAGCTTGACAAACAAGTTCAAACCCTGCTCTTTCTCACTTTTGCACATCTGGCCAAAACGCTTTTCGGGTTGCCGGTTTTGGAAAGTTACAGAAATAATTGGATACAGCCTTCTGATTTCTGACAACCAAATTCCTTATCAACCGAAAAGCATTTGGTTGAGGCATACTGACCCTTGAACCTTTTGCCGAGTTACATAAGAAAAAAGGACACCTACTCCCCACCTCAAAAAAGAGTACATTACATAATATAATACGTTAAAAAGACACAACAAGCCAGACAGAATGAACAGCAAAACTGACATAGAAATACATGAGACTTATGCCAGCCAGCTGCTTAGTGACTGTATAATAAAACCAGCATATGCATCAATTATCAGTGGAACAATTTAAAAGTTAAGTGTCAAGTAAAGCTCAGCATCCTTCCAATAATGTCTTCCCATTTATAAGAACATGCCATTTGCTGGCGCCATGGTTAGGACTGATCTAGATGTGGACTATTAAGGAGACATCCGGTTACTGAAGAGATGAGAGAAGACACACAACACTAAATGTGGGGCAGAAAACATTTGATACAATTTATATCGCTGCTGGTCAAAGCTTTGCATCTAACCAAAATGTCTGGGATTATGAGTAGAAATGACTGACAAAAGGGGACATTACAAAACAGGTGTTTACTCCTAAGATACTGTAACCTCTTACCAGCAGCAGCCATGTTTCCTGCCAGCTTTCCCATGCGGCAGTGTCTTTATCCCACCTGCAGTGATGGTCCAATCAGCCTCACCAAATTGAGCATAAATGCCATGGAGGAGTGTGGTGCAGGTATGAGCTGCTGGGAAATAGAATTTTAAAAATATGAAAGTTTTGGCATCCCAGAGATTAAAGAGTCACTTTCAAAGGCCTGGCCGTGGTTAGCAGTTTCACCTCACAGCAAGTTCAAACCCGCTTGCCAGCTCGGTCCCTTCTTTGTTGAGGTTGCATGTTCTCCATGTGTTAGTGTGGGTTTTCTCCCTTAGGTGTAAATGGGAGCTAAAATGGTTGTCTGTCTCTGTGTGTCGGCTCTGACTGCCTGACTCCTTTTACAGGGTGTAACTCTTTTGACCAACATCAGCTGGTATCGGCTCCAGCCGCCCACAACCCTGTAAACGGTCACAAATAATGGATGGATGGACTTCCAAAAGCCACAATTCAATCTTTTAATTGTATGTTTAAAGCCTGTACTCTTTGCACATGTGGCCTCTCTCTACCCCCTTTTACACTGCCTGTTCAAGGCGAGAATATCACATTGTTATGCCACCTCTCCGTTCTGTATAAAAGGTAAGATTGTGGAATGGAAGATCAGAGTTGTCTTGCCTCTGAGCCAGAAACTAAAGTAGTAACAGCGCCAAAACAAGGTCTATATAAATGGGACAGCCGGCAGGATGGGATCATAAGTGGCACAGGTGTGATGTTTTAAAGAGGTGTTATGCATGTGACCCATCACAGGAGATTTGAAAAAAAGTAGCTGACAGCAGCTAGCAGCTAACTCAAAGAAGAAGTGTCCCAAAATGTCAGTAAATTGGGAAAACAATGAGGTCCGGGAGCTCCTCACCCTCCAAGCAGAGGATGAGAGCAGCCACCATGTAACAGGAACAGTAAATGATTGTTATTGCCATGTTATGCCATTTTTATGGTCCAGAAAGTGCTGCCTGACGCATGTGTCATATGTCACACTAGAGACCAATAATGTTGTGTTACATGACATGACCGTCACACCTCTTGAGTCCACATTGCAGGCATGCTGTCTAAAATCACAATCTGAGGCAGCATGATGCTGCTGTTGGGTTGTGTGTATAGGGACTTAGTCGTGGCCCTATAGCATGTTCTGTTTTTAAAAAGGGCTTGTGCTTTAGGAAAGAGGGATTCACGGATTTCAAATGCAAAGGAGGAAAAAACTGTAACAGTTGTTGGCAGAGATTTTCATTTGTGAACCAAACTGCATGAGAAGCACAATAATGCACTGCCTTGACATAATTCCATTCATCCAAGTTCTAATATACAAATATAACCTTGAAACCATACACAAGAATAAAATAGGTAGTTTGCACAGCATCGATTGCTTGCATATTCAGAAAGAATGCATCTCTTGTCAGCTGGGTAAGGTTGGTGTAAAAACCAAACCAAACTAACAAAACAAAACAAAACAAAAACTTTGAGGATTTATTCAGAATTACCCAGATAACTCAGTAAATGTGTTTGATGTAATGCACTTACCTCTCTCCAACTCCACTGAGCCAAACACACTTGTGTTGTGTGAACAGCTGTTGCACAGAATTATGACAGATTGCCATTAAACTTTGTAAAGACATGTTCCATAGAATGAACCGTAATCACTTTGCTGATTCACTGAATTTTCCACTTTCGCCATCATTAGGACTTTTGAATTTCTCCAGTGCTTTGGTTTAGGCTATGATCAAATACCTGCAAAACAGAATGATAATAGCCTCAGCTGCACTCTGTGTTCAGTGTTAATTTGCAAACATTAGCATGCTAACATGTCAAACTAGGATGGTAAACATGGTAAACATCATACCTGCTAAACATTAGAATATTAAAATCATCATGATGAGCATGTTTGCATTGTGACCTTTAGTTTAAGGCACAGCTGTATCTAAATACAACCTCACAGAAACACCACTATGAACTCTTGTTTTTATACACTGAAGCAGGATCCTGCTCCAGTATTTTTTTCCTTTAATACATATTTTATTGCCTCCACCTGCTAAACTTGACCAAGACAGACATTCTCAAGATGTTATATCAAGATAAGACTTATCAATTTTTGTACAGGTTGTTTTTTGACTTCATATTATTTTTAGTAAGTCCATTGTAACTAGTGTGAAATGTTACCGGCACACAGAGATTTCTAACGATCTCTCCCTCCAACAGCTCTGTTACTGCAAACAACCCAACCCAATCACTATTCTTGTGGTCTCCACATGGCATCTCTGCGCCAACATGTCTAAGTTCTTGAGGAGGTGCACGCGAGCTCCGGAGCTCCTGCATGTATCTTCTGCAACGCCCTGACGCACATGTATAAATCTGGCCCACACACACATATAGTACATTCGCATACGGTGCATGCAGACATGCACACACACTAAGACACACACGCAGAGCTGGCATCTACAGTATCTCTGTGTTCTCAGTACAGATGGGGATGTAGGAGTGATTAAATGAGGTGTGTGTGTATGTGTTAGAGGGGTGATGGTGGGGGTAATCGTCTGCCTGCTGGTAAATCCTGTCCTCTATAACCTCTCACTTCCACCTATATCATCACCTCTCAGCTTCCAACTGAGTGTGTACATGTATGTGTTCTACAGTGTTAATAAAATGTCACACACATACAGCATATTGTATATTCACACACAGGGATAACAGAGGAAGTAGCAGAGACATAATATAGACACAAATTAGACATATTAAAGTTCATATAAACACCATTAGAATGGATATGTGTACATTCTGTATCTAATTATGTTTGTTTGTGCCCCATATGTGTGCAGTTTGCACAGTATACAGAAGTCTCCTTTAGCCTAAATAGCAAGACCCACTTTCAGGCTCAATACCTTATTGTCTCTGACAGCGAGTTAATCACACAACACAATACATAAGGAGAGTAAACACAATAATACTGCAAACAGAAACTAGAAAACCAAGCCGAAACTGGGTCAAATCATTAAAAAGCGTGTAAGCTTGATTCATCATTTTGGATATGTGTTATATTTCAAATATAAAACATTTTGCTGTTCGATCTTTTGGAGGCCATGGTGCCTGAGTGCAAGAAACAAAACTTCATTTATTTATAAATGTAACTGAATTTAAGCATCCAAACCACACGGTTAGAAGAAGTAGAATTTCTTTTCATATCCACAAATAACCCTTACTGTTAAGGAGAGGAACAACAGTCAGTCCCTCCGCTCAGCGACTCATAGTTGCATTGAGGCAACTCGCTTTTCTCTGGGGAGAACTCCAACACAGCAGCACAAAGACGGGGCTTTTGAGCATTCTCACTATCCTGCCCTTTACCCTAGACAACTCTGGAAAGGGAGAGACTCCAGCAAAGTCCAGGAGTTTGGTTCCAGTGCTATGTTTATAGCTGAGCCAACTATACCTAGTTGATACAACTCTACCAACCACACTAGCTCTGGTTCCTCCCCACCAGAAAGGTCATATTCCACATTCCTAGAGCCAGTCTGAGTTCCCAGGGGTCTGACAATGCTGAACCCCAACACCTGTTCCCAGAGTTGGCGGGCCTAAAGGTTGGCTGACTCATGTAGTTCTTCCATGGTTAAGGCCCAATGCCCGAATGCTTGTCTACCAGGTCTGGCTTCAGGATGGGGCCTTGGTTTCCCCGATCCAGACGAGGACGAATTGGCCAATTCTGCTCAAGCAGTATCTATGAATAACCTGTGACATATAAAAAGCAATACTCATTGTTTTGTGACACTAAACTTAATTCATAAAACTACAAACTTCACTGTCATTTATCATCTGTTTCCTTGGATACACAGCTGCAGCACACTGCTTGAGTGAGACAACTGAGAATCAGATACAAACTGTCTTCTGCGTGGTCATTTGTCCTCTGAAGGGCCGTCAGTTCCTGAGCCCATCTCAGTGGAAGTTAGCCACAGTGTGATTGGACTTATCGACTGAAACACAAGTCAAAATGAGTAGCGTCTACCTGGTGCGGTATCAAGGGATTACTTTACATTTTCTTGTTTGCCATTGCCAACCAGAGGATGGCAAGACCTTCAGCAGGTGTCAACAAAGGAACTAGTGGAGGCAAAACAACAACTGTGTGGTTCTGGATATGCTGATGGTTCCTCCCACACATCTGATGATGAATTTCCATGATTGACACCTGCACTAAGCTATTACTGTAAGCTACTTGGATCACAGTCTGTGGCCTGGGCAGAGCACAAGTGGTTTTCCATATGACAGGATGGCACGGTAAAAAATGTCTCTGCTGATGACATATTGGGAGTTTGACTCCTCCATGACTGTGCCTGTTGCCTGCAGCTCTTCATCTTGTTGTGCACTATATCTAGGAATAATTATAAAATGTTCTCCTTGATGCCAAAGAATGCTTTACATTTCTCATATATCATTCAGAGACCTTGAAAAGTCTTGTAAACAAGCGTTTTGTATTTTCACACACATAGCTGCAGTTCAATCCTTTGCTGGCTTAGTGCTTAGGGAATAGGATGGACGGTATTATCACGCATCATACATTTGGGAAATCTGTCTGCCATTTTGTTAGCTCTGTAACTTTAGAAGCCAACATAGCTCAACAGTGATATACAGTATATTGACATAGTAAGAGCTCAGTATATTTGGTGAAGTATGATAGCTGCTTTTGGACCCAGGTGTGGGGCCAGAGAAGTGATATAATGGTTCACCTTAAAGTATTGCTCTGGGATTTGCTACAAGAAAACTGCAGTACAGACTGCTGCCCTCCACTCCAGATGTGGATCAGCTGCACGCACTGGCAGTCTAATAATGTGATTAAATGAACATGTCACATCATCATTCATCATGTCTTACTAAATTATGTTCACTCTGTTCATCTTATATGTGCATTGCGGAAGGCTACAGATGTTTTGCAGAATTTTAATGTTAAAGGTTGGGGATTTTTCCAGACAGTTCTCATGCACTGTTTGTATGGGAAATAATGCACTAAAATTGGTACGTATCCTATTTAAACATGAGCCTGTAATTTTCTATTTGGGAAGGCTGTGATCATGTGACCAATGTGCTGATGGGAGTAAAGAATAAAGAAGAAAGCATTCCTGTCAGGTTGAAGGTTGTGGTGGTGGATGGTCACAAAACACAGGACTTTCCCCCACCGCGTTTCTTTCCCTTAACCTACTTTATGTTAAATATGTATCACCATTCATGGACGCTAATGCGTAGGATATAATATGAACTGTTGTGTGTGCATACTGACCACTGTATACGGATATGTTGGCTTTTTCGCCCTTGTGATGCATGCATTGGTCAAAACCTACTTTTAAGGTTTATATAAGCAAGGTCTCAAATTCTCCACTTTGTGTTTGGAAATATTTTACTGGGGCAATGTTCGATCAGGACCCTAAATGATTCAGTGGACTCAGACAGGGACTCTGGACCAAATACCACACATGTTTACTGCTCCAATCCAGGGTCCCAGTTGAACTGTTGTCAGGGGGGCATAGAACTTCTAGTGTTGCCCCTCTAAGGACTTCAGGACTTAATATAGCGATAATCATTTAACATATTCCCAAATGCAGTGTCAGTAGTTTTGTCCGTTTGAGTAACAAGGTGTTATCAGCACAGTTTCTCTTGTAGGAAATACTGTAAACCAATCTCAGCTGTCTGGGGTGGCAGAGCTGTGAAGAAACAGAAAACAAGGGATTGCAACTCAAACAGACTTACTGCCAGAACCAATCAATGCTGAATTAGAGAGTGCAGAGTTCAGAGACTAAAAATCAACAGAGGTAAACAGCAGGTCGATGTCCAAGTTTGTTGCAGTTTGTTGAATTACACTGTAAAAGTCATGATGGCAATCTTGGCAAATCGGACGTACTAACATCAACACTTTGAACACAACACAAGTCTGAATCAAAAGTTATGGAATTAACATAACATAGATTAAATATGATTAAAGAAATCCACAACTTGTTTGCCTTATTGAGAGTACTGGAGTAAATGTATCACTTAATCATTATCTATCATGTACACATTAAAACAAAATCAGTTTTAGAACAACGTGAATTTTAAAAGTACCAAGCTGTTTACATTATGTGTTGCTAACCTAACACACCTTGTCTAATATTGTAGTCTAACAAACTTATTGTGTGCATTTCCTTCCTCATTAAACATTTGCAAAGCTGATTTCGAAAATATTTTAAATCGCACGTTCGCTTGCTAGCAGTCGAAACCTCACAACAATAATCACCAGATCATTACTCACAGACTGCTGGACATTATAAAATAAAATTTAAAGGTTGAAATTGATCATAAAACTTCATCGGAGGTTCACTAGAGAAGCGGGGGCAATAATTAAGACCTCAATTAGATATCATCCCCGATTCACCCTGTGAGAGAAGTAAATACAATTTTCTTAATCATGACCTTCCAACTCAACGATGTTCACCAGCCGTTACACTGCTCCCTTGCTCACATCAGGTGCCACATATTATGAGTGCATTGTAGCTCCTTCTGTAAAGGCCCTGTCATGTGTGAATAAAGCGAGATGAGAAACATTTACATTACGTAGGTCTGAAAAACAAAAAGCCATCCCTTACACAGACAGATGAAGCCAGCTATGTTATGAATTACATGTCTGAAAGGGGCTACACAGAAGTATGTGAAAGACATGATGTATGGCATGGCAGATGCTCTGCGCCATATATCTCTGACACATCCATATATAACTCTAAGGTGTCATATACTATGAATAGCAAACGTAGACATGTCTCAATCATTGGCTCAGGCTTTTGACAGTTTGGATCATCAGATATTTATAAGATACTTTAAAATTCTGTCTCCTTCAGTCACCTAATAAGACTCAAATCTCAAACGGCTGAATTTAAGCACAAGAATGAAAATTTGACAACATATAATTTATACAAGTACAGTAAAAGGACTCTTCAATAAAACCAATAAAACAATATGATATCACCTGAAGTTTAAAAGGGGTTAGTTAAAATTCAATAAACCCTGGCTTTGGCCATAAATACTGTACATACATTACATCACTGTTTATACTATCATATCCACCTACTTCATGCAACACTGCACCACTGTCTCGCTGTTCACAGTTTTCATTGTACATACATATATATATGTATATACAGCTGCACTGTTTTTTTTTTTTTTTTTTATCTATAAAGCAATATCGGGCAAACTTCCAGCCTACCTCTGCTTCCTTCTGTGTGTCAGCTCTGGTAGTTACCAGCTACGCTCCCCCAAGTGGTTGCTTTTAATGTACCCCAGGTTTTAACAGATCTGCATTCTCCTACTGTAAACCATGGACATGGAACACTCTCCAAAAAGATCTAAAATTAGAAACACTTATATCCATCAATGAATTTAAGGGTATCATTAAGAAAAGAGACATGTGCTTGTTTTTCTCGAGAGGCCACCATGTTTGAATAGCTGCTGTTTCATTGTGGATTCTTGTATAATATGTTGTATTTGTTGCATTTTAAATGTGTTTTGATTGGCTGCTACCTTGGCCAGGTCTCTCTTGTAAAAGAGATTTTCAGTCTCAATGGGACCTTCTGGTTAAATAAAGGTTAAAAAAAGGTTTTAAAAAAAAAGTAAAAGAGTCCTTTTACTGTATTTGTATAAATCATATATTGTCAAATTTTCATTCTTGTGCTTAAATTCAACCATTTTTGATAATCTTATTAAATGACCGAAGGAGACAGAATTTTAAAGTATCTCATAAATATCTGATGATGAAATAAATATATATAAATCTCCCTCTCACCCCCATTTGGTGGGGGTGGTGTGTGTCTGCCTCAGGCTCGGATTCTTTACCAGAGGCCTGGGAGTTTGAGGGCTCTGTGCAGTATCTTAGCTGGACTGCACTCTTCTGGACTGAGACTTCAGACGTTGTACCTAGTATTTGCTGGAGCCACTCTCCCAGTTTTGGGGGTCACAGCCTCTAAAAAATGACAAGAAATGAAATCAAACGTGTATAAATTCTGATCCAATGCCATAGTTCTTGAAGTGGTAAACTCATAACCAAACCAAGTAAGAAAACTGTAAGAAATAAACAATTAAAATCAGAGATGAATGCATATTGTGAGCAGATATTATCATAAGGACCTGATTTTACTTTGCGTACATGTGTAAAAGTTCAGACTCTATGGTCCATGGTTTTGAAGCTGTTATTGTCTTTGGTCAAAAATATGGGTAACACAGTGGATGTCTTGTATTCGCTTTAACACATCTACAAATGAGCCATGGATGCAGATTCAGAAAACAGTGACAATAGGGTTGTCATCAACACAACACATACAACACAACAACACATTCTCACTCCGACGTCGTTACATATGGATGTTCGGTTTTGGACTTTCCACGTCCACATACAACGTAAAAGGTACCCTGGGTGTGTTGGTTGTTGACGTTCAAGATACACTTATGTTTTCACAGAACATTTAACGATTACATACAGTCTCTGTATAGAAAAGAACAGGGTTTGGCTTTGGAATCGTACATGACATGAATAGCGCTCTCAATGTTTCTACAGTAGCCCAGAACAGAAAAATCAAACACTGGCTCTAGAAAGGACCTTTCACATTTTTGCTTCGGCCCCCATAGTTAGCAGGCCCTCTGTGTCGAGCAGCATTGGGAAAACACTGCTTTATTTAGTGTTTTTACCGGTTTAAATCTCTAGGTTAACTTGTTTTGGAGAAGAGGAGACCTCTGTTGATAATTTGGCTCCTGCTGACAACCTCCATTGAAGGAATTCTAACCAGGAGACATTTTGCAATCTGCAATCCTCACCACTAGATGCAACTAAATCCCCCTAAATCTTGCACACTGTTTCTTTAAAGCTAATTCTGATCATTAAAACCTTAAAAGTAATAATTTGCCAGGTACCATGGTATTGTTATTTCTCATAGTGTGTGTTTCAAAGTCATTACTTTGCTTTAACATGTGCACTAGATGCATTGCTCCAGTGCAGAAATGGAAAATATATAATCGTGTTAAGTATAACAGTGCATAGCAGTGGTGAGTCACTATTTGGACTGAAAGATTTTCAAGCATTTTTACACTTGCACACAGGTTAACCACAGGGTTAAAGATAAAATCGGTTCCAAAATGAGAGATGTTGAGTGCTAACAGCAGCTGATGTGCATCCCATCTCTGTTTGCAAGGTGCTGTAGGCCGATGAATAATTGAAACTGTGGATGTACAGCCACAAAGTGTAGCACTGGGCTGGCTGTGATAGAGCCTGGCTGAACAAACCGAGAACAGCAGGAGTGTTTTAGCAGGCTGGCTGCCGCTCTGTGATGCCACCTCTAGTCTGGCAGGGACAGAT
The DNA here is from genome assembly GCA_019142605.1 of Cephalopholis sonnerati. Classification (NCBI taxonomy): domain Eukaryota; kingdom Metazoa; phylum Chordata; class Actinopteri; order Perciformes; family Serranidae; genus Cephalopholis; species Cephalopholis sonnerati. The sequence continues at coordinate 12,482,304 of JAGQAX010000001.1, forward strand.
CGCTGTGTAACGAGCCTCATTAGAACACAACTCCATTGCCACATCAAAGGCTTCCCTTTTTATACCAGGAGTGGGATCGCAATCCTTGGGATATTTCAGCACCTACTCCATCCCCAAAACCTTCACATCTCCTCTCTCCGAGAGCAGGAGGAGGCAAAGTCAAAGTTTTGGGTCATTTTTAGATCTCTGCTGCCGAGTAGCGGAGGCGGGCGCTGATTAATACAGAATTATGATAATGATCTGGAGGATGAGGAAAGGGCAGATGAGGCTTCTTATTATTCCCCCACACCCCCGTTCAGGTGTGATGGATCTGAGCTGCGCTGCTCTCTGACTTTGAGGAAGGGACAGAGATGGACTTTTTCGTTTTGTCAAGTCAGCACGCCTCAAATCAGGAGGATGTTTTTGCTTTCTGATTTTTTCTTTTTCTGGGCTACGCCGCTGTCCGTTTCTTGGTCAAGGCTTTCATGCTGGGTTGTAAATATCTCAGGGAGGAGAGTCTGACCTCATTTCCACCTGATCTCCCCCCAAACACAAACACACACACACACACACACACACACACACACACACACACACACACACACACACACACACACACACACACACATATGCACCTCCTCCTCTGTTCTGCATTACTCTAATTGGAGCTCAGGCGATGCAGGCATTGCCAGACACCCCCCTTTCTCTCTCTGTCTGTCTTTATCAGTCTACCTCACTGTCTCCATGTCAGAGTCATATTTATGTCTCTTTGCACGTCTCTTTCTCTCTCCATCTGTCAGTTTTCAGTTGAATTGAATTAGTTTAACTACCTGTTTTATATAGCAATTTGTTTTATATTTTTGGTATAGATTTTGTTGGGGTAGTTTTTAGTCTTCTGTGGATATCTTCTCATAGACTGCATGCAGCGAGAGAAAGTCCGAAACTGAAACCTATGACCGATGACCCTATTTTCACACAGGTTAGTCCACACAGACTGGTTTTCTTCAGCTGAACCTACTATAGGAGCTGCTCTACCCTGCCTAAAGGATATTTGCACCAGGCGCTGCAGGAATAAGGCCAGGAGAATCATTAAGGATCCCAACCACCCGGATAACGGCCTTTTCTCCCTGCTGAGGTTTGGAAAAAGGTATGGGATACACCAGGCCAGCACTGAGAGGCTCAGGAAAAGCTACCCTCAGGCAACAAGGTTCCGAAATGAAGACACTGCCTAAGACTGTCCAATCATACTTTCATTATTACAGGCTTTTTTTTAAGGCGCACATTAAAGGAACTGACGGGATTATATTTTACTGGAATTGTATTTTATATGATTTCATGTGACAAAGATATTGATTGATTGATCAGGCTGTTTTCACACACTGTTTGTAGGTATTGGGAAGGCTGCTATCACATGTCCAGTGCACTAATAGGAGAAAAGAAGGAAGTACTGTAAAGACTGAAAGTCCGTGTAAGGACACAGGTTGGGGTGGTGGATGGGTCAATCAACACAGGACTTTCCCCCAGAGGACCAGTAGTTGGAACCACGTGAAAACAGCTGAATTTTGAGGTATTTTAAGGTCTGTTGTCAACATTTTTCTTTTCCTAAACCTGACCTGCCTAACTTTACGTTAAGTATGTAATGTCATTTGTGGGGAGCTAATTAGTTACATATCATCTCAAATGTTCTATGGGGGTACACTGGCTTGATTCATTGACTAATTTAAGAGCAGTTTCACAGGTAAAAGTCAACCAGACGGACTTATTTCCTCTGTGCTATTGGTATATTGTCAGCTACTGCTTGTTTTGTGTCATTGATTAATGAAATCCAAGTCAGTCATCTCCAGCCTTCAGGCATACACATCACACACACTTGCCACAGCAACTCAATACTCCCACTCCTCTCACAACAGAATATACATACGCTATGGAAAAAGTATTATTGGTCACACTATTTATGGAAACTACTTAATACTACTTCCACCAGGAGAATCAGAACACCTATAGGCATACGCAATTTCACAAGTGCAATTTGTGGTTACACTAATTACTTACAGATGGAAAGCTGAAGAAAAAGGTCAAAAGGCTACTCCCTTGCAACACTATATCAAGAGCAATTTATTGAACAGTTTTTTTGCCTTGAGTCCACGGCACATGCTCATAAAGACCCTCTCCAGTGAAAACCTTTTTTTCTTTGGTTTTGTTTTGTTTTTAAGATTTTTTTTTCCTATTTTTAGACTTTTATTGATAGTGACAGAGAGATATGAAAGTGGACAGAGGGGGAAGGACATGCAGCAAAGGGCCCTGGCCCAGACTCAAAACCATGCCACTGCAGTAAGGACTCAGCCTTAATGGTGTGCACTCTACTCTGTGAGCTACTGTGACACCTTGAAAATCAAGTTTTCAACCTTGTTAGCATGTCCATATGGTGTTTTTAATTTGCTGCAAGGCAAATCATGAGCAAAGAAAGCAGTAATCACAACATGGCTAAGCATTTCCGCCTTCAAACTGCAGTGTACAATCAGTCATAAAAACACAGATTTGACTTCCCCTGGTTTGTTACATCACAAACATAAGGAAGCAATTGACTTGAGGGGCGGGGCTTTTCATAATGCTGGCAAACGGGATTTTTACTTGTGTAGCTCACGCACCTGGCCTACGCCTTTGTGAGCATTTATACTTGTGCGGTGGTGTGTCTGTGTCACTCTGCAGTTGCACCTCCAAAACACTAGTCAACAGCAAAGTTTCTGTGAAGTGCTGTAAGGTTTAGTTAATTCAAAACACACCCAAAACACATTAAACATGGCTTAATAGCGACAGTTTCAAACACAAGTACACAAATCAGCTTCACCATAGCTCGGAACATTAACAGACAAAGCACAAAGCGCAAAGTCTTTTGCTGGACACATTTTACCCACAAATACAACATGCTAATTTTATTAGCAGAAGCCTATGGCATTTTACATTGCATAAATTAGCCTAGCGGCCAGCGAACTATTCCTAAACTCATACAAAGCCAGGGACAACAGCAACATCTACCTAAGGTAACATTACAAAATTCGGCTCCATTACAACTCACAAGGTTCACCGACAAAACAGCTGTCTTATGCTAAATACGTTTACTAAATAAATATAACATGCTTACATTATTAGCACAAGCCTATGGCATTTTACATTGTATTAGCCTAGCGACAAGCGGACATTTCCTCTGCTCATATGAAGCCAGGATAAATCCCTAAGTATAAATCGCTGAAGGATAAATCAAACACAAGACTTTTTTGTTGAGGCTTTATCGTCTTCACAATTTATTGTCTCTTATCTGTGAAATGAAAGTAAATAAAAGCTTTGTTTCCAGGACCGCTTCCTTGTTTACTCCTGTCAGCGCACTGGTCACATGATTAGAGCCTTCCAAAATATGTAGGTTATGCATAAATTACTGGCTCATCATTACATGGGAAATGTACGAATTTCGGTGCATTACTTTTCGTAAGTATACGTACGGACAGTGCATGAGAACAGCCTGCACATGGATGTTTATTCTTTGAGATTTCTTAAGCATATTTGTTGAATGTCTTTAAAATGATCCACAAAATTACCCAAAGAAGCCTTCTGCCTTACTGCATAGCCCAACTTTCTCAAAGTTTTCCATCATGTGCCAGTAGCCTATTAGCTTGGGCGCTAGTTGCGTCTCACAAAGCAGGGGACTTAGAAATTGGCAACACATGGAGATCAGATGGAAGATTGCAAGGAAATAGGGAGCGGTAGTCGGTTAGTGGAAGTCTTACTGCTTTGTTTCTGTACATTCATGTATTTGGTGTAGGCCCAGACAACCTGCCTTATTGTACTGCAATGTTCAGTTTGCAGGGAAAGAGTCAAATTACAGCTTGTGTCACAGTTATGGGATAATATGTGAACTGCTTGTCCTGTCACAGATTCTGAAATGACAAAAAAACCCAGGGATTTTGGGTGTGCTATATCAGAAATTCACCAAGTAACTTTTTTATTCTTTGTTTTGACCTCAGATTATTATGGTAAACATGAAAAGAAGAAAGAGGAAGCCACAGTCATGACATGTGATGTAAACTGTATTATGAGCATATTTAAAGCTTCAAAATCCTTAAAAATAATTCAAATAAATATAAATATAAATTGAAATACAAGCAATAACTAAAACAACAGAAAAAAATCTCCAAAACAGAATGAACTTTTTTTTAATGATCAAAAAGATCTTCTCTCCTCTGTCCTCACTCTTTCTCTGCCTCGCTCTCTCTCTCTTTCCAGATCAAAGTAGTTGCTGTAGTCATTCCAGTGCTGTTTAATGAACATATTTCCAGTCCACCCACCTGCTTATTCAGAGCCGCCCACATCAAAGAACTTAGGAGGAACCTTGACTGTTGCTGTGATGAAGACTAGGCCTACCGCTCCGTTATTCCAGCTCTGCCTCGGGCTTCAGCTCCAGCGCCTGGGAGTTCCTCCACTTAATGTCCTCCTTCCTGACAGTGGAGAGGTCCGGAGCCGCGATTAAGACCGTATGCTAAGATTTTTAGAAGCAAGTGAATAAAAAGTGAAAATCGGAGGCCAAGTTTGTGTGTGCTGGTTTATGAAAGCATGTCTCTGTTGAGGCAGAAGCTTTACCTTCAGGTCACTTTTGGGGAACTTAAGAGCCAGGGACAAAGTACATTGTGCACAGATGTAGAGTTGATATCAAATATATACACATATTGTTTTCAATGCTGTCATGCCCTACTTACTGCAGGTAAATGTCTTATTTTTGTGTTCCCCAAAAGACTGTATTCGCAGTTCCACTCTCTCACAAACAGATATCATATAACTCTCAGGTGCATGTAACATCAGCACAAGTTTAATCAGAATAAACAGAGGAAGAAATGAATAGTAGGCATGAAAAGTGCCTACTATGAGATGCCAGATATGGTTTCATAATAGAAAGAGCACTAGGAAGTCTGACTTAATCAACAGAAGTCCCATGGAAAAAAGTAATGAATTAATCACAAAAAGCAAATCAAGCATGCTAAAATGGAAAGTGACTTTCTCAAAGCCAGAACTGTAACATTGGTATTGCCTTTCCAAGATGAAAAGCACTTAAAAAAGAGAGCGGAGGAAGCTGCAGATGTGGCTCTTATCCAGCTCAAGACAGTCTGATTATGGTCAGCTCAGTCACTAAAAAAACATTAACTCAAAAGTGGCTGTGCTGATGACAAGGCCGCCTATGCTGACTTTTGTTTATTGAACACTAATCTGACAAAATGATTTCCTCTACCCCAGTATTGCATATTTACCACGTAGCACGCTGGTATCCGTGCCTGCTTGTGAGTTAGCTGTGGATATGATGGCTGTCAGAATTGTCATCAGCAGAGCTCAGGATTTTAAGTGAGGAGGTGGTGGGAAAGTCACACGTTCCTGAGGAATCTGTCATGCTTAGCAGTGATTTCAGAAATAGCAATAGTATACCGTCTGACTAAAGCACCAGAGGGACAGATGGCATTTTTCATGAATCACCTTTCCAACATGTTTGCGACCAGATGGTCCGGTGGCACAGAAAAATCCACAACAAAACTGGAAAAACTGAGTACAATTCTTATGAATTACAGAATTTTAGGCGATAGTTTAAACCTTTTTCAGAAAGTACAGTAACATGGGTGCAGCACTCTTTTAGATGTTTTAGTATATACCAACTCTTAAGGCATATCTTTGGCATATTAGTGGCTAAATGTGGCTGACTGTGCACCGGCTAGTTCCTAACTTGGTCTAGCCGCCATTTGGTGTTGTTGGCCAGGTAGCATGCAATGGATTTATCAGAGCTTTTTTGCTGGAAACTGCAGGCTGCTGCTGCTGGCAAGCTGTGCGGCTCAACTAATACAGGTAAGTTGCGAGCTGAAAACATAACCAGTTAGCTTAACGGCTATAAATCTCAGTAGAGCTGATAGAAAATGTAAAGTTAGGTCATGATTTTCTGTGTGTTGGTTACGAGTCCCTTTTATTTTACACATAATTTGACAGATTTTTAATTTAAAAAATGTGAATTAGTGCATTTTTTGCTTATCGTATCTAAAGTAACACACCTATTCTGGCCCCCACTTTCACTTACCTGCAGAAACAAAAAGTTAGCCAAGGACAGCTTGGTCTGAAACTCCATTAGCAGTCATCCTCTGGTCTGCTGGCAATTGCTTATCCCCACGAGCAATGCTGCAAGTGTCTCAGCACCAAGCACGTGTGTAGTGGACAAGCCAGAATGCTCTCTATGCAGAGAGGTGCCGGCAGTGTTACAGATATTTTGGTTACTCCCCGGAGCTGCAGTTGGAACACAATGATAGTGACGACCTTCTGTGCCAGAAAGGATGTGTTCAGGACCGGCCCTCGCGCCCCTGATAAAAGAAGACTCCACGCCACCCACTGTTTGACACTGACAGTAATGCCCTCTTGGCCATGTTTGCTCATTCAAAGTTATATTATTTTATTACTCTAGCTTCTTCTCTAGTAAGAGGAGATTTTTTTCCACTAAAAGCAGTGTCAGACTGCAGGAGCTGTAGACCATGGTAATAGCACCTACAGATTGTTTTCCTGCTGCCCTCTGTGCCTCGGCTGTTCATAGTGCAGGCCTAAAGACAGGTGACAGGAGTGAGACCTGTCATTTGTTACAGTCATGACTGATTTATGAGGCAGCTGGGACAGATGAATCCGTTTCAGTGGTCCCCCCATAGTTATGTACAGGGTTCATTTTGATTCATAGTCTCAGTTTATTGATTTAACCCATTGACTTTCATGTCAGCTTTGCATTATTTTAATTACTTTGGGATACAGAGCTCCAATCACAGTGAGAAGGTTTGCAATGGAAATGGTTTTGCTTGCAGTATGGAGGTTCTCCTGACTTGAGGATAGAGCTGGCACAGTATCAGACTTTCACTACACAGTTATAGAGGCCAAAAGAATTCACAATATCAATATTTTTGTGATATCCGTAGAAAATTTGATAATAATGATAATGCTGTCAGTCACATTTATCTTAAACTTTTGTTATGGTGTGTTTACTCTTTTTTTTGGTAAGTGAATTACACTCAAAGTAGAAGTGTAGGGAGGTGCAGAGGGAGACACAGCGAGAACAGAATGAAGAAGAAATGATTTAAGAGGCGCTGGATTATTTCCATGATATTATCATATATGTATTATTAACATGATACCAGTATGACATTTTCAATATCAGGGTTATCATCAGTACCAGTATAGGGCGACACCCCTACTTGAAGAGTTTACATTACACACTTAAACCTAATTTACACATTCTAAAGCCTGATTTATTATTTTTTTTAGATTTATCTTTAACTTTGACTGTTTTTAGGCCAGAAATATTTTTCTAACAGAGTTATATTCTTAGCAAAGACATGAAGGCTTTGAAACAACATATGGATGGTCATGTGCAAAAATAACATAACTGTGGAAAAAACACCTTATAAAGTCGTTGTTTTTTGTGGGTAGTCAAAAATGTATTGGGGGAATTTTGTCTCATGATGTCATTATCTCTGAAATCATGGCTACAGCCCTGAATATGTGACTACAATCTATCTAGCATTATTATATACAAGGTGAATGAGTATATCTTCAACCTACTGCATGCTGTCTTCACTGGCAATAAACACTGTCAGCACCATAAACATGTACAGAAGGAGAAAACATACACAGGCCAAGATCTTGCTACAATAGTATTTTTATTTTACACCTGCATAACAGGTTGTGCAACAACCAAATGGAGAAGTAAAACTCCATCTTGAGGCCCTAAGCTCAGCTCTGGTGATTTGGAACCTCTACAACGGAGACCTGCTGCTGCTGATCCTTTTTAGGCAAGAAAAACTCTGGGGTGGTAAATTATTATGGTTGGGTAAAAACATAGACTTTCGTAAAACGATGACGCAAACATCAATGTTGGCTTCCTAATTCGGTCTTACCAGTCACGATGAGTCAAGCCAAAACATCATAGCAAGGCCTACCTACATGTGTGATTTCATTCTTCTTGTGTGGGTACTCCTTTCCCATTGCCATGGCTTCCTCCAGCGATGTATAATCCTCCCAGCCAGCACCGCTCTGATATGTGACTGAATTTGCTTTACAAAGACTCCCAATGTTTTCAGACCGCCTTATACTTATGTGTTACTTTCAGTAACAGTTCCATCTTGTTGTCGGTCAAAGCAAACAACTCTCTGGTCCCTGGCCTCTGTAATATTTTCTGTAACTAAGCAACCAACTGCTAAGAAAATCTGCCTTCTGTTTACAGCAGCACGTGCATGCCCTGTGTATGTGAATGGTCATGGGATATGCATATTCAGGTGTGTAAGTATGGATGGAGATTATTTCTAAAATGGTACTAAAATGCTCATGCGTACAGGGATCGTTTTCATTTCAAAACAGTGTTTTGAAATGAAAAGAGCATCAGTATCAGTGTTGATGTGGCTTAAGGCTGTTGTTGCTATCATGGATTAAGTCATGGCCCTGATCGCTGTCAGATTTGGGTAGATGCAGCATAATACTGTATCACAACATTTCAGCACATCACAGGAATAGTTCCTGGATGTTCAGCTGAATGGTTGTGGTGAACAGCTGTGTGTGTCTGCTGTAGGCAAACAATTCATCCCCACAAAGGACTCTGAGGGCTGTAAGAAGGAGGTGAAGGTGACCAGTTATACATAGAGCTCTCATTTCCTGAGAGTCATTGGGTGAGTTCAGTCTCCCTCACCACTTTATGGTAACGCTGAAAAGCACACTTATGAAGAACTCTTGTCAATGTAGGACCACGGTGCAGAATTTAGGGAGATCTATTGGCAGAAAGGGAATATAATATACATAGCTATGTTTCAATCAGTGTATAATCACCTATTAGTTAGAATGAATTCTTCATATCTACATAGGGAGAGGGTCCTCCTCCATGAAGCCCGCCATGTTTCTACGGTAGCAAAGAATGGACAAACCAAAAACTGGCTCTTAAGAGGGCCTTTTGCATTTTTACTGTAGTCTGCATAAAAAACAACAACAAAAAACAAAACAAAAACAGACATAGTTACCATGAAGTCACCCACTGGTTTGTCGACTCCCGTTTCAAAGCTTCAAGTCTGGCATTTTGGCTATCACCATCTTGGATTTGTGGTGCTGGAAGCATAGATTTTAATAACCACTAGATACTGGACGCAAACATTGCGCCTATTCATGCCAATGGAGTTGATCCCCTAGCGCATATGCCAAGAAAGTTTTCTAGCCTCTGCAATAAGCGGCCTACTGAATATGTGTAGTCATAGTCCTCCTGCTGGCTCCGCCCAAAGACTTGACATTGTGATGACGCCACAGATTTTAAAATCGTTTTACTCGGCTTGAGGAAAGTTTTCCAAATAAAAAAATACCATGTTTGGTGGGATTAGGCAGGGGAAGTGAGACTAGCTAGGGTTAAGGTAAGAATGTCAGGGTAAGCCAATCAGAGGCAGAGTAAGACAGAGTAGGGTAGCTCATGCCTTCACTCTCCTAGTAATGCAAATTCACGTACATTTGTCATGAATGTTGAAAGCAGCTATTGAGACCAAAACTATTTTTATTTCTGCTGTGAAGTTGGACATTTTAACATGGATGTATTTGGGTATTGATTCGATTTTGGAGGCAGCCTCAAGTGGCCATTCAAGGAACTGCAGTTTTTGGCACTTCTGCATCAGCTTAATTTTTCAGCTACACAGAATGCCACCTAGTTTTTATGTTACCTGAAGGCCACCGTAGGTTCTCCACATGCTTGGTAAAGGAGCAGTGAGGGAAAGCTTATTCAGCTGGTTGCAATCTGACACCACTGCTAAATGCTAAGCAATCCTACACACTGCTCCTGAATGATATCCCACCAATGCTTTGTCATTGTAGAGAAAATAGCACTGCACAGAAATTATATATTGTCTTTGTTTTGTGTTAAAAGATATGGCAATAATGCTGATATGAAAGATTTTCTTCTTGTCTAACCATTGAAAATTATTCAGCGAGCGCTCAGTGACAGGCCTCTTTTAATTTGTGTAGGAGCTTCTTAATGTTTGGATTATTCCTCCCACCTCACATCTCAGAGGAACAGCATAATCAAGCAAGTCACTGCACACAGTACATGCAAAACTGCACCTTGTACCTGAGCAACTGTGTAATCACATCTGAAAACTTGAAACCTGACACTTGCTTGACACAAATCAGTAGCACAAGGTTTTAAGCCCTCTTATTAACAGCCATAATGTTTTCAGTAAAAAAGAAAAGCCTGTATATCCTGTGGTGCTTTATAATGAATGTGTAGAGACAGACATTAACACTGCTAGGGTTATGAGCTCAACTGTCTGCATAGCATGATGGGAAGAGCCGGGCAGTAGCAGAGATTCTGTCTATGCTGCTACACTCATACTTTAGGAATTTCAAGTTAATGAAAATATAGGTATACTATGATTTATAGCTCGTGATCAAAGCCTTGTGTCCTTGAAAGAGCCTGTGTAAAGCAAATGTTTGGCAACCTGAAAGTGCCTGCTTAGTTTGATGTGTGGGGAGGTGAGGTTCAAATAACCTAACAAGGCAGCTGAATTTCTTTTTTTTTTTTTTTTTTTTTGAAACGGCGGTAGCTGACAGAAACACAAACTGAAAATGTGAGAATCTATAAACTTTGGGGGACAAGAATCTGGGACTTATGTATTCCCACTGCAATCAGTATGCCTAATTTACGCCTTGGTTCGATGTAGCCAGCTGTGCCTGTGTAACAACTTTGTTCTTCGCTCCAATGATAGGACATCTGATGTCAATCGAACGACAGCAGAATTAACAATATCCAGATTTGATTTGTTGGAGAAAAAAAAGGTTGTTTCAGATGTAACCTGCAGTTAGTCTGCTTCACACAGGTTAAAGTTCATCTGATCAGATCAGCTATTTGACAGATTTTGGTCCTCAGAATTGTGTTTACTTGCATACATGAGTCCTTTGTTTTAAATCTGACCTCCAGGCGTGTGTTGAAATTAAATGAGTGTTTGAAGCATGTATCTATGAGCTTCATTTCCTCGTTAACATCTGCATTCCCCTAACGCCCAGACTTGCAGAACAACTTGTTGGGGGACTTCAAAACTATTGTTGCCTTTGGACAGATGGCATCTGACTGCACTGCAATCCTCCGGGCAGGATATTAGCAGCCGAGCTGATAACATCCATTGACACAGTCACCGTGACCCGAGTAATGACATTCACAAAAAGCCAAGCCCGTTGCACTCTCCCCTCACTTATCAGACGTGCATTAAAGTAGTTTCCAAGTACTTTTCAATGATGGTGCAAATTGTAGTTGTGAGGTCTCTGTGTGTGAGTCAGCAGTGCAGCACGCACTTTAGCCCGAGCCAGTCCTACTGAGTTGGCTGCCATACAATCCCTCCTAATATAATAGAAACCAATTAACTGAGTGGGTGGCTTTACCCAAATCTTGATTTAAAATGGAGCTTTATTAAAAGAGTTACAATGTGGCAGCATGCTTAACCTGACTGGTGGCAGAGATATGATAAGGAATGTAATCCCTGAGGCGAGAGCTGATTAGCTTATCCAGTCAGAGTCACAGCTAGTGCGGAATGAAAATGGCTGCCGTACTGGGAAAAAAAAAACAAAAACTGTTATTAAAAGGTCTCGAGAATTTTTTTTTTCTTTTTGTTTTCAGGGACAGAAAGACAGGCACTGAGACAGACAGACACATGCTCACTGATTGGATGAGTTGCTAATGGCATTTTAATGATGTATCAGTGAGACAGTAACATACCGAGGACCATGGTGAAAGATTGAAAGACCAGCACATCTACACAGATCTGCACACCTGTATCTACTGTCTGTCTGCCATTTTGTGCCTGCTTGTTTTTTGTCATTTTGTAGTAATTTTGTGTCTCTTTGAAGTTGTTTTGTGTCGCTTTGTGGTCATTTTGTGTCTCTTGAAAGGAAATTTTGTGTCTCTTTTATTTTTTTTTTGTCACTTAACAGTCATTTTGTGCCCCCTTGTTGTTTTTTGTTGCTTTGTAGTCTTTTGTGTCTGTGAGTCTTTTTTTTCTGTCACTTTGTAGGCATTTTGTGTCTCCTTGTGGTTGTTTTTTGTCACTTTGTAGTAATTTTGTGTCTCCTTGAGGTTGCTTTGTTTTGCTTTGTAGTCATTTTGTGTCTCTTTAAAGGACATTTTGTGTCTTTTTTAGTCATTTTTGTCACTCTGTTGTCATTTTGTGTCTCCTTGTTGTTGTTTTTTGTCGCTTTGTAGTCATCTTGTGTCTCCACATGGTTGTTTTGTGTATCTCTCTGGTAATTTATTTAGAAATTTTGTGTCTCCCTGAGGTTGTTTTGTTTTGCTTTGTGGTCATTTTGTGCCTCCTTGTGGTTTTTTGTGTCTCTTTTAGGTAAATTTTCTGGGTTTTTTTTGTCATTTTTTGTCACTTTGTGGTTGTTAATTGTTGCTTTGAAGTCATTTGTGTCTCCTTGTGGTTGTTTTGACTCTCTTATAGGTGGTTTGTGACTCGTGTTTGCTAATTTTTCTAGTTATTTGGTGTGTCATAACAGTTCCTTTGCATCTCTTTGTGGTTTTTTTGCCTCTCATATATCTATCTATCTGTCTGTCTGTCCGTCTATCTATCTATCTATCTTTGTGTGACTGAGCAGTAGTGATGTTTAATGTATAATAATCCATAATGCATTATGTTTGTTGCTATGAAACATGCCCTTGCTCCTCACACAGTGTGGGCTTGTGTTTTATCCTTGCCAGAGCCCCTCCATGTCAATCAAACAGTGAATGTAAAATGTAATGTAAATGGAGCCTTGGTAGCAACCTCCAGCTGGCTTGTTTGACTTGGCTGGCCGGCGCTCTGTATTGAAGGTACAGCCATCTTTTACTCCTGCAGGCTTCCTGTTTGCCTGCTCCTTGTCAGTGTTTATCTATGGATTACACCTTGTCTGCTTGTCTGCATGTCGCACTCCAATTGCTGCCTCGTCTTCTTGCTGAACAAGCATCTCTCTTGGATGGCCACTGCGGTGCAAATGAGGAAAACGGCATCTTTTTACACAAAACAGGATTTATGGGAAAGGTGTTTAGGATTTAGTCCTCATTTTTTTCTAAAAATATAATTGTGTTCCCACAAATTGGCTGTAATACATTAAATAACTTCTTTCATGCTGGAAATTGAAATGTGTGCAATAGAAAAGTGTCGCTCCTTCTGCAGCGTATAGATTTCTGTTGTAGAGGCTAGGGAAGTGGGCTGACTTGTTACTTGGAGTGGCTGTGCTCTAACCTACCAGCTCAGTATCTGTAGGAAATGTGTCCGTATTAGATGATTCTGCACATCACGTTTACCTTTGCATTAACCATAACCATAACCATGATCTTTCCCTAACCTTAACCTCAAGCGTTTGAATTACTGAGCCCTAACCACACCTTAGCCATGGTACCTTCATTCATTATTAGTTGCCCTGGGTATGACCTTGGTATATTGAACAGATCACAACTACACCACCAATGTGCTCCTGTCACATCCTGTGAACTGAGAGAATGAAGCAAAATCCTTGAGTCTCCCAGGGTTGATGACCATTGTAGTCTGAAAGAATGGTGCTGACGTAAACAACACTAAAGGTTTACAGCCTTGCTAGCTGCTGTGTGAGGTTGGACTGTATGTAGCTGTGCTTTCAGCTAAAGGCCAATATGAGCATCCTCACAATGCTAGCATGCTGATGTTTAGTTGATATACTGTCTACCAAGTTCACAGTCTGAAGCCTCTTTTCCACTGAACAATAAACCATTAACACCTTTCAACATCTGACTTTTGTATATAATGGGAAAGGTTAAAATTTGTATTCACTCCTGGGAGACATGACTCTGCAGTAGGCACGCATATTTATTGGTTTCAGCATAGCCCCTTTGCTGACACAATGCAATTACACAGTGCCATAAAAACATGCCTGTCTCTGTCCAAGCAGCGCTCGAAGATCCTTTCCAATTTAGTCAGCACCGAGATTGAAGGAGAGACTGAATAACTAAGAAATATAAAGAGGAAGTAACCACCATAACATTTTCACTAGCCTCCATGTTGCTTTCTACTGTTTATGAACCCTGTTTTCCAGCCTGTTTGTGACATTGAACGTGACACACCAGAAAGACAAACAAACAAAAAGAGAACAAAACTAGGTCAAAACCTTGTATATGGCTGGACAGTGTATGAAACGCCAAATGGCTTTTGATTTGAAACAAGGAATTTTAATTTGAAACAGGAAGTGCATAGCAGTTACCCAGTCATGGACTTTCATTTGCCTTGAGCTTACAGTGCTGGCATGAGCTGGCCTTGTTGATGCAGTCCACCCCAAAAACCTATGTAAATACAGGTCTTTTGATCTGCTTTCTGTGGAGTCGTACACACTGATCAGCTCATTTCTGCTCAATATAATACAACCCTACTCATCTCTCTTCAGCTCTGGTAAGGGATGTATGTCCCTGTGTGACTGGTGGAGACAGCACAGCCATCAGCTACTATCAGTGCCATGTTCCGCTGATAACAATAAATTTGTTTGTAAAATGGCCTATTGGCGCAGATTACTGAAGGACATTTTAACTCTTAATATTCCTTTCCATTTCAATTTGTGTCTTATTTCCACCTTCTTCTCATGACGATGGCAGCTTCCGTTCTGACATTGTAACACTTAATGGTCAAAAACGTGTAAAATAAAAATGTAAGACTTGTGTCATACAGATGTAGCTTTTCACCAAACAAACTGTTGAGGTGATCCTCTCTTTCCTCCGTCCAAAACTTACTGCAGAACTGCCAGTTTCATAAAAAAAAAAAAAGACAAAAACTAATTTTGAAGGCCACAACCACTATGTCCAAGAATGCTAACAGTTTGAATTCATACACAGAGAGGTATGGACCAGTGTAAGCCTCAATACAAAACCATCTAAATTAAACTAAAAAGTAACCTCTCTGAAGAAGGCAGATTATATATAACTTCATTTTACTTTTGCAGGTAGCATACGAGAAAATGAGCTATATTATTTCAATATTTGATCCAACATGGTGGCATGTATTTTCTTAATGTTGGTCCTGAACCCACCGTGACAAGCCTCCATTAGACTCTGATTTCTGTTATCTAAGGAACAAGAAGTCACCTCTGAGTGAAGAATATCATGACTTTTTCATTCCCAAATTGTAATTTCTATTTATTCTCTTCCTCATTCCATTTTGTTCTGGTCGGGCTCATCTCCTGAACATTACTACACACAGCCCGCCTGCGCTGGATAACTGATCAGTGGCTGATATGGGGCGCAGGATAATGATGGACTGTCTGATACAAATCAGACGGTCAGATATAAATCATCAGTCTCATTAATGTTTTTTCTTGGTACTTTCTGATAGGAATCTACTAACATTGACTGGTTGGTGGAGATAAAACAGGAAAAAAACACACTCAATTCTCAACAAAAAGGCACACATTCAGAATCACACTGAGTCAAATAATAGTTCACATTTTTAGACTGACAGGCCATTACTTGATGAAACATCCACTTGACAGAGACTGTATGTTGCCAACACGCACATCGATGCACAGGGGGCTAATTGCAGGGAACCGTGGTGGAACGTTGTTTGACACCACCTGCTGCGATGTAAGTATACGGAAGCATCAGACTACTGAAGATACTAGCTGAGAGGGAACCAGGTCACCGTTTTATTTTGCAACCTGCAAAATTCTCCTCAAGACATCCCTCCATTATTAGACTTGCCATGATAGTTCTTTGATCTGGAAGTGTAGGAAAACATTTATGATTTCAATCTGGACATTAACTTGATCTCTACTACAAGAAACCAATGAGTGCACCAATAAAAAGAAGAATATGCTTCACTCTGATAATAAACACTAGAGGAAAACACAGTATGAGGCAGAGGGGTCACAGGCATACAGTAGAAACCTTTAATTAGATGCAATAAATATTTCTATATCGCTGGTATGAGATCACAAGCAAGGAGAAATAAATGTTTAGTGGGGCGGTCAGACATCTGTTTACGGCTGATGCCTCACATACAAGCTCACTTAAATAACCTCATGTTAGAACTTCATTTCACCCTAAAGCAAAACACTGGTTGTAACATGAGGTAAATTAGTGGAGGTGTGGTAGCCCAGGGGTTAGTGAAGCAGTGCCATAAATGCTGAAAATCTCTGGATGGAGCTGCACATACCTGTAGGCCAAAAGACTGTTGGTGGACAAATACTAAATAATAATTTTACTGTTGCCTTCAGCCCAGCTTAAGAGTCTCTGCATCATTAGCTGTTCATTCGAGAAGTGAATTACTCTTATCACTGATACATGTAGTTGAAAGATATTTTAGCATTTACAATAAAAATAAACACGCCACCTGCAAGAAATGACTGTAATGCACTCTTTCAGTTGTCAGAGAGTGTAATGCTTACTCTACAGCCCAATGCCAGAATAAATATTGGCATTATACATTTCTGCAAACCATGGATATGCAACAGTTGTATGTTGTTTTGTAGCATATGTGTTGAAACTTTACGTTTCTTTATGTTTCAACAGCACTGTGGTTAAAATGTGTTTATGTTTTGGCACAAAAACCACTGGGTTATAGTTAGGAAAATTTCTTGTTTTGGCTTAAAGTACCCAATTTTGGTGCCACAATCATAGCTGGTAATGCTGCCAATGTCTTATTAAAAATAAAAACCTTTTTGTTTCTTTGTTTGTTGGTCTCAAACAGTGGTCTGTAGCTTGGAACCTGTCTTGCCTAGGTTTCATGCCATCCACCATAATGTAATCCACAGTGCACTCTACCTCCTGATGACAAAGTCAGCTCATATATGTAATCAGCACCACTTTAGAAACATTTAAATGATACATATGAAATACAGAAATGCAATGTTTTATGGTTTCCAGAAACCTACAATGCCAACATTTTTCACTGGGCCGAACTCTAAGGGCCCTATGATACACATGGTGCAAAGCAACACACTGCATATAGTAGCTATTATTACTTGTTTCACACCAATGCAGTTGTCATTATCACAGCTAGAAACCGCATGTAGGTCTTAAAATGAGCAGTGGTCAGGCGCATTGTTGTTGTATTGCTATTTTGAGGCAGCCGAAATTATTGCACCATTGACCAAACAAATACCTGGTTTAAAGTCAGTGCAGTGTTTTCATGCTATTTTAAGGGCATATTATTCACATTAGCCCCTTTTACACTGCCAGATTTTCAGCGAATGTTGGGCCGTTTTGCAGGCAAGCTGCGAGTGTTTAGACACACAGAGCCACATTGGCGAGTTGATCTGAGGTGCCCAATTTTCCGCCGCGTAGGGGTAAACATATTGGCAGAACCTTTTTGGTTTAAAAAGAACGAGACGCCCTTCCACCACGAGAGGGGCTGTTGATGACTTGTGGGAGGGGCTGTTGATGACGCTGTACGTGCGACCCACTGGCGGTGAACTAACAGGAAACAGCTGATAGCAGGAACCAGCAGCTAGTAGCAAGAGGGAAACGCAAACAACATCGACACCAACCTGAAAGAAACTGTTAAGATGAGCAACTGGGGAGACAAGCAATTGCGCGCCCTCCTTGCCCTCGCAAACGCACGTATTGTACGTCACTGTTTACGTCACACACTGAGCTACACGTTTTGTTACTTGCTCACGCCCCCCATTGCAACGAAAAAGGCACATTCTGTATGAACAAAAGTAGGCAGGCGGCATTTCACTGCACTCAACGATTTTGTTTTTATCCTGTGAATGCTGAGCGAAGACTGATTGGGCTTTCCTGCAAATTTGCACAATTCCTATTTAAAAAGGGCTATAATAAGATGCACCTACATAGGCGGCTTTACTCTGCTTGTTACACAGACAAGGAAGCGTAGATTAGTTGCGAGGGTGAAATATTTAATCTTAATAAGTAAAATATTAATGACATTCTCTAAAATGTGAACATAGCAGAGAGAAGAGCAGAGCTGCTGTCCAACTCCTTCTTACGCATGAGGTGCAGCATAACATAATAAAGTTTAGTTCTGTTTCCTCTGTCAGGTTTATCTCTACAGCTTTTCTGTTTCCCTGCTTAAATATCCCACAATATTTGCTTTAGTGACATTACCGCTCTTACTGCATTACTTTCAGCAGAAAACTCCTCGCTTTTTAAATTAGCCAAATCTGCCATGTAAATAGCAACATGGCTGATGCACCTGGCTTTTAAAGGGAATGGGAGATTACACTCTGATTGGCTGAATTCATGTTACGCCCAAAACACACTTACCTTCCCACCTTAAGGAATTAATTACACCCTTTTTGCCCTTTGGGCCTTAATATATACTCATAAAAGTAGAATTAGATATGCCTTAAATACACTTGTGCCATGCACTTTAGACCATATGTTATAGGTTGTTTAAATAGGCCATGAGTCTAAGTTTTGTCTACATAGTAAGTGTTGTGCTTTGTAGTTGTTCATCTCATGTGTGTCTGGTAGAACTGAACACAGATACACATTTAAGGCTCTGTGTCTATTTACTTCCTTTGTCTGTTTAGTGATTGTGTAATAGGCTGTGAGTGCTGCCACAACACAGATGACCCACACACAGTAATCATGCCTAAAATGCATTGAACTGACTGAAGCTGCTGCTCCTGTGCTTCTGATGTGCTGCTTTCATCACACAGCCTGTGCAGACACTGTGTTCAAGTTAGAGCATCAGGAGCTTTGTCCATTTCCCTCAATCAAAAAACCCACAGGTTCTTTAATGGACAGATTATGAGATAATGAGCCCCTGGGCTTATTAGCTTTATCATTGTTGGTCAGGAGACCGTACGGATATACAGATTAATGATATCTTCAGCAGATTCAGAGCGCCCATATTGCAGGTTGTTAATGCTGAACTCGACCTGAGCACCCTGCACATAACCTGAAGGGATAAATAATCTCTTTGAAAGTATCATGACGGGTTTTCTCATGTCAGTAATGCAAAGTGAATGTTTAGGCTATTTGTGCATTACTTTGGCCCAAGATCTGAATGGCAGTCACTTCATACAGAGGCTCTGACTTACTGCTGAAATACATAGGGCATGGACGCAATGTGTCACCAAGCAGCAAACTCCTGGGCTGAAAAATGAAGCCAACACAGAAGTGCCAAAAACCGCAGTTCCTCTTATGGCCACTTGAGGCTGGCTCCAGAATGTTAAAATACCCAACATAAATGTAAACACTTTGGTACAAGTGTTTATTTACAAGGGGATTTTTATATTACTCACCTGTTTTTACATTCTTTTTAAGGCTTAAAGTTATGCATATTTAAAGGTGGTGCCACATTGAGTGACAGCCTGTCTGTGAGGTGTCACCACAGCCTTTAAATCAGATCCACCTTCTGCTCCTCCACAGCTCCACCCTCTTGTCCAAATATGGTCACTTCTGGCTCCAAAAAACCAAGATGGCGACCACCAATATGCCGAACTCAAGGCCTCTAAATGTGAGTCCATAAACCAATAGGTGGCAGCACGGTAGCTATGTCCATTATTGTATACACCCTATGCATGTCACATTGGCAAGGCGGAGCTGTTTTTTTTACCTACTACACAGACTCTTGTTTGTAGCGATTGTTGCCAGCTTCACTGTGTGCATATTGAGTTTTGCCAAGTCACAACGCAGTTGGTGTTGCAGGGTTTGGAGGCTTAGGCTGTAAAAACTGGAACTAAATTAATTAAGTGGATCATTTTGACTACGGGATGCAGTGATTTGACTGATTCATTGTAATGTAAAATGTAAAAACACCCACAAGGTTTCTCTGCTGCATCATATTGCCTCTCATATAATGAGGTATTTAATTTAATCATTTTCAAACAGATTGTACTCATTTTTACACAGTTAAATATAATTTTTACCTGTTGGAGGGATGTATATATATATATATATATATATCTGGTTGAGCCTCACGGTGTCCGTGCAGGAAAGCTAAGGAGAGCTATAGTTGCTGTAGCAGCTTCAGTTGATTGAAATGGACTGTGTTGGCCCCTGGGCCCCTGCCTGGTACGTCTTTTGGACAATCCATCTATTGGTTCTTTGCAGTCATACCAGAACTGAGAAATAATGTTTGTTGGTTGCAGGTGAACTGCATTTTAATTTTTACTATTTAATGGCTCTTAAATACCTAAATTTAGGTAAAACTTTCATTACAACTTTAAGTTATTAAAGATATTTTATTGTTTTTTGCATAACGCATTTGTAGTTAAGACCTTGTATTTAAGGAAGTTAACAACATATAATTAAGGTCTTATTACAGGACACAAACAAAATATTTCATTCTGACATGCATGTTTATACAAGAAAAGCCTCCACAGCTCCAGACCATGTAAGAAGCACTTGTCTTTTAAAGAGG
Source organism: Cephalopholis sonnerati (assembly GCA_019142605.1). Taxonomy (NCBI): domain Eukaryota; kingdom Metazoa; phylum Chordata; class Actinopteri; order Perciformes; family Serranidae; genus Cephalopholis; species Cephalopholis sonnerati. The sequence continues at coordinate 12,502,685 of JAGQAX010000001.1, forward strand.
GTAAAAATCTGAAGGACGCCTCACTAACATGACAGCAGTCTTTTTTTAAGAGCAGGTATCACATGTGTAAAAATGATGGACATCTTCATCATCTTGGAAAGAGCCTTGAAATTGCTAAGCTGCCCGCACTTGCCGGTTTTTCCCGTCCCTTTCTGTGTGTTGAAGTGCAGTGAAGGTGATGGAAACCACATTCTTACGTGTACACCTGTCACACTAACAACTTTGAAGTTGCCGTCTTCCACTGTCTGTGTCTTTGCTTTTGACTTACGTTGTTCTTCCTGCTTTTAGTTTCCAGGAGTGTATGCCCTTAATCATTGCAAATTTTCAGTCGACATTTTCTGAATTGCTACTCCACTTTGGCTCCATCCGCTAAAGGAAAAAACAAATTGTATTCACTTTTCACCAGCGGAAATTTAAAAAGAAATAGCTTACATGTTGGTTTGAGACACATTGAGTATTCAAACATGAAAGAGGAAATATCTGTGGTATTTGTGCAGGAAATGAAGGAGCAACTCTACAATAACAATAAATGCACACATGCAAAGACATTCCAAACACACTCATACAGCCAATTTTCTCTCCTCCTGACAAAAAAGGAGGCCTATTCTGGGTGTTTGGCCTTTATAATGCTCCCTCTCATTTCTCCACAGTGCTGTTTGTCCTCTCAGCTGCTTCCCTGCCAGCCAGCGCTGCCTCTTCCACTCCCCTGCTCCTCCTGCTATTCTCGCCAAGCTAAGCCACAACTGTCCCACATGCCATGTCTGCTGGATGTGTGAACAAAGCTCGGAGGGAGCGAGGCGAAAACGGACCTCTTAAGTGAGTCGGACGCAGTCAGGCAGGACGGCTGGAAATGTCTTCCCCTTTGATTCCCTGGGGAACAGAGACGGAAAACAAATGGAGTCTGACTCCCTTATTTTCTCAAGGTCTTGGAAGTGACCTGCCGCTGCTGCGGAACATGGGCTGGAGCGCTGATGTTCGCCGCCTGGCCGCCGAGCTGTCCAGCGGTCTGTCAGCCTGAAACAATTGAAAAGGGCCCCTCAACCATCCCCCCTTCCTCATCCCCATTCAATCCCAGCCAGAGTCCACAGCACAGCCTGCTCAGTGGCACTGCTGACAACTCAGTCGGCCTGCTCACACGGAGATGACCCGGTGAGTAATTGGTCGATAGAAGTCGGCAGGCATCGACTTGTGTGGCTTTGCAGGCGGTGATGACTCATTGTGGTGTTCGCTCTTACAGGCCATGCTGCGGACGCACATGCCCGCTCCGAGAAAAAATTACGAGATCCTGAGGGATAAAACGGAAATTCACAGAGAAGTAAAAATAACCAATGAATAATTAATGCAACAATAACAGCATACATGCACTCACATTTATCTAATCATCCCGCAGTGGGAATGTGTACATAATAAGAATATTATCTGTCTGCAGTGTGGCTGCCAACAGGCTCGGCCCATTTGGCTGGGAACTAACAGAGCAGTTTGGCTACCAGTTATCGCACCGCTGCATCTCAGCAACTGGATAGCTGATTCTGGCACATGAATACAGGATTTCCATCTTAACACATCAGAAGCATTAGGTCTGAATTGAGCATTGTGTTAATGATCCAGATTCTAAGAGAGACAGAGAAGGAGGGAGGGGGAGTTAGAGGTTTTTCTACACACATGCAAACATGCACATATGCATACACACACACACACTTATGACAAACACTTCCTGCAGGGTGTTGCAACAAATGCTGCTCCTCTGCTCTGGACAGTTGAATGAAAAACCAGGTTACAGAGTGAGACATAATATTAGGTGCTTTGTCAATACTGAGAGTATCGACATCAAAACACAAAATGGCCTTTCATCAAACCAGTGTCCCACTTTACAGGCGGGGGCGTCAAGTGTCTTGCTCAAGGACACTTTGACGGGAGACATGGCTGATAATTGGCACAAACTGGTTGCAGAAGTTATTGAGCGCGTGAGATTATAGGGAAAGGAGGTTTTTCGGGTCACTGTGCCAGCTCCCTAATTTGCTACTGCAAATACATTTTGAAAGAAAAGTTAGAGAGAACTTCTAAAAACTAGCAAACTGAGTGTGTAAAAAACAAAAACGTTGCATGTTCTCAATTCATTTAAACATCAGTACAAGTGATTTTTTTAAAGTCACAATGAATGCATGTGCAAATGTTGATACTAAATGCATCAGTGTGAAACTGCCCCACATGATGCTGTCTGACTGGCAGTGAGTCAGGAGAGAGGCATAAGACTATGTGCTCTGGCATTTATTAGCAATCTAGCTAACGTTAGCAGGCAAGTTAACATTCCGTGTCCGTCACATGAGGGACTGCCAACATTTACCTTAAATATTGCCTCGACAGGCAACCCGTGTGACTCTGCCCTCTGTTCTGTTTTCTGCTGTTTACCCCTCCCTTGTGTTTCTTGGTCCCCTGTTTGTTCTCTCTCTGTGTCTGTGTGTGTGTGTGTGTGTGTGTGTGTGTGTGTCTGGTTGTGGCGCTCCGTTTCCACCTCATACCTGCAACCCATCCCCTCATCAAGTAATATATATACCCTGGTTTTACATTCCAGTCTTTACCAGATGGCTCAGTTTGCCAATGTGGTACTAACAATACAGCCAGTCTTAAGTTTAAGTCAGTATTGCCTCAGGTCCGTTGTCTTCCTGTGATCACCTACCCTGCCCAGCGCCTCACCAGTCAGCCTTCCAGCCCAGCTCACTCAGCCTGCCTTGCTCCACCATGAACTCTGATGCAGCGCTCAAAACCCTCAACCTCACATCTAAAATAAACTGTTGATGAACTTTTTGCAAGTGTTTGTCTTAATCCTGTTTTTATGTCCAAACTCCATGCAGCCTGACAATGGTTAAGTTTAGGCACTTGTTTAAAAGTACAGTGTGTAGGATTTAAGGGCATCTATTGGCAAAAATTATATATAATAATAATAATAACTATGTTTTCATTGGTTTAAAAGCACCTAAAACCAAAAATCCTCATCTTTTCTTTACCTTAAGTGCCAAATGAGGACAACAGGTCTATGTTAAGCAGAAGTTTTAAGGGCCAGTGTATTTGACTTTTGGGGACATATAGGCATTAATAAGTATGATATAATATGTATGTTTTCTTTAGTTTATAATCACATGAAAGCAACAATTGTTGTCTTGACGTTACCATAGAATGAGCTGGTTATATCTACATACAAAGTGAGTCATCTCCAACGGAGTCCTCCATGTTGTTTCTACAGTCGCCCAGAACCGACAAACCAAACATTGGCTCTAGATAGGCTATTTACATTTTGCGTCGGCTACCAAAGTTCTCCCACACTGCAACCTCACCACTACATGCCACAAAATCCGACACAGTGAACATTCAATACTGCAGTAATCATTTTTTAGGAGGCCAGATGGCTAAGTGAGGGGCATTGCTTTTAGTGGTGGCCACACAGAAAGTAGTTACCCAGATGCAGGTTTCCTCAGCTGTACAGAGTATTTTAGCGATGTTTAGCTTATTGTTTTGGTTTAACGACCCATGACATCAGCAAAAAAGTATTTAAAAATCCACTGTATTGTACCAGCAACCAGCTGGTGAACATAGTGGCACATTTGGCAACAAAAAGAAGTATAAAGAAAACAAAAAATGACTCCAAATGAATGCTGATGTTGGTGTGCAAATAAGCAACAGTTTGCTAACACTGTTGCCATATCAACCTAGATAACATTTAAGTGCTGTGTTTTACAGCTTGTTTACAACGCCCTCAAGTGGCCAAAAAAAATCAGCAGATTTATGGTTTTGGGAAGACACAAATATTGAAAAAGTAATGCTGACTTCAAACCAGACAGGTTGGTTTAAATCTTTTTACAAAACAGTTCAACTGTTTCACACCTGGATCTGCCCGGTGTGACCTTGGTCGGTTTGTTAGAGACTCCGGATGAGCTCCCACGTTCGCTGCTAGCTGAGTCATTTAGGTGTTAAATACATTGCCTAATGGCACCTCGACAGGAGACGAGTGTATGATGCGGGCACTTTGCTCTCTTTTTTTTTTCTAGCCCAAATTATCCCAGCAGGTCACACATTTGAATACACAACCTTGTGCTCACAAACCCACATCTTTAAAGCATTCCAGGGGGCTCTTCACTCCAATCACACAGTCAGTGAGCTAATTGTGAGCCATCTAGAAATCACTTGTTATTCATTTTTTATTTCCTCTCCCTCTGCAGCAAGCATAAAGAGCAGCGCAAATCCTGCAGAGACGGGAAGTGAACGCAGAGAATTTTGATGGCAGTGTCAGTAACACTCAGAGCTATGTTGGTCCAGTGCGGAGAGAGTTTGTCAGGTGTGTATCTACCCAGTCTTAAAATAATATCAGGAATCTGGATTGAACTTTTAAAGATTCCCCATGTTGCTACATGCTTGCTGCTCTACAGTGGCACTGTTTTCCTGCAGAGGGAAAAAGTTCTTTTGAAAATTCAGCAAAGTGTTTCAAAAGACAAGGTTTGTGTAACAATGTGCACATTCTGTTTCTGGCAGGTTGAAATGCTGAAACACCTGTATTGTTTTGAATCTTAGATTTGAGAGCCTATGTTGTTTTTTTTATTTCATCCCCAGTCCATCTTTCAAGTCTTTCCACTGTTATCTTAGACCATTGTTCATGGTTACATTATTGGTAATCCAAGTGTAGCACCACCATCAAAACTGAACTGAAACCTGCTGTCACTTTATAACTGATCTTTGGCAGCACAGATGCAACACCGGGTACCAGCTACATTTCGGTTAATTCTCTGTTGTTCATACGCACAAGTAAAACATTTTCAATTATTTCCCTGTTCAAATCATTTTTTACTCCTCCAAGGCTGTCAGACAACAGGCCTGGCAAGGACATCGCTGCTGTCACTGACTTAAACAGAGTGAATGAAGCTGCGGTGTCAGGGCTCTGCTAATTTGAAACATCTAAAAACCTTTGTGCCTTGTTCAAATCTATCAACGCTTGTGATGTAATTACGTTTTAAATAGGCTTGGGTGATAAATTGAATCTCTATACTGTTCTGCCTATAACCAAACTTGATTAATCCATTTTTAATCAGTTGGTGGCAGGGAGGTGCCTTGATGTTTCATTTAACCCAGGCTGACGGCTGAGACAGTCACGCCTTTTGTCAGATGAGTCCTGCTCAACATTGAGACCATGGGCTGGAGACAAAGGGAAAGGGAAAGGGTTTCGAAACCCATCTGAGATCTAGTTTGTTCTGCGTGGGGACACTGAGTGCTTACGTGTGTTCTGTTATGATGCTGGTGTGTTTGTGTAGGCTGATCTTAAAGAATGACCACCTTAAAGCAGCCCGCTCCCTTCAGTTGCTGTACAGTAGGTGGGCGAGATAACAGTCCAGCTAAGCAGAAGTGCTTCTAATTATAGATGACAGACACAGGGTCCCCCAGCGTCTTCCTCCTCCCAGTGGCCACGCTGAGAAGAGAAACACTTCAAAATAAGGGAACCTTTGCCCTCTCATGTTGCAAACTAAGAAGCCAAATGCAATAAGAGGCCCAGTGATATAGTGTGTTCTAAATATAGAAAGAGTTGTTCTATTATTAAAGCAAGATGTGGCAAAAGACTAGTGAGCCTAAGTGCAATTCAAGGTACTTGTACTTTACTTGAGTGTTTATATTTCGTGCTACCTTACCTTTATCTTTACTTTACTACAGTTCAGATGGAAATATTGTAATTGTCACGCTAAATTTATATCACATCTGTAGTTACCGGTTAATCTACAAAATAAGATTTTACACACAAAATTACAGATACCTTATAAAATCTGATGCAGCTTTTACTGGACAGCATCGTCTGTGGCAACAAACAGCAATTCTGTAAAAAAGGTAGCACAAACAGAGAGTAGTTAGAGAGTCACTCAGTGGTGTTGAATTCAGCTTAGCTTGACATGCAGTGACTAACTAAATGTTATTTCAGCATAATTACAATTAAACTGAAACTTTGCATTTCCTATTCAAATTATTATTCTGTCATTTGTGATCTGGTCATATATGTGTTATGTTAAACGGGAACCGTCAGTGTCAGTTGTTCATATTATATGAAGTCAAAGTTTCCAGTAATGAGGTAAATGTATTGAAAAGTCAGGTTTCACACCATTCTGAATACTCCGTTTTCTTCTTTGAGAAAACCTGATGACAGCTTATGATGGATCTCTACATATAGCCATCTGCTCCAGGTTACAGTATGTAGCTTACACTGCTACATGTAGTTACACACTAACATTAGGGAAATGGTGGTGGATAGTTGGAGATGTTGTTAATTTCTCCCCGATTTTGGATCATATTCCTGGTGGAGCAGGTCTTGTTGTGAAGATTTTGGTTCAAAAGCTTTTACCGATGATTTTTTTCACAGTAGAAAGTGCCGCTATACTCTGTTACAGTCATTCCCCAACTGCAAGAACACTGCTAACTTATAACGGAACCAGTATCTTGGTTGCCAGTATTGTTAATTTCTCCCTGATTTTGGATCATATTGCTGCTGGAATATGTTTGTTTGCTTGTTATAGGCTTTCATTGGTGATTTTTAATGATAAAAGTTGCCGCTATACTCAGTTACTGTCATTCCACCGACTGCAATAAGGGTGCAGAGATGGCGAAACAGCGCATATTCGGAAGATTCAGAATCACTGACAAATCAGAGCAGACTGTGCTTTTCAGGCGGGGTGCTTAAAGAGTCGGGCACCAAAATGGAATGTTTCAGACAGAAGGGTGAAGTATTTTTTGAACATAAAAGCATGTAAACGTGTTCTAGTGGAAAGGTCCCCTTTAAACTATCTACACAACTGTATAAACCCAGATTAAACAAGACTGTATAAACCCAGATATAAACCCTTACCTAAGTAAGAAATACAAAATGGGGCTACTTTTTGTCAGTCCCATCTGGCAACACAGAATATAAACATAACCCATAACCCCACAAACTAATATTAGTTCATGATAAATGGTAAATAGAAAGCACTTGTATAGCACTTTTCTAGTCCTCCAACCACTCATAGCGCTTTCACACTACGTGTCACATTCACCCATTCACACACACAGTCACACACTGGTGCCACTCGCTACTCAGTAGCCATTCCCACGCACTCTGTATTTCACTGTACTTTGAAAGTGAACTTTAGTTAGCTGGACATGCTAATATTTGACAGCTGAAGTTACAGCAGATAAACTCACTGTTTAATCCATGTCTCACACTTTTGCCCTCTGTGGTGTTGGTTTTGGAAAGGCTGAGGCTCAAACAGTAAATTGCATTTACTTGATCTTAAGGTCTTGATCAGAATGTTTATTCATGATTCACAAACATGTAGTAAATATCCTGGTTACACTGCAGTGAGGATATTTCAGCTGATGATTACATATTGTCTTGGTTTCTACGTGAACCTGTCTCCTTTGAAGAGGAGGGCAGATGAGTCATGTGTGGCGCCTGTGTAAATACATTTGATTTTCAGGCTACAGTTATAGCTCAGTGTAATGGCACTCAATTATATAATTCACATAGAGAAAAATCATAAAAATCCACCATTTCCACCAAGAAACATGAACTGTCACCAGTTTGAGGGGATTACATCCTTCTTCTCACGGCAGAGGCACTGAGGGGTGTAAATCTCAGGTCAGGATGACAATGTGTAATGCACCTTGACTAATTGACTGTAGCATTTTGAATGGCAGGAGCTGAATGGATGTGAAAACAAAGAAACTATAGGGGCTGTTGTGGAGCGAGGTGGGGTGTATTTACTGTAGCTTCTGGACTGCTGGGCGTGTTGGCTGCATCCTCGACAGAGCTGGAGTGGCTCGGTGAAAAAAACATTCCTCCCATCCTGTCACTGTGAAGCTTTTCTTTCCAAATCCTCCTTTTTGTCCCGTCACATTCATCTCCTCTTTCCTCCCACTCTCCTCATCTTCAATTTTCATCTGTCGTCTTTCTTCCTTTTCCTTCCTGCTTTCCTTTTTCACCTTCCGTCTCCTTTAAAAAATACAACAACTCTTCATTGCATCATCTAACAATCTACATTGCATCAGTCATCTAACTTTTTTCAATAACAGTATCATTTAAAAAGCTGTTGTCATGCACAGGCCTCCTCAAAAATCAATTCATATTTTTACTGATTTCCTGAAACAGTGCGTACAATAAAACATTAGTCACTCCTTTACTCTCCCATCTGGTGGAGGAGGGCAGGGATCTGACTATTTGAATAAAATGTTGACACAATCCGTCCTTCGGAAATAGAATAAAGTTAAATTTGCTTCCCTTCCTCACTGTGAATTAGTGAGACGAGACACAATAGAACTGAGGACAACAGGAACTGAACGAATGACGTCTGTGACAAGTCACTTTACAAAAAAGTGAGGCGTGAGTGAGAACTTTCTCAGAGTTGAAACATTTCAATCTGAGTGCCTCTCTTCTGTGTGTGCACTGATTGAATGTGGTGAGTTCCTCCATTAGTCCTGAGCAGAACACAGGAAAGTGGATTCCTTAATCTCTTAAAACAAATTATGATCTTGATAATGCAATGTCTAAATTGACTATATATTTGATGGAAATTTAATTCTCACCAGATGCTTCCTGAGAAGCTTAAGTTCAAGAGGCGGCAAAATACTCTCCTTTATATATTCTCTTTGTCTCACTCTGGTATTATTTTTGTAACTTTGGAGTTCATTTCTGTGATTATCTAGAGAAGTCCGAAGTCCATCCAGCCCCATGATGCTGCCAATTACAATCATTCTCGAGCTGTCGGCCCCTGGAAGCAGCCTGGTCGTCATCTGCTTGTGACTACAGAACAGATCGTCATGAGCTGCTGGAGGTTAAATACCTTGCTGATGAGTATGTTTATAGTAGTTTGTGGAAGATTATTTGTTTCCTTACCAAGCTTAAAATATGAATATTCGCAGAGTTGACTTCTTAGGCTGACTGCACCCATGTATAGAGAAACAAGCAGTGATTTGATATTTGGCCCATTTGGTCTCATAAATACCCAAAGGTATCTTCAGTGCATGGTAAACATGCTTATTACTGAATGAAACCCAGCACCCTAAATATCAGGGGGACCCCTAAACTGGAGCTTCTGTTTAAAGTGACAGTTTTTTAATCCCAATCCTTTAAAAAAAATAGTTTGACCTTTTTGGAAAAGATCAATGGCATTTGTGCCAGCAAATGTCAGTGTTTTTTTTTGCTGCTAGTTGCAATATTGCCACCAAACATGGGTTTTTTTTAGCTGCATGTTGCTACACTTCCAGTAGCGTTTGTGCCACCAAATTTCTGTGTTTTTTGTAACACATGGCTGCGCTCCCAGTGGCAACAGTGTCACCAAATGTGTTTTTTTTTTTAGCATTCTATCACTGTGTTTCCAGTTGTGTTTATGCCACTAAAGGTCAGGGTTTTTAGCAACCCATCAATATGTTTCCAGTGGCATTTTGCCAGCAAATGTTGGTATTTTAAGCCAAATCATGATCTTTTCTTAACCATAACCAAAGAAATGTGAACTTTCAAAGCATCTGCTACATAATAACATACAAATGTAACAGATCCCTGATTTGCATAAACTCAGAATACCAACATTAATTCTGGCGATTGGGTTGCAGACAAACTTGTAAAACAACTGCAAACAAAATGGCAAGGTGCTCTGATAGTGAGTAAGACAGGGCCTTGTGCTGTATGTGTCTGTACCAAGGGGCCCACTGGCTTAAAATCCATATTCATTAGAGAGACTATCCTGTTAACAAAATATAAAAGGGACAGCCAGTGAGTGCATCAACAAATCACCCTGTGTGACAGCATGGGCCAAATTCCTAAACGTAAAAGGGACTGTGTTGTGCAGTGGTAACTGGCACATGTCAGATATATTCTTAATAACCTAAGTTGCATGTTGTATATGAGGTACTGAAGAAAGAAATCAAAGAGGAAGTGTTGAGAGTAGGATAGGATGAAAGTTTCATATGGTTACTTAAAAGCTTATTCTTAACTCCCGTGGTGATATGTACAGTGCACCACAGAGGAGAGGGAAACACTGTAATTACCTGCAAGTAATACAGAAAAACAATTTGGTGTTAAAGTAACACTGATTCAGCTGAGAGAAAAAACACACAACAGAGAGGAAAGGAAAATTGGTGAAGTATACAAGCTTCAACTTGTATATTGTATATTTTTGTTTTTATTTTTGCAGGCCATTTTAAGGCTTTTGCACACTGTGTCCATTTTTTTCGTACGTGTTTTTAAAATCAGTCATCTGAAAAAAAATTGTAACGCACAGAAACCCTGCACACTGACTCCAATGGGTTTTATTGTTCCATTTGTTGTGAAAATTCACAATACAAGCAAAAATGTAAACACACAGTTGCTCCCATGCTTCTCTCCACTGGATTACCTCCCTGTCTGTCACCACTCTCTGCTGCCGTCTTGCAGTTGGCACCGCAGCTGAAGGGGCTGAGCCATCCTCCCTCTCTGTCTCCACACTGTCACTCTCTCTCTCTATCTGTATGCGGTCCACATTCTCTCTCTCATCATCATCATCCACCTGAACGTTACAATCTGACCTGTTGAAAGTAGGCTATCTGATTTACAATTGGATATCTTGTGACCCATTCCTCTCTCTTGTTGCAGATGTGTCCTTCTGCCACATTTCCTTCACTGATGCTTAGTCAAAGAAACTCTCTAAATCGCAAAAATGCGGAAAATCAAACCTGTTCCGAGAACTATGGTGACGGAAGAAAGTTTCACAGTCAGTACTCAGTCAGGTTGTATGTATTTTCAGACCTGCAACAATTGAACTCAGTGTGCACAGACCTTTATTCTCATTTGGGGATACACATGTTGCAATTTGAACTTCATTTGACCCATTTTTTAAAAATACAATTAAGTTACTTAAAGCTAAACTTCAGTCAGAACTCACAAAATCCCATCCCACAAAAACCTGTCTTTTACATTTAACAGGCCGCATCAGAAACGAGGTTGATGCAGGCAAATTCTGGTGAATGGTCATGTTAGACCTTCAAAGGGCCTTTGATACTGTAGATCATGATATCCTGCTGTTAAAGCTAAAGGTCGTGGGGTTTCGCAGGTTGGCAATTCAGTAGGTCAGCTCTTACCTCTCAGAAAGAACACAGATAGAGAATGTCAATGGGACATTTTTTAAAGTTAGAACTGAGTGGGGTCCCCCAAGGGAGTGTCCTGAGGCCACTTTCTTTTTCTTTTTTTATATGAAAGAAACTGTTTCATCCAACCTTTTTATTTATGCAGACAATTCAGCTATTCTTGTGTCTCATGAAGATTCAGCAGTTGTGGAAAAGTGTTTGAGTGAAGTGCTTCAAAATGTTGGGACCTTGGCTGTCTGATAACAAGCTGTCTCTTCATCTAGGGAAAACACAGGCCATCTTTTCTGGATCCAGAATAAAACTAGGACAGACCCCAGAGATGAAGGTAAAGGTAGAGAGCCTGTTATTTTGGCTAGGGACACAGTGAAGTATCCAGGATGTACATTAGATAAATATCGATCAGGGGAGGCCATGGCTATGAAAGTTTTCACTAAAATCTGCCCAAAGACAACATTTTTGCCCAGAAAATCAGGGTTGCTGCATAGAGGAGTGCTAAAGACATTAGCCGAAGCATTAGTTAAATAATCAGGTTGTATTAAATTATGTCCCTGTACCCATCTCGACTCAGCACATTTTACAACTCAATTGGCTTCCAGTTGTTAAAAGACTCACACAAATCAAGTACGGACTAACCCCAGAGGATCACAATGGGAACACGCCCGTGGGCTTTATTGTATAATATAACTCTTGACAGTTGTCGGTGTATGTGATAACTGTCTTCAGGTGACGCATGTGTATTTTGTGACAGATAAATAATTCTATCTATCTATCAATCTGGTCCAGCCACAGGGTCCAGATTTCTCCTTAGTCATTAGTTGAAGGTCCATGCAGTGTAATATATTCAGCGTCATACTTGCATTTGGCCATGTCGTCTAGCTAGTTTGGCATCTCTGTTAAGCAGCTGTCCATTAGTCACTCACGCTGCAGAAGGAAACAACACTTAATAATAAAAGCTCTGCGCTGGAAACTCACTGCACTTGACAATAAAGTGAATCTATTACAAACTTGACACGTTAGTGAGTAACATGTGGTCCATTCGGAATAGACCCATGACCCACTTTTGGACCATGACCCACCAGTTTGGAGCCACTGGTTTAAGTCCTTTCTCATGAGATGTTTCAATTGTTTTGTAAACCTCTTGTTAATTACAGGCTCTTTCGCAAAACACGCAAGTCCACGAAAGCAGCGACAAAGAAGTTCAATGCGCAAAGTAAGACCACAATAATATCTGTGTAAGAGCTGGAAAGGCATCAGTCTAGTAGAGAGCCAGCAGGGTCAGATGTCAAGCCAACTGAGAGCCTGGATAAACTACTTTTTAAGTTTGTAGTTTATTCTGCTAACAGACAGGGTGAGCCACAGAGTTTCGGGGCTTGAGTTTTTCGAAATTCCTCAGAACAGCCCTGAAAAGTAAGTTGGCCAGCCTCCGTGGACACACTGCTCAATATAACAACACATTTCCAGCCACAGAGGAGCCACTGAGGTTCCAATTGTTGTATCCCTGGCTGGCAAGTAGAATCTTTAACTTTAAAGTTTTGCCTGGGTGTTACTTTTTGGCTTCTCTCTTCAACCACATCACATATGAATTAACATTTGTACTGTTGTAAGGACCCAATCCATTACATTAGAGAGACATCATCAGTGTACTTGTGGGTTATTTGAAACTGCTACAACTACAAAGTATTTCTGTACTTCTCTGTACAGACGCAGTTTGTTGGGAGCGCTTATAACTAGAAGCACAATGTTCTGCTAAACTTTGAGTCTGATTCTTGCTGTGGTCCGGTAACACAGTCTTGCCTACCGCTCCTTTCACTGGTGTACAAGAGATCTAAGAGTGTGTCATCTTTTAAGTTGCTCAGTTTGGAGAGATGGCAAAACACTCCCTCCACTTAATTAGTCCTCTACAACTCCATGCTCTGCTCATGCAGCCCTTCATCTTCAGCTACACCCTTTGAAGGCTGCACTGTCATATTGGGTGTTCCTGATTGATTCTAGCAGACCAGCTGAGCTGGTAAAGAACTGAAGGGAGGTGGATGTCACGGCAAACACACATTTTAAATGAGACCAGCTTCGTGCGCGGTTGACGAGCCAATGAAGGATGATAATTGATTGAACAGAAGGAAGTAAGATGGAGGCCTGACGTCAGGCTACAGATGGTCTGGCTTCATGTTGGCCTTCCCAGAGAGAGGTGTACTGATGGGTGACAGCCACAGTGATGGCAGCCTGTTTGAAAGGGAAAATGAAGTTGGCCCTGGAGATCGCCTGATAGCCCCGGAGATTTTAAAATCCAGTGATTGCTCACAGAAGTTAAATGGAACAAAAGAGTGACGGCTCCACTCATTCTTGTTTGATTGGAGATGGAAAGCTGTCATTTGCTCGATAAGGCCTTTGGTGCATTTTTTCAAACTTCATTCATGGAAATATTTCAAAGACAAGGACAAATAGAACTTCAGGACGGGATCAAGCGGCCGGGTGACATCACATTTTGATAGAGCTCTGGATGACACTTGAAAAGACCATTCTCAAAGGGCTTTCATATCGGTTTGGTTTTTTAAAAAAAAACTTTATCTCAGATTAGGTCAGAATTACTTTGACAGGTGGTTGTTATTATCAGCCGCCCATCTGCCCCAAAATCCTTTCAGAGAGGGAAAAGATAGATATTTCAAATGGACCTCTCAAACAAACTTTTGAGAAGATTACACGTGACAAAATTATTTCAATTAAATGAAATGTAAATATATAAATAATGGAATATATATAAATGCACCTGTCAGTACTCCCTGGGACACGTTGGGATTTCTTTTCAGCACTTAGGGGCACTGAAATTTTGGTATAGGGCAATGAATTTGATGTATTTACTGTTTATCAGACAACAAATGAGACAAAAAATCAGCAGGTTAACAGAGCCCTGTGATACTCTGCCTCACTCCCCCAGCAACAGGGTGGTGGTCAGCACAGCCTGAGGTGTAATGCATGTAACTGCAGCAACAGAAGTTTGCTGATTTGGTGGGAATTTGGGGTGGTTGAGAGGGATCAGACCCCTGGTGCTCAGGTGCTCGGTCTTGCTCTGGCTGAATTTGCATTGCTACAAGGTACTAATACTAATACTCTGAGTTGTGGTCATTTGTCAGCGGACTCTATTTCTTAGCTAACTTTAGCCAGTGTTGCACACTGTTAGCGCTGTAGCGGAGCTGAAAAGAGGCAAGGCACAGGAACACACGTAATGCCACAATCTTTAGATTTTCCAGGAAACATCCGGCCTGAGTCCTTAACATAGAAGTCAGTCCACGGGCTGCTAGAAGCAACCACGAAAGGAGGGGACGGTCTCAGTTTGTGGGTTACAAATCAACCAGTTTACCAACTGGCAATGAAAAAACAATTAATACTTATAGTTACGTAGAGTACCTTTAACAAAGAAGAACCCTTTGAGAAAGATTTATTTGTGCAATTAGGAAACATACAATGCAATGTAATTATAGAAGAAGCAAATATGCTTTGCCCAAAAAAATTGATGTAAGCTTTAAAAAAATACTCTCCTCATCTACTGATTCTGAAATGACCTCAAAACGTGCATGTGCCAATCCAGTAACTATAGCAAATTCTCTGCACAATTTCCTCTTGTCCAAGTTTTTCGTGGAAAAATAAATGGTGCAGTTACGAAATCAATATCATCTACTGATATAAAGCAGTACCTTTCAATGGGACTTCGAAGAAACATCTCTAAATTCACGTGCAGAACACAACTGGACTGGTATATAGAAACTGCATGATACTGACTCAGGTGTCTGCTCCAGTGAGTGCCATCTATTCTTGCTCTTCAAGTGTTTCATATTTCATTGGCTTTCAGAAGTTATTAGCTTTATTTCTATTAGAAGTTGAATGGACATGCTTGGGAGGAAACTGTATAATGGTATAGTTTCATAGAAGAAAATTGGTCATTATAAGTAATGTTAAACACAGAAGGTGTAGCAGGAAAGGAGAGAGGTGGTTGGGTGACTGGGACATTTAAGGACACATGGAGATCTCTACATGTATGAACAGGAGGCACTGTGACAGTGAGAAGAACCTGTTTCAGTTTTCATATGGGCACTTGACTATTGTTTTAGGACAAACTTGAAAACGTGTGAACTTAGCCTTTAACATATAAAAAATACAGTACATAGAATCAAGTAGCACCAGCAAAATACCTGTACAGCACTATATGTTACCAGTTAATCGATGTAAACATTGTACATTATTTCAAGGACCTGCTGTAAAAATGAAAACAATTTGTGTTTTATTAGACTATGAAAGCATCAATGAAATGTTCCATAATGGTGCTTTGCTTGGCTCACTCGGATAAACAATACAGGAACAACATTAATTTGATTTGATGCCATCTAGTCTCAAAACTGCCTGGATAATTACATTTGAACATTAAATCATTTTCATCCAGCCACCCACTGAACCTGACATTTCCTCATTCTCAGAACCTCACAGGATCCAACCCTGGGAATACCAAACAGAGCCATCATTTGTAACTCTAAACAATTTCAATTAGCGCAGGGCATGGATGGAATGGGCCTAGGGGCCGAAAGCTACAGGGGCCCCCTTGGCCTTCACCTGCAAAATATCACCCAAATTAGAGACAAAAATGACCAAATTACCAGAAAGAGACACAAAATGCGGAAAAATGTCACGAAATTACCTCAAAGAAACACAAAAACCTCAAAGATGCATAACAGCTATTAAGAGACATAAAACAACTTCAATCAGGAGGCAGAAGAATGAAGTTAAGATAAATTTAATTCAGAATATGAGTGTACAGATTAACAGATGATTTGTGCTGATTAAGATTTAACAGAAGTCTTTAATGTTCGGACACCAAAAAGAGATATTTTGTGATCGAGGGACATCTGAGCAGCAGCAAGATAAATCTCCCCATGAAGTCCAGACACTACTGGTGGTGGTGGTGGCTGCTGACTCTGAGGCTGCTGACTGCTGAGGCAGATGAGGCTGATGTATCCGTAATGACTAGGTGGTGATGGGAAGGTGAGGGGGCACAACTGCAGCAGGACAGACCTGCGGCAGAGAAAGAACCATATTTAAAATGAGGAGCAGTAAGATGATAGGCTGACAGAGAAGTTGTGTCTCTGTGGTATTGGTTGACTGTGAATCAGCTGATGACTCAGTTGACAGACCCAGACAATTACACCTTGAAAAAGTGAGAGAGCATGGGTTCAAGGAGTGAGTGGCAGGGTGAGAAAAAAAACGTACAGCCTGAGCATGACGAGTATTGTCTTCCTGACTGAGCTTTCCCTAGAGCTTCATATGGGTCCACTGTGTCATAATCCACCCATGGCACAAGATTACTTGTCATTCATGATAACATGACAAAGGCGCTCTTCGCCAGTTTATTTGTCAACATAGTGGCTGTGGCACAGGAGGTGCAGCCATCATCTACTAATAGAAAGGTCAGTGGTTCGATCCCTGGTGCCTGCAGTATGTGTCAAAGTGTCCTTGGGCTGAATACTAAAGCCTAAAATTTGCGTGTGTGTGTGTTTGATACCTCTGATAAGCAGGTGATATCTTGCATGGTAGCCTCAGCCACCAGTGTATGAATGTGTGAATGGTGCTCCTGTTGTAAAGGACTTTGAGTGGTCGCTAAGACTAAAAACAGTGCTATATAAATGCAGTCCATTTACTATATAGATGATCATTATAGCTGAGCTGCTTCTAACTTCATGTCTTTCACATCTTTCTGAGTGGCAATAGTTTAGTCCATATTGCCTTGGATTTGTAACCGAAGGGTCACGGTTCAAGTCCCTGTAAGTATGGAGTGTGGACTGGTAGCTGGAGAGGTGCCAGTTCATCTCCCTCGTGGTGCCCTTGAGCAAGGCACCAAACCCCCAACTGCTCAGGGTGCCTGTCCATGGGCAGCCCTCTCACGCTGACATCTCTCCATTTTAATGCATAGGTCCTGTTTGTGCATGTGTGTATTTCAGGCCTGTGTGTATATGACAACAGAGTGAAAAAGTTGAATTTCTCCTCTGAGATTAATTAAGTATATGTTCCTCTTCTTAACCAATGAATGTAGAGGATGTTTCTTATTAAAAGGAACGACCCTTTAAGGTCAATGTGAAAATAGATACCTACATGTCTATATGGCTTAGCTCCTTCCCACCTTAGTGCCTCTATGAAGCAGCAAACAACTGATGATAGATACACTAGATCTGTGGCGAGAAGGGATTGTATAATACCTATGAGGAGTACTGCCTTCGGACAGGCAGCTTTTTCAGTGAGAGCAGCTCACACATTTGCCAACACTCACCAGAGACTGTGACACATATCGTTTATATAAAATTCATTTAAAATCATGGTTAAAAGACAATCAAGTGTGTGACCACACTCTATGACTTATTCAAATAACCCGAGGCGTTCTTTGTTTTATGTTTTATGTATTGTCTTTGTTTTCAAGTATTTCATGTGTTTTTTATGAAATATGCTCTGCTACATACAGTATTGCTCTTCCTGTGTGAATATATTTCATGTGTCTTTT
Organism: Cephalopholis sonnerati; assembly: GCA_019142605.1. Taxonomy (NCBI): domain Eukaryota; kingdom Metazoa; phylum Chordata; class Actinopteri; order Perciformes; family Serranidae; genus Cephalopholis; species Cephalopholis sonnerati. The sequence continues at coordinate 12,520,341 of JAGQAX010000001.1, forward strand.
GTTGCTGTCACTACACCTGCGCAGGGACTGCGGTTAAAAAATGAGCTAAGACGGATAAAGTGGCACATTTGTGGAAATGTCTGTTTATGTTCGCTGTCCCTGCAACTCTATAAATAAATGTGTATATGAATAAGTAAAGTGATCTAAATGAATTACAAATATATGATGCATGTTTGCAGAGGTATTTGCCATCTACAAGGCAGTGTTTATGAGGGTGTGTCCTACTAAAGGGGTGAATATATGCCACAGATTGGTCTGATATAACACTGTATACATCTGTTTTCACTTTGATATTAAAGGTCTTTTGATCATTTATCATTGTGTGTTTGCTCAATATGGATTTAGTGACATTATGGTGCATTATTTTTGTATTTATTTCCAAAATTATTATTAAATTATTCTGTAAGATTAGTTTAAGTATATGTAGTTTTTTTTACTTAATTATCAGTTGAATGACCCTATGATTCTTTACTGTATATTTTTATGCTGTGCTTTGTATTTTGATCACATAATAGGCTACACTCATGTTGATGCAGTACAGCAGCCCTTATATGAAAAGTGGACTTGTTATCACTGTTGATTGCATGCAGTTTCTGCAGGTGTCAGTATGACTGTAGCCGGTAGGAGGGACTTGATGCTCCAACTTCTCATTTTGTGTCTCTCTGCTCTCCAGCCAGTCGTCCTGGTCCTGCTTGGAGAGAGACGACGGCATCAGCAGCACAGCATTCCGGGGAAACACCATGCATCTTAGGCTGAAAAGACGACTGGAGCCTCACCGTGTTTCGCGTTCTTATTTTTGATTTCCGTTTTTTTTTTTTGTTTCGTCTTTTTTTTTTCACCCCACCTCTCCTTTTCACCCAATCTCTGACGCGCAAGGACACTACAGCATCCATCCACGGCAGAAACGCTCACATAGAGCATCCTCTGTACAGACGCACCACCACCACCATCCTCCTCCTTCCTTCCTTCCTTCCTCCCACTCTCCTCCTCTCCTCTCTCCTGTTCTGTTCTAACCCAGAGGACATCGGGACATCTTCTCCCCCCTCTTTACCCGGAGACATGGATCTATGGTTTCATTCGATCCGGATTTGCTGGTGGAGGGTTTTGTTTCTGATGAGTGTTTTCCAGGACTATCTGAGCTCCATGCTGGACTGCCCGCCGACCTGCAGCTGCTCTCAAACAGAGATCTATTGCAATAAGTCCGACAACGGCAGGTTTTTCCCTTTACTCGCCCTGCAAGATACTGGGAGCAATGGAACCAGTGTTGACATAGCAGAGTTATTCAAAAACATCACCTCTATGTAAGTAGATGCGGATTATGCCGTGCGTTTTTTTTTTTTTTTGGAATCATTAATTGATCATATCCTCAGTGAGGCGTCTGTGCTTTCAGGCTGTCTGTTGCTTTCCCCGCACTGATCTGACTTGTTGGCTGATTATTTCTTATTTTCAGACTTTTTGCACTTCTATCAGTCTTATAAGTGGCCTTTAATGATAATACCATCTAATAATCGGGTTTTATATGGCGCGTAATGCGCTTATTCTGTCTCCCCTGCTCATAGAAGACAAATCCCTTGCAACGTTTGTCAGACGTGGCGACAAACTACTTGATCTGGAGCCTCTGTGTTGGTGGATGTCGGATTTTTTTTTTCTGTTTGTGTGTCCTCATAAAGTTGCTCCTCCGCAGCGGCTCCGCAGGCCTACACGGCCAAATGACAGAAAGGATGTTGCGGAGAACCTCAGATTACCCATTCACTCGATTCCCCGTCCTCGTGTACGGCAACTGCTCCGACAGATTGTGCTAAATGAAACAGAAATAAATGGTGCAGTAAGGTCAACCAGTTACATTTCAGCCCGCATCCTCAGACCGATGCGACCCGACAAACTTTATTATGTGCCGGGGGATGGAGAGGAGGGGGTGTTGAAAAACGTCACTTGTGGCGTTTTTTTTGTCCCCCCCCCCTAAAGATTTGGACGTGTAGCAGGATGCTGTGCTTTCAGAGGATTCATAAATCGTTAGCTTAAAACAGAGGAGCTATGATGACGGCAGCCTCTCCAGCCCCCCCTCACCCACACACCCCCAGAAGTACATTTTCATTCTGCATCCTCTCCCTCCTCCCCCTTCTCTCTCTTTCCCTGGCATCGATCCTTCCTGCCAACATCAAAGCTTTCTTTCTTGAAAAGTCAGTACAAAAAAAAAAAAAAAAAAAAAAGCGCAGCTCGGGCCTTAAAATAAGACCTCTGGTGTCGATGAGGCTGATTTGCATATAAAGTAAACATCTCCCCGTTAACGCACTGGAATTCCCCGCACGGCTTCCTCCGCGTCGTCTTACGCCACAAAGGGACTTTTCCTCCCATCACTTTTGGTATCCCGTTTACCCTTTTATCCGTTGGAGGCAGACAACAACTTATTTTGTGACACGGTTCATCGCTTCCCTGTGCCACTAGAGGGTAGCCTGGTACCCTCTATACACTGGGAACCAAGAGCTCCTTACAACACTGGAGTCATTTACAGTACGTGACTGTTTTATCAGAGTGTTTTTAGTCAAATCAGGACGCCAGAGCAAGAGTCCGTTTCCACCAAACGCATATGATGGTAAATAAATGAAAGGTCAAAGGTCAAAGCGCAATATTAGTGATTAGTGTGACCCCAGGGTGACCCTGGGATAAAGATCTTCTCCAGTGTAAAACCTGCTCCTTACAGGTTACGCTCATTAGTCTTTCCTCTCATCCACATCAACAGTAGAATAAACTACCTCTTGTATTTAAATTGTTCAGTGAAATACCCACTGTACAGAAGCACAAAGCCATGCATTGATTGCCTTTTTGCCTTTGAGAAACCCTAATGCAATTGACCCATGACTAACTGTGCATTTCATGGCCCCTCGCCAAGCAGGCTGCTTGTTTTCTTGCTGCTCAGCATGGACGGCAACCTCCACCCAGCACCACCACCACCAGCAGCAGCTCAATGACAGCATATCCGAGACAATAGCTCCCAATGTCACATCAGCTAACACATCAAATAGGAATTCATCCATTCAAAAAACACACAGAGATGATTTGTGTAAAATCTGCTAGTCAACTGTTGTGTCTATGTACCCTAGTTTGTAAGCATACATTTAAAAAGCACAGTTAATTATTTTGCTTAAAACAATTTAACACTATTACTTACACCACAGCTATGAATATATGTTGTACAAACTGACAAATCTAACTGACAGTTAAATGCTTGATGCTATTTTATCTTCAGAGCAGAAAAACGCTCTTTAAAAATAATAAGCAGTAACCATAGTAATACAGAGCAGTGAGTGAGCGAGGCAACATGCAGTACAAATTGTCCCCGGCCCTCTCTCTTTGTAAGGTGTTGGATGCATGAGTTTTGCTAACGAGAGGTCTATTCCGCTCATCGCAGGGGAAACAGGGAGCGATGGGGACAATTTATGGAGATGGAAAACTAGAGCGAGGGCCCCTAGCAGAAACCGTGGGACGATTGGCCAGCCAAAGAAAACTGCCAAGTCCAAATAATAGTTTTCCAGTTCTCTCACATTAGAGATTCATCACAAGAGGCATCTCTGTTTGAAGTGGATAAGATAAGGCCTTGCTGTGATACTTGAAGAAAAAAAAAAGGTTTTCTGAGAGCAGCTGAAGCGTTTGACAGGTTTGTGTAGCTCTGACTGCAGGTGCGCGTTTGTTTGCAGAATCCAATCAGCGCCTCCACCTCTGGTGATGACGTTTGGCCTCATTTTGTTCTTTTCTTTTCCTTTGTACCTTCTGAGAGCGTGGTGTGTAAGGAGAGGCTAGAGTATCAGACCAATCTGTGCAAGTCATCACCATGGCATCAACTGCTGAATGTCTCCAACATGTATTTAGATAAAAAATCACCTCCCTGCCCTCCTCGTCTCCTCTGCTCTTCAGTTCATCCTTCCGTTCAGCTCCTATAATGGTATCTGTATTCACCAGCATCCATACATTCATGTCACCGCCGAAACTGCAGAACGATTAAATCAATTTCTGAGAATTAGTAAAAGTCAGAGTGTAAAAGGTACATCTTCTATGGTGTAATTGTGATAATAGTCAATCTAAAACTTTGCTTTTCACCGGTAATATAACAATAAAATGGTCATATAATGTAATTTCCTCATAATTATCCTACAGGGACGTCTCTGCAGTCAAGGAGTCATTTACATAAAAATGGGAAAGATGGTTTCATTTCTTCTTGTGCGCACAAAGATAGAAAAAATATATTAGAACACCCTGCTTTAACCAAAATCTTAATTTTACAGATGTATTGCTGTTACCATGTGCTGTACATATCCATGTAAAATACAGATTTTCTTGAAAGTGTTACAGTTTACCATTTTCTATTGCTCTTATCTCAACATTTGGAAAAAACAAGGTTAATCTCTTATGTCCCACAATTTCCCAAGAAAGTTGCACAAGTTAAGATCATAATCTTATAGGGATTTATGGTATGTTAGTTATATTTAAATACCCCCATTCAGACATGTCTTAAAGGGACAGTTTAGCCCAAAAACAAAAATATATATTTTCCTCTTACTTGTAGTGCTGTTTATTAGTCTAGATAGTTTATGTGTGAGTCTGCTGAACTACACCTGCCAAATATATCACCATTCATCTACTGCTAGCTCAGCTAGCATCGCTGAGCTAGCTAATGTTTAGCTCAGCTAAGGAGGACTCCATTAATGTTTTCATCTTTGGCTGTCAAGAGCACGAGCCTCTCATCTATGAGTAGATGCACATTTCCTTCTGTGCGGTGATACGGTTAGTGGCTGTAGTTCAATAGAAAGAAAAAAGTTCCCACAGGAAATTGCTCGCAACAAGGTTTGTGAATTATCTTGAGGAACTGGGTCATGATTTCTGGAAAGAGAGATTGTTGTTGAGTTTTTCAAATTGATTTTTTTCCACTTTGAACACCACAAGCCAAGTGCCATCTAGTTCCATTATATTTCTTCTTTCCAGCCGATATCTCCAACACTTGGCAACTCACACCAAAACAATTTAGATTCATAGCACTACAGATAAGAGGCAAAATATGTACTTTTGATTTGGGGGTGGACTTTCCCCTTATACATATAAAAAACATTGTGCTTTGAATAATATATTGAGCCTGATATTGTTCAATTACCTGTTCAATTACTCCTTTCTTAGTAAGAAAACAGAATCTATGAATATGCAGTTTTTTTATTTAAAACTACTAGACACAAGATGCTTAGTAGTCCATTATCTCAGAAGTCCATTCTCAGTTAATGTGCACTGGAGGTTCCAAGTTTCAACTGTCGCATCGTGGACCATGGTTGGTTATTTAGTTGTGATGTCACAAAGTCATGGATGTCTTCAACTGAGATTCAAGATGAAGACAGAGAAGGTTCCCTTCTTCATCAGGTGAATGTGAAAACAGCCTACTAGTGTCAAACTCTGCACATATGTCATTCTGCAGTGAAGCTTAACATTTAAGTTAAGTTGTAATTTTGTAAATTTTGACCATGAATTGTTTCTTTAAAGTTTAAAGGGACTTTAAAGAAACAATTCATGACTTAGTTGAAGTATCCAATAGCATCCCAGGATTTCCAATTTCTCGACATGGTCACAAATGACCTACAAACATCCAGCCATGAAGACTTGTGTACATTTAACATCCATCCATCCATCCATCCATCCATCCATCCATCCAGGCAATGAACGTCCAAATCCCTGCTGCCTTTGATGTCTCATGGTGTCACTTGAGTATATATCTCATTATGTATGATATTTGATTTTGCTATAATAGTCATTAGAAGATAATGCTCTCTTTAAATGTGAATGTTAAAATCAGAAGTCCTCTATTTGCCTTTGAAATGAGAATGCTCTTCCAAAAGCGTTGTAGTTTGGCTTCTTTAATGCCAACTCTTTCTTCAATCAAAGGGATTTATGTGGACTTGTAAAATTGCCATCTGTTTATCTGCAAACAAACTGAGAGTTCCACACTCTGAAATGGTTCAGCGTTTATCTACTTTGCCAAAATACAGCTTGAAGTTTATCGTTTGATATCTTTAAAATCTTGATCATCCAGTCAATAAAAGTCTGTGTCTTCTCATTTCCAAGGAGACAAGCTCTTCTTTAAAATGCATCATAATGTTATATTTATTGTGATTAATCTTTTACTTACTGGAGGTGTCACTTTCAAACAAAAGTCACACTTTGGAATAAAGCTAAATCAGGTTCAGGTTTTATTTCGGTAGCATTGAACCAAAGGCAATCTTTAAAGGATAACCGAGGAGTCTCCTGTGGAAAAGCGAAGGTAAAAATGCAATTTCAGATGTATTATGCCATAGAATAGGATCATGGGATAGGGTGTGATCTAACAGGACAGGATATGTTGTGAAAAAGAGCAAAAGAATATCAAAGCTGTCACATCCATCCATCCACTGCTTTACTGGCTACATATTTCACCAGCCATCACTTTCAACAATTACCCCCAAACTCTGGCTCAATGCCAGTTACTCTGCTTTCTTAAAAAGTAGTTTGAGAAGTTTTTCCTCTCATTTTTCTTTTTCAAATTTTAAAACAGCTCAGCTCCGCTTGAAACTATCGATCGGTGGACACCTTCAACTACACATCTTATATGAAACCTGCCAGCTAGCTAACGCTGCCAAAGAAACCTGTTTTGTACAGGAATGTTTCCAAGGTCTGCTTATAGGTGACTTGTGTGGGCTGCAAGTGTCCCCCGGTTCAGACGCTGAGCATTACTGCATTACATAAATTCAGCGTTTTCTCAGCCTCTTAAAACTCCTGTGCAGCCCACATAAGTGTGTGACTGTGGCCAATAGCAACTTCACATCCAAATATCTGCTATATAATTCTTGCATAAGGCTTCTGAATGGGAATTGATAACTTTTATGGAATTTCACTGAAATTGATGTAGTCAAGTATTCCCTGTTAAACTGAGAGTCTTAGCTAAAGTGTTGGAGTACTAGTTGACCCCACAATGAAAACATATTTTACACATTTGTGTAATGTATTTATAAGAGGCACTCTAGCAATTAAAAAAAAGGAAAGAATGGTCGAATGTGAAACAGCACAGGCTGAGATCTCCTGAATTTGAATCCCTAGTACTGCTTAAGCTACAAAAATGCTGGAATTTCCATTTCCCATAATGCAGCTCCATATCTTCTTCCATTAGACCCTCCCTAAATGTCCACGTCTTTTAAACCTCCTGTTTGTAACACAGGCTTTCTGTTACTAACTTGAAGTCTGAAGCTCTTCAGTGTACAGCTGTCCCAACTCTGTTCTCAACCATCACATGCTGTTATGTGAATTTATGCACATGTGTAAATCAGTAGATGTAGGAATGCATGCTCTATGAAAGGTGAAGGGTCGGACTAATTAATGGAAAATACATTAATTCAACTGTGCATCCAAAATGTGCTGCAACATAAGTTTATTTCTCAGCCTTGGGGCCATGTTTAAGGGAGCATTCATTACATTAATGCTTAAAGCTACAGTTTGTAACTTAAATAGAAATAACTGTCTGCTATATTTGCTGTTACTGTATCCACACAGTGGCACATGAGGCAGATATGTTTCTGAAAACATTTGAGGGGAGAAATCAGCAATGCAGTAACAGAATCTTAATTCATATTTGATAAGCGCTGCCTAGTTTGACAGCTTGACTGCAGTTCATGAGCAGTGATCGGCATGACTGACAGCTGCATTTTCTTGGCTCTGATTGGTTGTTTTCGTTCACATGCAGTGAATATCTTGCAAATGCCATTAGAGGCACTATGGAGGCAGAGGAACAAGGTTTTTTTTTTCATAGGTTATCAGTCTTGTGTGCTATAGCTTTAAAGGTTCAGTATGTGAGATTTAGGGGGATTTAGTGACATCTAGTGGTGAGGGTTGCAAATTGCAACCAGTTGAAACTTCTCCTGGTTAGCATTCCTTCAGGTATTTGTTCAGGTGTTTTTTACAGGGAGCCAAAATATCCACAGAGGTTTCTTCCTCAGCAAAACAAATGAATCAGGTGATTAAAAGTAAAACAGTTTCACATTAGAAATCAGTTTTTCCAACACTGTTTGGCTCATTACAGATGGGCTGCTAGCCCAGCATCTGTTAACGTATGCTTTCCTCTGAAAACCTAAGATCCAGATGGTCAGGTTTTTACCAGGAGGCAAGTTGTGCACAGAGTTCTCTACCTTTCTAAAACAAATGGACCCCGTGATTTGAACCGGTAAAAATACTTAATTAAAGTAGTCTCATGTTAAAAAAATCTGTGTTTTTCAGACACCGTTTCTTGTGCAGGGGCTGCTAACTATGGTGGCTGATGCAAAAATGCAAATAGCCCTATTTAAAGCCAGTGTCTGGTTTGTCTTTCTGGGCTGCTGTAGAAACATGGCAGTGAAACATGGCACTCCCTGTATAGGTACATATAGCTCATCATATGATAACGAAAAACACAATGATTCATATTTTTAGGTTATTTTACACCAAAAAACATGCTTATTACTGTATATCACATTATATTCCGTTTCTGCCAACATACCCCCCTTAATCCTACACACTGGACCTTTAAGTTGGTTGGTGGAATATAGGTGCTGGATTTTGGTAGCAATAGTAGAGATATAAGGGACAAGAGAAATACCTGTGATTGGAAAAATGTGATATATCTCCTCAATATGAGTCACATTGACAGACAGAAAATTACAAAAACAGAAGAGGACATTTTATAATATAATCTGGTTTAATTGGTAGTAGCATGCTTGCAGACTTGACTGTATGAATTTCAGATATTCTGATGAATATCTTTGGGAAAATAACTGATAACTTCCCTGGCTTCCTGGGCCCAGTCAGCTGGAACCCAGTCAAAGGGTTTTGTTTTGCCCCCTTATCTGGGATGTTGGATGGATGTACAGAGCAGTCTGCCCCTCCGTCCACAAGCTCTCACACACTTTGATTCTGACTGAAACACTCCTACCTTCCCCCGCCTCACTGCCAGTATGTGTATTTATTTCCACACCTCCTCCCTCCCGTTCTTTATCCTTTGTCTTTGTTCTCGTCTCCGCTCTGTGAAGTTTCGAGATGTCGGTTTTCTGATGCCCAGCTCACCTGTATCTGTTTGTCGTCTTGATTTATTTTTCTTTGTCACCTTGATATTCCTCTCTGTCATTTCCATTTTACTGAGTTTTTTTTTTTTTTTTTCAATTTTTTATTATTTTTTTGCTCTTTAGGGGTGAGATGTTTTTACAAGCCTGCTGGGGTTTCTTTGTGTGATCTGCAGTTTTCGGTGCCTTAGTATCATTTGAAAGCACAAATAAATTATACATAAACCTCACTTACCCTCTGTTAGCTGCTCACGAGGAATGTAGCTCAGAGCTTTACACCTGTCTGATATCAGCCTTGGATATCTGCTTTATATCTAAGCACATATAAAACAAAAAACAACACTGTTTTGTTCTTAATGCAATCCTGCTGCACTGCTGCGCCTTATTGAAGAGGAATTATTTGGAAACCGGTTAATGCATTGACATTTGAATAGAGCTGGGCAATACCTCATGCACAAACAATACTTTTGTTTTTCTACAACCTTTTTTAAATAATTTAACTCAGATGTAAGGGCGTAGGTTTTGTTTCAAACTGGGGAAGGGTTTTGGGGGGTACTCCCATAGAAAGTATCAAACACTTAATTTCCTGCATTCTGGTGACATTTTATGCACCAATATGTGCCTTTTCTGCATCAGTGTATGGTGTAAATGTCTTTAATTTTCGTCCAAAATCCTCTGCTACATTCCTGTTTTTATTAGGGGTGGGGTCAGGGACAGTAAAAACTACACCTAGTTTTGAAGTCTTCAAATGGCAAACACAGGCAGACAGCTGGCAAAGCTTTAGATAGACATAGACGTAGCTGCCACACAGACATATATTTATTATTATCACACTGGATGCAATCAGTAATTGATGGAAGTGACATTGATTGATTGATTGAATTAAACAGGAGTAGTGTTGTGTCCAGCCTTTTGATGCCAACTTTTGATACTTACCAGTGTTTAATTCTCAGTACCAGACCCATTTCATATGTTAAAAAAAGAAGTTTCAAGTGTTTTTTTAAGAAGTAGCAGAATACATGATGAGATGGCGCAGTTTGTGGCAATCTGCTTACTCAGCCCCCAACATCACTACAGTATTTTAGAAAAGTCTACATGAGCTGCAGTGCTTGCTAATGCAGGGTGGATGCAACAAGGGGGACGTTTTTGATGTCTGCCATTGTAGTTTTATGTGAGAGCTATTCACATTCATTCATTAATTATTGGCTTGTCTTAGGCTATTAAATCACTTCCAAATGAAGGGCTTGTCTTATGGGGTTCAGGTGATCTTGACAACCTTGCAAAGCCCTTGTTGCGTCACCTGTCCCATGCTGTATCAGTGTCATCAACGCGAATGTCGTCTAACCACCCAGGACGGAGTTGCTAACACGCGTCTTGCCAGTTGGTCGTTACCATACAGACCCCCTGCTGCCTCCGCATTGCGAGGCTCACCTCAGGCAGTGCACGACGGGCTCCTCTGTTATAAGCATATCATCAAGTTTGCATGAGCCTGTCTTTGTGGAAAGTAGGTCACGGCTGCCATCTGAGAATTAGGAGGAGAGAGAACGGCGGTTTTCGTTCAGATCCTCTGCATGCAGGGATGCTGTGAGAAGTCTCGGCCATGTGACTGACCCAGCTTCTCCCACGCCCCCACCACCTCAACTCCCGCATCTGCAGGCAGCCTTCGCGCCTTAAAAGATGCATACTAATGAAGCACCTTCCCCCCCCTTTAACAATCAAAAGATGCATTGAGGATCGAGGGGTGAAAAATACTGAAGGCTCGGCTGTTTCAGCCAGGATTAGAAAAACCCTTTAAAGCCTTGCAGCGGCATTCCAGGGGCTTTCTGTTGACATTTAGTTGAGCTTCTGCTTTTATACAGCAGATTATGAGTCAGTGCCGCTACTGTGGGCAACAGTTTATCATGTCAAATTTAGGAGATTGAAGGGAGCAGAAAAAATCATGTATCCACCTATTTAAACCGCAATTTGTTCCATGGTGGCATGAAAAAACATAACATAAACCCGACTGAAATGTTTCCCTTGTGCATAATCCATCAATTTACATCTATTTACATGCATTTCATTTTGCTGTATTTTTTATTATAATGTCTTATGTGGCTGCTCACGAGTGAGGAACAATTATCAAGTATCTGCTGCTGTTAGATATCTACTGATGAACACAAGGCTGACAGTTTTATTTCTAATCAGGTAGCTTGAGCTTTACTGAAGCTTTATTACAGTTAATCATGTTTAAACATGATATCTGTAAGCTCAGCGAAGGCACACTGAAAGCAGCTAATTCTTTCTACTGCATCATCCTCCTTTATAATGTGTAATGGCGGTGGCTTGGAAACTCTCTTTTCTCTCTTGATCTCTTTCTCTCTCCTCTTTGTGTTTCTCTCTGTCGGTCCATCTCTCTCACACACCTTTAATTTCCTCAGAGATAACTTCTTCCCAGGCGAGGATGTGTCTCTGACCTCCATGGTGTCCATCACCGTGTGCCGACTCCCACCAGACACCACTGACATAAAACCCCAACCTTCCTCCTTTCTCTACCGGGCCCCTAATAAAGCTCCCGCTTATTATTCATGTGGGATGTTTTGTGTCTCAAAAAAACATCAATCATCATGTATTATCAAGTAGGAGGAGTCACCCCACTGTCCTCCATGTCAGCGATGACTGGCAGGGCTGTGTGAATAATGCAGCTCTCTCAGTTTTCACTGAGCTTCAGCCATGTTCTCCTACACGATGTGCATGTTGATGAATGCTATTCAGCAGCATTCTCTCTTGTCTTTCACAGAGTGCTTAATTTTAAACAAAGTCCAAAGTGCTTTGAAAATGAATTGTTCATCTCTGTGTGTATTCTGTCCACCTGCACTCCTGTACTGTGCGCCACTGCGTGCATCAAAATCTTGCTTCGGCACGTCTCAGTGTGTCCTCAGATGGCTCCTGTTCAGGATCACATGGGGGATGGAGCTTATCCTTTCTTTGCACTCGAGTATTCTTATTATTCTTGTTATTAATTTTTATCATTTTTTTAAGGCCATGGCATTTTGGTAAGCTCTAAACTAAAAAAACACACTTTCTCTCCAAACCTGAAAATTACTTGCTTTGTGTTTTTGGCCTTTCTTTGTTCTGACAAACCAAAGCAGTACATTACCAGCAGTGAGCTGCCCTCTCCTGCCCTCATCCGTCCATCAGCTCTCCATCTGTACAAATGAGTGAGGTCTGGTTGAGGCAATATGTGCGCTGATGTTTGGGCGGTAAACACTCACACAGAATGAATTAATGGCTCCACAATCCTCGCTGTTTAGCTTTGACCGCCAACATCATCAGCTGTGAGGACAGGATAAAGCATCGCACCACAAATGCACCTTCATATTTCCCAGAAAGCAGAAAGATATATATATTGGCCCTGAGCGCCACAGCAGCCTCTATTTATTGATTACTTTAGATGCGCTGATATCTGTATTTGCTCTGTTCTGTAGACTATTGGTGCGTATTGCACTACATCAAAACATTATGGACCTGGCAGGCCATTCAGCTATACTCACCGATCATTCTCAGTGAGCCGAGGACTCTCGGTGGCAGTAGTCGAGAGCACCAGGAGGGTTTTTTAAGACCCCGACAGTGCTTTGTGTGAAGGCAGATGAGAACACATTAAAAGTAAATGGTCCACTGGGACTCAACTCTCCTTCCTACTGGCTCCCTGTTGGTGCAATGACCTTGCTACTCCAGTCAGAATATCACAGTCACTCTTCATCTTCCTTCATAGGCTAAAAAACTCATCTTTTTAAGAAGTACCTGACATCGCCCTCTCTTGCTGCTGATATCTGCCTCCTCTAATATGCTCTCTCCTTGAAGTTAAAAACCCATATCTCTCATATTCCACTCCTACAATTTGGACTCTACATAAGTCCAGTGGATACCAAACTTTTTAAACCATTGCACCCTTTCATGGTGATTATCACACCCCACACATACACACATCATATATGTTACATAACTATGAACTAATATACTAATAAATCAAGTAGAAGCCTATACAAGCCTGCAGATCTGCTGTCAATCTGTGCAGATTTGCAGATACATTTAGAAGTTGTGTATGCTTAGTGGTCTCTTGCTGAAACATTGATACAGGACATTGATGAGCTACCAGTTTCATGCCTGCGTGCCAAATGTGTAGGCCTAGCTGGACTTAAGCAGTTGGTTAGCTTAGCTTAGTGTAAAGAGCCAAAACAGGAATCAGTTTGTCACCATGAGAGCAAAGACTCCAGGAAGACTTTAAGGAGTTACTGCGCCCGATGAAGACAAAGCCTGGCACATAACCACCTGTAAAACCACAAACACTGCTTAGTCCTGCTCTTTTCCCAGTGGCCACTAACAGTACTTCAGAGAAACATCCACTGAAAAAGCACAAAAAGCATTTTCCCCATAGACCACTGCTATAAAAGAGATGTCTGTGAAACTGTTGACAAGACACCTTGAAGTGTAAACAAGGTCAGTTTTGACTCTTTCTGTTAATTTTTGATCCATGGAGGTTTTATTGGCTAAAACTGTCCTTGAGCAGAGAAAAATGAGCCACTGAGCAGAGCCACTAGGAGAAACACTACTACGCATATCCAGTGGGTCGCATATCATGAAAGTACTCCTGGAGGCTAGAAACCTCTTTAGTGTATGTGTCAGGCGAGCAGGCAGCTCCAAAGGACTGAATAGGCGCCATCTTAGCATCCGGTATCTGGGTATTATACGTCTACATTTATAGAGTAAACACTTTTGATATAATGTGTTAATTAGTAAACTACTTGCTGGTAGGTGGAATTTGTTACCTTCAGACAGAGCCAGGGTAGCTGTTTCCCTCTGTTTAAGTCTTTATGCTAAGCTACGCTAACTTCCTCATGTTTTGCAAATGGATATGAAGGTGGTGTCAATCTTGTCATCTAACTTTTGCCAATGAAAAGAGTGCTTTTCCTGTCACACTTTACATCAGTGGTTGTCATGGACAAACAACATGAACACATGACATCACGTATTGATTCTGTTTTTCATTTACCTTACTAGCTGCTTGAAGTATTCAGTACATGTACTAATTAATTAAGGTTTCAAGATGTCTCCTGAGCTTACTTGGTATCATTGTCACATCTGAATTTTTTGTCCTGCAGATGAAGCAGCCTGGTGTGGTTAGCTAGCTTCCCTTCTCCATGAAAAGCTGTAGCTTTAGCCTTCAGTATGATCTGAGGCCTTTTGGTCGACTCAGTTTCTCAGCTGCCTCATTGTATGTGGTGAAATGTTACTAAAAATGAACAGTAAAAGACTGGAGGGAGTGTTGTGGCTCTGAAAATCGCCCTTTGTTATTTGCTAAATAATGTTTGGGTTAGTAATATGGGAATTAAAATTATTCAGTCGCATTCCAAAAATATACAGTGAAATGCCAAAGTGAGCATTGTATTGATGATGAGGCTGAACGAACACATTGTTGTAGCTGCTGTCATGACTCATATGTTCTTTAGGGATGAAACAGGCTGTGAAAGCAGAGGCTTCAACACGAGGATGTTTGTCAGAATTATTAGACTAAATTAGCCTGCCTTTCACAAGGTTAATATAGGGGACATAGGGCATTTGCATTAACAGCTGAGATTGTTGTAAGTGAAGAATCCAAAGGAAAATCATGAACGTGATGCAAGCTGAACTGTCGTAACACGTTTGTGGCACTCACTCGCTCTCTTTGCTTTCTTTAGAGGAATTTATACTGATAACTATACCAAGATGACTTTGAAATACCTTCTGTGCACAATTTTACAATGTTAAATCACTGAAAGACAAACTTTTGACAAATGTTGACCTTAAACAACCGGAATCGGGACACAGGAGATTTCAACAAATTTCATCATCCCATATTTCATGCATTTCATGAAACACAGAGGTTGGTTTATAATTTATTAATCACATGAGGTCCCCACATTATGTGAGTCAATGTCAACAGAGTCAACAGGGCTAAACAACAACAACAACCATGAGTGCATTTATTACTTGCAGGAGTGCCACCATTGATAATCAAACTAATCTGGTGCTTTGGCTAAATTAGCCTCCATGTGGAAAACTGGCATCTCTTCTTTGACAACACTTTGATGGAGAAACTGGCTGGCACGACAGACAGGGGAAGTGACTTGCGGCGGCAGCTGTCTACATTTGACACTGTGAACTGTAGAGGCTTCTTATTTCCAGAGGAAGCCATCACCTGTCAAGCATCACTAATGTGTTTATTGTTACTGGAAAGATCAACTTGTTCCCCTCTGGTTATTTTAGAGAGGAGACAGTGGGAGTGTCAGTGATTGAATGTTCAGTGTTGTGCAGATTTCTGTGCTGTCGAAGTGCATTGTTTTAGAGCCTTGAAGTTACTTCACCTGAATGATAATTACACTTTTAACATCAGTCTGATACATAGGTGTATGTACATGGATGGATTATGAGAGTCATGAAAAAGGCACCCCACTCCGCCTAGATAGGAGCAAGACGCTCAGATTGAAAGACGCACAAAATGACTGCTGTGTCGTTATTAGCTGTTTTGTGTCCAGAGAATTGTGAAGGCAGAGACTCAGACAGAGGCTCTGCGGGGACTGTTCAGTAATTCATACATGTGTATGTGTATCTTATCACCCATGATATGCTCAGAAGCACTTATAAAACATGCGCCGACAGGTGACGGCCAACTGCCAAGGCTTCATGTCTTGAGGTAGACTGATGAGATGTGTCCTCAGATTGCCCTGTCTCGCTGGCTGGATTAGAAGTCACTCACTGACCGTCATTTTGATAAAATACTGACTGTGTATGTATTACAGAGAGAGAGAGAGAGAGAGAGTGTGTGTGTGTGTGTGTGTGTCTGAGAGAAGCAGTTACTTAAATGGAAGCAGGGAGAAAAATAGGAAACAATCAAATATTCAACAACCTTGAGTTATACCTCTCCCCAGTTCCATCTCTCCTTCTGGAGGTAATTGGTTGACACTGTAGACTTATGTGAGAACTGTAGTATGTGAGGACTAGATGTTATTGCATTTCACATCTCAGTCAGAAAACAAGAAGACAAATTCGAGAGGAATTTAACAAGAACCTTCTAAGACTTCCCTCTCTGCTTGCATTTCACTAAGTCGGAGAAAGTTGATGTTTATTGATTTGTCCAGAGAGATAGAATTGTAGAAGTGTTGTTTTTTTATTCCTTGTGTATGGCGTTGTAATGAAACAATTCTTCTGCCAAACACTGACAGTGTCAACTGCAACTATTCTCTAGTCCAACTTTTTGAAATGTTCTTAGGACTGCACCAGCACAGTGTACCAGCCCAAAATTTAAGACATTTTTAGACAGTTCCAAGAGATCTGATATCAATGGTTCCCTGCACACCTGAACTAATTGAAGCCTGGTCAAATGAATGAAATGCTCGACATTTTTTGCCAAGAGTTTGATGAGTAATTGAAACAGTACCGGTCTTGTGTTTGGTTAGCATGAAGATGAAAGAGGGGGGATACAGTGTGCCTGGTTAGGCCCAAAAACCCACCTACCAGCCTCTCTACAATAAATTTCATAAATTAGCACACTTTATCACATTTATTTGATCCATAACAGACTGACAAATAAAATGACAAGGTGTGTGCTGTTAACTGTGTGGTTGAGCTATGGAGTGAGCCATGCTAGCTGCTTCCAGCTGCTTCAAGTCTTTATGCTAAACTAAGATTAGTCGACTCCTGGCTCTAGCTCCATCAGTCTTCTCTCCAGGTGTCAGTGAGAAAGCAAATAAGCATGTTTCCAAAAACGTCAAACTATTCCTTTGAGAGGCAGCACAGTGGTACAATGGTAAGCATTGTCGCCTCACAGCAAGAGGGTTCCTGGTTCGAACCCAGGGTAGCGGGTTTGAACCCTGTGCAGAGTTTACATGTTCTCCCCGTGTCAGCGTGGGTTTTCTCCAGGTACTCCGGCTTCCTCCCATAATCCAAAGACATGCAGGCTAGGCTAACTGGTGACTCTAAATTGACTGTAGGTGTAAATATGAGCATGGATGGTTGTCTGTCTTTAAGTGTCAGCCCTCTGATAGTTTGGCAACCTGTCCAGGGTATACACACCTCTCGCCCAATGTCAGCTGGGATAAGCTCCAGCCCTCCCTGCTACCCCTGACAGGATAAGCGGTTATGGAAGGTCTGCTGTGAAGTATTTAGGGGCATCTAGCAGTGAGCTTGCAGATTGCAACCAACTCCATGTGCCAAGCATGTGGGAGAATTGAGTTGGTCAACACGAAAACACAAAAACAGGAATGGCCCATCAAGAGCCAGGGTTGGGTTTATCCATTCTGGGCAACTGTAGAAACAGGATTCTGTGGGAGAGGACCATCTTCATATGTAGATATAAAACCAGATTATTTCAAGGTAATGAAAAACCACACCAATTCTCAGTTTCAGGTGAATGATCGTAAAAGCACGGTTATTAATATTATATATCATTTTTGCCAATATAGTTCCACCTGAATCCTACACACTGAACCCTTAAAAGAAATTGACCATTTTTCTTGTTCGACCATTGTGATGAATTTCTGAACAAAGTACTCATAAATTTATAACCAGCCAGACTGCTGTGAAGGCCGGGAGTCACTATATTTTTTAGCCTCAGGGTTGTATACTCTGTTGTGCATTGTTACAGGGTTATTAGACATTCTATGGAAATATCCACAATGACGAAAAAGACAAGATTATAATTTATGAAAAAAAAAAAAAAACATAGTAAATGTTTACATGTAAGTTTTAATATGCTAGAATACCATTTTAGCTCTGTATAGTGGTAGTGACCTGCTGGTGGAACAGTTGGAGTTAAAATGTTAAGAGTATTGTGTCTATTGATCGATTTAATATCATCTTGTTAAAGAACAAGCATGGCTGTATCAATTAATTACACATATTTGCAGTGTACTTGAAAAACACACTTCCCTGTGTTCAGCCTGGCAAATAAAGTCTGGATGCACCTCTAATCTTAATTGTCTCCCTTTGAGGTGAAATTTTAAATAAATTAAACCTTTGAACACAAAAAGTCTTTGATCCTTTGTTTTGAGATGATAGTGCCGTTTTGTTTTTAGGTTTTTTATTTTCACTCTCCTTTTACACCTCAGTGCGTTTTACTCCCCAAAACAGGACACTCTCACTCACTGTCAACCCTGTTAACCAGTGTCTGTGTTCTCGCAAAAATAGCATTCTGTTATTTTGACACCTGGCTAAATATCACCATGGCTGAATTTAATTCCAGCTGTGAGCCTTGTTCCTTTGCTGCATGTGTAAATTCCTCCTGTCAGAGTCCTCTGCAACATGGAAATGCTAATTTATCGAGAGCTCTAATTAGCACGAGGACTCAGGTGGAGAAGTGTCACACACATGATTCAGCTTAACCTTTCACTTTGATTTCCCTCAAGCCTT
Source organism: Cephalopholis sonnerati (assembly GCA_019142605.1). Classification (NCBI taxonomy): domain Eukaryota; kingdom Metazoa; phylum Chordata; class Actinopteri; order Perciformes; family Serranidae; genus Cephalopholis; species Cephalopholis sonnerati. The sequence goes on from JAGQAX010000001.1 coordinate 12,538,862, forward strand.
ATTTCTGGGTTTTCACAGGAAAACAACTCTGTTGCTCCTTTGGTTCTAAAGCTGTGTCATATCGTTGTGTCATTTTAAAAATGTGTTTTCCATTTTCTTTTATATACTTCAAGTTAATATACATAAACAGCATCTCTACACTTGGTTTTAGTTGCATTACTGCGATCTTACTGCCCTGCTTCATGACTAATTGAACTGATGTACATGTCTTCCTTATGAAAGATGAATACTCTCAAATCAACTCCTCGTACTTCTTTCTTCCACCAGAATAACATCCTCCTCCACTCCATCCTCTTTTACTCACCTTAATTTGCTCTTGAAATAAAATGATAACAAAAAGAGGCAGTTGTAGGGTTCTGAGTGCAATTCTCCAAGATGATGGAGGATTGCTTTCAGAGAAAAATGAAGAAGAAAGAAAAAGGATGTAACCTCTAATTTTTGGGTGCTATTTTTTATCCATCACCTAAAAATGTTGCACAGAAACAGGTGTACACTGACTTCGATTGTTTTAAAGCCTTGAGTCTGGCATTTTGCCCGTCATCGTCTTGTTTTTCTTTGTTTGGTTTGTTTTTCTTCTGTTTTTTTGTTTGGTTTGAGCAACACTTGGATGAGAGGGTGAAGCTAACTGAGAACCTGAGGACAAGGAGATACACCAGTGGTAGCGACTTGTGAATCTGAGGGTAGCCACACCCGAGATCATATCCTGTTTCATCATCTATTTTACTCTAAATGGGTCCATAATTTACAAAGTAAACATTATGTTGTATTGAAAAAGACTTAAAACTAGCAATTTAGACCATGAACTAGAAAAATGATTACTGAGGTGAAAAAGAATTTTAAGATATTGGACCATTCACATGTATGATCATACCAGCCCAATATTATAGCACAGGTTCTGCACCTCATGATGAATCGGCCAATGCCAATGTCTTCTGCCAGTTCAGGAAGTTGTGTGCCTGGTATACAGTATAGAAAGTAAGGGTATGGATGGGTCCCGGTTCTGATGGATGGGCATCGAGTTTGCCTTTGTCACAGACCTGCAATCAATGATTTTTTTGACATGCACAGATACTGCAGAAGTAATTTTAAAAATGTCACTGAATGAAATCTGAGTTTTTGCTGAATCATCCAATGTCTGTATTTGTCTGCCAATATGGTTGAAGATCATCGTTTATTCTGCTCATATTAATAAGCACATCATTCTGTAATTGCCAAGGACAATAACACAATCAGCCTATCACTGTGACATTGGTATATGAAGTAGAATGTATCAACGCAAGGCAAACAGGGGTAGCAATATTGGCTCAACTCCTCAACACACACAGACCTTGCTAGAGTGGGCTAGCTACTTCAGAATCACACATTTCTTGCATCTTTTCTCATACTTCCTGGATTAGAACATTTCCTAATAAAGGAAATTTGCTAATGTAAGGCTGACAGGTGATATGGTAGGAGGACACTGTTTGCCAATTTCATTTATTGCATTATTATATTTGCAGGCTGCACATTGTTCTGTAAAATATCAATGAAAGGTACATTTATAAAATTAATTTTTAAAATATTTATGAGTGATGAATTTTATCAGTATTTTTATTTACATTTAAGCCATCCTCTCACTGTTAATTATCATTTAATTAATTCTAAATTGTGAAGCACTTTGTTAAGTCTGTTTCGATGTGAGATCTATGAATCATTGATCATCCTTCTGATGTTTAGTAATAATGATAACTGAGATTTTACAGTGAGAAATGCAGACGTGATGAATTAGCAGTACGGACGCTACAGTCACAGCTGTGTGAAATGTTGTTGAGCAGCTCCTTCTTTGCTGTATTTCTCATTGACAGGTCTAATGAGTGGCAGAGCAGCAGTGGCGTGAGGTAGTTAGGACGGGCCCTAGTGCATGCTATTATGAGTGGCCTCACTGCACGCTAATTAATAGTTAGAAAGCACGCATGCACACACACACACACACACACACACACACCACACACACACACACACACACAGTTAGGCATATATACAGTATTTACTAACAATGTATCTGTGATACAGAACTCTAATTCAGTGAGCTTTGCGACATTTTCCTTTTGTTTTTAATATCTTGTCTTTTCATACTGCTGCTTTTGAAAGCTGTGACTGCTCGCTCAGCTTGCAAATGTGTCTGTCAGTCTTGACAGAACTTGTGCCTAGTTACCGTATATCGTATCGTCTCATTACATGAACAAATAGAGATTTGACATTGGGCAAGATCAACACACACATTAATTATTATTGTATATCTGTATATGACAAAAATACCAAAGAAAATGAGAAATGTTCACTAAAATGAATAGTTTTGTAAAAAATAAATAAATAAATAAATTAAAACCATGATGGTGATGGCCTTTTCAAGGGCATATGCAGCAAATGGCACAGTTTTTGATTTAAATTAAGGTGAAATCTTTGAGCACAGGTGTATTCCCAGGGATGGCAATCTGATTCACTTGCAAAGGCCCATTCTGCACCCTACACATTGTTGGAGGTGCCCCACCCTACCCCAGAGGCCTCAGTGCAACTGCATTGCCTGCACTGACTATATATCTGTGCCTGTGGAGCAGGCATAAGTATCATTATGCAAATCGGTGTTTAAGAACATTTCTACATCCATTTATATCTAACTGTGGGTGTGGAAATGAGGCCCGGGCATGTGTGCCCAGTTCTACAATGTTTTAGATTCATAAAACAGAAACATGTGTATGTGTGGCTTTACAAGTCTGATGTAAATAATGCATATGCTCATTTCTGTCTTTGGGTGTACACACTGTTTTAATGGTGAATATACACATACTGTTATGCATCTGGTCCCAGATGTCCACTCTGCACCTGCAGTATATGTAAAATTAGTCAATGGTGCTCCTGAAATGTATATAGATGTTCCATTTCTAACCATGTTTTAGCAATTTAGCCAATTATTGCAATCGCTCTCATCCAGCCAATGCTATAATCATCAATGTATCAGTGTATAATCAGCGAATGTTGGGGTGTGCTCCTGCACCAACTTAAAAAAAATGCTTAGCAGGTCTGTATACACCGACAGTAAAATCATTACTATTGTATTTGAGATGTGTTCTAGGAAATAAACCACTTTTCCTCTGTGAACTTTGTGAGTCTCAGACTGAGAGTGTCATCAAAATGCTGAAATTTACATTTAATGATAGCTTTGAGTTTACTGCTAGATCGTTCCATCTCAGTGTTGTTGCTACAAGTATGTTCTGATGTTGTCTGACTTAGTACTACCCTGGAGGGCACGCATAAGGTGGTCCAATTAATTTCTGTGCTGGGTTTTCTCTTACAAAGCGAGGGGAAAAAATAATTAGGATATTTTAATGAATCAATTATACTCCTCAGGGATACAAGGACAACTGCAGGCTGCAAAAGTAGTCAGTGAACATGAACATTAGATTGAAAAATAAAGAAGAATTCATTATACATTTACCTAGATGTCTTATTTTAGTATGTTGCAATAAAGTTGCTAAATCAGAGTCACCTTTACATTTTTGGCATGGAGCTCATTCTTTGCGCTGAGCGAGTCTATATAAAAAAAGGGACAATAAAACAAACATTATTTTCCAAACCGTATCTAACAGCCATTTTTAAAGAGTTCGAAGGTCAAATCATCTAAACAGCAAAGGATGATAAAACAAAATGGATGATAAAGAACTGTCAGGTACAGAAATGAAAAATAAACAGAGATGTGAAAAGATCTCTAAATGTCAGTTTTAACTGTAAACCAGGAGATAGTGACAGACTTCTTTTTGACCAGAACACTGTGATGGAGTGCAGCGAAGTGTATCTCAACCTAAACCAAGTAATTACTTTTTTTTTTTTTTCTGAGCTGATGGAACTGCCTGGATAAGGAAGGTGAGAGGTGGCTCATAGCTTTTAAGTCCCTAAATGTCCAGAAGTCATATCAGAATTGGACTTCTGCATTAAGAACAAGATTAAATTGCAGATGAAGTTATTATTTAAGTGGTGCATTTAAAACCTTTAGGCAAGAGATAATGACAGTGGCTTAAATGCTGCAACTTTGGCAACTCTGCATATCACATATTTTCGAAAACAGCTGAAATGCTATGCGGTACACACGCATCAAAGTCCAGAAGTGAATGGAGATAAATATCAGAAGTAGACACACAGGCACATTTAACCCAGGTAATTTCTTTGTTTCATAATTGTGATAATAGTCGTGCCTTTGTCACGTAATCTCATAATAGGGATTCTTATCAGATGCTATTAAAGCTAATTATACTATTTATACTCGCACGATTAGGTACATCCTTGAGACTCACTTTCAGGACTGTGAACTGATCTCAACTTCAGATAGAGAGTGTGGACATGAGCTGAATGTATACATTATGACACTGTAGGGATGCTTACAGTACTCTGAGTTGGATAGTTACAAGATGCAGAAAGTGTCGCTATAGCCGAATGTTTACTTACTGTAAAAGCAATTGACATGGTCTGGTGTTCATGAATAAATTCCATTTGCACAGCCAGAATTCAGAGACAGGCCATTCAGAGTGCATTTAACTGATAATCAAGATGTGAAGTAATTACAGAGCAGAAATATCGATTGGTTTGGATTCCAAAGAATCCGTCAAGTCTTGCCAGGTTTGAAAAGATCACAAAGTTCCTTAAAGGTTATCTCGACATGTTGGCAGGCGTCTGGAGCGTACAGGCACTTCACTCCCCGGCCCCTCAATCCAAACCGTCACTCATATTTCAATCCAATTCTAAATTTCAAACTTCTCCTCTCCACAATGACACCCAGCCTTTTGAGAGTGACTTTAAAAGGAGGATGAACTCTGAGCTCGGCTAGTCAAATCAATCTAGTCACGGTGGAGAAACGGAGCGGTTCATTACTGGGAGGGCTGAGGAGCTCTCCGATCAGCTCTCTAATATCACTGTGATCCTCTTCTCTTTTCTTACCTAATTGAATTCTCCAGGAGAGATGCCCCTCAGCTGCAGATTTATCATATCCTGAAATTGAAGGAGACTAGCTCCATGAAGGACGTGCGCAGAACATTTAATCCACTCCTCATGCTGTAAGCCGAGCTCCGCGGTCTCTGCCAGGACTTGACTTATCCCACAGTGGACCACTAGCCTTCAGAGAGGTGTCTTTATTCAGCAATGCCCAAGATGAACAGGAGCTGCAGCAGGAGGTGCGCGCATCCCATATCAAATATGCTGCCTGTCATGTACAGTGTGACCACCATTCACAACAGATGGCATCATAATCTGTAATCAAAGCCCCTTAAATGCAGCTCACTGCACAATATGTCTCTCTCTACTTCAAACCTTTCCTTGTCTTCACCTCTTACTTCCTCTCTTCTTGCAGTGAGACATTCAGTACCTCCTTTCTTTTCCTTTCCTCTCTACATTGTGGTAATGAAAGGTTTTGACGTGAGAGATAAGATAACTGGGAGGTGGTCAAATGTGGGACGGGGTGTCTTGTTAACATAAAGATCGAGTGCAGATAAGTTAGTGAGTCATAAAAAGGAGCCGTGGAGGACAGTTGCACAGGATGGAAATCTGCAGGGGGCTATTTCCATTGTTGAGGATCATGTCACAGTGCACCAACAGTATAAGGAACTGTCTCTCATTATTTAGATTCATGGCATTCAAATCTTGTCTCAACCTATTCGGGTATATCCTGTTCAACTTTACATGATTTCAAATGCCCAGCTGTATCATGTTGTACAGATAGATATAAAATAGGATAGATCTATTCAATCCTATATCCTATCCCACATTCCTTCCTATCTGATCTCTTTTCTTCTATTCTCCTCTGCATTATCCAGTCCCTCCAGGATCTCATGGCAAAAAACCTTGAATTTGCGGCCCAAAACCCTTGAATCTGCAACCAATTTTGTCAATTGCAATACAAATTGCAGCATTTTTATGTGATTTTTTTTGCAGGAAATTGCGACAAAAATTACAAGTTTTAGTTTTATTTAATTAGTTTCAAAACATGGGCTCCTATAATGTTGCAAAAAAAATCCTGAGTGAATACTGTAGCTCTCAAACCAGACAATGTGACTGTAAAACAACATGTAAGCTACATCTTCTGTAAACATAACATTTTAATAAATTCAACACATATTATGTGCATTTAAACAAAGTGACAATTCTTATGTCAGTACAGAGCGTTTCTCCATACTTGCAATGCCATTAGCGCGACTTGATGATGCGTCTGGTGACGTTTCAAATAACAGCCATAAAATGCAGAAAAATTACAGGACTTCTGAAAAATTGCAAGCCGCTGTAAATATTGCGGACTTTCACTGAATTTGCGTTAATTATTGCGATCGCAGACCGCGATTTTCTGGAGGGACCTATTATCTCTTGAATGTGTTATCTGTGATCCTGTATCCTATCTTACATCTTTCCTGCGTTATCTCATTCCTGCTTTATCTCTGATCCTATATCCTATTTTAAATTCATTCCTGCATTATCTCTTTCCTGCCTCATCTCTCATCCTATATCCTATATTTTATTTCTGCATGCTTTATATTGTCTCTGCTTTATCTCAGATTCTATATCCTATATCTAATATTCTTTCCTATGTTATCTCTTCCCTGTGTTATCGCCAATTCTATATCCTATATCCAATCTCATATTCGTTCCTGCATTATCTATTCCCTGTGTTACCTCAGATTCTATATCCTATATCCTATCTTTTATTCTTCTCTGCATTATCTTTGAGTCTATAGCCTATTTTATATTCTGTCCTTATATCCTGCATTATCTGTACCCTGTACTATCATGGATCCTATATCCTATCTTTTGTTCTTCCTTGCATTATCTCCAGTCCTATATCCGATCTTATATTCTTTCCTGCATTATCTGATCCTTGTGTTTTCTCCAATCCTACTTCCTATTTCCTGTCATATATTCTTCTTGTGCATTATCTCTTCCCTGTGTTATCTTGGATCCTATATCCTCTCTTATGTTCTTCCCTGCATTATCTTGTCTCTGCGTTATCGCCAGTCCGATATCCTTTATCCTGTATCCTATCTTGTGTTCCTCCCTGCCTTATTTTAGAATGTACATTATATGCTGTCCTATCTATTCTCAGGATAGGGTGTCATCCTATAGCTTATTCTTTATTCTAAATGTACTCCATCCAATCCTATTACCTGTCCTATCCTATCCTGTACCCTTCTCTATGCTGCCCTATCCTGTAGCTTATTCTATCCCACATTTTATTCTATTATTATCCTCCCCTATCATTTATTCTAATATATCATATCCAATACTGTATCGTATCATATCGTATCATATCGTATCGTATCCGGTCCTGTATTCTGTTCTATTCTACCTTATCTCTTATCCTATCCTATCCTGTCCTTGTCCTGTCCTGTTCTGTCCAGCCCTGCTTTACTTTCCTCACTGTTCAAAGCCTTCCATAATGTAATCAAATATATGACCACATATACTATACTTTTATAGTCTGACTTTTTGAGATTGTGTTTAGTGTGTGCAGGACGTGCTAAGTTTGAATGCGATCCCATGCATATCATTCCAATAATTATGCAGGTCTCCAGATGGGATGTATATTAAGTATACTGCCTCTCTCTGTGCTTAAGGTCTCCTACATTTGCATCCAGTATGGCATTTCTGGCAGAGATCCAGTGCTATAAGATCACTTATTTGATTAAACATTATCATGCTCAGCAGGACAGCAGAGCTCTAAGAAGAGTTGAGGTATAACCGCTGACAGCAGCAGAAATCCTTGTGAATCATGCTAAGGTTTTATTGTGGTAGTGAATGGGAAGATCTGCTGTTCATCATTGAGTTTCTCATGGCCAATAACCTTGAATATAATAAAGGCAGCCTGTGATCAGGATCATTGTTTTTTTTTGCATGATTAAAAAATAATTTCATATCTCAGCAGAAATTTTATATCCTTTCCTCTCTTTCAGTGTTTTGTTCATTTATTAATGGTTTCACTGTTTTAAGCTTCTCTTTTCTAACAGAGGTAAACAAAAAAAAAAGCTGTGCTGTCGACTTGTTTCATTTATGATTCTCCTTGTTTCACATTGGTAACAGACAGTCGCTGAAATTATTCAGAGTAATTTGTTTTCACTCAAGTCTTCCAGGACTCTGCTGTGGCATTTCACCAATCCAAAATGAGATATCCACAAACTCAATGCAACCCTTAACAGCAGAAATTGTACATTTACTCATAATACTTTGTAAGAAATTGTTGTTTACTTAAAGCCGGGCCTATCAATATTTTTTATATTACTTATGGCTCAGTGAAAACATGTAAGGAGTTGCTTGTGACAGAAACCTAAGAAAAATTATCAACCAACTCTACCATGTCCTTCAGCTCTACAGAGCATGTTAGCATCATTTGACTTCTTTTGGATTTATGTCCCACAGCTTTACTGTTTTGATTCACTGTCGCCATTGTCATTACGTTTCTAGCAGTAGTAGGAAGCCGTTTTCAGCAAGAAAGCTTAAATAAACCCAGTACGCTGCAGACAGACAAAGTTAGTAACCAGTCTGAGTACAGAGTGGCGCATTTAGCAGCTAAAGAGCCACATATTTCCCTCAGGAGTTGGTGGTGACCAAACAGAGCTAAAAATATATGTAGGAATATTGGATTTATCTGCCAGGCCTCAAGAAATGTGGCTCCAATTTAACTCACTGTGTGTGTGTGTGTGTGTGTGTGTGTGTGTGTGTGTGTGTGTGTGTGTGTGTGTGTGTGTGTGTGTGTGTGTGTGTGTGTGTGTGTGTGGACTATAACAATAACGGCTTCATAAAGAGATGACTTGTCAATGTTGTGCTTACAGCTGGTTTTGTGGCCCCCAAAAATCAATTTTCACTGCTTTAAATTTTTGGTTGCCATGAAAACAAAGAAGACTGACTCCTCTCATTTTTATACATACATTTTCAAATTTATGAGCGAGGCACTTACAGGGCGCTACTGCTCTTTTCAAATGGCCTGTGTTTAAGATTCAGAACATTTAATGGTGTAATGATAACTGTGGGTTGCCAGTGTTGACGTACACTGCTTATTATTCCGCACAGATGGAGGTGTACAGTGTTGAAAGTGACATCCGTTGATGTGCAGATCCATCGCATTCTGAGCTACTGCTGAGTAACTCCAGAATGGAGCTGAATCCGGAGAGGATCATAGCCTGATGACACTTGGCAAAATGGCACACTAATTATAGTCATTTTCATTTTGGGCAGAAAGGCTTGAGCTTAGTCATGTGCGAAGTGTTGATACCTTTCAGAGCACGGACCAATGCTCCCACGACGTTTAGCCCTGCCAAATCTCTGCTGCGGATTGGCGGAGCCTGTAGCGAACAGTGACACTCAGAGGCTTAGGTAGTTTCCACCCAGGGCTGGATCGGCAAACCAGTGACACAGAACAGTCTGGGGGCAGCCGTGGGACGGCATCCTGGCTGGGAATATTAGCAGCGTTAAAACACTCTGAGCTGATGGCTCTGGCATGGCTTCAGAGCAGCACAGCTATCACACATGCAGGAAGTACACTGAATGGTAAACTGACTGAAAGTTTACAGCACTTTGAGCTGCACTTTGAGTTTAGTGGTAGGAACAGAATAAAATAATTCAATCACCAGAGTCTCTAATATAAATGATTAAGTATTGGAGTTTTATAGTTCATTATTTTCATACAATAGAGTGTGATGCACACACACACACACACACACACACACACACACACACACACACACACACACACACACACACACACACACACACGCACACTACAATAGCCCAAAGGCTCTAGTACTGTCTAGAATATGCAAAGCCCTCTTAACAAAATGAATGGTCAAACACTGTGAGACTTTGTGCAAGTTTCTCATGGCTTAACAACGTGAGTTATTAAGCAGGAACAATAATATTCTCTAAGAATATTATTAGAATCAGAAATAGAATGTGACCTTCTTTTATACCGATTTTATGATTATAAAAAGCACAGAAGAATAGAGGTTTAATTAGAAGAATGTTGGCGAATAAGGACTGAAAGTGTAAAATGATATTGTCAGCCACAGCGTTCGCTTTCTAAAAGCAGCTCTCAGTGTGATTGTTATTGACAGGTGTGCAGTTAAGGGTTGTGAAGGCAATGGAGAATGTGTAGGTAGGCATCATTAACTGTACACTATGATCAGTATACAGTAACTACTCGCACAGTCTGTGTAGTGCTCTTAAAAAGGACTGCTGAGTGTTGTAGCTCAAATAATGGCCAGGTCCACTGAGACCAGCGCTTAGTAGAAGCAACTATTTGGCTGATTGGTCCATATTTTGGGCCATCCCTCCCCTAGAGGATCAGTCCCTGGGAAACCTCTGATAACTAAAGCAATCAATAGAAATTTCATTCCTGCTATTTTTTTTTTTTTCATTTTGCTTTGTACTGAACTCTACACTCTCTCTTTCCCTCCATTTATCCGTCCCCATGGATTTTCAGATGCAGTTGCTGGAAAAATTGGGCTCCATCCTTAGTGCTGAATCCATCGTTTCTATGCGGGGGAATCATTTTTAATATAGCTGTAATTTGGTCAATTTTGCCTGTCACTTTAATATCGATATCATATTCTCCAGCTCACAGTCTCTGCTGTTAATGTAATTGAGACAAATTGTCACAATTTGCCCAGTTTTCATATTTTTCCAGTAAAAGTGCGGTAGAGAAGAGCAGCAAGCCCGTTTGTCTCCATGATGTTTCTATCTGCCAATATGAACACTGAATCGTTTTTTAATTTTAAACTTTATTTATCAAAGGAAGACTCGTTCAGCATGCATGGTCATTTTGTGTCTTCTGACCGATACAGGGACAAAATAAGAGAGGAAAGTGGATTATAGGCTGTTTTCAAAAATCCATACTAACATGCTAAAAGCACTAAAACAGTTTGTGGGATTTTCAGTATGTCTAGAAGTTAATATGAAACCAATAGTACATCGATTGCGTACTATTTCTGTTGAAGTATTATAGTATGCAAACACTGGGCACTATGTATATACATAAATGTCCCACAATGCAATGTAGTGACCGAAACAGCTCTGTAATGCTTAGATTTAAAGAAATATTTCACTGCTGGTCTTTTCATAAACTGGGCTGTCTATGCTGTAGAAAGACGCAAATACTTTGGCTACATTACCAGAGACAACTGGAAAAAAAGGACTGCTGCGTTTGCTTTTGCTCAAGTGGTAGAAAACCTTTGACTACCAGAATGCACTGCGCCACACCAGACCAATAAATGTTCCCACTAGTGGGTGATGTAATGCAACCTTGGCTGTTTTTGGAGATGTATAGCTGCAGACACATTGTGTTTGTAGCGTACAGGACATGCCCCTACAAACCGTGCAAAACCATTGTGTTATTTGAACCCTGCTACACCGCAACACTGTAAATAAGAGACCAGTGTAGCAATAATCCCCTTTATATTTCATAATACATGAAGATGTGATTCACTGTCTAAGTAACCAGATGCAACCCTTCCCATTAACCTTATGCTAACCTTAACCTTCTCTCTTCATAGCTAGCTAACAGCTAACCTAGCATGTGTGTCGGGGCTGCCGCTTCCGGGCAAAGGAGCAAAGGGGGCTGTCATGCTGCGAGTCATGTAGCTAGTGGGCGGGTCACGTAGCTGCTGTTAAACCTACTTGGCAGCATTTCCACAGGAAACAATATGGCGGCCAGCTGCTAACAAACAATGTCGAATTACACTGAAACAGTGAGATAAATATGTTTCTGACACATTTTAGGTGAGAAATAGGCAATGCAGTCACAGAATCTTGGTTCACATTTTACCAGCAGTGCTTAGCTTTACCGTTTGATCACAGCTTTTTTTCTTTTTCCTTCCATTTTTGTAATTCAGGAAACAGTATATCCTGGTTATAAATTCTCGTACTACAACTAAACACTGCATTAAAATATGTTCCGAAGACATTTAATGAAAGTGTAGGTATAAGATTTCACTTTGCTGGGCGTAATATATTTTGAAATTTATTTTTAAATTGCCATAGAACTGAGGTTGAAACGGCTTCCATGGTTATGCGTCTTCACCCAACAAAGAGGCTGTCAGGTGGCGACGTGGTTATTAGATTTCTGTGCATCCATCAAGATTCATCCTACTGTTTATTCACACAGAAGCATGTTTAACAATAGTACACATATGGGGTACGTAGTGTGTGATTGTGGACGCAGCGATAGATTCCTTTCACCACTTCAATCTCCATATGCACAGCACCTGCTGTTAGAGTGCACTTGCAAGGCATGCTTCACCACACTTCTCCCGTAAATCTTCTCTTTGTCCGTGTAGCTGTATGAACATAAAGCAGGGTGGGGCTCCAACAACCCTCGCTGGAGAAATAAAAGGGGGAAAAAAAGTACACCATACACCCCAGTTGGCTTTGTATATTAATACTGTCGGAGGCCATTTTATAAATCAGATTCTGACCAACAGATGGAAGGCGGATATAATTTCATAGGCTCATACATTAGGAGCGAAGCTTGTACATCTGTCTGCCTGTGCGTGTGATTGCATTTGCATAGAGGTAGCTGCCGTGGGTTTGTCTCAGTGAGTGAAACCGGAGAGATCGAAATACTTGATTCCTATTTACAAGCTTTGAATGCCAAATGTCCCTTATGATTGGTTTGGGGGATGACTTGTTCCAGCCTACCAGTTGCAGTAAATGTTGAGGGAAATAGCTTCCTTTTCCTCTGTTTTTCATCATCGCTACTTCCTCTGTGTCCTTTTAATACGTCTCCCAGCTCCATCTTTACAATGCAGCTTGCAAACACTTATGAGTCAAACAAAAAACCAAAAACAAACAACAACAACAAAAACAGGTTATCTGATTGATGTTAGGCGTGTGCTTTAATCTAGAGGAGTGCTACTTCACCACCGCATCCCCACTCTGAAGTGTTTGGGCTGTGGAAGACTGCTGCTCTGCCTCTATGAAAACAGAGAGGGAGGCAGAATGTAGATCAATATCCCAGAAACACACCAGAGACATTCTATTTTATTAAACATTTTCCCATTAAGGCGGTGGTGCGAGCGTTGTAGATCATCCCAACAAAGTCGTAAATCACAGACAGACAGCGGTATTGGAAACAATGGGCAGAATCAGAGGAGATTACCAAGAAACAGAAGATATTTGGTGTTTGCACTACTGGGAGCCTCATGTATCTTGTTCTTATATTACCACACATCTCAGCTGAGGAATCAGTTTAGTGATAGTGTAACATCAAAATCACATCATGTTCATCATTACACAGCATAGATCTTCATGTCACAGGCATGGTTCTCTACCAAATAACATGTTTCTAATCTTATTCAAGACTGACTGAAGTTGCAAACCATGCTTTCCAACTGAGCAGATGGTTTTGAGTAAAGGGAAGTGCCTTGCTAAAGGTCTCCAAAGATACAGAATATCATCAATGACTAAAACACGATGTAAACCCAAAGCAGATTTAAGGCTGTACTGATTAATTATTCAGGTCAACAATGGATTAACTGGCTACATGTAATGTGAAAGGGGACACTTGTAATGACAAAAACAAAACACTGAGAGTTACCACCTGACTTTGAATGAGCCACCTGCCCACAACCAAATAGCAGACAGACAAAGCTAGCCACTAGCTGGTGCACTCAGTGGAACATTTGGTCACTATCGATACAGATATTTCCCTCACGATTTGGTTGAGCTTAAAGGAGAGTAAATATTGAGTTTAAGGCCTCTGCACACAATGTCTGAATTTCTTTGAAATTGTTGCACATTTAATAACCTCACGCCATGTCTAAAATATTCAAACACCAACTCATCTCAGCATTCAACAGTGTGTGTGTGTGTGTGTGTGTGTGTGTGTGTGTCCTTACCTGACATATTGCCAGCTGCTGTTCAGGGTCAGTTGAGTCACAGAAATTTGTAGTCTTCTTTTTAATGTGTGATTCTTGTATTGTTAGCAGCTGTCAAACCGGATCACTGACATCTTGAAACAGTCATCAGGAAATGACTGGAATAATTTTGCAGCTCCTTTATCAGCAGATAAAACACTCCTTGCTCTTGAGGACTTCTTAGGATTGGATGGACCCAATATTTTCTTGTGAGAGTACAACAAAATTATCCTCACTGCTTGACAACTCCATTTTGACAATTGCATATTCTCACAACAAACGGAACAATGAAACGCACTTGGTGTGCAAGTTTCTGTTCAATTTTTAACAGATGACAAATTTAAAAAATGCTTACAAAATTATAGATTTGGTCTGCAAAGGCCTTTAGCGTACATTCATGGGGTGGCCAGAAGCATGACTCCAAATGAATGCTAATGTTCCTCCCTCTCTGTCTGCTGGTTTGCTAGCATGACTCCCAAATAAACTTTAAAGGGTGTAAATATGTCAGTGTTGTGTGTATAGCTTCTTCTGCTGCTCTCAAGTGGCCAAAGAATATTACTGCTTGAACAGGACAAAAAATATAGTACCTTATAATCAATACATGGGTGCATGTATTGATTATAAGGTACTATATTTTTTCACAATTGTTCACAAGCCTTTTAGACAAATGAAAATGCTGATGGAGCACACTACAAAATGGCTGGACATAGAGGGTGGGGTCTATCTAGCAGAGTGCCACTTTACTTCCAAGATCCAAGTTCCAATGCAGCTGGTGTTAACATTATTTCTAAAAATAGAAATCTGCTGTTGGTGACAAGACAAGATTTTTTTTTTTTTATCGGAAGTGTTCTGGCTTCCTGTTTGTAGTCTGTTTGTTGCCCGAGTGGTTTTGATCAATCATGTTTAAGCAGCAGGTAAACAGTTCGTGTGGAGACACGCAACACATCGTCTGCAGTGCAACCCGTTGGCTACTGTCTGAACGAGCTAGCTTTATTTTCTTTTATTTATCTACATTCATATATCTGTTAAAAGACATTAGCATGAAATGATCGGAGGAGGTTTTGGCTCAGATATCCACTGGCTGCACCAGATTGGCCCAAATTATTGGCCCTCGTCTTCAGAGGTTTATCGTCATCAAACCGATAGTCGATGTGTTCTGAGACTGGTGTTAACATACAAATAGCCAAAGTGAGAAAGTGCACTCGGACAGAACTGCAGAATTTGCTTAAAAATACAAAGTCCTCCAATATAATTCCTCTTGTGGTCCAGCACATCCTGAATTACACATTACTGCTCAGAATTGCTAAGGTGCTCGCTTAATAGTTTGGTGACAAATAAACTTCCATACATCAACTGCAGTTGCTAAAGGACAACGAATGACTTTTATTCCAGAGCTATCCATTTGTGATGTTTGAATTTATATCTCTCTCTTCTTTCAAATTCTGCCTTTGTACTTGTTGTTTTCACCTATTAAGACATGAAAAAGTGTTTTTGTTCTGGTGCTCATACTCACAGGAGCTCAGAACAAGCAGGTAGGGGTTCAGTGTGTTGCCCAGGGCCACTTCAACACAACAGATGGCTGTTGCTGGGATCGAATCTGTTACTGTTTGGTTCCAGGGTGTTCTCCTCAAGCACTGAACCACCCTGCCACCCAGTTCAGATTGTACTTTGTTGGAGGCCATTTTCTAAAGCAGATGGAAGGTGGCTGCAAATTCATAGGCTTTTATGTTAGAGAGCAAGCCAGTAGATCTGCCTGTACAATTTGTTCTGATAGTATCCTGCTCATTTCCTTCGTTGCTGCCAGTTATTAATCAAGTCCTGTCATGGAAGATTTATTTTAGAAAGCCCTTCAAGAAATCTGAATTGTTATGAAATACTGTACAGAGAACAAATAATTTAAGACAGATAAGAGAGAAGAGGCAGAAATAAGAGACAGACTTTCATTCTATTCGTGTTGCCAAGAAAAAAAAAACACGCTCATCCCCTTTTCTCCATCGCTCAAATCTCTTTTCTTCTGTGTAATATTCATTTTGACAAAGCAGCAATTTAAAATTATTGTACTGTCTGAGTCACTGTAAGTCTAGATGAGAGTGTCTACTTCAATGGCCTGAAATGTAAAATGTTAGCATCTCCATTGCTTTTGGAATTACGTTGATATTTATTTTTGTACCATTTTATTTGTGCATCCTCCGAGGATGTGGGAATAACAGGACAGAGATTGAATGGCCCTGTATAATCATAGCATCTTTGTTATTCATATCCATCTTTTCACAGCAGTCCTATCCACATGCATATTCAATGTGCCGCGGACAATCAGAGGTTCTGAGCAGACAACATGCTCAGGTCCGCAGGGAGGTTGTTCCCTGCTTCCTCTGTTGCTGTTTGTTGACAGCGGCTTGATGAAAATGGGGATGGTGTTAAATTTTATCACAGGGCATAAAGCGGTGCTGCAAATGAAAACATTTTGTGCTCACATAAATTAGACTTTTTTTTCATATCACAATATTGCGTCAGTATCTTACGAGGGTATACAATATTATTGAAATTATGTCCCATTGATGTGAGCCTGTCATATTGCCTTGTGTATTTAATCACTGCACATGCCAAAAAAAGCTGTTTCCCAATGTGGTTAGAAACAGTATAAAACTGTCAGCTATTGCATCAAGTTAGCCTGAACAATCTGAATAGAAACAACTGCTGAGATCTGAGCGAGGTTCAGTGCACACTAGCTCTTTAGATATGATAGAAAACTGTTCAGCTGTTTCTTATTTGCCAATCATTTTTGGGACACTGGGCACAGACTCTTTGGCTTCAGTTTTGTTTCCATTCGTCTATGCAGTGCAATCTTCAATAATACTAGCATCAAAGAACCTCACTTTTTTGTGACATTCAGAGTATTAATTCAGCAGCAAACCACTATTTGCTATTCAAAGACATTGAAATAATGGCGCCTACACAGAGAATGAAGTCAAGCTAACAACTGTGTGTATGTTGTAATCCAAGCTTTCCTGCCTTTTCCTGCCTGTTGTGGTAGATGGCCTGGCCACACGTACACGTCATAACATAGCTCATTGCCACTGATGTGCACTGCACTTATACAGTGGTTACCACTGATATTGTGATGGCATGATCTCAGCAGCATAGCGCCCGCTTTCCAATTCCCCTCTGGTTAACACCGTTAGCTCAGTTAGCACTGTTGCAGTTGTTTTATTAAGATATTTTTGGGGGGGCTTTTTGCCTTTGATAGATATAGCGTGAATACAGATACAGATATCACATACAAGGGGGAGGGGGGTTAGGAGATGACACACAGCAAAGGACCGAATAAATCAAATCCACGGCTGCTGGGCACAGACACAGCATTTGTACATGGAGCACCTGCTCTACCAGGTGAGCTAGTGGGCGCCTAACTGTTGCCACTGTTTGGCAGTGTTTATGGAGTTGGCAGTGTTAGCTGCCAGCTCAGCCAACTGTCGAGAACCATGTCCAGAGAACTGGTATGCTCTGACTTTTGTATCAAGCCCCATAAAGGAACAGTGTGTACGATTTAGGGGGATTTAGTGGCGTCTAGTGGTGAGGACTGCAGATTGCAACCAGCTGAAACTTCTGTGTTTTTTGTTCACAATATTTTTACCGGGAGCCAAAGTATCCACAGAGGTCTCTTTCTCTCCAAATCAAACAGTCTAGGTGATTAAAACCGGTAAAAAAAATTATAAAGCAGTTTCCTGTTACAAATTATTGTTTGTCCAACGCTGTTCGGCAGGTCGCAGACAGGCCGCTAGCTCAGCACCTGCTCATTTATGCTCACCTTAATGTGTGCTAACCTCATTTTCAGATAATCACATTTCTCTCTGAAAATCAGCAACAAACAAGGCCTTGCTTTCATCTCAGTTGTCAGATTTCTTGCCCAAAACTGCAAAACTGTAAAAACTCTCTAATGCTAAATATCTTGCCTCTTTGGTCCCAAGATCAATTGATTCATCAATCTGGGGCAGAGGGTCCGTGACACTGAGGAAATGGAAAGTAGCTGCCTGGATGTTTAATTTCACAAGCTTAGATCCAAGAGGGATGACTGAGGATATTTGCATGAGGGACTATTATTCAATTATTCAGTAAAAGAGTTTTTTTTTTAGCTTATTTTGCTGGCTTTTAGTATTTACTCGGCTTTTTTGTGCCTTATTCTCTTGTGGTTTGTGTTGTAGCTTCTATTTATTTAACATTTGTCGAGTACTTTTATTTTGAAACGTCTGTATTGGGGTGCAACATCCTTTAGAGGTTGGTCAAACATGTGTCCAGCCCTGATTGGATAATTGAAACTGATTCAGTCATATTGTGGAGGTTGTATAAGCTGCATGTTTTCACATTCTGTAAAGCAGCCTGATGAAGGCTCTCTGCCAAAATGTGCTGGTTAAATGAGATGCAGACTCTTTCAGTAAGTCAGCTCTTCCTGCTGTTGCTGTTTTTTTTTTCTTTTCTGTGACTTGAGCCTGATTTAATTTACATGTGAGACGAACATTAATGTTTCCTCTGAGCTACTATAGGTACAATTAGGTTGTTAGAATTGATCCAATATTGATTCAGAATATTAAAGTAAATTGTTTGAAGCTCAGAAGTTTCAAACATTGTCACTTTACCAGAGGGTAAAGTGACAGGCAGAGAAAGTTTAGGTTTACTGACAGCATATTTCTAACAGCTGACCTAGCGTCTGAAGTTTTTAAGTGCATTGTCTTCAAATGACTCGCCTACTGATTCAACTGAGAGATGGTTTTTACCCACCTCAACATGTCAAAACCATAACCATAACAATTTGGACTTTTAATTTTGAATTTTTGATCAGTATAACCTCACTCATGTTCCCAGTCTTTTAGCACATGAGACCCCAGTATGTGGACTTTCTCCCCAGTCCCTGGGGTAACACAGCAGTACTGTGAGTAAGCAAAGCCTTGCGAGGGGAATCCATCATGTCTGCTTGCAGGTCACATTAATGACTCAGCTCCCTGCCTTCAGAATCAGCTGCCTTTAGTTCAACACTAATCTCAACATCAGCAGTGTTACACTGTTGGCGTGAAGCAGTTACAGCTGCCACACATTTTCAGCCACACTTTCACATTCCCGCACCCAAACATGCATTTAGCTTTTATGTGACAGTCAGCTTTAATGCCATCATTGTCTGTATAATTGTTTCTGTGAGTAAGTGACTGTCTGCTGTAGGAGTGGGCTTATGTAACACTGGTAATACTGGCAGCATCTATTAGCACCCAGTAGCTAATGGCCCCAAAGCTTATAATTTCATACTATTGATATTTTACAACACAGATTTAAAAGTTGGTCACCTTTGTGTTTTTGTTGCTCAGCTGGCTTGTTCTAGTTACAACAACCACGTTTACATGTTGCACAGTACTTCAGTGTCTTGGGCAGATTAGATATGATAACAAAAAAGCTAAATATAATGCATCCCAGAATTCAGGACAGACTGAAATCCCACTGGAGATACATTCTGGCTAGATGTTAAAAAGACATGCAACAGTGACAACACTGAGTTGTGGTTGTGTTTATCTGGTCGCTGATCAGTTTGACCATTAAATCATTTGTGTGAGTGAGAGAGCAATGTGGACGAGAGCATGTGATGGCAAGAAAACTTTTGTCTTACTCCTAATTCATACAAGCGATTCATCCATGACTTTGTGTTGAAGTTATGGATAGTTGTTAGCTAGCTTACTCTTATTGCTAACTATTAACACTTAAAATAACAAACTGACAAACTCACAAAATGGGACCAAAACGGATTGCAAAGTCCTGGAGACAGTAGTAAACTAAGTGCATTTGGTTTACAAAATGACTTTGCCAGCAAATGTGAACCAGTATGGTGCTAAAGTAGTATGAAAGCAGACCAGTGGGGAGTGTGGCAGACAAATCTGGTTTTTCAAGCAAACAAAGGCAAAAATCAGACAGGAGATCCGCACACTGTATGAGCTCTCAGTAGTTTTAATTGTGCAACGATTTGATCCAACAGAGATCTTCATCGGGCATTTTGAAATCACCATCACAAAGCAGTTTTAAGGTCTTAATATTGCTTGTTCTGCTTTGATATGGTGGTTTCAAAATGCCTGACGAAACTCTGTCAGATTGAAACATAGCACATTTAAAACTACTGGGAGCTTTTAACCCTTTGAAACCTGAGCGAATTGGCTTGGTTTCTTTCAGAAACATGGGAAGAAGGCAATTAGCAACAAAAGAAGAAATTACCCAAAAATTGGCATGACATTAGTAAAAAGAGAAATTTAAAAACAAGAAAATTTGTTTAAAAAAAAGTTATGAACAAACAACCAAACACAGAAAGTGACCTGTAAAATTATCTTAAAAATGACAAATAATTCTAAATATATAATAATGATAATTATAAATATAGTTTTCCCTAGATTTTTTCAACCTACCTTTTTAAAAAATATTTTTTCTAAATCTATTTTTTACCAAGTTGCTCCCTTCCCCATGTTTTAAAAAGAAATTGCACTAATTTGCTTAAGGTTCAAAGATTTAAATACTTGCAAGAGGTGTCTGAAAGCAGCAGAAGAAAAGTGATGTTCCAGGTTTTAAAGGGTTCATACAGTGTGCAGATTAGTTTGATTTTTTGATCCAGCACCTGAAAATGTTTTTTGGATGTACGTACCCTCCACCCTGCTTGTCAAGCAAACAAACCCAAGTTAAAAACCACAGACTGTATAAAAATAATGAATGTGGCCACTGTAACATCACCCACTGGTTTGTGGACTCCCGTTTTGAAGGCTCGAGTTTGGCGTTTTGGCTAACACCATCTTGGATTTTGGAGCCAGAAGTGATCAAATTTGGAAGAGAGGTTGGAGCTAGGGAGGAGCGAGGGGTGGATCCAACTCATAGACTTAGGTGATGCCCCTGATTATGTGTAACTTAAAGCCTTAATTAAGTGTAAATGAGTGAGTTATATAAAAATTCACGCCCTGTACAGTTGTCATGAAGAGGAAAATTAGCTACAGAGAACAAAACTGTTTGTGTACCAGGCTGTAAACATGATTATCTCTGCTTCCTAAAGTTGGGCATTTAAACATGAGGGTCTGCAGGGATTTACTACTTTTGGAACCAGCCTCTAGTGGCCATTTGAGGAACTGCAGTTTTTGGTACTTCTGCTTTGGCATCAGTTTCCAGCCAGAGAAGTTTCCACTTAGTAAAAACAGTCTTAGTCACCAGTTTACGTTCACAAAGCAGATTTTGTTCAGATGTCCAAAACCATTTGGCACATTAAAACACAATGTCCTGTGACTCAGCTCACATTACCATCTGAATTGCAGGTAATCTGGATTTAATCTGAATTTTAGGACTCATTCACTGGATAAACAACCCGTAACAGCGTCACTCATGTTCTCTTATTGCTAACTACTTCCACCTGCCAGCCTTCATAAAAAAATTGGCAGTCTAGTAGCCAACAATAAAGTCATGCAAGGCAAGGTTTCACTGGTGCTGGTTACATTTGGCAGACCTGTATCCTCCTCCCCACCAAAGCAGGTGATGCACCCCCGGAGCGCAGTGCTCAAATAAACAGAATGTCTCAGACGCCGCCTCATCATTGTACACCAGATGCACAAGAGCCAAAAGATATGCTAGGGGAGCAAGTTTGCCAAAACCAATTGCAGGAATGTTATTTTCCTGCTGTTGTCATATAATACAAACTGCTATCTGATTGCAGAACCCACACTGAACGATGAAATGTCAGTGCAATTCAAATCTCAGGTTTAAGCTGCAAGATTGTTATGTGTTTCTGTGTCCATGTATATGGATGGGTTTGCATGTATGTGTCTCTGCTGTATTTTTGCTGTAGCAAACGGCCAATCAGCTGTCATGCTGCCAAGTAAAAAAATCTATGCGTATCCCCGATTGATGTGTTCATAGTCTTAATTTGAAATTTGACATTTAGGATGAAAGTTCCCTTTAGCGTTTGATGATATTTTCCCCTTTCCAAAACAAAGCAATGAAGCCTTTGCCAGGTCTACTGTTACATCTTCTCATTTCCCCGGCTTAATTGAAACCGGTGTGCCCTATGTGTGTTGCCTATTTCCTTCCCCAACCATAACAAACAAATCATTTACAAATGCTCTTTGTCCTGGAGCTAATTTAAAGACGCCAGCTTCACCTCTTTTATCCCGTCACATAGAAAGAGTTTTTCCCTGGCAGTCTAGTGATAGTATTAGACAAAGTAAAGTCATCTGCAGTATTTATTGGGTCTGTCCCCCCTCACACTTCCCTTCCCCCCTCCCATAGATTAAGCTTCAGAAGCCGCCTCTTGGCAATTAAATCTATCAGAGGGCAGCAGAGAGCGCTCTGTCAGAACTGTTCCAATAATTGCAATTTAAATGAATATGGATTTAAAAACGTTGACAACACAAAGTCAGTTGTTGGGTAACTTGGGACTGACAAAAAAAAAAAAAAAAAGGTTTTCTCCCGTCATATCTCCCAGTTTGTTTTCCTTTCTCCTCAAACGAACAGGAACCTCTCATTTACTATTCTCTTTCTCTCTGTTTACAGACACATAGAGAACTGGACGGGATTGCAGACTCTGAGAGACGTCGATATGGAGCTCTACACTGGACTACAGAGACTGTGAGTGTTGATGCTGTTATCTGAAGGGGAAGTGAGGGCAGACCTATGATAGAGACACTTCACTGTATTTCAGTCCTGCTGTGTTGCAGATGTGGGAAAAGGACAGTAGAACCTGTACCGCTGTTAATCCCTGTTTTCCATCAGGTTGCCCGTCTGCTTGCTGCAGAGAGGCCACTGGTTTTCTCCTATATGAGAGCAGTAATTCAGCTCAGAGCACAAGTGGCTGCAGCTGTGGCGTCACTGGCGAGGCATTGGGATTTAATGTCCGATACTTCTCTGAATGTGACACAATCCCGGCTAATTCTCAGAGGAGATGACAAGGTGTTAGTCAGGGTGTGTAGAGAGAAGAGGGAGTGAAGGGTGTGTTTCTGATCCTAACACAAGCCGATGTTTAAACAGGCTTTTAATTCTCGACAGTCACACGCCGGTGGAACATCCCCTTCGCTTTGCTTAGCCACTGATCAAATAATGCTAAAAAGCAGCAGGGAAAATTGAATTAGAGGTCCCTGCTGTAGCGTTGTGATTTTTTTTTTAAATTCTCATCCTCACTTCTTAAAGCAATGTTCCTCTCCTTTTCCCGCTTTGCTACCCTACACTATGAGGCCGCATCCTTTACATTCCGCTCACCCCGCCACTGTTCCCTCAGCCGCTGCCTCCCGACCTCCTCTTCCTCTTGATTTCTTTCTCTCTCTCTCTGCAGAGAACCGTATTCTCCTTTGCCCTCCAAAGTCAGAGCTGGCCTCTCCCCTGATCCCCTTGATCCCTCATCAGGGAGGCCAAGTGCAATATCTCCACCACTAAATTAGCATTTTTCTCATTACCACCACCTCTCTCCTGCTGCCTTGTCTGGGGACGCTGGCTCCTCCCCGGCTGGAGTCAGGCCTTCCCACGGAAGGGTGTTACCTTGTGTGATGCTTCCTTGTGGGGCTGTTAGCAGTATGGGAGAATGAGTGAGGGAGAAGTCACTTTGGCATACCTTTCACCTGGATTTAAATTTGACCTCATTTACCTTTATTTGAATCAAATTAAATAGGATACACAGTTAAAATAAACACTGACTTAATGAATATATCATCTGACTGTATGCTTCATCTCGTGAGAACTGCATTCCTCAACTGCTCATTATTATATTCTTCCACAAAAGATTATCCTCACCTTTCTACAATATTGTTGCATTATTAGTTGTTGGACAGTGATGGAACTCTGACACAGAAGAATAAGATATGTCAGACTTTGGATTAGGGTTGGATGATATAGAGGAAATCAAATATCACTATATTTTTGAACAAATAAGTTTATTAATTGCGACGATATTGTAGGGTGGACTACTGGTGTTTTTACAAAACATGTAAGGCTAATTTATTCTCCCTTAACATATGAAAATAGATACGTCTGTTTCAAATGTTGTAAACGCCGCTGCCCTCATACTTCCATACGTCCTTTATGATGATACAGATACAGCCAATAGATGGCACTAAAGAGTATAGCCAAAGGTTTAACACAACAACAAACGAGGCAACAGTGGAGGAGGTTGTTATCTTGTACCTTTAGACAGAGGCAGCGTTGTAGACAGCGGCTTTACATGTGGTCAATATGTACAACCCAGCATGTGGACAGAGAATTCTGTTCATTACCATTTTGTTCTGTTCTGCCATTATTTATATAAACCTTTATTCAGTCAGGTAAGCCCCGTTGAGACCGAGATATCATTTTCAAGGGAGACCAGAGTACATAAATAATGACATAAAACAACTCATTGAAGTACAATATAGCACAATAGGATAGGCTGGAGCCCAGGGTACACCCTGGACAGGTCACCAGACTATCGTAGGGCTGACACAGACAGAGACAGACAACCATTCACACTCACATTCACACCTACGGCCAATTAAGAGTCACCAATTAACCTATCCCCAACCTGCATTTCTTTGGACTGTGGGAGGAAGCCGTAGAAAACCCATGCTGACACAGGGAGAACATGCAAACTCTTCACAGAAGGGCTCCCCCACCCTGGGTTCGAACCCTCCACCCTGGATTCGAACTAGGACCCCTCTTGCTGTGAGGCAACAGTGCTAAGCACTACATCACTGTGCTGCCTGTAATTATATAATATAACATAATAATTTAGAGTCAGGCCAACAATATAAAAAAGTGTCATCGACATAAAAGTGGACATTCCAGAGTTTTGCAAAGACAAAACTATACATACATACATACATATATACATATATATATATATATATATATATATATATGTATACATATATATATATATATATATATATATATATATATATATATATATATATATATATATATATATATATATATGTATATATATATATGTACACACACATATATATATATATATATATATATATATATACATACATATACATGTATATATATATATATATATATATATATATATATATATAAATATATATATATATAATGAATAGCACTGGTACTAACACTGAACTTTGTGGTACACCTTTTTTGTTATTGGTAAAAACGCTGATCTAACATTTCCCACTTTTACACACTGTTGTCTACCAGAGAGGTAATTGTTGAACCATCTAATGGCTTCTGGATTAAATCCAATATTTGATAGTCTTTGCAGGAGGAGGGAATGATTAACTGTATCAAAGGCTTTGATAAACTAATAAAAAGAGCAACATGGTGCTTCCTATTATCTACAGCTAACACAATGTCATTTAAAATTAAAGAAGTAGAAGAGTTTGTGTGTAAATGTCTTCATCATGGTCGTATCTTGTTTGAAATACATTACACTGTCTCCACGATCTCCAGTAGTACTGCTCTGTTTCGTGCATATCCATAAGCTTTTTGGAAATGTGCACAAATATGGACAAAATGAACGTAGAGTTCAGACAGAGGACTCTGTCTGTCACTGTCTCAGCATCTAACATTGAGCATAAATGAGCCCTTACACTATTTTTTGATCAATAATCATCACTAATGTGGATATAATGAATAAGTGGGTAAAGACAAATAAAAGAACTGCTAGAACAGTCTGGTAAGTTCAAATAATTACATCACTTTACTATTAAGCAGACTTTAAAGCCAGAAAAAGATGACATTTGAAATATTAAAATAATTTGAAGGTGATATCAAGATACTGATAGATATCAATTTATTGCCCAGCTTTATTTTGGATACACGGAAAATACAATGGATAAGTACCTCATACAGCCCCACTTCAAAAAATCTGAACTATCAGTTAAAGGGGATTTGTTGATAAAAAGAAAAATATAGAATATAACCAGACTCATCCCTGTTACTTTGGCACATGATTGTGCTAAGATACTGTATGTGCCTTTTCTTTAGGTGGTTGCCAATTGGCATTTACCACAATTTTGGTATTGCATGTTCAAGTAGATTTTTATCTTGTTTTTTTATCCAATTTCTATCTGGCAAAGATATAAAGATTGAAAAAAAAAAAAAAAAAAACCTAAGTACGGTGGCCTTTCATTTGATTCTTTTCTGGTTTAGAAAACTAAACGACAAAGACAAAAAAAGTTCCTGTTTTGTTCCTGCTCCTTCAGTCAAATGTATTTTGGTCTGCCACCCAAAACTTTCAAAGTTGTCTGAGACTTCACATTAAATGCAGCAAACATCAAATCACTGCTGTTTACAGAGATGATTGTGTTCAATATAATTGTCATTACTGCTGGGAGGATAATAACCAAAGCTCAACAGTCATCGCTGAACATTGCTGTGCTAATTTCGATGGAGTGAAAAAATAGTGAAGTTATTGTTAGTAATTTTTCTGGGGAACCCATCAGTAGATTTCCAAGGGCCCCAAAACCTCTGAAGGACCCTTGAAGGTCCCGGAGCCCCACTTTGGGAACTTTCGGGTGATGAAACGTGATGTCCCTGTCAAACACCACAGAGGCATGATCAGACTTCTAGAAGGTAATTGGCATCAACAGCTGGGTATAATCAGCACACTGCGTTATGAGGCGCTCGCTGATGATGTCAATGACTTCTTTTGGAGAGAGACATCTGTGATTACAAGATTAGAAGTCATTACCATTGTAGCCCAGAACAGTGGTTTCCAAACTGGGTCGCTGGGAATTCCAGGACTCCTTTAGAGGATTCCACGGGGTCCCCCAGCAAAATGAGGATTAGTTTAATTTCACAGTTATTTCACTCCATACAAGTTAACACAATGTAGAAATGTGTTGGAACGCATGCTCTAATCAGAGGTTTCACTCACTTTACAGTAAAGACACACAAGTTCACAAATCTTTCATCAAGTGGTGGTTCAAAGTGAATTTCCATTTCAGTGCCACCTCCGCAGGCTGTACACATGCAGATTGAAGTTGAAATGATTGGAATAGACATGGACTTGTTACAGTGGACTGCTGCAGCAGTGACTAGAAGATGTAAAAATATCTGGAAATGTGCTTTGAGAGCACAAGGTTTTTTCATTTAAATTTGCAGATTTATTCAAATGCCAAAATATTTTCAAACTGGAAAAGACAAAAGAATTCAACTTGGACACAATAGTGAAAGAAATCTTGAGAGGCTTCTAAAAAAACAAAGGCAAAAAAGAGCAAAGAGGTGCAAGCACAAGAAAGAATAAGCAAGCAGGAATAAGAAAGGAAAATAAAAAAAATCAAAATGGCCTTGATGCATGATGATCACAACAGTGAGGTTCTGTGTGCATACATGTGCCCACGCCAGGAAGAAAAGAAATGCCTTTGTGTTGTTGTTTTTTTTTTTTCCCCAGTTTCATCTGTATTTTATCTTTTTTTCCGTTTCAGAACTATCATGAATTGCAACCTGAGGGTGATCCAGGCTCGAGCGTTTGCTCAGAACCCACACCTACGCTACATGTGAGTAAATATTCTATCTTTGACAGCCATGTTTCCAATGCCTTCAAATGATTTGTTATGATCTGTAATGCCTGACAGCTTGAAGCATATGGCTATACATGAGTTAGTGTTGAGCAGAAGATGATGCAGTTGATAGAGACTGGCTTCGGGAAAATTGTGGTGCTGCCATTACTGTCGCAGTAGCCGCACATCCTAAATGAGACATCCATTATTTGCCTTGGATAATTGGATTCCTATCTGCCCCGGTTCTTTGTGCTGCGGTAAAGCAACATGCCAAAGACGCAGTTCCATTTAGCCCGCACTCACCAAATGGACAATATGTCCAGGAGGCCGAGCATCAGAGAGCTGTGCGAAGAGCAAAGTAATTTCTTTAACAAAGGCTGATGTGTCACCGTATGACAGCCTGTTATTCCCCAATTTTCCAGGAGTAAACACGGTGAGGAACTCAGTCACAGTCTTTTACCTGAACACATTGCCATTTGCAATTTCCAGTTGTCAGCTGAGAGGCAGTTTGGTCTCTCTTTTCTTCTGCGGATGACTGCTGTTAGGCTTGAATCTGTGCACTTTGCACTGCATGTGTGCGTGTGTGTGTGTGTGGGAGGGAAAGATAGCAAGCGGTAGTTTATAATGTGGATGCTAAAGTAAATTCAGTGTTTGACATTTCTGAACCTAACTCAGAAAAGACTAGTCTGATTATCAAATTTATCGTCTTGCAAGCTGACTTTTGGGAATTGGAGTATGTGTGTACGCCTCTCTGCTGTGTGTGTGTATGTGTATAGACTTCTTCAAAGTAAAGTTGGTATTTGCTTGTCTCTTTATCTAGTTAGGTGATTGGTAGAGCTAATCGAGCTCATCAACATTTAATGAAAGTTATTTAAATCCCCCCATCTCTTTAATTGTCTCCCCACAAGATGGATTTACTAACATAAGACTGAAAACAAATAAATGATTGTAACCTTCTCACCTCTCCCTTCCTCCCTCTTACTAAACTTAATTGCTGTGTGGGAGTGTGCAAAAGATATAAGAAAAGGTTAGGTGAGAGGGTGATAATGCCTTTCTTTCCCCTTTGTTCTCACCTGTGGTGTAATGGTAAATAAGTGTGAAGTTAGTGATCATTATGATGCAAACGGTTATAGCAAAACCAAAAATAAAATCCTTCCAGAAGTGTTAATTTATGCCTTTCCCCTCTTCAAGATCTCATGCTATATGAAATTCTCACTGGATTCAGGCTAAAAGTGTGATGAATGATGTTCTACAAATAGAAAGGATAAATCAAATGAGTTCTTCACTTCTCCTACATGGAGGCATTTGCATTGTAACGAGTGAGAGCCCCACCCCAGACAGTCCGCGACAGGCTCCTTTTGTGATCTCATTAATGCAGATGGACTGTTGCTAGGTGACACGGAGGATGATGATGTCAAAGAAGATTAATTATTATGCCTAAGCTTAGCCTCAGAAGGCCGACCTCATTGATGTCTGTGTCAGACAGGTCTGCTCAAAGCCGGGGCCATCAAATGCTCAACTGGTTGCTCCTTTTGTGAGGAGATTTGTAGCTGTTCTCTCCATCACATGTTCCGGCTAAAGACAGACACGTTAAAGATACATTAAAGGAGTACTTCACCTCCAGAATGACCATTTGTATATCAATTACTCACCCTGTCTTACATGTAATTTGTGAGGAAAAGGTTTTTCTCCCGTACCTCTGGTGAACGAAGAATCCTGAAATGAATAATAATCTTGATGAAGGAAAAGGGGTCAGCATTTTACAACAGCAAAGCTAAAGCATCCATTCACAAGCCCTTTTTAAATAGGAAGTGTGCAAATTTGCAGGAAAGCCCAATCAGTCTTCGTTCAGCATTGGCAGTATAAAAACAAAATTGGGGAGTGTAGCGAAATGCCACCTGCCTTGTACATACAGAATGTGCCTGTTTCGGGGCAATGGGGGGGGGTGTGAGCAAGTAACAAAACGTGTAGTTCAGCGTGTGACGTAAACAGTGACGTCTTGCACCTTGCTCCGAGGGAAGCCGAGGCTGGTCAGTCCTTCGGCGATTCTCTCATAAGTTGGCCCATCCTTCACCGTTAATGGCCTCTTCATTTGCGAGGGCAAGGAGAGCACACAATTCCTTGTCTCCCCAGGGTTGGTGTCGACATTGTTTGTGTTTCCCTCTTGCTACTAGCTGCTCATTCCTGCTATCAGCTGTTTCCTGTTTTTAAGTCCACGCCAGTGGGTTACACGTGCGGTGTTATCAACAGCTCCTCCCAAAAGTCCCGTGGAGGGAGGGTGCCTCAACCCTACGCAGGCAGAAAATTGGGCACCTAGGACCAACTTGCCAATCTGTCTCTGTGTGTCTAAACGCTCGCAGCTTACCTGCAAAACGGCCCAACATCCGCCAAAATCTGGCGGTGTAAAAGTGGCTACAGACTCTAACACAACGCATGCAGTAAAATCCAAGTCTCATTTATCCAATCATATGCTTTTCAAAAAGACAGCCATCTGAGCATAGACTGTATAAAAATAAAGAGTGTAGCCACCATGACATCATGCATTGGTTTGTGGACTCCCATTTTGGCGCCTCAAGTCTGGTATTCAGGTCATTGCCATCTTAGTGTTTTGGAGCCAGACATGACCATATTTGGATGAGAGGATGGAGCTGAGGAGTGATCTGACTGTAGCAGCACCTTGCCTATCACTCAAGTGGCCCCGCCCTTAAATATGTGTAACTTTAAGCCTTAATAAAACGTCAACTGGTAAAAGAAATTATTCTCCCATACAGTTGTCATGAAAAAGGAAATTAGCAATAGAGACCAAAATGTTTTGTTTTACCAGGCTAAAAACATGTTAGTTTTGCTGTAAAGTTAACATGGAGGTCTATGGGGATTGACTGGCTTCTGGAGCCAGCCTCAAGTGGCCATTCAAGGTACTGCCCTTTGTGTCTGGCTCCATTTTTCAGCCCTGGAGGTTGCTGCTTGAGTTTAATACATGTACCATGCATACTGAATGTACAGTCTGTGTTTCTGCTTCTCAGTTGTACAGTAACTGTCTAATCATGAGTTAGCAAGTGTGAGGAGGCACAGCAGGCACGTCAAGCTGAAGCAGTGTGTATAGGGCTGTGATATAGGCTATACTTAGCTTCCAGAGTGACGTTTGTAGCCACTGCAAATAATGTTAACAACTTAATAACATGCATTATAGAAATGATGAGTGAAATGACATATCTGCAGTGGATGTGATGCTGTCAGGTCATATGAATTAATGTGGACATGTGTTCCCAGCGTTATAGCACGATGTGTGAACCAATCAGGACTGTGAATTTTTACTTGTATTTGCTATATCCAACAATAGCGACTGAAGGTCAACAGGAAATGGAACACAAGGTAGCACCCTAATAATTCAACCAAAGCCAAGGAAAGCTTTTACAGTAACTAGACAGACAGAAATGTAAAAAACAGAATGCTGTGTAAAACACACCAAAGCAATGACAGTCAGCCTAACAGATGTCAAAACAAACAAACAAACAAAAGCACAGTACAGCTTACAAGATCTACCAGCCCAGATATTCTGAAAACATCTGCCTGGTTCATTAGAAATGATCTCAGCAATATTTAATATCCTTTTTTGTAGCATTGTTTATTTTCCCAACAGCTCTTGTCAAAGCATCAGCGCTGTAATTATGAGGTGACCTCTGCGGGCCTGCTATATTTTATTTGAGCCCAAAATAAAGCTAATTACAGTATACCATGTCCTGAGGGAGTACTTTATTGTGATCAGCAGGATCGTGGTGCATAAGTAGGTGCAGAGATTAATCCATGCGGCAGCCAATATGTTCAATAACCCTTTATCCTGCTGATGTGCCTTCGAGCAAGACACAGAGCCTCATCATTTTCTGCTAAGACAGCTCAGATGAGAGTATCAACTGAATGACATAATGGTAAATACACATTGTTGTACATACAAAGCTCCAGACTGTGATTAACTCTCTAGCATTAAATCTGTGTAACATAAACTCATGACACAAATATTTGAGCAGCACTCTGAATTAATGTGCTTGCAAGATGCAAACAGAAAAATCAACAAACTGTTATATTTACTGCTGGCTGATGCTTTTCTGGTGAATGATATACAGCACCATTAGTGTTACAAGCTGAGACTCCAAGACCACAGATAATACAAGCAGCCAGTGGTCAGAGTCAATACCACAAGATTCTACCTTGTCTGTGAGCATCGCTGTGTCCCACTCTCACCTCAGCCTCATCTCCACAACGATCTGATGCTGTAATTAGCATAGGTTAGTAAATGTTCGCAATTTGGCTTTTTCTCTTTCTTGCCGTTCTTGAGTTAGCTGAGATGGTTAGTACTACAGCTGTGTATGTATACCTGTAAGCTATTGACCAAACTAACCCAGTACCAAGTCATATCAAAATGTCTCCAGTCGAACGATACCTGCACTTGATCCTTTTTGCGCCGGGTGTCTGATCCCGGATTGTTCTGACTCCTCACCGGATCAGCAAACTTCTTGTTACTGTTGTCTCAGGAGCCTCTCTCCTCCTGGCGAGACTTTTTGATGTCTCACATGAGCTTACACAACAGCAGTGGTTAACATCCAACAACCAGGCATTAGACTTTGCCAACAAACTCACAAGGACTCCAAATTCCCACACATTTTCATGGACAAAATTTCACAAGTTTTATGTAATTTTTCAAGGACCCCATAATTAAAATTTTCATGACCAATCACAAAGTATAACACAAACACAATTGCACAGTGCATTTTACTCCAAATTATAATATTAGAGATGGCCTACGGACATGGAGCAGTAGAGCTACCAGATTCAGAGAGTTACAGCCAACACTTCAGTTGGCTGGTTGGTTAATTTGTTTAAAAAAAAGAAAAAAAAAAGTCTTTTTCTTTCCAACTATCATGCTCTACTTTCAGAGCACTTAAAACTGAATCAAAGTGTGTATTGGCGCTCTAAGTGACATCTGAAAGCCCTGGGCTGCCCATATCAATGGCTCAATCTCAAAAATTTCGTAGAATTTAAAACTATTAGTGGGGCATAGGTATGGAGACTTTTTTATGCAGTCACAACATTGTTTTTATCAAACTATTCAAACATAATTCCTGCTAACTGGCACACATGGACAACTGAATATGGGGAGAAAATGAAGAAACGTATGTGATGGTAAACAAAACGTAACACATTTGTCAGGTTTCCATCCGAATGTCTCAAATTTTTTGAGCGAATTTAGTGAAAATGTGCAAAAAGAAAATGCGACTTTATGCCCGTTTCCATTTATTATTTTGCGATTATTGAGAGGAGAGTGCGCCATGAGATGACGTCATCAGAGAGCGTCTCTCTGCCACAAAACAAACAACACACTCGGCTGACAGTCAACAACTGATCATGGACAGATTCCTGATCAACATGTCGGCGTTTGGAAGAACTCTGGTCACCATTTTGTCAGCATTCACCACGTACCAAGCCATCCTGAAGAAGAGACGACAAGGAAGAATTTTAATGTTAAGAGTACTGTTGGAAATAGCTGGAAGGAGACCACCGCGTCGTTCTCCATGTGTATGGGAAATTGTGAATTGCACTCACCTGTCCTGTAGTAATCGGCTCTCAAGTGTCAGTTCTCTAATCAATTACCCCAGATTAACAGGATTAAATGTATTTCATACACTCAATTATACATATATATTCCGGTCCAGTCATCGTTTATCCGCAAAACCTGTTTCCATAGCAAAAAGTCTTACTTTCCTTTTATTGATATGCAGACAAATCCACCCCCTCCAAGCGTAAAAACTTTTTTGCGAATTTTCGGCCTTTTTTCGAATTTCTAGCGTTTCCATTAATGTTTATTTTCGCTATTTTTGAAAATTCGAATAAGAATAGGTGGGTGGAAACCCTATTAGTGACGCATACGCAGAGCAGAGTTACATTACATCAACAGCTACAGAAAATAAATTTGTCTTTATGTTACATTACATGGAAGGTTATCCACGAAAGATTACTGGAACATTTATTTTCATAACACACAATAAAATTTAATTTTATTTTTTTATGATTTTTACAAATTCCATGAATTTTCCAGGTATGCCATGACTGTGGGAGCCCTACAAAATGGCTCAACTCTGCTGTTAAACTCATTAATAACCATTAACTAAAAAGCCGTGTGATGCTAACAGTTAGCATTGTCACTGTCTATATGTGGCCAGGCAGATGCTCACCAACTGTCCTCAGCGTGGAGCTCACACTTCTGCAGCAGCAGCTACAACCCATACAGACTGTGGTGTAGTGAAGTTGAGCGTGGTATATTTGATGGAGCTGGCATTTCAGCCCTGAGATGTCATCAAAACATTCAAAAGTATGGCTAGACTACATGTCACTCCATTCACCTTAGGGTGACAGATTAGCATTATTTTCATAATGGCATCATTTTTAAGGGTACTGGCACTGGTATCATAATTATTAATCTATACCATGTGTGCACATTATCTATAAAGCTGCTAGTTAGCGTAATTAGCATACACACTGGAAACTGGTGGAAACAACTATCCTGGCTCTGTCCAAAGGTAACAACACCCACCTATGAGCTCCTCTTAAGCTCACTAATTAAAACTTTATGTCATGTTATTCTAATTTGTACATGGGTAACAATGTCACATTGCGGTTTTAAGGGCAGGGTTATGTGCCACACCAATTCTTGGTCTTGATATAACTGTCTGTGAGGTTCCCAGGGAATCAGTGGAGACTCCATGCAGTGTAAGCAGCAGGGACTCTGAGGCCATGAAAATATATTTCCTGAAGTTTTAAACACCATGTATTAAAATTACTTATAAAAGTAAGTGATGGATATTTTTATTTGATGTGTGGCATTTTGTTGGCAAGTGGCCATGGTGGGGTAATAAGTATATTCCACTCATGTCAGGTGGTATTATTCCTTACATAAAGTGCAGAGAGGTACGATAAAATGGGCCAAATAAGTGAAACCTATTAAAATGGTAATACAGTTTTTTAAAGTTAATATTCAGGTCATATAAAGTCATGACTATTCTCTTAAGCACTGGTTTCAAACCTTTTTCCTTATCATGAGTGAACTGACAACCCACTGACTGACATATTTTATAGATGTTTCATATTACATCTAATGCATTGCAATAACAGTATTGGAAAACTGATAAACTGCACAATTAGCCCAAATAGTGAGCGCAATAACTGCAGGAAGCTTAGGAAGTAAAACGAGTCACTTGGATGAATTTTGAGCAGGTTATTCACTGTGAATATTGCATCAGAGATTAATTTAAGGATTATTTCAAGAAACTTTTTATACGATTTTCTGTCTGTATTATATTTTATTATTTTTAACAATCATACTTAACAGGCTTCCTTTTTGACAAATTCATCGTCTTCTTCTCCCTCCCTCCCACTCCTCTGTTTGTCCATTGTTCTATTATCTCCTTGATTGTTTTACTGTGTACTTTTCTAATGCTGGATGAGTCTGTTTAGCAGACTGTGAAAGCTCTGTCAAAATAGCTTGCGTTCAGGTTTTCATCGAGCCCTTATCCTGTGAGTTTATATCTTGATTATTAGTCTAAAAATAATGATTTTATTTATTTTTTGTCGCAGAAGTTAATGAAATGCTGTGATGGCCTACTGTGTAAAAATATTTTTTTTTTCCAAGTTTTTACACAACTGTCAAAATCAGGAAGGTCTTGTTACCCCTCTATTTTATTTTTTATTTAATCTTTATTTAACCAGATAAGTCCCATTGAGATCAGGATCTCATTTACAAGGGCGACATGGCCAAGAGGTCAGCAGCACGCGTCATAATAAATACAAAATTCAAGAAAGACCCTCTATGAAGCTTTGGCAACATTTAGTGTGGGTCATGACCCCCAGGTTGAGAACCAGGGCTCTGAAAGCCTTGAATTTACTCTGATTGTTTTTCTGGGCAGACTTTTTCAGAGTCAAGAAGTCTCTGCTGTTGCAGCTTCTTCAAACACTACAAAAATGTCTAATGTTGGCCCAGTAGCATCCCATAAATGTGTTTGCTAACTTAACCCATGGTAATGAAATGTAAATGAGTCCGTTTATTAATATTAAAGTGAAAACTTTTTCTAGTCAAGCAATTTTGAAATATTTCTGTGGGATATCTGTCTTAAAATAGATCAGTCATCAAGTAAACATATTACCATGTTTGTCTCAGTGGCGCCAGTGACTCAGCAGCAAATCCCATCTCACCAATTGTTGTGGCTGGAGAAACTGATGAAACAGCCTTGAACCTCTTAAGTACCATAAGGGGACATTAAAGGAACAGTCAGTAATATTTTGCACAGTCTTTGCAGAAGATGACCGTACTCAGTGCCAGTAAGTCCACAGTTACATCAATGGCTGCTAAGATGTCAAGCTGTCTTGTCTGTACTCCATATTCCATTTCATGCCTGTCCAACCTCTTCTCCCTGGACTTCCCCGAATGTGTGCCGCCAAACTTTGGTCTTGTTTTGCTCCTGGTTTTACAGTGGAAACTGCTTATAGTGATCATGGTAACAGTGATCAACCACCCATATGGCTCAAATAGCTTGGGACAGAATTGCTATGCAAATGATGTTTAAATTATTTGCTTATCGTAATCAAGTAGTATGCTCTCAGAGTTTTTGTCATCATTTTGGCTCTTTTCATACATGACAACACACAGGGGGCGTGGGGACACCATAATTCCTACCATAATTCTGCCCCCTTGAGCGGGCCCTTGCAGTGAAGCTGTCCGTTTCATTGTTTTATTAATGTAATAAATATACAAATGTCAATAGATGGTAATCTGCTTTGCAAACAAAGAAAAATATTTATTAATCTTCTTGATCAATTTCAGTTGGTCAGACATGATCACTATGTTTGCACATTTTTGGAAGATAATAAAACTACCAGACAACATAGAAAATGGTTCCCTTGGCAGGTTCACATCTTAATTTCACACCACAAAGTATAAAATAGGACTGTTTTCCAGTAATATCTCTTTGTTATCTGCAGGCTTCAGCACCATGGGAACAGGGTGGTTATAGAGGTTAGGCTGGAGGAGGAGACAAGTTTGCCAGAGTTTTAGTTTCTACTTTCTGCTATTAAATATAACTAAAAAGTCCATCTTACAGATTGTTGATGCAGTAGGTATTTTGTAATGTGAGATGTACTTAAGTTTAAAGAGCTGTGAGATTCACTTCAAAGAACCAATAAAGAAAATCACATGTAGACAGAGGGTAATGTATGTAATGCAAGTGACTGTTATATTAAGACTACAGCATTACAGGCAGAATCATGCAATCCATAGCTCAGTCACCAGAAGAAAATGTTTGCATTGTACATCTCTGCAAACCAAGAATATGCTACATTTGCATGTTTCATACATACTGTATCATCTCAGCGTGGTGTCGTATGTGAGCTGACTTTGTCACTGGGAGGTGGAGGGGATGGCGGATGATGCCTGCCAAGCTGCAGACCACCGTTTTAGACCAACTAAAACATAAAGGTTGTGATTTAGCAAGTCATTGCCCAAACGTGGGTGTTTTGTAGCAACATGTCACAGTTTTTCCAGGAGGGATAGTGCCACAAAAAGCATTTGTTTTTTACAGACATTGTTGTGTTTCCATTGAGAATTGTGCCCCAAAACCAGGTACTGCTCAACAGTTTGGTAGAGCCCATTTTAGGTCACTATATCTTAATGGAAAATGTAGTGGACTTAATTCAAAGTGAGTGTGCTGTCTCTACCATTTGGTGAAGGCATGTTATGCTAAAAAAAATCCACTAAATGTGTCGCTGTCTTTAAATAGTGGTCCTTTGCAGTTCACCTCCTACAGGAAGTTATTTATGAAAAAAATCCTTCCAGACATGTGGGCTCTGTGTGGTGGGATTTTCAATGGAAGGCATATTTTTTTTTCCTGACATGGTATAGTTTCAGAGGTCTTACTAAACAGATTTATGTAACGTTATACAAAAAATACAAGTCTATTTAGGGCCAAATAATAATAAAAAAAGCTGTACCAAACGGTTGATTTCTCCTTTTATGGTAAAGTAGCTATATATATATATATATATATATATATATATATGCTGAAATAATTTTATAAGTATGATTTTTTTACTGTCTAAAGCAATGCTCAACCAAACAGTTGAATTGTCCTTTTATAGTCATGATAGTGATATGACAATAATTAAGTTTCAACATTTATAAAATAAATAAAAGACTGACTATTCACTGCTGTTAATACCATACTTTAAATTTCATTGAATTGAATATTTGATGAAAAGTGTATATCAGTATGATTTCACAATTTCTGAGATGTTTCCAAAGCACTGTAATGGTAAATATCTAGAATAAATAAGTGGAAATAATACTGATACTGGTAATACTACTAATCCCATGGTAACAATTTGATATAAGTTAGAATTGATTTTTAGTAGTTTGTTAGTAGTGATTTTTTCTTTCTGATTTTCAATTACCATTAAGTGACTTCTCAACTGTTTGGTAGAGACGATTAAAAAAAAACTATGGAGTCTGTTCAAAAAACATGAATAAAAGTATATATATATATTTAAAGGTTTTTTTTGTTATTATTGCCCCAAGGAAATAAAAAAAAAATGCAAAGAAAATAATTTTCCACTGCTTTTTTTCTTGGTGTGGACATGAAAGGGTTAAGCCAAAACATGATCATCCTCTAACTGTAACCAAGTGGTTTTTGTGGCTAAATGTAACCACACTTTATCCACAGTTATGAAACACAAGGATTTAACGTAACCACTGCATCATAACAGACAATGGAACATACCCATGGCTTACAGAAATGTACAAGGCCAGCACGTTTGCTGGCGACTGGGTTGGCAATTGAACTCGTATTGAGGGTTGGACTGGATACACTGCATGTGGCCTAATTGCACCACTGCTCCTGTAGCCCGGGCCAGGTGGAGGGTTTAAACAAGCATAATTGTCTAATCTCAGTGTAATTGAGTAGGTGTAAGATCTCCTTAATGTGGCTGTTTATCAAGTGGATTAAAAGTAGTAGCTGTGTGTTTTCTCACTCTTTCCCTCCCTCTATTTAGTTTTCTCATTTAGTACAGTTCTACTCAAAAGCTTTACTGGCATGACAGTAAAGACGTCCGTGCTACTGAGGCACAATGTCGCTCATTCGGGAGATTAAATAGGCATTAACAGATAGCTTTCAGTCACTCAACAACTACAGGAATCTTATTGTTGACCGAGATAATATTACATTCAGTTCAACAGGTCGGCTCACTGAACACAAATGAGTCAACTGCTCTATTCCAAGCATGATGAAAAGGTAAAACAACCAGGCTTTTTCCTTGACTTGTTCTCTAACTAGTACCATTACAAGTCTCCTGCAATAGTTACAAAGTGTTTCTGCATGTCTAGTAGCCTCGGCTCAATTGTTGTTGTCAGTGTGTCAGAAATGGACACACACTGTAGCATCTGATTGGAAATAGGAGCTTTACTCTTACCTGCTGAATGTGATGGTGGAGATATAAAGGATGAGAGCCCTTGTAAAAAGTGTCCAGATAATAGTAATTGTATTGAAGCTTTAATCTCCTTCAGAATGTGCTTTGAGATTACACACACACCCACACCCACACACACACACACACACCTAGTGCCATTGCCGCCATGCCAATGATCCTAGTAAAAGACATCATCTTGTGTATTGCTGCTATGGAGATTTATTTTACAGGAATTAATTGTGTTATCTCAGCATGGTGATGGGACTGTACTGGGTTAGCTTCATTATCATTAAATCATTATTGTTTATTGCTCATTGTGGCCTGCTCTGTTTCTGTCTCTCCCACACTGGCGCAGTTACAAGCGTCTGACAAGTGGTGATACGACCTTGCTTTGCTTGGTCAGGTGGGCAGAGGAGGCATGCCATTGAAAAATGGTCGCACGATGTAGGACTGTGCCCCCGCAGTTTAAAATTCAGTGCTTTCACTGAGGCTTTGAGTGAGGACATGCATCCACAAATATTTTTTTTTCTCTGTGATAACTATATGTGTACTTGACCGTTGACCTTTAACATGACTCACTTTACTGTGGCTCGTGGCGTGCTTGTTTCTCTGACCTTAAAGAAATACTGCCTAGAATATATCATGACTCTGATTACTGTATGACCAACATTTTCCAACAACTGTTTCTGGAACAGTACATTTTGAAGTCTACCTGAGTTACTGTTAGTCCAGGATACGTTCCCACTTTTGAAACCTTTTCTGTCGGACAAGTAAAACACTTTTTTCCTGTCTATAAGTCACATACTCCCACACTCTCCTGTCAGGCTCTTGAAGTGGTCAGAATGATTGTATTATGCAGTTAGCGTCCTTTTGAGCTCCTCATTATTTCTTTATTTGACAGCTGTAATTCTTTGTTGACTGACAGATGATTTTGTCTCTGGTTCGTGCTGCAGTAAAGACATTGGGACTACATCGACTCGTTTTGCATGTCAGGAAAAACATGTTACACAAGCCACCAGAAACTCTTGAAGGTCAAAGTGGGCTAACTAAATATTTCTAAGGTTGATTAACTGCAAAAGACACACTATAAATGGAGTTAAAAAAAAAAAACTTGCTAACCTAGCAGCATTAAAACTACAAACAACCCATAATGCAACACACTCACCAAGGTTACCTGCTGTTGTGAATACATAATGGTGTAATCCATGAATATTACATGATCCACAGTTTTTCAAACCTAATTGAAAAAAAAAAAGTTTTCACATAGTTAGGCGGGTATTTCTTCTCTTTCTTGGCTAGGAGCAGCGAATTTCTCGTAGGTGTATTTCTGGTAGGCTGACTGTTCCCCCGTCCCTCCATTTGCCCCAGACATGAAATAGCATCAACCTTCTCGTCTAAATATCTGCAACAAAGGAAGCAACAATAATTCCCCCAAAACAAGACTTTTGACTTAAATTTAACATGAGGCAGGGTAAATTCTTCCTCCGAATAATACCTGAACACAATAGCTGCTGCAACACCATTTCAGCAAACACTTCATGTCCTAGTGCTCCTAGAGTGAATATAGTGCTCCAGCTATGATGTTTTTCTGTAGGCGTTACCCTGGTTTCCTCCTTTAAAAAGCCTATGAAATTTTTCCATTGGAGTTTAAATAACTGAAGAAAATAAGCTCTGTGGCAAACAAATATTTATGATATTTTATAGATACAGATACAGATTTTGTTCAGCAAGATAACCTCCACAAATGAACACAAAGTAAAAAGCTTATGTTGAGCTATTAACAACCTACACCATGGTCGCATGACTAATGACGCCACCACAATGAGGTAATAAAGCCGAGTTCGGTGTGATGATGTTCTGTAGTCTCATTTAGCCACTTGTTAGCAGCTGCCTTTTTTAAAAAGACGACAGGAGTGGGGTTTTTACTGATGTGTTTTATCCATCCGTCCATCCATTTTCATAACCGCTTATCCTCTTGAGGGTTGTGGGGGGGCTGGGGCCTATCCCAGCTGACATTGGGCAAGGCGGGGTACACACTGGACAGGTCGCCAGACTATCGCAGGGCTGACATATGGAGACAGACCATGCACGCTCACATTCACACCTATGGGTAATTTAAAGTCACCAGTCACCATTACCTGCATGTCTTTGGACTGTGGGAGGAAGCCGGAGTACCCGCCTGTATGTAATACACTTTCACTATGTTTCAAAAGATTACTCATGTGTCCCTACACCCTTACATGCAAGACTTGTGTCAGCATTGACTCTAGCGAAGTGTAACCAGACTTTTGAGTGTTTAGTTCTCTCCACCATTGTCACTAAGAGCATGGTCCAATGGTGTACTGGCCATCTGGACAAATTCCGTGGGCCGCAGTTTCAGTGGGCCGGTGGTCTGTCAAAAAATCCATAAATATTTTATCGGCCATCCAGCCCTGTCTGACACTTTCTTTTGGGGTGTGCATGAGAGTGTGCTATGTGCGTGTTCTAGGATAAGACTCGTCGGCCAATCACATCTAAGCTGGTTAAAGTTGGGCTGACGTCATAACCTCAGTTTAAGCCTACTCCATTGCTTCTGGTGGCAGCTCTACAACTCTGGATGAGTTTTTTTATTTGCATATATCTGTTTTTCTAAGATCTATTTTCTTAATTTCTCCAATACCGAGAGCAGCAGCAGTAACGTTGGAGCTTATCAATACTACGGTCTTTAATAAATTAGCCCCAGGGCCCGTTTACCACCGGGTTTCAGTGCCCATCCCTAGCTGCTCCCTTTGATTCCTCCGTGTGTCTGGATGTGAATACCCAGTGTTCCTCCTCTGCCACTATGACATTCATTTCGCACACATTTATCCTGCACTCAAAGTAGCAGGTGGAAATGAAGTCAATCAACAAAGGCGCCACTACAAGGTCTTGGGCTTTCAACTCATTTCTGCCACCGCTGGGTCCAGTTTTCTATTTGATGCTGCTGGCCGGCCAGGCGTCGTGCGCCGTGCTTGTCCCCGCCTGTGTCAAATTAAAGGTCAGCGTCTGGATGGCGAGGCAACTCTTCCCTTTATTCCAGTGCAGCCGAGGGAGAGGCCCAATAAATCTGGAGGGAACGTTGTCACCAGGGAGTCGGAAAGGTCATTCCCCACAGGGAGAAGGAAGTGGAGAGACTCTCTCTCATTAAATCTTCCCGGCTACGTGTTTTTTTTATCTTATTTTTTTCCCCTAAATGTCACTTTCATACTCGGGTCAGCTGGCTGGATCGCCGGAGACCACCTTTAATTAGAAGTCTGATTATTCTCTGTTTACCTTGTCGAGGCTTTTAAACTCTCTGCTTTCTCTTCGGCATTCCTTTTAAAATAGACTTCC
Source organism: Cephalopholis sonnerati (assembly GCA_019142605.1). NCBI lineage: Eukaryota > Metazoa > Chordata > Actinopteri > Perciformes > Serranidae > Cephalopholis > Cephalopholis sonnerati. The sequence goes on from JAGQAX010000001.1 coordinate 12,581,124, forward strand.
TTTTCTCCTTCCTCCTCTATGTCTTTTTGAAAGAGTAACTCCTTCAGGTCTTCAGGTAGCCTTTTCACTTCAGGCTGTAGCTGACTGGGAGATGAAACGGTTATCCAGATGACACCTGCAGTCTCTGTAGTGTTCCGCCTGGCGCTTCCACTGGCACATAAAAATAGAGCGGTGATCTCAAAGGTGTAAATGAATGCTAAATCCTGATATACTGTCTGTGTCAAGCATCTTACATTCACATTTCAGGCAGTTATCTCACGCTGTATCCCAGAGAAATCAGGAAGTGTCCGGTATAATGCTGGAGGTCATCTTAACCAAACATAGTGCTGTCTTGACTCATTGGCCGTTGAAGGGACTGAAATTGAAACCTTATTTTTATGAGATGAGTTCTGCAGCCATGATGCTACCCTCTCTAGTGTAGAGAGGTCAATTGTTAAGTGTGTCATAAATGTTTCCTTTTACTTGTTCTCAAAGGCAAGAAATCAATCTAAAAAAGGCTGATAACACCATAACCCTTCACTGTTGTGTGAAACAAGTTGAGGTGGCAATAACCCAATTACTAAAGTGGACTGCAACCTGGAGAGCTGCCATTTTTAAGTACAGAAAAACTGGTGAAATTTGTGAGGAAGTAAAGACAGATTTTCTTATAACCTACGCAAGTGCTTCATTAGAGATGCTCAGTTGTACTGAGGAGCTCTTAGGGTGAGTGTATGTAACAGCATGAATATAAAGCAGGATGTTAAACAGCATCCATGCTGAGCTCATCTCTTCTGGAAATAATAAATAACTTCTCCGGTAAAAAAAAAAAAGAAAAAAAAAGTGGCAGGCAGCCTCAGAGCCTTTATTAACAAGTAATGCACCTGCTATGACTGGAGCAATCCGTCACTTGTGTTTATTTTCATTTACAGGGTATGATTGTCGATGTGAACAAAGTCTTGGTTTGTCTTCTTAGGTACACATGTAGATTATTTAAGGAAAGCAAGTCCCATATCAGTTTAAAGCTCCAGTGTATAGGATTTAGGGGGATACATTGGCAAAAATATAATATAATATAATTAGTATGTTTGAGTGTATAATCACCTGAAAATAAGAATTGTTGTGTTTTCTCTACCTTAAAATGAGCCGTTTATATCTACCTGTATATAGGGAGTGGGTCCTTGTCTACAGAAATCATCATGTTGCACCACCATTTTCTACAGTAGCCTAGGATGGACAAATCAAACTCTGGCTCTAGATATGGGCATTCACATTTCTGCATTTTTCTTGCAGCCACCATAGTTAGCAGCCTCTCATCATTGGGTCCATTTGCTTTGGAGTGGGAGAGACCTCTGTAGATAATTCGGCTCATAGTAAAAACCTCCTGAATGTCTTTTGCGGGTGCTGGGCAAGCAGGCCTCCTGTGATGTGCCAAACAGGGTAGGAAAAACACTGATATGAAACATGCTTTCTTCAGTGTTTTTATTGGTTTTAATCACCGGGTCCATTTGTTCTGGAGAGCAGGAGATCTCTGCGGATAATTCATCTCCAGGTAAAAACCTTGTAAACAATGAACACTGAGGTGTTTCAGCTCGTTGCAGTCTGCAGTCCTCACCACTAGATTCCACCACGCCCCCTGACTCCTACACACTGGACCTTTAAGGCTGGGATTTCTTTGGGTACATATCACACATTACTGTCTCTTTTAAAGAAGGTAATTACAATTCCTGAGATCAAAGTCTATCAGGGTGATTCATTAATACCGTCAAAGTAAATCTTAGGGAAGAGAAAAAGCTAATTAAAACACATCTACTTCTCCAAAGAGAAAATATTTCTATCTGTGTTTGGATTTATGAAATTGTAGCAAAACAGAATACATTAAAATAACTATTTAGCTGTGTTTGCAAAGCCTCAAAAGTAAATTCAGTAATGTTGGCTACCGTAAATGTTTTGCTTCTGTGGGAGTCACGGCATGACTTTTGATTCTTTAAGAAATGCATAACGGCTGTTTATTTCTCCCCATGCTGTCCTTTCTCAATTTAGCATTGCTCTGGAGGAGGACTTCCTCCTACACACAGGCTGTACCCTTTGGAGACCAACACTTTTCATTCCAGTGAGCCTTCATTTCCATCAGATAAAACGTATGCATTATTACGCTGAGTGCTTGCTATATATATATATTTGTATATGCACTAGATGCATATACTTGCATTTCAGTGCAGAATCAACCCTTGAATCAACAGTATTTCAGCTGAGATCACACTCACACGCCGCTCCTGCCCACTGTGCTTTGTGTGGTCGCGTTCCTGCTTTCCGAGTGTGTTAAATTGAAAGTTGGCGTTGCTCTGCGGGTAAAGGTTGCGTGGACCTGATTCCCTCCCACGGGCTGGCCTGCTGCTCTGCCCTGCCAGGGCTGCAGCCATGTGACTGTGGGAGATAGCTGATGGGGAGGTGAAGGGTACTTCAGGATCTCCCTCTAACATTAGATTTTGTAGTAGACCGCCCCCGCCAATTTTTAAAAAAACCTCACCACCCACAATGCACCACATGAAACCACTCTTCAGTATGGGAAACGGGCCGTCGAACATGTTGTTGCCATGCCAGCTGCTGTGTTGCTACAGTGGATGAACCAAACTGGTGTTTGATAACACACACTGTTTGGCTTTCCAGAGAGTAGGGGGTAATGGATTTTTCCAGTATAGAAAAAAGTGACTTTTCCATGAAAAAAAAAAAAAACAACCTACAGCTGAACAACACAGGAGAACGCATTAGATGCGGCAGTTAAACAGGGCATATAGCAAGGCTTATTTCCCAGACGTGGAGGTTTGGGAGAGCAAACAAGCAGTTCAAATTGAATCAGCTTATTCATAAATTTATACTGAGTTCAAATTTACATTCCGTCCTCATGCTTCGGTGCTTGGATGTGCGTGTGGCTAATCTCACTGTAAACACAAACAGGAAGGCTTACCACCCTCTGATAGTGGTGTCATGGAGCATGGTATCTGCCAGCTGAGTCGACTGTAGGGAGAAACGCACGGCTGCTCACCGGCCAACTATCTGCCACGGCTTGACCGCTGGGACACTTGCTGGTTGTGAATGCAATGCATCAGTCCATGCTCTAGGTCTATACTGGTTGTATTTATCTATAGAATGAGCTCTGTGGCCAGAGGAGATGGTACAGAGCTTAGATAGACTGATGCTGAGGGAGTACATCTCAGAATACAACGTACAGACGAAGTGGCTCTTGTGTTCTGTCAAACAGAAAGGCTTGTCAAGGCCTGCCAGAGGCTGCTTTTTGTGCACAGGGCTTCCTTCCTGTTTTCTTTGACCAACTGAAGTTAAAGGAACTTGGCTGAAAACTAGCCATTTAAGAGACACAGAAGTTTTAACACTCAGATATACCATCGAATAAATACTCAGACAGCTCACACAATATGATTATACCCTGTCTGCCCTGTGTGAAGGTAATGAGTCACCAAGAGCAAATGTTTTTCTTGTGACACAAAGCACATTGTGCAGAAAAGCCAAGTCCAATGAGATGCACAGTACAGTTTCAAATGGGTGTATAAATACGGAACTATTTGCTGTAAGACATTCATGGATTATTTTGTGTTTTTGTAGGTTTTGCCATGCTTTGTACTGGTTATGATAACACTGTACTCACCAAAGTGCCCACCCACCATTTGCTTCAGAGGGCCAGTTTGACTCGGGCTTAACCCAAGAGCAGACCAGTCCTCACAAACAAGTGTCTCATCTTGTAAACTCTGATTGAATGAACCTTATTCAGCTGTGAGCGTTTGATTTGAAATTACAATCAAATTTCCTGTTATTATTCTTCACACCAATTAACATTTATTTATTCTGAGGTCAGTTTGTCATTACCAATCAGGGATGTTTGTTTTGTTATTTGTTAAAGAGCATCATTCACAACTTATCAGAATGAGAAGGGTGTTTATAAGCAGTGGACATCTCATCCTTTTAACTAACACACAGTAGAAATAATTCATAGTAAGGTTGAGCTGAATGATGAAATGAGTATCCAGTACAAATACTGGATGCATACTTTTACGAGTATGGCTATCATCCGAGTAAAATGTGTCAATATCTGTACTGGAGGGAAATCTTGGTAGTTGTGTTCAGTCTCTTACCCTCGTGATAAAACATGATCCAAAGCTTAACTCGAGGAAGGACTAAATAAATAGATAAATGAAAAAAAAAACCTAGCACAAATCAATTTGTTACGTCCCGCCCACTTCCAAGTTTAAACCACACCCACACCTGGTTTAACTCCTGCCCACCACTTATACAGATAATTAAGTTGGTTGAGCACATACAGATAATTGTGTACTCACTCATCCCTAATTCATCGTGAATTGAAAATAAAAAAAAACTATTCCACCACAACAACTAGCGTATCTATCAGATAGTACACCAGACACGAAACAAAACAAGCATGAATTGAACAGCTATATAAACCCTGGATTCCACCAAGCAAAGCTGTGCCGCACATCTGAATCATCCAAAAAGCAGCTCTCTTTTCCGCTCAACTAAAAATATGCACTGAGTCTATTTTTGCTGGCGCAGCGGTGCGTTGCACAGAACAGATCCCCTAGTTGTTTCCTTCGCTGGTTGAGGAGATGCAAATAGATGATGAGGATTAATTTCTTTTTAATTTTAAAATTCTTTCAGTGATTATTTTGGGAGAGCTAAGCTTCCCATAGCGTCTTAGCCACACCTATAAGTAAAACAATACTTATTTTGAAAGTGAGCAAAGGAGTCAAAGTTGAGTAAGGTGTGTGTAATATTTTCACTGTTTGCCGCTATCATCTTTTCCAAGTTTGGCTTGAGGATTTAGTTAAAGCCTGTATAACCACGTGTTTGTGTACGGCTTGGCTACTTTTTATATTCCCCAAATCACAGCAATTGATTTACTGAGTACAGTTTAATGAAATCCAATAGAAATAAAGTCCAAACCTTGAAAAGTAAGACTCAAATCGTTGTGGGTTTGTTTTTGAGTCTTTTTACCTCCAAGTGGCCCAAAATCACTCAAGGCAACTTAAAGCTAAATTACAAGATGGTAGTTAGCTGCTAGTGTGTGTGTGTGTGTGTGTGTGTGTGTGTGTGTGTGTCCCTCAGTGTTTCTTTGGGGCCTTAATTACTTTTCTTGCCTCACTCAGTCAACGTCCCGACAAATTGATGTTGGAGTGATGCAGGGCTATGAAATGCCTCGGCCTTTCATAGCCAGAAAGCAGACAGACAGAGAGCGAGATTCAGAAATAGAAACTGTGAGACATAGGCTACAGTAGATAACGAAATAGAGAAAGAGAAAGAGAAATTAGGCATGAAAGCACTACTAAGGGAGAGGAAGGCCTTCACCTCCAGGCCCATTCAGAGAGACGGAGAGTAGCCGGGCTGTGCGGGCGATCTTTACATCCATAATCACAGCAGTCTAACAGAGCCTAATGCTTTATGACGGCTGTGCTGGTCCTGAGACGGCGGTGGGTGGCTGTGGGTCGTGGTGAGCCACAGGAATAATGGCTTCAGTTAATCTGCAGTACAGGACATTCAGTCTCAAGGGACTCCATGTCAACTGGCGTGACTGGATCGATAGCGTCTGTAACACTGAGCTCTCTCCCACCGCCTCAAGTTCAAACCTCCCACCGACAGTTCACTGCATCCTCACCTCGCTGCCTTCGCTTTCCTGACGTCGCTTTTGATCTCTCGTGTGTTGAACAACCAAAACGGGGGAAAAAATGATCGAGGCGAGACAACATTTTCTTTACCTGAGCTGAAAGAGCAGCTAAAAATAGTTGCTTTCATCTCGGCGAAGGATTGGTTTTAGGCGGTGTGCAGGAGCATCTCTGCGACGCTCCGTCCTCTTAGCTAAGATGCTGGAGTGCTTTCAAGTTGTGGTGCAGGGGTCGAACATGCAGTGTCATCATGCTCCGCTCTCGCAGTGTTAACTGTATCTGTCAGTGCCTGAGACTAAAAGCTGGAGCAGCAGCAGCAGCTCCTCTCTGAGGCAGCCAAATCCCACAGGCCAGATGAGGTTCTGATTCCTGAGGCAGCACTTCGCCTCGTCCGTCCTCCCCTCCCGCTCAATTCCACCCTCTTCCATCCTCCCACATCACTCGCCACTCGCTTCGCAACCTGTGAACTGACAGACAGTTGTCTGGCTGAGGCCTGACATTCGGTGTACACAGCGCCAAGCCCTCCAACACAGGCGCTGTCAATCAAACGACACTGGCGAGAAACCCTCAGATGTGTTTGGACAAGAGGATGAGGATTTCAGCCGAGCAGATTGCTATTTACTGTGCCACAGGGGGGAAAGGATCGGGCCTTTTCTCCCCAGCCCTGTGGCTCCGCCGCCTGGCCTCTGGATGGAGCCTCCGGCCTCTCACACTGATGCCGTGTGGTGCAGTGAGACTGTGGCAGTGGGCTGATTTCCCCGTGACAGAGACAGATAGAGGAGACTGACTTTGATAATGTGAAAAAGGAAATAAGGTTTTTTCCCTTCTGTGTATCCAGGGAGGCTGATAAGATGGCTGTTTGGAGCAGCGGAGTCACAGTCTGTTTCCATCTCCACACTTTCACAGAATCATAGATTTCAGCTTCAATAACAGATTGTGGAAAAAAATCAATTTGTTCCCAAATATAATCATGAATAACAACTGCAATCTATTAAAACAATTTTGGCCGTAATCATCTTACTTGGCCGAATGATTAATTGTTTTAAAGTCAAAATCTTGATTTGAAAGAGTGTAATTTTCAAAATGCAAAAGCAGCAATTTTAATTATAAGCTACATAATTAACAATGTCTTAACAAGCTGTTGCACTTGACGGCAACAGTTATTGGCTAGAATGATAACTGTCTCCGACAAAATTACTCGGCTGTAGTTAATTAAAGTTAATTAATGTTAACTCTGTGAGTTGGCAAAACAACAAAAATGATTTGATTGTTTTATTGGTTTTGGTTTCTGCTGGTCAGCGTCTGATCCATTTACGCTCAGCCAAGAATGCTTTCTTCACAGAGGAAACATCACTCTGTATCATTTTGATGTTTGTTGGTCTTTTCTGAAGCAAAAACAAATTCTTGTGTCTTTTTCTTCGTAAGAGATCTCGGTGATAAGTTCAGACACGTACAGCAGTAGCAGATAGCTCTGCAGTTGTTGAGTGTGCAGTGAACAACAAAAGGTGTGCCAAGGTGACAGAATATCCCATTAAACTGTGTGTGAGGAAGCACATACTGTCAGTCTGTGAAGCTAACGTTAGCTTAACCAGCTACCACACAGAGCTGTCAGCAGTATTGTTAAAGACCAGGTAATGCAAAAATAAATATGTTTTCTGAGTTTATCACATGACAGAAAATTGTTATAAACCACCCAGTCAAATTGAAAGGATTAAAATAATTACCAACTACACAAAATTAGGTTTCAAAATCATGATGAATAAGCAGTATTCTCTGCTCTGAAACATTAGGGGCATGTTCACTGAAGGCCAGTCTTGTCCAGTTCAGTATGGTGATGATGCTGACATATTGCAAGCCCCCGGGAACATCACCGGCCTTTGAAGCCAATTTAACAGTTCCCACTCGGCTCATAGATTTTCATTGTGATGACATCACAGATAAATTTTACCAATATAAAACCTCCATGGATCAAACATTCATAATAGATAAGAGTCATAATTTACTATTATTTACATTTTGAGGTGTCCTGTCAACAGTTTTATAGATGTCTCTTTTCTAATGGTGGTTTATGAGGATATCCTTTTTGGGCTGCTAGGGATTATTTCGCTGCAATACTGCAAGTGGCCACTGGGAAAAATTGAAAGCAAGGCTTAGCTGCTTCCCTGGGGGCTTGGCACGAATAGAAAAGAACTTAACTTATCCCTGAGGGGAAATTCAGCTGTCCAGCAGCTCATAAAAGACAAAAAACAAAATAAAATACTTTAAAATAAGTGCACAAATATAGATAAAAAGATATAAAAAGTTAATTAGAATAAAATTCTCTATTTTACTGTCCAGCCAGTTGTGACTAATGTGATGGGTGACTGGATTCAGGAGGTGTTAAACAGTCTTATTGCCATGGGGACGAAGGATCTCCTGAAACGTTCTGTTCTGCAACACAGTGAAATGAGATGACTGCTGCTGCAGCTGCTCGTCTGTCGCTCCAGGAAGCTGTGGAGAGGGTGTCTGCTGTTGTCCATTATAGCTTTCAGTTTGTTCACTGTACCCCTCTCCACCACAGTTCTTAGTGGCTCCAGTCTTCTGCTGAGCACTGAGCCAGCTTTTTTAACCAGCTTGTCTAAATGCTTGTTGTTTTTGTCTGTCAAGCTGCTTCCCCAACACACAGCGTAAAGAAGTGCACAGGCCACTACGGTGTAATAGAACATGGTTAATAAATAATAAAAATAGTCCATTATTTTACAGAAAACAAGGCAGGTTAACATAGAAGTTCGCTGTTTTCTGACTAATTTAAAAAAAAAACAGCCCTGGGAGGTCATCAGTAGCAAAATGATCACAATTTAAATCACAATATTGTTAAAAAAAATCACAATTTCATGAGAATACAGCAGTGTAACATATTCTATGCTCTGCAGTTTGTTAAACCAAGATTAGTAGCACAAATTATTCTCATGACAAAATTTAAAATGTGATCAAATAAAGTGTGCCCTCAAAGCCAGCAGAGCGTGTTTGGATTATTAAGACTCTACATAAATGGCTTTATAGTCTAGATAGCTATTGATCTTTAAAAATAGCTGGTGCATTTCACAGAAAAAAAAAAAATATTTGAGCCTTATGTCGCAGCCACAGAGATGAGACGGCTCAAGTAAGTGATAATTTTGAGAGGTGGTAACTCCCTACCACTCTCCAAATGTCTAAAAGACTCTACAGTGATGTTAGCAATCACTGCTTAAGACTCACTGAACCCTTTGATAATCATTAGAGCCTTCTCTCATAAATGTCACCATGAGTGTAGTATGCTGCACACACTCACATTCTGCTGTCATTATCACTGTCCACATCAGAGATTTTTAATTGCTTTTCCTTTACTTATGCTTGATTTTTTTTGTCGTTTAATCCTCTCTTAGCCGTGCGTATCTGTCTCATTGAGACAATTCAATCTAAATGTAGTCCGCAAAAGTGACAGAGAAATTTGTTACAACACTGAATCAGAATCAGAAACGGTAATAAACACAATTATTGACACACTGTATCATTTTTAGTCAGTCCAATTTGTCACAAATTGACACATGGCTTTAGTAAGCGAAAGCAGTTGGGGCAAGTCGAAGGTAACGTTAGCGCCATCTGCTACCATTAGCTTAGCTTGACTTGTTTTGACTGCAACACTGAGGGACTTCTCAGTAAATTTACTTAACAATAACATCATTTGAAGACTGCATAACGCAATGTAGGCTAAAAATTTCAGACAGGGTTACAAGTAGTCTGACATTTTTTTCAACACAGAAATTTTGTTGATGTCTTGAGAACATAGCAAGCTAGCAGGAGAGCAGCAGGTCGCACACGCCAACACAAACACACAATAGAGGAAACAGAGATATCATGAATCATCATACAATTTCATTAGAAAAAAATGAACAAACTACATTAGTCACTGACTACTAGTCTCTAAACTAAGCTACATGATTGCACCACCATTCAAGTGCACTTACCTACATACTGACTGCTTCCCAGTGTACATTAGTAAGCAGTCGGGGGTACAGGAGTGCAGAGAGAGAGAGCTTTAAAAGGTCAGTTTTTCTGCCTACACGCCAGCGACAACCATGGCTAGAGGCATCATGTTTTCGTCGTGTCCTTCCATCTGTCCCATTCTCGTGAGCTTTATCTTAAGAACTCTTTCAAGTGAATTTCTTCAGATATGGACTCAAGGATGAACTGATTTTTTGACGGTCAAAGGTCACTGTGACCTCACGTCAGCCCCCTTCTCTTAAATGTGATATCTCAGGAACGCCCCGAGGAAATTTCATTATATAAAGCACAAAACGCCCGATTGGACTCACAGATGAACTGATCAGATATAAGTGGTCAAATGTAACGGGACCTCACAAAATACAATTTTGGTCATAACTCCAGAATTACTACGCTAATTATGACAAAATTTCACACAAATGTTTAATAAGATAAAAAAAAAAGTCAGCAATGACATTTTACATCCAAAAGGTCAAAGGTAAGCTTCACCATGGCATTATAATGTTCTGCAAAAACACTTTTCTGGCAATTACTCAACGTCATAACTCAGGAACAGAAGGGGAGACATTTGGTCGGATGCTGAATTGGCGACACTAATCTTGGGTGCCCGTCTTGAAACTGTGCTGATTGTATAGATCTTCTGTGCTGCCAGGTTGAAGATGTGTGTGAGCATCCACATTTAGAATTTTTAGCTTCTTTGCAGCAACATTCATATTTGAAGTGTTGTCTACTGTCACGAGTCAGGACAGACAGGAATGTAAACATATCAGTTTGACTGCTATATTTTTTTTTCATGTAGAATTTGGGTTGGGTCTTGTGAATGTGCATCAATGTATCAAAATCTGAGCTGGTTAGTCTTTATACCCTAAGAGTTGTACCTATTTTTGAACCGTTTCGATGTGAGTTTGATGTATTGATCGAAAAATACTCTAAATATTTGCATACATTTCACAGATTTTTTTTATATTAAGAAGGTTTCTTGTTTGGCAACTACAAACAAACTCACTCAGGACCTGAAGTGTGAGGACCAGTCCATTGCACCGCCTTCCCTTGACAAACTGCTCCGTTTTTCTTCAGCTTTTGATATTCGACCAAGTTTTCCAGGTGCAGATTTAATGCAAACCATTCGGCTCTGGCTGTAATTAAATCTGTTCTACTAATGATCCAATTAAATCTGAAGAAGTTAAAGAAAGGCTATGGCACTTTAATTAAGTCATGTCAGCGGAGAGTAAAACATTGGCATAGCCTTCTTTGGCTTCACAGTTGGCTTACTGGCTAACTCAGACTGGAGAGGATTGCTCTGGCCTCTGGTTTGAATGGTGTTATTATGTGATAATACACACCAGCTTCACACTTCATCCTGCACAGCTTGAGGCCGTTTACTTCTGAGGTCTTTCCAATAATCCTATAGATGCCCACCACATTAATCCATATTTTGTTCTCTTCTTTTTGACACTACCAAGGCTTTGTTATGGCTTACACTCCACCCCAAGGAAAAAGAATGGAAAAAAAGTCAGCATGATATAAATGGAGCCATAGGTTGCTTTAAGGTTATGACAGAAGAATAGATCTGGTCGGGTTGACTAGTATTAGATATTGAATGTGTCTTTACTCCTTGTTGGCCTCTTTTCATTATTTCCCTCAAGAAACTGACCCCAGAAAAATCAGTTTTGTCCTGACCTGCCTGTTTGAAACATCTAACTGCATTTACTGAAGGCAAATAAAAGACCAAACAAAGGGGCTGTTTATGTTTGTTAATGGATGGATGCTTTGCACACAGTGCACAATTCTTGGCTTGTAAAGGCAGTGGCATGGCCCTATGGATGGCAATGCTGGTCATTCCCAAGGCGCTAAAAACAGCAGCCTGGTCAATGGCCCTCGGCTTCTGTTACTGACGCACAAGGCACTTTGTAGAAATTGTAATAGATGCACCAGGCTTTCAGCCAACTCCAATGTAATCCTGCCTGCAGCAATAACGTAGTGAAATGATCGAAGAAAGTCAGAGTAGGGCTGGAGGGAGGGATGTGGATGGGTCAAAGGCACACAGCACTGTCACCCAGGAGACGTGTTCATGTCCTGTGTGAAACGTATAAAAGTTATTTGAACCACGTAACATAGTTATGTAACATTTGATGACATAGTTATCGAGTGACATACTCGTTAGGTTACTGTAACAAATGTATTTAGTTTAACCCAAACAATGATCTGCATTTTTCTAAACCTAAAAACCTTTCGTTGCCTAAACCCAAAATAGATTTTGTGGGGAAACCTTTGTTTCCTGTGAAGGCAGAGGTTTATTTTTAAGACACTGAAGCATGTAATGAACGGATATTGACACACCATCCCTGAGAGTCCAAAAGTGATGCTAGACGGCTACCTGGAGCGTCATAGATTGAGGCATAGGGCCACTGACCAGTGAGTTGGAGGTGAGAATCTGTTGATCGATAAACCAACACTCGGTTCCCGACTGAAATATGTCAACAACTATTTGATAGATTGCCATGAAATGTTGAACATACATTGATGTTGCCCAGAGAATGAATCCTAATGAGTTTGGTCATCCCCTGACTTTTCATCTGACCAAATACCAGCAAAACTCCTCACATAAGGAAATGGGAGAATGCTAACATTTGCTAAACTAAGATGATGAATATGGCAACCATTATCCCTGCTAAACATCAGCAGGAGCATGTTGCCATACTAACCGTAGACACAGCAGTGCTTTGAGCTGAATGCTAAGTAGAGCCTCACAGAGCTGCTGGTGTGGCTGTGTTTTTTAAATAAATTTTGCTCTCATTTCATTTCAAATTTACTCATTTTCTGTTTTTATATTAGGGTTTCTTAATATGAACCTTTCCCTTCTCGCTCTCACACACCCTCTCTCTTTCCCTCAGCTTCCTCTTCATCAAAATTCCCATTAATATGCCCGTAGTCATCAGGTTGTTGCATTTAATGGCACAGAAACTGAAATTAGCCAACATGCACAGAATTTCCCTAATAGGATGTTTGGCAGAATGCTAGCCAATGACCTAGGGGCTGCTGGGAGGCCGGGCTGTCTGAGCTGTCTTCACCGGGCCTGGATCTGCATGGCCCGCGGCCCTCTGTCTCCAGTGGGGGGATGGGAATTAAGATCTGGCAGCCCCGGCTGGGTCAAGGTGGCTTCCTGCTGTCTGAGACTCGTAGGGATGCCCGGCGCGATGCCAGCCACGTCACCCCTGCCAGTTTAACAGTACCATCTGCCCCTGCTCCTCCTTCCACTCAGCCAGCCTCGTCAAAACAAGTCAAGATGGCAGCCCCAGGTGGCTGTGTATGACAGCTACGGCAGAGGGGATGCTGGGAGATGCTGAGAGCTGCTGTGCGGTAGTGGCAATCATCCAGGCAGGCCCAGGCTGGTGTTATACAGTATAACCACCTCAACACCTTCTCAGCTGCGAGACAGCAACGTTGCAACCTGGTGCCCCTCCACCAGATATACCCCTGTTTGGGGATTTCAAGTTAGCTTTGGATCAGCTCAAAGGGGCTGGCAGACTGCCGGCACTCTGCAACATGGGAGCTGCTGCAGTTTGATTGCTAAGCTGCTGTTTGTCTGTTTTGGTTTCCTGTTGTTTAAATATCAAGTTCTGGAAAAACTTCAATGGTCTCTGATGTTCAATTAGTGTGAAGTGGCAGCCGTCGTGGGATGATTCTGGACATGTAAGAAGGTTATAGAACCTGACAAGCTGTTTAAGATGTAGGAAAATTTGTTTATTTAAATATTTATTTCTCTTTTTTCTCATATTTCTCTCATAAGCACTGTGTAGTCATTTTGGGAAAACACCATTGTGCTATAAACTGGTTAATATTCTATATGTAGCTTCCATAGCTGTTAAATAGTTGATTACCCCTTAAGGAGAATATTTAAAGCATGCTAAACATTTGCCACATGCTAAACTTTAAAAATCGCAGCTGGCTTCAGTGGAACAAACTACATAATTGTCCGGAGAGGGAATAGACCAACAGTGGTGTTATTTAATTTATACTGGTTTGGGTCATGTGGATCGTTGTGAGCCACTGAATCAGTAAGAGGCAAATTAAAGAAGAAATTTATTATGTGAGCAATTAACCGCACAAATTAGGTAATGTAATCCAAAATAAGATTAAAAACGTCATTAATGTGTTGAGATGAACAGAAATATGTTTTATTAATGAGGTTAGAGGATATTCTTCCACAATACGTCTTCGCTTTCATTCTCTGCACAACTTGATTCCTCCTATCAACAGGTGCCAAAGTGGAAATCGATGTGCCCACTCTGCTCTCATTCTACAGCACAAGCTTAAATGATACAACGGCTCCATTACAGTCTGGCAACAAACTCATTTATGTACAGTGCCGCATAAACCTCTTGCAAAATTCAATGTGCTACATATTAGTAATGGTAGTTTTTTATGGTTGTATTTTTGTCTGAAACCCAGATGATTCTTTGCTATAATAAAAGCAAGAAAATTCTGTTCTTCTTAATGAAGTACAACTCAAATAAATTAAAGATGGTGTATAAAAGTGGGACTTTACCCTTGTGCCTGTATATTGTAAAGAGGAACATGGCCCTATTCCCTTAAAGCATGTTAAGGTATAGGCTTTAAGATGCATTTAGGAAATAGGGCTGTTAAATTCATCTTATGTACTGTCTTAAAACCGAGATATTTCCTAAAAGCCTCGTAATTTAGCTTAACTAAACTCTTAGGAATAATCACAGATGAATAAAAGTCTTCAGCCTGCTCGTAGGGGGCTAAGGGCACCTTGAGGAGCTCCTGAACCTGCAGGAGGAACCAAAAACAACAGGGTGTTTTAATGCTTTTGTAATGTCTACATTTTTATCATGAACACTGGTGACATTTTGTTTGTGAGGTTTGATGAAAAACTGTGATAATGTTTTCAGTTACAAAATAAGAAAATACAACTTAATTATCACACACAGAAATTAATTCAAAACTCAATTTGCACAATTGATCTGCTTATTTCTATCATCATCTTCTTCCTCTGTCTCTTCTCGCCCAGCACATTAATCTCCTCCGGCTGAGATGCCACTTCACTGTGGGTATATTTATGGCTTAGGTATTTTTTGCTTTCTGGTGAGTATGTCGTTTCCCAAAAGTTTATATACAGCAGGTCTAACACAGCAATGATGACATCAGATAGATGACGTTCACAACCATGATACATACAGGAACTGCCACTGCTTTATTTCTGCTTTATCTCAGGTTTATGAGCTCAAGAGTAAGACCTTCCTCGAGCAGTGGCTAAATCACAGTTTACTTTCTTTAGCTGCCCTCCAATTCAAAAGAGTACAGTAAAGCTACAGTTGGTAACTTTTAAAAAAAATAACTGTCATATGTGCTGAACAGTGACTACATCCACACAGAAGTACACAAGACAGATAGTCTGTTAAAAAAAAATCTCCTCCTCCTCCTCCTCCTCCTCCTTGTAGTGGTTCTAATGGCATTTGCAAGAATCTGCTGTGGCTGAACAACAGCAACCAATTGCAACCGAGGAGTCTCTAACTGGTCATGTCAGTTGCTGCTCCTGAACTTAAGTCAAACTTTCAAACTAGGCAGTGCTGATCAGATATGAATTAAGATTCTGTTACTGCATTGCCTGTTTCTCATCTCAAATGTTTTGAAAAACAAATTTTAGTGTACTGTTTAGCTGTAAAATGAGAGTTTTCTCCGACCGTGGTGCTTACTTTTGGCTGAACCGTTTTCAACATGGCGACCTGGTCACAAACTTTCTCATTTTACAGCTAAACAGTGCACTAAAATATGATTCTGAAAACATTTGAGATGAGAAAAAGGCAATGCAGTAACAGAGTCTTGATTCATATTTGATCAGCACTGCCTGGTTTGACAGTTTGACTACAGTTCAGGAGCCGTGATTGATATGATTGATAGCTGCGTTTTAGACCCCTCAGCTCTGATTGGTTGCTTTCATTCTTGTGCTGTAATACCTTTAGGAGCACTATTAGGAGGCAGAGGGATATGATCTTTTGTCACAGATTATCTATTTGATGTACTACTGTTTGGATATAGTGGCAGTTTTAGCAAATATGTAGAAGTTTTCCAACTACAGCATTAATTTCCTCTTCATTTGAATTGGACTATATTAGAATTTACTGTCTCATGAAAAAAATGGAAAGCAATAAAATGAATGGTTATGCAGGTATTTATTTTAGCACCAATTTTTCTAAGCTTCATCCAACACTAAGTGACCATCACTAAAATTTAGTAGAGAAAATGGAGTTGGGGGTGCGTGGGCTGTGGATAAGTTTAATGCTGTTTTACTTTTCAGTTTGCAGTTAAATGTCTCGTCTTCTGCAGATTGTACGTTGCCCTTCATGTTTATTTTCTCAGTCTTTTACTGTTTTTTTTTTGGAACAGATGTAGGCATAAAATAAAACAGAATTCAAAGGTTTTGCAAAAGTCATGAAGTATCAAACTGTATTTGTAGCTTGTTCAAGAATAAGAACTTCTTAAAGTTTTAGTCAATATAAAGACATTGCTAAACATAAAATACCTCAAAAGTTAATGTAAAAATAATTTAAATTAACATAATTTCAGTTTGATATTCTGTGGCTTTTGTCTGCTCAAAATGGGGTGAGAAGTTGACAGTTTCAGGTGTGAGATAAAAGGGCTGAACTGTTTCCCTAAATGCTGAATTTCCTCACAAGTGATGTCATCATTGTCTACTCTTTTCATCTCCCATCCCTTCATCTTTCACCCTCCTTTGCTCCCGTCGCTCTCAGGAGGAGTTTAAACCCTGCGCACCTGAGTCGATGTGATTAGCTCTCCTTCCCTGCTTCTTTTAACCATTACTCATTACTGGGAACACTGAGGAGACGCCACTTGGCCAAAGCCGCCCTGATGTGTGATGCATGGCAAGGCGATGGTGTTATTGTTGCAGGAGTGCAATGTGATGAAAGGATAAATGGATCCTCCAGGCTAATGGAGGGAGGCGGCCCAACCTGCAGCCTACTGAGTGGAGCCAGCTGTAACCGAGCTGGGAGGAACCTCTCCGGCTGGGCGACAGAGCTGTTTTTCATGTTCTGAATGTCGCCGTGCTCATTTCTGCCGGCGAGAGCGGGAATGATTTGGATGTCACCTGCTAGGGTTATGTTTCTAAAACACGAGGTCCATCCACCTGAATTTATCATTGTCATTCAGCTCACGGCCTCTGTGCTTCGCCCCCTCTGCAGAGGAGCTGCCGGCTGTGCAGATGTTAGACATGACAACTCTGGTTGAGCTGACAAACAGCTGCTGTTCACTAAATCTCTGCTTACATTTACAGACCATTAAGAAGGAGACACTTTGTTTTGGGGAATAAATTGACTGACTGTAGCGAGGAGGTACTTGATGTGAATATTAGCTGCCATCTTTTTCAATAATCACCATTATTGTTTTCATTCTGTGCTACTAAAGTCCTTTAAACACCTTCTATTTACATTTCTTTTGGCGTCAGGCAGGATGTGACTAGACTAGAGTACAAAGTTATTTCCACCACTTTTATCTGCTCTTATTATTCTTTTATGAGCAATTTTCAGCATTATTGTGGGAGTTGGTCAAGTAATTAGCCTACTTCCAACTGACTGCCTCTGGAATATTATTCATTTTGATGCAGTTCCTTGGTGAATTTTAGAAAACGTGTGCAGTGTCTGTTTAAAACCTGCCTGTTCAAAACGGGACAATTGCCCAGCTTCTGGTATTGCTGCTTGCAGCTTCCTTGAGAGCCACTCATACATACAACTTCACACTCGACTCTGCTTCCTTTCATCCTGAGCAATACACCTGCCATGGCATATTTGTGTTCTCCAATGCCAGAGTCTATGCGTCATGTGAATGCAAAAGCTCAGATGAACATTTTATGGCCTCAGTGGAGTCAAGGCCACTTCTTCTACCACTGCCAATACCAACACCCCCAGTGAGAGATAGTTGCAGTTAGGTATAAATTTCCAAATAGGCATAATACTCACTTGCTTTGACATAACCAAAGCGGTTATGAAGAAGAGCATGGGTTTAATTAGCGGTGGTATTTTACTGGCTGTCATTAGCGTTATAATTTACTATGGCAGTTAGTATAATACAATTTGAACTGCATTAAGTTACAATGTCAGAGTGTGCTGGTTGACTCTAGGGTAGTGAAGAAAAGTTTGGTTGTAACGTTGGTAGGACCTCTATCCAGACTCCAGCAGCAAAGGGGAAATACAGCCAGTGTGCCTAGGTTTGTTGGCAGAACCCAAAAGCTCCACGCCCACTGCTGCACAAAGCGCTGTTCACCGTTTATTCAATTAACAGTGAACATGCCAGTTGTCCAAATTGCACTAAATTCAACACTGAACAGTAGTTCAGATAAACGGTTTTCTAGAAATGGTAATACAGACAGAAATGACTTACATTATAGCTCGATTAACCTTGTTGGATTAATGTAAATGATTCTTTTGAACAAATCCCGTAAGTGCTGCCTTGCTTTAAATAATCTATAGTAGCTCATTTTCAGAATAATCCCTCATTGTGTTTTTATTAACAACTGGCATGGCTGTTATGTCACCACTGCTACCTACTGCAGTTTGTAAAGATTCATTTGATCAATAAGAATGCAGAAAGTACACTTACTTCACACACTGTAAAGGTACACACACTGGATAACCTTCAGGGCATGCAGAGGGAAAATGCAGTATCCAAACTAAATGTGTTGTTTTAGTTGTCTTGTCCTTTTTTTCTATATTCAGATGTTGTCTGAATGTATGTATCTCTAGCTCTGTGTTTCCCTGCCCAATTACTAATATTAAAATTAATAACATTTATTAATTTGAAATTTAATATATTTAATTCAAAGCCACTAAATGAGACAAATCCACTAACATCAAAAGCAGAGGTGCTAAATAATGAGAGGCTAGCTACCTTTAGCTGTAGTTTTTTCCTCCATCATGATAGGACGTTGCTACTGCTGCATGTAATGATGTGGAATATTTTGCTGAATCACCAAAGCCAGTTAATCAAAATGAATATTTTCCAGTTACAGAAAACACCAAATCAATCAACTTAAGTAAATTTAGCTTTAGTTTTGGCTAAGGGTAGCTGTGGCTATCTCACCTACTAGTTACTGCAGCCTGGGCAGAAATAATAATTCATCGATACTACCCAGAGTGCAGTAACTACACAGCCACAGTGCAGTTACTGTGGTGTAGCAAGTTTTTAGCTACATTTTGTAGTTTTGTTGTGTAAATTTAAAAAGCTTTTTTCGCATAAACTACATGTTTATTTGGTGTATATCTTTTATATAGTCAAATCAAGTCAGATTCCGATTTTAACTCAGTTTTAAGAAAATTGTTTTAATGTTTGCTTTTATATGGCAAATAATTGTTTACCTTGCCAGTCTTATTTTTTTCATGTGTGGATGACCTTTAATCCCTGTAATCTCAGTATTGAGCTCCCATATACATATCCATGTTATGTGAATGCAGTAGCTGTCAAGGATGTGGTTGGCAGGCCATCACTTTAAGATAACAACACATTATCTGAAGATGCTTAGACAGTAAATCTTCATTCCCCACACCCTTACCTGCATTTCCATAAATTCTTGTTGTGTTAGTAAGTGGTGCATTGGAAAGTTGAGTGTCCTTGAGGCCATTGTTTTTGAGCTGTGAAGGAGAAACTGCTCTTCATATGCAATTCTTTTTTTTTTCCTTAATGAAACAGGAAGGAGTGGAGACAGTCTTCATTTCATGCATCAGATTGTTAAAATGCTTGAAGGCGCTAAAGCGTACACACTTGACACCGCGGGTCACTGGCTGTCTTGCTCTTGCGTGTTACTGTATATGCTGTTAACAAGCTGTTTGGACATCATATAGGGAGTGGGCACTGAGCAGATGCTCCCGCAACACACATAAGCTTTTTGGCATCACTATAGGAATGATCTATTATAGCAAGCCTTTTGGCATCACTATAGGAATGATCTATTATAGCAAGCCATGCAAGCCTGGAACAAAAACAGCTAGATTTGAAGAAACATGGAGTGTACGTTCATGACATAACCCTTTATGTAATGAGTAACATCCTATTCATATTATATGTGTCTGTCTCTCTCAGGCAGTAATCAGTGCTTTGTCTCCCAGAATTGCTTCAACAAATTTAATTAAAAAAGTGTATTTCAGTTCTTGCTGCAGTTGGTCTGCTGGTTTCCACAGTAACCAATACTCACACATTATCTTGAGATGCACACTGAGAGGCTAAGCTACACTGCAGCCATAGAAGGAAGGCTTCCTTTGAAATTAATGAAAGATTCTCTATTACTACACAGTGCTGGCAGTATGCTATGTTGGCAATGTCTTACACTGACGTGGCATTGGCATTATCCTGATAGAAGCAACCAAGCACAAGCAAGGCCTCGATACTTGATTAGTGCATTCATCTTCTTATAGTGCATTCAAATAACCAGAGATAAGGTTGCTGTTAGTATATTGATGATGTAAACAAAATCATAAAATGAACAGTAATGCTCACAGGCTTTGATGTCCAATTTACAAAAGATGACACATTTTTCACCACGACAGACTCCAGAAAAGTGGATCATTTGTAACCTACTGCTGTAGATTAGTGTCTGGTGTAATTTGTGAAGATGTGGAATATGCCTGCTGCTGTCAAAGAAAAACATCGTTTGTGCTCCTGGATGGTATACAGCAGTGATAGGAAGTACCCTCAATTTCCTCAATCTAAATCTCTAATTTCAGATTAAAATATTTTACATTTCACTCCACTACAGTTATTTGACATGTATAGTTGGTGATTATTTTACACACTAAGATTTCACATACAAACCATACAATCAACATGTATAATATGATATATTTTTTAGATTTTTCAGATTAAAATGCTTAACAATATGGAAAGTATAGTTAAAATTAGCTCAACTGCAGCACTTAAATGCTACTTAGAAGTCGATGCTCTTATGAGTGATATAGTGTGACAGTGACAGGACCATTTTTCAGCATCATAGTAATTTTATGTTATATTTATCATATTATTATATGTATTTTATACTTTCAGTAAGTGTCACTGGTAATACTTCTGTGCTTCTAGTCCATGACTCTGGTACAGACTGAAATATCTCAACAAGTATTGGATGAACTGCAATGACATTTTGTGCAGACATTCATGTCCCCCTCAGGATGAATTGGAATCACTTTTGCGTTCCCTTCCCTTTTCACCTAGCACCATTTGTCCAATACTTTGCTTTATGACCCAGTACCAGCCAAACTCATGACATTTCCATTAGCCTCAGCTGAACTTTGTGTTTAGCGCTCACTACCAAATGTGTGCATGCTAACATACTAAACTAAAATGGTTACAATGCAAAATATTAAACCGGCTAAACATCAGCACGTTAGCATTGTTACTGTTAGCATGTTAGTATGTTGTCATTGGCATTTAGTTGAAAACATTGGTGCAGCCTCACAGAGCTGCTAGCATGGCTGCAGACTCTTAGTCTCATAAGTTGTGACACAATATTTCCCAGTGTGGTATTGCTACTTTAATTTAAGTAAAGGAACAGAATAATGTATCCAACAATACAGTGATAGCTATGGTGCATATATGCGTTAACATGATTGCAAACTAAGTTCTGTAATGTTCTACAGCGAGAGACAGTCTGGATCCAGTTCAAGACCACTCCCAATAACCCCCGAGGGCAAAGGGGAAGAAAATTACATTTTTCCAAACCATTTCTCTTGGGGAAGTGTATTAGGAGTTCAGCAAGTCTGCAGTAAAAACTGGGATTTCTACAATCGTTCACTCTGCAGCTTCTGACAGCGGAACAGGATTCCCCTGCTCCACATCTAGGTGATAAGAGCTTTGATTGCACAAGCCTTCAGGGCTCGAAAGAGTTATGTCCATTTTCTTGCAGCTCCCATGGCTGTTGTCTTGGTTATTGGTAGGGAGAAACAATCGTAGTGGCAAAGACTGAAACAAGGGCCGGGCCTGTGGCTCGGTAGAAATGCTTTAATTAACTGAAACAATGCTTAATCCGGTCCTCTGGACTGTGGAATTACAAATGGGCACAGCAGAAGCCCGGCGTTCCACTCTGGTCTGGCTCCCCGCTTCAGGCAGCAGTGGATTTGGACTCAGGTCCGCTTCGTACGAAATGCCTCGATCACTTCTCTAAAACCTCTGGATTATGACTAAAAAGCACTCAGCTGGTCAGGCTCAGAGCAGCAGATTTAAGAAGTCCTGCTTTGAGGCAAGGTGCCAAAGTCAATGTCTTCTCCTTGACTACTTCCATGTGTTTATTTCCTGGGTGGAAATTAGGAGGCCAATGATATTTGAACCCAATAACCAAAATCACCTGGTCTGGAGTCTTGAGGGTTCGTTATGAACTCTACCCGAACACATGGGAGAGTACTTTTCCATTACAGACGCTGAAGTTTTTCTGTGTAGCAAACAAATACAATATGGAATGTATTTACTACAATCATGCTGTGTTGACTTGCTTGCTTGCTGGAAAAGCACTCTGAGAAACAAGGCCGGAAGAGAGGCTGAAAATGTTTCTCGCAGTCATCTGAAGAAAAATACTCCTGGGTGTCTTTATTGGTGTTTTAATCAACTCTAACATTTTATCGATTTCAGCAAGAGGCATTTCATAAAGCAGCAGGCCAGAACAGGTTGGCAGTGTGTACCTTCAGCTGAACAAGCAGCAAACTTCTCTCCATGGGAACCGCGAGCCTCGGTTCACTATCAGAGAACTCCACAGCAGCCCACTACTGCTGCTCTCCCTGCAGTTTCTCTCCTAGAACAAAGACTTTTTTGCATTGCATTTCGTCTGAGGCTCTGCATATTTCATCTCCATAATTAACAAACGCAATCAGAATTATGGCTAAAAGGTTCAAGTCTACCTGTGGCAATGCTGTCAGCCCAGTGGCAGTTCTGTCTCTGCTTGTCTCATTAGATTGATGACAATTTTCATTACATTACTGAGTCTATATTAACATCTCCATCCCTATCTGGAGAAATAATCAGAATCATGGCTTAAAGGCTTCGTTCTCTTGTGTCTTGGAACGTTGACTCACATCTCTCCCTTACAATCAGCGGTGTAGACGGATGACTGTGCACAATATTGTCTTGCATTAATTACACTGACAAACTGAAACCTCAAATGATATTGCAGGGAAATATTTCAGTTGCTAATGCCTCAACCTTAATAGTACTAACCTGACTCAATGGCTCAGTGAGCTTGGATGTAAGGTGCCTTTCATGCTGGCTCATACCTTTTCACTTCATCTGCTTTTTCATTCATGGTACTAACTACCCTTTGCTATTAACGAATGCAGAAATAGCACAAAAATGCTGTTTGGAGATTAGAATCAGCCAACAATGCCGCTACACGGAGACTAATTTGTTGGCGTTATTATACTGATAGCAGGATTCATAAAAAGATACTGAAAAGACAGGATTAAGCCCTTATTAAAAGTAATCATTCCTTGTCATTCGCAGCTGTTGCTGAAGTGAAATGGGCTACAAATATTACGGGCTGTTATTAACGTGATGAGTCACCATAAGGCCTTTGTTTACAGACGTTATTGGGCTGAAGATAAAATCATCTTATTATCAAATAGTGATTTATTCAGGTAGCATACCTTTTGTAAACCCCTGACTTTTCCTCTATCCATCATCTGGTCAAAAGTGTGCTTCGTAAAATACTTTGGTTTATGACAAAATACCTACAAACTAACTAAACTGACAGATCCATCAAGATGTACTTTATTCTTAGTGCAAATTAGCAAATACTAGCATGCTAATACACTAAACTAAGCTAAAATTGATACTGAAGAGCGCATGGTGGTCTGTCCGTCACCTGATGCTGGGTGTCTCCCTCATCTGTAATATATTCTTCCTGATGATCACTGTCTTTACAATGAGGTAGGCCTGTGTCATCAGGGCCCCAGGAAGTGAGCTGAGTTTTGAAGCCTATTTTCATAGTGGCCAAACAGTGAAGTGACATCTGTCATGCAATGCCTTGTGGCCCAAAAAGACTTTCTCCCATTGACTTCCATGACAAAACAGAGCTCTGTAAGTCAATGGATATATTTTTTGATCATCACAAAGCCTAGAAGAGCCGCATGACTGAATCATTTTATCCCCATTCAAGTTAGCGGAGCACTGAAGCAAAGCCAGCAGATGTCTTTAGTGCGCCTGCTCTATGGGCCACACCGTGTGGAAGCAGTGGCGATTATCTGGGTAATTTTATATGCAGCAGTTGAACTTTTGTGGCTTCATGTGCCACTTAGCAACTTTGATAGCAAGAAATGGGGCCCCACCTCCAACGCTATATCTTGTGTGTTTGTATATTCATGGTGTCATCCTTGTGGACCTCGCTGTTGCCTTTTAAATCTCCTGACTGGCTCTGACATATATAACAAAGAAAAGTATTGACCCGCTAAGATTTCTTTCAAAACAAAGCCATTTATGAAGCTATGGCTCAGCAAATGGTGGAGAGTGGCTACAGTCTTTTGGTTGTTTGAGCTGGACAGAATGATCTGATCCTAATGTGGACACAAGAGACACATATTAATACCAGATGTAAATATAATCAGGCACAGACCACAAGGTGAATTATGCTGAGAAGGCGACACAATTGCATAAAAGTCATTGGATAGACACAGGACGTGATTTGCCTGTGGCTGGCGTGAACTGAGGCATAACAGCATCCACAGGAGCTGAAAATGAGTCAGCTTGAATGAAATATTCGTGTTTATCCCAGGGGTTTATGAATCTGCCTCATAGAAGCTAGAAGAAAAAGGGAGAGTTCCTGGTGAGTCTAAGCTGCCACACAAATACATACAAAGCCACACATGGCCAGTGTGTCTGCTTCTAGCTGGGTTACAGCTAACAGGTGAACAGTTGGTGTATTACTGTAGCCGTTTGGGGTGAATCAATATGGACCGACCAAACGGTGCAGTGGTCAAATTTGCTCAAATGACATTGAAATGAAATGAAATTTGCTACCTGTCTGAACACACTTGCTTATTAAAAATAGCTTCCAACAATATTCTTTTCCATGTGCTTTACTCTGCACTGCTTTAATTTACATTACACTGCGCTGCCCAGCACTGCTATAATACAGACTGATACTGATTATCATCCAAAGCCACTGTTATACCTTTGACAAACAGTTGGACTCATTAAAACAGCTGAGGGTTATGTAGCTCGCTCTAGGGTACTTTGATAGAATTTCCAGTTTCATGTTATTTAACCCAGTTGGATGTTGAGGAGGAAAAAACAGGTTTAAAAGCAGATGAGAGAAATTCCGCAGCAAGATTAGCACGACACAAGCACACGTATACCACAACCAGAGGATTTCTCTGAGATTAAAGAATCGACTATTTTTATCCCTCTTCCCCAGAGCCAACCTTACCTATGCTCGATGCAGATTTGGGGCGAATAATATTCTCGACTATAATGAAGTGGTGGCTGTTTGAAGTTTCTCCTTGGCTGTTTTGACGAAATGAATTCCATATGGTACCTCCAACACAATTTCTGGAACTCACTCCCCCTCGCACTCTTTGTATTTTCAGTGATTGAACTGCCTAAGGAGAGAGATTTTAAGCACATTCACTCTAATTCCTTTGTCAATAATACCATGCAAGCGCTGTCTCACTGAAGCACATCCATCAGTGAGATACATCAGTGAGACGTATTTATTCTTTGTCATAAATGATTTACAGTTTGCCCTTGTGGTAGAGTGGTGGCAGAGCGCTCATCGATAGATAACATCAGTGCTAAGAGTACTCATAATTCCTAAAGTTATGAGCTTTACCAGGAGGAAAGCAGATCTAAAGGGGGCAACCACTAACTGATGCTTTACCAGCTATGACAGGTGATTATTTACTACTTGTAAACCAGGCCCCAAAATCTTATGGCTGATGCTCCACATGCCAATCGCCACATTGCACCTTTCTGCAAACCATAAATATGTCACATTAGTACATTACTGTAGTGGGTACATTGAAATTTTACATTTCAACAACACTGTAGTTAACGTGTGGTTAGGTTTAGGCACAAAAAAACACTTTAGAAATTTATTATGAATAAATAGATTATGTTTTTAATTCAAAAACCCAGTTTGTGTTGGCTACAAAGTTGCTGGAAATGCAGCGATGTCCTTGTAAAAAAATAACCACTTTCATGGCACTATCCCTGATGGAAACTCAGCAACCGGTTACAAAAAACACCCACATTTGATGGCTTTAGAGAGGCTGGAAGATGCAGCAATGGATTGCTGAAAAACAATCACTTCTGTCGTTTGTTGCTCTCCACAGAGATCTGAAGTGGTCTGCAGCTTGGCAGGTGTCTCATTTGGGGGCCATGCCACCCACCATCCGCTCAACCTCCCACTGAAAAATCAGATCAAATACTACGTCTCCTTGAAATGTTAATATGATACGTATGAAATGTACAAATGTAACATATCTGTGGTTTGCAGAGACATATAATGTCAACATTGGGCTGTGCTGCACTCTGTTGTTTCTAGTGTAGAGATGACAGGCCATGTACTGAATGTGTGACTAGGGAGGGATATGAGTAAAGACAAACTTCATTTGCTTTGTGCAAAATATTCTATTTTTAATTATGTTCCACTTTTTGGCATTAATAAATCATTACCTCATTGATTTTAAGACATTTGGGTAATGACTGTAAACAAATGTGACAGTCACTCAGTAGCCTGTCAGCCTCTGCACT
This sequence comes from Cephalopholis sonnerati, assembly GCA_019142605.1. NCBI lineage: Eukaryota > Metazoa > Chordata > Actinopteri > Perciformes > Serranidae > Cephalopholis > Cephalopholis sonnerati. The sequence continues at coordinate 12,607,571 of JAGQAX010000001.1, forward strand.
GCATTTTACATAAAGTGTTCCCACGTTAGATGGTGCCAAAATCATCTATTTTTTTTTCTTTTAATCCTAAAAGGAGATTGCTTTATAGCGTCTCAGCTCCTCTGTAAGGCATAATATGATTTGGAGAACATGAAGAGGCCAGAGACTCCTTATCTTATTGACAATTAGTACAATTCATTTGACAAAGTTAATGTATACTGAAACATACCATGTGTCAATCTGATACAAAAACGGTCATGCGATCATTAAAATTGAACAGTCAACTATGAAGTCTACAAGGTTAAAGACAATCATAACCTAAATATAAATATTTAATTACCAAAATTCATTTGATGCAAGTCATGCAAACTCTTCATGAGTGTGTTTAGTCTAAGCTGAATCTACCATTTTCTAAGAAATACAGCAGCTCAGTTCACCAACTTGTGCTGATTTTTTGGCCACTTCAAGGCAATGCACCAAGCTGTAAACACAGCATGGTAGCAAACAAATGCTTTCTTACCCGTCCAGTAAACAAGCAGTAACATAAGCATAAGTCTGGAGTTTTTTGGACTTGTTACTGGGCATTCTTTGAAATGACTGATGCTGTCCTTTACCTTGGGAGACCAGTCTTGTTTCTGGCTGCCTGGGGAATTGAAGTCCAGCATCTACTCATCTCTTGGCTCTGTTTTTGGTTTCTACCAACTCCTGAGAAACATGTGGCTCTTAAGCTGCTAGATTCTTCACTGTGTGTCTACACTACATGTCCGTCTGTCTGTCTGTCTGTCTGTCTGTCTGCTGTGTTGTGCTGGGCAGGGAACACACAGTGAGTTTATCGCAGACTGTAAAAACAATGGACCTAGCTACCCTGACAGCCCATTGGTTTATGGACTGCTATTTTGAAGCCTTGAGTTTGGCATTTCGGCCGTTGCCTCCTTGGTTTTCTGGAGCCAGAAGTGACCAGATATGGATGAGAGGGTGGAGCTGTGGAGGAGCGAGGAGTGGATCTGACTCACAGACTGTACTGACACCTAGCAGGCAGCCTGTCACTCAAGCAGCACCACTCTTCAATATGTGTAACTTTGTTAAGTGAGTTATATTAAAAAATTAACCTCTTGTACAGTTGTCATGAAGGGGGAAAATAAGACTAAAACTGTTTTATGTACTATGCTGTGAACATAAAATTGGGCATTTTAACATGCCTATGGAGATTTACTCTGGAGCCAGCCTCAAGTGGCCATTTGATGAAGTGCAGTTTTTGGCCCTTCCGCATCAGCTTCATTTTTCAGTCTTTTAGGTTGGTTTGTCAGAATTTTTTCACTGAAAACAGCTGCCTGCTGAGGCTGGAAACAGAATGTGCAGTGAGACTGCACAAAAACACTGGAGCCAAAATGCTTCGAGGACACGAGAGGAACTGCAGATAATTCTCCATTCATTGCAAGTAGTCATTTGATCCATTGTTCATATAAAATATTTACAAGGTTAGCTTTTAGAAATTAGTTTTTTGGCAATTTATGCCTTTTATTTTGTGTTGGCAGACAGTAGAGTGATGAAAAGAAGTGAAGGGAGACAGAAGAGAAATGATGCACAAAAGTTCCCTGGCAGGACGTAAACTGGGGACGTTGCAGTTCATGGTCTAACACCTAGGCCACAAGGGAGCCCCAGTAACAGCAACTTTATGTTGTGTAGCCACTCAAATCATGTTGGGATACATTTGATACTCAGACAAGTCTCCAATGGAATTAAGGTGGGGCAAAATATTGACATTATATTGATTGTGATATACAGACTAGATGACTTGTCTTAGATTCTGGATATTGTAACAACTAAGTGTTGTCTTTACCTGGTTGTGAAGGATGAATTGCAGTAGAGGGATGTAATTGTCTGAACTTACATTTTTCCTTTACCCACTTAGTCATTATATTCGCATTACTGATTTTTATTTATCAAAAATCACATTGTGTAAATATTTTGTGAAGGCACCTTTTTTATCAACCCTACACTGCAAATTATCTCCATGTAGTTACAATATGTAACTGTAAAATTTCACAATAAATTACATTATTATCACCTCACAGGCCTTTACTGTGATTTTTAACCAAATTCAGAAATTTATTGTGAAATTCATGTGGATGAAAATTGTAATTTTACTGCTAAATCACAGTAATATATAGAGTTTAACTGTGACATTATAGTGAAATACAGTAATTCTATAGGAGCATATTGCTAAATCACAGTTAACAAATGTACATAAAACTGTGAAGTTACAGTTAAATTCAGTAGAAACATACTGTTATATCACAGTCATGTGATGGGCTTTAACTGTAAAGTTACTGTTAAATATTAATAATTTTACAGGAGCATACTGCGAAATCACAGTAATATGCTGGCATAACTACTGTGAGATCACAGTATAAAGCTCTTTTCACAACAGTTTACTGCAAAATGATGATTTACTGTTAAAGTAATGTGACTAGTAGCCAGTAATTTAAGTGTACATACAAATATTTTACAGTGTACAGTATTGTCACAATATCAATATGGAGGTATTTGGTCAAAAATATCATGATATTTTATTTTATTCATATCGCCCAGCAGCCCTATATGGAATTACATTCATATGGGATGATTCTATTTATGTCGAATGCCGATGTTCGGTTCAAATTTAGAAAGCATTCTTATAACTCAGTGAAAAGTAAATCTGTGAAGGTCAGGGTGATGGGTGGGCATAGAAACCAGAAATATGTTTTAGTGTCTTTTTACAGCCAGTGTTCAGTTTTGTATGAATAACTATTACATCAATTTACTTCTTCCTTTAGCCATGCCTTTATACCACAGTTCAGTGAGAAACACGTACACCAAGGAATTTACCAAATATTTTGCAGTAGTTATACAACAGATTTGGTTGAAAAGACCAAATCTGAAAGAGTCTGTGCAGCAACAGGGCAATCCCCATATAACAAAACGAGAACTTGGAGAGACATATTTTACATGAGATCTTAGCAACACTTAACAATACTAAAAGCATCAACACATGAGGTGTTAGTGTTGGAAGCCCAGAAAATTGATCTGAAGAGATAAAAACTGCAGGGAGGGAGATGTTAGAGGGTACAGTAGAGCTGTCAAGGTGTTTTAAATAGATTAGATGAAGTATATTTTAGGGCTTACATGATATGTATTTCATGTTTTTTTTTTTTCCCCAGTAATTTACATTTAAATGTGAATTGAATTCTGGTGAGATCTGAGTCATGGCAGTCCCTAGATAATATCTCCAGAGCTGAGAAGGTGAACTAAGAAGATATTTCAAATGAGCTTTTTCAGCCTGCTACAGAAGCGTTGCTGGTTTGGTTGAATATGCATAGCAACATTCATTCAGGACTCTATCGTTCTGTTGCATTCAGGCGGGATACAGGCTGTAGGTCTCAGCTGTAGAGGGGACAGTGCATTGGACTGGTAGACCATGAGATGCATAGTTACACTGGGTGGGATGAAAAGCATGAAATAAGTTCTGAGTATTATCAGGCAGACACATGCAGAAGGCTGGAGTGATGCATGAGTCAACCCGTGCAGATCTTATTAGTAGCTTATACTTGTATTTTTCAATGTGGAGTTTTTATGTCTGACCCTTCAGCTATAGGGCAGTCTCGGGGTTGTCATAAGTTCATCCTCAGCAAATGAGGGCAAGTATTTATTCTAGGAACACCTTTAATGATAAGCAGAGGCTTTGATGTTTTAGGCACTGAATCAACATAATAAATACAAAATAATATGTGGCATCTCTGGAACTGAATGCTGACATTCAGTCTTCTTGGAGAGTATTTCTAGGTAAATAAGGGTTTTTTGTGGCTGGTTTGGATGTTTTAAAGCCTTAATGTGAACTTGACTGCAGGCTGAATCACTGTTGTGTTGCATCAGTCAGCGGTAGAGAGAAGCAGAATGTGTATTTTCTTATAAAGATTTTGGATTTGATATGTTTTATGTAATACTGTAATTACCCATTTAGGTAATCTGAAACAATGTTCTCTGGATTGAACACACTGTACTGCTAGTTTCCTATTTGAGACAAGAGATGGCTTAGATCAAAGTACGTCTACCTTTATATTATTAATGCAACATGATTTTATAATCTGCGCATGGCTGCACACCAAACGCTCCCCTCTCTAAAATGTCAGCTTTTCAGGACCGAAGAAAAACAAGTTTCTTTTAAGATTGACACCCATGATATTTTAAAGTTAGACATCACATTTTAAAAGGTGTGTTTTTGCAGCTTACAGTCGTCAGCGTTACTCATAACACAAAGGGCTCTGAGACATTTCAGGAAAACAAAATGCTGTGAAAAATGAACCCTCCAAAAGAGGAAGCAATTAGTTTATGTTGCTGCAGCAAATATTAGCAGCTTCTGTTCAGCCTGACAGATGACGACTAGATTTCACGGCGTCCATACTGCTGATCCGTTGCGACACCTCGCTCAGTGGCTGTCTGGTTCTCCTCTGCGTGGTCCTGAATGTCAATCTGCAGAGCTCCCCCACACTCAGACAGTAGCTACCAGTGATGCTGCACTAATTAGCCAACCCTCTCGAGTAGCCAAGCCCTCCCAATGGCATCTGTGCCAAACAGAATTATTAAAGAAGGAGGGAGGAGGAGTCGCACCTCCTCTGCAGAGGAGCAAACACCCAGGTTCAGTTTAGCATTCACTTCGTCACCCTCTGGCTGGGGAGCCGACGCTGTCATCAATATTAAAACCTAGATACATCCGTCGCCGTAACGCATATTTTTTTACCCCAACCTAATGAAAATTTCATGTGAATCACATAATTATAATTCCGTATTCAAATGAGCGCTGTCTGGAGATGATTTGTGGTGGCTCAGTGACTGAAAAGCAGTTGGATGCTGATGCTGTGTCTGTTTTACAGTTTAGTCAAAGCGGTGGAGGTCCGTGTGTATAAATGTGTGTGTTTGTTGGGTGGGCGGTATATGTCCTTCCAGGCCTGGAAACGGAGCTGCCTAGCTTCTAAATAGATTAATTTTCTACACCGCTAATTTTTAAATTTAATAATCATTGCCCCCCTCCTCTCCACAGCGCTTGGCCTTCCTCACCTCCTGTCTTTTGGCATTCCGTTGGCTTTGATGGCTTATTTGCTGATTTGTTTATATATTTATTAATTCATTTACCCCCTCCCCAATCCAATTTTATCTGACATTTCTTGTCGAGATGCGAAGGATGACCTTTGAAAACAGAACACTTCCTGCCAGAGATGTGAAGGAGGTCTCACTCTCTGCTCAGGAAACACTCCTCCACTCCTCTCCTCTCCTCTTATCTGTACTCAGTGACAAAGGGTGTAAAATACATTTACATTTGCCACTTAATTTTAAGCCTCATGTGTACTAACACTTTTATGACTACGATCCTTTAAGTAGATGGTTCACTTAAACAAGTAACACATTTTAGTGTCTCCACAAGCATTTCATTAAAAAAAAACTGATGGCTGATTTAACCAAGCATGTAAAGGGTGAAGGGAACAGGGTAAAGTTGAAAAGATAGTAGTTTGACATTAATGGACATGATTTGATTTCTTGTAGAGACTCAGATGAAAAGATTGAAACCACTCTCCTATCTGTCCAGTAAATAAGGCTACTGCCAGCAGCTGGTTAGCTTAACTTATCTTAAAAGTTGGAGATGGGAAAACAGAACAAAGTACAAAGGAAACTAAATCTGCCAACCAGATTATTTAAAGCTCACTAAATTACATGTTATATCTTGCTTGTTTAATATGTACAGAAAACGAAGTGTAAAAATGACCAGCTAGTCATCAAATACCAATGGTTTGTCACGTTTGTCAGCGTGTAAAACACCTTTGGTGTCTCTATGAGACGCACCAGGCTTTCAATTAACTTCAATGTCAACTCATCCGTGGCAGTATTTGGCGCTCAGAGTAACTGAGGTAGTTTAAAGAAGGGAGGAAGGGCGGATGGGTATAAAAAACACAGACCTCCATCAAGGACACCGCTGATGTGTCCAATGTGAAACCAAAAGTCAGTGCTGTTTTAATGTAACTTTACATAATTCACTGTGTTTTAATGTAACTTACATCCGTCTGTCACATACCTACATCACTCACCTGACATATTCACGCCACATTACGTACTTAATTTAACTCAAGACATGATGATTTTCCTAAACCTCACCAAGTATATTCATGCCGAAACCTAACTGCGGCTATTTGACAACGTTAACCATGTTGTTTGACCCAGGACACATCTCCGCGTCACATATAGACACTAAAGGGTACATTTCATAGAGACACCAAAGGGTGCCCCTAGCATCAGTATTGCATGCTGTGAGGTGTGAGAAAGCCTGTTTTTCACAACCTGGATGAGAATGTGTTGAAATGACAAGTTGTGTTTTTTTCGGTTATGCTAAACTATGCTAACTGGCTGCTTGTGGTAGCTTACTGTACAGACATGAAAGTGGTTTCTTCTCATCTAACTCTGACATTTTGGAAAATAAGCTTAAGCTTAAGTTTTCTTGCCAAACTGTTGTTTTGAATGTTTCAGGGAGAGTGGCGTGAGACTATTCTTTGTTGTCCCTAGCATCTCTAGCCAACGCTAGCTGGATAGCAGGTAGAAAACAAGTCCATGAGTAACAGTGTTGACACCTTCTATGATGCCCATGTTTATAATGCCTTATTAAGATACTTACAAAGAGTTCTGATCTGCTTATAGCACTGTATATGTATATGTATAAATATAAACAATCATAAATATACATAATCTTTTATAACAATAATCGTAACATATTAGTAAGCATTTTATAGTTAGCCTAGGCTACTTATAAAGTCAGTCACTATAAGACTTCATAGTTGTTGAACACTTCCTGAACACTTTTTTTTTTTTGCAAGGATCAGTGCGTATTACACCATTCTTATATCATTCTACATTATAATCCATCAACTCCATTGGTATTGTTCAGAGCATCATCACCAGGACGTCTGCAATTGCTGAGCCAAAAATTACAGCTCCAAAAGTGTTCATGGCCTTACCTCCCTGGAATGAGAGGGTGGAGAAATGATCCACTTTTGTCGACAGATGTCTCTCAGCAATGGCCATCGACATAAAAGAAAAGATCAAAAAGATGAAATCTTATGATGAGCTGCTACCCTTTGCCACTTCAATGTGAATGTTCTCTCTCTCTTAAAGTTGAGACGTACCAAGTTTTTTTTTTTTTTTAATAATTCATCTTTTTTTGATCAAACGTTTACATTAAAGTCAAACATACAGCTACAGTTAAAGAAGAAGAACTTGTTTCAGGTATAATCCACAATTTGATTCAATTTAATGTGAAGTTTGAACTATGTTAGTCAAATGTATGTTGGGCCCATGTGGGAAGTAGATGGGTTGAAAAATGGGCCCTATATGGGATTGTCCATGGGTTCCATATCGGCCCCATGCCAGCTGCCCACATCAATGGCTTTACCCAAGTGGGCCCCACATTGTTATGCTAGGGCTACCTGGGTACCAAGTGGGTATGGGCCCAAAATGATCATCTTATCTTGGATAAATCCACACATGCAAGCAAATGACATGGGGCCGATATGGAACCCATGAACAATCCCATATGGGGCCCATTTTTCATCCCTTCTACTTCCCACATGGGCCACACATGCAAATGCTGGCTGGAGCATTATTCAGTCTTTCATCATCAAAAACAATTCAATTAATTGTACAACATTTTGTGTGTTGTTCAAACAATGACCACTTACAGTGACTTATAACAAGTTTGTAATGTATTATATCTGCTTATATCTCAGGAATTGTATTATCATTTACAGCACCCAATGACCAGGAAGCATGAGTTATGAAACTTGACCTTACACGTCATTATAAAATGCTATGATATGACTGTTATAAAGCATTATGAATAGTACTTTTAACTATAATCATACAGGGCTTTAAAACAGATTATAATGCCTTGTAGACAGGGATTTGGTAAAAGTATTAACAGTAAATGACTGAGTGAACGAGAGGAAGACTAAATATTGTCATAAATATAGCTTTCTGTGCAACTCATATGAAACGCTACACATTTTGGTTAAGGAACGTGAATAGCATGTCAGAATAAGTTAACACATTTAAATGAACCATTAACTTGTACATTTAAAGATTTTTTTTAACAACAAAATGAATACTGCTTTTGCTTCATGGATATCGCTATTGCAGGCTAGCATTGCTAATGTGCGGCTCCTGCTGTTGGTCCACTGCCCAGAGACCTTCAGGGCTCCCTGAGGTATTTCCAGCGGTCCTGAAGGTGGCTCTAGGGACCTGCAAGGTTTCCAGGGGTCTCTCGAAAAATGGAAAAGGGTTTCCTATTTTTCATTCACTTACTAGAGATGATCTAATTTGAAGGCCTCTTTATGAAACTGAGTGTTTTATAATAAGATATATCAGCAACAGAAGCCTCAGATGAGGGCAGTGGTCTGATGTTTGTCTCTTTGAAGGTCTGTACGTGTCTGCTCAGAGGTCTGAGGTCTAATGTATGTATATTTGGAGATCTATTTCAGAGCCTGTCATTTGTCGTGTGTCTATTTGTAGATCTGTGGTCTAAATGTGCATCTATTTTGGGGTGTGTGATTTGAAGTAAGTGTTGAGCAGCCCTGCTCCACATCACCTAATGAGCTGCTGTTTGCCTGCCCACCTTCTCTCTCTCTCCCTCTCTGTAATGTATTCTTTCAGTGTATAATACAGTCCCTGTGGGACCACAGGTTTTCTTTCGGAGGTGAAATTTCATGCAGCAGCTTCACATATTCTCACACGCATCCCCTGTATTTAGAGCAGCGGTGCATTTGCACAGGCAAACATTTCAAGGTGACAATATTTAACCAGCGTGTGAACGACTTCATGCAAACATACTTCTGTGGGTTTCACCTGTGTGTGTCTGTCTGTGCTTGTGTATGTGTGTATCTGCAGGCGTGTGTGTGTGTCTGCGTGTGTGTGTAATTGCATGTGTGATATCACAGGAAATAAGAGAGACCTGCAACATCCTTAGCTCCCTGTTGCCATGGCGACACTTCTGGTTACAGGAGTATCTAATAGGTCTCCCATACAAATTAACCTGCCTTAGAGTTTGTGTGTGTGCATCGTGCACTGAAATGGAAATTCTTAAAATGCTATAAATATTTACTGCTGTTTGCTCATGTACTGCTATGTATTGATCCGTGCAGGTATTTTATTATTTTTAAAATTAATTCCATCTTGTTTATAAGATTTATTTGAAAATGTTTTTACTGTTTTTTTCATCTTACCTCTGCTACATCTGTAAAAACATTTTTGTACATATAGCATGTTATAGTGTAAACCTCTGAGTCATTGAATCAATGTTTAAAATGCCATATTCTGACATGTATCCTGATTGTCATTGCTATATTTTATTGATGTTTGAAATGCCTGAATGCCTCCTATCTCACACTATATGCTATATATGTGTCGCTTCATTTAGTGGCTGAATAGATGACTCCGCTCTGCCCTTATAGACTCTGTGAGCTATGATGTCAGGTGTCGTGTTCAAAGTCACACTAATGTGCAAAGCATGTGAGTCATCAAGCGAATGTTCAGGCAAAACCATGGCCACGCACATCAAAGAAAACAAATGCACAGATAGTAACATCACTCTGTCGTTTTCCTCTTCTGATGTAATCCATGAACTGATAATTGGATTTGATAGTGTACTTTATCACAAACTGCTGCGTTAAAGCTCTCATGGAGATGTTGTATGTCTTAATAACTGTATAAACAGATGCCTGATGTTCATATTTAAACGGATTCAAGGTTCTGGTCAAATCACTTGTAAGTCTCTGGCTATTTGCTATTGAATTTAGTGGCTTCCTGAGCCAGAGGGGTTTCTTAAGTCAATTGAATTATTTGACTTGAAAGCGGTCAACTTTCTTTTATTGAGTTGGCTGAGCCCTGAAGCTCCTCACAGCCAGGCCTGTTTCCCTTTCTTTGTCAATAGTACTTTGCCTTATTTTCAGCCATTAATGCAGGCCTGCTCCCCCTTTGCTTATTTTATTTTTCACTTTATTCTATTCAAGTAAAGCTGAATCTATTTTATTCTACTGAAATGTAGTTTATTTTACTTTCAGCTGCACACCAGAGTACTGTAGATATAAGTGCACATTGATGTGGAGTTGGGACAAGGAAACCCTGAGAGAGTGAAAAATTCATTTCACTTCAAAAGCAAGAGAGGAAACGGCAAAATGACCCACAGAAAGATTTGCTAATTGGGTTTCTGAATCCAAAGGACATCAAAACTAAAAATTGAGGAAACGGTACAAAACAGAACAGAAGTAACATCAAGCAAGAGACATAAAATAATTCATATAAAATACATCAATTTAACTTTCGCTTTGTTTTTTCTTTCTTCCACAGAAACTTGTCAAAGAATCCTCTCACCACTCTGTCATGGCAGCTCTTCCAGCACCTCCAAGTCTCGGAGCTGTAAGTCTCCTTCCCCCCGTCTGATCTCTCTTGTTGGCTTTTGTTTGTATTTTATTAGAGCAATTTATCATCGCTCCCTGCGCACTATCTGCCTCAATACAAATTGTTTTCACTGCATGCCATTATAATTCCTGTCTTTGTTGTACAGAACCTCTAATTTGTCTCAGCCCATGTAAAAGACTGAACCTATAGGCAGTATGGTGGCACTGTGATCTTATAAGTCATTTGTTGACTTAATTAAGGCGCACAAAGGGAATGTAATGGTCTGGTAGGAGGAGGGAGTCTAACCCCATTTTCTTGTTTGTTATGAATATTTTAGCGATCGTTGTGTTTATGAAATGAGTTTGCTCTTTCACCACCAGGGAGAACATTGCGATGTCGACCCGCTTGTAATTTACACATCATTACGCCTGTCAGCACTGTCCATCATCTGAACCTTCACTATACTTTGAGCGCTGCTTCCTGCGCCTCCTGGTACATAAAGCTGAGGTATAGCAGGATGTGATTCGAAACTATTTCAAGCAGGCCTCCTTATTGTGCTATTTTCAGAGGTAGAAGCAGGGCAGGTCCTCTGAGAGCACGGCACAATGCTGATCTGGGGTAGTCCTGCTGCTGTACACTCCAGGCAGCAGAGCAGAGGGAAAGCCCTGCTTACATTGACAGTATAGTTTTGCATTTTTGGCATTTAGCGTATGCTGTCATCCTGAGGGAAACTTATCCCTCGCACACTCAAGACCCGCCGATATTACAGAACGCTCATTCTTATCCGTCTTCTTGTGTAGGATGCAATTCGCAGCGGACCCCATACCAGTGCTACACAAGTGTCATCTCACTATGGGCCCTCATCAGAGGCAGATGGGTCTCTGAATCCCTCATTGTGCCTGTTATTGAGTTGTGAATTTCATTCTTCACTGGATTGTAGAAGTTCTGTACTCTTGTTGTCTTACCAGCTGTCCAATTCTGCTATTGTAAAAGTGAGTTTGGCCTTTAGCTTCTCCCACTGCTCCTGCTCCTGCAGCTCCTAAGATTTGTATCCGATGCTTCTATATGTACAGGATGTTATGTAACATACTGCATTTTATGATGGAAAAGATCTTGTACTTCACAATAACACATATCAGTATCACAGTGTAAAAATACTCCATTACAAGCTTTCTGAATTCTACTTCAGTCAGCTTCTTACAAACAGCATCCTCCAGGAACACAGGTATAGATTTCAGGGGGGACACAGGGGTCACATCATCCCACAATAGAATAAAATATTATGTTGAAATGAAACCTACGGCCAAGCATGAACACACAGCTCTTTGCCTAAGTGAGAACAGTTTTAGTTATTTCACATTAGTGATTTCAATATTTCTGTTTTCCCCTGGGCGGCACAGTGGAGCAGTGGTTAGCACTGTCGCCTCCCAGGAGGGAGCCCTTCCATTCGGAGTTTGCATGTTCTGCATGTTTTCTCCGGGTACTCCGGCTTCCTCCCACAGTCCAAAGACATGCAGGTTAATTGGTGACTCTAAATTGCCCGTAGGTGTGAATGTGAGCGTGAATGGTTGTCTGTCTCTATGTGTCAGCCCTGTGATTGTCTGGCGACCTGTCCAGGGTGTACCCTGCCTCTCCCCAATGTCAGCTGGGATAGGCTCCAGCCTAGATGATAAGAGGTTATGGAAATGAATGAATGACTCAGTGGTTAGAAGTGGGTGGGGTCCAGTTAGAAAAAGTGCTGTCTCCTGTTTTCTTGCACCAATCAGGATTTAGCAGCATTTGAATCAGAATCTGATGATGGGTTGTTAGTTTTATTGCCAGTCAAATCTAATCCCCATACAGTCCTGATGGAGCAGATCTTTAGGTTAATAATAACATGTTTTATTGGATTATGTGTTAGAGGGAAAACTCCATACATCTTATTTCTATGGTCTAAGACTTACAAAAATATTAGTAAACATGAACAACTCTCTCCCAAGCCAAAAAACTAGGGTGCTGAGACTTAAATTAGTGATGTCATAGGGTATAAAGTCTGGAGCTACTTTACAGACAATGGATTGAGGAAGATGGTGACACTGAGAGCACCCAGAGGAATGTGCCGAGTATATGGGTACATTATCTGTTGCAGAATGAGCTCATCTGGGCATAAAACAGAAAATAAATACTCTGTAACAAAATCAGGTTCCCATTCATTGTCTATGGAGCAGCTCAAGATTTTATACTTGATGACATCACAAGTTTCAGACTCAGTTCTTTGGTTTCTGGCTTTAAGAGAGAGTAGCTCATGTTCACAAATATTGATTGACCTTTCCAAGGCCATGGAAACAACATATTGATGATGAATTGATGACCATGATGAATTCTTAATTTAGATGGTGTTCCTCTTTGATGTGTAAGCAGCATTTTGATGTTGTAGCTGGTGAAGTTGAAATATTTTTATTCAGTTTTATACAGTTGAGTATTTCAATCAATAATAATATAACTTATTTTACATGCTGTTCATATGTTTCAGTTACTCTTTCACCACTGAATATATCACATAAAGCTGCTTTATTTTCATACTTTTATACAAGAAAAACAAGACCGGGGCTATTTTGCCCACAGGGACACTTACAGTATTAAAGTTCAGCAGTTCAATGACCTTATATTCCTCGACAGACATCACATGCAACAAACTAAAATAGCTAGTGAAGATCCTTCCTTAACCGAATCACTACTACAGCTCAAAGGGCACGATTTGCTCTGATGTGCATTCCCATTTCTTCTTAAGCAACCATTTTAGATGGGTACAAATGGTGTCTTTGTTGTTCTACATGAAAATCAGGGCCGGGGTGATGCCTGTGTTTCCCCAGTGAATGCTGATGAAGAGTGAGGCTTTATGTCTATTCCATTTGGTATGTTTGGTTAAGAGGTGTCAGTTGGAGTGGCGTGGCGGCACAGACGTGGGCCGAGGCGTTGTGCAAGAGGGAAGCCATGTGGAATCAGGCCTCGCTAAAAGGAAATGAGTCACTCTATCATGAGCAGAGTCTGCGACGTGGCCCTGACATCATTACTCTCTTCACTGTGTCTATTTGCTCGCCCAAACCATATTAGCTTGGTGAGTGCCAATCATTCAATCGTGCCAAATGAAGCGCGCTCACCGGGCGACTATTGCCTTTAATTATTAGAATAATACACAATGCGGTATCAATGATAAGTGCCCACCCATGCTGCTGAACCGCACTGATATTATGTAAATAGAGGAAGATCAAACCAGCTGAAATAATTTCCGTTTTATGTGACGAAAGGAGAGCATGGCCCTTTGCCATGACGCTGTCGCTACACCGTGTTATCTCAGTCACTCTAGGCGCTGTTATTGTAATTGTATTTCATGTTTTTTAACAATGAAAGAGTACCAATTTCAAAGCTGCAACACGGTGACAGTGACCTGCAGTGAATAGGAAATGCAGGAGTCATTTTTTTTTAAGCCTGGAATTACACTGTAAGCCCTTCAAAAGCATTTAAATACCAACGTTTGTATGGATTTGTTAATGATATATTTCATTATGATCCATTGTTTTATTGCACTGCTACTCTTGCTATACAGCTTTTTGTGAACAATGTAAAAGAAAAGAAACAAACACAAAGGAGGAAATAGAGTGGACACTATTAGGAAAATATAAATAGATAAAAATACTGATGCCCAAATCATCCTGAAACAATGTGTTCTATCATCAAAGAATTGTAATTGGCCAAGTATGGAATCAAAGACTACATTTACTGCTTTTAAGTGTTACTTCACACATAATCAGTTTGGTGTAAAACACATTTTACTCAAAAGGAAGAGGCATGTTACTGTTCAAGAATCGTTTACTCAGCTACCATAAGACTTTTTTTGTTAACATCAAACAGTCACTGGGTGTGTAGTCCAGCGCTCACCCTGCTATGTGGTCCAGGGGCGTAAGTATGGTTCCAACACTGGGAAGGACACATATGAAGTGAAAGGTTGTGGGGGTCCTTCCCCAGGAAATTTAGAGCATCAGACACTTAATGGCCTGCATCCTGGTAGATTTTATGCACCAATTTGTGGTGGATGTATCTTAGTTTTGTCAGGGGGACAAATGCATATGTTCTAAATATTAGGGAGATGTGTCCCCTGTGTCCCTCCCCCCAAAATCTACAGCTATGATGTGAAACAGCTCCTCAAAACTATAGAAAACACCTGATTCCATAATTAAAACCAGGCTTAGGAAGAGAGGAAAAGAGGGAAAAGTACCTCTCATCAGTCAGTGTACATTAAGTCAGTTTTTCCCTTATCAGGCACTCCCTATCAAACCTTGTGAGGTGTAACAGAAAAACAGTTGCTTTGTTTCGCAGGTTGGTTGCACAGATATTTCACACTCCCTGCAATATCTTAATATCAGTGACAATGACAATACTATCAGTGAAATCTCAATAATCTCAAGTCTTTTGTGACTCCTGTGAAAAGGCCCCAACATCACATTGAAGCTCTACAATAGACGTCTGCTGTGTGCTGCCTCTGGATGAGACACAGATAATCGGCTCTGCCTCTTTGTTTGTGTGCCCTTTAGCCAAAGGACCAGAGCTACTGCAGTGTGGTGCACTGCTCCAGCCAATCACAAGCCGGAGAACAGCAGCAGGGGGAACAGGGCGACTAAAATGCTAAATCTGCCGCTGTGGCATCCGGGGTGATATTATTGGAGATTATTTGAAGCGGAGTTAGCGGCAGTCACCGATACCAGCATCTTTGAGGAAGCTCATTCTGTCTGGTCCACAAAAAGAGGAAAATATTCCCCGTCTTTAGCAACTGAAGCGATCTGCCTGAGGCAATGTGCATCCCGAATCCCTTTATTCTGTTAGCACTTCTTTAATCCCAGCTCTCTGGGAAGCAGGGGCCGACGCAAAGTCAAACATTTACGCCTCTCAGAGCAAAATGAATTTTTCTTTGAATATGGATGAAATATGAATAGATCAAACCTGTAATCTTCTGATATGACTGCCAGTGTATTAGGATGAATTAAACATTACATTTCCAAGGGCTGCATGACAGGTAAATTACTAAATTTTAACCTTCATTTTATTGGGGTCCAATTGCACTCAGGGCAAAATCTTGCTGAAATTACATGACATTTACACAGACTCTTCAAAAACATCAAAGAGTGACTTGCAAGAGGGAAAGTGAGTATTAAAATGTTAAATGTAGTAGAAGAGACTGGATTGGGGGCAGCAGTGGCCTAGACACCACAGAGGTCACCAGCTTAAAACCCTCACTGCAGAATCGATGAAACTATGCAGGGAAAATGAACGATGACCCTTAACTTCTAGACACTGTTTTTCTGTTGTTGTTTTCTAGATTTTGGGGGCATTTCTCCTTTATTTTTGATAGAGTGAGAGGGAGAGAGACAGGAAGGGCTAGGGTTAAAGAGGGAATGACATGAAGCAAAGGGCCTTAGCCACTCAGACATGGGCTGCTGCAGTAAGGACTCAACCTTAAAGGGATACTCAATGGATTTTCAACCAGCTTTACAGCAATGTGGGTAGTATGTGTAAATTAAATATGTTCTGTTATGTCTTGCCAGTGCTCAGATCTCCCTGCTCATTTGCCACATTTTTTTTTCATTGGCTGCAAGGCTGTTAATTCAGCATTAGGACAAAAGGAGTATAAAAGCGGACCAAGAAGAAAGCCACCCGTCTATCTCAAACTCAGACCGTTCTCAGATTAAATGGTGACTCTACTTAAACTCACACTATTTGAAATACTTCTTTATTGACACACACCCTACCCGATGAGCTACCAGGATGTCCCACACTATTTTCTGAAGGTAGCTACAAGTACAGATGCAAACACATGGCCTTTTCTTTTAAGGACAATATACCTTGACACCTTGACACCATGTTATACTAATGTAGTATGAACACACAGCAGAGACTGCATAACAGTCCATTTTGTTTCTCTGTGGCAGCAACAGGGATCTAATCACCTGAAAAGTAGGGCTCTCGGTCATGTATAAGCAGCAGAGGATGGCATTTTGGTGAAGAATCACCGTCCATTCCAACCCAGCTTAGGCTTTGTCTTTATACCATTACAAATTGTATTTTGAAGAGCGTTTGAATGCATTGAGGGTGTATCCTTAATCCTTTACCTCCACCTTTGCTATGACTGCTGTTAAGTGTTTTTAGTCACTAGATACAAATATGTGAATTTAGTCAATGTAACTGAAGATACAAGCATTTCTCTGTGTGTTTGGACATATTTCTCTACACATAAATTAATGGACAAAAACTGGACAGTGAAATTTATCTTCCTCACCTGAACTGCAATAACAAAACCACCAATGCACCATTTCATTCTTCTACTCATGCAAGGCTTGATTAAAATCACACAATTCCCAAACAGGCACTAGAATAAAAAATAAATAAATTTAAAAAAGGCATTAGTTGCACCTCACTGTGTCTGTGCCTCTGTTAAAGTAGAGCCTTTCCCTGCTACATGGCAGCAGAACAGCCTGTGTGTAGTAAGTCTCTGTGAGAGCTACCTGCTGCCCTACTGGGTGCAAAAATCTATGCATCTACTCACAGACTAGAGGTTAGTGCTCATGACAGTGTGAGACACAAACATCAATGGCGTCTTCATCGGCTGAGCTGTAAAGTTAGCTAGCTCAGTGGTGCTAGGTGAACTAGCAGCAGATGCACGCTTCCTCTGCATGCTGATACAGTCAGCGTGTGTAGTTCAGTCGAAAGAAAATGATTCATCCATGAAACTGCTCACAACAAGGCATGAGGATTATCTTGAGTAACCAGGTCATGAATTTTGAAAGGAAGCATTGAGAGAAGAACTGTTTGTTTACTAGGACAAAATATACAATTAGAATAATTGCTTAAAATTGAATTTAGTAGAGTAGAGTAAGAACTATCCCTTAAAAAAGTTAAATCTGGTCATGACACCATACATGCCAGATTATAAATGGATAGCACATATATCATCCATCCTGATACACTATGAATACACACATAAAAGACCTCTAAAAACATCAATCCTCTAAAAATCCTCACCAAAAGTATCTGTGTGCTAAAATCTTTGCCTCTGAAGAAGAAATTGCCTGAAGCTCCCGCTCACTTTGTCCATTTTTCCTACCTAGAGCCTTCCCTGACCTGACTCGGGTGTCCCCTCTCCTCTACATGATTGCAGTGCAGGTGGTGTTGTCGATAAGCCAAATTCAGGTCTGGCTCCTCAGACAAATAAAGCCGTAGAGGTTTGAAAATAAAAGTCAGGCAGCGAGAGAGCCTGCAGGGACGCTGACTGGCCAAATGGCTGCAACCTTACAGAAAAGCAATGATGGGACAAAACGGTGATTTATTTATTTGCAGCATACTGCTTTATCCATGACACAAGCGGAAGATACAGCGTGAGAATGATGGAGCGGGTCCAGGGACAGCCAGGAGTGTGGTGAAGCAATGATACACACTTATTACGGTGTGGTAAAAGCAACTGTTTAGCAAATTTAGCAGGATCAGGGGAAACTGCTTATGTTGTAAAAGCTCTCACTGAAGAGAAGAGTATTAAATTTGACATCGGTTGAGTCAACTCTCTGCTTTTTCCGCATTTATTCCCACTGATTGATTTATACTATTCTTTCTCACAACTGTAATCTCTCCAACCCCTGCTGTACAATGAAAACTGAGCATAATTTGACATTTCTGGTGGAGTAAGTGCAACTGTGCAGCAGCGATATGCAAACATGCACTAAAAAATGAGACCAGTGCATGGCTACATCTGTTCATTCGGCCTATTGCTTATGAATAGATGTCCGACTGTCAATCAGCTGCTTTGAGACTCTAAAAGCCAAACTGATGGCATGACAGCTAGATTATCTCTTTTCCACGCTATAATAATAATGACAGTACTGGCCACTGTTTGACTGACAAGTGATCTATGGGAATTGCAGTGCAGAAACACAACAGCAGTGAGCGCTTTGCATCAAAAATGAAGACAAAAAAATAGAGTGATATGATTAAAAAACATGCAACAAAATATAAATCAGTATACCATCGAGGAGAAAGAACTGAATGACTAAGGGCACCGCCCTTAGTTACTGTTGCTATGCCTGTCAATCTTTCCTGGGGTACAGCACAGTGTACAGTTTACAGTGATAACAGTGGCAGAGTTACCCCCCGAAATTCACAGTGATTTCTGAAACAATGGGCTTTTGATTTGACGCAAAAGCAAACAAAAGCAGGCTTCTCATTGCTAGACAAAGAGCGTGGAATTTGACAGCTGAAATGATGACTGTCGCTCACAGATTCTATCAAACAACAAGCCTGTAAAAGGGTCTTAAATGTCCACATGATGGCCATGTACATGATTTAATGCGAAAAGACTGAGGCTAAAGCTACATAGCAAAAAGTCAGCATCCTTAACAGCTGGTCCATTTAGAGGACATGGAAAGTGTTGGTGCATTGCAGAGATAATGTCCTCACTGCTAATTTTTCATTTAAGTGTATCCTTTAATGTTTAGTAGTTATAAAACGTGATGTTTTTTAACAGGAGAAAATTATTGGTGGATGAGAAATAACTGAGGAGTTTGGCAAAGATAATGCTAATGCAAGTTTGGCTGGAGCTGCTGCAGTGTGAATTTGTCCAAACCAAAAAAACAGCGCAGAGCTGCTATGTTATTTATCAGAGGAGAGGGGGTGGCTGGGGTGACTATGTTTTTTGGTTTTGTTTTGTAATTATTTTTTATTGATTTATTCATTCATTATCTTGACCTTTCCCAAATATTACACTGAGTTTTCCTTGGGCCTCTCTGTGTGATGTGGTTAAATGTTTAACCCTCCCTCCTCCATAAATAACCATATTTTATTGCATTTACACCAAAATCCTAAAGTCTACATTTGGGAGTGAGAGTCAACAAAATTAATGGCTTATTTCTTTAGCAAAATGCAAATGTTCCTCTACAAATCATACCATTACAGAAGCTGTGTGCACTTCAGCAGAATATAGGCACATGACAGCCACTCATCTTACCACACAAAAACAGCCCCCCCCCCCCAATACAAAGTAAAACCACTTAAAGTTGCATGTCCCTGCTCTAAGGCATAACTAGTGCTGCCTCCTGGGTTTTCCCCGCCCCTCTGTCTCTCAAACTCTGAAACTTCGATGGCACAGTAAAACTAGGCAGTGCTGTTTAAATATAAATCAAGATTATGTCACTGCACTGCCTATTTCTCACCTAAAATGTTTTATAGAGGTATTTTAGTGACCTTTTTAACTAAAATAGTGAGAGTTTATTAAATACAAAGATTCTGTTACTGAGTTACATTCCATAAAACTTCAATTAATAGACCACGCTATTATGTGCTTGAATCACTGAAGTCAACAGGCGCCTATATGGGACAGGCCTTTAATTCCTTTTACGGAAAACTCTTGCTCAGAAAAGATGGGAAAAATGATCAAATTGTTTATTTGAACAACTTGTATAAAAACAAGGCTTTGAATAACATATCAACTACAATTATTCATTTGATCTAGCTGCGACCTGCAAGGTGTCAGAGAGAGAGAGAGAGAGCATTATGACACTCTTTGTACAGCACTCGAGGATAATGGCACCCGACAGACTGACCCAACATCACTTTATCCTGTTCACAACTTGGATTCATCTTTATGAAAAAAACCCTTTTAATTATTTTCATCAGTGGACCCTTACGGATTAAAGGAACACTAATAACTTCTCAGGTAATCAAGGAAGGGACACATATACTGACTTTATGACAGCTACAGAGGAAGGGAGTCACCTTTTTTTTTGTCATGCTGGGAAATCTGAAGGAATTACGGTCTTCTCTGGTGCTCATGGTTTCAGTGAAATGAACTAAACGATAGACTTCTGAAGAATTTAACCGAGCTAACAACGTGTAGAATCTTTAAACATTTATATTTGTATGTTACTTTAACAGCTATCTAACGTTAGTTCCAGTGCCTAGCCAACAACTTGTTGTATACATTCAAAGAACTTCTACAAAATCGACCTGCATGGCAACCAGACCAGGCGTCTAATTGAGACAGGCCTTTACTCGTCAAAATGTGTAGCTACACTGGGCTAGTAAAAGGGACTGGGCGTTTAGTTGGGACTAGGCCTTTAATTGAAGTTTTACGGTGTTTCTCATCTCAGAAGTTCTCAGAGAAAAGTTTTAGTTTTCTGCTTAACTGTAACATGAGATCATGCCAGCCAGCCATCACTGTGTCAGACGGAAGAGTTTGCTATGTCTCACCTACCATCTGGTAGTTGTAGGTTTTCTCCCTCTTCAGCAAAAGCAGATAACACAGCCTTTTTTCTCTGGTCCTGTAGCACCAGTATCAAAAGTATTTGCGTCTCTCTACTGCATAGACAGCCCAGTTTTATGTGAGGACCCTCTTTATCTCTTTATATTGGTTAAATACTTCCTTAAGAGGTTTGCTGAGAATCCCAAAGGAATCCTGCTCAAAATGACACTGACAATAAGTGTATAAAATTTAAAGACAGATACTGTACAGTGTTGGAGAAAATAAAAGGGAAAGTCACCTCCAAAGTCAGAAGATATCACTGGACATGCCACTGACCTTGGCTTTCACACAGTGAGTGTTGCTGTTCTGAACAGGTACTTTTCTAATAAAACCCCACATAATTGTATAGCTGCCTAATAAAATACTCCTTCATTAATTTAAAAATAAAGCAAGCTTATTACTAGTCATGGATTCTCAAATATATTTTCCTTATTAATATTCATTAACATCTGGCTGTACTGTATTATAGTACAAGTGACTAACAATGTGACAAGCGGAGCACCCAGAGCAGCTAGCTACACATCCTTCAGCTGAATTACCACAAAGCCAGGCATCACAGGAAATACAACATACAGTCACACCCAAGATCAGTAGCACTGTGGTAAATAAGGCGATTTATTAAACACACAGGATTTAAAAACCTCCAATAATTCCCAACAACAGTATAAGGAGAGGAAGCAGTGCATTCAAGCTGAGATCAAAGCGCGCGAGCAACAATGCGGTATATAGCTTATCGTTGCCTGTGATCCGCGGCTCCTCAGCCAAAGCACCTGTGTGTACATTTCCCAGAAAAACAGCCTCTGGTGGTGATCATTACCTCTCCTCTGGAGTAGTGGGGTGGATCGTTAGCCAGCTTCAAGGAAACATCATGCTGTTAGCTCTCTGCATCTAGGGTCACACTGCTGTTTGCTTTTGTTCTTTTCAAAGTCTAATCTGCTCTCCTCCAGACATTTATCAACTTCCAGCTGTCAGTTTGCTGTTTTTTTCCCTTTTGTTTGTCTTATTGCTTGTTTAGATGGTAGAGCTGTAAACTCACAACCATGTTACTGTACTGTACAGGCTGGGCACACACTCGAAACAGAGGGTTCCAGCTTTCTTGTTTAAGTGCAATATCCTGCTATTTTCAGCTTTTTTTCTGTATCTGTGCAGCTGCACGTTGGCCCTGATCAGCTCTGCCCAGAGGAATAGTGGCTAATGTATGGAGGTGGTGGTTCTTAACAATTAACATAATTACAGTGTAAAGAGGGGAAGCCTGGACCGCCCTGCTCTGGTGAGCTTTGATCTCTTGTGGTTGAACTTGCTGAGCATTAAATGAAAACCTTTAACAGTGGAATTCTCCTCCGCACCAACATGTAGGGAGCTACCTGTCTGAGGAGTGAGCTCCTCTGTGCTATATACAGTAGCGCACAGTAGGTTTTATAGTCCACATTCATGTTGCTTTTAGGCACCTTTATTTCTACTGGTGATTTGGGTGTGTGACATTTTTAAAAACTGGGTATTAATTAGGCTGATTCCAGTGATTTTGGAGTCAGTTTATTTCAATTTGACTACTTTAGGCCAAGAAAAAGAATAAAGATTAATAAGAGATTCATTATTTCTCCATCTAATTCCAACTTTTACTCTGTAAGCGTTTGGAGAGGCTTCTGAAGCCATGTGAACCTTCATCTTTGGAAATAAATTGGCAATGCTTAATGCTCTAGGTCTGTGATTCCCCAATAATGTCCCAAAATGTTTGCTGGAAACAAATATGTACTCTGGTACTAATTACAGGGGTGGGGAAAACAAGTGATTTACTTCTACTTTACTACTACTTACTATTGCTATTTTGCAATTTTGTAATGATTGAGCTCAATATAATTCAAAAGTTTTTCTCATGGTAATCTAATGAGACATCATATCTATTTCAAGAAAGACAAAGCCAAAGCAAGAAAGCAGCCAATGGTGAACAGTCTGAGGAAACAAACCCTTTTAGCTGCTTGTACAGCAACTCAAATTTAGCCAGCCCAGCACACACTCTCCGCTGGATCAGTAAACTTTCTGTTGCTGCTGTGACACAGTTAGACCCTGCCATCTGTGAATCCCAGTGTTGTCTAGGTGCTGGGGTTTGTGCCGGCTGAATTTGAGTTGCTACAGCCACTACTGAGTCCGTCCCTGGAGCTTCTGCCCACACCCCTCCTAGCAAATAGTCTTTTACTGGTGCGGAGAGGCAGAGAGACTGCGGGGTAAATGAGCTAGCTAATTCTATTCTCATGTGCAGTCTAATAAACAGAGGGAGAGCACAGCTCTACAAAGGAATACATTTTACCCCTCAATCAATAAGTAGCGGTCAGAAGTATTTTTTATGCATACTATTGTAGATTGTAACATATATTTTAGTAAGTAAGTGAAGTTTATTCACCTCTCACTAAGTGAAGTCACAAAGTTCTTCACTGTAATAAAATTGTTAGAAAATAACATCATAAAAACAATTATTAGTTTATTTACCATTTATTTATGCAGTATATGATGCTGCTAAAATATAAGTCAGAAACACTGATGTGATGTTCTTTGTTTACTAAAATGAGTTTCATGATATAGAGTCTCTAAGTATATGATTCCACTTCCACTAAATAAAAATTGCAATAAACTCTAATATCAAATTGCAATAAAAATTGCAATGCATATAGAATAGGCACCCAAGAATTGTGAGGGTATTACCTTGGGAGATATGCATATCATCCCAGCCCTAACTACTTAAAGTGAAAATTGAGACAAAGTACAGAGACAGATATTTTCGTTAGACCTGTCTACATTCTGCCTGAGATAATACCAGGAAAAGTACTTATGTAAATGGTCTGTGATCCTGTCTGAAGAAAACATTAGCTGCAATTGTTGTAAGTTAAATTTGTTCCATTCAAAAGTACAATTAAGGTTTTTTTTCTCCATTTTAGTAGAAACATTCATAAGAAAAGAAAAAGTATTGTTTACATATTATTGAAAACACAAATTGCTGCAATTGAAGACACAACTGAATTTTTCGACTTAAGATTTTATCTCTTTTTTGGTTGTTTTTCCTACTAATTACTCAAAACAATATGAGCAATTTATTTGAGTTCTAGATTTTGACTTTGTTTTGATGAAGTTTAAAAGTAAAAAATAACTCCAACACTGACTCCAATCTGAGTGCACCTGCACAGAATACCTGCTAATAATCATTAATAATATTATCATGGTCTCTGGAACTAAAGAGAAAAGGATGGATGGATATGGTGTTCCTTGTTAGCTCAATCAGTATGCTGCCATATAGTGAATATGAAAAGGCTCTGCTCTAACTACAGTATCTGATCCAGTGAGCACCTGATAATAAGCGAGATCCACCTGCGGAAATCTATTCTCATTACTTTATATAGCATGGTGGATGTAGCACATGCATTATTCATGCTTTCTGCAATATCTTATTGACCTCTGTCAAGGACGTTTGGACAGGCATTCATCTTGACAAAATTGGCCAATCACAGCCACCAATTCGGACATATGCAAAATGCAGAGCTGGCGTACGATGTAGAATAATGTGGACTCTCACACTGCACGCTGCTGTGAGAGTGAAATGTATGCACAGAGGAGTCTAATGATACCTGCCTGCCGCTAATACAGCCTGAGACTGATAGTCTGAACAGTGCTTTGACCTTTGACCTTCTCACATTTGAATGCTGTGCTGCGGGCCAGCATTGTTTTTCTTCTGGTCTGTTGATTTGAATAATCCAACTATTTTGAAACCTGATAAAACATAGTCATATATCAGCGGTGACTGTCAAGTGAGCTTATGAATGAGCAGTCACTCCATCATCACTGTTAATTGTATTGAATTGTATTGTACTGCTGATATCATGAAGAATGTTGCTAATTAGCCAGACATTGTTGTTTGTAATGTTGCTCTCTGTGCAGCTGGAGATTGCTCTTGCTTCCTGTCTTGCTGTTGCTAATAGAGAAGGTTAAGTGTGTGCACAGCTTGATGGAAGCAGCAGACTCAAATTTCTCTGTAACTTTAAAATGGAAAGTTACCAGAACTTTGTAATTGATAATTCTTTCCTGCAATAATGGAGTTTAAACGCGGAACTGCAGATAAGTAAACAAAATGCTTTCCACTCAGATTTTCTGATGTTTTTCATCTAAAACAACATTCCTCTTAAAAATACCTAAAAACACACTGCCAACTACACAGAGTCATCAGACCCTCTGGTCGTCATCATATCCTCTTAACTTTATCAGTTTTAATACATCGAGTGGTTACATGAGCGTGTGTGACTGTCTTTGTCGTCCTGACCTGAGGTTATAAATGCGTTGAGTTAGCCTGACAGTCTCACTGGATTGACCAGACCAATGTGCAGAGGCAGGAAAGGAAATGTGTAATCCATCCATTTGGGGATGTCATGTTGATGGTTTGAAGAATAAGAAAGGAATTGTTGGTTATAACATTAGGGCTACCTATGTATGTGATGCTTCACCTGTTGAATGCCACTCTACAGTCTGATTATGATGTCTGATTTAGACTGTTTAACCGCCTGCATAGTTTCTGTTTTTGTACTCAACTAAAAACACTGTGGTTAATGTGTGGTTATGTTTGGGCATAAAACTCAGTGGTTATGGTTAAGAAAAGATCATGTTTTGGCTTAAAATATCTGCACAACTGCTGTCGGAAACGGTGCTGGTCTTTCACACAGGAGAAGCTCACTTTAAGTTTACAGCAAAAAATTTGTCATATTATAGCGAGGCAGTAACTTATAAGAGGAACATTTAATTGAAGCTGTTTTTCAACCACACTCATGCCACAGAACCACAGCAAAACACACCTCAAAGATTTAAACATCTGAGCGGCACTCTGTCAGAAGATTCCACGCGCAAATATCCGCATGGGACTGAGCTGGAAATGCAACAATGCCGGTGTGTATTTCAAAAGCACTGTCAATCACAAAGGGGCTCAGCCTTTTAGACAATTCCTCCAATCATCATGCATACACCGAGCGTCCTCTCCCACCTACCGCTCCAATAGGTCCCACGGAAGCTGAGCCTCCCTGGAAGTGACGATTTTGTCGCATTTATCCAATGACCGTCTCGCTTTGCTGCATGAAAAAAACCTGCTCAGCACTGTCTCATAGAATGCTTGGAGGCTCCGCGTCCACCGTGCTGACACGAGAATGTATGACAGGGAGGTTGTGTTTGAAAACTAGTGATAACCAGCTGACGTTTGAACATCATAGTCATGATGTTAAACGCATCCTAGAGCACGTGTAATGCAATGTAAATTCTTATTTTAATGTATATTCAATAGTGCATATTTGACCATTTCTTCTATTAAATTTTAGGGGAAGTTCAGCCTCCCTTGTTGTCTCAGAGCAATCGCCCCTGGTTAGAAATGCAGCAATAACTGACTTAAATGGTCCCAAACAGTGGTCTGTCTAGGTCTCACATCATCCACCATGTTCTCTACTTTCCATTCGGGTTACAGAAATGTACAATGCCAACATTTTCTTCTTGCAATTGGGATGCATGAAAAAGTCATTTGAAAAAACGAGTTGTTTTACAGCTACAGCATTTCAAGCATGTATCTATGACTGCTGCAGCATTACATGAATTAAAAATGGATGAGGTATCTTTGATTTGAGCCATATGATATTCTACACAGACATACAAGCACACACACACACACACACACACACACCAAAAATGTTGCTTTTCAGCTTGTATTTTTCCTGGAGCAGATTTTAAAGAAATTCCTGGGGAACACTTCAGTCTAAATACCCCATATTCCACCCTACAATGATATTGCTGGCTGTTGTTGAGGAGGTATACTGCTTTCAGTTGTAGACTGATGTTTCACTGCTGTAGTAATATTTATGTTGCTGAAGATATGAGCTGCATGCAGCTTGTTGTTGTTAAACTGATTCCATTATTTGTGTGTTTTCTGGGGTGACCAGTGTGGAAATTGTTTGCTATTGTTTGTATCTCTGGGTAATTGATAGGTGTGTGAAGGGGTACGCAATTTGCAACATGCAACACAACTTTTTCTTATAGCCATAACATAAAAAACAGATCTCGCTCTTAATCATCAGATTTTTTTTTCCAAATAAATCCTGCTGATTGCACAATACAAACAGGAACTGCTTGTAGCCACAGCAGCGTGATTCCATGATGTCAGTTTGCCAAAATGTGTATAAATAGCCTAAAACTATAGAGTGTACACTGGATAGTTTAAAATTTGATATTCAGATATTTAGTGAGATTCATCCTCAATAACTATTCGCCAGATTTGTTGCTCAGTGCGGAATAAAGCTTGACTCATATTCCACAGGTGTTATTTTTACCTCATGATCTAATACTGCAGCCTGGCATCTCAGTAACTGAACAGCAGTGGGACCATCTCAAAAATGCAAAACAGCTAAGAGAGCTTTTCAGATTTTTGTCAACAGCTTTTTAATTTTTTTCATAGACACTTTAGACCAACTCTCTCTTCATCCAGACCCTCTACCACTTCATGCAAAACCCCCTTTTTAAATTATGCAATACAGCCAATGAGCCATAAGGGCCCATGTTTTGTCAATAGCTCTCAATGTTGATCACTAACACGTCCGACAAACTTTACGCTCACGTTATATACACAACCTCCAGTTGTTAAAAATACATCACGCAACCTGGCTGCAGATATTTCTGAGACATAAACAGATAGCAGCTTTGCATTGCACCCCCCATGGTTACGTTGTCATTGTTGATTGTGTTTTTATTTCATGTGTTTCCAGGCGCCTGGACGGTGTTGTGTTTGACTGCGGTTGTGACATCCGCTGGATCCAACTGTGGCAGCAAAGAGGAGAGGCCGGGCTCCACACACAGCAGCTGTACTGCAGGAACGGAGCCTCCAAGATCCGACTGCACAACATGTACATCCACAACTGTGGTAAGAGGAGGAGGAGGAGGAGGGGAAGAGGAGGAGGGAGGTTGTGATGTGCATTTAAAAACAGAGGAAAAGAGAAAGGAAGGGGAGGCAGCAGAGGGGAAAGTGAGGGAGGGAAGGGGTGGAACGAAGAAAAAAAGAGCGGAGGGTGGAAAGGAGACTGGCTGACGGAAGGAGACAGGAAAAGCAGGAGGAGGAAGGAAAGGGTTAAAGGTGAAATAGAGGAAAGAGAAGAGGAGCAGGGAGACGAGTGGAGGCGAGAAGGGGAGGAGGTGTGACAGAGTTCAGAGGGTGAATCTGATGTGAGGAGCTGTGCGTTGATTCTGACAGAGGCTGGAGACTCTGCAGTATTATCTCCTGGTGGTGACTCATCCCTGTGACATCTAATGTGTGTGAGTGTGTGTACGTGTCCCAGTGCCTCCTTTGTGCTAATTTTGTTACATTAATGAAAAGTGATTAATTGATTTGGTGTGAAAATATGTAGACGCAGGCACTGACAGGTGTGTGTTAACATGAGCATACACTGTGTGTGTATTCATATGTGTGTGTGTGTGTGTGTGTGTGTGTGTGTGTTTTCAGATTTACCAGAGATCAGTGTGAGCCATAGCAGTGTGTTGGTGATGGAGGGTGACAATGTGACGGTGAGCTGCAATGGATCTGGATCACCGCTGCCTGAAGTGGACTGGACTGTCAGCGGCCTGCACTCCATCAACACACACCTGGTCAGGCACACACACACACACACACACACACACACACACACACACACAGACATACACATACAGCTGTAGATCCACTGTTATCAGAATGCTTTTATAGCTTTACAGCCACAAAATGACACTGAAAGAATGGCAGAATGGCTATTATTGAAAATGATGCCAAAATACCGAAACCGGTTATGTAACGTATATTTTTCTTTTTATGGACCATTAGCGCCCTTTGAGTCGTCTGATGTCACCAAGTCAAACACTGGTGATGGAAAGACACGCTTCAGAGGGCTCAACATTGCTTCTTTTGAATTACATGTTACCTCCATCCAGGCTAACATGTTGTTATCACCATAGCGGGAGAAATACTCAGATCCTTCACTTAACTGAAAGAAGCAGGACAACAGTGTTAAAAGGAAATCTAAAGAATTATTTCACAGCTGGAAAGATGGTCTTTTCATAAAACTAGGCAGTTCATGCGGTAAAAAGATGCAAATACTTTTGAAGTTTGTGCTACATGACCACATCAGACCATTACATGGCACTGCTAGATAGGCTCAGGAAACAATGCGGGGGCTGGCTGGTAACAAACAACCTTGAATTACAGTTAAACAGTGAACTAAGCTATATTTCTGAAAACATTTTAGGTGAGAAATAGGCAACACAATAACAGAATCTTAGTTTATATTTGATCAGCACTGACTAGTTTTATCATTTGATCTAAGTACTCTCAACCTTTATTTTTACAATACAGGAAGCAGTATGGTGCCCACTTTCTGTTCACAAATTCTTGTATTACAGCTAAACAGTGCAATAAAATATGTTTCTGAAGACATTTTAGGCCAGAAACAGAAAAGACAGTACCAGAATCATGGTTTATAGTTATTTAGGGCTGCCTAGCTTGACAGTTTAATTGGAGTTTGGTCAAAATTGTGAGAGAAAGATGGTGGTGGCAGACATACGAAAATGTAGAAGAACAATCTATAGTTTGAAAACAGTCAGAGAGTCAACGAAAATCCAAATTTCAGCAAAGAGATGGGCAGGGAGAACGGGGTGCTGGCAGAATTGAGGGAATTTCACTATAGTTCATTTACACATACTACCAACATTTTTATGTCTCTGTACCTGGCAATAGCCATGGCCGGCATTATGTTTTCAGGTTGTCCGTTCTTCCGTCCGTCCATCCATCTGTCCGTCCCATTCTTGTGAGCATTCTTAAATTATGGTGGTCAAAGGTCAAGGTTACTGTGACCTTGTCTGTCTCTGTCTGTGTGAAATTTCTTCAAATTTGGCGCAAACATTCACTTGGACTTGAATTGTTTAGATTTTGGTGGTCAAGGGTCAAAGGTCAAGGTCAGTGAGACCCTGCATCCATCTCAATCTCGTCTGCAACATCTCAGGAAAAGATTATTAGATCATGGTGGTCTAAGGTCAAAGTCACTGTGACCTTGTCTTTCTTATTCTCATGAACGTAATATCTCAAGAATGCCTTCAGGGAATTTCTTTAAATTTAGCACAAATGTCCACTTGGACTCAAAAAAATGAACTGATAGGATTTCGGTGGTCAAAGGTCAAGGTCAGCGTGACCTTGTCTGTCTCATTCTTGTGAACATGATATCCCAAGTTTGGGCCATCACTCAAGAATTTGTATGCTTTTTATGATACAACTTCGCACAAATTTCTAATAGGATAAAATAATAAAGTGATGACATTTTAGTTTCAAAAGGTGAAAATCAGCTTCACTGTGACATCATAAAGTTCTGCATAAAACACTTTTCTGGCCATTATTCTTCATTTCTCAGGAACAGAAGGGGAGATATTTGGTCCAGTACTTAATTGGGGACACTCATCTTGGGTGCCCACTTTGAAACTGTGCTGATTATATAGATCTTCTGTGCTATTAGGGAGACAATGGATGTGAAGCATTCATGTTTTCACAGACAAATTGTAAGTGAAACTTGACTGCAGGGCGTTAATTCTAGTTATCATACAAAGCTGGCTTTTTAAAGCTCCCTTTAAGTAAAAGTACAGAGGTATTATTGCAGTACTCCCTGTATGATGAGGATACTTTTATCCAGAATGAGCACAATAGGTTGATTCAACAACATGATTACAACCTTGAAAAGTGCAAGAACCCTGCAAGTACATCAACCTTATCAAATATGCTAATCTATTTCAAGTGCTGCATTTAGAGATAATTGGTGAAAGATTTTTTTTCTTTTTTTTTGACCAAGGTGAAGTCTGAACAGATGAGTTCTCAGACTGCAGTGTGCTGAGTGTCCACCATTTGTGAAGCCAGGACAGCAAACAGTCGTGATAAATGGCCTCTATGACTGATTTATTGTTTTATTTGACATCATTAGATTGTTAATACTGATTCAACAATGTGTAAGCAGCATTTGACTCTTGTCAGTGGTTGAGGTGGTATACGTTTTAACTTCTGTGTTGGGTAATATACTCCAGTGGACTGGGCCCCTGCAAAGGGTCACCAGATAAATCATAGAGGTTATGAGATGATTAATAGGAAAGGAAAGAAGAAAAAAAGTTAAGTTTTACAAATTCATATTCATACTTCTGACTTATCCTCTGATCTCTGCTTTTCATGAAATATTGGATAATTTGACCTCTCTGCATTTTGAAGATATTCAAATGAAACCATCTGAGAAGTTTAAAGGAAAATCATCTATTTGGAACTTTAAGACATCAGAAACATGAGAAGAGTTTTTTTATGGGTCTTTAACAATCTATTGTATTTTATACAAGCTTGATTTTTCTTGTAAAAACTGGTCACTATGTCTCTATATGTTGTTATCTATTATTTCTCATCCAGCCATTTTTGTTAACATATAGGACTGATTTGTGACCCTTGGATAAAGGTATCTTGAAGGACAGAATGCTCTTATTTTGACATAAATACAACATGAGTAGAGCCAAAAATAAGATTAACACTCACATGATTGGCTGAGTGCTGATGATGTCTTTGCACACACATAAAGTACAGAAGGCATGCTGGGAAAGCTCATGCACCAAGGGAATAGACTCATGGACATCGATTTTACTTTATATCTGTTCCTGCATTGTTACTGGTGCTGTTTTGTAATGTATTGTACTCCACAATGTTCTCACTTTTTCCACATTGTCATTATTGATGCAGTCAGTTATTGTAGGAGAATCGGGTTATAGTATGAAAGATGATGTTTACACTATTAGTGAGGTTCATACACCACTAATGACCAACCTGGTGGATGAATTTGGATTGGTTATTTTACTTAGTTTTATTTTAATGTTTTGCTCTATATTAAAAAATATCATTGTGATAAATAGAGATACCAGATTGTAGTCGTTTCTAAATAATCTGCATGTTCTCATCTTAAATCATAATTATATGATATCATACTGTATCTAAATATTAGTTAATTTATAGGACATAAGCCTAAAAACTCATAATCATGACTTGTTGCCATGTCAACAGCTCCAAAGAGATTTTAAGCATGCTTTAAAGCACTAGAAATCCAGACTTGTGTCATATCATCAACAATCGAGTCAGGCCAACTCACTTATTCCCATGTGGAGAACAAGGCCTTGGATTAACCTGCTCTGTGGCTCTTAAATTAGATTTGCAGCATCACTTACCATGATGATCTACCCCTGTGCAAAAGAAGCTAGTTTTGAGAGAGTGAGAGTCCTGGCTTGAACCCACAGTGAGCCAGCTAACCCAGGCCCCAGGGACGTCACAGCAATAACAACAGCAGAGATAAACAGCAAGGAGAGGAGAACAGCGGTGTCTGAAAATGCCGTGTGGCTGTATTTGTCATCTGTGTCTTTAATGCTCGAGGTGACTTTACAGATGAAAGTCACCTCAGCCTCGGGCTCGATGTTTGAGGGTAGACTGATACTGTAGCTCATCAGGATGAGTGAGGTGTTGGGGAACCTGGCCAACTGAAGAAAACGAGGGAAGCATAAGCATTGTATTTGGCTACTTAAAGGTGAAAAGCTGTGAATCAGTCACATTAGTGCCAAAATTTACAATATACATTTACACTCTACATGATTGCTGCAGTTTAAGGCCTACATTTATAAAATCAGACTACAACACTACATTGATTAATTCCCACTGTTAGAGGGTACTCCTTCATTTTATTCTCTATTATTTAATCAATAATTCAATTTTATTTTAATTTAGTAATTACATAATTAAACCCCAGTAATATAATTGCATATGCCGTATATCTTTCACATACCTTAATGCATCACTCTTCTCTATCTGTCCTCCTCTTTCTCTCTCCCTAGTCCAATGTATACTGGCCAAACATCCACTCTATCAACCTGACTCTTTTCAACATCAGCCGAGATGACAACAACTTCCAGCTGACCTGCATTGCGGAGAACGTGGTGGGGATGACCAACTCCTCCATCCAGCTCAACGTACAATGTGAGTTGGAGCTCTACAATGGTTAAATCTATGGAAACTCCACCGTGCACTGCAGACCAAGGCTACTTTTATGGCTATAGTGGACTCAGTAGTTCACGGCCAGTGACACACATTTGAAATGTACACCACAGGTTCTCTCTATAAATGACCTGCTTCTACCTTGTGTACCTTGTTGCATAAATGTTCACATTAATAAGTAAACATCACTTCCTTGAAATGAGTAAAACTCTGTATTGCAAAGCAAAAATCAGAGTCAAATTTCTTGTATGTGCACACATACCAGGCCAGTGAAACTGATTCTGATTCTCAGTAGCATGGTCTGAACATACTGTAGAGTAATATCATCAGGACAGCAATGGCATAAGAAAAGCATCTGGGACTGAAAAATGAAGCTAACGCTAAAAACATGCTAAAAACTGCACTTCCTCTAATGACCACTTGAGGCTGGCTTCAAAGTGAGTCAGTCTTCATAGACCCTCCTGTTAAATGCCCAACTTTACTGCGGAAATAAACATTTTTACAGCCTGGTACAAAAAAAAATCATGAGGTGAATATTTATATAACTCACTTATTTTAATTTCATTAAGACTTAAACTTACACATAAGAAGGAACGTGGCGACTTTGACTGACAGACCAAAATATATCGGTCAGATCCATCTCTTGCGCCTCCTCAGTTCCACCCTCTCATTCAAATATGTTCACCTCTGGCTCCAAAGATCTAAGATGGTGACAGCTAAAATGCCAGACTCAAGGCCTTAAAGACTGGGAGTCCACAAACCAGTGGGTGATGTCATGGTGGCTATGACCATCATTTTTACACAGTCTATGGACTACAGTCTAATCTAACTGATTACATCAGTTTTTTGGATTTCATATAATATGGCCATTAGCATTTTTTACTAGAAGTCACTAGAAAAAGGTACAAGAAGCTAACACCAGCATGCTAACATGTTCACAATGCTATTGCTGATGTTAGGCTAGTATAATGTCATCATTTGTGAGTGTTATAGTTTTCGCATGAGCCCTATTAAACAGAGTGCAGCTAATGCTGATGGAAATGTCATTACTTTAGCAAGTAAACCATAGTACTGGACGAATGTTAATTTTGACCTAATGATGGTGCCAGAGTACAAAAGTTATTTCAATTTGAGAGAATGTGAATGTCTGTGCAAAATTTCATAGCGATTCATTCAATAGTTGTCAAGATACGTTGCTAAATGACAAATACTGTCAGCCTCAGAGTGACGTTGAAGGAAAACTCAGATGGTGGACTTTTAGACCAATATTGCCTCCTCTAGATCCATGCAACTAGCGAGGTTTAAAATGCTAGGGTGTCAGCTTGTTTGCTCTTGCATAGTCAGTAAGATTGAGTATTAGATCTTATTTGATCGCTCTCCATTAATGCTCTGAATATGATTCTAATGCTTAAAATGTGAAATTATGCTGCTCTGTGGTTGAAGGTGCTAATCACTGAACACTGCTGGTGTAGTAATTGTTTGGAATCAAATCTAAGCCAACCACTGAGCTAGTGGCTTATCCACATTAGACCCATCAACTTATCTGGGGACAACCATGGTTAAGCAGCCAGACTGCTATGATTAATAATCCAGTGCACCAAAAGACAGCACATGTTGAAAATACTTTGAGTGATGAAGTGACATTTGCACGGTTGACAGCTTCATTGTTAGTCTTCTGCCTGTCAGTCATTTTGGGAGGCAAACATCAAGGTCCCACAGCTACTGTAACTATTTGTTTATAGCCAAGACAAGCTGGCTTAGGTGGTTTTAAAGGAATACTTCACACCACAGATGACCGTTTGTATTTCAGTTACTCAACTTGTGTTACACTGACTTCACAAATAAGACTTTGTTTTTCTCGCATGCCTCCGGTGAACCAAGGATCCAGAAATTGAGAAAATTCTTGATGAATTGAAGCATAGGGGGCCACGTTTAACAACGGCAAAACTACATCAAAACATTTGCTTACAAACTCTGTCATAGCTCCTGCAGTTATAATCCAAGCCTCATTTATCCAGTCATATGCTCAGTACTTCCCACATACATTACCTTGCCGTCAGCCCTTTCCAACAGGGACTGAAAGTGAAACTTGTCTATGCTCTCTTCAAAGCCAGATTCCACTGACAAAAATAATATTACTTCATTGAACACAGGAGCTGCTGGTCTACCACTGCCTCCATCACCTCACCTCCTCCTGTTACTGTGTAACTTTGGTGTTTTAAAGTGTTAGTTCAGATTCACCAAAGTCACACAATAACAAACAAAATACCAGTCTAGGCAGTGGTAGGCCAGCGGCTTCCTATTTCACCAAGGTGAAATTGTTGTTTTTGTTTGTAGTCTGGCTTTGAAGAGAGCAGAGATGACATTTCACTTTCAGTTCAGCTCCCCATTGAAAGGGGCTGTCTGTTTGGGATGTACTGATCATGTGGGTGCTTTGATAAAGTTTTGCTGTTGTTAAACACAGTCAAGAATTTTCCCCATTTTTTAAATTTTTTTGTTCACCATAGGCATGCAAGAAAAACAAAGTTTCCTTTACAAATTCAGTGTAACAACAGGTGAGAATTTGATACACAAATGGCCATTTGGGTGAGTGAAGTATTCCTTGAAAGACAGTAGATCTGCTGGCGGTGGTTCTGAATGACCATAGGGAACAACTAACACCAGTGGTTTCCTGGCTCAATAACTTTACTGTTTTGGTTCACTCTACCACTCTCATCAGTGTTGTTTCCAGAGGCAGGAGGCAGAAAAAGGTCTGATAAATGGACTGTACACTACCTGCCCAGCACTATTTGGGTGACAAAGTGAGCGACTTACTTGTGAACATAATGGAATATTTATTGGCTAAAAAGCCAAATTCTTCTTTCAGGAGCTGATAGAGAGCAGCACAGAGCTATGGTTAAAGGAAAGTGAATATTAATGATTCATGATCAGAAACATGATTTCAAACAGCTAGCAAGTTGGCTACATCAACTTAGAAGGTCCTAGTACAGCTCGTCTGTGTGTGATGCTTGTTTCCGCTGCCTTTAAGTGGCCAAAAAAATCAGTTAATTCATGTTTAACCAACTAAATTTAACGACACGTGGGATGTGGGACTCAAATTGTGGACTACAGTGTCCAAGTCCTGTTCTTTGTACAATCAACTATAAACCAACCATACTTAAATGTAATTCAGACAGTAATCACATTTCCTCCAAAATGATTTTCTTTTCAAAGCACATAAGTATATATACAAATGTTGTAAGAGACAGAGCTGTCTGTACAGATTTGCAGCTATTTTGATGAACAGCTCATGCTCAGTGAATTGAAGGAAATGGACATAATGACTGTGTTACCTCAGTCTTGTTGAATCACCTTAAATTATCTTAAATCAATAACAACATGTTGCATTATGCTATCAGGATTATTGTATCAACTGTGAATAGACTTGGTTATATGGAGATGTTATTAGTTGATGTTTTTGGGCTCTCTGTCATATCTCTAAAGTTCTGTAACATGTAGGTCACAATAGAAAGTGGTTATGTTTTAGTTTAGCTGGACAAAATGTGGCAGAAAGCAAAGACTAACACTGTAAGTCAAGAAAATAAAATCCTTCTTTTAGAATGCAGCTGGTACAGTATGAATGCTCAGAGGCAGGACCACTGGTTTTCTTCTGCATGAGATGTGTTTCATGGCAGCTTTGATGGACCTATGTTAGGGACTGAAATATATCTTATATTAATGACACTGACAGTCTAAGAGAATAATTTACAGCAGGAAAAAAATCACCTTTATCAAGCAGAACAGCCAAATTATGCAGGTACATTTAGAATGCAATGAGGTGTTGCACAGTTACAAACCAAATGAAATTGATGTAGCCAATTAGCAAGAATATACCCTCCAGCCCACATGAAAGCTCAGCCTTGATCTGAGCGGGAAGAGAAAAGAGAAAAAAAAAAAAAACACCTTCAGCAATGATAAAGCAATGATTTGGTAACCATCGGAATGTTCCTCTAATATCCAGACCACGAATTACACTATACATGTCAGCTCTTACATAAGTTTACCCTGTGGATTGCCCCAGGGCAGATTTGGAACGGACTGTATTCAAAGCTAATATTTATCAAAGGTGTCTGACATTTTTCTCTTTGTAGCAAGTTCGCTGTTGTAGAGCACAATCTATTGTGGCTGTTTGCAATGCATCACGCTACAGGACAGGGGAGATTTGTCACCAATTCAAACACTCCCTACCGGAGCAGAGCTGCTAAGGACCATGCTAGAATGACAGATTGACTTTGCAACATCTAGTCTTCAGGGCTTCCTCCTCACGGACAGACACTCTATGGATGTACATCTCCAGGCATTTTTTTTTTCTGTTGACACTCTCTGCTGGTGCTGCAAATTAACTTATTAATTTTTCACCACATGCTCCGATGGTAATTACATTTCCTCCCCTGTGCAGCCTATTGTCTCTGGAAATGTCATAAAATAGCTTAAACTGCTGCTCTGATTAGGGAGTAATCTGATTGACAGCGAAATTACCAGCCGTCAAGTAACATTCTCTGCATTCAAAGATGAGTTCCCTACTTTAGCGAAACTGTAATTAACCACAATGCAAATTCTGCAGACCCATTGTTCTGCTGCTGTCTGCAACAATAGCAGCTCTACAGCATTGTGGACTCACATAACTTACCATGTTTTTCCTTTAGTCCTACTGTGTAGGCAGGTGCTGCTCTCCATCAAGGACAAGGCACTGACTAACGCCTGTGTTAGTCGTTACGTTCCCTGAGTAGCTCTACAGGTAGAGCAAACATCAGCCCTAATAATGAGTGGGACTGTGGGAATGAATTGATTCCATCCCTCGAGAGACTCTACATAATATCACTGTGCTGCCTCTTACAGGTTAAAATCTTAATCACTATGTGGTTTATCCCAGAGGGAATATCTGCCCAGTGAAACTCCCCTGTCATCGTCAGCCATGATGTCCTATCTGGCTGGAACATGGCATTTGAAATATGCCACCAGTGTTACCACTAGATAACATTGCTCAACTAGCCTTGCATTCAGTGTTCTCACTGATCAAAGGCATGTAGTTATCAAAGCTTGTCATCTATATGAGCACCACGAGGACACCATGTTGTTACCGACCAGTATGGAGTGCTGTAATGACTTGTATTGTATTGACTGAGACGGAGGTGACAGCCATGCTGAGGGGAAAATGGATCGGTCGCTAACTGTCCATCAACGAGAATTTCAAGTTTTTTTTCCTCCTCTCTTTTTCTGTCTTTCGGCTGCACAGCTATACGCCGCCCGCACTTCATGCCCATCTTCCTCCCTCCTCTCTCTTTCTTTTCTCTCTGCTCTATCTTTTCTCTTTTTTCCTGCGCTCAAAATCACAGCTCTGCACACGCCCCCACACCAGCACGTTCACACACATACACACACACACACATGCCTTAGCCTTTAGTGCAATTGAATGACTTTATTGTCACTATTGTCTAGCAGGAACAATATCACCAAAGCAATTTATGAAATGACAGCTTTCAAACACCGAGAAACACTTTATTCATCTTTTTTTACTAGATGATTATTTGGTTTGAAAACACAGGCAATCCATTGGTACACAGTCAACGACAGTCATAATGACCAGGGCAGTTACTTTTATTATCAGCCTATCTGACAATCGTTCATGAAATTATCAATCACAGTCTATCACTACCATTATGATGGGGCTTTGTTAAACAGAGCTAGTTTGTATGCCATGTTGTCCGACCACGTCAAAGTATAGAAGTGTTTCTACCTGTTCTGGAAGGCCACACTAGAAGACATTTAGAAATTGGGGTCACGGCTTACATTTCCTGAGAGTCTGTCCTGGAAGGCATTGATAGCGTTGTGTTTGGTTGTTCATATTAAAGAATGACAGAAACAGTTGTGTTAAGAATGAAAAGAGAGGGAGCATGAGACAGATTTTGAATTCCAAAGTCCAGAAGGTGTGGGGGGAGGGGGGGTTAATAAGCTTTTCAACCATCCGACAAGCAGTTTTGATGAAGCTTATTGGCTCCTTTACAGCAACAACAACAAAAAAAGAAACACCCAGGCTGGAGTACCATCTGATCAAAGTGATCAAAATGGGCCAAGGGGGCAACTGCCCTGTGCTCATGGACACCCAGGGACCCAAAATGCTCCAGTTTCTATGAGTGTCAACAGGTTGTATGTAATTAAAGTAAGTGCAAAGTGGTTACAACTTTGCACTGCAGAAGAGCAGCTAAGACAGGCACTGTGTTATAACCTTATGTTGGCCTTATTTTGGAGACACCCTTTTAGCCATTTTAACAGCATCCCAATGACAGCCATCTGGTTCATCACATTGGTCTAGACTGAAATATATCTCCACAACTATTACATGGATTGCCATTGAACTTTGAACAGATATTAATGGTCACCAGAGAGTCGAGTCTTAATGACTTTGAGGTTTCACTGACCTTTCCTTTGGTGCCACCAGCAGATCAAAGTTTTTATTCAGCAAAAATCAACATCTGCCAGCTGTGTTGACACAAAATTTTGTAAAGACCTTAAAGGAGAAGTCCAGTATTTTGCACTTTGAGCCCCATTCCTGGGTTGTTTATGATGAAATAGAGTGCTTAAGACCAAAATCTTGATGGTTGCTCCTTCTCTGACAGTTTGAGAGAATTTGGCTTTCCCCTGCCTGGCTTAACAATGCTGTCTATGGCCATGTGTAAATCTGTCCTAAAACCACCTTAAACGTTCGTTTTCAAAGCCATGAAACTCACCGAGTGGTCAGTGGTGTTCGTTGATGTTCTGACATAAAAATCGTAGCAAACTGTGGTTTCCGTGATGATTTATTTGACATTTTGTCCATGCATTGATTTGCTATAGGAAGCCTCATTGTCCGTTGGTAGTAATCCGCCACCGGAAACGGAAAGGGGGTTGTTTACGACAAGGTTGTAGTCATTGTAGTCTTTTAGCTCAGCAAAAGTACCGGCTCGACAGTTGCTGACTCCCGCAGTCGCTGACCGCACAAAACTTGCCCATTTTCACTCGCTAGTAAACAACCTTCGCAGTACGATGCCTTTGAACACAACGCCAGCCTTCTTCCTCTGCTTCTTTCTGTGTCCCATTACATTGCAATCGTTTCCTGCTGGTTGGCGACACCCACGTAAAGGAGCATTATCGCCATCAAGTGGGCTGGAGTGTATAACGCTTCAGGGTCAAACAAACGATCAAGCGGAAGTTTACACACGGGTGTGAGGCAGCTGAAAAAATAGTTCCACAATCCAGATGAATAGCGAAAACACAGATGGAAACCACAGTTTGCTACGATTTTTATGTTGGAACAGCAACGAACACCACTGACCAATCGGTGAGTTTCATGGCTTTGAAAACAAACGTTTAAGGTGGTTTTAGGACAGATTTACACATGACCATAGACAGCATTGTTAAGCCAGGCAGGGGAAAGCCAAATTCTCTCAAATTCTTGGAGAAGAAGCAATCGTCAAGATTTTGGTCTTAACCACTCCATTTCATCATAAACAACCCAGGAATGGGGCTCAAAGTGCAAAATACCAGACTTCTCCTTTAATGTTACCCAGAGGATAAATCCTACTGACTTTGGGGATCTCCTGACTTTTCATCTAGAGCCACCATGAGGTTAACATTTGTGGTTCTGAATGAAATGTCTCTACAAGTAATGGATGGAGTGCCATGAAATTAGCTTCAGACATTCATGTCCTTCTCACAAAAAATTGTAACAATCGCAAATTTTGGACCTAATACCTGCATTTACATCAACCTCAGCTGTGCTTTAGCATGCTAACATGCTAAACTAAGATGGAAAATATGGTTAACACTACACCTGCTAAACATAAGCATGGGAATAGTGTTATTATGAGGGATTCCAAGGTATCTCCCTGCATATCTGTGTCTGTGAGTTCTCAATAGAGCATGAAATGAGCCAAAAAAAACAATCTATAAAGGAAAAAAAAATTGTCATCATGAACATGTTGCCATGTTGGTGTTAACGTGTTTTCCCCACACAGAAAACCTAATCCAAGTCCTATTACTCACTGGAAATCTGGACAAACAATGGAGCTGCCATAAAGTCTGCCTTGTGTACTGTTCTTGCAGTAATGGGAACTTGGAGGCTTAGAGGGTACATACACAATACACAAAGGATCATAGGTATGGGGGAGGCAATAGGGGCTGAACAAGAAACTTTTGCCCTGGCTGCTTGGAACAGGTTAATCCGGCCATGCAAATCCCTTATTTGATGCTTGTGAGAATCAAATATTTGGTATGTTTAATTAACAAACACTTTGAATAACCCTGGCCCTATTTCTAATTAAATTGTAGTCTGATAATATGTACTAGTAGCACATAGCATGAAACTGCAGGTGGGGATTTGTCTGGGCAGCTGTAGGGTTGTCTGAATGACAACATAAACACATGCGTACAACCATGATACAGCAAATGTAAATAGGATTGCTCACACATGCCTATAGAAATTGCAGCTTTCATTGGGCCTAAACAAAAAGCAAAGCAGTGGTGTATAATGAGTATATGTGTAAGTAGTGGAGGTGGGTGGATAGGTTTGCGGGTAGGGTGGGGTGGGGTGGGGTGGGGGTAGGGAGGTGGGGTGTCTAGTATGTAGAACAGACACATAGAGAGACTGCCAGGTAATTCCATCTGCCAAATATTTCCTTTTGATGATGTAGCTGCAAGAGTGACTCATCCCAAAGACAAATCAGTGGATGAATTGTTTATGAAATGTATCTGATGGTATTAAAGTGATAAATTGCCTCTCAGCTTGGCGACGTTGTGGATCCAGAGGTGTGTTGCTGAACATCAGGAGAGAGAAGCTATGTGCTTGTTTATAGAGAGGAGATTCCTCTTTCTATTTCAAGCAAAAGGAGTCCCTCTCTCTGTTTGTTTTCCTTACTGTCCTGTGCACTGCTGCAATATGTAACTCACGGTAAAAGGCTCATTGCCACTCCCAAGCAAGAAACCTGCCTCCTAAATGTCATGCTTCCCAAAACAAATCAAAACAGCTTTGTGTTTAGTCTGCTGAAGCATTTCTTTTGAGGTTCTTCAAAGAACTAGGGCAGGTTTTCATCAGCCCAAGGGTTGTGGAACTTTCTCTTAAAGGTCTTTGTAATACTTCAAGTCACATTGTAACATAAAAATCAGACAGACTGATGAGGGTTTCAAGAGGGGAAAATAACTTTTATGAGATCCAGGAAGTGCTCATTCTGCTCTCCCTGCTGCTATGGATTGAGTGTCAGTATGCCTAAAATGTTTATATGATTTAAATGGCATGGTTTGTTTTCTTCTTCACTGCAGTTCCTCCAGTCATTCTGAGGCTGGCTGAGCCCGAGCAGCGCCATGATACCTGCATCGAGTTTACAGTTCGGGGTTACCCCCATCCCAAGCTGCGTTGGTTCTACAAGCAAAAGGAGATTGTCCAGAACGATTACATTCGAACTGAGATGGACTTCTACCAGGACTATCTGGAAGGCTGTCTGACCTTCCAGAACCCAACACACATCAACAATGGGAACTACACTCTGGAGGCCAGCAACCCTCTGGGAACAGTCTCCAAGACAGTGTATGGTCACTTCCTTATGGACCCAGGTATTGATGAAGGTGAGTGGTACGTTTCTGCTTGGTGGCTATTAGTCACTGTGCTTGTGGTTGATGAGTGATGCACTGTTGGCAGCTGGCAGCAGTGATGTCCCCATAATCACAATAGTGAGTATACTCATGGGTAAAACATCATTTATACAATGCTTATTAAGACATTTTTACTGCCTGAACATCGCCTTCATTCTTCTGGGTTTAAATAAAAATAAAAGCACAGGAGAAAAGAAGCAATACTGCCAAGTAACTCCCCGATTCCCACAAGAGCTAACATGGCCCACTTTTTGGGGAATGAGCCTCACGATTGGAACAAGTCTTCGACTAGTTGAATTCTTGTTTAAACTACCTGTTGTATGAATTACAGGTTCCATCCCAGGTGGAAGAACTATTGGGAGCTTTTAGTTTTTATTAAAATCTCCCTTTGCAGGGTGCAGGTTGTGGAGCTGATCCCTGCTGGCTGGATCACAGCCAGGGTTCATCCACAGTTCAGTCAGGTAGATTGTTCGCTTGCAGTTCATCCTGAGTTCACAGGGAGGGGGAATAAACCCACAAAGACTGGCAAATTTCTCCCCATGGTCAATATTCCAAGGTTAATACCTTGTGTCAATTTATTGGCATAGCATGACTTTCTCTGTCTTCTCTTTTGCAGACTTAGAGGAACTAGGTGAGTGTTTCTATTTTGAAATTCAACCCTGCTATTATTTTTTATTATTATTTGTATTTTCTTCAACTAC
The DNA here is from genome assembly GCA_019142605.1 of Cephalopholis sonnerati. NCBI lineage: Eukaryota > Metazoa > Chordata > Actinopteri > Perciformes > Serranidae > Cephalopholis > Cephalopholis sonnerati. The sequence goes on from JAGQAX010000001.1 coordinate 12,650,784, forward strand.
TTGTTTGTTTGGTGTCAGTATGCACACGCAAACACATCACTTATTGTTGGACTATCACTGTTAAGATAGTAACCATGGAGAAATTTGTTCACTTTGTGTTGCAATTCATAAAAAGCTGTTAAGCACTGCTGCTCAGTTTCTGGATCCTGATAGTATTGTTAATCTCCAGGAAGGCTTTGCAAAACATAGCATTCAGACTGAATGCTTTATTCATCTACATGCCTTGCTCAAGGGCACCGCGAGTTAGTGATCTGGTGGATGACTCTGATCACCCCAGACAGTCCCAAGATTTGAACTGCCAACGTCAGAGTCCAAAAACCTGCTTTTTTTCAGGTTGTTTGAGGTCTCCAAAGCAGGACAGCATTCAGCTCAGTGGTTTCCTAAATTCACCAGACACTTCTTTGCCTGTTTTTATGGGGGATTTGATGCTTCAGTGATGCCCTGATTTACCCTTGTACGTTTCCATACACTCTCACAGTGAAGTAACCTGTATAGCCACAGTCTGTTTCTGCTGGTTTGCTAAGCCCTGCTCCCCTTAGTTACTGTTTCAACTGTTGATGGCGATGGTAGATTTACCACTTAAAAATTCTTGATTATTGTTTTAAGCAATGGGTGGTAGACAAAAGCAGGCTTCTCTTTATAGCATGCAACTTTGCCAGATTTTATCGACTGTAGCTAATAAGCAAATAGTTTTAGCTAGTATTTATGCTTGAATGTTTCAGGATGACTCATTTTGCAAACAAGAACTATGTTAAGAGTCTTTAACATGCTCTTGATAGTTGCATGCATGCATATCTCAGGTAACCTTCATGCACATGGGAACATATTTTCGCTAAGGGGTGCTGCTCAGTAGAAATGTGTACGCATGATGTAGGCTACGTGAGCATGTTTAGATGGAAGCTACAGGAAAACTGCTACGATGGACTTTCATTGATGGTTCCATCAGTCTAAAGAAGGTGCGCACCCTCACCTCAGAAACAATTTCTCTTGAGACTGCATGTGCCAAAATCTCTGAATGATGTTGGACTTCCAATTGTCTCTTCATTGTAGACACTTTTAGCAAGTTTAGTGGACCATGACCCTCGCACTTTGACCTGGCGTGATGATGCTGTCACATCAGATTGGAGGACTTAATTAAAGCCACACATTTTAAACATACGTTTTTCATATATTTTCTGACAGGCACCTGACAGCGTATGCTGTTCAGAATTAAAACCAAATGTTAAGATAGCTCAACAGTTATGGTAAAATAGCCATTTACAGACTGTGTTGTTCCAGCTCTTTTCAATAAGGGGTGCTACAGCAACTACCTTCCTGTGCCCATGGTAAGGTTGGCAGGACTGGGTTATGTGAAAATTCCCCAAATCTAATAAAGAGAAAGAGACAAGTTAGCTCTTTGCAGAAGTTTGACACTGCGCTCATATGTCGGTTAGCGCTGATAACGGGATAGAATAGGATAGAAAATAAAAAGACAGAACTTTATTTATCCCAAAGGGAAATTCAAAACGTAGCACCCACCCTCCTGTTCTCCCCTGGTTAACACCTTTGAGTGTTAACCAGAAGTGAGCACTGTTAGCTGCTGTCCACTTGTTCAGCCATTTCCATGTTAAGAACAGTGTCAGCTTGCTCTGAATTTTGCAAAGAGCCCCTCTAAACTTTAGATTATTTTTGGTTTTGGAAAAGTTTAAAAAGGACAGCATCCTTCAAACTCTGGTAATCAGCTCCATGCAAACTGCCTCAACATGTGGAGAAACCCAAAGTCAGGCAGACTGAGCTTGACATGCAACAGTCGTTTGACTTTAAGGGCACCCCAGGTTTTAGTTATCTACTTAAAGGGAGTTGTATTCAGCAACTCAGCGGGCATAACGCTTCCTCTCTAACCCTTAACTAACCAGCCGTGATGTAAACAAGCTAGTTTACCACCCCGTTAGCTGGTAATGTGTGAATGTTTGTGAAGCGGTAAGTGCAGTCATATTGCTGGAACGATGCTTTGGCCCACTCTCACAGTGACTCGTAAATCTCCTGTGTGTGATGTGTGGTTTGGCCACAGGCTGTTGTGGCAGCCTCACTGTTGACGGCTTAAACTAAGTGGGCTGGTCTGATCTCTGACCTTCATCAGACTCTTCTTCCATCTCCATATGAGGCCATTCTTTCTAATCAGCCATGGATTATAAAGCTGCAGCATGGCCAGGGATGGAGACGGATGGACGCCGCCGATTGTGTGGCGAGCTGCATTAGGCAGCAACGACTTTGTGCCGCCACACATGTACGCACACTCGCACACACAGCTTCTGGGAGTGAGGCAGGTGAGGGAGAGGTGTTTAGGTGATGAGAGTGTGAAACATTATAGCAGCGGTGTGTGAGGGAGTTCAGCCGTGGAAGGGAGACTGACAGGCTGACTGATACTAACACTGCCGAGGAGAGAGGAGGGCAGAGGGAGGAGAGGGGAGAGGGATGTGGGCAGGGAAGGAGGGACAGAGCGATGGTAGTCAGGGCACACACACTCACACACTGAGCAATGCACTTTAGTGTACTGTGTGTGTCTGAGCCAGTGGCAGCCAGTCTACCATGTGGCCATTAATTTGCCCACAATTACTCTCTGATGTCCTGGCTGGAGGCCTCAGACTGGAGTTTCCCTGACACCAGTTCATTTCGTTTCATGGCTCTGTCTCTGTCCTCTTCTCCTTACCCTCCCAAGACCTCCGCTGTTTGCCAAAACTCTCATTTGTAGAGGTGTGTCATGTAGCAATTTAACACCAAGAGATTAATTTCAGGATCATTTTGAGACATTAATATGACCACTAGGGTTGTGTGACCTGACTTGAGTCCAGCAACCAGTTCTGTCTGAAAACTTGGGTCAGCTTTTTTAAATGAAGATGTCAAGTTTGAGTTGGTGTGGTGTATTTTTCCAGCTGATTTAATTTCACCTAATTTGACATTTGGTGCTCTTGGCTGTATGAGCTTCTTTTCTGTTTTCTGCCTGTGTAATCGTGTATAATTCTGAAGCAGCTTGTTTTACTCTCTGTCCTTTTCTATGTACAAGCACAAGCATGCATTTGTGCTAGAAAGAAATCATCAATCAATTTTCTGTCACTACTATCAGAAGCTCGGGCTGAATAACCAGCCCGGTTGGCAGAAGAAAATGTTGCTATTGTACGTTTCTGCAAACCACCAATATGTTACATTTGTAAGTTTTCTATGTATCATATCAGTGTTTGTAAAGTAACATAATATTTGAGCTGACTTTATCATCAGGAGATGGAGGGGATGGTGGATGGCGCATCACCTTGGCGAGACACCTGCCAAGCTGCAAACCACTGTTCAAGACCAACAAACTACAAAACCAGTTGTGATTTAACAAGTCTTTGCAGTGTGGCTTTTCAGCACTAAATTGGGGTGTTTTGTAGTGACCTGTAGCTGTTTTTCTAGAGGCTTTTTAGACCCGAAAAGCAGGTGTTTATTACAGAGACATCGCTGCTTTTCTTGTCAGGATTATGCCCCACAAATAGGGTATTTTAAAGCAAAATATAATTTCCTAACCATAACTATGTATTTTTTTTGTGCTGACCTGACCACACATTAACCCCTGCACTGCTGAAACGTAAAATTACATAATAGCGTAAATGCAAATGTATTGCATCTGTGGTTTGGAGAAACATTCAATGTCAACATTTTTTCTAGGGACCGAATTGGCACAGCAGACTTAAGGCTTTGTCAGGAACCTTGTGACAGGTGTCAGACTTAGGTGTGCATTTAATAAGGCTGTGCACACTTCTAACTGAAAGCCTTTTATCAGCCTCTACATACACAAATGCATTCTTCATTTTCTAATATTGTCTCAAGCTTTGGTGCAAAGCAGTGGCAAGATTCTTCCTGTTTATATCAATCCACTTCCTAAAGGAAGGACAGTTTCAGTCTGACGTCTAGAAATTTAACATTCATTCAATACTCCGAAAAACACGAGGGGCAAATGCTCTTATTTTCAAGAGTTTAAATGAAATGAGAGACATACAAATGAGGAGAGCAAAGAAGAATATTTTCAACTAGCAATGAGATCTATCACAAAACATTTATAAAACCATTTGGCTTTGTGGAGATACTGAAAATACACTCTCAATTATATACACTAGAGAGCACATCGGGTCGTCTTATTCTAGCCTGTTAGGCTGTGCATTAACCCATGTAAGTGTTACTTACACACTTATTTAATGTGATAATAGGTGCATAAACAGGTTCACACAGTGGATTAAACCATGGACTGAAAAGAAGCTGCTTATTCTAGTGTATCCACTGTGCATAAGAATACACTGCAATAAGGAACCGCACAAAGTGTGAAAGTCAGTTTACTACATATTTACTGTAAATAAGCGTGGGAGTAAACCACAGCCATTAAAGGTTTCTTCTCAGCCACTGATGCGTGTTTTGTGTTTTTGTGTTGCAGTTACTCCGACGCCGTCAGAGGGAGATTCAGGCCGACCAGATGAAGATACGTTTGGGGTGAGTTTTCTCTGTAATGATGTTGATGAAACAGCTGCTAAAGATGTTGCCCCTGGTCTCAACAGAGAGCTGCTGTGTGTTTCAACACAAATCTCTCTTTTTTTTTGTCAAAGGACCCTTGTAGGGGTTTGTACTGTGTGTTGACATGCAATGCTGAGGCACAAAGACTACAATACACCAAACAATGTAACAGTCATTTTTCAGTGTTGTATGCTTGGCCATTAACGATGTTGATGATGGTAAAAATGCAGTGTGTGCTGCTTAAATGTTATATAATGTGGAGAATTCTGTAGTTTTTCAAACCAACGCTGGTGAGTTATGCCACTGTAGTTCAGTAGATCGAAAGAAATGCAAACACTACCATGGTTAATGAGCTTTTTAGATAGCAGACATTTTTACATTCCACAAGGGAAAGCAGCCTAGTTGCTAGGAGAAAATGTTGCCACAGTTTATTTCTGTAAACTTTGGATATGTTACTTGTCCGTTTCATACTTTATCATATCAATGTCTCCAAAAATATGTAGTTCAGATTACCTGTATATGAGGTGCCTTTGTCATCTGGAGGTAGAAGGGAAAGTGGATTGTGTGACACCAAAGTGATGGTGACCAAGCTGCAGACGATATCACAGAAATACATCAAATGAACACAACTGCTTCGTACTATAATATGTTGTGGTGGTACGTAATGTCTTAAATTACGAGGTGGTGGCATGGTTAGGTTTAGGCACTTCTTGGTTAGGTTTTTTAAGAAAGAAGATTGTGGTTTCCGTTACATATGAGATGGAATAGTTAATTTAGGCACCACAACTCCTTGCTTTGGTTTAGAAAAGATTGTTTTTTCACCTAAAATAACTATGTTAGTTACGTACGAGTCATAAATGTGTCGCAAAGTGATAAGTGATGTAAGTGCATCACGTACCCTAACATAACTACGTAAAGGTACACAAAATAAAAAAAAGACTTTTAGTTTCAAACAGGATATGAACAGCAGTCTCCTGGGTGGAAGTCCGGCATTTGTTTGACCTAGTCACCACCTCAACCTCCTCCCTACATGGACCAGCTCGCTCTTCATACTAACTAAGAGGTCATATTCTGTGGGGCCTCAACATAATAATACATATTAAAAGCCACTACCATGTTATGCGGTGTCAAGAGGTCGTGGTCACTTCATGTATTTTGGTAAGACTAAGTTGGTTAAAGACCAACAAAAAACAAGACCAGTAGAGACATTGCATCATTTCTAGTGGTGTCTATGCCACCACACCTGTGTGTATTTTACATATTGTGGTGTTCTTGTGGGTATTTGAGGCCAAAACCTGATCTTTTCCTGACTATGCCCACAAACCATAGAAACAATGGATGTAGCTACTGTGACGTCACCCATTTTTGGACTTCTGTTTTGAAGCCTCAAGTTTGGCATTTTAGCCATTAGTAGTGACCATATTTGGGCAAGAGGCCAAAGCAGAGACTGGATGGAGAAGCCAAGAACACAACCGAGAGACAGCCTATCACTCTAAGCAGCCGACCCTTAATTATGCATAACTTTAAGTCTTAATAAAATGTCAACGGCTGAGTTATAAAAACAATTCACCTCCCGTACAATTGACATGAACAGGGAAAGTAGCTTAAACTGACCAAAACTGGTCTTTGTACCAGGCTGTAAACATGTTTAGATGCGCTGTAAAGTTGAACATTTTAAACTGGGTGTCTATGAGGATTGACTGGTTTTCTGGAGCCAGCCTCAAGTGGCCATTCAAAGAACTGCAGTTTTTGGCACTTCTATGCTTGCTCCACTTTTCAGACCTGGAAGTTGCTGCTTAACCATAACCAATTGGTTTTGATGGTTAAACATAACCACAAGTTAACCATTGTGTTGACGAAATGTTAAGTTTCAACATGCTGCATTGTAACATACAAACACAGAAACGTGCAATGCCAGCATTTATTCTGGCGACTGGGTTGCAAAAAGAACAGGACCTGGTAATAACATTGATAATGGCCAACTACCACTATGGGTAGTAATCTAGTTAGCAGGACATGCTAAAGATTACAGCTTACATCAGAACTACTAAATACACTTTAAAATGTTAAATGAATCCCCATACTTTTTCTGTGGTGTTCTTGGTGTGAGAAAGTATTTCTCTTAATCCAGCCCCATGCACACCACTTTAACGTATGAAGAAATCCAAAGCTTGACAGGCCTGCTGTGCCTATGGACCATTTTCCTTGCAGACACTTTAACTTGTCACAGCCTGAAAAGCAAGTAAATTAGAACCATGGCTCAGTTTAAATCTTAATTAGTTTCTGTATTTCCTCTTTGATTTGATAAGAAAACAAGTATTTATTAGATTATTTGACAGTGCATTAAAGATGAGAACATTATATCATGTTGGTGATGATAAGCAAACTGGTCTGTGTAAACTGGGGAAAAGCAGCCTTCTATATTTTCATTATTTACAGTAATTAATCTTTACATATACAAATTAGTCAAACATAAACGTCAGAAATAACTGGTTGTAATGACGATGATGATGGTGAGTCAGCTCTCAGTGGCTTTAAAACTGCACGAGAGTGAGTCTGGCTGTAGATGAGGATCATATTCAAATTACATTCTGTCAACTGGAATACATCGCAGCCGAGACAGGTGTTGAACTTTTCTCCAGACTGCTGTAATCTGTGAGAAAGCAGTAGTCACAATCTAGTGGATTAGACTGTGATTTGCAGTATTTAAGGTGATCAGAAATCTGGAGAGGATTATGATGTGAACACAGTCTGACACAGCATTTCATTTCTCTCAGGTTTCCATCGCCGTGGGTTTGGCGGGCTTCGCTTGCGTCCTCCTCCTCGTCCTTTTTGTTCTCATCAACAAATACGGCCGGCGCTCCAAATTCGGTATGAAAGGTAAGTCTACACAAATAGGCAGATAGGCAGGCAGACAGTGAGCTTTGTTTTTCTCCTTTCTGCCAGTTGCATCATTGTGCAGAATCCATTCCCCCAGCTAATCTTCTCTTCAAAACCTTTGTTCATCAGAAAATGTACATACTGCAGCTACTGTAGAAGTCCTACTTTTTACTGCATGTTTACAGATCCACTACTGCACTTCAGTCATATCCCCAAGAGGACTTGCTGAGTAAAAAAAATAACGGTTTTCATCTTTGAAAGAGAAGCTATTAATGATCTTGTTGACTGGTGCAGGACACTGGAGTTCTGTGTTGCTGTATGCTACACACACAGTCCTGCTAAAGGCCATACATTTGCAACCACCCATACACGCACACACATATAGACAGCTGGATCAATGCTAAAGGGCAGTGTGCATGCAAACGAGTTCTATGCACTGTACATACACCTCACACATTTTCTGCGTCTGCTATGTAGAGCGATCGCAGAAGGGATCCTGAATTAATTAGTGGACTCGGCGCTGTCGATCACGCTGAGGAATTCAATAGGATTAACATGGCTTTTGTGCATGCTGAGCTTTCATTTTGTGTCAGCTCCAGGTTTTGCTTGTCTCTCTGGCGTTGGTGTCGTGGAAGAGGCAAAAGCCGTTGTAGTGCTGATCTAGGAACAGAGAGCAGAGAAGAGAGGAGAGGATGGTAGCGGCTCTAACAGGTCCTGTGGTTCGGGCTTAAGTGTTTGCCCACCCAGCTACAGCTCTTATCAGTTGGCAGGCTGAGTAGTGCAATTTGCTTGTGTTTGGTGATTTGTGGGAGAGTTTGGGTTTCACTCAAGGCAGTATTTATATTTTATATTTGGAGGGGGAGGACATCCCCCAGTTTTCAAATATGCTCAAAATATCCCCACCCATATATTGATAAAAAATAATCTGAATTGAATAAAAAAAAATGCTATGCTATGACAGGCTACCATGCACTACAGTTGGAAATAATCATGAGTAATATAACCCTTATCATAAGTAAAGTAAAAAAAATCATTACCACTAGTTTAGTATTACAGTGTACTGCGGTTCTGTGTGTGGTTTGTCCAAGTGGTGTTGCCGGACTCCAGTAAAAGCTGTTGCCATGTACAATCAATGTTAAACACTGTACTGTCTCTATGTCATTACCTTCAGATTTATAAAAATGGACATTAAGACTATAGAAGAAGAAGAATATAAACTTTATTAGACCCCAAGGGGAAATTCTATTTTTCATCTGAGGCCCAAAATACACAAACATGCACAAACAGGACCTTTACATGCATTAAATGGAGAGATATCAGAGTGAGGGGTTTGATTTGGACAGGTGCCCCGAGCAGTTGGGGGTTCAGTGCCTTACTCAAGGGTGCCTCAGCAGTGCCCAGGAGGCGAACTGGCATATCTCCAGCTACCTGTCCACGCTTCATACTTGGTCTGTACAGAGACTTGGGCCAGCAACCCTCCGGTTCCCAAGCCAAGTCCCTATGAACTGAGCTGCCGCGCCCAGTATGAGGAATATGAGTTTTAAAGTGTCAGTCGTTTATGTTGTACTGCATGTGTAATTTAGACAATAGTGGCGTTCACTTATTGTATATTTGTATAGTGTACTCTAATTAGGGATGTCAATGGTTAACCATTAATCGGTTAACCTCCAAGAATATTTTTTTAATGCTTACACATGTTGGTCTGTAATTGTGCCACTCATTTTACTGTACTGCGCACCACCCTAGTCTGGTGGGAGCTGGCTAGCTTTCACAATGTCGGTTATTGGCCCATTAGTGCTATTAGTGTCATCCCAACACTACAGCTTTGTTTCGGAAAAACCCCCTTTAGCATCGTTGACTATGTTACCACTGTTAGCAATGTCAGCACAGCTAGTGGTGCTAACATAGTAAACAATGCTAAATGGGTTTTACATTTCAAAATGAAACTGCTTACTTCACCAGGGGAGACCAGAGGGTGGGCACACTGTTTCCACCGCAACACATTCTGCAACTAGGACAATGTTACCAGCTGTAATCGCTGAATGAGCGGCTGCTAGCTAACATTAGCTTGCTCCCTCCCAACCCAGGTGTTGCACAGTACAGCGTGGCCAAGAAACCAGTGGAGACCAGAGGTTGGGCAGTGGAGGCCAAATAAAATAAAGGCCACACATTTACATTACAAAACACTTAAATTCCACCACCTCTTTTTGGATAGCACTTTGAAATGAAGTAAAAGAAGCACTGGACGAAAAGGAAAAGCCTCTGGCATTTCACCTCTTTTTTTTTTTCAATTAACCAGTTAGGTACTGATAACAGTTTTTGGCCTTTCAAAGCAAAATGAACCAAACTGACATCCTGCATTGCTCTACATGCTTGGTAAATGTAGTAAAACACAATGGGAAATGACTCTTCAAATTCAGATTTTTTTCTGGTGGATAGTGACCCCTCAGCAGTTTCGTTCCTTGGTGTTAATATCACTCACAAAACACACACCCATTAGTCCCTCCATGTGAGGGTGTGTGGATTCAAGCTTGTCTTCCTACTGAGTATATATTTCTTTCTCTCTCCTGGTTTAAAATTTACTCATTGCTCCTTTCTGTCAATTTGTAGCGTGTCACTTTTTTCTCTGTAATCAAAATACGTTCTAATAACATGCCACTGTGACCCAACACCTCAAACCATGCATGTTCCTCATTTTATACGGTAAGCATGGTGTAAAGTAGCATTAGCCACTACCCCCCCCCCATTTAATTAGCTACTTTACAGGATTAGAGTCCGTTACTTACCTCGGTAAAGAACTCTCCGCTGTAATTATTTAGGGGGTGGCAATTATTGCATTGGCCTAAAGCTGGCTCTAATCAAGGATGAGTCTTATAGTTAATGAGGCTTTTCAGACGTGTTTGTAATGTCATGGCAAGTCATATGAATTTAAGCTGTGCTAACAAACTGGTTTGACACAGAGAAAACAGAACTTACAAATCCATTATTCTTATATATACACACTATATATATATATACATATATATATTTATAGTAGTGGGTGGCAGTGCAAAGTTCTCTTGGACAGTGTAAGTACTTTTTTTTTAAATTGCATTGCGTGGCTATCTCAGCTATCTCACTGCTTCACACAATGTGTTAAAATTACCCGCTTTGCCCAAGGGCACCTCAACATTTTCTGTCAAGACACTGAAAAGCATTTTTCATCAACTGCCTTGTTCAAGGTAACAAATAGTTTTATGAATTACTGTGATCAAGCAGGAAAAAGAAGCATATTGAAGGCTGAGCAAAATACCAGGTTGTGCTATTATCACTGTTGACGATTTTTTTCCAGTTTTTACATAAAGGTCAGTGTTATCTGGAGCATTTACTGCAGCATACTGTTTTTTTGTTCTACCTTATTAGAATTAAAACATTTAAAAATTAAAGACATGTCCACCATGAGCTTGAGCAGAAAAGGCACAGGTTGGTGCATGAAAATTCCTCTTCTCATTTTCTATCAGGTAGCAGTGTGTGTTGCCAGACTGTAGGTGCTGTACATTAGCCACTTCAGTTTAAATAGAGATGCTGCGGTCGCCACTGTCACTGTGAGTGATTGAAGGTATAAAAGACTTAAAGAGAGGTGATGTCAGTGTGGACTCTTTCAGGACCTCACGGTGTTCTGTACAAAAGCCTGATTTGTCCAGTGTGTGTGTGTGTGTGTGTGTGTGTGTGTGTGTTATCCCCTCCCACTCTTGTTCTGGAGAATCAGCTGGAAGGCCTGAAGAAGTCATTACCTTTGGATGGAGCCATAATGGATTTTCGCTCCACTAAATCACTGTGGCTCTTTTGGCTGTTTGAGTTTGATCACCGACCGTTTCTGGGCATCCAATAAAAACTCTGTTTTTATTTTTTTCCTTTATGTGGCTGGAGTGTGCGTGTATGTGTGCGTTTGTGTGTATGCGTGTGTGTGCGTGTGTGCACGCGCGCAAGCTATATCCAATTGATTTGCTAGCATTTCAAGGCCCACCGCCAGCTCTGTCCACTAGATGCCTTGCATTTACAGCTTGGACTGATATGCTCCAGCTCACTTTATGTGGTTGTAATTGTGGTGGTTTTATGAAAGATACTTTGCCTGTCTGCATGTGCTTGCGTGAGTGCGCGCACATGTGTGAAAAATGACTCGTACTGTAGATAACCTGTTGCTCTGATCAATATGTTGTCAACTTACCTCCCAGCTAAAGCATCTTGCCGTCTAAGCAGCAAGCTCATCTTTCACATTGTGATTCACACCAGTGGGTTTGAAGTGTCTTTCACACAGATTTTTGTCAGCAGGGAATCAATAATGCTTCTTTAGAAAAAGACACTCAGCATGTCAGTAATAAGTATTATGCTCCCCTGTCATCTTTTCTTATGTTCTGGTAGAAAATTACCCAACCCCTGCTGCTGAAAGTGCAGCCGATATACAACCAAATGTATATCATTTTGTCACCTTCTATCTTCGAAATAAAATCCCCTAAAAAGTGCAGATCCAGGCCAGACATTTCCATACTTTGTGTTAAGATCTATTGGCTGCACCCGCCTTTATCAGAGGGGGTGCAGTAAGTCTGACTTTTAAAACTGTAACTGACTGCAAAAACAGAAAACCTCACAAACTTCACCAGGACGAAAGCGATTTTTGGCTTTGAAAAAATTCAAGAAAATCTGTGGATAAGGAGTCACTAACACACCTAAAACTTTATAGAACAACAATGCTATGAAGATAATACAGTACCAAAAGAGAGAAACCGAAGCCTGACAAGTTCCCGGTTGTACTCTGACATTCTTTGTCAAATAGTTTTGTCATCGTAACAATACAGTAACTAACTCCGATCTGAATTTTAGAAATCATTTTGAACTAATTCTGAGGGTCCCAGTAGGGCTTGGGAATCAATGCCACATTGTGCTGCATTCTGGGTATTTCTGGGGCTCATCCACAATAGTTGCTGGCAGCTGCTGTGTGTTTATATAAGGAGCAGATGATACAGGCGCTATTTTTGGCTACATGTCACTGCAGACTTTAGACTGAAAATATACAGTGAACAAACAAAGGCAGAGGTAACATGTCAGGAGGAGGAAGTGACAGATGAAGGAAGGGTGACATTCATTTTAGAAAAGGCAAGACACTTGGAGTTATCAATCAGCAGTTCAAAGATGGATGTTTTTATGAACCCAAGACACTTGATGTATTTTTGTATCGTTCTTTTTATCGTACTTTTTCACTTATTTCATCTTTCTTTGATGTAGAACTCAGTACAGTAAAAGTTTTTTGTTTCTCTTTCGAAACTTTCTTTTAATGTAACAGTGCAAAGTTGTACGGCTCCCTCTTGGAGGCAGAAGTAGGAGGAAGTTACTGCACCCAGGCAATGCCAAATGCTATGAAACACTGGCGCACAGTCATCCATAAAATCACTACTTGTTGCTTTAAGACTTTGGTTATTAGTACAGATTAAATAAACTGATATAGCTTGTTAATTACAGAGCTTTAGAGCTTCTAATAAGCGGGCTTTGTTACCTTCAGCAACATGATCTCATCCCTACTGCCTTTTGCATTGTATCAGGTCTGTCCAAAGAATTGGCTGGGCCTGTGAAAAGGTCTAGTGAGTGGGTCGTTCCCAAATTTGCTTTACTCATATCAACACATACGCATGCTCTCTCTCATTATTCTTTGTTTGTTTGTTTTTTTTGCAACAGTTGCGTACAAAAAAAAAAAAAAAAAAAAGACTCGTACCTAAGAGGGCTAACTGGCAACATTTGACTAAAGCAATAATGAATATAAAGGTTGTTTTTGTTGTATTCATAAGTAATGGTTAATATTTTGGTTCAAAATATTGTCTTTTTTATCAATTCTTATACTTAGGATGAACTTGATTTTTGCTGGTCTCCATGGGCCCCCATAGCAGCTGGGACCATGATGCCCCCCTCCCCCCCTTGTGGACTGCCCCGCATTGTATCTGTATTACTCACGTCTTTAATGACTAACAGGTGACTAATGACTCACGTGACAAAATAACTCAACATAGTTTCACACAGGACACGAACACTTGACTCCTGGGTCAAAGCCCTGTGCCTGTTGGACCCATCCAGCTCCACTTCCACCTGCCTTAAGCCGACTTTTGTGCTCCTTAAACTACATCTGTTCTAACCATCTAATAACGATGCAGTTTACATTAAAGTTTGTTGAAAGCCCATTGCGTCACATACAGACCCTAAAGGGTGTATTGTGCCAGCTGGTAGTTAAAGTGGTGTCGTTCTTCTCATCCAACTCTTGGAAAGGAATCAACAAAGCATAATTCCCAAATTTAAACCCACGACTACAGTGTTTACTCACAGCCTGGGCCTCATATACACAAAATGCATTTTCAGTCCAGTGCGCCTGTTGGATGAGTCACACACAAGTCTGTAAGTGCAGAATGCATGTGAAAGAAATTTGGCCCTCAGTCTTTAACCCTATTAAATAGTATGAGGCTGAAAATGCTGACCAAAGCAAATGACTGACTCATAAAATGCTGAGACACCAAGAAGTCAGGGTCAGATGGAGCCAAGTTAGAGGGACCGGGCAGGAGGCTACCTGTAAGTCAAGGTGAGCAGACGCTGATCTCATTTAATCAAATTTAGCCATCTAGCTGTATAGTTAACACTCTTAGTCAGAGTGCAGAGGCTGGGGTCTTTCTCAGTGATCAGCAGCCCATGTTGTGAGAACTCAAGCTGTGACATTTTAAGACATTGGCCAGTCCGCCCTCATTAGAATTTTGATTTAATCAGCACAGGCAGTTTTTCGGGTTTTCAGACATGAAGATAGACATGTAGGTAAATCACAGAAATGCCCAGGACACACTGATATACACTGACACACATACCCAGGCTGACACACATACACAGACACACACACACACATACACACGCATACACACACAAACACACATAAACCATACCCCACGGCGGCCAGCTAGCCTCTGCGATCCAGGCGTGTGTCAGGGCGGCTTACCCTCCTCTCCGCTACATTACCTGAACCAGGCCTGGGGATGATCAGCCCACACACACACTGCAGCATTTACCGCATCACTGCCTCGCTTGGCCTCCAGTGGCCAGAGTGAGCTCTGCCCCCAAGCAGCGAGACATGTCCGTCTACAGACGGACAGGCAGACGGACACTCCTGCTGAGTGTCTGTACAAATGTCAGGCCCATTTTCAGCCGAAAATCTGTCAATTAAATGTGATTCCCAAAGTCTGTACAACAGAAGTCAGAAATGTGATGGACCGTCTCTGTATGCAGTGGAGAGTCACTAAATACAATTACTCAAGTAGAGTACAATTTTAAGGTACATAATTTAAATCTTTACATTTTATACTACTTCTACTCCTCTATATTTGGGGCAAACAGTATGCTTTGTACTACATTGCATTAATCTGACGGCTTTAGGTCTATAGTTACACGTTGTACTCAGAAAACCTACAATGAGTTTATAAAATGATAAAATAAAATGAAAGTTAGTAACTTATATAAAGTACAACAGGCATCATTAGCCCCATATTGACCAGCTCCAAAATTAAAGGGACGGTACACCACACCACAAAATCAAAAACACATATCTTATCTTATATTTTATCTGTAATGTTATTTATCAGTCTAGATTGTTTTGGTGTGAGTTGCAGAGTGTTTGAGATATTGACTGTAGTGATGTATGTCTTTCCTTGAATATAATGGAATTAGATGGGACTCGACTTGTGGTGCTCAAAGCATATAAATAAATGAATAGATTTGAAAAACTCAGCAGTGATGTCTCTTTCTAGAAATCATGACCTGGTTACTCAAGATAATCCTCAGACCTTGTTATGCGCAGTTTCACATAGGAACTATTTTCTCTTGTATCATTTTCATTATCATTCCTTTTATGCCGCTTTGAGCAACACAAGCTAAGTGCCAACTGGTTTGATTATATTTAAGGGAGGGCGGTCATTTCTATGCCTGATATCTCCAACACTCAGCAACTCACAACAAAACAATTTAGATTAATAAATAGCACTACGGCTTAGAGGAAATATATGTATTTTTAATTGGGGGGTGAACTGTCCCTTTAAATGCTGCCTAAGAAATAGGTAATAACAAACTGATATCATATATAAAGTAAAAGATAAAATATGCACAGATTTTAGTATTTCTTCAAGCTAGTAAAGATATTTAAAATAAAAGTAATTCGTCAAAGACATTGGACAATGTAATATATCGCAAGTATATTATTTATAATATGTCATTTTTACATGACAATCATAGTATTAATAGCTGTTTTGGTGGAGTATATGGCAGAGTGGAAAACACTGGCTGTAGTGGTAATGACAAAGAGCACAGTTAGAAAATGATCAGTTTACACATCAGTGTTTCTGAGCGAAAAAAAACAACTGAACTGAAAGTGTAAATCCACACTAAGTCACAGAGGGCAGACAAGTGCTAACACATTAACACTGTTACTAATCCTGTGCAGATGGAGACTTTTAAATAGAAGAAACTAAATGTTTGGCTTCCGGCATCCTGGACAGGTGTTTCAGGGACATTTCAAGCCCCATTTAAACCACGGTGTATGGGACTGATTCACTAATTGTTCTGCTGCATAATTAATGAAAATAACATTTCAAAAAAAGAGATTTTCCCATGATGTTCAAACATCATATAAAAAGCCTCTGCGTCATCAACAGAGGCACAGAGATACAGATCACAAACCTCTCGTCTTCCCTGCACAAATGGTGTTTACCCTTTGCTCAGTTGCTACAGCACCAGCCATCTTAATTGGCTGTAATTCATTCTTCTGAACGCATGCGACAGATGGGGACTGCCAAGAAAACAGCAACAGGCGCACCGGGAAGTGTTTCTTGTTATATCTCTTCCCAGAAAAGAATTCAGTTTTCAGGAAGTAAAGTTCATCTTCCATCATGTCTGTCGCCATATTGGTTTGTTATTCAGACTATCAGATCGCCAGCGCTTTTAGTGAACCCTAAAAGGATTTGGATGCCTGCCTGCAACCTCTCAGCCACAGCATTACCTCACATGTCGTTCCTTAGCTCTTTTTGCACCTTGTATGGAAAATGAAAATACAAAAAAGGCACGTTTACTTATTTATCTCACTTAAAAGTTGCATGAGAGCCTTTCCCTGGGAGTTTGGCTGTGGTGTTTGTCCGTCCCTGGATGGATATAGAGTGCTGGGTGGCCTGGGGTTGTTGCTGTGGACATGGTGTTCCTGGTACAAATAGGATAGCTATTTTTTGTTTTATTTTATTTTGGACTTCGAACTGTCAGCACCAGACTGCTAACAGCTAAGTGCCTTCTGTCCTCTCGGTGTCTGTCTGCAGAGCTGTACACGGCTCTGATGTGCCGCGCATTGTAAAGTATCTCCCAGTAAAAGGCCAGGCTTGCAGAGTGGTCTTGTTGAATGCACTTTGACTGGGTATTTGGAAGCTTCTTCCCTTTTAAGCCCTCGCTATCAATAGTTCAGAAGGTTGTCGTAGGTCTTCTGAGTTCAACAATAGCTTAATATAACGTCTTTAAAATTTCAGCATATGGCAGAATACAGATGTGGGAGAAGAGGAAGAAGCTGCACTCTTCTCCTACTGCAGGCTTTCTGAATTGCTGCAGCAATTTGGCTCTGTCCCCAAGGGGGAATTGTTTAGAAAATATCATGTTTGCTCCCTTTTTCAGCCACAGAAAGCTACAAGAGCTAGCTGTGTGAGAGACATAAGCATTTTGTCTTATAATGAATACAAATGTAGTTGCACTGTAAACCATTAAAGAGGCAGAACTGTCCTCAGTGCAGCTGAACAACATGGCCATGAAAATGCATCAGGGACAACTTCTGCATCTCCATGTTTCAATTAGTATTGATCAGGAAAACTCCTCAACTGCTGCTCCACACAGCTTTGCTGTGTTTTTTTTTGTGTGCTTTATCTGAAATAGAGAAAAGTGTTCTGTGAATCTAAACAGTACATCAATGATTTTTTTTACAATGCCAGTCCAATCAAGTATATTTTTTATCATTGTTAGTGAGCGCTGCATCATTTGGAAATTTTCACACTTTTAAAAACCTTTATTCAGCTCATGGTTGCAGCACATTTTTCAATATTCATCCTGCACAGCACACCCTCAATATTTTGTCTGCCATTTCCTGTTGGCCATATGTCCACGACCAATCACATATCATTATGCTCCTAAATCAAGATATATTAACTTAAAGGGTAAGTTCAGCATCTTTCAACCAATCAATCAATCAATCAATTTTATTTATAAAGCCCAATATCACAAATCGCAATTTGCCTCAGAGGGCTTTACAGCATACGACATCCCTCTGTCCTTTGGACCCTCACAGCGGATAAGGAAAAACGAACTAGTCCAGTATTCAGCGAGATTACTTCAGCCAGGAGCAGTGAAACAAGTCGCAAATTAACCTACAGGTAATTAGGCACTGTCATTTTATGTCCACTAAAAGTGTGTGTTTTTGCCACTGACCGGCTCAGCTTATTTTTCAAAGTGTCTGACCACGTTATGGAAAGGAGTCCTACAGAGATAGATGTTTCCGGTAAAGAATAAGGTCCTTTTTACTTAACCAGAAACAGTCCCAAAGTCACCATCACCAATTCCACCAGACTCCATTTAAATAAACAGTCATTTTAGCGTGTATAGAACCAGCATATTTTCACATCTTACTGTATCAGTTAAGGGTTTAATTCAGTTAAACCAGTGTTGGTGATTGTTGGAACAGTGGAAAGATAAACCCAGATGTTTTTTTGTGAGTTGAAGTGTGTTTTACAATGACAAAACTACCCTTAATTTAAATGGAGTCCGGTGGGTTTGGCTACAGTGATTTTAGGGATATTTTCTGTTAAACAAAAAGGATCTTACCCTGTATGCGTTGTCAGGAACTTAAATTAGTAACTGAAAATGTCAGTGGCAAAAACAAGCACTATTAGTGGACGTACATTAATGGTGCAAACATGCACTAAATGGTTACATTACAGTTGGACCACTTCAAAAAACTGCTAGACTGCATTCCTATTAGTCACTTAGACATTAAAAAAAGGGAAAATATTGTCCAGGTTGAAGAGAATGACTTACTCTTTAAATATATGATATTATTGTGACACACGAGTAAAGCATTGAATAGAAACACCAGAAAGTGCCAATAGAAATTAACACATTGTTTTATTTCCAAAAGTTCAGACATTTTTCACACTATACTGCCTGGGTTGATCCGTCCCTGCTTGAATTAACATTGACAGTTGGCTAACAAGGGGGATGTTCGTTTAATTAACTTCCTGCCTAAATCTCTGTGACTGGAGTTCAAACACCTCTCTAACCATTGAGATACTGCTTCACCATTTAAATCACATAGCTGGCACATAATGGATAGAGATGCATTCATGCAGTATAACCTTTTTTTTTTGAGAGGTGAGAGAATCTCTATTAACTCTGTAAGCAATCATAAACACATTTATTTCTGCTTTGAACTTTGATTCAACCTCCCAACCATACAGTATATTCCCTATCCTGGAGGACTTTGCTAATGATTATTGCACTCATATTTTCTGCAATTTACATGAGGCCTTGAAATAGACTCATGCGGTATAGTGCTGATGAGTTTCTTCCAAGTTAATGAACATTAAGGGACTCAGTCTCACCAGACGGCCCTCTTGGAGTACAGCGAACTCAGCTTGGACAGCACTCCTCACATCCTGCAATACAGCACTGACTGTTCCCTGTCGGCTACACGGTGTCAGCAGGAGGTGTTTCTAAGTGCTGCCCTTGTTGTAACCATTTAAAAAAAGCTATGTTCAAGCCCTGTTGTGGCTAAAAAAGATATATGAAGGCCTGGCTAAAATTGGAGATCTACAGAAAGTTTGCTTTCTCAGCTGCTTCGGGCTATTACAACAACTCAGCTAGCTGCTAACTGACTGGAGAGACAGTAACCTGCACTGTAAAACACTAGCCTCAGATACAGGCTGAATGAAGAGGTGTAGCTCAGTCATAAACCTCCAGCTTGCGCGGCTCAACATTTCAGCCCTTTGTTCCCCTCTGGAAACCTTTGGCATGACTCCAGTTTGGATTTTCTACTTGCGGAGGGTGATGCTTTGCTTATTATACCACACGAGAGAGCATCCACTCAGAGGTGGGAAGGTGATTTTCAGGGTCTGAGATGAGATTCCTGCCTAATTTTAAAAAAGACTGAAAAAGAGAACATGCTGTGAAGGTTTTTAGCCCCCACTGTAACCACTAGTTAATTCAGTGTGAATTCTAGCCACCGGCCCGGCAAACAGCTCATATTATGTAACAGCCAAATGTAGGGTGCCGCATGCTCACTCCTACGCTGGAAAGGATTGTGATCCTTTTATACTGACAGATACAAAATACAAGCTACTGCATTGAAATTAATTTCTTTGCTAAATCATGATGATGTGACAGCATATTTAATAATGACAGCGTTTTATATATTTAAGAGTGAGAATATTTACTACAATAAATCTGAATATAATCAAGGCTATATTGTAAATATTGCATCATAGGTTTAATAGGTATAATATTACTCTTCTTTGGTGTCGTTAACAGTGATGGGACTGCTTTATATTGAGCAGCTACAGTGCAGCTATGTTTGATAGCAGCATATTCTACAGTGGTAAATGATGACATGTTCAACCTTGTATTACATAATAGTAAATGTTTTCCATTATTACAGCATTCTACCATATGTTTTTTTAATTATAACATAAAGTCATACATCTGTATAGAGTTTTATCATCAGTAACTGTAAAAGCATTACATTATATGCATATATAAAGGGACAAGTGTACCATATGTGACAGGACTACACTGTGTTCAATAATGGAAATATTCTGCTACATATATGCATTAACAGTCTTCTGCAATATTCTCAGCACTGATGATGTTCTGCTGGATGTTCACTATAACCACCATGTTATGTTCAGTCTTCTTAAAGTAGAGGTATTTAAATAACAGAAGCACTCTATAAATAAATGAATCATACATGAGTTATACATTTACATGCTAATTAGTGACAGTTTTCTATTCAACTGTATGTACAGTAAGCTCATATAGTTAACAGTGACAACCTTTTGTTGTACCTTTCATAGTCATAATGTAGTGTTAAATTAAACACTGAAATACATGCTATGTACAGTGTTGAGCATTTATAGGAACAACAATAGTTTGCTATAAGTGATATACAATATAAATATGTGTTTTCATTAACGGTGACAGAAATTCAACTATTACATAACAGTACTGTAAAAGCAAATAGGAGTATAAGAGACAGGTCTGTACTAAACTGTGACTAATAATAAGCAATGCCTGAATACAGTTATACTACTATGTTTTGAATGGTGACAGGATTCTTCTATTACGTAACGGTAAAAGTATTCTATTAAATGAGAGAGACAACATTGTACCATTAATGATAGTTATAGAATTATAGTGCTGTTACAGTGCTTCTTTTATAACATAGACGCAGAGGGGCCCTGATATATTAATATTTTATGAATAAAAATGAATTGTATCTCTGTTTCTTTTTTTTTTTTCCTACAGAACTTGTACTTTAAGCAAGCCAAACATTATTGGGCACCATCACTCACTCCCACTGACTGACTACTTTTAATTTCACTGCGCTTGTCTCAAGTGTGTGGGTGCGTGCAAGGCTTTGCACACCCAGCCTGTCTCTGTGTGTTTAAGATATTTATCTCCTGTGTGCTGACGCGTGATAATAATGATGTTGATTTAGGATGTGTTTTGGTTATGGGCTGCTATTGTTTCATCTCTACGTTTATGAGTAAATAGGCTTGGCCTGTTGTGTATGTGCATTTTACTGTTGGATCAGAGCGGTTATCCACAAACTGTATAAATATGATACACCACCATGACATCACCTGTTGGTGTGTGGAGTGTTTTGAAGCCTCGTGTTTGGCAATTTGGCCATTTCAATCTTGGTTTTTGGAGCTAGAATTGACCATATTTGGATGAGAAGGTGCATCTGACTCATACACTGTGCTGACGCCTCGCAGACAGGCTGTCGCTCAAAGCAGCCTTGCCCTTAATTATACATTTTAATACACACATTATTTAAAAGTGACAGTATTATATTAAACTGTGTGTACAGAAGCTCATATATTTAACAGCGACAACATTTTACTGTACCTTTAATAGCATTTGGCATTTTGGCCATTGCAATCTTGGATTTTTGGAGCTAGAAGTGACCATATTTGGATGAGAAGGTGCATCTGACTCATAGACTCTGCTGACGCCTCGCAGACAGTCTGTCACTCAAAGCAGCCTTCATTTTGCATAACTTTAAGCCTTAAACAATGTTTAATTGCTTCGTTTTATGAACATTCACCCCTGTACAGTTGTCATGAATGGGGATATTAGCCATAGAGACAAAAATGGTTTTCATACTAGGCTGTAAACATTTTTATTTCTGCTGTAAATTTGGGCATTTTAATATGTCTAGCTATGGGGATTGACTCGCTTCTGGAGCCAGCCTCAAGTGGCCATTCAAGGGACTGCTTCATCTTTCAGCCCTGTCTGTTAACAGCTGTTGGGGTTCATCCGAGCATGATTTTTTTAATGTGTGCATGTTCATCATGCATGTAGATGTTGTGGTGAAAAAATGTAGCTCAAAACTCATACATCAGTAATTTAGGCCTGTATCTGTTTCAGCGCATTAGCTTTCTTCCCCCCCACCCCCAGCATGTGCCTTGAAAATATACTTTCACCTTTTCAGGCTTCTAAAAAGACTTCAAATGAAACATTCTGGGAAGAAAAGAAAATCACTTTTCCTCTAAAATATTTTTGGGCATAAACGTCAGTGATAGATGAAGCGTACACAGCACGTCTAGCAGTCCAGTAAGCCTGAATTCACAGTGATCAGGCGCCTTCCTTCTGTTAAATATGGAGCTGTCCTTCCATCAGCCGCACTTTCCATCTCCCCGTATTCCCATCGGCTCATGTTCCCATCAGCCTCTCCCCAGTTTGCATTAACACACCTCTGGGACCAGCAGACTGCAGCCTCTGTGTTATAGATAGAGAACAAGCCTCCATCTTTCATAAGGATGGTTAAAGTTTTAGCTCTAGAGAGTAATTGTTGTGTAATCACAACTAGGGGATTAATTATTCATAGAGGCATGCACACACACACACACACACACACACACACACACACACACACACACACACACACGCACACACAAAGTGAATCTCATCGAATCTCTTTCTGCATCTCTCTGTTCTCTTCCTCTATTTGTCTCTCTCTCTCCACCTTTCTTTCCATATGTCTCTCTATTATCTGATCTCCTCTCTATTTCTCCATCTCTCTTTCCACACTAATGGAGTTAGTGAGCGCCGAGGATAAAACAATTAAAACAAAATTCATTTGAATGAATTAAAGAGCAGGGAGCTGCAGTAGCTGACACTTCTGAGGCAAGACGAATTATCCTGCATGGCTTGTTTAGTAGCATTTTACAGTGGCCTCGTCCCACCTCATTAACCTGTGTATTAACCCGTGGAGAAGTGTTGTTAGTACCCTGTAAGGGAAAATAGATGAAGGGGTGAACATGTGAGGAAGGGAAATGGTTACTGCACTATGTTAATGTTGCTCTGCACCCCTCTGATGGACTTGGGCTTACCTGTGAGCCTTCAAAGACTGTGTGGTGAATAATGAGTCACCTTCCAGACGTCTCCATGTATTTTCCAAATTTTTTTTTCCCAGTGAGCAGCAACAGGAGGATGCACAAGATCCGCAGCCTGGCTTACGAAAGACTTCAGAGGCTGTTAAGGAAATGCCAAGGCCATCTGTGCTGCTCTAAGAGGGTGTGAAATGAAGATGGAGAGTGTGTCACCCTGAGAGGAGAGGTCATTACTGGCTTCTCAAAGGCAGCAGATTATGTCAATTTTACAGGTCACAGTCTTGTGGGTCACCACATTTTTTATCCCCTTCGTCTCTGCGACACCTTAACGCTTCGTAATGAGTTCAGAAGTGTCTGGAGTTCAAATGTGCATCAGGAGCTGTGATGCTCAGGAACAGCAGCCTAAACGGGTGTTGCTGGCGATGATTAGATGCAGCCAGATGGCATCAGGATGTTGTGTCTTGTGCTCGGAGTCATTGCAACAATCACTCTCTCTCTCCAGGCAGATTGTCACTTTATGTGTTTATATGTGGCGTAATGACTGAGTACACTCCACAGGTTGTGAATCTTGCTAGCTCAATAGCAGCGTTTTTATTTGACTGGAGTGTCTGTGATCCAGGAGGTCTACCTCGTGCTGTCTGGGGACGTGCTCTTAGGCAAGACACTGAAACTGCTCTCAGCTCATACTCCGTTCTGTTGCTGACCCTGACCTGTGACCTGTCTGTAGAGAGGAGCATGAGAAAACAGGATTTCCCTGCAGGGAACCATATATAGTTTCAGGGATTTAGTTTTTCTTTTTTTTTAGGGCCTTTTTTCAGTGATTTGCACAGATTCAGACCACACACAGCCCTGCATTAAAATAGTGCAGGGGATTGAGTTAGTGGAGGCATGATGTTTAAAGAAATATTATCAGTTTGAGTGGGTGTTATGGCACAGTAGAGATTGTGTTTATGCTGTTCAGGTGGCAAAGTGAAGTTTTGGAACTTTTTTTTCAACTTGAAATGGTTCTCTTTTTTTTTGTCAGGCCATATTTAATTGCCAACACAAACACACAGTGCTTTAATTTTGTAAAGACACACAAACAGACCTGTCCAGAATTGCATAAACCCTTTTCATAAATGTATATACAAGACCTGCGTATTTCGTGCAAGCAGTGTTAGACCTAGCTCATTCAGCACCCTAGGCATGCTCCTGTATTTATTACAAACAATATCTGGAGCTAATAAAAAATCAACACAAACAACTATAACAAACAATAATAATAAAAATACCAAACAATAAAAGAATATCGTCTTCTTCATTTATCTTTATTTTTCTATTTGATCTTCGCCATGCATAGCTTTTGATCTCCATATACACTCTGCTCCACCATACCCATCAATGTTCTAGCATGTTCTGACTGTGAGGATTTTGGTATCCCCCTCCCCAGGTGTCACCCTAAGGAACTGCCTACGCTGCCTTTAGAAAGATTGGCCCCTGAGTGCAAGTTTTCAGCCACATTATTCAGTTTCTAATGCACCAAGGCTAACCTGTCTTGTTTAGAAATAATTACAACACTACTTCTGTCCATTTTGTGCGCCACATTAGCGTTCGTATAGCTTGTGCAGAGTTTATAGTGTGAATCATCCTGACTGTTGACGGCATCAACACCCCTGGTAATGTCCAGTTGTCCTATTTTCACCTGATTTCACTGCAGTCCCTCTGCTAACAGCGTATTCATGCAAGATTTTTTTAGTGCTGCATCAAGATTTGGCTTTTACCTCTGGTAACCAAAATCTGACAAGGAAAGCCACATGTGCTTATGCCACAAGTTTCCATTTGATCGTATTTGCATCCATTTTCATGAAAAAGGAGCCCACTGTGTTTGTAGAACTGAAACTTTGACCTCTCTGTTAGGGGAACTTTTTTTTTTGGCTTCTATTACAGTCGTACCTTTTCAGCAGTCGATCTTTACAAAAAAAAAAACATTCCCAGGGGAGTTTCTGTCTCTCTATCCCATTTACTGTGTTTTGGAGAGCCTTCTCAGAATCCAATAGGTGCTGTAATATTGTATTGTAGCTGTAATATTGCGTTTCAGCTGCTTGGCAAAGTGGCTTTATTTCTGTGTTTGGGCTTCATGGCAGCTAACTGGCAGGGAGATAAACTCCATGTGGCCCAGGGGAGCGTGGTGATGATGAGCTAAACAAACAGGCTAACAGGCTAACAGCGCTACAGCACAACGGAGTGTGCTGAACACAGCGTGTTCTTTATGTATGGAGAGGAAAGAGGGAGGAGGAGGTGTGAGGTAGAAAGAAGAGGAAGAGCAAGAGAGTGAGGAGAGGAGGGGAGAAAATGAAGAGAGCAGGAGGAGGTGTTAAGGGAGCTCTGACAGGCTGGCTCAGCTGTGTTTTAGCTAATGGGTGAACTGGCTACTCTGCTGACTCTCCTCTGTGACTGTTGGGATGAACATTTCACTGTAGTAGGTTCAATTCCTTTTACCCGGAGGCAGCTGGGGGTCTGTAAAACAAATCTCTCCAGTCCTGAGAGAAATAGGTTGGACATAGATTTAAACAGCCAAGAACATTATAATTATTACTGCAGCGAAGAAATATACACAAGTGAGTAAAAGTGAAGCCGAAATAAACGCATGCCGTCGACAAATTTATTAGAACAATAAAATGTGGATTACACACGAGGCCATACACTGTGAAAATTACATCTTGTCATATGCATGATGTGCAAGACTGCACTTTTATTCATGTCATGTCTGCAGATTGTTACATATGTATAAGTCTAGAGATGCATTGTTGTGCATTGTGTGTGTGTGTGTGTGTGGGTGTGTGTGTGTGTGTGTGTGTGTGTGGGCACACTTGATTTAACACCACCTCTAGCGACTGAGCTCTGATTTAAGAGTGCCTTCATGGCGACCACGGCAATAGGCACTTTCTGGGTCATGTGAGAGCTGGCATCACTTAGATGTATCAACCTCTCCCATCCCCTACACACACACACACACACACATTTGCACATGCATGCACATATTTGAATATGGATACGTTCAGTTTGTGTGTGGACAGAGAGAGAGGGAGGCAGGGTCTAGTTTGTATGTGCTTGTGTTTACGTGTGTGTCCAGTATCTTTGCTCTGTCAACAGTCGAACACAGTTGAAGCCTATTTCCACTGAGAGAGGGGGCAGCAATATGTTTTGGACCAAAGCTGCAGCTAAGATAAGATCCACGCTACTGCAGCCCACAATCTGATCCTGCCGCTGTGCCAGAGGGCAAAATCCAATTTCCTCCACACTGCGAAGAAAAAAAAAACAAAAAACGCAAAACAAGAAAAGCAAAACATTTTTTAAATCAATGATTAATGCCTTGCAGGAGATGACTATTTGTCTTTTGCATATTCCAGTAGGACAAAGTAGCAGCTAATATATTGTTTGTACACTCAGTAGGTACTCGTGGTAGGTTGCTGGCAGAATAATTGTATGGTAAGGCCTGGCACGTCTTTAACCTGAGCTTTTGTCTCTCCCTGGCCTTCCTCCACCAGGCCATGTTTGCCTTCTCACAACATGACATTTGGAGCGCAAATTGTCTGGCCTTTCAGAAGACTGGACTGTCTAGCTCATACTGACAAGACAGACAAAACAGTCTCTCAGATAACTGCTCCATCCTCAATTATTAGACTTCTTTGAACTGAATGTTCCCTGCACTGTGCATGTCTGTCATCTGCTGGAGATAAGCGGAGGGGCCCACAGTGCAGCTACTACTCTGTTGTTGATTTGCTACTGGACTTTGTCCCTGTGTCACTCTGGGTGGAGAGAAGCACTTGCTCATAGGTCAGCATGAGACAATCAAACCAAAACATCAGGCAAAACATACTGAGGAGCAGAGCTGATCGTCCAATCACACAGTAACAAAGGACCTGTTAAACTTTGGATTCCTCTGCATTGTAAAGCAATGTGCATGGGACTGTAGTAGGACTGAGCATAGTGACTAGATTAAAATGTGTTTATCAGCTCTAATATACATTTATCCAGCCCAGTCGCCAGAATAACATGTAGGCATTGGTTGTTTCTGCAAACCACGGACATGTTATGGTTGTTCATTTCATATGTTTCCCAATAATGTATCTAAAGTGATGCAATTCAGATTACATGCATGAGCTTTGTTTCTCATCTGGACGAGGAGGGGATGGTAGATGGCGTGACACCAAGGTGAGACAGCAGCCAAGCAGCAGACAGCAGCAGACCACTGACCAAGACCGACAAACAAAAAATGCTGGTATTTTTTAAGGTCAGGACATTTCAAGCCATCTTTGTACTGACAAAAAACTGGTATTTTTTAACAAGAGGTCGGCAAATTTCCAGCCATGTTTGTAGCAATACAACCAGGTATTTTTTTAAGGAGAGGTTGGGACATTCCCTGTCATGTTTGTAGTGACAAAAACAGGTATTTTTTAACAAGAGTTTGGGAATTTTCCAGCTGTGATTGTAGCAACAAAACCAGGTATTTTTTAACCTGAGGTTGGGACATTTCTTGTCACATTTGTAGCAACAAAACCCAGGTATTTTTTAAGGAGAGGTCGGGACATTTCCAGCCATGTTTGTAGCAAGAAAAATAGGTACTTTTTAACAAGAGGTTGAGACATTTCCAGCCATGTTTGTAGCCACAAAACCAGGTATTTTTTAACAAGAGGTTGGGATTTTTCCAGCTGTGACTGTAGCAACAAAACCAGGCTTTTTTTAACATGAGGTTGGGACATTTCTTCTCACAATTGTAGCAATAAAACCCAGGTATTTTTTAACAAGAGGTTGGATTTTTCTAGCTGTGATTGTAGCAACAAAACCAGTAATTTTTTAACCTGAGGTTGGGACATTTCTTGTCACATTTGTAGCAACGAAACCCAGGTATTTTTTTTAAGGAGAGGTCAGGACATTTCCAGCCATGTTTGTAGCAACAAAACCAATCATCTTTTAACATGAGGTTGGGACATTTCTTGTCACATTTGTAGCAACAAAACCAGGTGTTTTTGTAAGAAGAGGTTAGGACATTTCCAGCCATGTTTGTCGCAACAAAACCAAGCTTTTTTTAACAAGAGGTTGGGAATTTCCAGCCATGTTTGTAGTGACAAAAGCAGGAATTATTTTAAGGAGAGGTCTGGACATTTCCAGCCATATTTGTCGCAACAAAACTAGGTATTTTTTTACGAGACATTAGGACATTTCCAGCCATGTTTGTAGTGACAAAACCAGGAATTTGTTTAAGGAGAGGTCTGGACATTTCCAGCCATATTTGTCGCAACAAAACTAGGTATTTTTTTATGAGACATTAGGACATTTCCAGCCATGTTTGTAGTGACAAAACCAGGTATTCCTTAACAAAAGGTTGGATTTTACCAACTGTGACTGTAGCAACAAAACCAGTAATTTTTTAACCTGAGGTTGGGACATTTCTTGTCACATTTGTAGCAACAAAACCCAGGTATTTTTTTAAGGAAAGGTCAGGACATTCCCAGTCATGTTTGCAGCGACAAAACCAGGTATTTTTTTAATGAGAGGTCTGGACATTTCCAGCCATATTTGTCGTAACAAAACTAGATATTTTTACAAGATATCAGGACATTTTCAGCCGTGTTTGTAGCGATAAAACCAGTCATTTTTTAACATAAGATTGGACATTTCTAGCTATGTTGAATAGAAAGGAGTCATCATTACCATTACTAGTAACATCTGTGCTTTTCCTACTATGACAACACGTTAACCACAGCATTGTCATAAACATAAAATTTAAAATTGAAATGAAAAGAAAGATAAAATTTCATCCTATCTGCTACATTTGAATCATACAAATGTAACATATCTGTGGTTTGCAAAAATGTACAATGCCAACATTTATTGGATTGAGTAATCACATGTGGCCATCAAATGCATATTTAAGACCCCTTTAAAAGGTGCCCATTTAAAATCAAGTAGGCTGGAAACTTTTTAAAGTACACCAAAGATGACATTTTCAACTCATAAAACTAATGTTAGATTAATAAGCTATAGGCTGATGACATTTGCTCGTGAAAGTTTTGTTAAGCTGCTAAAATGGAGAGTCATCCACTTTTGCTAAGACTTTCAAGTGGTAACTTCCAGTGTTATCACTGTAAACTGCTAACTGAGGGGAACAGGGCTCTGCAAAAGGTCAACTGTTTTGTATATTTGTGATAAAGACAGAGTAGGGGATTAGCATGCTGTGTTTAGACTGGTAGTTGTTTAGGATAAACTTCATTATGTATTTTGGCTTTTTCTTTTGTATGTTAGTTGCTATAGATGTGTTAATTAAAACTCTTTCAAGCAGCTTCCCAGTAAACAATTCCATGTAACTTACAAATGAACATTATGGAAAAAGAGGGGGAAAAAAACAACTTGAGTTTAAACTATCTCTCTTGGGGATGCAGGCAAAGTGCATCAGCAGTTCATCGGGCATGCAGCAGGGTGAGGCAGTGCTACAGTAGCACCATCTGTATGTAATCCTCTCTTTATTAGCATGTAGTGCTACTGTATTTCTCAGCTAGCCAGCCCCTCTTGTTGCCCCCAGAGTCTTAATCCTTCCTCCGCCTGTTGTGTTTCTGCTCCACTGGGGACCAATCGTGCCAATTCCACTCATCGAGCTTGATAATTAGTGACAATTGTAAAAGTAATTTACAAACTCAAGCGATGCCATTGAGCAAATGGTGCCAATTAACTAGAGATGCTAATGTGGGCAGAAATGCGGAAAAGCAGCATCCGACCTCCATTACAGTGAGAGGAGGAGGGCCAGGAAGCTGTCCTCTGAGTGTCAGGGAGAATTGTCCAGGGAGGAGAGGGGAGGCGATACACATTGTTGGGCTGGGCATGCCACCATGTTGCAGATTATTCCCACAATACAAGTACAAGTATCGTGACCAGGGCAACAACATTTTAATTTACATTTAAGGCTTTTAGCTGATGCCTTATTTAGAGTCACTGCAACCCCAGCAGTAGAATATGGCACAGCTCCTACTTCATCAGCATTGCAAACAACTCAAGTTAGGCTTTTTGGGAATAACACATTTGTCTTGTCAGCTGAAATTAAAAAGCTGTGTGCGTCATAAAAGGACGACACTATCACACTGAGATACTGGACATCACCATGGATTGCTATTGGTGTCAGATCTAGTTACTGGTTAAAGATCTTTACCACACAGGAGCTTTTCAGCTGAAATGTTAGATCAAGAAACCACAGCAGATCAGAGTCGCTGGTTCTTAGCCCAGTGAAATGATTTATGGTTTGAAAATGTGCTTTTTTTATCATGAACTAATTAATATCTGCACCCCGCAGGTTCCTGCCTTTAATTAATCAAGTAAAATAGCCTGGAAAAGGAAAATAAGAATCGTTTAGCTTAAAGGTTCACCGTTTGACCATTAGACGTTTTCTAAGTCTCCGGCTGGAGGTCATGAACTGAGGTTAAATACCTTAAAACCTCTGCTTTGCAATACTAATTTAAACCAACTGGAGATGTTAAAGCCACTTTCTTTTATGTGATTAAAGACATTCTTGAACCTCAGTGTGAAGTGACAACTTTGCTGATTCATTCACATTTCAAGCGCTATCATCAGGTGCTTTGGTTTATTTTATATATTTATTGTATTTGTAAGGGACCACATGCAATATTAAATGTGAATGTTACGAAACCCATCATAGCAAAACTAATGACTTCCCATCAGTTTTACTTTGTATTTAGTGCTACTTAGCAAATGTTAGCTAACTAACATGCTAAACTAATGGTGAACATGGTAAACATTAGCAATATTAGCATGTTAGCTTTGTCACTGCGAACATATTGGCATTGGGATATTAGCATTTAGCTCAAAACAACCCTTAAAAAACTTAAAAACAGTTTACTTGTAGGCCACACAGTCTGATTTTTTTTAAAAATTCTGTACTGTATTCAGGTTTAATTTTTCTGAGAAATTATCAGGGGTCCAAAGATTAAAGGATACATGTTAAAAAATTGTTTAAATGTGTAGCTGTCAGTCCAGCTGTGTCATTCATTTGCTGAATAGCAATTGGTAAACTTTACCAAGCACTCTAAATCCCCAGGTTCCTATTGTCCCACTTCTAGAATGTCCTTTTGGGGCCTAGTGTCCCACACCTATGCTAACATAGCAGCTAGCTGGGAACAGATTTCAAAATTAATGCTTTTCAATTGGCTATTTTTGGCAAATGCCATGTCGAATTGCATTTCCATTACCAGTTTGAATGTGCCATGTTGCGCCTCTGGAGTCAGGGGCACAGTGAGCCTGAGCACCTCCAAGCAGGTTGCAGTGATGTCAGAGGCGTCAAACGACAACTTTGACCATTCCATTTGCTTTTATTAGCTCTCTTGAATGACATACGGTTTAATGATGATTGGATTTTTTGGTGTTTAAAAATTTATTTTACCCATATTATGCCAACTGTGAATATTCAGTTTCCTCACTTGAAGAAAAAAAAGTGTTGTTTTGGTGTGAAAAACAACAGCCAGTTACTGTAACTGCCTGCTCATCTGTCCTTTAGCAGTATTTTTGAGAAATGGGAGAATGATTCACTTTTCTCCTCCATCCAAATATTCCCTGCCTCGACCCTAATTTCCCAATCTCTGTTTGAGATGTAAAATGACAACCTTTCATTTCCACACTTCTCTGTGTAACTTCTAGTTTCCTGAGTTTCAGGACACCCCCGCTCTTCATTTTTCTAAATCAAGAGATCTATAAGACTGCTGGAGTGTGGGCATATAATACTGTAGATGATGTGGACAGATTAAATTTCATTCTATTTGTGTTTTAGCAAAGAGAATGTCTCGAAGAGGCTCGTTATTTGATGTCAAGGCCCCGCTGTCTCATTATGAGTGGTGTAATTGTTGCTCGGTTCAATGCTTCCAGCTTTCCCAGACCTGAAAAAGAATCAGTAATGTAACTAATCCAGTGTAAGCAAAAGGGAGCCGAGTTGGTTAATGGTACAGTTTGCCCTTTGTAAAAACCTCTCCGATCCCCTCCACCCCTCTTCCTTCTCTGGGATTAAAAACAGGAGGTGTATTCCCATTCTGTCAGTCACAGCCTCTCTGCCTCCTAGGCCTCAGCCTCTATCAGTGTAAACAGAAGAGGGGAAACAGTGTTTGGTGTTTTCTCCTGTCTAAAAAACGCCTTTTGGTGTCTCTTTGATCGCAGGCGCTGGAATAGTAATTGCTATCACTTATGAAACAAAATGACAAGCGCTGCCAACAGCTTAGCAATGCAAATACAAAAGAAGAGAGCGTAGTGGGGATAGAGGTCTATGAAGAAGGGTGTGTGGAGGTCCTGAGCTTGCAGCTAGGAGGCTTTTGATTCATAGTAGAAGGGCCATTAGATTGTTTATGTGAGAGAGATATTTTTATTTTCATACATATTCTTTTAAAGTGGCAATCTACAGGACCCATTTTGTCTCTTCTTGTGCTGCATAGCGCAGTCATTGCTGTTTTTTTCTGTACCGTTTCAAAAGAAAGCCATAGGCAACTCGAGATGGAAGCTGGCTTTTGCTGCTCAAATTTGCAGAATTGATTTTTGTATTGATATGAAACATTATACATGTGAATATAGTAATTGTAGTACTGCCATTAACCAAGGGTCAAGCACTGCACTATGCCTGAAAAAAAGCTAAAGGAAAATCTAAAATTACAAGAAATCCCAGCAGAACTGGGAGCTGAAGTCTGGCCTTTCTGGCTTACATAAAGTGGTCGAAGCCAAAGCAGCAATGGCTGTATGCTGCTTATTCAAACAGCATACAGTTAGAGAGAAATGAAGGAACTGGATGGCTCCTCTTCCCTCTTTAAAGCTGTGGAAGTGGATAAGCCTCTGGTGTTATTCACAGGCTCCCTCTGACATCTTCTGTTGATGTTTATTTAAATGGCGCTCAGATCGGTGTGGAAATCGTCCCGTTGCGAATGCCCAGCAGGACACAAAACAGCTGGGCTCTGGAAGGGAAACACACAGAGAGAGAGAGAGAGAGAGAGAGAGAGAGAGGGGGATAGAAATATTCCTGAAAGGACAGAGGAAGAATAAGAAGAGAGAGAGAAAACTTGAGGGTTTTATGTAAAGGAAGGGATTTGTGTGAAATGTATTTTGTGTAATGAGACGCCCCAATTCTGCTCTTTGAAATAGTGTTACCTGGAGCTGGAAAATAAAAATCTCTCCTTTTGCCTGTCCCCCATGGAGCCGGCTGTTCTCAACTTACACTGGGCCCTAGCCTCCATTTCACAAAAACACTCAAGCTCTGTATTTTCTTAGATTTAGTCGTCAGGCTGGTCGTCAGGAGAGGGTGTCATTTCAGAGCTCCTGCTGGGAGATTGCTCTTTCTTCCAGGACTTCCTGACACAGAGCGTTAATAATGTAGCTTTCCTTTCATGGCACTCACAAACACAGCCATCGACCCCATTGGCCATCATCAGAAATGTCCATCCACTGAATAAGCTGCTGTTCTATATTGTATTTGTCAGTGTATTCTCCAGATGTAGTGGGGTTTGTTGCCTCTGTGTGGAAGGCCTTGGACAGCCATTTTGCTCTTACAACATGGGAACACTGTTTTCTCAGTGTGATGAGCATCATTTGACAGTCCCCTGCCTCTGCATCCTCAGCATCCAAGCCCATTTACAGCCAGCTCATTCACTTTATTGCCATTCGCTGATGGCAGCACTTTGAAGTGTTTGCTAAGGGAGGGTGGGGGGTGGCGTGGGGGCAGGGGAAGTTTAATTGGCTGCATTAGTTGGTTTGCTTCTCTCTTCTGTCTTGGTGCCCCCCAGCCACAGTGAGCCGGATTAGGCGACCTACATTTTAGTTTTGCTTTTTTCGCCCCATCTTGATTCAGCGCTACCAGTCTTCCTCATGTCGTGTTTTGGGTTCTTTGAAGAATCCCAGTTCATCTCTACCGGCTCCTCGCAAAATGAGCTCTGGTTGTTTGTTTTGTGTAAGAAAAATAAGACAATGAGACGTCTGAGAAGTCCACAGTCTCCTGCATTTACATTGCCATGGATGTGTTCACACGGACCACAGGGAAAGTTAAATTTAGCAACTTCATCCCTATGCACATGACACTGATTGACAGCCCGCTGTGGGTAACGATGTGTTCCGTTTCACAACGCGTCGCCCACAGCAGTCGCCCTCGGAGAAGTTTTGATGTTTGTTTTGTTTGAAACGCCTATACGCTCTTGTACATCCAGGATGACATCTCCTGCAGTATGTTTGGGCTGGATGAGGCTTCCATGTGGAGAAAGACAGCCAAATCAATCATTTGAGGGGCTTGAATTTTTTTGGTTACAAACTGATCAGCCTCAGGATTATGAAATTTTAATTCAATTTATCTTGTTTTTTACTGCTTCAGTTCTGTACTCTGTACTGAACTTTTTTTTAAACACAGCAGCATCAACAGACACTTTTCATGTGGGTGGTCAGACGCGGCCGCTGAAAGTCTTGGGCTGCAGCGCCAAAACCAAAAGTCACAACTGAGTTTCATTAGTTAATGCATTCTTCATAGCTGCTGATCCTGGTACAGGGGTGACACAGGGAGATCATGCAAACTCCACACAGAAAGGCCCCAGTCAGCCAGCCACCCATGACTGAATTTTAGGAACTTGCAGATGCTAGCATAAAGGCTAGGTACAAAACTATGTCAATATGGAAAGTTAAGGAATCACACACTCTCATTTACTGTGGTTCCTTATTTTACAGCCACTAATTATCTGATGTGCAAAGACTAATACAGCTTCCATTTGAAGGAGTACATTTATTGCAAGGAACTTAACATTTACTGGGAACAAGTCTCCTCAAGTTTAGGGGACACTCGTCACTTATCTTGAAGTGGGCGTTCAAGGAACCTCTTTAAAAATGGCAAAGCCTGTTGTTTCCTTCCCAAAATTTAGCTTAATATCGATCCCTCCATTATGGTTGGCACCAATGGATGCCTTAGGTTGTTTAGTTTCACATGCTACCACCACATTTGTGCCACAGAGTTCTAATTATTGTACAATTATTTCCTCTGTGCTAGCAGGAGGACAGGCAATTGCAATTGCATAAATGTGCCATTGATTTAATGTGCTAAGTCATAGAATCTGTTATGGTGCTTAGAAGAACTATTTTTATTTTTTTTTAGAAAATTACATGACATGAAATCTGTGAAGAAAATAAGCATTGACCTTCTGTGGTAAAAACCAATGCAAATACTTAAATATATTTGTTGCAAGATGTAATTTAGACTGAAACTGACAATCACAGGTTTTGGACATTTATAGTTCTGGCCTTTGGATGCTAATAATAAAACATTTTAAGCAGACAAGCAAAAAATGTACAAACTACAAGCATTCAAATGTAGAGTTTTCATTCGATTTATTTTTGACCCAATTGCAACAAAAGATAACAGTTAAATTAATACTTAACATAATCCTCTTAATTGCAGTTTGTCACACATGCTATAGCGCCAAGCTGAAATGCTGCACTCCTTATGGTGCTGCAAAGACCCATTAAACAGCTTAGAAAATTATCTACATTAAAAGAAGTTTCCTAAGAACCACACAGAGTACTTAATCCATAATTTACCAGCTATGTATTATATTTGAGGCATTATGTGATATGGAACTCTTACCCAAAAGAACCCTGTGAAGAAGAGTCATCCTTTCTCTGGGCGTAGTAGTACAGCGTTCAGGTTCAAATGAAGGGAGGTTGATGTTACAGCTAACCTTGGCTATGCGCCCTGCATGACTGCCCCTGTAAGCCATCAGTCTGGTGGGAGTCTGACTGAAAT
The DNA here is from genome assembly GCA_019142605.1 of Cephalopholis sonnerati. Lineage (NCBI taxonomy): Eukaryota > Metazoa > Chordata > Actinopteri > Perciformes > Serranidae > Cephalopholis > Cephalopholis sonnerati. The sequence continues at coordinate 12,686,664 of JAGQAX010000001.1, forward strand.
ATTAAAGAGCCTGTCTGCTCTGCCGCTGTAGCACCTAACCACTGAGCGACCAGAGTGCATGGTGTAGTATGTGTCATAGGTACAGTAGGTATGTAATGGATGGAGACCAAAGTGAAACAAGAACAGAAGACTATTCTCAGTTTAATTGACACTTACATCACCATCAGTGCTTTGATATATTTATCCATCCATCTATACATTCATTACCTGCCTGCAGTACATTATATTTGTTACTGATAGATGATTGAGGGAATAAATACATCCTGTGAAGTGATGCCCTTGCAGCGGTAAATAGAAGATGGAAGTCACCTGGCCCTGCTGTAGATCACCTTACAGCACAGACTACACAGGTGCCTGCTCTCATTTCAATCACACAAGCACATGTATGTATTGTTTGACAGTCATGTCAACACATTTGTGGAACACCACAGTATCCCTGAAAATTAGGCTTTATATTTCAACAACACGTGACTTAATCCCAATGCCAATATCCAGCACCATCGCAGGAAGCAGTGTGCCCTTTATGCAGCAAAGCGAAAAATAAGGAGGTCGTGATTAGGCAGAGGAGTGTGAAGGTTGATTTGCGTTTATGTGTTTTGGTTTGATGTGTAATTAGCATGACCTCCTGCACCCATTCAGATGCGTTCACAGACACAGACACAATCACTGCTTAATTCTCAGTGATGGAAGAAGTACTCTAATCTATTATTGAGGTAAAAGTAGAAATACCACGCTGTAAAAATGATAAGCCTGTGTCGGCTAATCTGTCTTATAACTCTCATTTAAGAGGAAGCGCATCAGACATCAGAAAAGCAATACAACATTTTTATTGTTCAAATTGGGAGCTTGGGAGGAAACCAGAGCACCCAGAGTAAACCCAGACAGACACATGGAGAAACTCCACACAGCGACAATAGTCGAGGTCAGTGTGACCCTGACCTTGTTGCTGCGAGGCCGCAGTATTAACCACTGAGCCACTTTGTGGCCCAATAGACTTCTGATAGCAGACTTTGGTGCGTTGCTGCACATGCTGCTGCTGGTATTCTGCTTCAAGGGATGAGTGGAATGAGAAAGAAGGCAGCTAGTATACCAGCAAAAAAAAATAGAGTTGGGACTGATTCAATCAAATATCTGTATCAGGTTCCAATACTGACGTGATTCAGTCATTGGATATCGGACTGATGTCACCGATCCAGATTCCATAGTCCCATGTTGGTTACCATGCAAAGTGCATTTGGCATTCACTCACATAGCATTTTATTCTCATGAGGAGCCCAGTGAGTCCCCTCCAGATCCAAGCAGGGATGCAGGTACAGTGTCATTTATCATCTGGAAAGACCCTCATGACACCGAACCGAACTCAAATGAACAATGGCTTGTCTGTTCCTTTCCGATCACAGTTTAAACATTCGCAGAGAATGTCCCTTTCACCATGTTGGAACGACTGCAAAGAAACTAGTTAGCTCTGCTACTGACATCGATTGACTGCTTTAAGCCCAGAACACATTCTAGGGCCAATAAAGTAAAATATTTTTTTCTGAAATGTAGTGGAGTAGAAAGAGACAAAACAGAAATACTCACATACTTTATATCTGTACTTAAGTACATGACTTGAGTACATGTACTCAGTTACTTTCCTCCACTGCCTCTTCTCTCCGCGCTTCCACCTTGCAGGCTGACAAACCTCCAATGGAGGGAGGCAGTTGTGAAAGAACTGAGGCAGCAATCAAGACCCCTGGGGCGAGAAACAAGAAAGGGGAAGGGAAAGAGGCAGGGACAGAAAGAGACAATAGACACAGACGAAATAAATGATGGGAGTCTTTTTAAAACTGCTTTTAAGTTATGATGAAACAGCAGTTCAAGCTCGAGTAAAACATGCTGATAGAGGAATTTTAGGCTTTGAATGATTGCTGCTGCTGTCACTCTGAAGGCATTTTATTTTCTAATCATTATTAGTATGATTGCTGGTATTTTGACTCACTTTGGCAACATGTTCCACGTCCTGACAACAAAGGCCATTGAATGGATATAAAGTGATCTGTTAAACGGTGAGGAGAAAACAAAGGAAAGCAAGTGCATGAGAGAAAGGGGATAAGAGGGCTACAAGAGAAAAAGGGAAAACATTGATACCTGATTGATTTATATCCCACGGTAGGGCCGGTGATTTGGGTGTGTGAGTGTGTTTGTATGTAACTGTGACTGGATGAATGCTAAGGAAATGGGACCTGAATGCACCCAAGTGGAGAAAACGTGGTTAACAATGACCTCAATGTGTTACCTCCAATTCATTTTAAGCCCTCACAGAGTGCTTGCCACTGTTACCTTAATCAGCTGGAAACCTCCGATTAAAAATGAATCAGCTTCACACCGGTGTATTCTAAACTGCCATCACCTTGTTCACTTCTGCATTACAAGACTCTAATGCATCTCTCCTGGGACAATGGCCTTTTAGCCCCGCTAGCAGTATACCTATGTCTGTTGGTTCACTAGTTCCAGACCAGAATATCTCAACAACTATCAAAATGATTGCCATGAAAGTGTTTATACATTCATGGGTCTCAAAGGACGAATCCTACAGTGATCCCCCACATTTTTCCTTGTAGCACCAACATGAGTTTGACTAGTTTGTTTTTTGGTAAAATGTCTTGACAACTGCTGAATAGTTCAAAGGTGTCATTGTTTCCTTCAAGATGAATTGTAGAAACCTTAACCTTTAATCTGCTGATGTCATTAGGTCCAATACATCCAATACCCATCAGCCTCAGCTGTATTTAAGTGCTAAGTAGCAAATGTTAGCATGTTAACACACTAAAGTATGATGGTAACTGTGGTAAACATTATACCTGCTATGCATGTTCACATTGTCATTGTGAGTCCAGTTCACCTCCTTGTAGTAGATCCACCACTTTGGTCCAGGGTCGAATATCTAGACAGTGAATATATTTGATATAGAACGTAATTTTTCCAAAGGATAAAGCCTTCTTACTTTTGCAAGGTGGATTACCATGATATTTGGCACAGATATTCAAGGTCACAGCAAATTAATTCTGTTTCTAGTTATGACGTGTTAGCGCGCTGTTAGCTGGAAAATAAGCTAAAGATTACTATCTAAACATCAGCATGTGAGCGTCATCATAGATACAGTTATGGGCATACCCACAAATTGTCACATCCTTTTACGCTGAGGGGAAAAAACAAACCATTTGCTACCACGTTGAGGAGTTGCTGCAACCTTCTGCACAACAAATAAATTTAAAAATCCAGAGTTAAAAGGTATTTTTTAACCTGGACCCTATCATCCCATGTTTTTGTGTCTAAATGATTAATGGGAACAACATTTTTTGAAAATTGGTCCAGTATTGAGCGAAAACAGTGGCCAGGCTGCAATGTAAACACTCAGGGTGTGTTTGCACCTTCAATTTAAGTCCACCAAAACTACTTGTTTTTGCCACAGACGGGCTCAGATTGTATCTGACAAGATTACTGAAAACATTCCCACAGAGACTGACGTGTTTGTTAGAGTAAGATGCTCTTTGTTCAAACCTATTGTCAGACCCACCAGACTCCATTTAAATGAACAGCAATTGTGTCCATGTAAAACACACTTCACTAAGACTTGACAGAAAAAACTCACAGAAACCAATTTAGTTCATCTTTCCACTGTACTAACAACAACTAATTCTGATTTGGTTAAAATAAACCTGTAATTTACTCAGTTAGATGTGACAATATGCTGCTTTATTCAGGCTAAAATTACTGTTTATTTTGGTTAAACAAAAAGGACCTAACGCTATTGAAACAGCGTAAGATTATTTAGCCACTGGTAAAAACCTTCAGTTCTTGAGGTTTGCAAATCCCCGTGTGGTAACGTTATAACACATCGTCAAAATAGGCCAATGGCATTGGGTAACATGAGCGCTGCTAAACTGTGCATGGAATTCACTAAAACATGCTAGTCTATTACATCATAGTGTTAATGGCTGTAGGGTACTGATATTATGGTAAGTTTAATTAATCATATCTATGTAATAATGTAATAGTTATCATTTAGTTCAAAGTCCTGCTGTGCCTGAGAATAGTCTCATAAAGCCACTAGCATGGCGGTAGACTCCTTGTTTGGTAGTGATACACATACAGTATAGTAAGGGTTAGATTGATGCTCACATCCAGTCAGATATTTGCAGACAAACTGGTTTGGGTCCTTGGCTTTTTAGCCACCTTTTTAGGCTCAGCTACACACTGATCATGTTCCATATGCAGACTGTGAAAACATTTTTCCTCTCAGGAGCACAATGAAGTAGCTGTCTGTCTAGCTACAGAGCCAGTTATAAATATTTATAGATAGGGAATCATTCAGATTCAATGCCGCCTTTGAATTCAATTTGATGATATATGTCTGTTAAGTAAACCCCTTCCCAGATTTTCACTGCATTTGACTGGAATTTATCACATTGAAGAAATATCTTATCAGCCCTTCTGACTAATAATTTACCCCCCACCGCCATTAAAACACTTGTTTCATCCCACTAGAATTGCGGGACACATTAGCATGCAGGGGCTTCACCCGCAGCACTGATGTGCACAATCATCAAGCCGTTTTGTGGGCTGCAGTGGCTGAATGTGGCTCTCCTTTGTGATTTACATGCAAACTCTGCCAGATGCTCGACGCTGGGGAATCGTTTCATATTCTAATGCCATGACAAGAAATATAGCCGAGGTGTGTGCGGCTGCTGCTGTGAATATGTTTGTACTATATGTGTGTATGCATGCGCTGTTGCCTTTAGTGCTGAGTTTATGATGCAAACTAGTTTCCGTAACAATTCCACCACAAGCTTTTCATTTGGCCCTTTCTGATTACATTTCCGTGGAGAAGAATGAAATCCCAAGCAGAGTAGAGACTTATATGGCTCTGAATATATTCTCAGATTGCTGTATGTTTTGTTTTCAATTTGTGTTTGGGCACATAACAGGTAATAAAATGTAGGTCCCAGTTTTGGTAAAGATCCTGACTCTGTCATAGTCATAAATCAAGAAACAGACCCGGGAGAGCTTGGCTGTTGGATGATGTCATTTTCCATCACTTTTCAGACTTGTGTAAAATTACTTCGTCTGTCTTCAGGGAGCTTACAGAGTAATGTGTTGTCAAAGATATAAAAGCTGATAGGGCACTGTGAGAACAGAGTCAGAATAACAATCTCACTGTTTTGTTTTATTATCATTCTGAGCATCAAGACCGCAGATATACAGCAACACAAACTGTAATTGGTTCAGTGGTGTGTCATTGCAGATAATGTTCGGCACAGTGTCGACGCTTCATTTTAGAGGACGTATAAGTGGCTTCAGATGCAATGACTGATAGGTTTACAGCAGATTTCAAATGCATGTTTATTTCTGTCTTGACTCGGCTGTCCTTCCCCTCAGTGTTCGGCGTTGTTTATACCACAATAAAGGCAGAGCACATTGAGCTTTGCGGGGCGACTGTAAATTGTCGATAGCCTACATTGCAGAGGACCATAAATATCAGCTCAATATTTGTCACAGTTGGTCACCATCAACTGGAGAGGAAACAGCAGGCGGTGCAGGGCTGCTTTTTGGATACCTCCGGCCTGCACGGCTGTCACATGTTCACCGTGTTTATCCGAGTGGGAGGTTGAGTGAAGCAGGTTGAGGCCATTTGTCAGAAGAGCTATTTACATGTCTTCTTTTGTGCAGCGGGGGGAGTTGTCATCTGAGCTGTGCACATAACCCCAAGGCTTCTTCACACGATACTGGCATTTGGCAATTAAGTGGCTTTTTTATAGCACCAATGCTACACGCTCTGTGTGTAATTGCACATTTGCAGCTACTAAGCTTGCAAATGTGACGTCATAATGGGTCTCACTAATCATGTCAGGTGACTAACTGGTTTATTTCAGGTAGGGTTTGAGTTAAAGAATCTTGTTTACAAGTGTTGTGTTTGGAAGGCAGGTATTTGGTTGTTACATAAGACGTTTGCTGGTTTGAATTGCAGCAATATGTCCACTAATTATCATGCTGTATAGTCACAGCACTCAAAATATTTCTGATAGATTTATGGAAACAGTTGGTTAATAATATGTTTCTTCTTCACAAGCGTGATGTTCGCCTTGATTTCACTGTTTTCTACGCTTCCCACGTATGGACTTAATTTGTTTCAAATCCATCGTTAACTAGAAGCGGGGCCTTGCCTCAGTGAGTTATCCTTCCTGTGTTCTCTTGTTCATTTTACATGTCCTCAAGTTAATTCCAGTCCTAATTAACTACCTTTGAAAGGAATCTGTGTGATAATTACCACAAGGAGGTGGAACGGAAGCAATCACACTCTGCACAATTTATTTCCCACCACAGGGAAAACCCTACAGAGTCACCCGCTGGCATTTTTTTTTTTTTTTTGGCCCAAGAATCACCTTCAACTCTCACTTTAGAAGCAGAGACACAAACAATCAGGTGGCTCCACAGACAAACACTCCTGCTGAGTTTTTAGTCTGGTGTGGTATATTTGTACAAATAATTATTATAATAAAAACAATGAGGGCTGTAATAAATAAGCTGTGCAGAAAACCCAGAGGCAGTTGTGAGAAATAGCTCCCGCAGCAGAGAACAAGGAGGAAAAATGAGGTATGGACATACTAATAATATCTAATGTCACCAATTGGGAGAATGGTGCATAAATAAGGACACACAGTGTCACTGATGTATTAAAGCACCCAAAAATCGACCGGGCCAACATGATCCAGTTCCAGAGACACAGCACCAGCAGTTTCAAAAGCCAGGACACAGGCAGTAGAACAAGTAACAGAAAGGCAATGCACTGTAAACCAGTGTATTGTCTTAAAGGGACAGTTCATGTCATAATCAAAACTACATATTTTTCTTCTCACTCATAGTGCTGTTTATCAGTCTAGATTGTTTTGGTGTGAGTTTCTTTGTGTTGGAGATATTGGCTGTAGAGAAGTCTGCCTTCTCTTGAATATAATGGAATGCAAATGTATTTTTTTTTTTGGGCGGTTTGAGCACCATAAGCAGAGTACCATCTAGTCCCATTATATTTAAGAGAAGAAACACATCTGTATGGCAGATGTCTCCAACACTCTCACAAAACAATCCAGATTGATAAATAGCACTACAGGTAAGAGAAAAAAAAGCACTTTCAATTTTGGGGTGAACTGCCCCTTTAAAAGTATCCCTGATATCACTATGGATAATGGCAATGTACTGTTTTGTCAGATGTTCAATTCTAGCATCTTGTCAGGAGAATATTAGGTGTGAATAATAATATAACCTGAAAGAGTAGTGTCTGCAGGTATTCTTTTCAGCCTACATACAACCTCTATGACCTTCACCAATAAGAGAGATGGAGCAGCTGCTGTATGTTGCCTGAGAGGCGAAAGCCAGGGCAAAAGAGAAAGCAGAGGGTGCTTGCTGCTCCACTCGCACAGTATTTACTGAAGAAGACTCAAAAACATTTTTTATCAACTCATCTAGTCTTGCCACTGTGGTGACATGACAGTGAAAGAATAAAAGTGCAGGGGCAAAAATAGGAGGAGGGCACTCATCTCCCCCACAACACACACGCACACACTTACTCTAGAGAGGGAATGACAGGGCCCTGACCACAGTGTTTCTGGGAGACATAAAAAGGTTCTCTTTCACATTTGCAGGGGTTTTTTTTTTTGAGCATCCTTAAAAAGGTTAGCGTGATTATGCTTACAACGTGACAAAACCTAGAGATAAAAGCCAGCCTGTGTCTAAAAGGTGGCCAGTTCAAAGGTTTGCACGCTCTTTTAATTTATCACTGAGGCCTGGTCCACAGATGGACCCGCTGGCCCGGCACTTGGACAATACCTTAATGAACGAGTCCATTTTAAAACCCAGGAGAGGAAGGCGCCTCTATCTCTCCTTCTTGTAGAGTAAATTAGATTGACTTCTAAACTCAGAGAAACAGATGATGCAAATGTCACACTTGATCAATTGATTTGGCTGAATTAGCTAATGCACCTGCGCACCGCACCTTACATAAACATAAACCATTTGCTGCACCGTCACAAGCCGGGATTGTGGAATGTTACGTGACGGGACATTGAGTAATGCCGACTGGAGTGACATGACTCTTAGAAAATAATGGTGGAATTTCAGCTGGAGTGACACATTTCTCACCGAAAAGCAAAAGGATGTTTGCTGGAGAAATATATCAGCTGGCAAAGTGTGGAAGGATGTGAGCAATGAGATTTAACTAACCTTCAAACGACAGCACGCCACTGTGATCTAAGACTTTTCCAGAGGGAATCCCTGAACACACTTGTGTCTGTTACTCTGAACATGTTAAATGAATGATTTTTTTTTTTTTTTTTTGCAAGTGCTGGCACATCCTTTGATGATCGAGTGTATTGTTGCCAACTTGTGTGTGAGATGCAGCTGCGTTTGAGGCCTTGTATGAGAAGAGAGGGAAACCTCATTTTTCTATATGTGTCTATATATGGAAATGATGTCATCAAGTTATTCAGCCTATTTCACTATAGATGAGCAGATCAAAACCAAACTCATATCTGTACAGTTAGCCAGTTAGCTTAGCTTAGCATAAAGGCTAGAAACCAGGAAACAGCTGGTCCATGTGCTTACTGCAAGAGTTATGCCCTCCAGAAAGTCTTAAAGACAAGAGGGTCAGATCATTAACAGACTATTTTGTCCTTAGATAAAGGTTAAACATATATAATGTGAATAGAGTGACTACAAGTGATTGACAGCATCCTCTACAGTTATTAACACCCAAAATATATCAGAGCATGTATGAAAACATGAATGTGTCCAGAGACACAGACACTGTGCTGCATTCAAAGTCATTGCCAGGTGACTGTCTTAAGACAACTCTCCTGCTTTTGTATTTCTGCACAAAAAACTGCAATATATGGTTCACTGTTTCCTTTTTAGATGCAATACAATCTAAGGCATAAAAGTCATTTTACTATAATTAAGCACAAACATTAGTTAGTAGTAAGCTTGATGATACTGTTTACGTTTGATATTCCGGGCCACAATAACTGTAGCCTAAAAATTTGATACTAGCAATTTTGTAGGGGGGCAGTGGCTCAGTCCATAGGGCTTTGGCTTGGGAACCTTTACAGACCAAGGATGGAGTATGGACTCATAGCTGGAGAGGTGCCTGTTCACCTCCTAGGTCGAGCCAAGGTGCCCTTGAGCAAGGCACTGAACATCCAACTGCTCGGGACAGCTGTCCAAGGCAACCCGCTTGCTCTGACATCTCTCCATTTAATGCATGTATAGGTCCTGTTGGTGCATGTGTGTGTATTTTGGGCCTGTGTGTTTATGACAACTGAGTGAAAAAATGGAATTTCCCCTCTGGGATTAATGAAGCACATCTTCTTTCTCTATCTTCACGTTACTAGTAACATTAGTAGCATTACAGTAATAATGGCATGTTCCAGGCAACCCGTAACCCATGTTTTTACAACCTTACAACCACACAGCCCTCTAAAGAACAATGGCAGCCCCCATGGATGCGGTGCTGATGCAGGTGATACACGGTGAGAAATAGACAAATAGGGAAATGGCTGGTCTGGTCTCTCCAATGTTAGAGAAGGGCCAAATAGAGTATTATAGCAAGGTAGGCTCACCTGAAGCGGCTGGATATATCCCCTTTACTTTGATTTTGTCGGAAGGAAAGATGACAAGAACACTATTTCTACATGTAGTTGTACTAAATCTCTTTCCACTGCAAAAAAACACGTCCTCAGACGTCTGGTCTGAAACACCTAATACGACACCACAACAATGTGAAGCTCCAAATACACTTAAGGTGAGCACTCCTTTGTTGCAGCAGTCAACTCGAGCCCTACACTGGCTAAACAACCAACACTGGATTTAATCATAGACAGTTGCAGGCTACAGAGAAGTAATGAAGCTTTTGGCTGGACATGTTGTGCAATGTTGCTCCACGAGAGAGCCATGTGAAAGTACCGGTCATAGACATCAGAAAATCCCCAATGTGCTATCTGGCCTTAGCTACAGTTAGCCTACTGGTGATTACCCTGCTATTCACACAGAGGCACACAACTCAATTTTTGTGAGATATGCAATTACCAATTTTAAGGTGTGTAGTGGGAAAGTAATCTAAGGAGCCCAACACTGTGCAGGGATTATGTTTAGTTGTAGGCCAGCCCAGAAGCTAACATCAGCCTGGTTCCCTCGAATAAAAGCTAACAGGATTTTTTTCCATTGCTTCTTGGATTGTTGCTGAAAATAAGCTCTATGGCAAACAAAAGTATATGATTCTTACATGTTTTCTTTACCAATATACTCTTCATCAAAGAAAGCCACATTTGTGATATTTGAAGCACAAATGAAATCACCACAAGTAAAAAACAAATGATAGTGAGGCTATAAAAGAACTACACTGCAATTAAATGACTTCTGCATCACTGCCACAACAAAACTGTGAAGCTGTGAAGCTGTTCAGTGTGATGACATTGTGTGATTTAATGTGGCTACTTGTTAGCAACTGTCTTTTTCAACACACATAAAAGCTTTAAAATTCACAAGTGGGGTATTAACTGATGTTTTTTATGTCATAGCACCACAAGTGAAGTTCTCTTAAGCAGACCTTATTTCAAGCATCCAACCACCTTTTAAAAAACCTATTGACTGAGACCCAGTGGTTGAGACAGGAGAACCAGAGGTATTAAAGTACTAACTCACCTTCCTGCAGCTCTGTTGACAAGAAAGCAAATTATTCCCAAAATATTAAAGTATGTCTTTTAAATGGCATTTACCCACTTAACACCATGAAACTGAAGTTTAGATGAATTAAGACAAATGGACATTACTAAGGCCATGTTCACACCTGGTATTAACATGTACATTGGGTAATCAGATCACACAAAGCTGTGTGAATGCACACAATGTGTCCTCAATGAGTCCTGAGATCTGATTGTTTGACAACATTTGGAAGTGCTCTGTGCCTCATATGGTCACATTCTTTCAGCGGTGTGTATGCTAATGTGTCCTGGGCTACACTGTGGGACCACTTACTCAGCTGGCACCCTCTGCATAGCCCTGTTTAGCACCCCCATTACATTAGCAACTGAGGCTGCCTGTGCTACGTTTGCTAACTGTGTGCAGTGGGGTTTAGTTTATTAAAGATCCCCATTTGCTGGCACCGTAGTAACCAACTAGTCTTCCTGGGGTCCACGTTGGGTCATTGTTTATTGGCGATGGCAGTCCGTCGGTCCATCCACACATCCTTCCTTTTCAACAGCAGAGCGTGAGTTTGCAGTGGTGCTAAAGACATCATTGCATGCTTAAAAAGTAACAGTTCTGTTTTATCTATCATATGAACTGTGAGCTGCCAGATATGCAAAGTGGTAGTGTTTTTAGTTTGTCACTGCCTTCGTGAATATTTGCCACCATCACTGATAAATATCTGCTCACATCTATTGGATTAACTGCTGTCTATTGTTTTGTTTTTGTTTTTTCATTTTAAATTACAGGTATATAAATATAAATTGTGTCAGTCGTCAGTTGTTATAGTTGTTACGATTATGCTACTCTAACCCATAAAGCTCTACAAATACATAAACAGTGTCATCTCCCATCGCGATGTTTCCTTTTGGACATCATCATATGCCAGTTCATTAGACGTCACCCAACCCTAACAAACAGTATGTTTGATGATATAATAGTAGTTGTATATAAAATATAACTATGTTTGTATCTAAGTTGTTTCCCAGTTTATTGGTTTAGTCTGTTTTTTTTTTTCAGTTTTACTGAGTGGTAGGTTGAAAAATGTACAATTTTGGAGCATTGTCTTTTTCCACCCAATGACAGCTGGCTATAATGTCTTATGTTGCAGCCACAGACACAGGCAACACGGGTGGTCACTTAAGCTATATGTGGAGACGCATTCTGATGCCAGGTGTCGACAGACAGACTTAAAGCTTTCTGATGTATAGCTAGATGGATACTAAGATGATTTGAAGGCAAATGTACAAGTTTTCATATTCATTATCACACCTAATGTCATAAGACTATAGTAACTTAAGGAACAGAAAAGTTAGAACTAAAAACTATCCAAAGTCCTTAGTCAAGGTCTGAATTAGACCCAATGGCACGGCTGAATTTACCTTCTGTATGAACCTTATTACTACTAAAAAAGTTGTGAAAGAGATGAGAGATGAAAAGAATGGGCAAAATAGCCGAAAGTTGGCTCATTTCATTTTACAGTTTTCCTGAATAAATCAAAGTTGGTTTAATAGAGAGGAACTTTACTCTCAGATGGATGTTTCGGGGGGGAAATGCCCACTTCCTGTTCCAATTCCATTCTGTGCACAGGCAACGTCTCAGAAGATAAAAACCCTCTCAGAGGCCGTTGGGCCTTTTCATCACCCAGGTAACATAAATGCAATTTTTTTTTGGATGTTCTGAAGTCAAGAAGTCCAATTTCCCCTTCACTCCTCAGAAAACCATCATCTCCCAAAGAATCAAGTGGGAGGTTTTGTGTAGTTCTGAGTGCAGCGGTTTGGAGGGAGGCCAGGCGTTCCTCGAGGCCTCATCGATCTGGTACTGGAGTCTGACCAGATGGGTTTTCATTCCAATTCATATTGTATTAAAAAGCAGAGCATAATACTAGGATCCTTTTGAGGTATCTTTTCTCATTTTTTTTTTTAAAGATTTCTACCTTTGGCTCAGCATAACTTTCTACGTAATGATTTTATTTCATGTGTAGTGATGTTTGAAGTATTTTACTGCTGGTATATCTATCTGTCTGTGCTGTGTAGGGGAGGGTCAGGGGCATCGGCAGAGATTTAAGGCTGTAGTGTGCCACTTGTCCCCAGTGGTTGTGTAGGTAGTCGCCCGGTGAGGACCTGTGCTCTGCTGTGTGCATCTCTCCAATAAAGCGGGTGCTCAGCTATGAAAACCGTGCATAAGAGCAAATGGTGTAAATAAATTGATGCTCACATGTGTCACTTCATCACACCCCACCTCCCTGTGGCTCAGCATCTATAATTTGATATGACTGGGTCTTGATTACTATTTACTGTGTTGTCAAGGTGAGCGAGAGACTCAACTTTGTGGGTAAACAGATTGACTGTCACAGCTCCACTGAATCAGCGACTGTTAGCTGTTGACTTTTTATCCACTTGCTGTTTCTTTCCTCCCTCCCCTCTGAAGACTGCAGTTGTCAGAGCTGCGTGTTGCTTCAGACACAGCAGTGACAGAACAGGAAACTGGATCACATTGGCTGACAATACATCATGTCAGGGGCCTTCTTTTTCTTTTTTTTTTTTAATTGATTAAAGAAAGGAAATTATGGTTAGTTGACAGGAATGTGTTTTATGACACCTTAAATTTAACCAGCAGAGAACCGTCAATGCTTTAAACGAATCTATATTTTGACTGAGTACCTAATTTTGTGGACTAAAACATGAAAGAACAGATGAATCAATTAATAAACTGGGGCTGCAACTAAAGATAATTTTCATTTTGTATAACCCGCAAATTATTTTTTTTTCCGATAAATCAATTACTCGTTTTGTCTCTAAATGTCAAAAAATACAGCTACAATTTCCCACAGCCTGAGGCGACATATTCAAATTGCCTGTTTTATCAGATTTATAGTCCAAACCCCAAAGATACTCGGTTCACAATAATACATGATAATAATAAAAAAGCCCCAAATAATGATGTTTAATGAGCTGAAACCAGACGCTTTTTTTTGTTTAAAAGATGACTGAAACAACTAATGGATCATCAGAATAGTTGGAAGTAAATTTTCTGTCAATCAACTGATAGTTTCAGCTTTAAAATAAACAAACCCACATTGTCATACATTTGACTAATTTGACATTTGATTTTAGCGTCATTTGATGAATTAAAACACAGAAAATGACTAAGAAAACACACCACCTTTGTGTGTCACTTTTTTTGTGGTAAACAGTCATTTTCATTTAACCAGACTCATCTCCTTTTTAACAAATATAGGTTTTTTCAAAATGTATTGAAATTGTTTTTGTTTTTCTCCCATGAACACCATTTACAAAATAGGCAAATAATTAGTTGTGTTTTACATGTTTAAGATTTGTTTGTTGATGCCAACTGTCAGTTACTTCTTACATCCATCAAACCAAGGTTTCCACATAACAGGAACATTTTTTTCTTCTTTAAATGTCATTCCTATTACTTTGCAGTAGTCAGCTGTAGATTTAAGTTCATATGGATGGATTCAGACTGCAATATCAAGTCATTTTGCACCACCCACCCTGAACATTAACCACACACATACTCATTTTCACTGGCCTGTGCTGGAAAACTGAAAACAAACCAGGCATCACCACAGCAGTAACCCATATGTCATTTGATTAGGCTGACTATTAGTTAAAAATACACTGCTTTGAATAATGTCTGCTATGTTTTTTCCAAAGTTCAGTTATTAAATTCCATCAGTGCCTCCTTCTTCATTGAAATATCCAAAATGTGTGGATATGCAAATATTTTTAAATTCCAAATGTTTAACTTCTTGATACAAGATGTCTCCTACTTCACTGAAAAGCCCTCAATGTACTTCCAGCATCACACTTGTGTAAGTTGCATACTGGACCCCAATTGACCTTCAAAACTGTGATGTTACAAAGTCATGCTTCTACATACCAGCCTGAGGCCTGTACTACAAAGCAGGAGTTAGCGAGATAACACCAGGGTTAACTCTGGGTTTTCAGTACTAAGAAGCCGATTCTCTTTTTACCATGATAAATCATCGTGGTAACTTATACAGCTAACCTGCCCTGGAGCAGGTTATGTTTAGAGTATTGGATCACAGCCTGTCAACACCCCAACCTCTGACCAATCAGATCACTGGAGAAAAAAGTATCCATGGATGAAAGTCCGGAGTATCAACAGAGCAGCCATATATGTTATAGGTCAACAATAATAGTAGGTCATTTCATTGTTTCAGGGCTCCGTTTTACAACAGAGCTTCTAACAAATGGACAGATTGTTTACAACACTAAACACATGACTTTATTAGTATTTAAACATATGCAAAGTTTATTTTAGTCCGCAGTGATAGTGTTGCTATTTTACACTCTGATTCCATCACTGCAGCTCAAAATAAGGAGACACCTGTGTTCTGAGAACCAGGAAAAAAAGATAATTTTTTATTAGAAAAATAACACACAGTGTTAATTTGCTCTAAATGCAACATTTCAGTCAGATAGACCTCATTAGTCATTAACTAGGCTGCTTTCCCACCCTTTACTTTGGTAGCAGAAACAGGCTGGCATCAATTTAAAGTGTTTTATGTTATATTCATCATCATCCAACAAAATAGCAAAAGATACTCTATACTCATGTCAAATATACCTCAGTGATACCTACACATAATTCATGTCTTGTCCAATAATGAATTTTTGGATAGTATTTTCAATATTTCTACATTTTTATCATAGGATTACAGAGTATCATTTACATCCCACGCCACTGACATTTTACTGTCTCTTAATCATAGACATTTTTGATACTGTTTCATCTCTTTTCATATGAAGCAGCTTCCTTCATTTATGGTTCTCATGATGTTGCTCATACTTACCACCCCCGCCTCTTTCACATGAACACGTTGCTTGATAGGAAACCTCAGAGTTAACTCAACTAGTTGATAACCACCTTTATAGTACTGGTTATCCAGACGGACAATGGCATCTGGTCTCACTCTCAGGCTGTCAAATAGAGACGCTTTGTCACACCCTGATACGGACGCACAAGGCTCCCCTTAGTGTCTGTAACAGGCTTGCAGTTAACCCTAATGTAAACCTAATACCTACCTGCTATAAATAGTGACCGAGCTTTGGTAGGGGTTCACAAGACTTTCACTCAGGAGTCAGCTGTTTATGTCCTGTGTGAAACCAAAAGTCAACGTTTACGTATTTTAATGCATTATGTATGTTTTTATGCCCAGTAGTTTTGCCTTACTTAACCCTGTAACAAACATACTTATTTTAACCCAAACCATGATCTCTTTCTTTAACCTAACCTAACCAACGAGTTTTGTTGCCTAAGCCTAACTACAATTATGTTACAAACATTTACCACGTGTTACAATGTGTTTTTTACTGAGGAGACAGCTTTGGATCTCATACAGACAATAAAGAGTGCCGTGTACATCTGAATCAGATGTCGAGGGGACGTGACAAAGCTTTTAATTGTTTTTTTTGATCATACATGCACTTTGAGCGCAAAGAAAAATTTCCCTTTAGAAGATGAATGAGAGAGCTTCATGGCCTGTGGGGCTGGACTCTGCACATACATCATTCTGTGCAGCGACGCTCCGACATCACAGTGAAATAACAATAAGCACATTTTCTATTTTTGTATCTCACAAATGTCAATTGCAATTTAAGTCATCAAATATGTTGTCGTATGTGAATGACACAGACCAAAAGTATCATTTTAAAAGTCAGATAAGCTAACTTGAGCTCATCATTTGGACTTTGAAGTGTTAAATAACTCATCCTTCTTTTGTTCTTCCAGGTCCAGTAGCTGTGATCAGTGGTGAAGAAGACTCTGCCAGCCCTCTTCATCACGTCAACCATGGGATTATTACCCCCTGTACTCTGGATGCTGGTCCTGATGCGGTTGTCATAGGGATGACTCGTATTCCCGTGGTGGAGAATCCTCAGTACTTCAGGCACGGACACAACTGCAACAAGCCGACCACCCGTAAGTCGCTGTAAAGTTTCTACTTGTTGTGTGACCCTCGTTAGTACTGGTGAACATTACCACACATTATTTAATTTTATGGAGAGACCCTTGAGCTGCAGTTGTTTAACCATGACCCTAAGTATACTAAAACTGCAAGGCACTTAAGAAACACAAACTCCCACAGAGTGTTATGGACTGTAAAGTGAAGTGCAGCATCTAGTCAGAGTGCCAGATATCAAACACCACGACTTTATTAGGCTCATTCCAACTGTTGCATCGTCATTGTAATTTGCTGTTTATCTTTACTATGAGAAGAGCCACGGCCCCTCGGGGCAATAGTGTAATTTAGTGCCATCTACAGAGTCAGTGTGATCATATGGTGTTAGCATCTGCTGGCCCAGTTCCAGGCTCTTCATATAGGATCTGTTTAGACAAAAGCAGCCTTCTGTATACCAGCAACTGGTGTTCAAACAGCCCCCCCCATCCCTATCCCCATCCCTCACTCTCCCCTGGGACTCATGTTCCAGGTTGGGGAAAGACAAGACCACTTTAAGGCCTAATTACTCACAATTACATCAACTGCTCAAGAGAATCAGCAGAAAACAACTGTGCCAGCAGCCAACCGCAGCCCGGCGCCTGCTGCTTCCCTTCCTCACGATACCAGTCACATCGAACGGATTTAGTCAGGGAAAAGCTTCTTCCTCTTGTCTGAACAGCAGCACGTGAGATCAGGCTATCCTGGTCGCCTTCAAACTCGGATCTGAATTGTTTACATTTTGGCTCACTCTCAAAATGGCCGTCAGTCAGGCTAACAGAAGTTGACTCCTGAGTCGGAGCCAATGAGAGGGAAGGAAATCCCATTTAGAGGTGATAAATAAATGACGGCTCTTATGTTTTATGAATTGCATGAATTGTTAATGGCCAGCCGGTGACTGATTTATAACGTCTCATGCCTTGCACAGGAGATCTGATTGCAAGCTAATGAATAAATGACAGTGGGCACAAATGAAACTTTCTCCCGATTACCGTGCGCCTGGAATTGAAAGTGGAGACGGTGGATGTGCACAATGGTAGAGTTGATGCTGTCTTCAAAGAATGTTATCCCTCTCAGGATGCTGCATCCCTTGTCTTTTTTTTTAGATTTAATTCTATGTGCATGCATAACAAAAAAAGGAAATGAACCCTGAATTCATCACAAGGTCATAATGGCCAGTGCTTTCTGCCATAGGCTAGAAAAGCAAAATGGCTCTGAACGGCTTCTGCCTCTGCCGATCATTCACTGAATATAAATGTATTCTTTACCCTGAGGACACATACAGACGAGGAAAGGAAATTTCTATATGTGTCCATGTGTGTATCTACAGTATGTGTGTAGGTGTATGACAGGGGAAATGAATCTGTGCACGTATGTGGATGTAGGCGTTCTGTTAGTGAGCTTGTAGATAGAATGAATTTGCTTATCTCTCACCTTACTTTCCTCTATCTCCTCTATGGTTCGATAAGTCTCTTTAGTCAGGGGTCCCTTGGGTGCCCTCATGGACCCTTGGGTTGCCATTGTGCTGCTGGTCTCTTGAAGCCTGACTGTCCTGCAGCACTCTGCTCACATACAGTATGGCCGCTTTATTGATGCTCAGCCACCAATCCATAATGTATTCATTCATTTACTTGAAAGCCTCTTATCCAGGAGAATAGCTTGCTGCCAGTTTGTCTCGATTTACGATTGGACCCCGACTGATCCTGTCGCGGTGACGGGACAATTACACACGTGCGCACGCACACACACATACCTCCCTGGTTCAGTCCTGCAGAAGTCACTCTAGCGCACATAAATTTAAACACACTCATGCTTCTCCTTACCTTGGTCCATCAGGAGTTCACTAATGTGATGGTCAGTCCCAGTCCGCTCCTACCAACAGTCTCCTGTGTAATTTATAGTGTTCCTAGCTGTCGGGCTCTGTGCATTTTGAAACCAGCTCCAACAATAACAGTGAGGAGGAGGAGGAGGAGGTGGAGGAGGAGGAACAGTCTGTTGCTGCTGTTGGTCTTGCTGGCTCCTGTTAAAACAGCTGCATGTAATGGGAAATCACCCACTGCAGAGCTTACACCAGTGATTCCAGTTGACCTTACCAGATGTTTTATTCATGAGTGTTTGATCTCTAAGTCAGTCCTGCCAAATATATACGTGCAGTTCACATATATATTGTACCATCGGTTTAATAGTGCTAGTCACACAGAACAGAGTTGGAGGGAGTAAAGACTGAGCACACAGTATCTCAGCTGTCAGGCTGCACACGAGCACAGTCGAAGCTCTGCTGTTATTCCAACACTGCAAGAACAAAACATGAAAAAAATAACATAAATATCATCCTATTGTAGTTGCCCTCCGGTTGAACCGGAAACCTGTACTCATGCAGTTGTAAACAAGCTCCAGAGATTGGGTTGCATTACGAGAAAAGTGTCAGCACAGTTGTCAATGTGATGCCAATTTAAAAACATGAAGTGCTGTCATTCAATTGGATCATCTCATGGATGAACCGGTGGCCTCGACTTTGGTTGCGGTAAACAGGCGAGCCGTGACTGATTAGGTCGTTCGTTGAGATCAGCTTTTTTTTTTTCCAGGCCGGGGCTGAAAAAGACCAATCCCGGGGAAATATAGCCGCATTAGGGAGATAAAGGCAGAAAAGGCAAAGGACAATTCTTTAGCCTAATGACAGATCCATATCTATCCGGATCCGCTGTCTCCCAGCAAGTGGCTTTGTTTTATCACTCAGCTTGCTATTTTAATTACGGATTTGTCACATCCCGCTGGCCAAAATTAGACAATAGCTTTTGATGTTGGAGTATAGCGCGTAGCCTTTCATTATACCCATGTTATTAGGGATGTCATGCGTGGGCGCGGCTCGGACTAACCCCCTCTCTGTCCCCTCTGCTTTTGGTGCAACAGAGACATAATTGTGCTTCAGGTGATGTTTTTGAAGATTAAAATGTTTCCAGCAGAGACAAGGAGTGACTAATTTGGCAGCTGGAAAGCTCAGCAAATGAATGCAAATGTAGAGCAGATTGACTGAAAGGCGGTTATCATGTTCCGAGGCTATGATTCCATGAATTATAGTTTGAAACAGAACAGCCCCACAGGCTAGCCAGTTGTGAATTCAAACAACCTACTTTAATTCATTACTCAAGAAGTCCAAGATGAGTTCCTTTCAGCTCAGCCCAGAATGGAGCAAAGTAGAAACTTCTTGCTAGTGAGAGCTCTAAAAAGACTCTTGTTGGTGCCAGGTGCAGTCCTATGAACACCGTATCCAGATGGACTGAAACCACATTGAAATTCACTGAAGATCCCATCAGACAAACCTCAAGACACAGTAAAAAGTGCAAATGCAACTGCCTCTTTCACTCTACTACAGTGCAACTACACAGACCAAGAAATAAGGAATGGAAATGAAATAAATTAAAGAGTAAATTAAAAATGTTTGCTTCTGCAAACACGTTTAATTGGTTTGCAAACCTTTTGCAAACTAGAGTGGTGGCAGGATGCAACAAACAAGCTAGAATCAATTAAAATACCAAACCGTTTCTCCAGATTTTTGGCTCCCACCTCTGTAAGCTGTGACAAACATGCCATTTTATTACAAATACGGGACATGTATTATGAGAGCATGTGGTGTGCACAAACACACATCCTACATTAGCATTAACGCTGGACCAAAGAGATGCCAATTAAAGTTGGGTGTAAAGCACCACAGTCTCATGAGTGTTGACAGGTTAGCACTATAATGACTAGTTCCCTCGCATCACTGAGGACCCAGCCCACAGTTTTTTTTTAGCAGCAGAATAAAACAAACTTACATAAATGTACTTTTCTGCTTTCCTTTAAAAAGATCATATTTTATGCTATGTATCTGTGGGGACTACCAGCTCCTCTAAGATGTCAAATATAGCTATTTTGTGTTGGTAGTCTAGACTCTTAAAGAACTTCCCTTGGGCTGCAAGTGTAAAGTACTTAGTGCTTAAGTGTACTTAATGCTTAAATTATAATCCAGCAATAACACCGAGGTTGAGCTCAGGGAGAAGCCATTGTCAAAAGGAATCAATATACAATTTTTAACTATACGTAAGTGTTGTCGCATGGAGGCACTAAGTGTTGAATATTAAATAATTAAGACATAATGAAATAACCATTTGATTAAACTGTGTAAAATGTTTAAATAAACCAATACTTTGTGACATAATTTAGGAAATGAAGGTCACATCATTAGTTTTAAATGGTTTTTCATTAGGCTTATTTTCATATTTACAATTTCATTATGGACATTTAAATTTCATAATGTTGCTTGTGTTGTCACCAATCACTGCCCCCTCATCTTTCAGCCAGTCACATGCCTCCTGCCTCTCTTACACAAGCTCGACAACTGCTACAACATGTAGGCAGTCAGCTAGTTAGAGTAACAGCAATGCCTTAATAAATCTGAATCAACCAACAAGCTTTACCTGTAAATGACCACATTACACAGACACAGATGCTTTATGCTAAACAAGACTGTATGTGTAATGCAGCCAGTCATCTTACTCTGTATGATGAGATAAGAGACGGCCTTATTTGATTAAATTACACAGTAATGATAAATTTTAACATTATTTATGCAATCATATCTATTTCTTTCTTTAATAATGAATACTTTGGGACTCCATATTGTTGGACTTAGACCTCTGTATGATCCAATCCCAATGTCCACACTCGCATGCTTACACACCTGGGCAAAGTGGTAGCCTTTTTAACAGCCAAGTTTGTTGCTGCCATCACTGTCACTGATCAATATCTAATCATATCTGCTGCTGGACTGACTGGATATATATATATATACATGTATATATATATATATATATATGTATATCCAGTCATACATACACACACACACACACACACACACACACACACACACACACACACACACACACACACACACACACGTATATGTATAAATAATCACTGGTAACGTCATGTAAATATCACAGATTCCAGGGTTAAAAGGTGACAAAGCAGCATTTTGAGTAAGTTATTAATACGCAGGCCTACAGAAATATTGCATGCACTGTTTCACCTTGCACCTTCTCTTCCCCTCTTTCTGTCTCCCTCAAACACACACACACACACACCCTCTCCTTAAGCCTAGTTTAGACCAAAGATTTGCAACGACACCAGTTGAAACAGGCAAATACTTGCACTGCACTGTTTTGCAGTGTTCTAAAAACCTGCCGGTTCACACCAATGCAACTAGATAAGACTGTGTATCATCACTATGCAACAACTCTCTGTACTCCTGCTTTGATTTACAGCTTTTCAGGCTTTATTTTGTGACCGAATATAATTTGTAGCTTCTTAAAATATGAATGAGGATAGTGATAGTAAGATACTGGCTACAGTTGCATTTGTAGTATTAATGAAATGGCAAAAACAGAAACAAAACGAGCATCAAATGGACTGTATTCATAATAAATACACCACAATGATATAAATAACCAGTGTCAGTTAATCAGTCAATGAGAATGTGTGTGTGTGAGGGGGCATAAGCACATACAGTGAGCAGCAGCAGCAGCAACCCACCGTCTGACACCGGCGCACAGTGAGGACAGAAACAGAGGGCTCAGCAGGAACGGATCACCTGCTGCAGCAAGCGAAAACGCCATCTGTGGTCATTTTGACTCAACCAACAGACTCCTCTAAAAGCTGATTGGGTGTTGAAACAGGTGACGTGCTTTATGTTCTAAAGCCAGCCGCTGGCGATTTGACCAGCTGAGTTGCAGGTGACACTATCAGTTGGCTCAGATCAAACTCAGATTGGCCACTCTACACAGCTGCAACTTTTCTCTGCAACATTCTGGAACAGTTTTGACTTGTTGCTAATCATTGGTCTGAACTAGGCCAAGGAGCTTAGTCCCTATTGTCTTTGCCCTTGTTTCAGCCCTCTGTCCTGACAGTCGTGCTACTGTAATGCATATAGTTTGCGCTTTTAGTGGCTAACTAACACATATTTTGCATCCACACCAAAACAACAATGCCATCAGGATGTTTCAGTGACAGCGTCACATGCCAAGTCAGTAATCACCCAACTATAGTTCTGGCTAAGTCTCTGTAAAATCATCATGTGCACGAGGGCCCTCTCACAGACATTTTGAGCCCTTTATGCAAATTTTTCCTAGGTTTTCATTTCTGCCGACTTTGCCTGAGGGAATAACTCGCAGTCCACAGCTTTGTGACATTTAAACAAGGGGTTACGAGGGGAAGGCTGGAAGCTTGAAAAAATAAAATAAAATAAATAAAATGTAAACAAGGATGACTGGCACATGAGTGTTGAGCCTGGCACATTGGGGTTGGGTAAATTTACAAAGAAATACTACATTAACAAGGACTTTAGAGTAGTACATAAAACATCTTCTTTTAATTTTGCTTTATGATGCTGTTTTGACAAAAATTAGTAAATAGATTTTTTGACAATTACCTCTCACCCACTCTGTAAGGCAAGAGCCTGGAAGACATTCAAATCATGGACAGAGACCCCTAAAGTGCTTTGTCCGTGAATACTGTAAAAACCGTAAAATAAAAACTCCTCAACCCACATTTGGACGTGAACTGTTTTGGCGTAGTCAAGGTAAAGTGGTATGTCTTAAAGTGCTGTCCCATTCCTGTTTATATCATTTCGAGTCCTTGCAGCCTCTTCCCAGGTGATGTCAGTTATGTCCTTGAGGGTGGAGAGTTCAGGGTTTAGGCCTTAGGCAGGATGCAGGGATTGGGCCTATGCCTCTGAAGTGTTACTAAAATAGCTGTTTTTGCTTCCAGCTGCTAGCTTGTTCCGTGAGCTTGGCTTTTTGTTTGTTTCTGCAAATTTATACTCTAATAAATCTAATCAGGATGATTTTATGTGTGATACATTTTTTGTTGTTATAAGTCAGTCATGCATAGGTGGTGACTCACACACATACACAGTGTTCATCAAGGCCCGGCAGCAGGGACAGAAACACAGGCCGGCAGTCAGCCAGCCGCAGCAGGTTAGGAGGAGATACCCACTGAGAGTCAACAGTAAGTGCTGGTTGTTCATGTCACAATCGCACAATGATGCCAACAGACACAGAGCCCCTGTGCTACAGTGAATTTAATGGCGGAGAGCTTTTTGTATGTGCTTATCTGCTGGATGAGTACCTCTCACCTAACTATTAGCTTCCTGTGGTGCTTGTTTTGTAGGCAAGCTAAACTATGAGTACATTACAGTGATCCGGGGCTTGACATTAGCGCCCGCCCACCAAATGCGGGTAGTATTTGCATGTAATACAGTCACTTTGGTGGGTGGCGCATGCATGCTGATGTTTCACCATGCGTTACTTTTCCTGGTGAGATTGTGTGTTTTAATGTTGTATCACAGAAATCAGGGAACTCTGAAACCCAGTAGTCTTTACCTCCATTGCTAGCATGTGTCGCCTCTGGTTATGTCACATACAGCTGTTGTTTTATAGTTTTAAGGTCAGCAGCAGCTGAGGTCAAAGTTAAAATAATGTGAACTTGAGTTCAGCACATGCTGGCAATTTTAAGAGATGCACCACGTGTTGCCACTTTCCCATAGTAAAACAATGGCATAGCAGGCACAGAGCAGTTTCATCGCCAATTATGCGCGTGCAGCTTCATGCACAAGCTGTATTTGTTACTATTCAATGTATTTAGTGTTTTCAATTTCACAGCACAAGAGATGCTTCTCAGTTTTAGAGCCTATTGTGACCTGCCGACTTCTGAGAAAGTGTTTTTGTAATAAAGGACTGTTTGAAATGTTTCATATTTTTACGATGAAAATAGTTCGCCACAGTTGCCAGTGAGCAAAATGTCACCTCAGTCCCCAGCAAGACGATTGTGTTTGTCTTTGACATCTGCACTACTGTTCCAAATCAATGAAAACAAAATGTATCCTTATGCATTTGTTTTCTCATCCGCCCTGGAAGAAAACACAAATTGAATTGATTAGACAAAATGAATTTGTTCTCCGCTGGATAGATTTCTTCTAGTTTGTATTATTTACTGCAGTTGTTGATAAATATTAGACAAAGTCTATCTCTTGCTATTTTTTACTTAGTTTTTATCTTTTCAATTTATTCTCCAAGCCCCTGCATCCAAATGCAATAAGAAGCTTCTATTTTTATGTCTTTGTCTCAATCTGTTGCATGTTTTCATACAAAACGAGCTTTACACACAGCCCTGTCAGAGCTGAATACTGGATGACTGTAGTATTATACATTTTATGTAGTCTTGATTTAGGTGTACAGTGGTCATCTACATTTAAAAGGGTGGTAAATTTAATTGTTCAGGTAATTGCAGCACAACAAGTGAACTTCAAATTACTACAATCTTCCAGCAACAAAATTGTAGCCATTGAAAATACTGAGTGGCTACTAGCATTGGAAAACCACTAGCCACAGAGGCTGGTTAGCAGAAAAGCTAATGTCAGGCCCTGCAGTGATCTCAGTGAAATTAATTTCCTCCTGATTCCTTTGTAAGTCACAGTGACTGGATGAAAGGAATGGGAAAAAATTACATATATAAGTATAAAAATATAAAAATGCTTTAATAATCCTTTGTGTTTGTAGCAATAATCAGAAAATATATGATTACTAAACAGTCACAAACATTCATAAGATGCTTGAGTTTTAATTTGGAGTTGTAATGTTTTATGAGATCTGACCTAATGTGGCAGTGTTTTGTTTGGTTCTTTTGTCCTGGAGATAAAAACTGTGTGTGTGAATGATAATTACTAACTAATACGTTTATGTGCAAAGTATCTAAATGTAGAGCTGATGCAGGAAATGAAAATGTTGGTGGATGTCCTCAGTGTTTCTCACTATCAAAGCACCCACCCTGCAAAAGACATGCTGTCAATGACCAGGAGGCACAAATCGATCGACCCAGCACACACACTCAAGGAAGCTGTCAGGCAGAAAAATACTCACACACACACCTGTGAGGCAGAAACACACACATGAATGCACAAAGATGTCAGGTAGATGGAGAAAAACACACCTTCAAATGCACACGCAAACAGACATCCACACGTACTGAAACCGGGGGAAGTTGGCAAGTAGTTGTGGTGACATGCACACACACACACACACACACACACACACAGGTGGAGAACAAAGCCCTCCAAACATGTGTGCTCCCCCAGCAGCCTGACCTGAGTAAAATTCGGTTCTGCGTCGTCTCTTAGCCTCCTGGGAGAATGTTTGCTGGCATCGAGGCCTCAGGTGAGCCAGGACAAATGAATGATGCTGAGCTGTGGGATGGAGATTTAATCTCAGGGCTTTTCAGTGTGCCACTCTGGGTAAATAGGCTGCAGGATGCAGCCTTAGTCCGCCTGCAGAGGAAACTGAAGGTTAAAGTAACTCTTCCCCGCCGCTGTCAATAGGCACGCTCCATAATAGCTGCCTCATTCCCATCAGTGGGGAGGAACAAGGTGGTCAGTGGCTATTTAGCTGCAGAAGAAAACAAACCTAGATGGAATATTTACATCCGGGAAATAAGTAAGAGAGGGCAACTGGTACAAATGATGAGTTAAACAGGTTTTCATTGTTGCTGAATTAGTGGTGGACTCGGTGGTATCCTCAGGAGGACTCCACATTTTCTTTCATTAATTTGCTGCAGCTGTGCAGACTTTATTTAACAGTTTACAGTCAATTACCAGGCACTAACCTGGAATCTCTTCTCTGAACCACCCAGCTATGATGATAATACACTCTTTATATTTAAGCATCATTATCATAAAAATTATTCTTATTATTTTTCTTTTAAACCTTTGATCGCATTTTTGAGGGCCTGAACATGCCCAAAAAGTCAGGAAAATTTGCACACTTGTCACGTCTGGTGAAAATTTCGATATTTTATGGTCGTTACAAAGGGGCGTGGCAAAATGGCTCAATGGCGCCCCCTAACAGTTTTCAAAATCGAAGCCCCCTGCTTTAACTTTGCCCTAGGCGTATGAAATTTGGTACACATATGTATCATCCCGGGACGCACAAAAAAGCCTCTTGGAGCGACACCCTAAACCAAACAGGAAGTCGGCCATTTTGAATTGTTTTTTCAAAATAAGGTCATTTTTGGCCATTTCCACACGTTGTACTTGAGCGAACTCCTCCTACAGATTTTATCGGATTGACTTAAAAATTTACCTGTGCGTGCTCGACTACAGTGGGATCAAAAGTTATTAAAAGATCTTCGTCACGTCGAAGGGCGCGGTCGCTGCGGAAGGGTCAATTTGGATATCTCGCCAAAAAACACGAGATTATACTACAACTACTACAACTTTGGTGTAGATGATCCTATCTGCACCAAACTTCACATGATGGATAATAGTCCCGCCCTGAACACGTCTACATCAAAAAATTCAGTAATTGTCATAGCGCCCCCTGCTGGCAACAGGAAATACCATGTTTTACACTTTGAGGTGCTGCTCTGACCACATTTACCATATTCAACTCAAATTTGGTCAGAAAGGCCTTAACATGTTGGCCATGCTATATTGTGAAGATCATAATGTCTCGTCAAACGGTTTCGCCGTGACGGAGTGGCGAAGGTTGACGTTTCGCCGAAACCCATGAAGTGGCTCTAACTTTGGTGTACTTGGTCGGATCTGCCTGAAACTTCACATGTACGTCACTGGTCTCGCCCTGAGCATATGATATTAATTTCATAAGGGGCGTGGGTAAATGACATGGCCACGCCCTTTAAACACCAGCCCCCGTAGCACGTTTCACCGACATGCATGAAAATTGGTACACACATGTATCACACCCAGACGCACAAAAAAGCATCTTGGACCCATAGGCCACACCCAACAGGAAGTCAGCCATTTTGAATTTCATGGTCATTTTTGGCGTTTTCCACGTGTTGTATTTTAATGATCTCCTCCTCCAGAAATGAATCAATTAACTCCAAAACTGGTGTGTACCATCTACACAAGTGTGTGATCAAAACATATTAAGAGAATTGCTCAGCATGGAACGGTGTGGCTGTGACATGGCATCGACACTTGATGTCTCACCATGAAACACGATATTGCTATAACATGGGATCTAATGGTCGAATCTGCTCCAAACTTCACATGTATGATAATAGTCCTGGCATGAACACACCCACATGACGCTCAGGAGTCAGAGTCATAGCGCCACCCAGTGGAGACAGGAAGTCGCAACGCATTAGTTCCTACACTGTCTGAAGGAGGCGAACATTCAGCGCCTCGTCTGCCGGTCGACCTCTTATTATTATTACTATTATTATTATTATTATTAGTAGCCATAATAAGTTAAGCTAGTTTGTTTTGGCTGTCAGAGTGGAGGAAAGCCATAATGACAACAGTCACTAAGGATTTGAAATGTTTTCATTTCATATTAACGGGAAACTCTGCTGATTTTACACATCTACACAAGTCTGTGTGCAGATCTTGAAATGTACTATTGCACATGTGGCATTTGTGGCTTGTTAAGTTTGACAAATGCTCAATTTCGGTTGAGGCTAAAGTTTGAAAGTCTGACAGTGTGGAGCTAGAAAGATATGAGACCTCTATAGCCTTCTCCTCATCTCTAATTAAAGCTTGCATGCTAGAAGCTACATTAGTAGCTAACGCCTCAAAGTCTCCAACCAAACTGTCAGCGGTCCAGTTGCATGAGGGGTTATGGATGCATCAGGTTTTGACAAGAAAGAAGAATGCCTGGAGTAAAAAAGGTGATGCCTCTGGTTCTGTTGCATCAGATTTGATCTTTGTAATTATAAATGGTCCATCTTGATTCCAACAGTGTTATCGAAGTGCAATGGTAAGTCGGTGGAGCGAAGCTACTAACTACTCAGTGTGATTACTGTACAGTAGAAGTAAGGACAGTTCCTCTGAGTTACTTTAATATTTGATATTTGATATCATTTTTTGCAACCATTATCTTCAATAGCTTCGTTTCAAAGCATCGATTTCTCCCAGTTTTTAAATATGTTGGAAAGTTAATCATGCAGATATTTCACAGTTTAAGTCAATCAAAATGATGATGCAGTTGAGAGCGCAATGAACTGATTGTCTGTCCAACACCCCTGAGTGTATAGGCATAGTTAGGGTTAGGGTTAGGTGGTAGGGTTAGGGTTAAATAAATCACTTCTCACAACAACTGTGAACATTTTGAAAGTATGTTCCAGGCACACGATGTGTGATTTAACATCAATATATTTGCAAATGAGCAAGTTATTGAATCATGTCCTTGAAATGTCCATATCCAAGGTTATAGGTCACTGATAATAATGCTACGACATTTGCTAAGGGCTTTTCAACAAACTACCTACTGTGACAGTTGTGACAGGATGTCGCAGACACATGACATGTGATTTGACATCAATATATTCACAGTTGAGCAAGCTATTGAAATTACAACCTTGAAATGTGCATATTTAGGCCATAGCTTATTGATAATGATGCTAAGGGATTTGCTTAGGGCAGTCTCACAACAGCCTTGAAAATTGTGAGGGAAAACACATTAGAGAGGTTTCACATCAATATATTCATGAATGAGCAAGCTACTTACATCACAACTTTGAAATGTACAAAATTAAGGGAAAAGTTCATTCACAACCATCATTTGCTACATTTTTTAATGATTTATTTCACAAACTGACACGTGTGAAATGTTTACAGGCTGCAACTTTTTATAATAGTAGGGGTTTGAAATTTCTACGTTGAAAAACAAAGTTGAACATTGAAATGGGTCGTATTGCACTTTTACTGTGGTCCCTAACTATGCCTAAAGTCACAGCTGTGTTGGACAGACATTCAGTTCGGTGCACTCAACTGCATCATCATTTTTGATTTTTTTCGAGTTGACTTAAACTGTGAAGTATCTGCATAAATTAGCTTTCCAACAATCTGAAAATTGGAGGAAATTGATACTGATCTATTTAATATAATAGCTGCAAATAATACATTAATATTAAATATAGTAGGTAAAGTAACTTTACCCCTGTAGACAGGCTCTGTTGGGCTGGCTCTCTGTAAAGTTACACTTACCTTGACCACACAAAGTAACCAAAATGAGGGAATGAATTATACAGTCTCGAGGCCATGCATAGCATCTCGAGTGCTCAATTTAGTAAAATGTGGCCTTGATTTCTTTATCTTTTTCTCTCTATGGCACCTCCCAGGCTCCATGAAAATTAGCCGTGGAAGATTTTTCAGGCTAATAAAACCAGTTTGTAAATTGTTACAAAAGCCTAGAGGAAAAGTAGTTATAGTATAACAGCGCCCGGCGGCAAGAGGAAACATGGTGGGACAAGGATGAAAGCTAAGGCAATGAAGCTCCAAGTGGGGCGGTAGGAGGGGCTGAGGATAGGTCCAACAAACACAGACTTTTACCCAATAGAGTGGTGTTTGTGTCCTGTAAGATTATAAAGCCAAACCTTATTCTTTTTTCCTAAACCTAAACACTTCCTTTCGTAGCCTGAACCTAACTGTGTTTTTTTATGCCTGAACCCAACCATGTGCGTTTGTTGTTGAGGGAAAAAAACGTAGTGTTGTACCGACGTAGTGCGTTTCATTTTGAAAGAGACTGTATGCAAACGTTAAGTCTCCTGTAAAAACAGAAGTGTATCTTAAAAGAGGAGAACTTCACTCGGTGTCCCAGAACGTCAACAACCAACACACCCAGGGTAACATGCGCATTGTGTGAGGACGAGGAGCGTCCATGACCAAAAAGTCAATATGTGAGGAGGTCAGAGTGAGAATGTGTTGGCAGGAGAAGAATTAAGATGAACTGGGGCTGCAGAAGCTCAGTCTACGGAGACTTAACTTGTGAAGTGGAGGGTTGTCAGTTCAAGTCCAGCATGGACAAGGTACAAAGGGTTGAAAGGTAGTGGGCGATTCATTATTTTAACATCTCTCCACATTGATGTGAGTATGTGTGTGTGTGTGTGTGTGCGTGTGTGTGAACTAAGAAAACTAATGTGGCACTCCCGGGAAAATCATTGGCTCATACTGTTTTTAAAGTACATTACTGTTAACCAAACTTCAGGTATTAGAGGCTTGTGGATTTTTCCTTAGCTGATTACAACACAGCCCAGTACTGTTTGGTGCAGTGTGCAAACATGCACCACTGACTGCCACTCTTGTTGCAAAGAAACACTCAGCTGCAAGCGTGTCAGCCTATTTGCTTTGTGTCAGCACATCTGATAAATAATACTCAGTTAATGACCACATCAAACCTCCACACGGGTATCAGCCCCAAATATCACAGTAGGCTGATGATGATGATGATGATGATGATGATGATGATGATACAATACGGCCAACTAAAGCAGGGCACAGTAAACTCTGCATAGCGATGGACTACATTCTATGGTTTATTGGCACAAATAAGACGGGAATGGGCCAAATAGAAAAAACAGCCTATATACACACAATCTGAGCATTCAATTAAAAACAGAGCGTGCCAGGTGGCCTACAAGCAACTGAGTCCTCGTCAGCAGTGGTTTAAGTAATCCATCATTTGCAGATGAGCATAACTTCTATACACAATTAAGATATTGAATGCAAGGGTCCAATTCTCATTCAATTTTTTTCAAATATCACCACTTGATGATGTCAGTGTAATTTCAGATCTATATATGATGCACTAGGTAATCTGTTGTTGATGTTCCAGGATGATGAAGATACAGAAAATAGAAAGAGAAAACAGAGACGCATGAAAAAAATAGGTTATTGTCAATATCCTCAATACAACAGACCCCCCAAAATTTGTCAACTTCACCCTGGCTTCTCTGTAGTCTGCACCCTGGTTTGCTTACTTGCAGTTGAAAAAATATGTTAAGGCACCTATTCAAACTAGACTAGCTCTAGTGTCTGAAATTATGACCTTTATTTCAGTAGCACTTCACTGACCATATTTTTCAACAGTACCTCCCCGTCCTATTTCTTGGCAAAAACAGCTAAAAGTAAAATGTCATAAATTACACTGTTGCAGGTTTAAAAGTCAGCCTGTTTACTGCCCCTCTCAACCCAGATTCGTCTATATGCAAACCCCTCGGTGCAGCCACCACATACTGAAGGATGGGCTCATTTTTATATCAATACCAGTATGACTTACAGTGTAACAATATATGCCTGTGTCATCTTATATTGTTATACATCAGTGTGGTCCAGAGTATCAGCCTGTTTACACTTGAGTGTCTTTTTTGAATAATTGAATTTGAAAAGTTTCCAAATCTGGTGACAAAGTTGCTAAATTGGCAGCGATGTTCATCTTAAATCATCTCGAATATTTTCCCGCCGGGAATAATAAAGTACACCATCTATCTATCTTACAGGAAGGAGAAAGTGACACCAGTGTTCTGCTACCTGATGAAGAGTCCGCATAGCTTGTCAAAGTATCAGTCGAGCTCTCATCAGTTGTTCCACTCAGTTACATTTAATTCTTGACACATTTTGACACCTACAGTTAAGGCACATTTTAGCTTTCCAACTGCAATGTAACCTGTCATATAACAGATCACAGTTGGTAACTTCTAATGTATTAGAGAGAGCTCAAAAAAGGTTCCTTACATCAATTCCTGGAGTAAAAGTGCAGAAAGAGTTCATCTAGCAGTGAAGGGTGAATACCTCTGTGTGATTAGTGGGCAGATATGTCAGAGAGAAGAGTGGACGGTGTTTCACAGTAAGTGTGTTTCAGCTAATCTACATCATGTCAAAGTTAGAAGTGCAGATATTGTGATAAGACTGATAAGATATGATTAAAACAGATGCAAATTATCAATTTGCACATGTGAGATAAGAAATCTATCTCTGAAATATCACCTCACCCCACTGCAAAGGAGAAGCTACATAAAGTAAAAGTCAAGATAACAATCACACACTAACTTCTGAGGAAAAGTTAGAAAATCATATCATATTCTGGCATTGTGTGGTTGAAACAGTCTCTGAGCCTCCATCTGCTGATAGATGAAAACCTTCACATTTTTACATTTTTTTGGCATTTCACCAACTATCTCATCCATAGAGGCTTAATGGTGGGTGCGACAATAGTATAAGCTCCAATACCTGGATCATCAGCATGACAGGCAAGCGATAATAAGGCCAACACTGATCCTTGAGTGATCGTGAATGATGGAGGCGTGCACAGAAAAAGAATTAAAGCAGAGATAAAAGATTATTCATATTTTCTTAAAGAAAGTACAATAGTGGAGAAGGAGAGATAGGATTCAGTGGGGAATAGATGTTAAGTCTGGAAACTCTTAAGACTTGAAACAAATCTCAGTTCCTTTATCAGCTGAGGAAGTGTCAGAGACATTTGGCCTTCGAAATCGAGTCAAAACACATTTTGAATTAAAATGTATGTGTATCGACTTAAGGATGTTTTTCTCGGCTCTTGGAAAGCAGATTTTTAGAGGATGAAGCTTTGACAGCAGTGATGTGTGAGTGTCCCTGGTGGGGCTCTCACCCGGCAAACTGACTGCCAGTTTCTGCAGACACTTGTGTTCTGATCTACTTTAAAACTGGGACATGTCTTCATATTTAACACTGATTTCAGAAATGGTGGTTAAGATACAGTCTGACGGGAACACCAGTGGAGCAGGTGATATTTTTTATAAATCACCTTCTTGACATGTTCACGACCAGATGGTCTGGTGATTCTGCAGAAATCACAGAAAAAAAAGGGGGTAACGGTCAAAATGAACCAGTAATCTGTGTTTATGAATGGGGAAAACATTTGAGAGAGCCACAGCGAACTGTGCAAGAAATAAATGGACCTACTGCCTCCCATTTATTATTTTCACAGCAAATCACCTAGTTGCATAGCGGGATCACAGGTGGTAAGAGTTCAAATAAATGAACTGGAAAATTGTGGCGCGGTAACCAATCACACCTTAGATACAGTATGTTTTTATTAAATTGACTTAAACCCCTTCCCCCTGAACAGCGGTTGTTCAATCATTGCTTAGCAACCATAACTAGGCAGTGCAACCTGTCAAGCACAGGGCTGTAGAAAGAGAGATACTCCATACATGAAGAGTTTGGATGACTCTTCAAATCCAAAAACACAAGAGCAAAAGTGTAAGGAATGGATAAGACAGTGTGTTTATCAGCTCTAACATAGATTGCAGATGTTAGCATGCATGGCTAACTAGCTCACAACCTACAGCTTGAACAAACATTCATTTTACTTTTAAGGCCAGTGATATTTCATACTACATTTTGGGTACCAGGTTGCTAAAAAAAGACCTGTAGCACTTCCACCAGCTGTTAGATATGGGGATGTTTTGATCCATATCAACTGAGATGTGTATATGTATATAGAATATGTAGGCAGTGGTACAATGTTTTGGTATTCTGGTCTCCATTTGTAGTGCTCAAATTGGCAATGTGCCATTTTTGAGAGGTTCCCAACATTTATCACAATCACTACAAAACAACAGAGGAATGACAGAATAGTCTGAGCAGTATTGACCAGTCACGTTTGAACGGTAGGTAAACTGAGCATTCATTTAAAATCTTAGCATACCATACAGCCTACATGTTATTTGAGTCCTCATCAACAATGGTTTAAGTTACCCATCACTTAAAGATGAGCATGACATCTATACGCAATTAAGATGTTGAATGTGAGGCTCAAATGCCTTCTCATCCCAATCTGTTAAATATCACCACTTGATGTCAGTGCAATTTCAGATCTGTATGACGCTCTAGGTAACCTGCATCTGTTCTTGATGTTCTGGAACACTGTGTCAGCTTATGCTTGTTACATGCATCATGGCTTTTTGAAATACACTACCACTAACACATGAAATGTACAGTTTCTGCTTGTTGGATGCATCCAGTCTTTTTCAAAATACACTTACAAGGCTGGTAAAACACCTTGTTGTCGTTTCCTTGTGCAACAAAAGCATGTGGCAAGGCATAGAAAAAGTCACGGTTTGGCTCACACAGGAAGTGAACAGCAGGCACCCTGGCTAAAAGTACAGAGAGATGGGACATATTGGCTGAAAAGCAATCTGGAAACCGATCGGCTATTGTATGACGATGCTTTAGCTTTATATTAGTTTATTTAAAATTTTATCTGAATTCATTTGCAGATGTTTGTTTATAGAGATTAGCCAAAATGACCAGTGCACAGAGCAAGAAGTCTTAGCCTTGATATCCGCAGGCTAAATTGCCCCAAAGACTTATAGTAGTCACACTGATAACCAAGGGGTTCTGAGATTGGAGAAGTTTACACTCTAACCCTTGCCAAAGTTCTTACCTATCATGGCATCACACCCGCCAAACAAATTGTCTTTTCTTATATAAGAAGACTAGTTACTATACTATAAAGTATAAATCTAACCTCTTTGTCCAAGTTTGTGAGCAAAACTGCCAATTAGGGTTTTTTCAATACAAGAAAAAAGCTAGTTTTCACATCTTAGAAAGGTATCACTAGCTGGGGAAGATGCTGACTTTTTCATGGAGACGTGCAGCTTAAGTCTTTTTTTTTTTATCTTCTACATAGCCATCATGTGCATATTCAAGAGCCTTTCATAGGGCTCTTGTTTCAAAGCAAGTCAGCAGGAAACATTAAAATGCCAGCTGTAGACAGTAATTTTTAGTCAACTCATGAAGCCAATATTAGCATAATTAGCTCGTACGATACAGCTGAAATGGGCAAAAGATGTGAAACTTCTTTTGTCGACCTGTCTTAAACAAAGGACGTGCTGTTTGAAGAATGTCAAATGGTAATTCTTAGGGGTATAAATCACGAGTTTCATCCCAACATGATATCTTATCAATATGCTCGACAACAATGCGCTATTTACTGATATCACTAAGTCTGCCACAATACAATTTCGATTAGATAATGCAGGAGCTTGTGACTGACATGAGACAATATCAGTAAATATCCTCTTCATCTTTTTCTTGGCTGCTTACCATTATCTGTCTGGTGCTAGGTCACTAGCACTGCCTGAATGTTTAGGAAGGAAGTATGCTTGGGTGGAAATGGTGACACAAACGTGCCGTGGCAATTTAATCATAAAGGTGTATCTTAAAGATGGTGATATGTTTGCCTCGAAAATACCGGATCCTTGATTCCTGAATCTATATAAAGATCCAGAATAATGTACCGTTCGCCTTCAATATCATCGCTGGAAACTGCATTTGTACTGTGTGACAACTGAAAGTTAGACATAGGGTAGCAACTATAACTTGGTGGCAGGGCTCAATGAAAGGTCACCTAGAAGTTGTAGGCCAAAGTGAGC
This sequence comes from Cephalopholis sonnerati, assembly GCA_019142605.1. Classification (NCBI taxonomy): domain Eukaryota; kingdom Metazoa; phylum Chordata; class Actinopteri; order Perciformes; family Serranidae; genus Cephalopholis; species Cephalopholis sonnerati. The sequence continues at coordinate 12,722,674 of JAGQAX010000001.1, forward strand.
CGATCCATCTGCAGAAAAAGATAAAAAAGCATGAAGTGTTAGGAGAAGCTGAAGCAACAATCTGCCTCCGAGTTTCAGGATGCCTTTCTGTTATATTTGCTGATGGCAACAGATGCAACAGCTCATGAGCTCTCGCTGCAGGGACATCAGTGTTTTCCCAGTACATATAGTCTTGTGTGCTCAGTGACATATTTTCTATGAGACGTGACGATATGACCGCCAAGTGTGGTATAAAGAACACACAGATGGAGGATGGATAAAGATCCTGGAAGTTTTCTTGCCTACCTACGACACATTCGATTTGGTGACCCTGGCTAACAAGAACCTGTAAGAACCTCAAAGGTATATTGTGAAATTGATGCAGGATGTCTCTGCAGCATCTTAAGTCTTTAGTCAAGAGCCGGCTGTTACAGCTGAAGAAATAAACCATCCTTCATAATAGTACATAATTTTTCAAGGACTGTTAAGTCAATACCTGCAAATATTTAGTACACAACTTTATCCTAGATAAAAGATGCAGAAGTGAGCCTTGAATTAGTGATGCCACTGTCAAAGCTGACTGTGCTGCATCAAATCAAGAGATTTAGCTTTATTTTAAATGAGATTTAAATTCTGGCTCTTTTTTTAATGATTCATGTTGTCATCTCATTGTGCCTCATGTATTTATTGTCTGTGGAGTGGGTCATGGTACACATTTGCAGTGAAGTTGTAGGCTCATAAAGGCTTAACAAAAGAGTGGTCCACAAACACCTGTATAATCTGTCCTGGGGCATAAATTAAAAACATAATGATTTCTTTAAATTCTCATTATCTACCATATAACAGGTAGACATATATTGGAGACTGATTGCAACTGTTAGAATTTAATTTAATACCAAAGTTTCACATTTCATTTGTTTTCTAATTCATGATTCAGTTTAATATTTAATAGTTTTGTTTTGGCCCTTTACCTATGGTTTTGTTTCCTGTTGCTGAGCATAAAACACGCTTGTTTATTTTCATTCATAATTGAAAGCAGAGAGAACCACTCTACACCTCACTATGACGTCCAACCTTGTATATCATGATGTTAAGCACTCACATAGTGCCTCTCATCATCGTCTAAACGTCTTGTCGGGAAACTATGTATAAATATATAAGTGTGTGTGTAAGTGTGCACCTTTATAGAGGCAGTGCGATTTTCATGGTAAACCTACAAGCTGTCATGTTTTATTCAGAGTCAGGCCTGAAGAGCAGTTCTGTTCATGAGCCAACAACTCCTACACTTTCCCAACTCTTTCATACTGAGCCCGGCAGGTATCAGGGGTAACATTTTTACCCCTGATACCCACCGAGCTCCATACTTTCTCTCTCACAATTTCTCTTTCTTCCTGTTTCTCTCTCTTTTTCACTTTTTCTGCCTGAGTGTGGTCATCATGCAAGACTTAGGCTACCAGTTTTGTTAGGCTAATGAAAGAAGAATATGGAAGGAAAAAAACAGCTGAAGATCACAAAATCCAAAATAGAAAGTTTTAGAGGGGACCTGCTGTGTTTTTTCGTTTTTTGTCATATCTATAACTTTGCAATGTGGGGTGTTCATAATAAACAAAGCTTCAATTAATGGCGTAAGCATATGTGAAATTAATTCCTGTGGGCAAAATCCTCAGGCCTCAGACAGTTTTGAATACTCAGTTTCCAACTTTTCTGTTTTTGTTTTGTTTGTCTACTTTGGCTGCAAGCTGATGTCAGCTTGTGACAAATTCTCTATATGGTCATCTGTTCCAGGCACACTAATGCAAGTGTTTACATTAGCCTACACTTCTACATGTACTTGCTAACATTAGGGAAATATGTAAACTTGGTTGCTGATGTTGTAAAATTCTCGCAAACTTTGGATCGTATTCCTGCTGTGACAGGTCCAGTTGTGTTTAGAAGCTTTAATTGGTGGTTTTGAATGGGAGAAAGTGCCACTATACACAGTCATTCCCTGCCTGCAAGCACACTGCTACTTGTAGCTACATGCTTACCTCAGGGAAGCATGTAATCTTGGCTAATAATGTTAATTTTTCACTGATTTCAGATCACAATCCTGTTGGAACATGTCCAGTTGTGTTAAGAGGCTTTACTTGTTGGTTTTTAATGGGAAAAAGTGCCACTATACATAGTCATTCCCCAGCTCCAAGTACACTGCTACATGTAGCTACCTGCTAACTTCAGGGAAACATGTCATCTTGGTTGGTGATTTTGTTAATTTCATACCAATTTCGGATCATATTCCTGCTGAACATGTCTAGTTGTGTTAAAAGGCATTACTTGGTGGTTTTTGATGGGAGAAAGTGCAACTAAGCACTGTCATTTCCTAGCTGCAATTGCACCGCTACATGTAGCTACATGCTAACTTCAGGGAAACATGTAATTTTGGTTGATGATTTGTTAATTTCTCCCCAATTTCAGATCATGTGCCAGCTGGAACATGTCCAGTTTAGAAGGCCTTTATTGGTGATTTTTGACGGTAGAAATTGCTGCTTTTCTCTGTTATTCTGACAGTGCAGAGACACAAAGATGTAGAAGATCCGAAAATGCTGACCAACAGAGCAGACTGGGCTTTTTGGGAGAAGGCTTAAAGAAACAGGCACTAAAACAAAGCGTTTCAGACAGAGAGTGCATACAGGTGTTCCAGCACAGACAGGATGAGGAAAATAAAGTATTTTTTGAACATTAAAGCAGGTTAACATGTTCTAGTACGAAACTCAAATACAAGTATGTAGCTGAAAACAAGCATAGGAGATCCCCTTTAACTGTCCCGCAACTCTACAATGATCCTGTTAGAGTGGGTTATTAGGAGAAAATAGAATAAGAAGTATAGACAGTGACAGAGGGACTGTTTTTCTCACCACACTTTGCTTTATTTTCCTCACAGAGATTTTTCCAAAGTAGACATTTTACAATTCTGTTCTCATTAGAAAATGTCCCCCTGTGCTGTTTCAATGCCAACAGTATAACCAACAGATCCAGATAAGGGATTTGCAGCTCAGCAGGTCCAGTGTCATCTCACAGTTTATTTGCGCTTTGGAGATTTAAAACCACTTGAACCCCAATGTTCCCAATATTCTCTCTTAAGTAGCTTCAAAGTTAGATAAAACATTTTTTACAGTTTGACAATATCACATATTCTGTAACGGCTTTTTTTCCCCAGCACTTCAATGAAGCTGTATCGCACTTATATTAAGAGGAGTATTCAAATATTCAAGACGTTTGTTTTTTTTATGGATTCACTATTACATCAAAGAGAAAATTTAAGATGTCTCGTGCATCATTTTGTGCACACGTCCTTGTAATTCAGCATGACATATTTGGTACTGTATCTTTAGCAACTTGAGATCTTGACTAGAATTTTAAGTACTACAGAGTAGCTGCACCCACAGTGCAGCACATACAGCTGCCAGTACACTGTATCTCTGTCTCTCTCTCTTTGCTTCTCCTGTTTCTGACTGCTTCATATTCTCTCGCTCCCTCCTCTTTGCCTGTCTTTTCCTCTTTTACATTTGCTCATCCCCATGTTTTAGAGATGATGATATTCATGTGGGGGTAAAGTTTTCCCTCTAAATATATTTTTCTACAAATATAGCATTGCTTTCCGTCCCGTAAAAATGTGCTAAGGTTTTATATCTGAGCAAAGGTTGACTCTTGTCACTGTTTTCTCTCTCCCCTTTTCTCTCCCTGCCTGTCTGTTGTTTAGTTGTCCAGCATATAAAGCGGAGAGACATCATCCTGAAGAGGGAGTTGGGTGAAGGAGCGTTCGGTAAAGTCTTCCTGGCAGAGTGTTACAACCTCAGTCCCACCAAGGACAAGATGCTGGTGGCTGTCAAGGTACATTTTCTCTGTGTGGTCGTGTGTGTGTGTATGTGTGTTATAAACAGCCCAAAAGGAATCGTACAACATTTTGGGTATTACACTTATTCACTTTCTTGTTGAAGGTTAGATGAGAAGATCACCACTCATATCTGTGTAGATAAGACTGGGGAACAGGGGAAACAGCTAGCCTCATCCACAATATACTGAACTCAGGAATAACACAATGCAAAAAAAAGTAATGTCCATGTCATATACTACTTTCTGTGCCTCAGTTTCTAAATTCAAAAAATACAGCAGTCATCAGTACACAGTGAAAATGTGCCAAAAGCCAGGTGAGCCCTCCTGTGGATGCCCAATATTCTTGTTAAATGATGTTTTGACCTATCACCAGGCCCTGCAGTGAGCTGTGCCATCATAAATCACTGAGCCCCCTGACAGGCGACATCAGTCTCTAGCCCTGACCTTGCTCACCTTTAAGCTACCTTTAAATCCTACTCTCTTCCAAGCAAAGAGCAGAGACTCAGTGGCATGACCTGGCCTTGTATCTACATTGTATCTGCTTAGATTAAACTACAGTTGGCCCAAACCGTGTGATAGGCAGTATCGTGAATGTTATGGCCTGCTCCTCAGTCCAATCACCATCACAGTATATCTAGTACCACTAGTCTCACCAATAACCTCTAGTTAGTAATCCTTCTAGCAGGGCATAGTGAGTGCAGCGTGGCACACACATGGGAGAAAGTTTGCCTGGAAATCTATTAATTTAAACTCAGACCCTGATTTTTTTTCTCTACCTTCACCAAGAAATCCCTTTAAAGCAGAAAGCCCTCTTGGCAAACATCTCCCAACAGTGAGTGTGGAACATAAGCTAGGCTAAGCTAACTGTCTCCTGGTTTTAGCTTCACAGTTAATGGACACATATGAGAGTAAAATCAATCTAAGTGAATACAAGTAAACTATGCAGGAACTGTCATACACTGATTGTAAACAGTATTGTTTCTTCTTAAGAAGAATGGATGAGGCCTACCAACTGAGTTTCACATTCACCCTTGTTTTCTTATATCCTCCTGAGACCTGAACTTTTATTTGGATGCATTTTTATTTTTTCCTAGCTATTTGGGATCAGTAGGACCCGATAAGTATAAAAAACTCAACATTGTCAACGATAATTAAGTCCCAATGTCCTCAAACAAGATGGTGATAAAGTCCCAATGTCTTCAAATGAGTACTTTCTCATTAACAGTGTCTGAGCTTCTTTCTGTCGCTAAAATTGGTCAAATTTGTTGCCATATCAAACTATAAACATTATTAATCATAAATACACAAGTTTCAACCCTTCAGGTTTTGGATCAGGTTTTGGACTTTGTCCACTTTTTTGTCAGGATTGGCTGCAGACTGACTTGACAGAGATGGCTGCCATCTTGTTTTTACATGGATTAGTGTATTGTGTTCTTACTACCACTAGATGACACAAAAAAAGTGAGGTAAACGAGGACAACAGGTCACAGTTAAGTAGAATGAAGTATAAGGTCAAGTAGAACACCAAAATGTGATGTCCTCATACAAGCACACAGGGTCTCAGGATGAAATGGGATTTATTTTTTAGGTAAGAACAGAATCTACACACACACAAGAACACATTTGTGCACATTTTGTGTATCATTTTGTGTATCATTTAGATATATAAAATTATATTTTACAATGGTTTTTAATTATTATTTAATGATTATTTTAATTACTTAAAAAAAGATCTTTAAAAAAAAAAAACTACACTCAAACTTTAATTGACATCAGTTATGTTAATGGGAACCATGCCATCTAATAATTAGTGATTGTACATGCCCAAAAATGTCATAGGTGGTTTGGGTTGAAAAGTGGCTAAGCAGCGTTCTGAGTAGGTCATTAATTAGAAACATTGCATTAAATAAACCACCTTCTAACTTCCCTCTCTCTTAAACACAAACACATGCACAGTTTGGAGAGCACCATGTTACTTGTCTCTGTCCCCAGTCCTGACAATTATGCTACTATATAGCATAAAGTTTGCAATGTATAAGTCAGGTGGTTGATTCATATGTTTTTTTTAGCATCCCATGTGTCTTTTTTGTGTTTTTGACTAAATATGACAGCTCGCTTGGCATTTATTTCCTGCAGAAGTCCCTCCACTTCAGAACCATTGAAGTTTTTTGGGCTATGTTTTAAATTTGGAGTCCAGTGCTCCACCCTCTGCAGACATTCAGTTGGGCTTCTTGACTCAAATCTTGCAACATTTCTTCTTCTTCTTCCTCAATTTATGTGTGCACACGGCCCTGCAGTCTCAAGCTCTTCTTTTGGAATTTGTGAGGTATTTACATGCTAATTAGGATCAACCAGCATGTCCTGTCAACTTAAGAGGACAATGGGATTCTTCATTATAAGAACACAGGTGCGAACAATTCTGCCGTTTAAGAACATGTCATGAACCTGACGTCGACTTTTCTTAGGACCTTTTTTAAGAACAGATTTAACCAAAAACTTAGGAAGATATTGGTGAATGAGGCCCATTGTTAGTTGGGAGTTTTGGCACCTGTAACCTGAGACACAGTGTAGATAAAAAGAGATTTTAAAAAAAGTGCTCTGGTTAGAGACGGAGGGCTCTCCCACCTGAGGTGCCCCAACCTCTACCTGTCTTTGCACTCGTTCAAAACTTGTCTAAGTATCAGCCAAGGGACTGGCAATTACTGTCAAGCGAAGTTAATACTGCAGTGAGCTGGATGCTTTGTTTTAAAGAGCTTAAAGCATTTGGAGGCATTGCCCCTGCGTGGTGGCTCTCAATGCTTCCACAGTGCTCAACATTAAATTGTGCTTGCCAGCTCCCAGTGTGAATATGAGCAACTGTATGAATGTGAAGAAGGTTGATACTGAATATGAAGTTGCAGACTCAGCAAACCTACTCAGGAAGAAAAAAAATCCAGTCAGAAACCATCCTGACCTTGACAGGAGAACCTAGCCAAAGAGTTGAGAAGAAGATGATGGTGTGTCTGACTGTCACATCCTTTTCTCAGTATTAAAAAATCAGAAAAAAACAGATTTCTAATAAGCCTCCCCTGCAATGACCTCTTTATTTTTAAAACACAATGCAATGTGCATTTTCATCTGAACATGTTCCTGTCTGTGATAAAGCAGAGAGAGGCTCTCTGAATACACTTAAAGGTCAACAAAGGGAAAATTCATTGCAGCGCTTTGCCTCAATTTATTGTAGTCGAGCACTTGAAGGTATTGTTTTGGAGGGATGCCCAGACAAGAAACATTTCCTTAAGAGTGCGGTTTGATTTGGTAATAGAATTTTATGGCCATTTTACCTACTCTGCCGTACATCTCAACCACCTCCAGCACTTCACTGCAAGAACAGCACATATGAGTAAATGTATTTCCATCCCAAGGTCTTTCCATCTGTAATAACGTCAGCAGCAAGCTGAGAAAGCAGGACTCTAGGCCAAGGAGATCAAGAGAGGCAACTTGCTGTGTTTTCTTGTTGCAGATGAGGTGTCAAGAGTCTTTTTTCCTCCAATAGAGGCAGCAATAAGGCATGTTATTGCTGTTATTTGATTTTTTTCCCCCCTTTTTTACTGATACTGGCAGCCTCAACTGACATCCCATCAAGATTTGATTTTTCATGTGTACTCCACTTCAAAGGAGTTCACGGTACTCCTTGCTTGATCCGTCTACCAATCAGATCAATTTGTTCTGTGTACGGATGTTCCAGCCAGCTGCCAAAAAACTATGTACAGGATTATTAGGTGGATATAATGCACAGCCACCTACAGAGCGTAGTGGAGCAGTGAGAATTTCTGCTTCTTGCTCACGAAGCTGGTCGTTCCCTCCGCTCCCCCTTTCGAAACAGCTTCAGGCCGCTCTGCAAAACATCGCTCCACGCTTAATTGAGATTTCATCCCGCGTCCACCCAAATCGCTCAATGCTCACTCCAAATAAAGACAAAAAGCTGCGTTAGCGTTACAGGGAGAGTATACATGTCTGACTTTTTAGTTTCCTTTTGAAAGTACTTTGTAAACTCCATTGTCAAGCTCACAGCAGCTGATATCTGACAGGAAATAGTGTGTGCACAATACACAGGTGCATTCTGGGTTGGGCATGCTTTGAACTCATGTTGTAAGCAATACCAGAGTGAAATTACAGTAGGATGGACAAGGCAATGCTCCAACTTTTTAAAAAAATCCACTTTGCACTCCGCTCACGTGCTCTGGCCACCTACTGCATACTGTATCACTTAACAGCAGAGAAAATGCTGTTCAATCAGGACAGACACAATTTCAAAGCTTTATTATTGATAAATATGAAGGCAATTTAGCACAATTTGGTGTGGACTCAATATTGTGTTTACCATCCACCATCAGGCAAACCCAAAAATCAAACAGCAACTGTTTTCCCCCCTGTTATCTACTCTATTCCCATGGAGTCAATCTGGTGCTTCTGGGGAGGATGTGGGCAAACAAGTGCATCAACAACATGAGCTGGAGGCAGTAACAGATGACTGGGTATGAAAAAAACAGTTCAGAGGATAATGCTCTGAGCCACCACACCCAGGACAAGACAGCAGTCTACAGTGGTGCTAGCTGCTCACTGCAGCTATATTTGGGCACAGTGGTAGCATGCTCTCCATCTTAGTTTAGTATGCTAATAACTAGCACTAAACACAGCTGTGTTGGTACAGCTGATGGGAATGTCATATGTTTTTATCAGGGATTTAATTTGGTCATTAACAAAAGAGGTTTAAATTTGACCTGCTGGTGGCAGTAGGCTTACAGTAGATGAATAGTCAGGGATCACCAAAATTGTCAGGTCTTTACTTGGGACCTTAAACGTCTGTAGCAAATTTCATAGTAATCCATTTAGCAGTAGTAGAGTTATTTCACTCAAAAACAGAATTGCAAACATTATGGTGGTGCCAGAGGAAAAAGTGAGATGATTAAAAAGTCTGCAGGATTGTGAGGGTGAACATTAGTAGTTTCATTAAGATTCAATATTTTATAAATTCCTTGACAACTATACAATATTTGCTGATATAACAAAGTCTGCCACATTGAGCTTTTTATTCAATTCAATTCAATTAACGGGCTTGCGACTGATGTGAAACAATATCATGTGCCCATTTAAAGCAGTTGGTTAGCGAAGGAGCTGCCACCCCTTTCACTTGCAAGACAATGTTATCAGCTTAAGCACTTTTCATGTATAAATTAGCCTAGCTCAGGGTTCGGCAACCTTTGCTATAAAATGCCATTTTTGACCAAAAATAATGATAACAATATCTGTGTGGAGCCACAAAATGTATCTGAGCCTTATAATAAAGGTAACATAGCCTATACTTACAGTCTTGATTAGCATTCATTTATATGTTTTATGGCAAGATGGCTGCTGTGCAGGGCGCTATTTATGCTTATTTGGTACTTTAACTTTGCAGGGCTGGCAGTGAAGGCAAACAAATCTGTCCGTGCATTACTTAATTCTTTATTTTATTTCAAGACTTTGACTTTTCTGGATTTGACATCCATAGCTAACTAGCTAGCGAGACTCAGGACTAGCCACTGCTATCTAGGTTCGACAAAATTTTGAGGAAAAGGTGCTTGGAAGTAGATGTGTCACATACATTTTAGTAGTTTAAGTGTTAAAACGTTTTTTAAATTTGGTTTATAGGCTTCATATTTTTACAGTTGGAGAATCTAAGAATTTTCCTTGGGCCTACAACATTGATAAATAAAAATGAAAATGTTAAAGAAAAATTGTTGTTAGTCATTTCCATATAATTTTTTTGTCAAACCACAGAGAGAGGGGTTAAAGAGCCACATGTGGCTCCGGAGCCATAGGTTGCCGGCTAACGGACTTTTCCTACACTTTTAGCTTAACAAATCATACGTGTTATTTACACTTTCTCTTAATCACCATTGGTTTAAGTCACTGCATCTCCCAACAGAACAGCATGGTTGAATTTCAGCCTGCATGTTTTTTCAGCCTAACATTGTTAGAAGAGAGCAGCTTCTATTGCTGTCGCTAGAGCAACAAGTTAGCGGAGTGAGAAGCCCGGCCAGATTTGTCACATATTCTGAGTATTATATCAAGTTACATTGGTTTCATAGGGCATGTGTATCTCTTCTCAGAAATCCAAAATATTTCCACTGCTGCTGATTAATTCCAGAGACTGGAGTAAATTTCTTCATCCTCTTTTTCTTGGCTGCTTGCCATTATATGCCTATGCTACTTTGACAGTGATGTGCCATGGGAATTTATACATAATGGCGTATCTCAAAATTGATTATAAGAATCACTCTGCATTGATGATGTTGGATCATTGATCACTGAATCGATGCAGATCAATGCATCGTTGCCCCCCTATAGGATTCTATAGGTCCCACTGGGGACCATAAATGCTTGTAGATAATTTCGTGGCAATCCATCCAATAATTGTTGAGATATTTCAGTCTGGACCAAAGTGGTGGACTGACCAAACTACAGATGTCAGCCCTGGAGCTGAGCCTCGAGCATGACTACAAATTGAAGGACAAATTGGGTGTACTGAATGGATAATTCAAACCAAAGAAGAGTTAACTGATTGGATTATTTAGGACAGCAGGAGAAAAAAGAAGAGTGCAGGGTGTAATTTAAAATGCAGCACAATTAAGGGGCCAGAGACAGGATGCAGCTAAAAGAAAGTGTGTTCCTGAAGGGAAGTCGAGGATGAACCAGCAACAGGGTTTATTATATTCCCCTTCTGCAGGAGACAATGTTTTTGTCTCAAACCTCAAAGAGACCTAAAGCAATGGTGCATTTGAGTTGTCAGTGTCAATTTGTACATTCAAAAATTTCCAGTTCTGTCCAGGAAGTTGCCCTCATATGGCTGTCAAGTGGTAAACTAGTTTTGCTTCAACAAAGGAACATCAAGCAAAGAATGCGCCAGTATTATTATAAAAATGCCTTCACCCTGACTCCCATAAACGATCAGTGGAATTTACTATCAGACATATGACTGACACAATGGACTGTGAGGCACCGAGGGCTGCAAAGTATACACTGGTTGATTTGTCCAGACTTAGACTGGGTCAGGCCTTGTGTGCTCATTATGACCACCCTAGCCATCCACTCTAATGTTTATCTTCTCTGAATGTGTAAATCTGACTTTTATATTTGCCCTTTCAGACACTGAAAGATCCCAACCTGTCGGCAAGAAAGGACTTCCAGAGGGAGGCAGAGCTGCTGACCAATCTGCAGCACGATCACATCGTTAAATTCTATGGTGTGTGTGTAGATGGAGACCCTCTCATCATGGTGTTCGAATACATGAAGCATGGAGACCTCAACAAATTCCTCAGGTCAGTCCTTCACTGAAGGTTAAGTCAATTAAACCTTAATGTACCGAGCTAGTGCTGGCTGAGCAAATTAGAAATTCATCATATGGACAGTCAGTAGCAAACTAAAGTGGGTGAAAGCCTAATTACAATGCAAATGTGTGTCTGTGTGGGTGTGCCACCTGTGCTAGAAGCATTTTCACTCAGGCCCCTGGTAAGACTTTTAGATTGAAGTGTCCGCCAACTTATTGACAGGAAGTAAATGTAAAACTTCAATAAGAGAAAGAAAACTAAAATTACTTTGTCAAATTCCTGCCGCCGATACAATATCCAGCCAACTTCACAGCTTTCTGGGTTAGCAAACATGAGTGCTTTAGTGCTTTTGTTCGGTAATGTCAGACTGTACCGGGGGAAGTGACCTCTGATAAGCCTCAACAAAAGCGACAATGCCTGTACAGCGAGCGCTTTGGTAATGGGAAGCTTCACTGGAGTTGATGTCAGTGTGCTCAGGAGCAGTCTGGGAAAGAAGTGTGTTGTTTCAAGCGCGTTGACGGCAGCAGTGTGTGTGCGTGCGTGTGGTCTATCTTGTTTTTGAAGTTTGAGCAATAGTTGAAAAGATGACATGTTACGATTGAGCGTGAGTGCGTGTGCATGTGAATCCAGAGTGCGTGAAGACTTTCTGTTGGGAAATCATTCCTGAAATGAAAGGCAATGTCGCGAATGATGAAATTCTTTCATGCAAGGTGCAAGACGTGGCTGATTTTTGGTCTATTGGTCCTGTTGGTCACATTTAACAAATGAGATGTGTGGGGAATCTGTAAGAATGAATAGGGTATCTGATGTGCGGGTCCAGCTGAACTTTCAGATAAGCGGAGGGCGACCTGCAGTCATTCAGCCACTACTAGATTTCTCTGAAGTAAAATAGAGGCAGAGAGACAAAAAGACAGACACTATGGAAGAGCCCAGCTAATCCCTCTACAGTGGAGCTGAATTATTACACACACACTTACAGCAAAGAACATTGAATTGCACTAAAACTGAGAGATTGTAAAAGAAAGACAGCCTGAGAGGGAGTGGGAGAACTTCCCCGCATGGCGCCTGGTCTTTAGTCACAGAGACAAGAAGGTGAGGAGAACAGCAGGGACTTCTCACAGGAAATGAGTTCTTCATTGTCACCCACAAATACTAAGCGGGGAAAGAGCTCTAGCAGTAAACTTGTTCTGCTAAATGTACGACTTAGGGCACTTTGATGAAACTCCTGAGTTTGGTTAAAATTCCAGACAGGCTGGGATTCATGAAAATGTTGCTCTAAAACCACCAAAGACGCAAATAACACCCCTGAAATTAATTTAAAAACAAAACAAACAAAAAAAGCAGTGCAGACACAACAGTTTATCATTGCAATTAAAGCTGCCTGAGTGCTTGCAGATTATAGTTATTTTTTAAATATTTCTAACACCCTGTCTTTGTTATGCTAATTATTCTCAATAGGTACAAAAAAAGGCACCAATACTTTCAGGATAAGGGTTTATCAGCACTCTAAGGAGCTTTGGGTTACTTATTAAAGGGCAGACAGGTTACACTCTGCCATGCTGAAAAGGCTTTAAAGGTTCCAACATCCTGTTGTTAGAGTAAGATTATGTAATTTTTAAAATAGGAAATAAAACAAGCAACAACACAAATCTCTGCGTAATTCTGTAAAGCCTAACTCAGGTCTCATATGGCTGGAAGCTTATTGTAGTTAATGTTTGCAAACTGTAGATAGATATTGATTCATGACTGACATTACTGAGTCAGTTCACTGACTTTATGACTCTTCAGTACTTGTGCGACTGTTGTTATCACAGATGAACAGCAAAAGTTACATAGTCTCACTTTTAAACAGGCTAGAAAATTCCCTGTTCAATATGAGTTCATCAAATCAATGTTGTTGTTTTTTCTTTGGTTACTCAGAGCCCACGGCCCAGACGCTATGATTCTGGTAGACGGTCAGCCACTGCAATCCAACGGGGAGCTGGGCCTTTCCCAGATGCTGCACATTGCCACCCAGATCGCCTCGGGCATGGTGTACCTGGGCTCCCAGCACTTTGTCCACAGAGATCTGGCAACCCGTAATTGCCTGGTGGGAAATGGCCTGCTGGTCAAGATTGGAGACTTCGGCATGTCAAGGGATATCTACAGCAGTGACTACTACAGGGTAAGATTACACCACAATGCTTATTTATGCCTGTATTCGCCATCAAAATGCAGAGGATTCAGTGTTCAGACTGTCAAAATGATTGGCAGTCTGGAAAGATGGAAAGAGGTCACACTTTAAATATTTTTTCCATGGTTGCCATATGTTCAGTGGAAAGAAATGCCAATAAAAATGTCAAATCCACTGTAGTCCTTGTAGTTTATCCCAAAATAAAAATACATATTTTTCCTCCTTTTCATCAATTTAGAGGTTGTTTTGGTGTGACTTGCAGAGTGTTGGAGATATCAGCTGTAGAGATGTCTGCCGTCTCTCCAATATAATGGAACTAGATGGCACTTAGCTTGTGGTGCTCAAAAGAATACCTCTGAAAAACTTAACCTTGTTAGTCAAGATAATCCACAGACCTTGTTGTGAGCAGCTTTACGTTCCACCAAACTACAACTGTCAACCATATCTCCGCACGGACGGAAGGGTGCATATTCTCATGGACAAACATTTGCATTCACCCGTCTGATGACAAAGCTACAGTGTGGCCAGCTTCACTATCACCAAGTTGTCACTGAAGTGTTGCTCAAGTACTCGTTAATGTAGTTTTGTCTTCAGGGCCTTGTGTGTGTCTACTATTTCCAACAAAGCATAATTTTAAGTGCTCCCATCAGCAATGTTGCAAAGTTAAAATACCAAACAATCAGAAATAGCCACCTTGTGCTAAAACATATTTATGATTGCTCACTATTAGTAATGTTGATAAATTGCTAAATGCGACTTAAAAGACTGTGTTACCATTATTGTGAGGCTGGAAAATGTTTTGTGGCTCCAGACAGATTTATTTTTTTTTCCTTTTTTGGCCAAAAATGGCTCTTTTGATAGTAAAGGTTGCAGACCCCTTGGTTACTGCTTCACCACATCATTGGAGCACTGAAAGAAGTTGAGGCCAACTCAACCTTGATCTGTTGCACGTCACAACTTTCACGCAGTGTAAAGTGTCAGGAGTTAGGTTCTATCTTCACCGGCTTCCATTGAAAATGTCTTATAGCCTGTTGTTTTGTCACTGTTCGTGTTAACAACAGCATAATGTCATCCTCCTTAGCTGAGCTGTAATGGTAGCTAGCTTGCTTGTGCTAGGTGAGCTAGCACTAGATGCACGCTTCCTTTTGCACAGCGATAAAGTTGGTGGGTGTAGTTCGGAAAGAAAATAGTTCCTACATGAAACTGCTCACAACAAGTTATGTGGATTATTTTGAGTCACCAGGTCATGATTTCTGGAAAGAGACATTACTGTGAGTTTTTCAACTGGGTTTTGTTGGTGCTTTGAGCACCACAAGCCATTTGCCACCTAATTTCTTTATATTGAAGGCAGATATCTCTACGGCAGATATCTCCAACATTCAAAAACTCATTGAAAAACAATCTAGATTGATTAATAGCACTAAAAGTAAGAGGAAATATATGTATTTTTGATTTGGGGATTAACTGTCCCTGTAAATGTAGTCATTGGCCATCACTATGTGTCTCTGTACATTTTAACTTAAGGCACACATGGCCTAAGCATGAGTAGATTCTACCTTTCACCTAAAAAGTATATTTTCAGTCGTAGATGTTCAGAATACTTTTGACTTTGTTTGTAATTGGGTCCAAAACAACCCTAAATAAATCCTGCGGGCCTGCTAACTAAAAAAGTATTTCTAAGGGGTGAAGACTGCTGCTCTCTCTCGGGTCGTTTTTTGTTTATATGTTTTTGTTTCCATCTTTGCTTTTCTATGGAGAGTTTACAGCTCTCCCTCCCCAGTGTAGCCCCAGGCCTCCACACCGGCCCTCATACATTCATGGGAGGATGGAGAGGTTTAGCAGTTGTGGTAGGAGATGAGCATGCTGAGCCTCCAGCCTGATGCTTAGAGGCTTGTTTATATAGCTTCCGATTCATGTCCTCTTTACTGTTTAACACGATTAGCGACTCTGAACGCCGCAAACCAGGCAGCAACTGCTGGGCTGAAAGAATTTAGCATTTTGATGAATAAATAAGTGGATATTATGGAGTGATGGCTGCTACAAATGTGGATCGCTTAAACAGCCTGGTCTTGTGAAATGACTTTAGGTGCGTCTGATTTTGTTTTCCCAGCGTGACAGCTGGGCCGGTTCGGACCTTGCTGGGGGCAACGCCAGCAGTTATGAAGTACTTGCCTGCTGGGTGAGCAGCTCGGCACACATAAAATAATTTGTAAGGAAATTTGAGTGGATGTCTTTAGTGTTTGGTACATTACTCCTCCATGCACACCATCTGTGTGGTGAGTATATCGTTACAATCTGAATTATTTGTTTGGGTTGTTAAAGAATGATGGCAATATTGTGTGTGTGTGTGTGTGTGTGTGTGTGTGTGTGTGTGTGTGTGTGTGTGTGTGTGTGTATTGTTTAGTGCAGGCTATGGATATGGATGAGTTTATTAGTCTTACTGACTGTTCTGGCCTTTGAACAGACAAGTGTCAGGTTGTCAAGTTTCAGCAGGAACAGAAAATCACTACCCTGACTATTAAAAATTCGTCATGCATAATTCTGTTTAAAGAGCAGCAGTGTTAGGAGGCTGTTAAGACCAAAACACATAAAGCTTAACAACAACATAAACATATGTAGATTCCATATATAAATGCCAACATTGCCTTAATCTAAGACCAGTTACACAACTGAGAAGAATTTCATGTAAAACTGTTTGATTTACAGAATATCAAAGACCTCTCTCATGCGCTATGACACAGCTTAATGGTGTATCAAATTTCCAGCCTCACTTCTGATATATAATATTCAAAGCTTATTGTGGGTTTAGCATCAAGGACATACAAATACTATATTTACAGTCTTGAATTCTCATTATAAGCTCTTTGTGGAGGAGAATAATTGGATGTTTAGACACTGGTGGCTTCATGATAACCATGGAAGATCTTATGCTACTTATCTTGCATGTAAGTTGTTGTCTCTCTGTGACAGCCATAGCAGTAACCATGCATTATTTTGTGTGTGTAATTGCTATTTGAGTGTGTCATTTAAATAATCATCATTGCACGGCTGTCAATGAAAAAATGTTTGTGGTTATTGCTGTAACCTGAAATGCATTTGAGCGGTAGATTCTGGGCTTTGTTTCTAAACTGACTTGATTTAAGGTCAGTGCAAGGATGTCCATGAATGTTTAAGTTGAAGTAAAGGTACTACTGTAGTTTGATCCCTGCTTATCATGGCATCTCGATTTGCAGAGATGAAATGTCCTCTTCTTTGTAGATGATGTTGTAATAATGGTCCCTACTTCTCTACTTTCTCAAAAGCAGCTTACAAAAGAGCACTGACATTCTTTTCAAAGTCTGTAAAATCTGGAGACAAAACCGTCCAAAAATGTTGTATTTCTGCCAAGATAAAGTTACCCTAGGAGACATATACTCAGGTTTGAGCTAGGGCTGCACGATTTATCAAATATATTCAAATATCAATTAATGTGCAATATGGGAGAGTTTTAAGTGTTTTGCTGGTGGTGGGCATAGATAATACCATGACCTTTACTGCTGCCAGCCACCAGGGAGCCATCAGAATGTTCTGGTTTCACTTGTGGGGAACAGTCATGGCATTCACCTGAAGTTTATGGTCAAAGGCCAAAAAAATGACAAAAAAAAAAAAAAATCAGTCACATTTTTTACTCTGTCTGTGGCTTCCAGCTTTGCATCTATCTATAAAGCAAGAAGCGTCTGTGTGTCTGTGGCTCGCATATCTCTCTGACTGTTTGTCGGATCAACCTAAGCTTTCGGATATGGCTTGCGCATGGCACGATGGTGTGCATCCTTCATTTTACGAAATTTCACTGTATTTATTGCAGTGACAATAAAGCTTCTTCTTTTGAAGTTTTTGGGATTAATATTCACAACATTATTATTAAAAGTTAAAATCCCATAGACCTCCGTGTAACCAATCTAGCCTATCACGCTCTCGCTCGCAGCTGTAGCCACGCCTCAGGGGATAAAAGATCAAAGTATCCTACTGCTATACCGCTCTTGGTCACCGAAAAGTTTGCACAGGCGGGCAGCTCGGACTTCAGGTGACTCAGCATCACGGAGCCTTGCCTGGAGAGCGGTGTTGTCTGCCAGGCAATTACGGCGCTCTTCCTCGGTTTCTGCTGCACGGAGTCTTGCATGCCGTGCAGAATAACTGTATTTGCATGTCTCTCTGTATCTCAATGTACGTCCATGTCTTACCCAATATACAATTCGTCTATTAACACTATGTAAGAGTATGTACACCTCTTTGTACATCCAACCATCAAACACAGCCTCATTTCGCCATACATGAAAAATCCACTTAAGATTCCCCTTTTCTATGGGAATACATACTTCCTACGAGCACTGCACTAGTATTTTAAAATGAAGACTCTTTTTTAAATTGACTTTGGCCTGACTTGTGGCTGCGAAGAGCTAAAGAGCAATCTCTAACAATGCCGCTGTGAAGAATAAAAGAAGATGGCCACAGTAACGTTACATAGACAGCAGGTGCTTCTTAAAGTCAAAGTTGTTTCCTTAGAAGGACAGATCCTTTCAAGACGGGTCCTACAGAGGCTGGCAAGACCCCTTCTTAGCATTCAGTGAGCACACATTGAGACAGGCTACCGAGTACCCAGGTGTGAAGAGGCCCCACTTTCAATTCCTGAAAATTGTGTGTAAAGAATTGTGGTTACTTCATGCCAATTGAGGATACACAAATATCCTTGAACTCTCTGATGGATGAACTTGGTTCTTCATGAACTCAAAGGATCCCATACACTTGAACAGTGGAACAGGGAAAAGTGGAACAGGAAGCTCATGGACTCTGGAAAACAGCCGAGTGCCCTGCTGAGGCGTAGGAGGGCAAGCCATTAGAGTGTATCGTCGGACTTACGCATGCATAACATAGTCAGTGAGGAGATGAGGTGTTCACCAGCAACTGACGGGTGCCCCTTGCCATCCTTGGAGAGTCAGAGAAGGCAGGATAGTGAGGAAAGTTTCAGTGGGTAGGAAACAGTACTGTTTTAGAGTTGTCTGGCTTATACACACTGTACAGTGCCTGAGACAAGTGATGATGACGGAAAGGAAAAAAAAAGTGTGAAAGTTTGTCATAAATCAGGAGAAATATGGGAGAGATGTTTCTCTGGGAGGAAACCAGGAGAGGGCAATGACGGAATCGGGAATCTCTCAGGAAAAACAGGGTGGTTGGCAAGTACGGTGGCAACATGCTGGTACTTCTCTTTTTTCATTGCATTGAGTTCATACAGTTGAGTAACTCATCTGTTCCAATTCCCCTCTCTATACCGTCAGCTAGTCCACTGTGGCTGCACTGGGCAGCTCCCGCTATGTCTCTGGAACAGTGAGAGCTCAGGTGGGTCCCTCTGGACAAATAAAGGACAAAACTGTGTGTGTTTCAGTTCCAGTTCGTCTAATTGTCTCTGAAGACCAAGTCACAGCTGATTTAGCAGGCAGATACTGCTCCGTTTAAAGATTAAATGGTTCAGCTGATTGTTCTTGTCTGAACAATTATAAGCCTAATATATACTGTAGGTGCTGTGAGTTAACTGTTCCGTCAAACGACAGACAAAGAGCAGCTGCAAGAGGTCTATACTCTTAGATTATCTATGTGTCTGTGAGCGAAAGACAGTAATTTAATAAAGGAGTGTCAGGGTGGTTAGCACACCTCTATCCTGAACTGCAGTGTCTGACACAGTCATAATGTGGGAAGCCAGTGAGGGATCATGTCCTTGACATTACACCAGAGACTCATGCTGGTTGCTCAGTGTGTCTGTGCAGAGGGGGGTAGACCTGCAAGTGAAAAGGTGGACCTCCAAGCACATTATAGTCCTCACTGACAGGTGAAAAGAAGCAGCTGGTGGCTCCATGTGTATCTACACTCTGCCCCAGCTAACACTGGAGTTAGCATAGCAAAGGACCGCAGCTTTGGGGGACTTGGCCAGTCCAAAGTGGAAAAAAAGGGGAAATATGCAGCAAGGTACACAGTAAAAACTATGTCCAAAACTTTTTTTTGAAACGTTGGTTCTTCCTATCAAACTCAGTAGTGAATTTACTGGAAAAGTTTAGACGGTTGAATAATTTATTGAATAATGTACTGATTCAGCGTGCACACACACACACACCTACACACACACACACACGCGCACACACACTGCAGTGAGGATCTTGTAAGTCTATATGTTGGATTAGGCAGAAACTAGAGAAATGGTTTGTAAAAAAAAAGACCAGTGTCAGTTTGAATTTAGGGTGCTGTGCGTATGTATTTGTGTGTGTGTGGTATGCCTTGTGTGAAGCTGCTGTTTGGTGCATTGTGATAGCATCACTGCCCGCCTACACAGAGGAATATTGACAGAGCCCAGAGATAAGGAGCTCCTAACAGTATTGGACACTTTCCCTGTGTTGAGTGATTATAAATAGCAGCGCCCTGCCAAGAACACAATCCTCCCATCGCTGACTAGTCGTATTGACGCTTGTTGCCCTCTGGGACTCCCGAGACACTTTGCAGCAGGAGGGAACAACTTCACGAAAGAGATGAATATTGTCCTAAATCACATCCATCTGTCATATCCTCCTGCTCCGCCTGCTCTGAATGTGCTTTTGTGTTGTTTCAAAAGAGACAACTGCAGAACCTGCAAAGGCCGACGGCAGCACTGGTGCCTGCTATGTAGATGTTTTATACCACTGCCTCACAATATATCAGGTAATGTTTTCCTGAGTTCAGAGAGTGAAACACTGAATTATGCATGTTTAGGAAGGTATAAATGACAGTGAATGCTCTAAAGGTTCCTATGCATTAAAGTTAGAAGACTGAGTGAAATACTGTTTTTTATTATTATTATTTATTTATTTTTTACCAAAAATGTTTCAGGAAAAGCATCGAGGGGAAAGATGGAGGAGCTCATGCAGGGTCTTTGTCAATCTGCAGGTCTTCTCAAATATTAAATATCATTATTACATGTATTATTTTCTCACAGTGCAATGACAGCTTTCTTTGAATTGCATGTCTTTAATTCAGAACAGAGTTGCTAGTACAATGTGCATTGCAGTAAATGTGATGGCCCTTGACAGCTAATTTCCTTCTGTCATTTTTCTTATAAAACCTCGTTACATTTGTATAATATCATTGGCTACGTTGAATCAGGAGTCACAGAGAGCTGCTCCCTGATTTGGAACAGTGTTTTATTGCATTTTTGTAGTTGATGTTAAAGGAATACTGAGTCATTTATAAACCAGTTACTGACCCCAGAGACAGTGTGGCTGCACTGGGGCCCATAGGGTGGAGGGGCCCAATTGCCACCTGGAAATATACCTTTGTTTAAAGACCTCACATCAAATAAAAAATGGTGCAATTTCCTGTGTGTGTCCTCTAAAAGTCAAACCCATCTCCATGGTTTTCTGTTTTTTTTAAATAATATCTTTAACAAAATGATATGCTTATTGTACATGAACTATAAAAAAAAACTATGATTTAATTATAAAAAACTATTTAGTTTACTAATAATTTCCTACTTTCTTTTGCAGTGTTTGTCATATACAGATGTAATGATGATTACTGTGTAACATGCATGTGATATTGTCCAATATCAAGTCTCTGTTTAATCATGTAATGAGATGGTATGATTTACAACAGCTAGTTTAGATGCAAAATCTCTCAGAATTCACAAGCTAGGCACATCTGCAAGTACATAGAACATAAAAGCAGCAGTAAGACACACTGTTGGTAAAAGATATATACACCTAAAACTCTGTGTGTGTGCTTCACAAGTGGTAACTAGGGCGCACTAGGGCCTGCCATAATAACGTGCACTGGGGCCCATCGTAACTACTTTACGCCACTGACTGACCCTGTGTTGCCTTGCATTAATGAGGAAAAATTTGTTTTCCTGCACGTCTCCACAGTGAATGAAGAATACAAAAACAGGAAATTCTTGATGAATATAAGTTATGGGGGGGGTGCATTTAATGCAGTATCAAAACATTAGTTTACAAAATCTTACACACTGCTGGAGAGACTAGGACTTTATTGCAGGAGTTGTGTGAGAGTTTGTAAAGGGGTGTTTTGCTGTTGTTAAATGTGCCCCCCGTTTACTAAAATTAATCAATAATTTTCTCCGTTTTTGGATTCTTTGTTCACGGCGGAGGCATGCAAGGAAAACAAAGTTTTCTTCACAAATTCAACATGACACGGGTTGAGTAACCAATACACAAATAATCATTTTGTGGGTGAAGTTTTTATTTAAATTCAATTCCTTGTGGCATGAAAAAAAAGTTTTTTTTCAGTTTGGCTTTCTGAATGCTGAAGGTAAACTGCAATGTTAAGCTGGCCCTTCCCGACAAGGAGAGAAATGGCTTCAAAACAGCTCATTAAAGCCAAATTATGAACAGTGACTTATAGTTTCCTGTCAGAGGATAAGATGTAGAGGCTTCCAGTTTCTACTTTTTGCTAGAGAATATTAAAAATTGTTCAGACTTTTCTCCAGAGGCTTGCTTGCAGCCTGAGTGTTTTGATTTAGCAATGGCGAGGTTTTCTTCTTCATTTCAATGAGTGCGACATTGTCTGAATGTAAAGGAGGTCGGTGCTGAAAAAGAGAAAGCAAGTGTCCAGCTAACTTCAGTTAGAAAGCAACAACAATTACAATCTTAACATTTGATAGGAAATAAAACAGTTTTAAAACCAGAATTTGCATTTTTGAATCAGACTAATGACTATCAAACACTGTAACAATGTTATAAACTAATGACTCAGTTTCAAGGACTTAGTGTTCTTTGTGACTCTGCCAGAAAGCCTCTGCTTACCTGCACTGCATTGCTTTGAAGAAAAATGGTCCCCAGGTTTCTTCTGTTTCAAGGATCAAACAGACACTCCTCTGCTGCATTATTTATTGAGCACAAGCTCCTCAAAACTGTATGCAGCTCGGTGCTAATGAGTACACAGGCCATATTTATTACTGCTGCATGAAGGCATGAAAAAACTCCATCTCTCTCACTGGGCCTAGTTTTTTTTCCCTTTCTTGGCCCAATACGCCTGTCTTACATGATCTCTATATTGTGGAGAACTAATCTGAGAAATTAAAGAGATGCCTCCGTTGACCTTAGAGGACGTCTGGCTTAAGAAGGCACAAGAAATATAGTTCATTATGCACAGCTAGTCTAACACTTAGATGAGAAGATTGATACTCGCCTCATGTCTGCAGAGTAAATGTGAAGCTATTGCCAGCAGCCAGTTAGCTTAGCTTAGCAGAAAGAAAAGAAGCAGAGGGGGAAACAGCTAGCCTGGCTGTATTAGCAGCACCTCTAGGACGAAAGGGAACCTTATAGGAACCTTTAGAGCATTCACTGTCATTTTTCTGTGGCCAGGAGGTGTGTTCATGTGTATCAAGCGGCAAGAATTTCTTTGTAACATAGGTCAACATGTCAGAGGAGTCAGATGACTGTGTTCACTGATTTGCTGCAGATATTCCCCAACTTTTAATTTGATGGCACTTTGCTACAGAATCAAACGGCCACAGCCCAGCTGCAGCCGCCGCAGCTTTCCAAAGACAAGTAATTCTGTGGTAAACACAGTAGTATGTGTACTATTGTTCTACATACTTTTTAATAAATAATATTCTCTACTGTAGCTGACATTACTTAAGCTGTTAGACAGTGTATACCCCAGGCGAACTTGTTGTGAACATTATGTCACAGGCTTCTTAGTTGCCAGATAATACTTAAACTCCAGCATGCTAACAACATCAGCATGCTAACAGACTGATGTTTAGCAGGTATAATGTTTATGTGTGTACTAAATTTCATGGCACGCCATCCAAATATTTTAAGATATTTCAGTCTGGGTGGACTGACCAACCGATGCACCAGGAGCCACGCCACTAGCAAAGCTAACAAAAAGCCCAAACCATGTTGTTCCCAAACAATGCGGTCTCACTCCGAACTTGTCGAAATTGTTTAGTCAATCACTTGCCGCCATTCGCCCTTATAGTTTAACTGTTCTTTTTTCCTAAACCCAACCGTGTGCATTAGTTGTTGAAGGAAAAAAAAAGTCAATTTGCGGTGTTGTACAGATGTACAGATGCAGTGTGTTTATTTTATATATATGTAACGGTAAATTTCTTGTGAAAACGGAAGTGTATTTAGAAAGAAGACAATGCATGTAACAGGTACTATTTGCATGAACAACCAACGCACCCAGGGTACCTTGCACATCGTATCTGAATGTGCAAAAGTCCATGACCAAAGGTCAATATGTGACGAAGTTGGAGTGAGAATGTGTTGACCCAAAACAAAGCTCAGTAATCATGTAATATGCCATCTGTAATGGAACCCCTACCACAATACTTCATACGGTGTTTATCCAACTGCACAACAGGCAGCAGACAATGATCAAAGCTGTTCACTTCCAGAGACATATTTTTTTTATTGATGCAGCCTTAGTGTTGTTCTTCATTTAACAGCTAGTTTAACTGTGGTAGAAGGCACTCCAATGCATACAGGTCCAATTAAAGAGCATCAGAGGGCTGTGCTGCTAATTATTTCATATTCAGAGTGCAGTTAGAAAATCAGCAGCAACACTGAGGAGCTACGTATCCACACATTGTATTGCACAAGTCGGTTTGGAGAGCTTAATACTAAAAATGATAGCAACGAAATGTGTATGTGTGTGTGCGTGTGTGTTTTGAAAACCTTTAGAAACTTTCACCACCCACTGGCATGCTGCGGCCAGAGTAGATACCACTTTATCTCCACTTGGCAGCAGCGCAGCAGGTAGAAACCTAATGGACATCATAGCCTCTAAAAGTGAACTTGTGTTCGCTGCTGTTTGAGCTGGGAGAGCAGAGATAGCAGCGTGGTTAGAGCAGGGAGAGAGAGTGTGTCTAGATGGTTATCGGGGCCCTTTAAGATGTCTGGGGCCTCCCAGGGCTCCCTGCAGGCCACGGAGCGCCCATCGAAGAGCCCAACTGGGCTAGTAATCTATCCCCCTGCCATGCTGCTGTGCTCTCCACGCCGTTAATCCAATCACTCCCCTGCCACGGTGGGACAGGCAGAGCACTAATCCAGTTTACACAGCAACAAAAAAAAGCCCCAGACTCATTCCT
The DNA here is from genome assembly GCA_019142605.1 of Cephalopholis sonnerati. Classification (NCBI taxonomy): domain Eukaryota; kingdom Metazoa; phylum Chordata; class Actinopteri; order Perciformes; family Serranidae; genus Cephalopholis; species Cephalopholis sonnerati. The sequence continues at coordinate 12,747,164 of JAGQAX010000001.1, forward strand.
CACTCCCCGCAGAGCATTGCCAGCTTCTCGATGTGACATTGAGTGAGAAAGATGAGGATAATTACTGGGGCAATTATTTTATTTTTATTATGTGTTCAGCCTTTTTTTTTTCCTTTTTCCCCCCATGTTCCAAGCTAATTGCCATGGCCTTGTGACAAAAACCCAAGGTGATAGCGTGCAATCATTTGGGAAGCAGAGAGTCAGCCAGTTTTAATGCCCCTCGCCACAGCAGCAGCGGTTGAATCATTAGTATGCATCTGATGAGGTTTAGCCTTGCATGCAATGGGCTGGGTGGACCTCAGATAAGTCATTTAGACTAACAGGAACTTAATTAATTTTGTTTAATCTTTATAAAGCTCCACAGGGGGACAGATTGGTATACAGCCCCTCGCCAACTCCTTCACCTCACTTTCAGCCCACCCAGCTAGGCTCGGCTCAGAGGTTTTACACAACAGGGGCGACTGGTCTCAGCATCGATATTGGCTTAATGTTGTGTACAATACTAAAACGTGTCATGTCTAATGAGACTAGATGGGGTATAAGTCAGTGTTCATTTGGCCATTAGCTTGCAGTGGAACCAGGGCAAATGAGTTTGGGGGTGAACGAGAGGGAAAACTACTGCAAACTCTCCTTGCCGCCACAAAATTCACTCTGGGAATGTCAATAAATAATGTGTGTGTTCAAGATGCAGAGAAAGGGCACCTTACTCAAAACACCTCTCAAATTTATGTTTACCGAAATTACTATTTTATCTGTCCAGCCACTGAAGGAAAACACCAACAGCTTCGATTGCCTTCCAGGGTGGTGTTGGTGGATCATACTTGTTTAGTCCAGGACTCAGCCAGAGAGTGCATTGGCAGGGAGGAGTTGGAAAAATTAGGAGGTAAAGGATGTTTCTGTCTTTGAGATTCTGCTAACACCTCAGATGCCCTTGGGCAAGTTATAGAGAAGCAGAAATGTGACTGGAGGATCCTGGGAAAATGACACCAAAGTGTTCTCTCCTTGCATTATAACCCTGAGATACGCTGCAGTTGAGCAGAGCACTTAACCCCTGGTGGGATTAGCAGAAAAACTGTGGTTGTACTGGGCGGCTCTGAGGCGTAAATGTGTGTAAATGTATTAATGTGAAGCAGGACGGAGCTGAAAAATAAGTGTGTGCTCAGCAAACCCTCTCTGGACTTTAAGATGAATGTGAGAAAATAAAAGTTTTTGAAACACAGTGTACTGAGGAGTAAAAAAATTCAACATAACTACATTTTGCTGTCATAGCAAACATAAATCTAAATTTCAAAACTGTTTCTGAAGTCACATTTCTAGTCCATCTAAATGTTTGTTCAAAGAGACGAAAGAGTTAAAGACTGACTACAGTATTAAATAATTTGTTTAGATAGGCAGTTTTTCAGTGAGGGAGGAATTGAAGTGAAATGATGCCCTCCATTTGTTTTGCTGAAGCATTTCTAAGAGCAAAAGTTGCTCATTCTAGAGGTTAATGGAGTGTGCTTTTGATTCACAGTCAGCATGTAGGTGTTGTGTTGTAGAAAACCGTCTCTAATGGTCTTGTTGACCTCCAGGCCATGTGTACAAATATCGATTTGTGTTAAATGTAAGAAAGACACGCAGCCTTCTGATATGACTGTGCAGTAACAGTATACACTACACTATACACAGTTATCGACTTCTTTAAGACACTCAAAACAAGAGGTTACATGGAGAAGCTTCAAGTCCAATGTGGCACAAAGTACCGAGAACCATTATGAAGATCCAGTATGAGAGGATAGAAAGAATCTTCAAGTCGTAACAAGCCTTGTTAAGTACGACACACTTCTTAAAGACGATGTCTTCATCTCAGAGTCTAACATAGGGAGCCGGTGGCACTAGCTGGTCTTTTATTGAACAGCGACCATTGTGGCCACAAATGGTCAATACAGGATAATGTTTGCATTCATTTCCCAACATCTCCAAGTCAGCTGCTTTACAGGAACTGTGTAAGTGAAGGATGTGTGCAAGATTAAGGGGTGTTTAGCGGCATCTAGAGGTGAGGACTGTAGATTGCAACTAGCTGAAACTCCTCCAGTTTAGAATTCCTTCAGTGTTTCTTACTGGAAGCTGATTTATCCAAATAGACCAGGTGATTTGAACCAGTGAAAAACATTGGATAAAGAAGGTTCAATGTTACAAAACAGTGTTTCTCTTATGCAGTTTGGCACGCTGCAGACGGGCCACTAGTGTAGCACCTGCTAATTTGTGCTCACCTATTTTCTGTGATAACTCACCTTATTTCTGATTTAGATGTTCAGGAGGTTTTTACAGTGAGCATTTTATCTGCAGAGGTCTCATCCCCTCAAAAACAAATGGGGTAAAAGCATTGAATAGAGCAGTTTTACGTTAAAATAATATCAGCGTTTGCAGATGGCAATGTGATCTCCATAGATGAGAACATGTTCCCTTTGTAGATATGAATGTCTCATTCTAAAGCAACAAAAACACAATGATTCTTATTTTCAGGTTAAAATACACCAAAAAAACATACTTATTATATTATATTGAATTCCTGCCAATTTACACCCCTCAATCCTACACACTGGACCATTAAAGACATTACGATCAGGAGACCTGACCTGACAGAAATGTTGTGTGAGAATCGCACAAATAAAGACAAGCCATAAAGTCAGCAAAGTGACAGAGAAATGTCAGTTACATAGAAATATCTATCTAAAATTTGCTAACATTAGCAAGCATAAGAAACTGGTCATACCAAAACAAGAAGTGTATTGAATTGAGCAATGGTGCATTTTATTGATTATGAATTCAACATTTAATTTTCAAAAGGTTAGATTGAGTTAATGATTCTTTCTAAAGATACACACAGTCGAGTAACTTAAAGTTCAAACTTTAGTCTACTTAATTCATTCATTTACACACTACTGAATTAAAACAGGCTTCATCATACTAATTAACTTCTTCCATAGATGTTCCTACAAATGTACACATACTAACTGCCAGGTGTAACTGTTATGTAGCTGGCTGACATGACTAATGTTAGCTTGCTAATACAGGAAGACCTTTTTATCCAGATTTAGAGTACAAAAGGTTGAAGAATATGAGAAACGCATCCGACTTAATCTCTGTAAACAGAGCAAGGTTTTGGTATCTGAAGCGTTCTGGGTGTCATTTTTGTCCAGTTGTAATCTAAGTAGCATTGACCAATCACTTTTGAGCTTGAGGCATACAGTCCGTGTAAAAGGCCAAACTGACACTGGTTGAAATGCACTCTCGGAGCTCACTGGTAACAATGTAGCTTTTTAGTAGTGTTAAAAAAAAAAGTCATGTATTTATGCAGATATCTATTTAAAGACAGTAACTGACATGACTGGAAGAGGAAGTCTTGGCCCAGATATCTGCTTGCTACACCAGATCTCCCAGTATATTAGCTTTTTCCCCCAGAGGCTACTTGTTAACAGGCCGATCACTGTTGGGTTCTGAGATTGCCTGACATTTGGTTAAAATACAATTAAATTAGATTTCCCCAAAGTAATTTTGACTTAATGAAGTTAAAAGAAAATCTTAGGATTTAATTGTACAAACTGATTTCATAAATCATTACCTTGAAAATAGCTACCGGTTACTGAGAACTTAGACAGAGCTAACACATAAACTTGGTCACTGATGTTCAAATAGCCGTTGCAACCCAATCCTGAACTCCAGATGAGGTTATCAGTGAAGGACAACAAAAGGCAAACAGAGAGGCCTTGTTCTCAGCAACTAAATCTGATGAAGTGAACAAACCCGAGGACGTTCTGTATAAATGCCCAGGAAAGATCAGCCTTTTGGCAGGATGACAAATCTCATGTTTCTTTAAAACATCCAGAAGATTCATCTGCTGCGTCAAGCTGACACGCAGAGATTGTGTTTGACTTTCAAAGGAAATGTGCGATGAGCGTGCAACGGAACTAGGAGGTAATTAGTAAGACTTGAGTTGATTTTTTTTTTTTCTTCTCGATACTTAAAATGCCACACAATACTCACAGCTGAAGGCACACAGATGTTGGAGCTGGTAAATAGCGTTGGAAGAAGAGCTTATTATGATTAAATGAATGTGATTGTGTTGTAACCCAGAGGTACGGAGCGGAGGAACCATGTGAGGGTGAATGCAGCTACAGTAAGAGGTTGTCCTAATGATGATTTCAGAGCTTACGGTATGTGCGACTGTGTATTTGATTTTTTTTTTTGTCCTTAAGCGCAGAAAAGAAGCTCAGAGGGATAGATGGATGCATGGATGGATGGTTGGATAGATGGATCAGTGAATGCATGGATGGATGGGTGGTTGTGATGATGAATGGATGATAGATGTGTGTCTGATACGCCGCAGGAGCACTTCCACTGACTTAGAGATAAAAACCTCAAAGGGGCTTAAAATCCATCTTATTGTTATCTTGACAAAAATGTCAAGATAACAACAGCAAAAGCCAAAAACTGAACCAGATAAGGGAAACTAAATGACAGCAGAAATCAGCAAGAAAGGAAGTGATAGGACAACAAATTCCATACAATAATTATTCTAAGTATTGCAATATATTTCCATTGTCATAAAACAACACACTGACACTTGGAATGAAAACTGTTTCATTTTTTAACTTGCTTTCATAATGATCAGGTAGGATTAGTACCATATCGATTCAGTCAGGTATTTGCTAATACCACAAACTCTGTTACAGTATGACTTTGATCCCATACATAGACCTGCAATCAAAATGACACAATGTCAGTAAATGTCCTCATTGTATTTTTCTTGGCTGCTTACCATTATGTGCTGGCGCTAGGCCACTAGCACTGTTTGAATGTTTAGGAAGAAGGTGCAACTAGACAGAAATAATGACACAGACGTGCCATGGTATTAAAAAAAAAAAAAAAAGGCATATCTTAAAGGTGACGACATGACTTTTTGTTAGGGGACCCACCCACTTTAAAAGATACAGTTCTCTCCATCTATACTGACTAGGTTCAGACTATTGTCATGCTGGGGTAGGAGGCCGATGGAAGACAGGAGACAATGGAAATCAGCTCACGCAATATCAATACTAGACTGGTGTCGTCTGCTTGCTAGAGTGACGACATATGAACGTGTATCCTCCCCTCTGCTGGTTAGGATAGAATGGTATGTGAAATGGCCCTACAAGACAGACCCATGGCTAAGCTCCCCTCCATGTACTATTTACATGCACATATACATCCATGCTTTTACTCACTTGGTCCCAAGGTAACAGTTTCTATAAAGACCACATGTATACTGCATTATGAGGGCATTCATTGTGAATTATAGCATTTACAATGCTCTGTAATTGCACTCATAAACACATATAATCATTACTGATGCACTATATCAACAGTCATAAAACATTAAAGATGTGACTTATAATGACTTACAAGTGCCAAGTGTCTTGTGGATGCTATTGACTAGTTATAAACTACAGGTTGACTGACAGGGCTTATAATGCATTATGAATATTTGTCCTCACCTATTTCACTATGACTGCCCTCATAATGCATTGAAGATCTTGTCTTCATAGAAAGTGTTACCAGTCCCACTTCAACACTACACTGCTCACTACTCTTATTTTACTTGCTAGTCCTCTGTTTTAATTAACATATGTGCATATTGTGTGTAACTCCTTTTGTTGTGTTTGACTGTATTCCCACGTCTTTCTAACATTCATTAAAATGTTGATTATAAGAAGAGATGATGACAATACTTTTACTTTTTATTGATAATAATGGACCATTGAATTAATACATTGATCCAAACTGATATATAGTTACACTCCTTCTGTGTATTAGGTTATACAGTACATGGCAAAAACACACTCCTCCTACTCCTACTCCACACACCTATTAATTACCTGTAAATACAATTTCAACCAGTATATACTTTTCTTTTTCTTTGTAGTAGTCCATTTGTACTTTCCAGGTTCCATTATTTCCATAATCTTTGTCGTGCTATGTCCAATTTTTCAATATATTGTTTTCGAGAGGAGCACAGTGGTGTAGTGAGTAGCATTGATGCCTCACAACAGGGTTCCCGCTTTGAACCCTGGGTGAGGGGGTTCAAACCCCTGATAGGGGAGACCCTCTGTTGCATGTTCTCCCCGTGTCAGCGTGGGTTTTCTCCTGGTACTCCAGCTTCCTCCCACAGTCCAAAGACATTTAGGTTAGGTTAACTGGTGACTCTAAATTGGCTGTAGATGTGAATGTGAGTGTGAATGGTTGTCTGTCTCTATGTGTCAGCCCTGTGATAGTCTGGCGACCTGTGCAGGGTGTACCCCGCCTCTCGCCCAGTGTCAGCTGGAATAGGCTCCAGCACCCCTGCAACCCTTAACAGGATAAGGGCTTACAGAAAATTGAAAAATGAGTGAATGTCTTTCAGGACTTTTAAGGATGTTTCATGAAACGTGACCACTATCAGGTTTCGTGCACATGGAAAGTAAAACTGACGTGATTTTGAGCGTAACATAACCTCAAGGTCTACTTTCTGTTTTGTTTGTTTGTTAGATTTGCGCCAAATCTCATGGTCTTCCTCAGCAGATGAATTTTGCTCAGTGGAGTCAGTCATGGACACCTCCAGTGTCATCAAGTCGCACGATAATAGGAGGCTGTGTATGATTTAATGGTGCAAACTGGATATTCTCAAACAATTTAGCCTAGACTCTGATGTTTGAGACAATCTGTTGTACTTCAAACACTTCTCTCAGGATGGAAAGGGATCACAGCAGCGAGTCAGCATGCTGTAACTACAGTGGCTCCAGCAGGCGTCAAATCAAATCACAGCAGCATGTTAATAACATTATCTGTCAATAGTGTACTTTGACTCCGGAGCTCCACAGTCATCGCTGTAATTAATACTGTCCGAGAATTCTGTGCTGAAACTTGCGATACTTTGCCGCTCTTTCCCACATCAGTCTTGTCCAGCTCATTAAAGCACAGTCAGCGACATGAATGGGAAATAGATTTTAAAACAACGCCTGCTAATGGAAGCTGAGAGCAAGGATGATTAATGGATGATTGTTTAATCGATTAATATCCAGCCTCAGAGGATTTACAGCAAGGGAGACTTCATTTCATGTTTTGCTGGTCTGAGGACATTAAAGAGCTCGCAGCTGATATTTCCCCCGTCTCGGCCGGCACCTTTCTTCATGCAAACCTTATGAATGACGGAGGTTTACATGCTGATAAGTTTCAATGCTGACATTTACATTAGCAGCCATATTAACTTCCTTATTATGAGGATCCATACCAGCATGCATTCAGCAGTCTTTTCAACCCGATTTATTTAAAACACTGATTAGAACGCATTCAATTCCACGCTTTCAGACTCTGATCCTCTGCTTAATGCCAATACTTGTGCAGAGAATGGAATGCAGATTGCCATTTTTTATCGAGAACAAAGTAGTGCTTAATACCCTAACCTAAAGAATTTCACATCCTGCGATTCTATACATACAAAGCAGGTGGTAGATAAGTCAGCATTTTCCTGTACTGCTTCAGTGTCAACATCCAACGGCACAGGAGACATTCATGAGATGTTAAGCTGTCGTCTCAGTAACATGCAAGGACAGTTAATCCCCAGACGCCTGGGAGTTGTGTTGATGACAGAATTTCCTAATCTGTGTTTTAGCTACATTTCATATGCAATAAAGATCTTTTCTCTCCTCTCTTTTTCTTGTCCTCCCCTCAGGTTGGAGGACATACCATGCTACCTATTCGCTGGATGCCCCCAGAGAGCATCATGTACAGGAAATTCTCCACGGAGAGTGACGTCTGGAGCTTTGGAGTGATCTTGTGGGAGATCTTTACCTATGGGAAGCAGCCTTGGTTTCAGCTGGGTAACAACGAGGTACAAAGAGCCTGAAATGTTTGCACAACACTCATTCTTTAGATCTGGGACGAAACCTAATTTTGGGGGAAAGGGTTTGATTTTCATTTTACAATTCAGCTGGGAAAATATATTTTAAATATTGAATATTAAACCTTGTAATGGGCCAACCTCCCAGTGATTTAACTTTGTCTGAAATAGCATACATGATGGATGTCAGAGGTAAAATCTGACAGAGTTGACATCTTAGACAAAAAGTTACATATCTATTCATTTCACAGCAGTCGTAGTAAGGAGCCATTTTATTTTTCAAAGTTGATAAGAATTCTCTTACTGCGAATCTAAAAAAAAAATCCTTTTAAATCATAAATTGTATTTAGTTTGACTTAAAGGGTCGACAGACAGGGGCATTTCTAGAATTTGAGGACATTGGGGGCTTAGCCCCATCCTTTGTAGGCGAGTCAGAGGGGATCCTACGCTAAGATTTTTTTTTTCTATAAACAAGCTCTATTCGGATCCTTTTTTTAAAATGCACATAGGCATTTTATGTACCCTTAAAACTTTTTTTAACCCCCAAAATTAATTCCGAATTAATTTTTTTTTAAATTTGTAGTTGTTAGTAATTAGTATTGAGTAGAAACAGAATACTTTGCAACTGCCATCATTAAAATTTAGATAAATATGTACTTGTGTTTGGTACTTGTACTAGAGTATTTCCATTTTATGCTACCTAATATTTACACTCTACTACATCTCGGAGAGAAATATTGTACTTTTTACTCCACTACATTAGTTTATTTTTCTGCTTTAGTTACTTGAAGACTCAAATAAAAATACAAAATGTAATCATCTAATAACTGATAATGTCTTATTATAGATTAAACTAACAAGCAGTTATAGCCTTAATATTTAGATCTGGGGCACTGGGGCAGAAATGGAATTAGAATGTTGATAAGTTATAATTTTAAGGGTTTCTTTTTAGTAAGACATCATTTGTTCCACTTCTCAAGAATAGGTGATAAACGTTCACATGTTTAATATCAAAGGCTGTACTGTAGGCCTACATGCACACATAATGATGATGAAATTGCAGCTCCAGGTTCTCCAGTGGTAAAAGTCTTCCATTGCATTTCCTGTTAGTAAATGTATTTATTTCACATCACATTAAAAACAGTAAATTAATTGAGTTGTTTTTAAAGTAGGAATTGAATAGCGTGGCCTCACAGTGATGCGACGGCTGACTTGAAAGCATGAGCTCTCTAATAGCTGATTTAAATGAACACTGCCATGCTGGATCTTACTCTACTGCCTCGTGTTGTTTCTTTTCTCTGTCTGAGAGTCGCGCTGGCCCAACGAGGTGATAAATTGATGCCGCTTTGCCACAAGACAAGATGCCGCATTACATAACACCCATGATTGGTTTGTTTTTTCATTGGAGGCTCTGCTTTGAATCAATAAAATTCAATTAGGATTACTCTTGTAAAGCGGGCATATTGAGAAAATTAAATTGACCTAAAAGAATAACCTGGCATGTGGCATGCATTGCACTTATAAGTATTTCAATTGAAACATCAATACGTTCTTGGGCTTGACACAAATTGGTATTTCCACATTTCTGTGCATCTCGAGCTGAAAGATTTTCTAGACACTCTAAAATGAAACACTCAGCTGATTAAACTACATTGCCGAAACCTTACGGCAGTGTAATGAGATGAGCACCATATTATGTCATAGCCAGAAAAAAAAGGGAAAATCCACAATCTGTTTCTCGATTGTAATTTTGTCTTCAGGTGTTGTTAGATTGGAATATTTTACTCACTATTCAGTAATTCAGATTTGTCTAACACATTGCACAGTGATACATTATAGCAACAATTATACAGGGGTATCAGTGACAGTGATAAATTATCATCTGCGGGAACTTGTTTCAAACAGGCCTCATTCTCCTTTGGGCTCTGTGGGCTCTGCTACTTTTCAATGCTATTATTTGAAAAATATTTAAAAAAGCAATCACAGACAAAAAATGGAAAACAAAATACAAGCAGCAGGCCAACTGCCACTTTGCCAAACATTGTTCAAACTCACAAAACTTTATTTTACATTCTAGTGGATACTGCAAAGTTTCCAAAGATGTAAATATGTCAGGCTGAAATTGAAAGAAATATGTATTAAATGATGCATAAGACAATTGATGGTAAGATGCTGCCATGGAAAACAAGGGTTTGTATATTTCACTCAATGTAAATATGCATAGCTTTAAAGAAAAGCTGGAACATGCTGTTACAGAATGTATACATGATGCTGCCAGGCAGTAAAAGGAAATATCATTTTAATAACTCTGAAGATACTTTAGATAAAAACAAGGCGATACATGTGAATACCTCTGCTATAGGAGCTCAAGGGTGAACTAGTCTCCCGCTTTCCATCTGAGTTACTTGTTGGGAAACAGGGTTATTCTGCATTTATTACATGCAATCTATGGATATATCTATGATCACTGGTGGTATCATAGAGCTAGGATGACAAATAAACTCTTTCTTTTCACTGCTCCCTTTTCTATTACAAAAAGTGGTATTTTATTTTTATTTTTTTTGCTCTGTTAAGCTCTGCTGTTTTTAAAACTATTCCCACATCTAAAGCTGAAAACTATTTTATAAAGTAGCCATACACAGAACCCACACAGGTGTACTCACTTGTTGCCTGATTAAACCTCTCCTCAGGATAATGTGGGCGTGTACAAACATCTCCCTCTCATTAGTACCATAGAGACTGGTGACATCAGTTATTCCCAGCACAGAGTTCCAGATCAGCCAGGGTAATTGAGAACACCTGTGTGGGTGTACAGGGCTTTTAATTTGCAAAGTAACACACAACTACAGCTGTCAAATACATGAAGTGGATTACAATTTACAGTAAATACCTCTTTTATCTCTATCAACAAACACAACCATAATTTCTGTGTAAAAACATAAATAAAAACAGAATGCAATGATTTGCAAATCCATTTGGACCTGTATTCAACTGAATACAGTGAGTGCTCAAAGGTACATACAGGTCTTAGAGCAACAGATCCTGCCATCTAGACAATATCTTTTTAGGGACAACCCTGTGTATTCCAGCAAATCAATGCCAAGCCACATTCAGCCTGTGTTAGAACAGCGTGGCTTCATAGTAAAAGAGACCTGACCTGACTCCCATTAAAAATGTGTGGCACATTATGGAGCACAAATTGCAGCAATAGTGACCCTAGACTGTTGAGCAACTGAGGTCATGTATCAACCAAGAATGGGAAAGACTGTCACTTTCAGCACTGCAACAATTAGTGTCCTCAGTTCCCAAACACTTATTGAGTGTTGTAAAAAAAAAAGTAAGGTCACATAGTGGTAAACGTGTCCTTGTTTTCAACTTTTTTGGAACGTATACAGACCTCAAATTCAGAATGAGTCTATATTTAATTGTAAGTTAATCAGTTTGAACATTAAATATCTTGTCTCTGTACTCTATTCAATTGAACATAAGTCAAAAAAGATTCACAAATAATTGCATTCTGTTTGTATTTACATTTTACACAGAATCCCCTTTTTTTGGAATAGAGGTTGTATGTGCATATGTATGCAGAATCTGTAGGCAACAGTACAAGATATTTGTACCAGAAGCATTCTGTTTTTTTGTCGTCAAAGAAATCACATTTGAGCCGCAGGTAAACAGTCTGTGTAGAGAGCGTAAGAGGTGGAAAGCACTGGCCGAAATGCAATCTCAGAACCCACAGGCTATCGTCTGACAACAATTTACCTTTATATCAGCTTTTTATAACGTTTTATCCGCATGCATATGCAGATATTTGTTTAGAGAGTTTAGCCAAAATGACTGGCGTAGGGAAGAGGAAGTCTTGCCCTGGATATCTGCTGGCTACATTAAAACCCCTGAAATACTGGCTGTTGCCCCCAGAGGCTTATCGTCATCAGACCGAAAGCTGATGGGTTTTGAGATTGATCGGCCTGCCTCTAATGCAGTGATGTAGATTAAAGTACATTACATTTCACAGGTGGCTGCTGCACAGTTATACATTGATACATTACTTAAAAGTGCATTAGCACCTGTTATGCATGTTGATTTGAAGGCACAAAGTTATCCAACACACATCATTTATTATATTGTTTCTATGAGCACAGTCGCACATAAGTTACACAGCTTAAGGCCTAGGTTAGTCACTTAAAGGGGCACTCCACTAATTTTGGTAATCCAAGTCTGTTTACAGGTCTTGGGGTAAAAAAGTGAGGAAAGTTGCATATATGCTCTTACGGCACCTGCGGGCGCAGCATGAAGCTAACACATTGCCTCAAATTGTGTTGTTTTGTCGACCGGGGTTAAAGACAACAAGTTTGAAAAGTAAAATATTCTTATGGTGTGAAGTTTGTGGGAAGTAACCTTTCCAGACCTCTGTAGCCTGCACCACAACTGTGCTTGATGCCAGCGAGGTAAGGCTTCAGTGGCCGCTACTAGCATAGCACAAGAGATCCTCCCTCTGCAGCAAAGTTGCATTATGGATAATGTAGGACTTGACAAGAAAGGAGAATGCGTAGGGGACAAAAAGACGCTTTCCCTGGTTCTGCTAACAGAATTAACATTTTTTGTCCATCGCGAGTCAAACAATAGTGAGTGAATAATGAATCAGTGACGGAATAGAAAACACAGGAAATTCCTCTGCTACAACCTTATTGCTAGGGAGTGGATTTATTAACGTTTCTATGGGTCACAACAGCAGTACGGCTGTAAATCAGTAGGATTCCCTGACACTCAGGATAACTCCCAGGATCATTCTCTCACATCTGTTTGGTCGTGTGCTGTTGCCATGACCACTGCAGCCTTTACTACAGGTTGTTTGTAATGTTCGTGAACTGGGAATTTATGCAAAGTGGCTCCATATGTCTTTGCAGGAATTGACACTCTATCCCCTCAGTCTAACTCTCAAGGCAGTCTGTCTGCCAGGCCTCTCATCCTTTGGTGACAAGACATGACAAACAGATTGTAACAATAGAGAGAAAACAGTGCTTTACCTTGGTAAACAGATGCAACAGGTGGAACAATAAAACAAGGTATTCCCAGTTGGTTTTTGTAATATTCTGTATTGTTTCAGCTTTTTACCGTTGTTGACACTCTTGAGTAAAAACCACAGTGAAATCACATTTATTTAATCACAGATTATGTTTGTCGTACATTCTTTCCAGAAAATTAGGCCTCAGATAGCAGTAGATTATCGAATGCTTTGTTCTGACACCGTGCTGTTGTGCTGCTAGCTTGCAAGAGCATGAAATTGCATGACACCATAATATGTCTTACGGGGAGCGTTTCCATTTTTCTTCTATAGCTGGGCTGATAATTATTCTGCACCTTAATAACTGAAATAAACTTTTAAAAAGAACATAATGTTTGAGCTGGTGTCAGTACCTGCGTTTGAAGCATGAAGAAATTGTGTGTGGTGACAATGCTGAAAAACAATTTTTCTGTGCAGTTTCTCAGTGCAGCCACACTCATTACACTCAAATAATAGGCCCCTATCCATTCTCTTAAGCTACAGTGGCCTGGAATTGACACAAATAATAAAGTCAAATTGTCCCGCAGCGATGAGTCATCTGGCTAATTAGCGCACAAGTCCAACAAAGAAATGATCAATCCCCCTTTTATTAACATCTCAAACATCCACCCCCACAGATAGTCGGTATTATTGTTATTTTGTGCTGTGGCACAGAGAAAAAACATCTTGTTCCCCCTTTAATATTGGACAAATTTAAGAATGAATGCATGCTGTTTATTTCTTTCATCTCAGTTTCATTAGTTCAAACCTCAAAGGACAGTCTGCTCAGTGTCACCGGTTTCTCATTATGACCAAAGCAAAGCAATCAGTCAGTAAAAAACGTCTGTCTCACTCCACTGCCCTGTCTCCTCTGCAGGTTATTGAGTGCATAACCCAGGGTCGGGTTCTGGAGAGGCCACGGATTTGTCCTAAGGAGGTGTACGACATCATGCTGGGCTGCTGGCAGAGGGAACCGCAGCAGCGACTGAACATTAAGGACATTCAGAAGGTCCTGTTCGCCATGGGGAAAGCCACGCCGGTCTACCTGGATATCCTGGGCTAGCAGCCACCTGGGGTGGCCCGTTCCTCGCCAGACAGACAGAGCGACAGAGACATACAGACAGACCGACCCACACGAATCCAGGAATAACCAAACCAACCTACTCCACTGTCGAAAAACACCTACAATGTTTGGGAAGGACTTAAGTGCCTGCAACACTTTTGGATATAGTGGATATAACGTATTCAAAAAACACGCACTTTTACATTTTGTTTACTTGCGTATAAGATGTACAGGTTTGAAGAAGACTTTTTTTTTTCTCGAAAAACTGCAAAAATACACAAAAATGGAGACAAAAAGGGAAGTGAACTGGCAATAGGAAAATGGCCACAGTTTGATCATATTACGGAGAGAACACATCAGAGTTAAAATCTATCCTGGGTTTGGTTTTATGAATATATATAGAAATATTACATATATTTTATATTTATTTCTTTTTGTCAGGATGTTGATGGGTCTGCCATGTGTGTTGCTAAGGGCTCGGCCCTGCCCGAAGACGTCACCGACAAACTATTGGCAGGGACTTGACGATGGTAGCCTTACTTGCACTCTGATTGGCTGGCACTGAGCTTTTGAGGGGAACTCTGCTTCTGTGGAAAAACACTGGATGGTTGAGAAAAAAAAAAAAAAGGAGCGCTCTGTAGAGGACCTACCCAATCAGACAACCGACAAATCTATTTTAATTTAAAAATAATGTACATATTGTAAAATTCTATGTGTCAAAATTATGTTAACTTATTTTTTCGGGTGTTATTTTGGTTCCTTTTCTGACTGTGATCTGGGTGGCTAAAGTATAAAGCTATGGTATTTGTTTTCATCCTAATCCAGAAGAGATTTCTCTTGGGAATTACCTGTGTCAGTGCTGGTAAGTTGTCTTATGTGGTGAAGGTGAATGGCAGTGAATACAGTTCGATAAGTCAGCTGACACCGAATCACAGAGACTCTGGAGAATGGGGGACGACTCGAAGCCATCAACACGACACTTTTCCAAAGAGGCGGTGAAGCCTCTTATTCACTTTCCAGTTCATTTGCTTTCTATGGCAAAAATAATGCGTTGATAAGTAGTATCTTACACCACACCCCTCGAACACATACACACGCTTTGAGAAACTGTTCTGTCATTTTTAGGCTTTTTGGTGTGAAACTGCTTTTCCACTCTAAAGAAAACATTTTTGTAACTGAAGTATGAGTCATCTTTTAGCTGCAAGTGTGTGTTGCAAACACAACCTAAGGAAAACTGTAACTTAAAGGAATAGTTAGAAATTTTTGGAAATAGGCTTATTTACTTTTTTTGCTGAGAGTTAGATGAGAAGATCAATGCAAGTCTCATGTTTGTCAGCTCAATACGAAGCTGGAGCTATGAAAAGAGTCAACATAAACGCACCCCTGTTGTGGTATTCACAACCTTGTCAGTGGAAATTTTTTAGAGAGCTCCATGTTCGTGACTTCGTGTATGTGACTTCCCATGTCTTCAACTAGGCTCACAAGTTCCATTGGAATACAGCAATAAGCCTGTTAGCTTATGCTAAGCTATGATAACCAGTTGCTATTAATAGCTTAGTCAGTTCAATATGAAGCTGGAGCAAGGAGTTGGTTAGCTTAGCTTAGCACACAGACTGAAAACAGAGGGAAATAGCTGACCTGGCTTTATCCAAAGGTGATAAAAAACACCTACTGTACCAGCCCTTCTAACGCTCACATAAGCCTGTTAGCTTATGCCAAGCTAAAACAACTGGTTGCTATAAGTAGCTTCATATTGACTGTCACCTCAGTATGAAGTTAGTGCTAAGAGTTGGTTAGCTTAGTTTAGCACACAGACTAAGAACACAGTGAAATAGCTAGAGCTAGCCTAGTTATATCCAAAGGTAACAAAAAACACCAACCAGCACTTCTATAGCTTACATAAGCTCATTAGCTCATGCTAAGCTAAGATAAACAGTTGCTATAAGTAGCTTCATATTTACTGTACAGACATGAGAGTGGTATCAATTTTCTAATCTAACTCAAAGAAAGAAAGCAAATGAGCATATTTCCCAAAAATGGTCAGACTTTTGATTCCAAACATTTGGGGTCAATACCATAAGGATCCTATCACTTCACAAGCTAAAAAAAAACATGATAGCTTCTTTACTTACATTTCATTTAGAACAACAAAATAAAAACTTTAAGTTTTTATTATACTGATTTTTTTTTCTTTACCATCAACTGTACATGACTCTCAGTCACTCTTTTCTTCCTCGCACTCGTGGCCTTTGCATGTTTAGCAATGATAAGGTTTTGCACCTGTCTATTGCTTTGATAAAAACCTCTTCTGCCACGACCAGAGAGGAGCCACTGAAGCAGGTAGACACTTGTGTTCATTTATGGATGGTACATCAAAAATAATAATCACTAAAGTGGATCAGCTAACTGTGTGGTATTGCGCGTTCCATATTTTTGATAATTACAGTATTTAATGAACTGGTAAACATGAAGAGTTTTGTTCCAAAATGTGGCAGAAAAACATGACCCCCAAAAAGCTTATCAGCAAAAAAAAAAGAAAAAGAAAAAAAAAACCTAAAACCAAATGAAATTACTTTTAAAGACTCGTTCTCAATTAAGTGCTCGAAAATTAGTTCATTTTTACAGAGTGGATTCTGTAGATTTCTCAGACACCGAATGGAAAACCTCAGGCAACAATTTTATTTTATGTTGTATCTGGATATATAGCGTTTTGGAGTGGAACTCTTCACATCTCTTCCTTATTATCTTGACATGAATTCTCACAGTATCACAGTGTTGTCTCTGTTCCCCTTGGGACTATGTAAATCATTAATGAGCATTCAGTTATTTCAAGTATTTTATATGAAAGGCAGGATCAAATCCAACGAGTTACCCAAAGCATTGAGTTTTTGTGTATTCTCTTGTGGTAAAGATAAACGCTTAAAGACATTATGACACAGACCGTGAGCATTTGCAGGGTATTGTAATCCTTTCATGGTGAGTTGAATATTGTTTAAAAAAAAGTTTTTCTTTTCTTTTCTTGGATGAACTAACTGAACACTTTTTGAAGCAAAGTTGGCATATTACCATGTACACATGTTACAGAATATAAAAATGTGGTATAACAACTGCAGTATATAAAATACTGGTATTCCATGATAGATCTTTGTATTAATGTGACTCTCTTAAGAAAATGTCTTCAAACAATCAGACGATCTCCTTTTCCATTTTGTCCTGTCTTATAAAGATGTGTAAATTTGACAAAATGTTGTCTTCATCTAAATCTCTGGGAGAGCTGAACGGCATGTGCTCAGTGTGCATCCTGTGTTATCTGCTTCTGTTATCACTTCTGAGGTGATAGAAACACGTGTTTAGGGGGCAGCTGTGGTTGAGGAGGTGGAGCAGGTCGTCTGTTAATTACACAACTAGTGGTTCAATCTTTCGCTCCTCCTGCCCACATGTCAAAGTGTCCTTGAGCAAGATGGGCAGAGGCCAGCACCTTGCATCGCAGTCCAATCTATTAAACCCATTTTTTTTTTGTTTTTGGGTTTTTTTTTCTGTTCTTTTTTTTTCTTTTCTTAAATTGCGGTTGGTCAATTCTGAACAGTGGTGGAGGATGTAATCAGATATTTCACCAAAAGTAACATTACTACAGTATAAAAATACTCCAGTACAAGTAAAAGTCCTGCATTCAAAACCTTATTTAAGTAACAGTACAACAGTACTAACATCAAAATTAACTGAGAGTACCAAAAGTAGGCATTTGAAAATTATGTATATTACTGGATTGTAATAATGCATTAATAGTGCATTAATAATAGTGCACTAATATGCTAATCACTTACCGCAGCTGCTAAATTTCAGGCTAATTTTAATTACTGCTGGGTAGATGATCATTAATGATAAATTATAAGTTGATTTATATATTCTATGAATCTGACTCTGCAAAGTAACTCTTATTTAAAGTTGTAAGATAAATGTAGTGAAGTATAGGGTACAATAATTCCCTAAATGGAGTGGAGTAGAAGTACAAAGTAACACAAAATGAAAATACTCAAGTAAAGTACCTTGAATTTGTACTTAAGTGCCTTACATGGTTAAATGTACTTAGTTACGTTCCATTACTGATTTGAACACAGGAGTCATACACATATTGCCAAAATCACAACTTTTCTTTCTCCAGTGGTGAAAATATCCCTAATGTCCATTGCTGATTGACGTCCATTAATTGGCTTCATAAAACAACGTTCCCTTTGTCCCCATGTTTTTACATTTTCATCAGCATTAAAAGTACTCAGGCTCAATTTATGATTGTAAAGATACAGTAACAACATGAACTAACAGTACCAACGCAGCATGAATATCATAAAGCAGGTTTACCAAAATTCAAATAAATGTGCGGCCTGATAGGCATCCTACACTAATTTAATTGTTTTTGTTTACAGCTATAATGAAGTTTTTACGTGACATAACTGTATTGTCCCACACCCACTGCACTGTAACGCACTGACTCCATGGCAACATAATACTGTTTCCATCACCTAATGCACAATGTGACCTACAGTCCCAAAACTCAGAACATGTTTATTCTGAATATAAATAAGAAACACAACTGGAGTGACACGATCCCATAGACTGTATAAATAATGGAGGTAGCTACTGTGACCTCACAGATTGGTTTGTGGACTCTGAATGTGAAGCCTCAAGTTCAAGGTCAAGTTCGGCTGTTGCCGGCCTGTTTTTTGTGGAGCAAGAAGTAACCATCTTTGGGCAAGAGGCTGGCGCTGTGGAGGAGTGAAGGGTGGGTCTGATTGGGGAGCCAAGCAAGGACACAGCATAAACCTTGTCACTCAAAGCAGCCTGCCCTTATTTATGCATAATGTTAAACCTTAATAAAATGTAATGGGTGGGTTATATTAAAATGCACCCCCTTTACAGTTGTCATGAGGGGGAAATTAGCTATAAAGACCAACAACTGTTTTTTGTCCCATGCTGTAAACATGTTTATTTGTTCTCTTAAGTTGAGCATTTCAACATGGGTGTCTCAGTGGACTGACTGGCTTCTGGAGCCAGCCTCAAGTGGCCATTAGAGGAACTACAGTTTATGGCACTTCCATGTTGGCTTCATTTATCAGCCCTGGAGGTTGCCGCTTGCAAGATCCATTAACATTGGCTTTTTGTTGTTGCTGCTACTGTTTTTTAGCACTGTCAGTACTTTTTTCAGTTCTTAGGCTCAGATTGTGACATACACATGGTCCCTCCAACTATATCCCTGACACACACTCCTCTATCCATCCACATTCAGATATTTGTGACATATCATAAACTTCTAGCCGTATAGCCTAAAAGGAGGACAACTTCTAAGTATATGAAACTCTGTTGCTGTCATTGTTTTCATAAAGCCTGACCCACAGCATGCAGGCTTTAGTACAACTCACATTCAACTTGATTGCGTTTCTGAGAAGCCCAGCATACACTGAAAGTACCTAAAGAACTGACAGCTGAAGAGAAAACCAAGAAAATAGTACTAATATTGAAGGTGCACCACCCTATACTTGAGCAATGTCTACCAAATAAGCATATGATGATGTCTTCAGTGAAAAATACCAATGGACAATGACCCGTCAACCATTCAAACCCGGCCTGCAGACTGTTTATACATCATAGTCACAGATTTGACTGAGACAGACAGACAAAGATGTGTAACAATGTGGTGCGTGTGTGTGTTTCAGAGAGAGAGAAACTAGGGAGGGAGGAGAACATGGAAGCTGGACTACTGCACACAATGCTTCTCTAATGCCCTGACTTAATTGGGATTCTGCTTTGTCACTTTGTGACCTGCCCGCCATCGGCGATAGCATCATTCATCGGCCTAGCCCTGCCTCACTGAGGCTGGATTTTACCACTAATTTGATACCTTGCAAGGCAACGAGTCGTTTCAGCACAATGCTACTGTGCACATGCTATAACATCATCTACCTGAAAATTGTATATTTGATTGGGCAGCTTGTAACATTGCCAGATGAGGTTAGAATGTGCTGCAGCAAAGGTTGGACCAGGATAACCTCTTTCCTGTGCGACCCAACATTTCGTTCTTTTTTTTTTTTTCACCAAAGGCCCTTGTTAAGTCCTTCCTGCTTCACCAGTGCAGTGGTTTTGATGAAATAACACCTGCTCCTCAAAATGAAGAAAAATGAAAAAACAATACACTATATTTGCTCCTCACGTCTGACCTGCCTAAAGATTTACTCCTTTTTTTTCAGTATTAAGGCTCGGATTGTCCTATACACATGGTCCTTCCGTCATTATCCCTGGAACAAATCGAACACCAGTTAAGCGTATTCAGGGAACACTGAGATCAGGTCTTGTCTAATGAACTAAGCTAACCAGCTAACCAAGCATTGGAACAGCTGCACATCAAGTTTCTTGCTCAGAGGCACAGAATGTATCATTACTGAGGACAAAGAACATGTTGTCTGACAACCCTTGTTATTTAAAAAAAAAAAAAAAAATCAACTCTATTGGACAGCTGATAATGTGGAGCCAGACAGGAAATAAAGAGACAGACAGAGAGAGAAAGAGAGCAACTAAGGTCTCTGGCTGGAATCGAACAAGAGATGTTGCAGTAAAACACTATTAGCCATTTAACATTAAACACCACAATCTGACGATGCAAAAAAAAAAAAAAAGGAAGGGACATTTAAGCTTTACCGCTGCAACGTACTGCGAGACTATGGCAAGTGACCACATATTACGTGACAGCCATTCCATTATTGCTTTAGTTGCCCTCTCACAAACAACGGGAAAATGGAGACAGAGTCAGCGTCGAGGGATTTGAGGTCAGTAAGCAGTGTGTTATGATGGTGGTACCATAATTGTTTATGGATTTACAATTACAGAGTGTTTTGTGGGTTTAGGTTTCTCTCTCTCTCTCTCTCTCTCTCTGTGTGTGTGTGTGTGTGTGTGTGTGTGTGTGTGTGTGTGTGTGTGTGTGTGTGTGTGTGTGTGTGTGTGTTTTAGTCTGGAGAATCTCAGGTGTCCACTTTCAATGTCTGCATGCTCTACGTGCAGCCTGTAATATCAGCTGAGAGATATATACAGGGTAGACAAAATGTTACAACAAATACCTTCACATGAATATAAATAAAACAAACTGGCAACAATGATCAGTTCAAATTAAAAACTGTTTTTTTTTTTTTTAAATAATTTATTCATTGTTTAAGTGTCTTTTTGTTTACTCAAGCATCTCTCATTTTAATGAAGTTTGGTCCAAATGCCATGCACCTGCACCTAATGCATAGGTAGTTATGCTTAGACTTGCACTGTTTGTTGCACTTGAAGTAACAATCTGAGCCTGTCATTAGGGTTGGGTATCATTTAAATAATTACACTACTAGCAACCTTAAAGTAATACCAATACCAATAGAGTACTTCACTTGATACCCATAATGTGAATGGAGTGGTGTGTATACCATAAAAATTAATAGCCTCAGCTTTTATTTGCTTCAATCAGACACACTTACAACACTCGTTAAGGCGCACCAGAGGATCACGGCACCTCACACAACACCTCTTTTTATACGCTGAAAACAACCCAGCTGGCCGCCAGCATTGTCAGACATTGATGTTTTGTTGAAGTCAGGTTGTGATGTCTGGTGACCAAAGAAACTGAGGCTGGTGCTGCTGCTGAGTGTGAGCATTGCATCGGGGAAAGCTGGGAGAGTCCGCTTGGCTGCACAATTACAGTGACAGGGCTAACTGTTAGTATCACGAGGCTTTTTATCAACTGGTTTAACGGCAGGGTTGAGTTGTTACAGTGTTTGTGTGGGTGAGTTGGGACAGTTTAACAGCGTGGTGTTGGATGTTAGCCGCTGCTGCAGCTGTGTAGCTCGTGCTTAACGGACAGGCGTTAAATAGACTGTTTGCCGGCAGGACAGTGGCTCTGGAGATGGCTGTAAAAGAAAGTCTGCTGATCTGCCAGGGAGATGGGACAGGATCAGACCACTGACAGGATCAGACCACCGGCGCAAAAGGATTAAATGCAGGTATCATTTGAAAGGAGATGTTTCGATTCTACATGGTACAGGGTCATCACCTTAAAGGTATGGAGTACCAGTATCTTTACTTAATGTACATTGACTATGCACTTTTGTCCCAAGTGGTTACATCACAGCCTATTTTGCTGTTGCAGTGTTCTCACTCAATACTGGAGCAATTTCAGAAATTGTTGTCGCTTAGGCAGAAAGAAACTAGGGTCCAGGCTGAAACATACAGAAGGTTCCCTTAACACTCTGACAGCAAACTATCTACCGGAGACTGTGCAGTTCTCTTCTCACATACTGAATAAAGTCACCAAATAAACAATCAAATGCCCAAAATGATGGGCATATATCATCATCGATGACATGTGTGTGGTTGTACTGTATTGTACTTAAAAAATGTGAACGGTACGAAACATACGTAGGAGTTACAAAGCACACTGAAAGCAGTGGGTGGTTCCTAATGTATGTTAATTAATCGCTTATCATCTCAGAATACCTACACTCATTTATAATAATAATGTAAGACAGAGCTGGTTGTTAATTATTTTGCCCGGGAGAAGAATGGATCTCAATGGACAAGTTACGTGTTAGCTTATGGTGGGAAAACTCTCTATGACACAGTTAATGTTTCCTGTCATTCATCCTCACAGCTACAGTATAGTTACTGCAATTCTATAGGTGTGTCTAGATAGAGGGGACATTTTCATAGTTGTAAGAACCCCTTTTTTTATTGTGTCCACACCATAAGAGGAAGGGACAATTGTAATTTTTAGAATACCATTTTGAGGGACTTTTTAGCTCCAATTTCAGAGCAAGTTTTCTTCCAGCACAAGAGGAACCTTAAGTGATTTAAGTGTACAGTGGTTAGTGGAGACATAAGTGTGCATTTATTGGTGGTACACATTAGCTCATGCGGCACCAGCAACTGCCTTTTTTTAGTCGTGTAAACAGATAGCACAAAACCCAAACAACAGCCGCTAAAGAAAAAAAGAAACATGGAGCAAACAAGTCCAGGCTTTGCAGAGCAAATATGCAAAGTGGGACATCAGATGCGATTTTGACTTGTCAAAGTGACTTTGTATGTTGTGTAGAAGTTACATTACTATACCAACTGCCAGCTGCATACGTCGCTTTAGCATTCTTATTGGTAGTGCAAATGCAAACAGAAAAAAAAAAAACCTTGAAGTTATGTTCTTCTTGGGGGAGCTCCCAGTTGACAGTTTCTTTCAGGGAGTTCCCAGAACCATTCAAACCGTTTGAAAACGCCAAATGTTGCATGACAAATAGGACTGAGGCCTCCTCTTCTAATATTGTTCCGAAGAATTACTGCTGATTAGAATGAGAACACCCAATCTAATCAGTGTTTTGTAATGCTCATGTAACTCTATTATCTGGTTAGTTGGCAGAAGGCAAGGAGAAGGAAAAGTTTTCAAACAGGCATTGTAGGGATGATGGGGGGGGTTCATGTCCTCTCTCTGGTTGAGCTGACAGTGCCGTGGGAAGAGGGATGCGAAGAGGCCCATGAGGGAAAGGCCTTGAAGTACCAGCCCTTAGTTCAGGAGTGCAAGGACAAGGGATGGCAGGCATGGGTGTTCCCTGTGGAGATCGGCTGCAGAGGCTTCCATGCCAAATCAGCATGGCAGTTGTTGTCAGCTCTGAGTCTGGACGAAAGGAGCAAGTCACAAGCAGCTTGCAGGATATGGAGTAGGTGAGAGGAGGGAAGCTGAAAGCCAGGAGCAGATGGGTAGTGACTTTGCCACCACTGCCGGACCAACTGGAGAGTGTCGTGGCTAAGGGTTGATACACTCAACCACCTGATGACATCTGCTCCTGGCTGCTGAGGGCTACGGTTCCTCACAGGGTAACTACGGTTGGGTACCGTTCACATTTGAACTGATACCAGTTCCACTACCTGGAATCCGGTACCAGTACCCAACAGTACCTTTTTCAATGCTTTATTTTTTGTGAAATAACGAAAATTGAATTTCTGAACAAGCTGAAGAGGTGGCGCAGAAGACTAAGACACACTTCTGCTCTTTTGTAATCACACAGAGCTAATCTGCTGTCTCTGTCTGCTTCTGCATGTGTATGTATGTGTACATGTATGGGTGTCTGCTCATCTAGCAGTGATACTTGGCTATTAGTAACATAATATAGAAAAGAAAATAGATCAAACATCAACACTATTGTGGCAGATCAGTGTTACAGCAATAGGTTTGGCTCACTGGGAAGCCAATGGAGCAGCAGCAGAGCTCCGTGGCCAGCTTCCTGGTTTCGGGTCACTTCCACCTCCTGTTTGAAGTTGAACCCAGCAGCTTGGTGGAGCTGGAGTCTGTGGCTGGCTTCCAGGCATTGGGGCACTTCACGGCACTACCACCTCTTGTCTAAAGCCAGAGCTCTTACCCAGATGCGCTCCAAGGTACCGACATTTGGCATCAATGGATTTCATCTGAATACTGTTGGTACTTGGTACCCTTACAAGTATCGAATTCTGTACCTAACCCTAAAGGTAACCAAAGAATGCACCCCAACAGGTGTATGTCACAATCATTAATGGGGCTATAACTGAATCAAATTGATATCATACACATATTTTGAGATTCAATGTGAGGTATGTCTTCCAAGAATATAATTATCTTTAATTGCTATTGCAAATTAATGTCAATAATTTTGCTTAGAATTCATAGACAAATATGCTCCTAGCAACTCCAGAATTTGCTTAACAATCCTTACTTTTTAAAATATTCTTCAGTGGTCTTGATTTTGTTTGAGCAGGGTCCACATTATTGGACTTTGAAAACCCTCAATTTCGGCCATGGACACAAGCTCCAACAATGTGTGTCCTACTGCAACATTTGATAGATTAAGATTACCAGTGTGATGACAACTGTTAATATTAGTAATTAATCTGCAGCTACCTGGTTCTCCTGTTGCCAAACAGTATTTTTTTGCTGAACTGTGGGTGCTTAGTATTTTCTTCTCATACACACCTGCTGACTGCTGCTGTGAACAGTCTCCCATGCATGTGACATGAAAGCTCCTGCTGAGTGTGTATTTAAGGTGAATATATTGTCGTGTTTCTGAGGCAGATTGCTTCTCAGCATTCCAGCATTGTTTGTCAGAATCAAGTGCTGCAACACAGCCGAGCCATTCGAGCGAAAATCCAAACATATACAGGAAAGGCGTTATTTCGAAATTGCTTTTAAAACTGTATTCACCTTCAAGTATTTCTGTCTGACTCATCCTCATCTGTGTCTTTCAAAAACAAAATGACTACAAGGAAATGATTCACTCCCCCCACTGAAGATGGTCTATCTCATTTCATGAAAAAAAAAAATCCTGAACTGTACTCAGCTGTGTCAGCCTGGCTTGTATAAGCAGGTATTGAACTTCATTGATAACTGTGGTGGCGTTATAGAAAAGACAAGGACAGAAAAATGGGGGCTGAGGGCTCTCTGCCTCTGCTCTTTAGTGCAAAGATGAGGAGGCGAGCTCATTTGTGAGGAAGAGGTTGTACAAACAAAGAGAGAAGCTACTCTGAAGCTCATTATATAATCCAATACCTTGCTGTTTTCTTACCAGCAGACACACAAGCAAATGTACTGACCTTGAATGCAAAATTGCCCACCGCTATTTGATCAAAAAAGGTTCCTTCCGTTTGATAAGTTGAGAAATCATAATCTTCTGTTCTGCCTCAAAGCAGTCTCCGGTGCTATCGCACTGTAAACAGTGTTTTTGCTGAGTACCTGAACCCAGAGCAGCCTTCTCACCACCCAGGGAGAATGCCTTTGACTAATCCCCAAGGCTTTCTTATCAAGTGTGATTGAATAGAGCCTTCAGTCCCCAGAAGACGGGCTAACCTTTATCTTGCCTATTTTCTATTTCTGCATCTCTTTCTTTTCTCTCCACAACAAGGTGTTTGTGGGAAAAGGAGACCTGTTAACTGTTTACACCCTCCAATATGCAACATCGTATCCCCAGTGGGCGTGCGTTTGAAACATGAAAGGCTCCTAACAAAATGGAAAATTTCCACTCCATTTGCCATGCAGCCAATCAGTGCGCACTGACCCAGATAAGGAGTGTGATATTGATGATGACAGCAATAAAGACGTATTTTCACCACAAGCCTTCCTTCTAATTAGGTTGATCTGCGGAGAAAATAAATGAATTTTGACAAAATGCAAAAGAGGTGGTGTGCTGGTAGGATTAGACAGGAGAGTGTGACAGGAGAAGGGGGTGGGGGGGACTCTGAAGGTTTCTGAGGGTTAAGTGAGTCCACTGTAGGGGAATGGGTGACAATTACCGCTGAAATGAGATTTTGTGGCTTCAGGTGCCTCCTAAATACGACGTTAGGTCAAAGTAATTGTTCGGGGTCAAGTCGGTGATGATGCTTTGGATGTTTTTGCATCTCTTGAGAAGCCTCTGTACTTCAGACAAACTACAGTGTGTACAGTATTAAAAGTGTATCTACTACTCAGGCTGTACATTAACTACTGATGTATTAAGGAAGGCCTTTATTATTACTGAGAACTGAAGGGTAGTGGGAGTCTAGAGGGGTTTTATTAATGCTGATTAGAATACCAAACAGCCTTTATAGAGCAGCATGACATTTCTGAATGGGATTTCTCCCCTCCCTTCACACTGTTGGAGTGCCTTTGGGCAAAAGAGTAAACTTCTCTATTATATCCTATTGCTATTATCTTTGCTTTTAAACTGTATAAAAGTATATATATAAAAGTCCCTGTAAATAAGAAGGCAGAAATAAGGCCACAAGTACATGCAGTGCTCAAATTGGGCCAGTATGCATAACAAATACCCTTATTCCACAGTTATGCGTTTAGTTTGACATGGCATGCCAACCCGTAGAGATCTGCATCTCCATTACAACAGGGCTACCTGCTTAAGGGTGTGTCAGCGGACTGATCAATGGCTGAAGTCCCTCGTTATTTTGCTGTATGTTTCTTTTCCATCACACAGCCGGGCAGGTAAAAGAGGTTTACCTGTTGCAGGTGAGCTGTTTGCAGAGGTGCAGTAAGAGCCTGTCGTTTGCGCTCTGCATCTAACATCTCACTGTGGCTGGTTCTGCTTTTACTCTTCCTCCCTGCAGTATTAGTGGACTTGTTTTTTATTGAGGAAAAGCCACTGACACAGTTACACCAATTTGGCAATTAACACATAAAAAGATAAACACATAGATAACAACAATTTCCTATAAATTCTTCACAAAAGAGGTCCCCAATTATTTTATGTAAAAGTTTTTATTGTGAAGCAGCAAAATAAGGTAATGTTGATCTTTCATCAGCTCAAACCAAACATTAAACAGTAAAATGCAGAGAGAAACTACACTCTAAACCACAGAGACCCACTTAGAAGCAACAAAAGTACTGAGAGCTGAACACAGAGAGTTTTAAAAATGTCTTTCTCTCTGGTCTCCCGCACAGACAGACCCGAGTTAAGTCTCACATCACACATTCATTTCAGGGGGAGAAAGGGGGATGTGGGGGGTTTGTTGCAGTTGGCGAGACGTCACTGCTACCTGCTTGCAGACGATCAGCATGTTTTTGGCCCTACTCTGGAGAGAGTCCATCTCTGGCGGGTTGGCATGTTAAAACTGACAAAGGAAATGCAAATCTGCGCTGCATGGTTTGACTAAGCACACCAAAAGTGCTTATGGAATAAAGATTGGGGCCTCAAAGCGCTTTTATTCTACATTTACTACATTTTATTCTTTGGTGTACCGTGACTTTTTCTTGTGCACTGGCACTTCTCACAAGCTGCCAGTATTCTTCCATGCCAGGTTCTCTCAAGGATTTATAATGGCCCAAAATAAACTGCATTACCCAGGGTGCACTGGGGGCACTATGTGACGCTCACCTGCTTCCATTCTCACCTGCCTGCTTTTCTCTGTCGGCAGCTAGTCTAATTAATGTTACGTTACACTGATGTTGGCCTGGCACCAAAAGGGCAACACAAAGAGAACACAGACAGTCAGAAGGTGACACAACAGCTTTGAGAGTCATCGTACGTTACTAAATGAAGGCCGGGAGAAGCAAGTTAATGTTAGTGCCACCCCTGGTAGCAAAGAGCCTGTTGATGTATCCCGCAGCTACCACCACCACTAGTGATAAGACAACCAGTTCTTTCAGCACACCTACTGATGAAACATCTCTTTTGGTTCACACACACCTCCTCTTCCCCCGTACACACACCAACACATGAATAACAGGAGTCCTGGCACTTATTTTGTTCCACATTGAGCACTGGGTAAATGTTGTTATGTGAGGAATTAAAGGATGAACCACAGGTGGTGATACTGTTGCTGTTCCCCCCACCTACATTTATTTACACCATCCTAAAAGATGAACACTTCAGCTGCTTGAGAATATCATAGAGGAGGTTGGGAGTGTGGCCAGAGTGGATAGGAAGCAATCAAGCAAGCAAGTAAGCAGGTCAGCAGCCAAAGTGCCAGGAGGAACAGTCATGCACGGCAGCACTGAAATACCAACCTCTACACTTCCTCCTGGAGGGAGGATGAAATCAGCTGCCGCATTAAGTTTCCACAGCGGAGGGGAAGATGGGGGATGTCACCCCACAGCAATCCGCTGCACACTCAGCAGGTGTTGACATCTAGATTAACCTTGGACTGCTGTGAGTCCAATTCCTCTGGAAGGCAGTGTCTTATTAGAATGCACACAGAGAGCTCGTATCCAATCCCTGGCTTCTAAGGCTCCCAGGTACTGCCCCTCATTCACCGGCCTGTCAGTCAAAGGGTCATCCGAGCATTGCTGCAGGGACGTGGGAAACTTGGAGGCTGGCCTGGACTTTTAACCCAACAATAACTGAGTCCCTCCTAATTCATATTACTTTGACTGCTCCTACAGGAGCTTTTCAAGTTCGCTCATGAGGGAGCAACCCCACAGGGTAAACTCAGCATGAAGTATGTACAACTTAACCCTTTAACACCTGGGTATTTTCCAAACATTCCTAGATACTTTTGTAACCAACATAGCCTTTTATATTTTATATTTATATACATACTGTATTGCACTGTGTTACATATGGGCTGCTGTAACTGCTCAGTGTGACACAGTAACTGCCTTGTGATCATTGCAACATGGCTGTGGTCTAATATTTGGGAGTCAAGTTCATGTCAGCTGAGTTAAATTTGTCCATCTCATGCTCCAGTTCTACTTCTAAATTATTTTATTACTTGACACAAATATGTAATCCTCAGAGACATTTTCAGGTTCAGTTCAGAGTTTAATTAGATGGGATGTTACATTAGCCGTATAATTAGACTGCATTCCGTTTCATGTCACTTTATTATTTATTCCAGTGGATCGCAGAAAAAAAAAAACGAGATGTGGGGAATGTTTTAGGGATCTGGTATCAGGGCTGTGACTTACAACTATTAGTGATTATTTGGACAGCCAATAGCCCCTTCCCTACTTCCTTCTCCCCCTACTTTCAGCCCCCTTGCTTAGACTACACCCATCTTATGTGAATTTTACTACTTACCTTTAAATTTTTGTGACTGCATCTTGTGTTGTGATGCTATCGCAGAGACAAAATCTGCCTACAGATAAACAGACATATAAACATCTGGCAAAACAGTCAAAAATGCTTCTGCGATACTCCTGCAAAAGTGGTCATTTTTGACACATTTTTACCATGCTAATGCACAAACAGACTCATGCCGTGAAAACACCAGCTGTTGCTATGGTTGGTAATAAAAAGTTATTATTAAAAACTAAACAATAATGTGGACAAATGAAATATTCACTGTTTCAATTACGTTTGTTTTCATGCAATGTAAGGATTACAGGTTCTTGTAAGAAACAGATTTATGGACTTAATTCTTCTACAATCCACTGTCAGTTAGAAGCTGCAGCTAAACAGTTCAGATAAACAAGGTCATGAAAACATGCAGCTCAGAACACTGATGTTTTCAAAAGCTGAGCTAATGTACAGTTACATCACCAAGTGCTGCAGATGTCAAATTAACATTACTTTAAACTGGTTTATTTCATGTTGATATTGGAAGGAATGGGCCAATTTCCAGGAATGTTCCACTACAGATGTAGTACTGTAGTTGTTCACTAAAGAAACATCACTTCTTCATCCAACGTTTTAGCGTCTCCTCTCCAGCTGAACACAGACAGCGATCAGCATTTTAGTGGAAATTCCAGCTTCTGTACAGCCCAAGCGTTCTTGTGGTTCCCATGTGTGGGCTGCTCATCTCAGCAGGTAAGACACGCTCAAGGGCCCCGACGTACCAAGCCGATGGTCAGCTGTCGGTCACTGTCAAGCCGTCAATAAACGTTTGTCACCCTAGTTTTAGCGGTGTGTCCCGTTCGCACTAGTGGGCCCTTGTTGGCTGTCGTTTGGGAAGATGAATAAAATCCAGGTCATGCTGACCCTTGCAAACACATAAGGTCTGGTGGATAATGCCTTGTTGCAGCAGTAATAGGGAAGCAGACCATGTGCGCATTTGTGGCTCAATGGTAGAATTCTCGCCTCCTACGTGGGAGACCTGGGTCCAATTCCCAGCCAATGCAAAAAGCTTTTACTGCTGTTTGGAATCAGCCTTTGCACAACTTCTTCATCTCCTCCTAGTAATATCTGAGGGTACTTGTGGTTGCCGAGTCCCCCACGCGGCAGGCCCAGATTCAATTCTCGGCCGATGCAGTCTCCCATGTTAGACTGATGTTATAGTGTTACGCTTGTTATGTAGTTAATATTTGTGTGCTAAGAGCCAAAAGGAAAAAACAAGTGTTCCCAAGTGTGGGCTGCTCATCTCGGCAGGCAAGACACACCCAGGGCAACGACACACCAAGCTGCCGGTTGGCCGTCATTTGTCGCCCTATTTTTGGTGGCGTATCAGTAGGCAAGATTAGTGGTTTAGAGTTATGTTGAGTCTCGAGCCAAAGTTTCGCCATCCTGCGAGGTGACTCTCTCTTAACCGCTTTTAATCGCTGTACGGAATCAGCCCTTGCACAACTTCATCTTCTCACAGTTAATATTTGAGGAGGGTACCGATTTAGCAAGATTAGTAGGGCTAGCGAGGTATGTTGAGTATGAAGCCAAAGTCTTGTCATTGCAGGAAGGTGGCTATGTTTTAACCTGGCTATAGTGACATGGTAACCTATGCTGCAGACCTAACCTGGTCTGGAGAGTGCAGATAGCTGCAGTAATGCTAATGTTAATGTTAATGCTAGATGAGCAGGAATGACAGAAATACACACGCTAAAATACACACAACATTATTCACACATTAAAAGCTGTTGTTAAAGGTTAGTTTTGATGAGTGATTTGAACTGGGAGAGGTCGGTGCAATCTTGAATGTGTTTGGGGAGAGAGTTCCAGAGGGAGGGGGCGGCTATGGGGAAGGCTCTGTCGCCCCAGGAGGCTGGCATTAGAGGAGCGGAGACTGTGGGAAGGAGTGCGGTAGCACTGGAGCAGGTCAGTGAGGGAGGAGGGAGCCTAGTTATGGAGGGCTTTATGAGTAAAGAGAAGGACTTTGGATTGGATGTATTGTGGGACAGAGAGCCAGTGGAGGGTCTGAAGGACAGGGATGATGTAATCGTAGGAGCAGAAATGGGTGAGCAGACAAGCAGCAGAGTTCTGGATGTAGTAGAGTTGATTTAGGACTTTGGATAACGCCATAAAAAAATGCTGTTACATAGTCAATACTGAATGTGATGAAGGCATGGATTAGAGTTTCAGCAACAGAGGTGGAGAGTGATGGGTGGAGAGGAGCTTTGTTTTTTTAGGTGGACAAATGTGGCTCTGTTTAAACAACCAGAGTTTAAAAATAACAACTGGATTTACTGAGGACAGGTAGTCTGATGCGTTAGAGAAGAGTGACATGGACACTGTGTGTGAACAAGTAAACAGGGACTTCTCCAAGAACCTCACGATAGGCAAGATTGACACCTATAACCATGATAACTATGCATAACAGAGATGGCGACAGCTGTGGCCTCAAGAGGCTTACATGACATAAAAGTTTAAAATGCATGACAAAATTCACCAAGATTTGACAAAAACTAATACACATTTTTATTTATAGACCAAGACAAACTAAATCAGGTGCCAAAACTGACACTAATGCACAAGTTTATGCAGACACGTGAACTGTTTGTGAAGACTGGTTTGTTATGAACAACCACAGTGCAGGCAGACATGGAGCCCTCTCTGCATCTCTCACCCACAACTGTGATAGGCTTGTTTAGCAACATGTCAGACATTTCCATGGAGACTGTCAGCTGCGTTTTTTTCTCCATAGTGTAACCATATGTCTGTTAATAAACCCGTACACCATGAACCAAATACCACTTTCCTGCAGCTGACAACATGCATGTTAACTTACAAAACTGAATTAATATTCGCTGGTACTCACAAGTCCCACGGTGAGAGTTACACAAGCTGTTGCCATAGCAACTCTGAGAAAATGGCATTTCAGATGGGGATGTTGATCAGTCCTGATAAGTATGGACAACATTGTACATTCTGTCCCTCTACATGAGGATGAATAAAACATAGTGGGAATAATAAACCTTCCTAAACAAGGTAACAAAGAATGTTTTAATAAAAGCTAGAAAATGTGTGAGCTATAGTCACAAAACAAGTATCAGGATATAGAAAAATGGTTCTTGTGAGGGGAGAATGGGAACCACATTTTAGTCCACTGGTATCTTATAAAAGCCCTGTCAGCTCAAACTGGTAAACAAATACAGTTTCAATGTATGAGAGGTGATAAATGCTCTCATGAGTCATGACAGTATAGGGCAGGGCATGAAATACTTTTTTTCTGTGTACTTGCAGTAGTACATGTAACTTTTAAAACTGTATGCACCATTTTTTTTTCCTGCACCAAAAATTGGTGTATTTGTCCTTCTTTATCTGCACCTCCACCACAGCCAGATTGCCAACTTTTTAATTAAGTTTGGAATGAGATTGTAAAATGTCTTTAAATTTGACATGGTCATAGTTGGGGTTGTTATGAAAATGACTCCATTAAAAATTTCATTAAATCAATTACCTTTTTTTATGACAGTTCAGAAATGAGCTTTCATTAATATTGTATTGTAAATTCAGTTTCCTTTCCAATTAATTTTCAAAACTGTGATTATGCAAACATCTGAAGGAAAACAGGTATTTTTAATTAAGAGGTTTTAAAACATACTACATATGGTCATGGTAAGGACCATTTTGGGCAGAAATCAAGTGCTGTTGACTGTTTTATTAAATGGTTTCATCTGGTCTATTAAATTTGAGGAATTATTGCTGAAATGTAAGTCATCCCTAATTCACCCATTCCAATCCAGTTATGAGTACAGCAACACCACGGCTTGCTTGACCAAGTTTTCTCAAAACAAACAAAAAAACCCAGCTCACTTAATCACATCAGTGTCGCCAGGTCATGTTACCATGGCTTAAGCCCAAAACATTTTCAGTGATGCCCCAAATATAAACTAAGCACAAAAAGTAAAGAAAATTGTGTTTTGTAGATTATTTCTTTTTTGTAACAACGCTTCTTGGCAATAAATCTTATACCGTTGGAAAGCCTGTTTATTTCCCTTTTAAATGGTGCCACATTTGTAAGGACCATGCATTTGTGGGATGAGCAGCAGAGCCTAATATGTGGGTTGCGCACATGAAAAATTTGCCAAATCTTCTCTGCCAATGCCAAACAGTTTTTTTTTTTTTTTGCTGTTGACTCTTGTTTGGTGTTGTTTGGTGGATTGGATGATTGAAGTCTGAAGAAACAAGACACATTGGCATTTTAACTATTTATTCATTTAACAAACAGGAGCCTCAGTAGTGTGTGGAAGAACCATACAGAGCCACAACAGCCTGGCACCTCCTCCTCATGCTGGTCATCAGCCTGATCACACACTGCTGTGGGATGGCATCCCATTCTTCAACCAGCATTTATCGCAAGTCAGCCTCTGGCACGAACAGCACGCCCAAGCCAATCCCACAAGTGTTCAATGGGTTTGAGGTCAGGACTGCTAGGAGGCCATTCCAGAATTTCATATTGATATCTGTCTGCATTGATATTGCCTCCAATAATGACAAGCCTCATTTTTCCAGTGAGGAAGATGCCACCCCACACCATCACACTGCCTCCACCAAAAGATGTTACTCTATCGGTGCAGCAATCAGCAAAGCGTTCTCCGCCTCTTCTCCACACTTTGACCCTATGATCTAACTGCCGTAGGCAGAATCTGGACTCATCGCTGAACATAACGTTCCTCCACATGTTCAGGTTCCAGTGCATGTGCTATACCGACACCAGCGCAAATGGATCTGACGATGAAGGGCAGTCATGGCAGGCCTCCTGGCAGCCCTATGAGACCGGAGATTGTCCTCTTGGGACACCCACTTCGCGGCCTATCTCTGACATCTACTGTTATATGGAACTTGGCCTTCAGTTTGCAGATGGTACTAGGGCTCACTCCAAATAATGCCGCAACTTGGTTTTGCGGGACACCAGCTTGAAGTTGCCCTATCACACGGGCCCTATCTAGATCAGTCATCAGGCATGCCGATTCTTGCAGTAGACACCAGCTGACCGCTGTGGCAGGGCCCATGCTCACAGGTGCTGACAATCAGGTGCCAATCAGACACCTGATTGTCAGCACCTGGGGGTATCAGAAGCTCAAAACAAGAGTCAATAGAAACAGCCCCCAAAAAAGCTGTTTGGCACTGGGAGAGAGGATTTGGCAAATTTTTTGTGGGCGCAATACACAATCTCAGCTCTGCTGCTCATTTGACAAATTCATGTTCCTTACAAATGTGGCACCATTTAAAAGGGAAATAAACAGGCTTTCCAACGGTATAAGACTTATTCCTAAGAAGCACTGTTACAAAAAAGAAATAATCTACCAAACACAAATTTCCTTACTTTTTGTGTTTACTTTAGTTTTATATGTCAGCCTGTGAAGCTCGATAGAAAAACACAAAGTGCATGAATCTGTTAGGCTTCGGATTGGATGTGGTGTGCGGTGACTGAACCGCTAGATTCAGTCGTAAATCTGACAAGATATTCCTAGAAGTCACTGAGGAGTGCGCAAAGTAGGCAGGGTTTTTAAAAATTCTAGCACCCATGATAGGCAAAGTTTGTCAATCTGTTGGCGTTTGTTGGTGATGCATCTGTCTTGTGCTAAAAAGCATGCCCTGGCATTTGCCCTGCTAGTAAGAAGAAGAGTTGCAAGAAAAAACGGTGTGGGTGCATGAGCTCCTGACCTCTAGAGAGCATGTGGGGGAGTTTTCTCTAGTGAAGGAGCTGCATTGCCACAAAGACCTGTTCCAGGTCTCCTGTCAGCTCAGCAGGGAGCAGCTTGACAGTCTGTTGGAAAGACCTGGACTTCAGATCAGCAGGATGAGGACACGTTTCAGAGAGCCAATGTCTCCAGCAGAGCTTCTGGCAATTTCTCTGAGGAGGGTGATTTATGTGGCAAATAAAAGGTGATATCACTACCAGCCCAGTGTTTGATCCATGGCTAGGAAACTTAGCTTCTGCATATTAATGTTAGTTAATTGAAAAGACACAAATGAAATTTGTCTTGCCAAGGCTCCGTTGCTTTGTAAGGTCATCACCGACATTAATTAGCTTATTAGTTTCTTTGTTTTAAACTATTGTGCTGATAATATGAATGTTAACAGTGGTGTTAACAGGACTGAACGATTTTGCCATTATATTTCTACTGATAGAGTTATTACATAATTATTTTCAGCTACCTGGCAACTGGTGACTGCTGCACCACCATTGCCTCCAGTTACCAGGTTGGCATCCCCACTGTGGCAGCCAGTGTGCCAAATGTGGCCAAGGTAATTTGGGACAGCCTGGTGAATGGACTGTACCAAAGGCTGTGGATTGGAGGGGAGATAGCCCGGGGCGATGACATGTGGTGATCCAGGCACCAACAAGTCAGGTTCCCAGTAGCAACAGTGGAAACCGCTTACAGTGATCACGGTTACACTGAACAGCTGCTGATATGGATCAAAAAGCTAGGGACAGAATCATGCCAATAAAAATGCTTGTTTTAATATTTTGATTATAGTAATCAGGTAGTCTGCTTACAGTGCTCATTTGGGTCTTTTCATGGAAAACAATTTTTTTTGAACGACAGTAATTGTACTTATTTTCTTTACTCGCACAGGAAAGCACCTGTGGTTGAAGATGAGTGACAACGTTAAAAGTTTAATGTAATGTAATGATTGTTGAAACTGATTGAGCTACTTTTTTCTGTCCAATCTGGCAACATTGCCAGTTAAGTTCAGTGGGGTAGTATGCCTACAAACATCACAGTGTGCCAATAAAGGCAGTGGAGAAGACGACTGCTTGGAAGCAAACGTGGATATAAACAATGAAGGATTTAAATTATTCAAAAAATCAGCTTTGCAAATGTTTTATGAGGAAGGAGGAATGCACTCAACACATTTGTTAGACCTCAAAGATACACAATGGGTCTGGGTGAGAAATACTGAAAGTAAACCTAAATTAAAACTCCACAGGGCACCTTTAATGTCTTTTGATTTATGTCTTTGTGGCAATTCTGTGAATCATTATCGCATTAATACATAATGTGAACACATTTTGGAACAGTCCGCCCAGGGTTGCCTGTCACCAAGTGGGGATTTATTATCTTCAGTAACTGAATTGTCAAGATGACGATGAGTAGTAACCCTAAATCCAGGCCTCAGACACCTACGGGTGAGTACACTCTGTGTCATTCTTCTTCTTTATCTATCACCTATTGCCCAGCCTGGATTCGTTCAGAAAGCACTGACATCACTGTGCAGACTCCCATAAACATTTTAACACCTAATGCGTAAGTGTTAAAATGTTTAAACAACCTTGTATCCATCATAA
Source organism: Cephalopholis sonnerati (assembly GCA_019142605.1). Lineage (NCBI taxonomy): Eukaryota > Metazoa > Chordata > Actinopteri > Perciformes > Serranidae > Cephalopholis > Cephalopholis sonnerati. The sequence continues at coordinate 12,784,073 of JAGQAX010000001.1, forward strand.
TTGATATATTTATGTAATATGTTTTCATATTTATTGTATCTGTAGAACAACAAACAGCAACAAAAAAATGTAAACTGCCAGCTGTGTTCAGCTGAGGTGTTTGGCAACTGAATGACTACACAAGTGAAGACGTAAAAAACAACTGTTGTTTTGAATATGTGATGGGGTCAACTGGATTTAAGGCAGAATTTACTACTGTACACTTAAAAGGGAACCAGCATCTGTTATCAAATTTCATACATATAATTCCTTAAGTCTAAGGAATTACATAAATATTATCAACATGAACAACTCTCTCTCAAATCCAAAAAACTAGAGTGGTAAAATCCAAAGTATAGTATAAGTCTGGAGCTGCTCCACAGACTTTATTGTGAAAGAGTGTTAAAGAGGACTCTGAGGGCATCCAGGGGAATTTTCTGAGTATAGAATCACTGTAATGTCACGCTAACTATAACAGTAACTTCCAGGTAAACAACTGGCAACTGGTTTCAGTAGCAGAAGTTTGTGTTCATTTCTGTTGTCATTTTCAGCTGCATCTGTACGTTTAAACATACATAGTTAAAAACTGTGGTCTGACCTATCTGACTTTTCTGCTTGCTTATTTCATGCACTGTGTTGTTTTTCTATCGTCTTTGATAAACCAAATACAGGCAAGAAAGCAAAATAACGTACCGCTATGGACAGGGCCGCAGCAAAATTTATTTCACCCAAGCCAGCTTTTTGGAAATATGGGCAGGGGGACAACATTTTCCAAAGGGGGCCCCTCTACCACACCCATCAGGGGCGGGGGATGGGAAAGCAAATCAGTATACAAATCACTATGCAAAGTTTTACGCTTCGTGGAATTTTAGTCCAATTTTTTTTTTTTTTTTTTCCAAAAAAAAGCCCTTCACTAAATTATCAGAGAAAAGTAAAATCAAACACTGACTATTTTTGTCAATGGAATCTAGTGTCTCAGCTATATGAGCTTCAGTTCCTCATAGGTAAAAGCTGTCTGACAGCAAGGTGAAGTGGTGACAATATTCCAAATGTAGCGTGCACTTAAACTGATGTCAGTTTTGTTGTAGGGCTTTTTTATGTGGCTAAAAACTAACTAACTGAGGCAGTGTTTGCTCAGTGCCGTTTGATTTTATATACGTGATGTGAGGGTTTTCTATCTAGAAGATACTGTAAACAAACACTGTGATTCAATCTATTGGGGAACTTTTTCTCCTCCTAAGTTCACAACAACAGAGAAAAAATATTAGGCTTCCATTCACTGTCTATGGAGCAGCTCCAGACTTAATACTTGACATCACAAGTTCAACACTAACCTTTCTAGTTTCTGGCTTTGAGAGAGAGAGCAGCTCATGGTCACAAAATTGACTGAACTTTCTGAGGCCATGAAAATAACAAATTGGGATCCTTTACGTAGGTGGTGCTCCCCATACACACTCTAAACAAATACAGCAATGTGAGTTTATGAAATCTGCATCAGAGGGCAATATAATACTTGTTGACAGTAACAACCAACATTAAAAAATGCTAAATTTAAAGTTTTTGGCAGTGCTTGTTTTTTACTGGTACTTCTATTAGCTGATCCAGTTCATTAAGCATTTGGCACTTATGTGAAGTGCTCTGCCGCTATATTGACTGAACCCTTGTTAGCCAAATGAATGTAGATCATACTGTGCCAAAATACCAGAGCCACACTCATTGGATACTGAGCCCGCCTATGACAGGCACTGAAAATGGCAAGATTGCACTTACTGTGGGATGATGGTGTAATGATTTGCAGGGAACGTGACTTGTTGAAATAAAAGCAGACATATGAGATGAACATAAATCAGATGCCATAAGCTCAGTACTCGAACATAGATCAAAATGCCGTCTCACAACTCTGCGTGACCCACAACTCTCCGTGACCCACTCTCTTATCCCTGTTACTGTTGCAATTTCCGTATCAGTGCGCCTCTATTCAAATTCTAATTTTGCAACAAAGTGGTGAATTTACTCAGCTGTAAACTTGCTGACTGGCTGCTCGCACGCTGTGAATAACACGAAGTGGAAGTTTCACACTAAATCCCCTGGCAACACTGAACCCATTTCATGTTAAAAATACTCAAAGTTTGATAGAGCATGTGTCTCTCAGCTGGGTCATTGGGGAGCAGAAGATTAAACAGTGTTAAGGATACTCTCCAGTGGTGACTGAAGAGGAGGGTTCAGTAGGAATATGAGACTTCAGAGTGGGACACTCCGTAGATTAAATATCACTCTTGTAGCCCACAGACCATACAGTCCTGACATGTAGGGTCATGTTAAGAGACTATTCTCTTTATATTTGCCCTCTAATATATGTACCTGCACCAAACCTTAAAGTTTGGAATCTAATTACACTGGCCTTAAATGTCCGCTCAACTTTATTGCTGTGCAGAAGTCCAGGCCTTCCACCTATAAAGGCATTTTGATCGGGGATTATGGATGTGTGATGGAAGGATTAAGACCCAATTAACTTGAGGGCTGTGAATGATGATGATGTTTGAGGACTTTCCTTCTCTTTCTTCAGCCTCTTTGGAGTGGAGCACCGTTGCCTGTGTGCAAATATTTTTAAGATCTATAGTCCATTAACAGTAGGATTTTCAACAAATCATTTCTCAGGCAGCTCACAGGCATTTGCTAGATATTCTGCCATGCCGTGTGTGTGTGTGTGTGTGTGTGTGTGTATAACGTGTATGTGTGTGTGTTTGTGCACAGTAAAACTGCCCACTCTGTATGGCTGTGAAGGCGCTGGTTCATATTTTGGGTGATATACAGATTAGACATGCTCTAAATTCAAATAGCCTCACAGCTCAGTAATTCCAGCGTCTTACCCGCATTCACTTTGTGTGTGCGTGTGTGTCTGTGTGTGTTTGTGTGCATATGTGCATGTGCACACATGTTTATGTCAGTGTAATAATAAGATTTTGCATTAACTATAATTTTCTCTTTTTTTCCATAACTCTCAGACTTGGCTGTGACATTATTGTTAATCCGTCAGTAGTGATACAGTAGCAGTACATCAGACCCCCCCTCCCACCTTCACATGCACACACACACACACGAGCTCCACCAGACTCTTTATCTTTTATCCTCAACTGCCCTTTTCTTTCAGAGATTGAATTTTACGATCCAACTTTCCCTTTGTTAGTAAAGAGAATACTGCTTTCTGCCACCAAACGTGGGTGAATAAGAAAATATGCAACAACCTGACAGCACCTTCTGCAGCAGAAAAGAGCCTCTTTTTCCTTTTTGGACTGAATTATGTATAGAGGCTTAGAAGACTCTCCCTGGCCGTGGTGCTGTTACTTTCTCCATATTACTTATTCAGCATGTCGAACCTTAGGCCCCATTAGCGTAGGAGAAGCTATTTCCTCAGCTCTTCATGTTCAAACACAGGCCCAACGCAGAGGAAACCCACTGTGAGTCTTCCATCTTTGTATGTTCTGTCCCCTGCTCTGCCCTCCTTTGGCAAATTAAGGCAAGACTTCATACCGTAGCTTGTGCTTGAGTGTGCTATTTGTAAAAAAGAAAAAACAGAAGGGGGGACATTTCCAAAGATAAACAACCCCCCACTCCTGAGCAGGGCACACAAACTAGGCTGCATTATTACTAATGTCGAATTTACATGATGAATCATGATAGGTAATTTTGTTGCTGTGGACAATCCAGAGCTGCCAACTCTCACGCAGCGGCCATGACACACATGATTGTTACTTTTTACAGGCTCTAAAAGCACACATCCATTTCCTCATGCGCTAAAAAAATAATTTATAACTGATAACACAAACCTGCAACAAGGTCAAGTGCTGCAGGGTGGAAATGAAAAAGAATCTTCAACATAAAGACAAGTCTGGGCTGATTGTGGTGTTTTATTCAGCATGTTATTAAAGATGCAGCATGTTTCAGATGTCCATTCTGTCTGTCCTCAGAATCAGGGGCTCTCAGTATTTTTTTTTTTTACACAGAGTGTTCGTTTTTGACTCTTTGCCGTCACAAGTTGATGGTTAGTTCCTGCTCTGTGTGCACAAGAGGACACAGCAGGACCTATTTTCCTGAACCCAGTGATGCAGCAGATCACAGTCTTGTGACAAGTGTGTCAGGAGCCTGCCAGACACACTTTTGGTAACTTTGTGGCCAGGCTCTCCTAGTGTATCTGTCGTACAGTTGGGCGTCGAGTGTGGTCAAAAACAACTCATTATGCATTAGAGGCTTAACAATCATATTCACATCTGTCACCTGTGTTATTAACAGAGCTCTCCCCGTCATGACACAGACATTTTGGGCATCCTGCAGTAGATTTCCTTAAGAGGAAACTTGTTGTTGTTGAACTTGGGATGAAAAATTATTTTTAAAGGTAAGTTTTGAACCTGAACAAGCTCTATCACATCATGTTGCAATCATCACGTATCACAGCATGTATCATATTTTAAAATGCGGAGCTCCAGAAGATATTTTGGCCTGCCTTGTTTAAAAAAAGATGATGCATGCAGCTGTTACCCCGGTTACCTGGTGTTTAGGATGGAGACACCTGGTGAAAGACATGAACAGATGGTCCAGAGGGGAGTTAAAAGCAGAGCTCGAAGTTTTAAGTAATTCTCAATTTTTTCGTGGAGCTGTGTGGAATGTTTTTAATGTGTCTGTCTCCAACATGCCTGTTGATGTGAAGAAGGAATTGAATGATTACTAAAAATGGCACGTTTGATGTGCCCATAAGCATGAGAGGATCTGTGGTTATTTTACAACAGTCTGATGCTGGTTGAGATTTAACCAGAAGGTCTGCTGTGTGTAACTGTGGCTTGCCAGTGTGCAATAGAGATTGTAAATGGAACAGATACCTGCTGCCTTCAGGTGGCTGTAAAGAGAGTCCTTCAGTAAGGCACACCACAGAACACAAGTGTTGATATTTACCATGTAAAGACAGATGACATGACAGCTCCCCAAGTGAAGCCAAAACATTTATATCACCTGGACGGCTTGCTGGCAGGTGGAACATGGGCCTGACTAACTCAAAGTACATGTCAAATAAATTTTTCCCAAAGACGGTCTCTGTCATAATAGGTAGTTCTTATCACATTGATGAATGCTTAAGTGTTTGTTTGTATGATAAGCTTGGTTTTCATTATTTGATGCTGTCACCATGACTGTTTGTCCCGCCATCTATTACTGCCTTTTTCTTTTTTACCGCACAATAATGACAAAATGCACTGCTGCCATTTATAGCTAATGAACACTGATACTAAGCTATGTATTATTTTATATAGTATGAACTGTACATTGGCAGGACTAATTACGGATCTGGACTTTTTACTACCATTCTTATTATGAGAGCTTGATTCGCTCGCAACTCCGATCCATGACGTCTTTCTAAAATAGCTAGTATTGCTTATCACCTTGCACCATCTACTGGCAGGAAAATGAGAGGCATTTAATTTATTTTGTCTGACCAGAAGCAGGGATAAAACATATCCCCACCGGGCATAAAAATGAATGACCACAGGGGGGATATCAAAAGCAGAGAGGAAGAAATCTTCCCCATCCCTTACGGCAATTCGCAAACAGGCTTTAAGCTACAGATAGTATGCACTGCCACAGGCAGTAGAGTCCCAGGGTTTGCCATATTTGTCTACAGGATGTGACATTGTTGCTCTGCACGTCTCTGATCCACCTTGTCTTTTTAGTTTGGCTTGTCTCTGTGAATCAGCGATGGAGAACAGAGCATGTTTATTTCTCTGAAATGCGCAGTGCTCCAGCCGTCACCTGGATGCGGTGATTTGTATGTACCGCCTCTGCACATATCAAGTATAATGCCTTGAGTGTTCATTTTATATCACGATCCCAAGCGTTGTACCGCAATTGAATCTGGGCATTTTTTATTCCTTTGTGTCTGACTGCCTTTGACATGTTGTCAGCGTGGAAATTCACAGCACCCTGCCACTCTTCCTCCAGCAACCTCTTGATGTGCCACAGTGAGAGTCATGTCATGAATAAACATGCTGATGTACAAAGGGATGAGTGTTGGTTAGAGATGAGATAGACAGTTTACATGTGTTTGAAAGGGAGGGTCTGTGAAGAGAGGAGTGACAGGGTCATTGAGCCCAAATAAAAAACCAAGCTGCATCCACCAAGATCTGTTTTTTTTTTTAGAATGTCTAGCAATGGTTAAGACATGCTTGCGGGAAACTCTGGTTGTGACTCCTGCTGTTGCTCTGCGATTACTGAAATCCTGTTTGTAGCACTCCTTTTCTAAAAGTTAAAATATTTTTTAACTTCTAGGACTTGGCTCTCCAAGTGGTAAAGACATGCTGAGCTCTCAGCATTGTCAGGAACAAGCAACAATGCCTTCTTAAGTTTGGAAATAATCTAGAGGGGGAAAAAAAGCTGGTGCTTTCAACCGAGAGGCTCCTGGAGCTCTGGCAGCATTTGGAGGCTCGTGCTGCCCGTCAAAAACCTCATTCCATGTCAGACTGCAGGGTCAAAGACCTGTGCTCTGTCTCCTGGGAGTACTCAAAACAATGGCACACACAGTTTAGAGACTTTAGAGCCAAGTGTGTGTGTTTGTTGATGTGGATAGACCTAGAACACACACAATTGATAATCCTTGCTCTCTCATCTCTCCAAAGCCCCGTCTTCTTTATGTGGGTTTTAAAACGGTTTTTATCCAGAGAATTCAGCAGAGCATGTGAGCACTTCTGTAGTAGACCATGCATTAAAACCTTTCCCTAAAAATCCATTGGCACAGCAGGTCTGGTTTTGGATTTCTTTACATGCCAAAGCTGTGTGTGTAGTATGAGCCATACTTGGTATCTAAAGAGTCTGGAGGATGTACGCTGCAAAGGTTAGCATGACCAGCTATCTAGCTACATGCATTAGAACGTTGGATGTGTTTCCTTTCACATCCCCTTACAAAGGTGGAGCAATGCTGACACACCAACCTTGTTTTATAACATTACACAGCTCTATCTCCTGTATTGTTGTAGCTGACCAGCAACCCACAGGTAGGTCTTCCAGCTGTGGCATATCATTTGCTGTCACCATAGTGTGACTGACTCACACACCAGTCCTCTAGTGGTGCTAACCTCAGCATATGTTGCTAACAGTGTAGGCTACAGCTAGACTTATGAACTTTGGCTCCATATTGCATGCATCAGCTTACATAGCGTGTATTCTGGGTGCGGCTGCATGCACAGAACCATGACTAATGTACCATGACAGCTTGGTATGAATACATAAACCATTACAGCCCAACTACCAACACAAGTAAACCAAGCAAGTGTTGTTACTGAAGGCCAAGGAGTATTGCATTAGGGAATTTTATTTGGTAGAGTTATAGATTATGTTTTAGAAAAAAAATCCCTGTTCACAACAGTATATTCAATGTGTAGCATTTTTCCAATGTGTGGAAACCATAAAATGTGACGATGGACGACGCATCTTCACTCACCCCCACTGTACAAAATATATCGGATACAGCTGCTGCCATCTTGCGCTGGCAATGTCTAGCAATGGGACCTGCGCAGTAGTGATCTCAAGTCGCAAGTATTAAGTTCCCACCCATACACCTGTTCAACCAATTGCGAGCAGCGCTATTGATTGCACAGCTGTCAACCATAACCTCAATACTAGTTCTAACCAAACTCATCAGAAAAACAAACACTTTAACACACATCAAAGGAAGAATAATTACCTAAAGTGGGAGAAACCATCATTAGGAACAATTTATTTGACCTATACTTTGAGTTTTTAGTTTGGCCCAAGTTCCATCTGCTAATGGTGCGTTCCAGTTGTACTGGGAAGTTGGGATTTCCGAGTTCCGAGTGGGAAATTTCAACTGGAACGCCCCCTGAAGTCGGAATTCCGAGTCGGAAAGTCGGAGAATCCTCACCACCCCCGAGTTGACAATCGAAGATGGCTGCCCCGGGTGTAAACAGTAGAAGCTCCTGTAATATTCAGTTTATTAACGCTTCTGACTAGTGTTTGTCGCACTAATATTTGGACAAGGCAAGCGCGAGAATAGCTTTCGTAGACGTTGCCATCTTGTTTTCCGACTTCTTCTACCCGTTTGGCAACTTTTTTCCGACTTTGTAACTGGAGCGCTGATAACTCGGCTGTGACATCATTCCCAGCTCCGACTTCCGACTTCTGAGGCAAATGGAATGCAGCATAACATGGAGGGGGCGGGGTTTATAATCTATACTGCAGCCAGCCACAAGGGGGCAATCAAGGTGTTTTGGTTTCATTTTTGGGAGCTGTCATGTCATCCACCAAAGATACAATCTATGGTGGAAACCATTCGTAAAGAGTAGCATTAGCAACTCTGTCCTGCTCTTGTTTGGTGTGGTGGAGTTTAAACTCCAGCAACCCCAGCTGGAGACATTAAAAAGTTAGCCAGACACAGTGTTTTTAATTAACACGCGAACTTCACATTAGCTTAATTTCCTAGCTAGCTACAGCTAAGAAAACCTACAAGCGACAGACATCATAATTTACATTGCAAAGTTAATAGTCTCCAGTTAGGAAATGAAAACAGCTTTTTATCTATCTCTGCCTAAAATCAAGAAACCATTGTTTAAAAAATTTTACAAGTCAACTTTGTATTTTTATTATTTATTTATTGCTGCCACATGTTAGCTTGGTTGTCTACTTTTATCCACTTTTGCCCATAAAGAGCAGTATTACCTGCTCTAGTATTACCAAGCACGGCCTATTCCTCACCGTTTTGAGCGGATTATCAGATGAGTCTCACATTCAGCTGCTTTCACATGCATGTGGCACACACTCTGTCTGTCTCTTATCCTCTGTGGGTTGTGAATGAATAGGAAGGAGTGCTGAATAGCAGCTGCTGAATGCTATGGCGGCTAGCAAAGCGGCAGGGAGATGTTATCAGGGGGAAAAAAATAGTGTCTCCTGGTTGATTTCCTAGTCATGTAGTCTGCTTGTCTGACTGCAGTATAGCAGATAGTGTCAGAAGGACATCAGAAGAGGCCCGAGGGATTGGCCGCTAACAGATCCAACCAGGAAAACATGTTCTCAATGACATGGTGTCTGAGCATGGGTGAATGTTGTGTTTTCACGGCAACATCAAAGCCCATTTTCAAGATTGATTTTCTAATATTTGTAGTATTCAAAGCGGCACCTGTGTTCAATTTGTATGTATAGAAGCAGCTGTCTTATTAAATCAAAAGTTTGGGCTGTAACAGGGAAAAGTATTCCGATACCTCTGACTGAGATGCTATTGATTTACCCTGTTTGCCTAAATTAAATTCAGGTATGGACACTGATACAGCAGGAAATCTGCTCCCCACAGGAAGTGACATTCAAGCATTCATACCAAATTCACACATTTAAGCCAGAAATTCAGTGTAGCGTCAGCTTTTCAACAGCTAGCATTCATGTTGCAATTTCTCTGGTTAAAAGTAAAGTACAAACATGATTCTAATTAGCAGCAGCAATCAGAGTAAGACTTACCTAAGTATTGTGAGGTGCTGTTCCTTTCTAATCATGTTTTTTACCTTTTTGAATAAAGCTTCAGTGACTGGCTGGGTTGGTAAATGTGAGGAAAATTACTTTAATGACATTGTCTGACATAATTGCTGGGTACTGAAATCCAAATTCTGCTGCTTTTGTGTTCTGCGTGGGGTGTCAGTGGTCAGAAGTCTATCCCAGAATGCACTGGGTAAGAAGGCAAGGGGTAGGAAAACAGTCTGGATTGGCTAGAAGTCTATCACAGGCACATATTATTTTGTAAATGTAGAGTTGACTGTTCATCTGATATCATGACTGTGAGAGGAAATCAAAACGCCTGAGGTAAACACACACATAATAAGCCCCTATGGTTTCCTTCAAATTATCATTATCAATTCCATTCTGACATGGTTGGAATATAGTATGGCTGTGTAAGAAAATAAAAATATCAGTGTGAGCAGAGGGGTGTTATCACAGAGCTCTCTTTAACCTGGTTAGATCACCATGGTAACTTATGCTGCATAGCCAACAGGAAGTCTATACTTAGAAGCAGAATTTGAAGTTAGCAAGGTAACGTCAACACCCGACCGTTGACCAGTCAAACAGCTGGAAAAAAGTATTCTAACATGGTGAAAAGTCTGGAGTGATGGGCAAAAAAAGAGTAGGCTAGGTCGACATATTGTTATAGGTCTGTAGAATCATCTCACTGTTCCAGGGCTCTATTTCCACTGGTTTTGAAACAGAGCTTTGAACAAATAAAGAGATTGTTTACAGCACCGAACACATGACTTGAGCTGTATTTAAAAAAAGTAAAGTTTATTTCAGTCTGCAGTGATCCCTGACAGTGTTGTTATTTTTACACTCTGATTCCATCACTGCAGCTCAGAATAGCATGAGACACCTGTGTGATGAGAACTAGGAAAAAAGATTTTAATTTTTTTTTTTTTAGAAAAGTAATCCACACACTGTTAATTGGCTCCCGTTATTATAAATGCAACATTTTGGTGAGATAAACCTCATCAGCCATCACAGACTACTTTTCAAGCTTTGGTAGCAGAAACAATCTGGCATTACTTTAAAGTGTTTCATGTGACATATTCAGAGTAGTTTCATCATCATCCATCTAAACAGCAAAAACTATTCACTCTACACTAATTTCATGTATAAAAATATCCACACATATTTTAAGTCTTGGCCCACAGATAATATTTGGAAATTTTTTCAAGTGTTTCTAGATCTTGTGTTTAAAGGTTAAAGTATATAGTTTATATTTCACACCGATCACTTTCTACTGTCCCACAGACCAAACATTCCCACAGGTATTGCTCTCATTTCTCACTGTTTCATTTCATCTCGTATGAAGCAAGCTAATTCATTCATGGTTCTGATGATGTCACTCGTAAGTAACACCCCGACCTCTTTCACATGAACGCTCCCATGGCTGGATAGAAAAATCCAGAGCTGACGAAACTAGTTGATAACCAGGTTTGTAATACCGGTTATCTAGACGGACAGTGTCATTGTTAGTGAAGCCAGATAATGAAAAGATATTCTAGGTAAGTTGAACTGGCTTTGTAGCACAGGCATCTGGTCAGGATCAGCTTGTCTGAGTAGCACCACTCCATAATCAATGTCAATGGGCGATGAAGATTCTCAGCTGAGGGATGGTGTTAAATGCACTTTATCCAACTAGATGAGCTGTAACGTTACATAAATACATTTTTTTTGTTTTGTTTTGTTTTAACACAGGAACCTCCATACGTACCTACTAACATGTCGAATCGAGATTAAACATCAGCTAAGTGTATTTCACTGGTGTTTGTAACCACGAGCTGAGACTTGAGTGTGTTTTCAAGGGCAGATTTAGTGATTTAGGTGCCCCAGGCAAACCCCATGTTCCTTTACACAGTTACTCTAACTGGGAATGCTGATATAAAATCGACCTACTACTTATAGTGAAACTCTTTATACTGCACAGTAAAAATCCTCCATTCCAAAACGTACTTAAACTGAAGAGTGAGAAATAGGCATTATATGTATAAAGTATACAGTTACCTAAAATATTAATAAAGGTATTAATAAACTCTGCAGTCAGAGTACCTTGGATGCATTTTTGGACTGCCTGCCTATACTGTTACACTGAGTGAGCTGGCCAGTCATTGTTTTTTATCTTACAGTGACTCTTTGCACCATCTTTGAAGAGCACCTGATTTTTTTTTTTTTTTTACAACTAACTACACATAGCCTTATCCCAGTGCAGCACTCCCTATTTTTCTCTCAGCTACCTAAAATGTGTTCAAGGTGGAGCTTTCCATTTCCACATAATGCTGAATAGTTAAATAAATAATAATGTATCATATTCAAATGTTATACTCTTGAGTAAAATCTTAATCTGCTACGTAAATGTAATAGTAGACCAACATTTTTTTTTTGTCCTTTTTTTTTTTTTTTTTTAACATAATTTTGGGGTACAGTGACTCTGAATATGTAATTTAATATTTTTCATATCTAAACATCATCATAAATCTATCTGCAGTCTGTGGCCCAGGTGTGTTGAACAGGACCCAAAGAAGCGCAGTGTCAAGTCTGAAGTTGTTTGAATGAACATTCTTGAGAAACCTGCAAGCAGCAATGCCACAGGTCAAGCAATTGGCCAGTTTTGAACAGGCATGTTTTGAATGGGCACTGCATTAGTCAGTGGTAAACAAGCATAAACAGCTGAGGCTGAGGGTTAATGGATAGGGTGGGTGCACCTTTCACACCTATTATCCTTTATAAGCATGATGTCAGGAGGTTTTCAAGCGTGTGAACACCAAAAAGCAGCAGAACTAGACGGTACCATTGGCCAAGTCCTCAAACTATATGCTGACCAAGTAGCGCCGATGTTCACAATGACATTCAACCTGTTACTGGCTCAGTCTATCATATCAATGTGCTTCAAGTCCACCATCATTCCTGTGCTCAAGAAAACAAGCCCAGCCTGCCTGAATGACTACTGTCCAGTGGATCTAACCTCTATAGTGATAAGACCTTTGAATAGCTGGTTAAGGATTACATCTGCTCCTCACGACCCAGCACACTGGACCAACTTCAGTTTGCTTACCATCCCAGCTCATCAACGGAAGACGGCATAAAACACATCCGCAACACCACCCTGTCTCACCTGGAAAAGAAAGGGAGCTATGTGAGATTACTGTTCATTGACTACAGTTCAGCATCTAACACCATAGTTCCCTCCAGGCTGGTCACAAAGCTCAAGGAGCTGGGATCAAATGCCTCACTGTGCATGTGGATCCTTGACTTTCTGACAGCAGACTGCAGGTGTTGAGAGTGGGCAGACACACCTATTCCACCCTCATCACCGGAGCACCCCAGGGCTGCATTTTGAATCCCCTGCTGTACTCCTAGTACGCATATGACACTTTTGACTCCAACACCATTGTTTAGTTTGCTGATGACGCAGCTGTGTTGGGCCTGATCACAGATAACAATGAAAAAGCCTCTCTGAAAGAAGAAGAGAACCTGACCCACTAGTATCAGGACAACAACCTGCTCTTGAAGTCAGTAAAACTAAGGAGATGATAGTGGACCTTGGGAGGAAGCAGCAAAGGGACTACATCCCTCGTAATATTAACAGGTCCCTAGGTGAAAAGGGTTGGCAGCTTCAAGTACCTTGGTGTCCACATCACCAAGGGCCTGACCTGGAGGCTGCATACTGGATAACTTCCTTTTCAACCTGCTGAGGTCAGGAAGAAGGTACCGATTACACCAGGACAGCACTGAAAGGCTCAAGAAGAGCTTCTACCCTTAATCCACTAGGATCCTAAATGAAGACCCAGCCCAAACCCCAAGAACTGACAGTATTACACAGTATTACATTTAATTGAAATTACACTTATTTGATTTCATGTGACAAATAAATTGACATAAGAAAAATGAATTCCTACACGCCCATTCACCACCATTAATCTCTACACCCTTACATTTCAACTTGCTACATACAGGACACACCGCCTCCTGCACTGACACTGTACGTTTGCATTTTGGCTGTTTTTTGCTCCAGTTCTCTGGTACCTGTGAAATATGCAGAACTGACATACAACACGAGAAAGAGGAAAAGAAAGGACCTCAGACAGAACAGGAAAGGGAGTGCTGTAAACTCATATCCTTAATGATTTTACAACACAATGGGTGTGAACAGTATCCTCTGTGTTTTGAGGGGACATTTATTAATGTGTCCTACTTCTTGACATAACTGGATTTATGATCAGCACTGGCTTTGTTACTGAGTGCAGTGACTTGTTTATTATAAGGCATATCACTCTATGACTACCTGGAGCTAAAGTTATTCATTGTATTCCTTTTCTGTTCTGTTCAGGTAAGTTTTGTCTAATTTAATCTTTTTGCTCTGCTGAATTCTATTATTTCTGCAGATGCCAGATCTGGTCAAATACAATATAAAAATGAACCATTTTGTATTGAAGCTTCTTTTCCCAAAAGCCCTAACCTTTATGGCGGGTCTGAGTCCTCTTTCTGGTTTTTAATATTTAGATAACAATACAGAACATGAGCTCATGCAAGCAAAGTCTAATACCTCAGCTAATATAAGGCCTGCAGTATCATTGTCTGGCTCATTGTTAATTTGTGCGCAGTTACAGAGACCAGTTCAAGTCCTTCAGCAGTCCGATGCTAACGTTTAATGACATCATAAAGTCTTGTCTAGCCTGACAGAGGAAGACAGTCAAGTAAACAGCTAAAAGTCAATGTTGGCCTGAAGCATCCTGGGTACACAGACCTCATTAATGTAAGACCTGCTCTCTTATAAAGGAAAGCAATAAGCCACTAGGTAGGACAGATGTCCAACTGGGAGACGCCTTATTCTGTCTCCATGCTTAATCCAATATTCGTGATTGAAATGCTCAAAACTTACTGTACAGGTGGCTTCAGCGTGAGTTTATTGAAATTTTATTCCAAAGACAGTAGACCATATGTGGAAAAGATTATTCTAATGCAGTCAGGCTAAGTTTGATGTTCATTTTTAATGTCCTTTTGTCTGGAATGTGGATAATAAAAAAAATATTTATCAGGAATGAACAAAACTTTCACAAAAAGTTAACGCAGAAGCATATTGCTGTATCCTGCAGACGTCAGGATCTCACTTTGTGTGGAGCTTCAAATGAGGGTGTAGTTTGTTAAGGGGTCTCATCAGAAACATCTCAGATCTGCTGGGACTCAAAGAACCTTGTCTCTCCTTCACCAAGGCTTAGAAGACACACTTCACTCACTGTAAAACCAAACACTCAGGTCGAGATTAAAGAGAGAGAGGAAGATGAGAAGAAACACAGTTGCAGATTCTTAACAGTACTCCCTGGTGAGGGCAGACACTACAGCAGGGATGGGAACAGCACAAATCTGGTTAGACTACAAGTCTGCATTTCAGTCCCATTTAACACACTTAAAACACCGTTTTACCTTTGGTTGTGATGTTTTCTTTTATTTTAGCCACATGCTTCCGTAAAAGTTAATTGCAGCAGACAGTCATGCATTCTCTCTTTCATTTAAGGACAGCACCAGCCTGAGAGACACATCTGTTATCACGGCCAGTGCATACTTGGTGTTGCAGTGAAATGTTACTTTATTATGTACCAACTCTTCCTCACTTCAGTCAGTTAAGGGTGCAATGTGTAAGATATGGCAAGAACTTTAGTTAGACTCATAAAAAGAATGAACTAACATCATCAGCAGAATATGACGAGGAAACAGTTTTGACATTATGTTAAAAAGGTCTATGCACTGTATTGCAGAGATACCTGAAATGACAACACATTCTCTGATCACATATCAAGGTTAGGTCATGGACTTTCTACATCGAAAGTACGTCATGCTAGGTACCCTGAGTGCATTGGTTGTTGACGTTATGGGTTGTCGTGTCAAGTTCTGCCTATTACATGTATTGTGTGTTGCCAAACTACACTTCTGTTTTCACAGGAAATGTACAGTTTGCATACAGTCTCTTTCAACATAAATGCACCACATAGGTACAACATACACCGTGAGTTGATTTATTTTTCTTCAAAAACCAAAGCATGTGGTTACGTTTTGCCAACACTCGCACATGACTGAGTTTAGGCAACAAAAGCATATGGTTGTGTTTAGTGAAAAAGAACAGGGTTTGGCTTTACAATCTTACAGGAAGTGCAACACCCCTCCTGGGTGAAGGTCGGTCCTTGTTGGATCCATCAACCACCGCTCCCACCCTGCCCTACTAAGACTTTCGCTGCTTAACTTTGTTGTTATCCCATCGCGTTTCCTCCTGAAGCTGCTGGGTGCCATTCAACAATAACAGTGACTGGCCACGTATCATGACATGAAAGGACGGCTTTTTTCATCAGTGTCTGATGCCAGAAATCACTGAGCAAGCAGTGGTTTTGGACGACTTGAGAGTGAGACCGGGTTTAAAATGAGCATGCTAACCAGCTGGTTGGGACCCTTTTTGTCTTGCAATACTACTTGTAGCTCAAGAGGCAAAAGTAACTGTAGCATCTAGTCTGCCCTCAGTCCCAAAGAAGAGCTGCTCCAAGGGCTATCAGTCACATTGAAGGTACAGCCCTCGATCAGTGGCACAGTAAACACAAAAAACCACATCTATCAGCACAGAAAGGAAGTAATGGAAAAAGAAGCAAAACAAGAACACTGTCTTTCATTGCATGGCTTTCCACTGCTGGCGGTAGCTCTTGCCGGGTAAAGAGATGAGGGATGCTGATATCTCATTTAGACTTGAAAATAAACTCTATTTAAAAATGCTATTTAGCAAAAGGAATCCTTGGTGCAGCTACTGGTAATACAAGAGGTACCGAAAAATGATGATTTTTTTCAGAACAAATGGCATCCTTGTATAGTTTTAATGTAGCTGTTTTAATGCCACTATAATCTTGCTAAAACTAAGCTAAGCAAGCTTCAACAGTAAACTATATGCCAACTCCACTCATTAAATTATATGTTAGCAGTGTTATTCTGGCCAGCTCTCAGAGTTTTAGCAGTTTGGACTAATTTGGGATATTCCTTTCCCGGTCTTAGTTGGTAGTTGGCTTGGAGGTAAAATGCTGCCCCCCATTAGCTTCCAGCATGTGGCCAGACATGTTGCACCTTTAATGATTCTGTGGAAGGAGAAACTGGGATCTCTTCTTCCTCCATGGTACCTTGTTTCCTAAGAATTGTGTTCATGTGCAACTATTTTGCAACGTTTTAGGACAAGGATGATGCAATCTTAACTGCATATTTTAATGGAATAGTTTTATTTAGGTAGTTTGGGGAAAGAGGCTTATTTGTTTTCTCAGCTGACTGATACCATCTATGGGACTGTAGCCTAGGCTAAATGAAAAAAGCTAGAGCCAAGAGGCAATTAACTTAACTTAGCATAAAGCTTGGAACAGGGGGAAAGCTAGACTGACTGTCTAAAACAACAAGTTGTGGTTTTATGAGGAGTTATGCACTGGAAGTCAGGGTCCAGCCACTGAGGGTCTGTCTCCGCAAAGTATGACAGCTGCAGGAGCTTGGGAAATAGTGATATGGGTAGTTAAAGGGAATCTTTTTTTTATTTTTAATCAGGTTGTGTCATCACAGTATGGACGGAGAAAAGCCAAACACTGTTCCTCTGCATACACTGCGATGACTGAGCTGGTTGAAAATCTGCAAAGTTTCCTTTTAACTGCTGAAGAAATTCAAATTTAGCTGGCTACTGTTAGTAAAGACAGATAAACCTAGGGGAGGCATACAAATCTTCATAAGATAAAGGAGAGGGGAGGTACCTCTGTGTTTTTTGGTGAGGGTGGTGCTTAAAGTCACTGACTAACTCAAGCTGCTCTATTACACAGGGTGAAACAGTGCAGCTATAAGACACCTATTAAAGCCATCATCCAACTTCCGTCGTGTAACAGCAGTAGGCTGGCAGCTCATCATCATGCGAGGCATCTGGCACCCTGCTTTCTTCATATGGAAGTGGGCGTGGTTTATCTCAAGTGGGCTGGAAAAACAATAGACCTATCCTGGCACAACTGATTTTACATTTCGGTTTTTGAAAAGATTAAACAAACAAGACATAATGTGTTAATTAGTGAATTTTGCACAGAGCTAGCTGGCTGTTTTCCCTAATTGCAGTCTTTATGCTAAGATAAGCTAACCAACTGTTGGCTGCTTCATATTCAATGTACAGATCTGAGAGTGGTATCAATTTTCTCATCTAACTCCCAGCAAATGAATAAGCCTATTTCATGAAATGACAGACTAGTACTTTAAACAGCTTATCAGACAGAACATTCTTAGACGATTACTATAAGCAACTTATTTCAACAGCATTTGTATAGGAATGATTCTGTCTCAAGCTTTTTGATCCATATAAGCAGTTGATTACTGTGACCGTGATCACTATAAGTGGTTTCACTGTATTTGGATCAAGAAGCTTGTGAAAAATAGGGTGTGCCAAATTTAGAAGGCTACACCTGTTACTTCAATGTGCCAGATACATAATTAATCAACACTGCATATCTTCTGTTGCTCTGTAAACACAAGTATCCGACTACACTAGTAATGGCTGAAATCCAATAGTAAAAGGAATCGAGGCCAAATAAAAAAAAAAAAAAAAGAAAGAAAAACCTTGATCGGGACTTCCCTAACTGACACCATAACCTCTTCTACTGCAGAGCGGTAACACAGCAGCAGATGGGTTTAAAGCAATATGGAAGTGTTAGTCCCCTTGAATTTAGGCACTTTGATGACAGTATGTGAGAAAAAGGGGGGAACATTTGCTCTCTCTACCCACATTTGTCCAGCTGGTCTGCGGATTCTAATTGTCAACATTCTCACCAGTCCAACTCTCTAATCTAAAAGCCACCAGCACACCAAATATACCACAGTCAACTTAATTTAAACGGGTCTCTATCAGCATGATGAAGTGTAAGGCACAGTGCCAAAACAACTGCATCTGCAGTAAGTCCTGATTGGAGTTGGCATTTGACTAAGACAAATGAATACAGACACAGAGCATTGGGAACCCCCAAATGAAAGGCTAACCACAGTGAGGATTGGCCCAGAATTGGTCTAGATCGATCCTTTTTTTGTCCTAAGCATTAAAGCGATATGTTTTCTCAAGCAGAAAAGCACTCTGCACTGTTAGTAGATAAAAAAGGTGTTTCTTTTAGTGTATTCAGTCTCTAATCTAAAAGCATATACAGTGGTAAACAAAGCCTACAAGACTAGCACAGATAACATTTCATTCTTTTTTTTGTAAGTAGCTTTTTTGTAATACTTTTGTTGGTGCTGAATTCTTACAAAAACATAAGCAAAATCAAATCCCCCGGAAGGCTGAAGCATATGGTGGCAGATCCTGATGTCCTGCAGAGGTCTGCCAACTAGAGACAAAGGCACAAGAGACACTTTAAAATCTGTTGCTGAAGCTGTGTGTGTAGGTTTTCCTCATGTCATTTAAAAATCAACACAATAAAAGACTGGTGCTCACACACAGCAGTGTGAGAACACAGGGTTTATGCTAATAGCTTATATGTTTGTATGGAAGGCATCAAAGCAAAAGGTAGGTGTACAATGAAGGCTGATATTTCAAATAAGACAGCTGTGAAACAAGCAATTTGATGTAGAAAGAGAATATAAGCAAACACTGCAATGTAGTAGGATGCCTTCAGCAAACAACACAGATATTGAAATACATAATATACTGTAAATCAACTTGTACATTCAGGCTGTGCTTCTTTGTTGTATTGTTTTGAAATGCATCCATAGCCACACTGTAAAAACGTAAATCATTCATTCATTTCATTTCGCCTATTGTAAATGTACAGACTATTCCCGATTTTAAAATGGACATTGACGCAAATTGAAAGGCAAGATTTCGACAAAGTATGCACACTTGCAGGAAATGCAATTTTACCAAGAGGGGGGAAACGTGGCTCAGTCAGAAAATCAAATAATACAGAACCCATTCCCGTTTCAATATCCTCCTCGATAAACATCAGTGGAAGAGTCTTCGCTTTCCAGACGGCATCTCATTCAATCAAGTCCTACCTTAGACCAGAAGCTGGGCAGTAATTTACTTGGTTTTTACTGTTTATTTTGTCTTAATGTGCAACAAGCAACATGTGCACAGAAAAATTGACTCATTCATCATGACTCATCTCTGCATATTTTTAGAAACATGGCTCTGTATCAGCTTATTGCCTATCCTTGCAAGCAGGCACTGATCAATATGCCAAACCCTACCAAATTCTTTGAAGATAAGGAAACTAAATCTAATCCTGTGTAAAAAAAAAGACCCTTTTTGAAATCCCTGGTCTACTTTGGAAAAAATCTTCACTGTACTTATCATGATGATGATAATAATAGAGATGCTTTTTACAGGAATCTGCGCACCTCCCATCCATCAACACAATACCCAGATGATACATGTGATGGCTGGCCTGCCTTCATTAACCATGCATGCCACACCCGTGTCTTGTTTGATGGATGACTTCTTGGCACCTCAGTACATTTCAGTGAAGCACTTGACCTTTATAGATAGGGCCTACTTCAATATACTGAGCAATGAAGGGCTCCATCAATTTAATACATGATTGGTTTCGCCAAAAGCCTCAGCTGGGCATAAGTGAAGATCTGTTTAGATTTATGTGGCCAGAATTAGCATGTTGCCAGATGAATGAAATTAGATGAACTCATAGGATCAATGGAATATTTAACTGGAGAAGATGAATAAAAGATTAGTGTTTACGCCCACAATAAATGCAGGTCAATGATTTTAACCCACACTGTTATTTAGACAAATGCTTATTTACATTATCAGATAATTTGGCTGTTACACCTAAATGTGGATCCAAATATCTCTTTTTGCCAAGTAAATGTACACATACAGCTTCTGTAGCATTTGCATATGCATTATGTGAGGTGAGACACTGTTATAAAAAGACCTGGGATACACCAGCCAGCAGCAATGGTGGACCTAGAGTCATTCAGTGCAGAGCACGGATACAGAGAGGTGTATGTTCGGGTATAATTGGTTGGCTTTGATCTCTGAACTCTGCAGGAGGCTGCTTATGATCCGTCCCCGGAGAAACCTCCTCTGTGGGCCTCCAACGGATCCGAAACCTCCTGGTTCTCATCGTTTTCAAGAGTGTAAGACAACATGCTTTGTTTGACGTGCTCCAGGGGTTTTCTTTTCAGACCAAAGAAAGGCCAATGTTAAAAGAAACTCATCTTTTTTACATAGAAAAAAATTAACATTTTATCCCTCTGTATTCTTCATCACACAGTTATATTCAGAATCAGCTTTGCGTCACATCATACTGCTACATAGTTGGCCAATGGTAAAAGACCTTTATTTGTTTTGTTTAATGACAGAATAAAATTTCTGTGCCATACCGTGTCACATGTGACAATGCTTAATGTTCAACTGACAAAACCATAATTACAGTCGACAGCTCTGTATTTAAGCTGCTTAAGCTAATGTTGACATTAGCTTTACAGACTGAAATGATGGACTGCTTCATACATATGAATTCTTAAGGCTCGATATAAAGGTAATTAGCTTAAATCAATAATATCGTTTGCCAAAAGGTTCTTTTAGCTGTCATTTATGCTCAACAAAATAAATAATAAATGGCAGTATTCTTAAACAACATGCTAGCTAGCTGTTTGAAAACAGCTAGTTCATTTATCTTTTCATTTGCTTGGCTAACGCTAACTCAGAGACTTAATGCTTATTAGATACAGCAGAGTAAATGTTTTTTGTGGCAGTTATAACACTTGAATAAATAGGCCCTTTTATGGTCGATGTCACAATGATGTCATTTCATTAGCTGAAGGCAAAACACAACTCACCACCACACCTCAAAACTTAAATTTTATCACATACCAGCTGCCACTGTCTATCAACAAAACGAAGGCAACTATGGTTAAATGCGATAAGACAAAAGGACTGAATGAATGTGATCATCAAAAATGTTCTCATGTGCTGCGCACACTTCATCTCAGGTTAGGGAAAAAGTATTTCCTGTTGTAGGGATGAATAATGTTAAATGTATTAAGGGTTATCATGACCACCTGAACAGAAATTGGGGGGTATTAAGAGGACTTTTGGATTTCTCTGTACATCTCTGTTCTGGCACATTAAGTGTTAGCTTCAATAGCAAAACAAACTGGAGGAAATTCTTCAAGTGTCATCTTCCTTTGTAAGACTGGCCACAAAGCCGACAATCCTGTCAAATCATCCATCCACTGAGTGAGAGCATACGGGTCGGCAAGTCTGGTCCCGTTGGTCAGTGATAACTTTTTCAAGCAACACTTGCACTCTTGGAAAATGAGTGGCCTGACACGGTGCATTTGTAAATTCTACACTAAAATGAGAGCTCTGTTGATCAAAGAAAGAGAGCATCATATTTCTATATAAATTAACAAACAGTAAAGGCACTCTGCTGCTCCGTCTTCCCAGACAGAGTGCCCAGAGTGTGGTACTTTGGATAACTGAACGGTACATCCCAACGGGGTTACAAATTTATGAACGGTCCAATTTGGGCTAGAGTGTGCTCTGGCACTTGTAATGAATATTTCCAAACACACCAATTAAAATCACGCTTTTTAAATAGCAATTGTGACACAAAGAGGATTTTACAGATTTTTCAACTCTAGTCTTTGCACAATGTAAATGTGAGGATTTATGAGTTAGCATTTTGATGCCAAATATTGTATGAGTAATGTTTTAAACTAGCCTTGTTTTGTCTAAACCAGAGGGAAGAGAGAAAACCCAGAGGTATATTTAATATGAAAAAGAGAAAATCAAGTAAACACGCATTTCAAAGACCTTGACAAGAAAATCGCTCCAACATAAATCAATTCCTGTTCTACTCCTTTCCCAAAGTGAAGCATTAATTATACAGCAAATAAGAACCCAAGCAAACAACATCATTTCCCTGGCACTGACTATGGAAGCTACCGATTGGTCGATACGCTTTCTTCTACAGTAGGACAAGTCACTAGTTGATGTCGCTTCTTCTGTGCTACTTGCTTGTGCTTTGGATAGAGTCCTGCAGGGACTGGTTTGCTGTCTGTCTCCATCCCCGAGAGAGTGTCTGTCATTCATAGCTGAACTGTTTATTTTTTGACCTTTGCTTTCGTTGTATCCGTCTGTCCTTTGGTTAGCTTTGCAAGCGGAGCTGTGTCCTCAGGGGCAAGGCAAGGAGGATGAGATGAAAGATTCATACGGGCGCACGCCGTATGAGAGAGGTAGAGGGAGATCTCCACCAGAGAGAGTTAATTAGGATCTCCCTTTCCCAGGCAATCACTCTGCTCTTGACATTTCATCTCACTTTTTCCTGAACAAATCTCCCTACGACTGGAGGAGACAAGGCAGAGAGAGACAGAGAGAAAGTGCTTGACCTTGGTTAGGTGTTGTGATGCATTGCTGGTTTTAGCCCACATCAGTCTGCCTGCCCATGATAACGTTCAACATGAAACAGTGGAATAATCCCACAGCTCTCCAAGCAACCTGTCTCTAACAGCCTTCCTCCTTTCACCTGAAAGGAAGAGCCCTCTCTTTTGTCCTCCCCCGTGCAAATCCATTATTTTGTTTAAGAAGCACACCTATAAATGTGCTACGGACCCATTTCAGAGGGCCCAAGGTTTTCCTGCAGCAAAATTAAAATGGTGAAACATAAAAACACATTCATACGCAAATCATTCCCGGTGGTGAGGTTAGAGAAAGTGCAGAGATATAATAAAAGAACAAAACAGGCCATCAACACTTATGATTTTTTTTTTCTTCTCATGACAATAGAAATAGCAAACATAATCATAGCTTGGCTAAATTGAAAACCCTCCGTGTTCAATATGAAAGAGATAGATCTGATGATTAAACCATAACAAGAGCAAGCCTCTGTCTGAGAGAGACAGAGTGTGTGAGAAGAGGTAAAACGTGTTTATTGTCCCCATTTCCCTGTCTGTCATTTGAAATTGGAGAAAGCAGACTGTATTATTGGACACTAGTGCCAGTCCCAGCCAATGATCTAGCCCTGTGATAGATTTGTTTAATGCACACTTTATAGCTGGCAATCCCCTGCCGAGGATTTTTCAGAAAGCTGACAGAGTGGTTATAGGTAACCTGCTCGCAGAGAAAGAGGAAAATTACCGTTCTGAAATGACTTCAACCCAAAGCCCAAAGCGGCTGCATGTCTCTCAGTCCCCAGTACCTTTTTTGGCTTGGCTAAAAAAGTTGACTGAATTTCCGCACATCTCAACGATTTCATCATGATTGGAACAACAACAAAAAAAAGAGAGACAAGTGGGAATATTGTGACAAAACACAAAATAAGGTAGGAATGTGACTCACTGCTGCCCCTGTGACAATTCGACTTTACAGTCATTGATTCCTGCTTCTCTGTTGTCACACACACTGTACAGCCAGAAAGGCTCTGGAAATCGCTGTAAAATGTAGTTTTAAAAAGCAACACAAATATGTGCTGCCCTGACCTCAACATCCAGAATTCTACTGCGTCTGAAAGTGCAACCCTCTTTGACTACAGCCACAACCTGATGATTACTGCTGCGAGCCACAGATCACATGACAAAAGATCTGCGGGGTCATCCAATCAGTGATGGGTACTCAGCAGCCCTTGGCAGACATTGGCCACATTATGGATTTGCTCATTAGAAACCTTTAGATGGGTGTAGGTCAGCCGGGCTCTGACAGGTGTCAGTGAGATGAATGACTCTGTCGCCAAACACACACACACTTCCAACCTTACCACCCAGCGAGGGCGACCGCTGCCAGTAGGAACAGTAGTCATGGAAATGAGGGTGGCTAACCCTGCCATGCTTAATTCATAAATCTGCCGCTGTGACCGCTGATGAAGCCAGTGTTTAGCCGCAGAGTTTTACAACCCATTTGTTGTTTTTGACATAAGCTATAATGATATCAGGAAATAATCAGTTTCTTTCTTTTTTTTCAGTTCTCCGTATCATTATCTGTCAGCGCAGAAGTTAAGTGTTATTATTTGCGAAATATAACCATTCTGTTTTTTTCTACAGGATGCTATTTGAGAAAAACCACTCTCAGATTTATTTAATTTACATTTTAGACATAATCTTCTCACTACGAGAACAAAGCAGAGAAAAACAAGAAATGTTGCCATTTCTTGACATTTACATTGCCCAGGAATAGCAATATGTATTCATACATATTCATACACTACATGTCCAGGTTTTGACAACCTCTGTTCTCATTGTACATGTTGTACTCTCTGCAGGAAGCAGAAATGCTCACTATTCACAAAATGCAAGTCCAAATCAAATGTCAAGTCTTTGAGCTAGAGGTTATGTCAGCTCTGGTTTTCATGAGTTGGATTTAAAAAGTAATAATGATGATTTGGTAATGAATGATGTTCTGTGGATTTTACAAGTATATGACGACTTTAAAACATTTTCTAAATGAGGCAAAACACACAATCAATCAACCTTGATTTTTAAAACGTTTTCTTTGCTAAATTGCTTCACTTTTCATCTGTTAAATTATGACCTGCAGATGTGGATTCTTGGTCAATGATCCGTGTAGACAGTGCATACATTCAGAGCCAGCTGAAGTTAACAGCTTAAATACAGAGCTACTGTCCCTGGTGATGTAGAGCAACAGGTTTCAATTTTTAAAGATGAATAATGTGAAAGAAATAACATTTTTATTAAATACATGAGCAGCTTATTAACTTAGCTTAGCACAAATACTGGACACAGCGGAAACAGCTGGCCTGGATGTGTCCAAAAGTGCCAAAATCTGCCAACCAACACCTCTAAAACTCATTAATTCACATGGTATATTTTGCTTGTTTAATCAATGCCAATTAATGTTTAATGTAATGTCCAAGCCAATTAATGTGTGCATGTTGTGGTTTCACAGGGGGTTCTGAACTATTTCTTGGAATAAGACATGTAAGGTACCCTGGGTGCGTTGGTTGTATTAGTTCTCAGACACCATGTCAGGTTCTGCCTGTTGCATGCATTGTCTTCTTCAGTTTTCACAAGAAATTTGACATTTAAATATAATCTCTTTAAAAATAAATGCACTATGTTGACGTTTTTTTTTTCCTGTAACAACAACACACATGGTTAGGTTTAGGCAACAAAGCACGTGGTTAGGTTTAGGAATAAAAGAACAGGGCTTGGCCTCAGAATCTTAAGGGACGCGAACACCGCTCTCTTGGGTGGAAGTCAGTGTTTGTTGCACCCATCGCGAAAGTGAAACACCCACCCACCAGTCTCCCCCTCCCCAGGTTGACACTGATAACTGTTACCTAGGATAGTACCTAGAATAGTGAAGAAATGACCTGCTCTCCTTAGGATTGGTTAATACTTGGTGCCTTCATTGGTTGGATTGGTTAGGTTTAGAGTATTGGGATCTGTTAGGGTTAGGGTAAGAATGCCAGGGTAAGCCAATTAGGGGCAGAGTAAGGATATCCTAGGATTTGCAAATTTGCTAACTATTGCCATTGTTAGTACTGTTTGAACTGTTAGCCACATTAGTTGCAAGGCACCAGCTAAACCACCTCCAGGTTGAGAACCATGTGAAGACAATCGCAGCTGAGACTCTGAATCACAGATATGCTCTGAAGAATTGGACTGACAGTGCCGTGTGACATAAAGCAAAGACAGCAGCAGCACTGTAGCTTGTGGCTGTTGCTAACAGCTGAAATGAAAGCTGTATAGAGAAGGATGTCCTAGTCTAACACAATTCAGCTCTTCTGTTTACCTTAGCTCAAGGGCTTTAAATTCACTGAAACCAAGTGCGCACTGCAGATCCTGTGGGAGACGGACTCAGCTTGTTGATTCAGGGTCAAACACCTGTCTGTGACTGGCTGAAATACAATGAAATGTGTTAAAGGACAAGAAAGGGTTGTCATTACCAGGATGCTTTACTGTGCCACACAAATCCAAATCAAGTCATTATTTATGAGCTTAAGTCTGAAACCATAAAACAAGTCTATTTCTGCATGACTGAGATGCTCATCTTCCCTTGACATATATCTGACTCTCATCTAAAGTGGTTGAGTGGGAGAGTGTGCTCCATTTCTACATCAAGAACATGACTGTAATAATCAGGGACTTGATGTCATAACACATTCCATTGTTGTAGGGCGCGGAGGCCTATGAATGATCATGCGAGGGGGAAGTTCCAGGAAAAGAAATTGAACTACTGAGAAAGCTAAAGGAGTTATTCTACCCAGATAAGAGCACATTAGAGCGAGCGCAAGAAGAAGATAAGGGGATATGATTCAGTGGGAAGAGGAGGGCAGAGATGATGTGATTTTAGGCAATCAGGAGACGATCTGATGTTTGCAACCAAGAGTTAATAACCAAGTCCTTCAAGGTAAGCAAATAAAGCATTTCAGCAATGCTGTAAGAAAGAAAATATGATGATAATATTAAAAAAAGTACAGAGTTCAACTAAAAGTAATGATTATTTCCCCCCCAACACAATTAAAATGATTTCAGTATAAAATCCCTTAATTAAAGATCCAATTCTTTTTGATGCCACTTTCTCACCATTTATTTAGTCCCCAGATTTAGCCGCTCTTTCATCACCACACAATGGATTATTTTCAGCCATAAAGCTGTGATCTTGATAAGGCATCAAACGTTTGTCCAGAGACATTTCAAACAATCCCAATCTTAAAAGAGACAAATTATTATTATCAGCTCGCCTGCAATTAATTAGGATGTCATTTGTAGCGAAATGAACTCAAAGAGAAATAACTGACGCATTATAAAACCAGCTAATTGTCTCAGATAATGCTCGGCTTGGCGCATGTACGTTTTTTTTTTTTCTGTTCTCAGAGCCTTTTATGTCTTTCCCCACGGCACTTAGCATGTCCATCAACCGCAATGTGTTCTGGCGGAGTGTCCTCGAGCAAAACGTTCTACCCCCGTCTGCTCGCTATTGCAAGCTTGTGCATGAGGGTTTACCATTCCCTTTGTGAATATGGATCTCACTGACTCTAAGGGAAGCGTCTGATGCCTTGGCAGCCATTTGTTTTGTTTAGTCAGCAGAGTCCCTGTTTTCCCTCATAACCTGGAAAATCATCATGATGTCCCACTCTCTCTTAAATTACATCTCCCTTCCCCGTCCTCCTTGACTTTCTTGAATGCAATTACAACCCTGTCTTTTAAACCAAGAAAAAACCCTTTCTCTTTTGTTCTTTCTGAATATTAAGTGCGCTGTGATTTTTGACCCACGACATCCATCCATTATATTAGTTGCTTGTGATATTGGCAATCTCGCTATTGGAGCTTATTCTGCCTCAGTTTAAATGGCCTATAATTGGAATGCACACCCAGTCTCACCCCTGAACAGTAAAAAAGCACAGCACTTGTAAAGACTGACCTTGCCATCCCTAGAGCTTGGCTCTGGTAGTGTCAGTGTTGGTCTTATGGTCAATTGGTCCAGACTAAAATATCTCAAAGACTACTGGATGGATTGCCATGAAATTCATGGTGCCCAAAGGATGGATCTGACTAAAATGACTTTTTTGATACCCTGACTTCATCTAGCACCCTGGGGTAATTTGTTCAGTACTTCTGATTATCACCGATGACATGCAAGGCTTACAACATTCATCAGTCTAGGCAGAACTTTGTATGTAATGCTAATTACCAACTGTTAGCATGCAAACACTAAACTAAGATGGTGAACATGGTAAACATTATACCTGCTAAACATCAATATGTCAGCTGTCACTGGAGCATATTAGGCCTGGTTTAGACTAGATGATATCAGCCTGATAATAGCCCAACCCAGGAAGTGTAGGGTCAGATCGTAGTGTGTCATCTTGTACGATAACCAGCGCTTATCACTTGCCTTGCCCAATGTGTAACGTCACACCCATGAGTTAAGGAGCATAGAGTACCCCTCCATGCACAACTCTAATCATGGTAAGGCAAAGGAAGAATTATGTTGCTGGTGCTGGGTGGAGCTGTGAAACAGAGCAAAGGCCATTGTCGATTAGAAACTAATGATTAGTTGGTCATGTCTCAAGGCTATTAATGTGTGACTCTATCATCGGCTTAACTGACGAAATCATCATTGTAACAAACAAAATATTCTGTAGTCTGAGGCTGTAGCATTTAGCTTTGAAGCACCACTATGCCTATGCGGCTTCACAAAGCTGCTAGCAAGGCTACAGACCCTTGATCTTGTTTTTGGTTCTTTGGCTCCCACATTTGTGTGGTTGTTGCCACAAATCTTATCCAAACACTTGGGATGCACGATATTTTTGCTGATATCAGATATGCCGATATGTTACAGCTCATTTGATGGATAACCAATATGGATAGATCCACTATTTTCCTACCTAATTTGCATGCATACTCTTATCATCATGATTACTTAACCAGCCAATCTAGTGGAGGTACATTTATATTGCAAAGAAAAAAAAGAACATGAACAAGTGTAACTGAAAGTGCTGTAATGTATAGAGCCATCCTTTCATGGAGCTCTTTGCTTATACATTTACCTCAGAAAATGGACCAGAGGGAGCTGGGTATACCTTTATAGAGTCCTTTAATACCATGTAGTACAAGACCTGGCCATTGTTTTTTACTTAGCTGTTTGGTATTTTAATTTTAGAGCTACTTGTTCTCTAATTATTTCATTATTTGGTTGTCTGATTTAATGTGTTGTGGTTTAGTGCTGAAATGCTTGGAAAGTGGCTTTCCCCCTTTTTGTGCTTTGTTTAACACCTTTGACATTTCCTACACTGTTCTTGAGCAAGTTATCACCATCCCGAGCCTACTCACGCTTACTTGGACCTGATGAGTGTTTTAGGTAAGATCAATAGTATACATATTACTTTTTAAGAACTACTCCTAATTAGGGTAGTCCTATTCTTCCTCTAACACAGTGTCCCTGCATGCCAAAAATCTTCCTCCAATTTTGATGATAATTTAGCACTGTACCACGCCCTAATGATTATTGATGTGTATTATCATTGAATGAAATGTGCTTAGTGTGCCTGAAATTGAATAGGGAGGCGTACATTTGCTTTGACGCCGCAGGGCAAATACCAAGAGTCATTAGACGCGCTTCTTAGATAAAAACGTAAAATCTCTTCCGCTGCAGATTCAGCCCCCTCTGGCTGATAGAGAGCCTTATTAGGAAAATATTGTCTGACTTGTTCCTTCGCTCCGCTGTACAATTATCTCCACGAATGTAGGAAACAAAACACACAACAATGAAGGCTGAGAATAGCTTCAAGTCTGGGAATGTGAAGAGGGTGTGTGAAGTCATTCATAAAGAGTGTCAGGTAAATCACTGAAACAGACAACTTTTACATCAATCACCTGTTCTGACATAAATTTGAATTAAGTTGAAGGATCGTAGAAATACTTTTACTTTTACTGTGTAAATGTTGCATATGAGCCTCGATCCTTGACAATAAGATTTTATCACAGGCAGTGTCCTTCTGTTCTGTTTAAAATGTATAACTGTCCCATTTAAATTTATTCAAATATATCTACTAGAAGTTTTTGTTCTCAACCTGCTCGATTTTTTTTTACAGTATTGCATTTGTTATATGTTAATACACATTGTTCTACAAAGGGTGAAAATGAGATATTGTGAATGATGAAAAAAAGAGTAGAAGTGATATATTTGGGTGTAACATTTTAACTTGGAATAAAAACCACTCAATCTTCAGTTCATCCCAAGCTCAGTGAGAGTATGTTTCATTCTGCATCTGCACTTATGTGAACACTTGTTATGTACAAGCTTGCTAGTGTGACAAACAAAAGCATGCCCTTGACCCCTATGAAAACTGCTTTTGGTACTGTAACTCTCGGGGTTGAACCAAGTACTGGGATGAATAGAGTATCCGATAAGGATAATGTACTTTTTATGAGCCAAATATCCTCCGCGTGAAATGTGTCAGCCAGCCACACACACACACAGTGCTGGGGGTTAAGCGTTACAAAAGTAAGGTGGAATTTCACAGATCAGAAACAAGAAATTGAAAAAACAATAAAGCCTCCACAAAAATAGCATTTTAAGTCTTGTGTGTCCTTCAGGGATTTAAACTTCATGATTTATCCTGACTTCATATGAGCGGAGGAAATCTCCGCTCATCACTAGGCTAATTTATGCGATGTAAAATGCCATAGGCTTGTGCTAATAATCTTAGCATGTTGTATTTGTTTGGAAAAAGTGTTTGGTATGAGACTATTGTTTTGTTGGTGAACATTGTGAGTTGTAATGGAGCAGTAGTTTACCTTTGTACGTATATTGCTGTTGTCCCTGGCTTCATATGAGTAGAGTTCCATGTGTGTTTTGGAGGTGTAACTGCAGAGTGACACAGACACACCGCAGCACAAGTGTAAATAGCCTACTCAAAATGGTGTAGGCTACGTGCGTAGGCTACGGCATAGCGTCTGCCACACAAGTATAAATCACACTTAAACATGTTACAAAAGTAATGCGTTACAGTAATAGATTACTTATTAGCAGTAATGAAGTAATATAATGCGTTACCAACAGAATTTTGGGTAATATTACTACATTTACAATGTCACATAACGCACCCTAAACTGTTTATAGTTTTTACTTTTTATTCATCCACACTGCTCCTCTTTCGCTAGTGTGACACCAACAAAAACATCCCCCAAAAGTTGTTGTGTGTTGTCATGTAATTCATTATACGCTACCTTATAGAAAGGTGCCGGTGATCGTGTGCATTATCATGTCCTGTGTGTTTCCAGTCATATACCTACACCGTATCCCATTCTGCTTTTGCATCCCAAGGCTGCCTGAAAGTAGCAGGGGTAAGTAGCTGGCCTCCGGTTTGTTTTTTCCTTGTCCCAATGATATAACATCTGAGTGATGTAAGTATGTGTTGGATGTATCCATTCACGTCCCCTACAACTGCAGAGTAATGCCGGCACACAGTCCCGTTCTTATGCACCGTCAACTGTCAGGCGATCCTTCCAGCTGCAATGTATTAATTTATGCTCATCCTAGTGATTTAGTCGCATGCCATTCCATCTGTTGCACTAACCTCAACATTTGTTTATTGTGTGTCATATCACAGGACCACAAATATCTATCCATATTCCATAATCATCAGACTTGATCCTCTGCCTGGCCCTCCCTGTGTCCAAGGCTATTCATTTATTTTAAAAGGTCTACAGTATTTAATTGATCTATATCACCGTGCTATTATTAATAAGACGGGGATTTTAATCTAAAGTGGTACTGTACATGAATGCATGAATGGGTCAGACTTGTGCAGCGCTTGATCTGAGGTGAACTGTAATAAACTGGAGCTTCTGTGCTTTGATTACCTGCTGTGAAACAACACGACCCTCATCCATTTAAAATGCCTGTTAGCTCTTCTGAGGTCACTTTGGTGACAGTAACTCAAACGTAGTGTAATAAGTAACTAATCACTCTAAACAGAAAGGAATATTGTAAAGTAACTTATTACTCTTAGATGAATTAACTAGTAATATGTAATGCATTACATTTTGAGAGTAACTGCACACAGAGTTCTCTGCTGTAGCTTTGGTCACACAGACACAACCTCAGCATCATCACAGGCAGCCACTTGGTCCACAGGTATTAACAGCTCGCAACTTTCATTGCCTGAGTTTGTAAAATATCCAAAGTCAGTCATGTTACTCTGAAGCCCCTATAGTCCAAAAAACATAAAAAATAAAATAAATAAATACTCTGCCTCTGATTGGCTCCGATGATGTTGTTTTGCATAATGATTAGCAATAAGCTTCTGTTTGGGAGCATGTTTAGTCAGAGGTAGGGAGCAATGCCCATTTATTTTTGGGATAATAACATTAGGTAGTAAAAAAGCCTGATGATTCCACACACAAACATCACACTGTTTGAATTTAAGTTTTAAAACATAAAAACAAATCAATAAAAAAGAAAGTTATGTTGAGTATGAAAACTGCATTTTACTTCGCACTTTAACTGCATGCATGTGTTGTGTTCATTCATTAATTCACTGAGGTTTATCCACTCAAGTTTATAAAAACTTGTTTTGTAAATAAATAGGTCTCCTACTCTTATGATCAAAAACATTGATCTGAAGCTCAATTCTGAGGCTGTTCAGCAGTTTTCTCATAAGCAATAAATATGGTACCTTTTATATAAAATAAACATGTTCTGTAAATAGTTCTCTAACTTCTGTGATCAAAAGTGACCTGAGGCTCAATTCTCAGGCTGGTCTGTAAATAGGTTTCTAATAAATAATAAATCTAGCAACTTCTGATCAACCCATATCAATTTCAGGCTTAAAACTAAAAAAGTTGTAGCTGTAAAGTTTAGCTGCCCGGGCTGATCACAACCAATTTAGACAATACTTATAATACTGGCAGATGCGGCGCTGTGTTCCAGAAGCTAATAAAAATGTATGCCTGGTCCACTTTAGACATAGTCGCTGCACGTTGCACAGAACAGATTGAGTTTTCATGCTATGTTAAATATACACTGATCAGCAGAAACATTTAAACCACCAGCAGGTGAGGTGAATAACACTGATCATTTTGTTACAATGAAATGTGCCTCTGGAAAACCTGGCATTCATTTAGATGCTTCTTAATGCACGCCACCCACCTGCAACATCACTGCAGACCTAAATACTTCCCCACCCCTTTAATGCACCATGCAACATTGCAAAAACTTATCAGAAATGACCCATGGAATGTGATAAAAAAGAGTGTAATGCATCAACCTGTCCTCAAATCACCAGATCCAATCTGATTAAGCATCTGTGAGACATCATCACTGCAAAGATACCCCGGATTCACGGTGGGGCCTCTGGATCAGACTTGACTCTGACCTGTCGCGGCATGGACACTGGACCTATGGGGAGTGACCTGTGGTGTCTGGCACCTGGGCGTTGGGGGCAGATCCTTAGAGTCCTGTCGGTTATAAGCTTGGGTACCAGCACTACTCACAGTTGCTCAATAAAAGTGGGATCTGGGGAGTTTTGAGGCCAGGTCGACACTTGAGCTCTCTGTCATGTTCCTCGAGCTATTCCTGAGCAGTTTTTGCTGTGTGGCATGGTGCACTGTCCTGCTGTAGGGGGCACTGCCATTGGGGAGGGCTACTGGGAATACTTGGTCTGCAACAATGTTTCGGAGGGTAGAGCATATCAGGAAGCAACCACATGAATGCCAGGACCCAACATTTCCCAGCAGAACATTCTATTGTAACAAGACGATCAATCAGTGGTTTTAATGTTATGGCTGATGGTGTGGATACAATTTTGAGGATGAACGTATTTTTAATGACAAAAACGTGTAATACTGTGGTTACTTCACACACATGCATGCATGCATAACCCAGTTTTAATACTTTGTCTATTTAAAACATTCTATCGTCATGTCATTAGTGTGATTCTCCTGTTTGCTCTAGTCCGGTGATTCCCAAATGGCGGTTAGTGGTCCAAAAGTGGGTCGCAGGTCCATTCTGAATGGACCACGAGTGACTTGCAAACATGCCAAGTTTGTGAAAACACACACAAAGAATATTTGGCACAGAGCTTTTATTTTGAGGTGCTGTCTCTTCCTGTAGAGTGAGTGACTAACAGACAGCTCCTTGACAGAGTCAGCAAACTAGCTCGACAACATGGACAAGTATGACGCCAAATAAATGTAACTGTGTGGACCTTGAACTAATGACTAAGGAGAATTCTGGACCCCGTGGCTGAACCAGTTGGAAACCACTGCGCTAGTCTGTTAATTTCATATTTTTGCAGTACCTACCACAGATACCATTAAAATTCTATCTTAAAGCTTCACCTTATCTGTTACCAGTGTAAGGTACAGCCTGGTCATATAAAATGTGTCCAAATTTCTAGTGTGTGAGACTTATTAGAGTCCTTTCCCGTCGTCCTACTGCACCCTACAGTACACAGTCTACATCAGCATGCTCCTCTGCTGCCATGTCTCTTGTTGACCACAGGCGACCTCATCATTTCTCCAATCCCAGGTGAACTGGAGCAGCTGAATACCTCTGAAGGCTGTCAAGCTAAAGATGTTATTGCCCCTAATAGGGAGGCTTGCATGGTAGAAAAACACAACACAACAAAAAACCTCCACAGAAATATACCATTCTGTAAAAATGTCTGGTGTTAAAATCTCTCTTCTGTTTCCTTTAGGCTAGGAAATCATAAATCTTCCTCCCAAGGAGAGTGCAGTACAGCATCACAACCTGGGCGTCAGATACAAGAGTGATGTGCTCTCCATGTGGACCCACTGACAGGTCAGGGGTCAGGACACATGGTCCTACCTCAGAGACAGGGAGGCTCTTATTCCAGCCACAAAGTCTTCACCCTCTCCATTTTGCTTCTGTTTGCTCTTTCACCATATTATTCATGATGACTTGAATGTGTCCATATAACAGTTTTGCAGTATCTATTTATTTATAGCCTTATTGTAGCGCGCCCTCCACAGCTACTCACAATGTGTTTTCATACAGAGCTCAGAAAGAGTTCAAGACAAACACACCCACACACAGTACAAACATCCGTGTGTGCAAGCACACAAAAGCTGCAGGACTGAAATGTAACATACATAGGTGAACACATCTGCATGCATACTGTGATCATATGCATTCACATAAAAATGCATTTGTTATATATTTACATATTTATCTTTTCATGAAGACTACATGGCTTTAGATATTTGGTTTCTCTGTTATTCAATTATTCAATCAATACACGGGGTCACCAGTTTCCCATTTATAAATACTAATAACTTTTAATGCTACTTTCTTTTTCCTCTGGTGTAACTTTCACAGAGCTGATAAGGTCCTGTGCTTGTTGATTTTATGCATGTAACAATAGATATGCCAGTAACTTATTCGGTTATACACAAAATGTCAGTTTTGAAGGATGAATAAAATAACTCCTTTTTCAATGAGCAATATTAAATATTCTGAACTTCAGAAAGTGTGTGAAAAGAGATCAGTGCTGTTGTATATGAGTGTGATTATGATACACCTTAAATGCTTTAAATGTGTCAATTTTGAACTCTGAATGTAAAGTAGATTTATGATGGTTTTAAATGGATTTCTATTACCTCAAATGGACATTGAAACTTACACTATTTATGTTTAATTCATTTTAACCATTAAAATGTTTTGACGATTGAGGACTAGAAAATGGTGACCCTGACGATGATCTCCTTTTGCTTCCATCAGGCACAGTGAGTGTCTTTGTGCTTGTTCTCAGAGATGAGAGAGATCACTGCTGTTGCTGTTAGAGATTCAATAGACAAGTGTACATCTACGTCAAAGCTTTTATTGTTAGGTAGCTTAGACAATCATGTAAATAGGGCATAGCCCATGTAAACAGTACATTCTGGTTCTATAAATGCAGTAATTCCTCATTCATGTACGTCAATCAGTGTATGTGGAGATAGAAAAGAAATGTTATCACTACTGTATCTGTGTGTCAAAAGGATCCTAACTGACATGATGCCGGCATGTAATTTTAACACATTACGTGCCACCACCACGCCATGCAGTGTTAAGAGTAAGACTGGTACCTACAGGACTGAATCACAACACAGATTTTGGTGCTTCATTTCGCTGCCAGATTGTACTGCCACACCCGACAGCTGAGGGCGTGGCAACTATCAAGTATCAAGTTAAACATAGCAGTGTAATATGTGTACAGTTAGGTTATTTGTCAGTGAATAAATGCTACAAAACCCCAACCAAGTTCCCGTGTCTTGCTTTCGAACTGCTAATTACAGTGCTAGGGTTTTACGTTAGCCATGAAGTTAGTGGTTTAAGTTAGCCTCCCATTTAAATGTGACAGGGCTCACTCAAAGTGGACTGTTAAGGTGTACCAACTATTCTCACTGCAGTGACAATTCAGCCACTCCTTAACAAATAATGGAGAAATATCTGGCTGCTGAGCCTCTCCTGGGTTAGGGCCGTAATTATTGATCCAAATTCAAAATGTATTTTGCTGTTATTAGTACTGTAATAGTTATTTCAGGTATGTCTGTGAGAGCAGGCTGGTGTTTTTTGTCTGCATGTTGTAGTGTTCATTATCTTCTCCAAGTGCGCCTCCTCCAGTGTATTCTGTCTGTTTGCTTGTTTGTTTGTTTTGTACCCTCTACCTGACTTTTGAAAAATACAGTCACTTGTGTACAGACGCAGATGAGATTGGTTTTGTCATCTAAAAACGCCAGGTTGCATAAACAACTGCATTAGTCATCTATGCTTTGATATTTACTCGTAAATAGCTACAGAAATAAAGGCCCCTAATTGCAATAGTGGCACAGGTAGCACAACCAATAATGCTGCAGTTTGAGAACAGAGGACAAAATCAAGACAAAAAAGACAAAAGTTTTTATTTTTACATAATGTAATGAATTTCTTTAAAACCAAATGATCTACTTTTGTTCTTAATGTGAAATGGTAGCCTGGTCCTGATACAGGTTTAGCAGCAGGATTTCAAACTACTACTAACTTGACTTCATTATATGGCTTTTACATGAGTTTCTAGGAAAGACCAGGGAGCTGTTCAGCCACTAAGCAATTAATCACATTTACTTTAATATTACTCGATATAAAACATTTGTTATCCTACATGTGATTGGTTCAACTCAGTCAATCTCTGAAGTTTGGCAGGCAAATATTATGTATTGAAGAGTTTACAGCCTCAGTGAGCTAACATAACATTGCAACAAGAGAATAGCCCAACTGAATCAATTCAAATTCAATTCAAATGTATTTATAGAGCCAAAATCACAAATCACAATTTGCCTCAGAGAGCTTTATAGCATACGACATCCCTCTGTCCTTTGGACCCTCACAGCAGATAGGGAAAAACTCCCCCAAAAAACTCTTGAATGGGGAAAAATGGTAGAAACCTCAAGAAGAGCAACTGAGGCGGGATCCCTCCTCCGAGAAGGACAAACATGTAGACACCTTGTAATAGATCTGAATTGTGGAGCAATGTAAAATTTAGCAAACTTGTTTATTTCTGTTGTTTTCAGAAGAAGAACAGTAACATTTAAAGATATATAGTTAGACATCATGGTATATCTGATGTTTCTGCTGTGCTTATTGTGGACTTGGAAAAGGCTTACGACCCCGTCCCTTGGGGAGTCTTGTGGGGGGGGTACTGCGGGAGTACGGGGTACCGGGCTCGCTGCTACAAGCCATCCGTTCCCTGTATGACCAAAGTGAGAACTGTTTCAGCATACTCTGAAGTCAAACACGTTCTCTGTGGGTGTTGGCCTTCGCCAGCGTTGTCCCTTGTCGCTAATCCTGTTTGTGATTTTCATGGACAGGATCTCGTGGCACAGCCGGAGGGAGGAAGGGGTCTGGTTTGGGGACCTCAGAATTGCGTCTCTGCTTTTCGCAGATGATGTGTTTCTGTTGGCTTCATCACACCATGCCCTCCAGCATGCACTGGGCGGTTTGCAGCTGAGTGTGAAGCAGGTGGGATGAGAGTCAGCACCTCCAAATCTGAGGCCATGATTCTCTGCTGGAAACCAGTGGATTGCCCACTCTGGGTTGGGAGAGAGTTACTGCCTCAAGCAAGGGAGTTCAAGTATCTCCAGTTCTAGTTCACAAGTGAGGGTAGAATGGAGCTAGAGATGGATCAGTGGTTTGGTGCAGCTTCTGCAGTAATGCAGGTACTGCAGTACATCGTGGTTATCGATTTACTGGTTCATCTACGTCCCAACCCTCACCCATGATCATGAGCTCTGAGTAGCAACTGATATATACATAGAAGCTCAGCCTCAGGCATCAACCCAGCAGCAGGGCTGGGCCCAATGTCCTCCAGTGGGACCTGTGCTCACAGCCCAGCACTGTGCAGCTCGATTGGCATTCACCAGACAACACCAGAATTGGCAGGTCTGCCGTTGGCGCCCTGCTTTCTTCACAGATAAGGGTAAGTTCAAATTGAGCACATGTGACAGGCGTGAAAAAGACTGGAGACGCCATAGTGAACGTTATGCTGCCTGTAACATCATACAGCATGGCAGTGGGTCAGTGATCGTCTGGGGAGGCATATCCTTAGAGGGTCACACAGACCTCCATGTCATAGCCAACGGTACTCTGACTGATGTTAGATACCAGGATGAAATCCTCAGAGCGACTGTCAGACCTTACGCTGGTGCAGTGGGCCCTGGGTTCCTCCTGGTGCAGGACAATGCCCAGCCTCATGTGGCCAGAGTGTGGAGACAGTTCCTGGATGACGAAGGCATTGATGCCATTGACAGGCCCTCTCGTTCCCCTGACCTAAATCCAATTGAGCACCCTTGGGACATTATGTAGCAGATGTGACCAAGTACCGCCACAGACTGTCCAGGAGCTGATAAAATTCAGGCAAGTTGGATCAGCCTGTGATTTCAATTTGTTTACTTTGATTTTTGATGATTTTGGTTTTCATTTTGTTCTCAACAAACTATATAATGTACTCAGTAAAGATTTTCAACTTGAATAATTCGTCAACATCTGATGTTTGATTAAGTGTTCCCTTTATTTTTTGAGCATTGTATATTCTTTTTTCCTGCTGAATCATTTTTCAGCTGTTCCAACCTCTTTCTTTGATTTCACCACTTAAAATCATTAGACACCACATGACCGCTGCTATCTGCTGTTACACGTCAGGTTTAATAAAGCCGGTGAGCACAAAGACAGTCTGCCTGTGAGGGACTTTCTTTGTGACACGCACCCTTGATGTCACAATACACATGCCTTTTAGCTGGGTGACTGGTGGTTTCCATTTTCAAAAAAGGTCAACATGGGATGTGCTTTAACTGCTGAGGAAACACAAGGCTCACTCTGCCTCGTATCCACAGTGTGTGTGCTAAAGGGGCTTTATTCAGGAGGAGCACTGAGGCCCCTGTATGCCAAACTGCCTTTTTTTTTCCTCGCATAATCAAGGTCACAGGACTTTGCCACTCATGTCTACATGTGTTCTGTGGATTTCAAACTGTTCCAGCAGGTCTCCTGCAGGAGGTGTTGTGGCTGGATGAGCTGCCAGGGTCGCTGCTATAATCCATTTGGTCCCTGTACAGTTCGAGTGACAGCTGTGTCTGCACTCCTGCAGGTTTAGGTGGGCGTACATCTTTGACAAGGCTGTATTTTGTCTCCCCTCCTGCTGTGATATTCACAGTATGCAACAGTTTACAATATATTAGGCCAACAAGGGCTGCCCCATGTAAAAGGCTTAGAGAAATTTGTCACAAGGACCAGCATAAAACGGATGTTTCTTGACCCTTTAGTTCATGTACCTCATGTGAGGTTTATAATACTAGTAATAATTTTACAGATTTGGGAAGTCATCATCTTCTGCAACTATCGCGAGGTAAAGAGCATGAATACGCCATTTACGCTACAAAACATTTACAAGGAATGTGTACTTGCATTGTTGCAGCAAGAGGTGAACCTGGTTCAACTTCTTTGCCAGGTGACCCGTTGTTGTTTTTGTCTTGTTCTAGCCTGCTGTGTTGCCATCCCCACTGCATCACCAGACAGGCCCTACTGTAGGAGAGCTGCGTTAGGCCACCATACAGGCCACAGATGGCTAAATGTATTGCTAATATATTTATGCTGTGGATATATTAACCATCAATGAACTGTGAACTTGGACATCATCAAAGTTGTCCCTGATATCTATTAGGGGCGTAACGAGCTATCATTCTGGATATGTTGAGCCAGTTATCAGCAGCCTAATGTCACTGTGCAAATTTATCTATATCATCATCTTTAAGAGACGCCTTTATTTTGAAATTTCCATGGCATGTCTGTGTCACTGTCAAACTGCACCAGGTATATGATGGCAGACAGCCAAGATGAGGATATGTACTCCCCTTTTGGAAATAAATCTGCACTGTGGAAATTTTTTTTGGATCCTTCAATTTTGGAGAGTGTACAGGTCAACAGTCTAAGCACATTCCATTGCAATGCTGTTAGGAGATAACATACTCACGACAAACCTGGCCGCCATCTCACTCTGCTAACCTTTTGCTCTCGCTACAGTGACTTTGGCTGCTCTGTTTCAACAATGGTAGGCTAAAAAACAGCTGTGCTGTTCTGTCAAGAGATGCAGTGACTTAAATCAACGTGTAATCAAGTAATAAAAAATAAAATGAAAAAGAAATGTAAGTGTATACAAAAATTATATATATATTTTTTAAAAAAATCACCCTCTCAGGGTGGTATCTGTGTCATCCTTAAGCTCAGGTCCTCTACCAGAGGCCTGGAAAATTTGAGGGTTCTGTGCAGTATCTCAGCTGTTCCAAGGACTGCACACTTCTGGACTGAGGCTTTAGATGTTGTTCCTGGAATCTGCCAGAGCCACTCTCCCAGTTTGGGGGTCACTGCCCTGAGTGCTCCTACTACCATGGGGACCATGTCAACTTTGACCTTCCACATCTGTTCCAGTTGTTCTTTCAACCCTTGATACCTCTCCACCTTTTCATGCTCCTTCTTTCTGATGTTGCTGTCGGCTGGTATCGCCACATCTGCCACCACTGCCCTCTTCTGGTGTTTGTCAACCACCACTATGTCTGGGTGGTTAGCCAGCAGCTGTTCGTCAGGCTGGAAGCTGAAGTCGCACAGGATCTTAGCCCTGTTGTTCTCTACCACCTTTGGTGGTGCATCCCATTGGGATTTGGGCACTTTGAGTCCATACTGGGTACAGATGTTCCTGTACACTATCCCAGTCACTTGGTTGTGCCTCTCCATGTACGCTGAGCCTGCTTGCATCTTACACCCTGCCACTATGTGCTGGACCGTCTCAGGTGCATCTTTGCACAGCCTGCACCTTAGGTCTGATCTGCTGTG
Organism: Cephalopholis sonnerati; assembly: GCA_019142605.1. Taxonomy (NCBI): domain Eukaryota; kingdom Metazoa; phylum Chordata; class Actinopteri; order Perciformes; family Serranidae; genus Cephalopholis; species Cephalopholis sonnerati. Next base: position 12,825,423 of record JAGQAX010000001.1, read on the forward strand.
GTAGACCCTGGCCTATTTGGCCCTTGTGCCTAGGGCCTGTTCTTTAGCTGCGATGAATAGTGCCTCCGTGCCGTCTGTCAGTTCAGCATTCTCCAGTCTCGAGCCACTGGTAGGTCTTCTTGATATCAGCCTCCTCAGCTATCTGACGGTGGGACGCACCATGTAGGGGTTTGTCCCTCCGTGTTGTTTGCTCCTCCACCTCTTTGCCCTCATCCGCTTTCTGTTGTCTGAGGCACTCACTTAGCAGTTCATCCTTTGGGGCCATCTTCTTGATGTATTCCTGGATTTTGGATGTTTCATCTGGACAGTGGCTCTGATGCTCACTTGTCCTCAGCCTCCCTCTTTCCGCTCAGTGTATGGCCTCAGGGTGCTGGACTTGGGGTGGAACCCTCCATGCATGGTGAGGAGCTTTCTTGTCTTGACATCTGTGGCTTCTATCTCCTGCTTTGGCCAGCTTATGATCCCAGCTGGGTATCTGATGACTGGCAGTGCGTACATGTTGATGGCTCGGACCTTGTTCTGACCATTCAGCTGACTCCTCAGGACTTGCCTTACTCTCTGGAGGTATTTGGTTGTGGTCGACTTCCTTGCAGCCTCCTCATTATTTCCATTAGCCTGTGGGATTCCAATGTACTTGTAGCTGTCCTGGATATCTCCTATGTTGCCCTCTGATAGGTCAACTCCCTCAGTTCTGATCATCTTGCCTCTCTGTCACTTGTCTAATCTGAATGACATCCCATATAAATATATATAAATATATATAACCTTTATAACCTAAGTAAACTTTACAGCACTTAACAGGGTCACAATTATATATGTGTTGTTTTGTCTTTTATGGCAGAAAGCAACTTATAACTGACTGTGTTAAATGAACATACAATTTTGTCTCATTCAGTCTCAGACCACTGATTTGAATTGAATCAAATTGTATTATGGCAGACTTTGTGATATCAGCAAATACTGTATCGGTGTCCAAAGAACGGATATATCTGATTGTGATTTACCTCCCTAATACAATCTGCTCCATCAGCTGCTTTATGACACCTTCTTGATAACATTAGAAATGTTTGTATTCATAAGTTTATGGGGACCGCTTGAACACACCAGTAGTTATAGTGTCTCTGTGGCTCAACATTTGCATTCTGGGAGGAGGGTCTGGCTCAGCCTGGCCTTCAGTTCCTCAAAAGGGCTCACTTTGCAAAACATGTCCAAAGGATTCAATTTCTGAACTACAACAAAGCTACTATTCTGAATATTTTCAGCTTTTACAAAATGTCTTTGAGCGAAATCACTGCAAGGTGGGAGATGGTCATCATCCTGCTCAAGATACTAATAAATTATTACAAGGGAAAAAAAACAGTTTTAAGAGGAAATCTGATTTGGTTAGACAATTATAGCAACAGTAACATTCTCTCATAAGAATAAAAAGAATCTAAAATGAAGATGCTGCAGATGTATGGAACAGAATTATAATGAGAGGAGAAACATATTACATCATATACTGTGTATTTATAAATGGGTATATAATGTACATCCATGAAATCAACAGACAGTAATGTATAGCACAGAATATGTCAGTGCTGCAGAGGAAACACATTAGTGACTTAATTTGAATATATCTGATAGATGACAGTAAACATAGAGAATTATTTCTGGCACAGTAGGGCCAACCAGTATAAAGCTTTGGTTTTACATTGTTCTGAGAATTAAAAAACAAAGGCCTGTTGCAGGAAATGAAACTGCAACTGAACAGAAAGAGAGAGAGTGTGTATTTACAGTAAAGAGAGAGAGAGAGCGTGTGTGTAGTGGTGCGTGTGTGATCTCCATTAGCCGCTCTGCTCTGACAGCCAACCAGGATCACTGTGGCCGTAAAAGCCCACAGGTGAAGCAGCCGATTTTATACCTAAAAAGGTGTTCAATATTTCATTGATGGCTATGCACATATTACCTGCAGACTCACCATATTTATTTCACATGCCCATTTTAAGCAAGTATGGTTTTTAAAGTGGAAGTTGTCAACTGTGAAATGGGTGAGGCAGAGTGCTCTCTGCAAATAGGAACAGATACATGCTCTTGGTATATTCAGTTACCATGAGAAATTAATGAGGACACGGGAAAAGTATTTTTTTTACTCTCAGAGTTTCAGCACAAATGCTGAGAAAATAAATATGTATCCTGGTTCAGGCTTATCCTGTCACACATGTCAGCCAGCCAGCTCTGAAAAAGGATTCTGATTTTAAAGCTCTGCAGAAACGTGAACTTCCCTCCAAAACACAGCAGCACTTCTTATATTACCTCTCTATTTCCAAACATGCAGTAATTATATGATGCTGCTCCATTCAGTTATATGTTAAGTATATGAGTCTTGCATAGAGACTGTGCCTGCAGGCAAGAATATTTGGCCCAGTAATTATTCACAGATTTTTGTAGAGAAACATCTATTAGTCTAGAAACTTCCACAACAATCATGTGCTGCTAACTTGTGGAGAGCGTAGAGACCGACCACACATCCCAGCACTCCTCACTTCCCGTGGTTTGGCTCGTAATAACCCAGTGATTTGATCCTGTGGAGGAAAGAGGCACTGGCAGCTGAATGAGATACTAATTAAGAAATTCAGTCATGTGTGAACATGGCCACGCTCGTAGCATTCAGATGAAGTCACCGCTACCTGGCCACCCCCCCATTAATCAGATAAAGCTTCTGCATCTAAAAGGATACGTTGTCACAGTGAAGAGGGATGCTGAACTCCTGACTATCTCTACAACTACTAAGAAGAAAAAGGCAAAAAAGGTTTATCATGTAGATAACACAGATGTAAACGGCTAATCTCTTACAGTACAACACACAGTGTAACACTGCAAGAACAAGTTAAAAGTTACAGTGAAAACAAAGGAAGAGATCAAAGCAGGACTAGAACTATAAAAGCCAAGACCCCTGCTGGTTACTTCAGAGAATAATGCAGCTGATAGCTTTGTAAAGGCAGTGTACAGGACGCAATGGGCCATGAGATCTGACATGTTTAATGACAGATATTATGTAACTTACTTAGAGTCTGCAGCAATGTGAGCGGCTCTATACTTGGAGCTAAATGCTGCCAGCATGCTAACATACTCAATACTAACATGCTGATATTTAGCAGGTGTAATTTGTACCATCTTTACCATCTTAGGTGAGCATGGTAGCATGCTAACATTTGCTAATTACTGTAGCACAATACACAAAGTAAGGCTGAGGGGAATTAGGGTTGGGTGATGTCTACCAAAAACTGACAATGTCTACAGTGAAACAATGCAATAGATGTCCGCCATGAACCCCTGATATTTGTACACCTGCGAATTCCCACACCTTGACCACTTTGCCCATCTGGCAGCACACAGTTCATCAGGTAGATAAATCAGAATTGTTACACATGGTGATGGACTTCTAAATTATGATGGTGGGCTCAGTGGTCGATGACTGACTGCCAGCAGCCCAACTCTAATTGGGGTGTTGTTAGTTTTACAGGCATTTGCTTATAAACAAAATGAGTGTACAAGTTAAAATCTTGACCTGATGATGATGCTGGAGAGAAAAGCCAGGGGATCACATAAGTTGTTACAATTTGTCCTCTGGGGAGCATTAACACAATGGAGAAAAAGAAAAAAAAAAAACTCAGGGAGCAACCTCAAGGTTTAAAAATAAAGCCAACATGGAAGTGCCAAACTGTGGTTCCTCTAATAGCCAGTTGAGGCTGATGGCTGATTTCAAAAACGAGTCAGTTCCCATAGATAGCCTGGTACAAAAACAATTCTGAAAAAACTCATTTTATAAAGGCTTAAAGTTATGCATTAGTAAGGGTGTGGCCACTTTGAGTGACAGGTTATCTGTGAATGGGATTTATACTTGTTCGTCAGCTCAGAGCCTACACATGTGGCCTATGCTGTTGTGAGCATTTATACTTGTGCAGTGCTGTGTCTGTGTGACTCTGCAGTTAAACCTCCAAAACACTAGTCAGCGCTGGGGTTTCTGTGAAGTGCTATAAAGTTTAGCTGATTCAAAACACACCCAAAACACACATAAAACATGGCCTTAATAGAGACAGTGTCAAACACAAGTACACAAATCAGCTTCACTATAACTCGCAGCATTCACAGACAAAGCACTTGTCTTTTGCCGGAAACATTTTCCCCACAAATACAACATGCTAGTGTTTTTAGCACAAGGCTATGGCATTTTACATTGTATAAATTAGGCTAGCGGCTAGGCAGACTTTTCCTCTACTCAAACAAAGCCAGGGACAACAGCAACGTTTAACAAAGGTAACGGTACAACATTCAGTTCTATCACAACTCACAAGGTTCACTGACCAAACATCTGTCTTAGACTAAACGAGTTTTCCAAGCAAATATAACATGCTAACATTATTAGCACAAGCATATGGCGTTGTAGACTGTAAATTATCGAATGGCGGCTATTTCATCTACTCATGTTAAGCCAAGATAAATCACACACAAGACATACATTGCTTTTTTGTGGGGGCTTTATTGCCTTAGCAATTTATTGTTTCTTATCTGTGAAATAAAAGTAAATAAAATGTTTATTTCCACTGAGGGAAATGGTTTCAGCTTACAAAAACAGACAGGAGGTCTGCGTCACCATGACGTGTAGTTACATGTCTGTGGAGGTGCATGTCAGGCTACAGTGTAGGGTGCAGCATAGGCTTTACGTTGATGCAGAGCTAACAACATAGGTACGGCGTCAATTTGACACAGAAGTATAATCCCTGCTTAAGGCATCACTACAGTCTGAGTCAGAACAACCCATCGCTCCTCTGCAGCTCCAACCTCTCATACAAGTATAGTCCCTTCCTGCTCCAAAAATCCATGATGGAGATGGCCTAAATGCCAACGTGAGACTTCAAAATGGGACTCCACAAACCAATGAATGACATTATGGTGGATAGGCCCGTTATCCGCATACAGTCAATGAAAAAATTCTATGGCAAACCGTCTAATAATTGCAGAGATATTTCAGTTTGGATTAAAGTGGGAGACTAACTGACACTGCCACCCCAACAAAATGAAAAGGAAGACAAAATTCAATAAATGCATGCAAATCAATCACCTTTTTATTATTGAGTCAGCTACAGTCTCCTGATCAACCACAGCCAATAGTGAAGAAATCAAAGGCTACACCTCTCTGAAATATTACTGTGACACCAGAATGATCATGGATAATGAGAGGTATAGAAAAAAGGATAAAAGGGTAAAAGAGAAAGTATGCATGTTAAGTGAACACAACAGGATTGGATGCAAGTAGAAGATGAGAGGAAAATGATGCAATTTAGAGGAGAAAAGGACATTCCGTATTTAGCAAAGAAATGGATTCTCCAGGTTATGATTGAAGATAAGGAGTCTGTTGCCTGAGGTGATTTAAATAGAACAAACATCTGCCAGACACTTAACTGTGACTGCATGAGATTCATACTAACAGAGAGAAAGAGGGGTAAATTCTGACGTGTATGCTTCATATCAGTGAACAGCTTCAGTGTTTTGCTCAAGGACACTTAGACACACTGCTGTTGAAAGTCTACTGTGGGTATTGAACCTTTGACCTTCCATTTACAGCATTTTTCTGCAGCGGGGCTCAGTGTGTGACTGAAAGACACATAGACAGGCCTCCTTGTTCATTGTTTGTTTCAAACCTGTGAGTTATACAAGACTGCTCTGAGAAATAACCTGCAACACTGACCTGTTATTTGGAGCCAAAACACTTTATTTGTTCTGTGTCTTTCAAAGAAACCCTTTATCTGTACAAAATGGTGCATTCATGTATAAACAGCTGTATTATAAATCCAAATGATAAACTGCTTGTAATATAACTGCTTGTAAACACAGACAAAATGTATGTAGCACCCTCTGGCATTATTTGCATTTATTTACAATTATTTACATAATTGCATTCGTTTTATTCCTTGCATTGTGATTCTATGTTTTGGATGGATTTCCTGATGTGGAAATATCTGCTCATGTCTTGATCTTAATAGGCAGATGGAATTTGCTCAGTTGTCATCAAGGTCATGATTGCCATGAATTGTCATGACAACTGAGCAAACTCCATCTGCTGACGAGGGCTGTGAGATGGGTTTAAAAGCTATTTGTTTTGCTATTTGTTTATTTCTAGATGTATTTTAGACCCTGTGCTCTTATTTATTTTATTTGTGACAGACCATATAAAATATAAAACATAACTGTCAACATTTAACACAATCACCAGAAAAAATGTTGTAACAGATATGTTACATTTGTTCTTTATCATAGCAGATATGTTCGAACTTTACATTTCTTTGTTTTGCATTTTGCTTTAGTTTTAGGCACTTTATGGTCAGGAAAAGATTAAGTTCAGGCTAAAAAAATCCCCGGTTTTGGTGGCACAATCACAGCTGGAGAAGCTGTCAATGTCTTGGTAAAAATAACTTATTTTTATGGCACTGTCACAACAGGAAGTGCAGCAATGTCTCGGTAAAAACGACTTCTTTTTGTGGCACGCCTGCAGAAGAAAATACAGCAATGTCTGCCCCAGCAGGAAACACAGCGATGTCTCTGTAAAAAAAAAAAAAAAAAAAAAACAACAACCGCTTTTCATGGCACCATCTCAGCAGGGAAACACAGAGATCCATCTATCCATCCATTTTCTAACCGCTTATCCTCTTGAGGGTTGCAGGGGGGGGCTGGAGCCTATCCCAGCTGACATTGGGCGAGAGGCAGGGTACACCCTGGACAGGTCACCAGACTATCACAGGGCTAACACATAGAGACAGACCATTCACACTCACATTCACACCTACAGCCAGTCACCAACTCACCTATCCCTAACCTGCATGTCTTTGGACTGTGGGAGGAAGCTGGAGTAGAGGGGAGATTGGGAGAACATGCAAACTCCACACAGAAGGGCTCCTGCACCCGGAATCAAACCAGGAACCCTCTTGCTGTGAGGCAAGAGTTCTAACCCACCACACCATGTGCCGACCGAAACACAGACATGTCTCTAGAAAAAAAAAAAAACCTCTTTCTGTGGCACTATTCCAGCAGGAAATGCAACAATGTCTCTTAAAAAAAAAAAAAAAAAAAAAAACACTTTTCCTGGCACCATCTCAGCAGGAAACAAAGCAAAAACAACCCCTTTTCATGGCACAATTGCAGAAGGAAAGGCAACGACGTCTTGGTAAAAAAAACAACCTGTTTTAGTGGCACGATTGCAGCAGGAAACACAGTAATGTCTCGGTTAAAAACAACTTCATTTCATGGCTCTGTAATGGCAGGAAAAGCAGCGATATCTCTGTAAAAAAAAAATGCTTTTCATGGCACTATCTGGGCAGGAAACACAGCTATTACTTGGTCAAAAAACAACCACTTTTTGTGGCACTATCCTGGGTGAAAAAACAGCAATGACCGTTAAAAAATGGCCGTTTTTGTTGTTTGTTGGTTGCAAACAATGCTCTGCAGCAGCCTGCAACTTGGCGGGCAACTAACCAAGGTGTCAAGCCATCCACCAAGCCCTCCACCTCCCGACAACGTCTGCGCAAATACTACATCTCTTTAGAAATGCTGGTATGATGCGTATGAAATGTACAGATGTAACGTATCTGTGGTTTGCAGAAACATACAATGTCAACATTTTTTTTCTGGCGACTTTGCTGCATCATTTCATATAGTATTCTGTATATTATATATTTTAATATATGCAACATTTCCTGTGGTAACTTCTGCTTAATTTCTTAAGGATTTTTTTGTATTTGTGCTGTTTCTTTTTATTTATCAAAATACCATTGTATTATTTGCATAATAGTTCAGTCAGATTTGAGGTTTTGATGCGCATTAATGTTGCCCATCCCTATTTGAATATGTCTAATGTAACAAGCCAATTTCCTCACAGGGATTATTGTTTCATCTAATCTTATGAGTAAGGGGCTCCAAGCTGATCCTCTAAGCTTTTTTCCCCATTGTATTTTAAGCTTTTTAGTAGGTGTTTGATCCATTGGTCTCCTGGTGTTTAGCAGATCTTTACTGACCCAGTCAGCATTGGGGGCACCGGCGTTTTTAGCAGCAGACCTCACATCTCCAGCAGTGGCAGCCGTCTGGCTTAGCAGGGCTTCTCTCTGTTTGGCTTTTTTTTTTATACGAGGCAGAAAATGCCTCCACGATGTAACTGTTTTATGATGCATTTCCAGCTTGGCAATGATATGGAGGGGACATTGTATTAGGTACTTGTAAAATCTATGTGCCAGGCCAGACTGGAGCCAGAGCTGGTGTTTGGCTGCTCTCCTTGGCCCCCCAGAGATCGATAGAATAGGAGATCTTTCATTTAGTGATGCTTTGGTTCATGTAATGTGCCTTGAAGTACAATAAGCAGTCACACTGCACTGCGTGTGGGAATCAAACCCTGTCATCTTAACACTGTCAACAGAAAATATTAATAAAGGGGTTTGTTTACACACAAATACGGAGGGCGCAGGAAACAGGCTGCAGATGAACCAGAATGTGGAGCAAGCAGTGTCTTTATGGTCTCAGTGATTGATTATTGTATTTTCAAGCTGATCAATTGTTATTTTGTTCATTGGTGCATTCAGTGAGAGAGTGACATACAGACAGATTTATGTAGATATAGATATTTGCTGATGATGCATTGACTAATTGATGGGCTGACTGATGGAGATTTACATGCATAGCTCTGTACAGCACTGAAATATTCCTCTAAACCGTAATGAGTGTTCATTAGTGTAATCAGAGCGTCAGCAGTGTGTGTGTGTGTGTGTGTGTGTGTGTGTTTGGAGCTGAAATGAATATGAACACACACTGAGTGCTTCCATGCTTTGCCGAGCAGAGAGGTCTGATGTGGAGGGTGAGAGTCTGAGGCTAAGCTGTAATTGAATACCAACAGGAGTGGTGTTTCTACTCAGACCTCTGAAGGAGGACCTGACCTTGAGACGCTGCTGCTGATAGACAGGCAACACAAAGCCCGGCTGGCTAATTAGATTAAAAACATGGATCCCAAGGGATGGAGATGTGACAAGCACATTGATTCACTACATCTCCTCAATTTCCATCTCTCTCCTGATCTCTCCCTCCTTTTCACTCCCCCCTTTCCTCCTCCTCTCACCACATGCCTCATTTTATCCATCTCACTCTGCTGTATATCTCAGCTCTGTTTCTTTTTTCCTCCTTCCTTAATTTGTTCCCTTCATTCTTCATTCCTTCTCTCCTTTCTTTTCTAAAGACTCTCTTTAACTGACAATAATAAGAAATGAATCTGACTTATGACAGAATATTCAATGAGTACAACTGATAGATTTTTTTTTAAAGAAATGATTTCATAAACGTTGATAGTAACATATCATTTGTCTGTATGACATAAAATTTATCTTATAAACGTTTTACCGTCATTGCAAAATCTCATTGACAGTAAAATATCGGCCCGCGGTGACCTCCACAAATGTCATGTCTGATGTCTTCTCCATGTATAAGGTCAATTTGTTGTGGACTAGACATTACCTGGTACATTATAGCATTAACGAGGACATTTCTTGATCTCGCCTTAATTAAAAACAAAGAATGATAAAATCATGCATAATACAGTTTATGAGATATTTTTATGTCCCTTATGTAATTGATTTTTTTTTTTTTTTGGAAGAGTGACATCCTCTTAAAATCTTGTTTTTGATGACCTCTGGTGGTTTAACTTAACTCACCTGCGGCAGTGATGTGAAAGTGTACTGCAGAGTGTGTCAGTGCACCATCATGGCATCACTGGCTATGGTTACACGCACACCAATGTTCCCCTATTATTACGACATATTATTCCGATATGACAATATTCTGAATTTGATGAAGGTCACGTAAACAGCATATCCTGTTTTAATATACCCAATTAGGCCCTTTTCTGAATTTAGTATATTCTAAATGGGATATGCCGATATTATTCAGGTTTAACAGCATTAATTGAACATGTATACAGCTGATTCAGAATATGCACCTGTTGCCTGTTTACCATCCGCTCTGTGTGTTGTCATAGATATATTGTACACTATCCAACTCGCCAACATTTCGCAAAGCTTGCATAAAAATGCATGCAAAAAAACCCACATTTCTCATCAGAGAAAAAAAAAAACACACCTACCTTAACCATTATGAAGGACTTAAATATCAACAGGTTTTTGGAAATGCGCAAATATCACAACACCGACCTTTCCAAGAAGGTTGCTGAAGGAAAGAGTTTGCCACTGGTAGAAAAACTGTGAAAAAAATTATGATGCAAAGAAGCAAAATGACATTCTTTCCATATTTTGACGTAACATAACATGTTAGGGCGCATTAACCAGTATGCACAGCTGCATGTGAACAGGAATACCAGTGCAATATTCATTTTTAATTAGTGACATAAACAACTTAGTAGGAATATTGTTTTTCTTGGAATAAGGACAAAAACCGGACTGTTTAGTGCATGTAAATATACTTGCTGTTAGGTGTGGTTGGAGGGGCAAGACAGAGACACTTAATCATACATCAAGTTTTTATATGTTTGTTCCTGTCAATACATTCAATGAATAGCCCAAAACCAACAATGCAAATACATTACTTTCTGACTTCTCTACCCTGTCTGTGGCTCTTGGCCCCAAGCCCCATCATTCCTGCTGAAAAAAAGTCTTAAAAAACTGGCTTAAAAAAAAAGTTCAGTAATTTCCGAGAACCATGAAGCACTGTATTTTTTAGCAAATGTTACACAAACAGAAAAAAAATTGTTGTTAACTACTTCCTGTTATAAATAATACATGTGGTGCTGTATAGAGTATTGAGCAGCAGCAGCAGTGATTGGTCATGACACTACTGTCCTGAAAAGTGACATCATCAGATAAAAAATAGTGTTTATACTGTAAAATTAAAGCGTAATTGAGGAAAATGCAGTTTTTGCCATTTCATAATAAAGAGTTCTTAAATTATTTCACAATTATTTGGTTCATTTCTATATTCAGTGTATCCTCATACAACGCCCCACAAATGACGTTACGTTCTTAATGTAAAGTTACATAAGTAACAAAGTTAGAGGGCAAGTGAAGTAACTGTGGTTAGAAACATGATGAGGACGTACACCAAAGTGACTCAGGGTAACATGGTTCTGAGCACCACTCTCCTGGGGGAGAGTCCTGTGTTTTTTATTTATCTTCATCACGATATCAACATGCACGATAAAGGTAACGAAAAAGACTACTTACAATAATGTATAGTATATTTACACACTACACACTAATGTCACGTCAATAGATGCAAGGGAGCTGTAAACAACCATTCCATGTTGTTGTGTGACTTTACTAGTTTGGAATTATTTTTAATGAAACAGAAACCACTGAGAGTGGAACTTATTTGTATGTTATTATCATGCTGTGATGTGGTAGTGCTTTTGTTCTGGTGCTCTGCACAGATCTGACACCTGTCCGCCTGCCCACCTGTTCTTCCTGGCTTTCTGAAGCTCCGTGCCCCCACCATTTTCAAGTAAAGGGAGCAGGGCAGCCAATAGATAATAACCTTGTATTTTAAGGTTTATACAATACACCCAAACTCACAAATATGTAGGATATTACCACTGACATTCCTGTTATTTTACATCACAACACCTGCAGTGACAGTGTCAGTGACGATGGTTGTTTACCATCCAGGGGATGTGCCGTGTTTTTTTTCTAGATAATACTACATAGTGATAATGTGATTACACTACTGATCGATACTGCATTGACTCATGTCAATGATGACCTAATGTTTTACTGTCCATAGAATACGCCTGTTAAAAAAGTGTTTTCACCAGCAGCAGCCACTTCTTTTTTCTGGTTTTGTAAATAAAGCTCTCACATTTGGGATTTTATCTAACTTTCAGATACATTTTCAACATACATGAATAAAACCATATTAACATAACATCAAACATAAGTTTGAGTCAAAAGGGCGAAATTTCATTGAGGACCCATTTAAATGACCACCTGTGGGTCCCCGGGACTCACTACATTGAAAAGTTACCAACATTACAGCATTTAATTTTTTTTAATTCAGTATGCATAGGCTATTTATTGTCAGAGGTCTATGTTAGCAGCACAAACCTAAAGCAGGAAGATAATAAACCTTTACACTTCAATATTCGTTTATTTATCTTAAGTCATATCATCATGGCATGTTACTGCATATCCCATGTTTTCCTGACATCACGCACAATCTGCTCACTTATTTCATAATGTCTTTTCAAATGTATTTGATATAGAAAACTTTATATAATAGGGTTTTGCTGCCAAACAACTCCATTAGGAGGATAGACTGAAGCTAGATTTGGTCTTTTCAACAGGTTTTATTGACACTAAGGAAAAACATACAGTGTCACCAGCAGTATTCTTAAAAGCAGTCAGTTTATGACAACCATATACCATAACTCATTCCTACAAAGCTCAAACCAGCAGACCACAGGGACGTTAAATGGTACCCTGTATACATGGAAACAAAGTTTAGGCTCCAGTGCAGCCAGGCTGAAACTGGAAAGGGCAGAAGCATCAATTACAGAGGTGGGAAAAGACAGAGGTAACCCTCAGCGCAAAGCTAGGTAAAAAGAGCTGAAATGCATAATCATCACACTCCCTCCCCGGCCCTTCTCTCTAATTAAGCCATCTCCTTTTAACAAGGCTTCAGGCCTTGCTCTCTTTGGAGGGATAGACTTAAAGGACACCATGCAAATGGCTGACAGTTAATCACTACGCTCGTACGCATCGATCACAGACCAAAGAAAAATGTCAAATGAGCAAACAGCACATGCTTACTTTTCAGATTATATGGAGAGGCCTTGATAAACATATAGAGGATTATTTTCAAGATTCCATGACAACACTGATATTTTGCTTTAGGAATAGCCATGTGGACAGACTCTACAAAAAAGTGTTGATCTTTTTTTCAAAGAGGAGTATAATCCTGATAAAACGTGCGCGTTCTATGATCCTATTTAATACAGTGAGAGGACTGTAATTCTCTCATCAGCTTAGTGCGTACAGCATTCCTATCCACACACAAAGGAAGGAGCAGGAGACTTTCATCTGCCTGGTTAACAACTTCAGTCATTGTCTTCTTTAATTACAACAAAGTCAACAGCTCCATTACTTCCCCTCCTATCTATCTTTCATCCCCTGTGCTCTCTGAGGATTGTGATGTTGGAACAAAACAGAGCAGGCCTCACTCTCATCTGTAGGCCGGCGAGAGGATCTGCTCCTGCACTGGAATGTAATCAGCATTCAGAGGAAGACAAGGCATCGAGACGTCCAACCAAAACATGTATCCGTGGCTCCTGATGGTAATTAGTGTTCCCTGTGCCAATTGGGCTCAGTTCTCTACAGGAACAACTGCTGCCTCTCCTTGAAATTGATATGCTCGGCATCCAGCGAAACAAGCCAACCAGCAGCCAGTCAGACTGTAAACCAATCAGTCAGTCAGTCAGTTGCTCAACCATTCAGAAAGTTTGCTGCCAGACAGTGAACGAGCATCTGCTAAACATGGAGTTCAAAAAGTTAGTCAGCGAGTTACCCGGCAAATAGAGAAGCCAGTCAGTCAGTCAGACAGCTTTCCAATCAGGCAGTCCATCTACATGTCAGTCAGCCAGTCAATCAGTCAGCCAGAGGGCTATTTATCAAAGATGTATCAGTCACTCGCCTCCTCGCCTTGTGTTACAGTGGCTATTCTGGAGCTGGGACAGCTCATACTAATGCTGTTCGACACTAGGAAGGGAGTGATTGATGAGATGATGAGCATAACAAATGATCTAGCTCAATCAGCGCTGTTCTAAAGCAGCACAATGAGAGTTACGGCTTGTCATTAATGCCTGTAACGTTTAACAACAGCCATAATATCACTCAGTAGTGTGGATGAAACCACATTAAGACTGATAGAGATGATAGTGGTAATTTACTTTAGATTATCTCCCAGCAGGGGACAATTTTGGACATTATGTTTTATCTAAATTGGGGCAGCTGTGCAGTAGAGGTTAGAGGAGCGTGCTTATGATAGGAGGGTCAAAGGTTTGAATGAGGAATACCAGATGGGGAAATCGCAGCGAGAAAAGTCAACGAGGAGCCGTCTCAATTCCTAGCATCAAAGTGCCCTTGAGCAAAAGCCATAAGTCGGGCAGTTAACCCTAAAGTGCTCGAGCAGACTGTTTAAAAGAGATTTAAGTGCATAAATAAAAATCAGCTCCATCCTCAGGAAACCTCACCTGATTCACTATAAAGGGTGACAAATATTCTTTCTGAGCAATGTGTTAAAATAACTGTGGCCCTGCAGTGCCAGGCACTTACACAGCCAGGACAAAAATGGATGCATGTCTCTCTACTGTAAGTCATTATAGCTAAAAGCACCAAATGGTTCAATACTATGTTATTACATATTATACTCCGGCCTCTCCATCCCTCTTTAGATCCACTCAAATGCCAAACACAAAGAGGGAAATAACAGTTCACTGGATATAATGACACATTTTATTAGGCCATATTATTTCATACCCGTAAAGCATGTGCAGAATACTAATATACAGTCAGAACACAGTCCAGTATCCTAAGTATTACATGCAAATTCGGGGTTTCTGCACATCACAATTTACATTTACATTCCAATATAAGTGCAGGAAGACATGTCCTCCATGTAGTGAGGAGTGGTAAGGTGAGGCAGTGGAGACCTAATCCCAGTCGTGTACATTGTTTTAGTTGCCTGACTACACCTTATAACCAGAGTTTATAAACCATAAACCACAGTTTATTTGCCATAACTTCAGTCTTTCCCTAACCTTACCCATACTGTAAAATGTTGGCACAGGACACAGAAGATTCACTCATTCATTTTCTGTAACCACTTATCCTGTTGGGGGTTGTGGGGAGGCTGGAACCTATCCCAGCTGACATTGGGGGAGAGGCAGGGTACACCCTGGACAGGTCACCAGACTATCACAGGGCTGACACAGAGACAGACAACCATTCACCTACGGGCAATTTAGAGTCACCACTTAGCCTGCATGTCTTTGGACAGTAGGAGGAAACCACAGAAACCAATGCTGACACAGGGAGAACATGCAAACTCGCAGAGGGGCTCCCCCACCACAGGTTCGGATCAGGAACCCCCTTGCTGTGAGGCGACAATGCTAACCACTGCATGATAAAGATTAAATGGAAATAATGAAACCTGGAAAGTACAAACTGACTACTACATAGAAAAGGAAAAGCAGAACTGGTTGAAATTGGTTGAAAAATAATGATACTGAATTAGATCTGGGGTTTTGCTGAATCATTGAATAATGACATTCTTATCTGGCAACAAGGTTGTGGAAAGATTTGATTTACCTTAGTAAATCATATAAGTTTTGTTTATTTGCGCAGGCTAAAATCAAACAAATGGCATACACATATCAGGGTTCCTACAGCTTAAGGCAAGTTACATTTAAGACTTTAAAGACTTTAATGCCACTTGGAATGAAACTTAAGACCAATTTTACAATAACCAAATTGAAGGAAAAAAACATGAACAGACATCAGTTACAGAGAGTTAGGGAAAAATTTTGCCCAGATGTTTTTTTTGTTTTTTTTTGCTGATTCTGTGTTTCTCACTTTGTACGTGGAGTTTCACTGCCTTAATTCCCATTGTGAGTTTGAAAAAATTGTTGCATAATATACACCAAGCCTCACATACATTGCCTTGTACCAGTTTCAGCCATGCTGCGAAATAAATAGCCACTTTTTGTTGAATATGCACTTTAATGTTGTCCAGGGTACAGTGACAGCTAGCTGGATCCTCTTCTCTGAGCATCCCAGCCAGAAACAAAATATGAGTGTTGTTGGTTCCACTGTCCTGGTCTGCTTGACATTAATGTGAGAGACATTCAGTGAGTTATTTAAGAAAAATGGGCTACCAGCTATTTTGAGATTTTACAATGCAATGTCACAAAAAAGATGAATAAAATCCTACTCTCCTTGTCTTAGAACTTTTGATACTTTTGAAAGATTGATTAAAGACATTTTAATACCAATTAGGGCCTTATTTTTAGATTAAGGGATTCAATGTCTTCTAAGACTTTTTAAGGATCTGCAGTAGGGTGGGCAGATGTCAACACTTTCAAATCGGTTTGATGTTTAGCCAAACACTGAACCCCACCAGTATACCAAGTTTTACCAGCTGTCCCACTTGTCTCAGAAGCCTATCCAAAGTGGAATATAATGACAACATGTCCCAACAGAAAACTAGCATCTGACTATGATATAGCATTGCATGACATCGGAGCTCTCTGTTCACTCTGAATCCATCAAATATAGACTTCTGTTATGTCATGTAAACCAGTGGTTCTCAACTGGTCCAGCCACAGGGGCCAGATTTCTCTTCAGTCATTAGTTCAAGGTCCACATAGTTTATTATACTCAGCGTCCTACTTGCATTTTGCCGTGTCACTATGCTAGTGTGCTGTCTCTGTGAAGTAGCTGTCAGTTCATCACTTGCTCTAAAACAAGAAACAGCACTTCAAAATAAAAGCGCTGTGCTGAAATTCACTGTACTTCAAAATATAAAGTGCATTTTTTACAAACTTGACACCTTCACAAGTCACTTGCGGTCCATTCAGAATGGACCTGCAACCTACTTTTGGACTGCAACCCACCAGTTAGGAACCACTAATGTAAATAAACTATGTAGCTATCAGCTGAGCACTTGAGGTCTGACTGCAAATGTAACCTCTTAAAAGATAAGTGAGCAGCCACCTTTCTAGTCTACGTTTGTAACGTAACTTTTTAAAACAGAAAACACACATTTTATATTGTAATATTTACGGGAGAGGACATATATGATGGCCAACAGCAAGTAGCTCAGCGTCTTACAAACAAAGGCCATTTAGCTTACCAGAAGCTTTCAGTGCCCCTGCCAGCTTCTACCTTATTTAGGTTTTTGTAGTGAAATAAGGAGGCATTGAAAAGATAAGTAGTATTTTCAACTTCTTGAATCAGTTGTGCCTCGTCCTTTTGTGGCACTTTCAATGAGAGTGACAGGAATAAATCAAAACACGGCGTCCAATGAAAGTTCAAATCAAAACGTTGCTGGCAGCCAGTTAGGACACCTCTTTCATTGGCTTCAAAACCAGAGTGTTGTCATATAGGTGTAGTTTTCTTGAGAGACTAACTCTGCCATGTCTCCTCTTGTGACCCAAAGAAAACATGAACTTTTCAGTAAACAAACACAACATACTGTATGCTACTCACCGCCTTACACCTCTACTGAAATTTGATCTCCTTCCTGTTATCGACACCGGCCTGGGCTCGGCAGTAATCTGTACACAGTCTGTCAGACACCAGTGACTCCATTAGTCCATTTATAAAAATAATATTGTATTAATCATGTTGTCATATTGCTTATTACTAATGCAATATGAGTTGGATAAAGTGATTTAGCACAGGTTGCTGATGTAAACTACTTTTAATTTGCTAAAACATGTTTTAATTTGAAATGCAAACTGGCAAAACTGGAAATTGACCCAACTGTAATCTGCAGGAACCCTGACATACAGATAGAAAATATTTTCATGGACATTAGAAAACTCCAAAAGAAATTATAGTTAAAAGAAGTTAACTAATTAACATAAAACAAATCCACACAGTTAGATAGGTATACTGTGTGTATTATAACTAAATAAGAAAAGTTATAAATGAAAAATGAACAGAGATTAAATCTGTGAATTAGTTAAGTCCTGGAAGATTTCCCTCTCTGAACTGTAACTTGTACAGTACAAAGAAATTAAAATATATTGACATTCACATCACCTAGTTTGACAAAGATTTGTCTTTACTTGATTTTATCATGGTGAAGCAGTTTCACAAAAAACATGAGCATGATAACATAGTCACTTTGAGCATGTTAGCATGCTGATTTTAGCATTTATTTCAAAGCACTGTGGTGCCAAAGTACAACCTCACAGAGCTGCTAGCACAGCTGTAGACTCTTAGTCTTGTTTGTTTTCTGTACACACCAATCAGCCACAACATCAAACCACTGACAAGCACAGTGAATAGCAGTGATCATGGCTTTACAATGTAATGTTCTGCTGGGAAACCTTGGGTCCTGGCAATCATGTGAATGCTACTTGACATGCACCACCCACCCAAACACCATTGCAGACCAAATGCACCCCCTCATGGCAATGGCACTCCCTGATGGCAGTGACCCCCCCACCCTGCAGGACAATGCGCCATGGCACATCACAAAAACTGCTTAACAGTGGCCCGAAGAACATGACAAAGAGCTGAAGACATTGACCTGGCCTCCCATATACCAATCTGATTGAGCATCTGTTGGATGTGCCAGTACCCCACCTCGCAACCCACAGGATCTGCTGCCAGCACCCTGGTGCCAGACAACACAGGACACACCTGGAGGTCCTGTGTCCATGCCTTGACAGGTCAGAGCCAAGTCCAATCCAAGAGGGCCTCACGGTGGATCGGACATGGCTCTGGGGTACTGACACATCCCACAGATGCTCAGATTTGGATCTGGGAAATCTGGACGCCAGGTCAACGCCATCAGATCTTTGTCAGTTCCACAGGCTATTCCAGAGCAGTTTTGTGGTGTGGCATGCTGCAGTGTCCTGCTGTGGGGGAGGAACTGCAACTGTGGAGTGCTGTTGCCATTAAGGGGTGCACTTGCAACAGCTTTTGGGTGGTGGGTGGTGCGTGTCAAGTGGCATCCACATAAATGCCAAGACCCAGGTTTCCCAGCAGAACATTGAATTGTAATGAGATGAGCAATGATAATTACTTCACTCATCAGTGGTTTTAATATCGTGGCTGATCAGCGTAGATGGTTAGAACCTGAGATTGACAAGTTATGGTTTGCCTCTTGATCAAAAGCCAAAAATGCTACCCAACCCTTTAATTTAAGTTTTATATATATATATGTGTGTGTGTGTGTGTGTGTGTGTGTGTGTGTGTGTGTGTGTGTGTATTTTTTTTTTTACCTTACTGGAATTTTCCTTAAAAAAACAAAAAACAAACAAAAAAAAACTATAAAGACTCATAAAAAAATAATCCCCCAATAAAACATAGCGACCAGGTGCCAGATCATAGGTACACAATCAAGAGGAGCCATTGAGCCACGGAGGAGGGGCCAACTTTGAATGCTGTGTTTATAAACCTGCAACCAATAAAAACCTACTCTGCCCTTTAAGATTATCTCACAGTTTATCTTCCTAATGTGCTTTCAATGTAAGTGATTGAAAGCACATTATTGATGTGATATTGTTTGCATCTTTACAATTGGTAACAGCCAAAACCTAGTCAATGTGTGTTGATGGATGTGCCAGGAAAAGGTCTTTCACTCTGTCGTCTGTTTCATTACGTATATGAATGAGTCATTCGTTACATTTGCTCATTTCGCAATCTCTAATTGGATTTGGAAAACAAAGTGGGGAAGTATGGCTAAATGCAGTGACAAAGGCTAAACCAAATGAGAAAATGACAACGTGATTCAAAGGCCTCTGGTGTGGAACAATTAATGAACTCTGCAGAGTCACTGTGATAACCAGAGAGCTAATGCTGTGCAGTGCTCTGCCAGAGCAAACAAACACACGGAAACACTTTTGACTGCAAATCTTGGGTAAACACTGCAGTTTAGCACTGCTCACATCACGCTTCACCCCCCAGTTCGTAAACAACTTCTCCATGAACGTGTTCTCACTGACAGTAAAATATGAGCTTTTGGAGTAAATGTAGGAAAAGGTTATAAGGTCATTATAATTACTCAAAATCATAAACTTCAGGAGTTTAATGTGTGACTACACCCTCAAACTGTGCTAGAAACATTTCTCCCAGAACATTTAAAAAATGCAACCGATGAGGGAGGAAGCAACGACTGTAGGAAGTGCAGCCTTGGGGCTATGGTGTGTGTGATATGGAGGGTCCAGGGACACGGGCGAGACTGGCTAACCACCACTCAGTGTAGCATGAACACACATACTTAGTATGTAATGTGTTCTAACTGCATAGTATGTGAATTTTGTATTTGCAAGCAATGACTGAGTATGAGACGTTAGCTTACTGGACATACGCAATGCACTGTGGGTCTACCTTATGTCTGCTGGTGGACTGCAAGGCAGATGGCTTAAATAACTTAATGTTGGATAAAATAACTAAAACTTGTGATAAAAGGGTACACTTTACTTATGAGGAACTTCAGGTACTGTAGAAAACAAATTTAGTTATAAAATATTTCATAATTTTGATTTGCCTAAAAATAATGCTGGAAAGAACAACCCCGATTCCAAAAATCTTAAGACTTTGTGTAAAAATGTAAATTACATCAGGATGCAATAATTTGCAACTCAGACCTTTATTCAGTTCAATACTGTACTGTAACTCATGGTCATTCATTTTGTAAATATACACTTATTCTGGATTTAATGCCTACAACCCCTTCAAAAAGATGAGACATGGCAACACATTACTGGAGAAGTTGGGGAATGCTCAAAAACACCGGTTTGGAACATTCCACTGATAAACAGATTTAACTGGAACAGACTTTAGTATTGTGACGAGGGTATAAAGGGGCAACCTTGAAAGGCTCAGTCATTCACAAGCAAAGATGATCACTTCGTGAAACACTGCATGGGCAAACCAATTAAAAAAAAACAAACTTACATGGAGTAAGCAGACATCCCTGAATAAGACATCATCTAGATGGCAGCACATGTTACTCCAAAACATGTATGTACCTTGAAGCATTCATGGTGCCTTCACAGACGTGCAAGTTACCAATGACCAACACACCCCCATACCATCACAGATGCTGGCTTTAAACTTTGAGCTGATAACAATCTGGATGGTGTTTTTCCTCTTTAGCTCAGAGGACAAAACATCCTTGATTTCCAAAAACAAGTAAAAATGTGGGCTCATCAGACCACAGCACATTTTTCCACTTTGCCTCAGTCTATCTCAGATGAGCTTGGGCCCACAGAAGTTGGCTGTGTTTCTGGATGTTGTTGAAATATGGCTTTCACTTTGCATGGTAGAGTTTTAATTGAAATTTGTAGATGTAGCAATGAACTGTGTTTACTGGAAATGGTTTCCTTAAAATGTTCCCAAGCCTTTGTAGTAATATCCTTTATACAATCATGTTGGTTTTTAATCCAGTAAAACCTCAGGGATCAAAAGTCACAGGCATTCAGTGTTGGTTTTCAGTCTTGCCCCTAACCTACAGAGATTTCTTTGGATTCTCTCAATCTTATGATGATATTATGGGTTAAAGATGGCAAAATCCCTACATTCTTAACAACTGTGCATCCAGAAACATTCCTAAACTGTTGTACTTTATGCCCATGCAGTATCACAAAGTGATCACCCTTGCTTGTGAATGACTGAGCCATTCATGAATGCCCCTTTATAACCAGTCGTGATACTTTAATCTGTGACAGATTAACCTGTTTATCTGTAGAATGTTCCAAACTGGGGTTTTTTTTTGAGAATCCACAACTTTATCAGTCTTTTGTTGCCTCTGTTCCGACTTTTTTGAAAGGTGTTGCAGGCATCAAAGTCTGAATAGGCGTATATCAGTTTATACTTTAAGTATCTTGCCTTTGTACTGTATTCAAGTGAATGTAGGTCAAAAAGGATTTGCAAATCATTGCAATCTTTTTTATTACATTAATAGTGTGACAAAATCCCAACTTTTTCGGAATCAGTTGGAATTTATCACCGTTACCTCCACTGTGTCCAGTCATCGACAAGCGTTTGTCCACTAACTGGCCCATAAGTGTCTGCACTCCCTCAGAATAGTTTCTAAAAACTTCTCAAAGATAAAACCGCAAGTGTAATATGACTTTAAAAATAAGTCATCCATTGCCTTTTTGTTCTCTTTATTCTTCCCACTAAGCATTGCTCAATGTGAACTCTTGAATCAGCAACCTCAGAAAGGTAATGAAATGTAATGGGAAATGAAATGGGAACCAAAGAAGCAGCAGTTCTCTGTATTGCAAATACTGAGGTTCTGAATCCCTGTGTTAAAATGGATTATGTGTCCTTTCACTACCTGAGTTTTTGTGTGGCCGGGGCTCCTGAGTCAGCTCTCTGGTCGATTTCTGACATTTTCCAAGGCAGTGAATGCAGATCATGTTTATCAATGAGCGATGCTCTACATAGAGTAGGAAGCACATTAACTCAGCCCCCTCTCTCCGCTCTGATCAAACCCACAGACCTGAACCAACACTACACAGCCTCTGGGCCCTATTTCCTATTGGCACTGAGTCTGTGTGCTGAATCACCCGAGCCTCAATTATACAAATTCCCTTGGGCATGTGATGTTATTGTGATGCAGGTAGTCATTCGTCTGTTAACGTTTGCCTTTTTTTAAGGTGATTTGAATGGAGTTTTTTCTCTCACAGAAAAGAAAGTTAAAGAACGCAACATGGTCACAGAAAGGACAAAATGGCTGAACTAGAGACTAAAGACGAGCTGCGTCTTTGGGCCATATTCCAAATGAGCTTCTGGTTTTAATATCAAACCCTGGTCCATACTGGTCCCTAGTAGCCCACAGCAGTGGTGTGGAAATATTCAGGGCAACTTGGAGCATGCTGATCAGGAGAAAACAAGACAGTTTACAGGCATGTCAGCAACCTTTGTGAGGCACAGCTGTGATTTGAACTAAATTATCTTGGTGAGATGAGCTAAATCAATGTTCAGCATCTTAGCATGCAAACATTAGCACCATAAGCAAAGTATAGCTGAGGCCAATAAGAATTCAATGCAGGTATTCGGACAGCAACCGATATATTGACCACATTTTTACCTAGTAGTTGTGCTAGATGAAAGGTTTTAGGAGCCACCAGAGTTTACAATTACATTACAATTTATCCTGAGGGGAACATGAGTGCCTGCAGCAAATTGCATGGCAGTCAATCCAAAAGCTGTTGTGACGTTTCAATCAGCTATACATGTCAAACTCATGGTGGCAGTAGAGGAAAAGTAAATAGATAACCAAGTCATTAGCATTCATCCTCTGGGGACCTTGACTGTCTGTACAAAATTTGGCACCAATTCATCAAGTTGATGTTATATTTCAGAGGACAAATTTGACCTGTTGGCTGCACTTAAAAAAACACTCAACTTGGTAGGATTCATACTTCAAGGACAAAGAACCAGAATGTCAGCACAAAATTTCATGGCATCTATCAAAATGGACATATTTCAGTCTGCATATAAGTGGGGGACTGACCAACTCACTGTCCCTAGAGCAACGCTGCTTGTGTGGGTAAAAAAACAATCTTTGTCGCTTCAGCACTCATTTGAAATGATAATGGTATGGTCAGACATGGTGGTGAAACCACATTGATGATTACGTTGTTACTGAATGGTGCATTGTGCTGTGTTATGTTACAGCTTATTAGTATTCATAGTCTTTTATATGTACTATGTTATATCATGCTACATTAGGTTCTAATGATGAGGATACACAAAACATGCTGACCTGTTTAACCAGATCTGTTGGGGAGGGGGACACATTGTCTCACAATGCAAATACAACATGCAAAGACAAGATGTGAGGATGGACAGTAGTTACTTAATTGTCTGTAAGTGTATTACAGTAAAGCCAAACATTTCTGTCATAATATTTTCACTACATATATCTGAGCATTACGTGTACACATATATGGGTATCATTTTGTACAAAGACCATTTTGGATAGTACAATGCATCACTGTAAGTGTATATTAATTTACCAAGGTAACAAAATAATAAAACAACGTAAATAAAAAGGTTGTATAAAACGTTCTATATGTACTGCTATTTTTTGTGTCAATACACTATCCATCCATCCATTTTCATCTGCTTATCTGTGGCTGGGTCGCAGGGTTAGCAGGCCAAGCAAAGCACCCCAGATGTCCCTCTCCCCAGCAACGCCCCCCAGGTGTTCCCAGGCCAGATGAGATATGTAATCCCTCCAGCGTGTTCTGGGTCTGGCCTGGGGCCTCCTACCAGTGGGACATACCTAAAAAACCTCCAGTGGGAGGCACCCTGGAGACATCCTGATCAGATGCCCAAACCACCTCAACTGACCCCTTTCGACACAAGGGAACAGGGGCTCTACTCTGAGCTCCCTCTGGATGTTGGAGCTCCTTACCCTATCTCTCAGGCTGAGCCCAGCCACCCCACGGAGGAAACTCATTTCAACTGCTTGTATCTACGATCTCATTTTTTCTGTTACTACCCAGAGCTCATGACCATAGGTGAGCGGTGGGATGTAGATGGACCAGTAAATGGAAAGTTTCGCCTTCCGATTCAGCTACCTGTTCACCAGGACTGTTCCACACAGCGCCCACATCACTGCAGAAGCTGCACCAAACCGCTGATCCATCTCACGCTCCATTCTACCCTCACTCGTGAACAAGACCCTGAGATACTTGAACTCCCTTGCTTGAGGCAGTTTCCCCTAACCCCGAGGGGGCAATCCATCGGTTTCTGGCAGAGAACCATGGCCTCAGATTTGGAGGTGCTGACTCTCATCCTGACTGCGTCAATACACTCTGGTCATATTTCTCCAGGTACATTTTACTTGGAATTCTTTGTATGCTATACTGAGCAAGTTCGTGTTCACTGTGTCACAAATTCGGCCTGGGCAGCATCACGGTACTACAGTGTAGCACAGTACTTAGAGAGAGACACGCCTCTTTCTATTAAACTGATACAGAGATGCTGTATTAAGGTGATGCAGTGCACAGCAAACACCACTAGAGGTCAGTCTCCACTGATGGAACAGCCAGCTGAGTTGAGAAAGATGGCGACAGCAAGAGGTTGGGACAAGATTTAAGAGCTAAAGCCTGTCAGCAGGGACAACAGCAGCAGAGCTAGCATATCAGATATAACTTTGAGAGTTAAAGGTTTACTTCAACCAAACCAGAGTTGCTGGAATGGAGGGAAGACTAACCAGTAAGGTTTGATCAGTTTTATTTAGTTTCTGTTGAGTTTGAATGAACTGTCTTCTGATGAATTAACACAGCAATTTAGCTAGTCTTAGCTCAGTGAAAGAGAGATACTTGAATGCTTGTTTTATTTTTGTTGTTGATCAGTACAGAAATTAGGTGTAAGAATATTTCTTTCTTGACATTTTGTGGGTTTATTAGACTAAAATAGCTATGAGGGCTTGTGGAACATAGCAAGCTAACGTCATAATCCTTATACCTCAGTGAAATGTCAGAAAGCTATGAAGGTATGAAAAAATAGATACCGCCCAAACCTATCACAAATCCATGAAATCTTTAGTGTTGATGCAAAAAAAGAAGTGTTGTGGAAACGCAATATAAAAGCAGTTTAACATAAAGGTCATTTAGTCATTCAGGCAACAGTCATTTTCATATATTCTGAGGAATACAAGGCATACTGTATATTGTTGTGTTTATGGTCTGTGGTGGGGCGTAGCGAAAGAAGTGGAGGTGATATTTTGTGTGGACTTGGATGCAGATCTGTCTAGCCTCCTGGTGGAAAGCTCCTTCCATATAATAACACTGTATAATTTACCAACATCAAAAGGCTCCCACATAAACTAGGACCACTAATGGTGTTTATTGGAGGCTCGATTCACTGCAAACCTCCAATCCTAACATTTATGCATTTGACATATTTGAACCTGTGGATTTATATAAAGGTCTCACGAAAAAGTAATGTTTTTACATTGCAAACTTATTCCTTTCTTTTTTCCTCTAACAGCTTATTGTGTTTGTTCATCTGAATTGATCGTGCTGCTTTTAATTTGCTGTCGTATTAAATGTTTTTAAAATGGGACTAATTCATTAGCTATTGATGTTAATACAGCAGAAAAGAGACAGTGAAAAAAGCATAGTGGGCTGAAATTCAATACTCGTTTACCTCTAAATATCCATTAAGTGCGGCCAAACATTTCTGTCATCATAATCTTTGAAACAAACCATTTATCTTAGAATGGCTGCTATGGATCCTAGTTAATGGATGCAAACTTGCTGACCTTGATGTCATGAAGCAAGTCGTCTGTAACGGCGATGAGGGTGTCAATTCAGCCTGCAGACAAGTGTCCGTACTCAATATGAGTGGACATACAGAGGAGCTATTTTCATTTGTCAGTAATGACAGTTTTGATGAGCATCTACGTCAGCTGCAGACCTAATCAGTTGGATGTTTCTGCTCAGAGACATAAACCGAGAACTGCCGAGTTGCTGCATTTCACAGCATTAGTTTAAAACATCCCATGACATTAATGTGTTTGGATCACTGCCTACTCTTACCTTAAATTCTGTTCAGATGGGTCTGGGGCAATGGGCATAAATGTTAACACTATGGATGCAAACAAATATGGATACATTTTTTGGATATAAACTCTAAACAGATACGAACAACATCTGAATTTTTGCAGTCATCTTTGTGACAAGCTGAAGTTTTTTAGAAGTGTATGGAAAAGGACCAAAAAAGCCTTTTAAATTCTTCTCTATATCTTTTTTTGTTTGTTTAGTATCATAAACACTTCAAACAAACTTTATTTGTGTCCTGATTTTCATATTTCATATTTCATGTGCAACCTACTTAGAAGTTGGCCCATTGAGCTATCATATTGTGGCCTACCTCTGTGCCGGCAATAGCTGTAGCCAGAAGCATTATGTTTTTTGGGTTGTCTGTCTATCCTATTTTCATAAACATGATATCTCATGAACATCCAAAGGAAATTTCTATGAATTTGGCACAAATGTCCCCCTGGACTCAGCGATAAATTGGCCAGATATTGGTGGTCATAGGTCAGAGATCAAGGTCACTGTGACCTTGTCTGTCTCATTCTCATGAACAGGAATATCAAGAGCACCTTGAGGGATTGTTTTATTATTTGGCACAAACATCCACTTGAACTCCACCATGAACTGATTAGAT
Organism: Cephalopholis sonnerati; assembly: GCA_019142605.1. NCBI lineage: Eukaryota > Metazoa > Chordata > Actinopteri > Perciformes > Serranidae > Cephalopholis > Cephalopholis sonnerati. The sequence goes on from JAGQAX010000001.1 coordinate 12,852,377, forward strand.
TTTGGCAGGTTTAGGTCAAAGGTCAAGCTAACTGTGACCTCATCTGTCTTTTTGTGAACATGATATTTCTCCAACATCTTGAGGGAATGTCTTGAACTTTGACACAAACATCCACTTGGACTGAAGCATAAACTCAATAGAATTTGGTGGTTGAAGGTCAAAGATCAAGTTCAGTCTGACCTTGCATCTGTCTCATTCTTGTAAAGATGCTGTCTCCCAAATACCTTTAGGGACTTTCTTCAAACAAATATTCACTTGGACTCAACAATGAACTAATTAGATTTTGGTGTTCAAAGGTCAAGGTCACTGTGATCTTGCATCCGTCTCGTGCCTAAAGGAAATTTCTTCAAATCTGAACACAAATACCCACTTGGACTGAAGCGTAAACTTAATAGAATTTGGCGATGGAAGGTCAAAGGTCAAGGCCACTGTGACATAATGTTGTGCATGAAACACTTTTCTGTCCATTACTCGACACCATATCTCAGTAACAGAAGGGGAGTCATTTGGTCAGATACTGAACTGGTAACACTAATCTTGGTTGCCGCTGGTTGGTGCTATGTGTATACATCTGTGCTGACGGGGGGAAGATGTAAGTGAAGCATCCATGTTTTCACAGACAAAGACAGTAAAACTGTAAGAGAAACTTGACAAAGGCGATAAAGTTGGTGCAGCAAAAACATGACTCTAGTGACTTAAATGTCCCTTGAAGCTTCCCATCCCCTAAAGAGATTTAAAAAGTACTGGCAAATGAAAACATGAGATCTGAGTGGATCATTGAGGAGGCTGACATACATAGAGAGAAATGGAACATGGTGTGAAAATGAAGAAAAGTATGTGATGGTAAACAAAACATTGTCACATCGACGCCTATCAGAGATACATTCCTTCGTCAGCTACAGAAAAAAGATATGTTACATTATGTTATTGTTATCTCACATAACATAGAAGGCTATCCATGGAGATTACTGTAAGAATTTCATTACACACAACAAAATTTTCTCAGTTTTGACTAATTCCATGACTCTTTCAGGCCTAGAAAATATGATTGTGAAATTCACAGTTTTCCATGACCGTAGGAACCCTGGATACATCTCGGATTTAGCACCACATATGAAAGTCGCCAGATCTGATTGGAATAAATTTCATATATAGTAATGGTCTCCACACTACTCTGAAAAAATCATATGTTTCAAATGAGAGCAAAAAAATTTGATTCGGGCCACATTTGCTCCTAATATGAACATAGCCTGTGCCACCAGCTGTTAATCTCAATGCTCTCAACTCCTAATATTCACATAACAGTAAAGGATGGAAATGCTTATTATTTTGCATTTTCTTTTGCAGATTTTTTTGGAAATTAAATTAAAATTTGGGCTAAATTTGGATGGAAGCCTGCCTGTATACACTTAAGACCAACTTTACATTCATCTGGCTTTCATCCCATTACACCATCTCCAGATTTATTATTTAAAAAAGCAATACAGTATTTTTTAGACAGAAACAGATAGCAGCTTTGAGTTACAACATTAGTGCACAAACAACAGAAAGGGCAGCATTACCCCATTTAAGCATTAGTATCACCAAAAGTATGCCATCCATCACTTTCACAATTTAATGTTGAGGTACACGAACAATAACAAACCAGCACAGCTGTGAAGGATGAGCTAAAGCAAAGACTCTGAGTCTGATCTCAGTTTGGGGTGAACTGAATGTTTCTGCACTTTCAGGTGCGGTTTGAGCAGATGGCTCTCAACCATATGCTTTGGGAGGGAAGAAGTTTGCCAACAACCTCAGGGACGTCAGTTTGTACAGGTCTAGTTTCATTTGAGGTTATTTTTACCGGGTATTTAAGCAAGGGTAGAGGAAGAAAAAAGGGGAATGGAATTTTACTGGTGTGTCTGTAAAAATTACTGGCATGCTAGATAGCGATGGGACTACAAATACAGGTGTAGTTAATCCAGTCCAAATAAGGCTTGAGAGTTTACGCATTTAGTCAGCGCTCTTATCCAGGGAGACTTCCAAAGAGTGTGCAGTAAAATAAGCCTCAATTCTCTTATCACCAACAAGGAGCCAATATGCAGGAGTGCGAGGCTCTTTTTAGAGCGGTACAAGAAACATAGTCAAAGGAAATGTTTTCTATCTGGAGTGTAAGGCATCAGCATAACCCCATTGTCCCTGAAGGACAAACAGTACATTAGATACAGAGCATTTTGATTTGAGTCAAACTGGATTTCTCACTGCGTATAAATCTCACTAAATATGGAAGTTTGTGTACAGACCTTTGTATAGTGGGACGATATAATATCATTGTCTGTGATTCTCCCCCATCCCTCTGGTGAAGCAGTCTTTGTTCATCCTCGTACATTTGACATTCCCTATTTTAAGCCCTACATGTCATGTCTCTTTCATTTAAAATTAGGCTTTGATGAATATTGTATGAAAAAGAACCTGCTTGCAAAGAGACTGACCTTCACAGCTGCTTTGCTGCTGCGTTTGAAGTATTGTCAAGTCCTGTGGGCTTACGAAGGCACTCAGACTAATAGAAGTAGAAAGAAAAGGACTGCAAAATATTTAACTAACATCCCCCTGATTTGAAAAGGCTAGCCGCGAGGCTCAACAGGCAAGGGCTTAATCACCGGGATGGTGGTATTTGAAACGGCACTTTAAATGCCCTTTCTCCTTGTTCTGTATTGGTGAGCTGTCTAAGTTTGCCCATTCAGTGCCATAGCTGTGATAAAGGTTAATCTGTCCATGTCAGATATCACAGTATAATGGCTGTCTTTGGATTAAAATAACAAACCAGGAGAAACCCAACACACACACACACGCACACACACGGTGAAGCTCATCTCTATTTGTGATTTTCCTGTTTTATTTATTTAATCTCTTTTTTATCAGTTTGTGTCCTTTGAAAACATGTAGTGATCGCCCCGCTTGCTAAAGGCACTTTATAGATAAATATGACTTGACTTAATTTTTCCCTTTTACACTCTGATGGTCTACTGCACTGCCAGCCATCTGAAGAGTTTTGAGTAAATAACTACTGACTTTTTAATCAAAGACACTGAGGCTTATGGCTCCACCTTAACACACACGCCTCAAACATCTGGGTGACCAGCTGCTCCTTTCGCTAATCCGATCGGCTCCTTAATGTTCTCCGAGAACATCTGGCAGCGCCTCAGCTCTTTGATTCATCTCACCTGGCAGAACCTTGCTATTTGGCCTTTACCTTGCTCAGTAAGCATTTTAAAAACACACTTTGAAAAATGTCAACGCTCCTGACTAGAATCCATCAACGGAAAAGTGGAGACACACATAAAAAAAAAAGTCTCCAGTAATCAAATCCATAATGTTTTCCTGCAGGGTGTTTGTGCTTACACAACAGCCTCAGGTGACACTGATCGCTGGCTCATTTGCTCTTTTTAACGTGTCACTGACAGTTCATACTCGGGGTTATTGGTACCGGCGGCATGTTAATATCTGTGGCTCTAATGCGGGGCAGAAAGGCTCCAGGCTCCACTGACTGCACACTACATCTCTCACCTCCCTTCAAAGCAGAAAAATGACACAGCCTTGATTGCAAAAGGTGACCAGGATGATTGCCCCTGTAGATCTAAATCAAACTCCTGCACACGATAACCTCTCAAAAGGATGTATGAGACATGTTGGGAATGTCTTGAGGAACAAATGATACTTCTTGGTAATGTTGTTCCACCATTAGTAAGGATATTATAACCGAGGAGGTAGGGGGTACCATAGTTACAGGCCTGTGTCCTTAATCAATGTTGATTGCAGTTTCAAGACTGATGATGACGATGGAGTGTCCAATAGTAGTTCGCAACATCCAATAAAGAATTCTATTTCTAGTGTAAATCACAAACATTTCACAACTTCAAGGGTACAGTCTGAGGCTCTGGAGCCACAAAGTAAACAATAAATATGCTAAATATCAGGACAGACGTCCATATGCGGAGAATTTTGTCCGACAGGCCTATAGGGAAGCCTGCGCAGTGCTTGGCCCGCTTCCTGCTCAAAACCTGGGCTGCAGAGCGTCTGTCGGGGCAGCTGTCCAAACTACAGCCCAATCAGGCCCCGTGCCATCTTCCTGCAGATTCAGCCTCAAGCTGTCAAGCTCAAGAAAGCTCTGGCACACTTGTGGGCGGCGGAAATGGCCACCATTTAGCATGAAAACACAATCTAGGTAAATTTAGATGGAGTGACGTGGAGAACGGCTCTATGCATGCTGCGCCGTGTCTCTCAGAGTAGCCTCTTACCATAATGAAACAGGCATTCAAGATACTTATCTCAACAGTTGCATGGCTCTGCCTGTAGACATCAGCGGCGCCGCTCTCAACCTTCCTTTTGTGCCTTCCTCCCTCTCATCTCATCCATGTCACACTGCTGAATGCCTGGCCTAAATAAATGCTCAGAGAATGTGTCATAAATTGTACGCCGTGCTCTCTGAAAATGTCTCTATTCTTGGATGTGCAGAAGATGAGGTGCCGGTTTCACCCAGACCCCGTGGCTCAATCTCTGTACTCTTGAAATTGTCAGCTGCAATCATTTTACCCACTTGAGTGCAGGTTCTTATGAACTCAACCTTGGCTAATCCACACAGCCAGGCTTCTGATAGCTTCCTCGTGGAGATAATATTATTGGACGCCATGTGATAAATCTTGATCGTTAGCACTCTGCTCTGGAGAGATTTGGAGTGGAGGGGGAGATGGGGAGTGCTAATCAATAATGTGAGTGGCCTGATCACCCCTAGGGGGCTGCGCAATTGCTGTACAGTGTCACTTTTCAATTCAATATGCCACACAGCCGTCGCTTCCCCCCGTAGAGCCCTTGTCTCTCCGTTTCTGTACATACACTGAGACTCTGTTATATAAGGTGTAACTCCCAGTTCACTTGAAGAGCTGGCTCCTCCAGATTGTCAGAGAGAGGTGCAGAACATACTGTACATATAGGACATGATAAGATAGCTAGGTCTTAAAACCTAAACACTGTTGTTCACCTTCACTTCCACTTCCTACTCTTGTTCAAATGGAGATTTCCTGCAAGATAAAGACGTTTCCGAAAAGTGACAGTATCTTCACTTCAGTCCCTACATCTAAACTCAACAGAGCTCCTTTGGGATCAGGTGGAACAGGATGTTCACAGCATGACTGTGCTGCCAAAAAATCTACAGCAACTGTGTCACACGACTGAGCCAAAACGGACAAAGATCCCAGTGGAACAGCTTGCTGAATTCATGTCTCCAAGACTCCACATGCACAGTCACTGTATGTATACACGCAGGTGTCTTTCAGGCCTCACAGTAGGTCATGTTTTGCTTGAAACATAACCAACTCAGACGTGCTTAACACAGACAGAGAGTAGCAGACACAGTACATAAAGAGAGAAAACAGAGGAGGAAAACAGAAGAAAAAACAATGCTTCAGCTTGTTTTTCTCCTGCTCAGTGAACAGCACTTAACGTGTAATTTGTTTTTACCTAATTAGGTTGCGTGCGCAACGATAGTAAGGTGTCACTGTAAAGGACTACAATGATCTGTCACCTATGCTGAGAGCGTGGTGTGGATCTGATTGACTGTGACACTTCCCTTGGTGGATAACCTTCAAGCTTTGGCTCTGCAGTGCTGTGGTAGCTGCACAAAACAAGACGTAAACTGGATTACAAGCAACAAAACACAATAAAAAATATATCCACGTAGGAGCTGAGGTGACCATCGGGCATAACTAGAATTGCCGGCTTGTCAAACTCTAGATTTCTCCACAACTTTTAAGTGGCGTGCATCGCTTGCGATAGACTTTCTCCTTGACAGACAGGGTCGAAGCAATTCTGTCATAATCTATTATTACCTGTCGTTTAAATTTTCAATTTTAATGATAAGACAAGCAATAAATAATAAGTAATACATTTACAGAGCAAGCTTATAGAAGCAGGGGTGTAGTGTTATTTTGCTGCAGTACAGGAATGCACCCAAGACACGTGTGCATCCATGCATGGTTAAGTTGTGGCTCGTTACAAGTTAAACTTTGGGTAGCCTACTAGAATAATATTATCAATTGCTTTTTCAGTCCACTAGATACATTTTGCTGCTGCAAAACATGGCTGAATATGAAATAGGAATGGCACAATATATTTACTCACAATACTCAGCATTTTGCAATATATTTAATATCGCAATAACATTGTATCATGACTTAAGTATTGTGATAATATCTTATTGTGGATCATGATTCCCACCCCCACTGGACAGGGGTGTAAATTACTTAATATTATGGTAGATCGCAAGTGAAAGACAGCTTTTCGATTTTTCCATCATTGTCTAAAAAATTCAGTCAATGAAGGAAAATATTCAGTTAACTTGAACTATGGTGGTACTGAAGTGGCAGATTCTTCATTTAAAGGATTTAAAGGATGGCTTCTTTTTTTCCAAACCCAGAGACACAAAAGCAAGGGTGCGGATTAATTAATATGTATTTAATTGTATGTATTTAGATTATCTGCTCTTGTGTAAACTGAAATATTTAGCATGCCTGGCTAACTAACCTCCCTCCTACAGTAGGAATGTAGCTCACTCAGCGTTACCTCCAAGGACATATCATTAAAGGAGAAGTCCAGTATTTTGCACCTTGAGCCCCATTCCTGGTTGTTTATGATGAAATAGAGTGGTTAAGTCCAAAATCTTGACGATTGCTCCTTCTCTGAGAATTTGAGAGAATTTGGCTTTCCCCTGCCTGGCTTAACAATGCTGTCTATGGCCATGTGTAAATCTGTCCTAAAACCACCTTAAACATTCGTTTTCAAAGCCATGAAACTCACCGAGTGGTCAGTGGTGTTCCTTGATGTTCCAACATAAAAATCGTAGCAAACTGTGGTTTCCATCCGTGTTTTTGCTATTCATCTCGATTGTGGAACTATTTTTTCAGCTGCCTCACACCCGTGTTTAAACTTCCACTTGATCGTTCGTTTGACCCTGAAGTTTTATACACTCCAGACCACTTGATGGTGATAATGCTCCTTTACGTGGGTGTTGCCAACCAGCAGGAAACCATTGCAATGTAACGGGACACAGAAAGAAGCAGAAGAAGAAGGCTGGCGTTGTGTTCAAAGGCATCGTACTGCGAAGGTTGTTTACAAGCGAGTAATAATGGGCAAGTTTAGTGTGGTCAGTGACTGCAGGAGAATTCCTTCGAAGAGGAGCCGGCACTTTCCCAGTACCAGACAGCATTGTTAAGCCAGGCAGGGGAAAGCCAAATTCTCCGAAAAGGACCAATTGTCAAAATTTTGCTCTTAACCAATCTATTTCATCATAAACAACTCAGAAATCGGGTTCAAAGTACCAGACATCTCCTTTAACCACTAGGGGTGGGGAAAAAAATGGATACAGCAAAGTAATCTTTTTGTGTAGCAATATTATATGGTTACACTGGCACCAAGTATTTTTATTTTTTTATAATATAATAATTATTAATATGACAAATACAAATTGACCTTTTGGTAGCCTACTAGAATAATATAATCAGTTGCCTGTTCAGTTTAATAGATACATTTTGCTGCAATAACAATGACTATAGTGGGATGAACAGACTAACTACTTTCATTTATTCCATAAAACTGTTGATGCTGACAAACTTTTCCAGTGGGGACATAATTTGCCACTGAAAAAAGGTAATGAATCACAGTATATCGCAATATATTTTATTGCAATTATCAGCATATTGTAACAAGCTTAAAATCACAATGATATTGTATCGTGACCTATGTATTGTGATAATGTTGTATCGTGGGGCCTCTGGTGATTCCCATCATGATCAACTACTGAGGTGACATTTGTTTGTGGAGTTACAGGTTACATCAAAAAAGGCCCACTCACAACCACAACTGTGTAGTATTTTACTACTGTGTGGAATATGGTCTGTGATGCCCTAATCTTGGAAGTTTACACCCTCGCAACCGCAAGATAATGTTACGCTTGGAAAACACATCAGTTCGTGTTCATTTTCCCTTGTATTGTTAAAAAGTCCTTTTTTTTTTTACAATGTTATGCATGTATATTTCAAACGTTTATAACCTTTACAACATTAGCTGAATAAGCTAGCTAGCTAGCTAAAAACCTGTCAGCAACAGTTTATTTCAGTCAGTTGCTAGCTAAAAATGAGAGGCTTTTTTCTTGTTTACCCTTGTCTGAAATAAAGGACCCATTGTTCTAAAAATGACTCTGAATGTCATGTGGTTATCATTGTAAACTGCATATGTGCCCTGCAGCAGTGATGAAGGGAGGCAGGTCCTGGTGGCCGACATGAATGAATAGAAGAAAGCCCTGACACTAGGGCACAGATGTAAAGGCAAAAAAAAATACTTATATGGTATATAGGGAGGGCCGCAGCTACAAGAACATTTTCCGTCGCAATCTTCTCCATTCATCCCAAAGCTGTAGGTACTGTTTGAGGGCTATTTTAAGCCACAGGTCATGCTCAATCTTTCATCTCTTTGTAAAAAAAAAATCTATCAGTGAAAAAGTCAGCCAGAAGCCACCTCCTGTGACATCTCAAACTGGGGCTGAGCGGCTGCTGTATCTTTCAGAGATCACAGGTGATCTGTCATAGCAGGCAGGTGTTTTGTATGCTGTTCAGGGTCCCTTCAGAACAGCATCTGCTCCCTCCACATCCTCCCTATCAGCTGCCCCGTGCACACACACACACACACACCCACACACGCATGCACGTGCTCTATTCTAGTCAGCTGGTGAATCTCTTTTGTGACCGATGCCCTCTCCAGCCCTGCTGTTTATCCACACTTTCCCCGACACAATCCAACTCAACATGGAGGCGACAGAGTCATACCTAGGTACAAGTGTTTTCTAAGTAGCAGAGTTTAGCCTGTCAGCAGGCCAGCTTTGCTGTAAAGCTACGTGAATGCACAGGGAATCAGGGCAGTAGCGCTTGGATGGGCACAGGAACAATTAGTTGCGGTGGAGGACAGAGAGAAGCGTCTCCGGCTGTGAATATGCATGCCGTGGTTCCTCACTTCTTGTCATTGGGACTTAATAAAAATGCACGACTCTACAAGGGGCACTGAGCAGAAAGATTAAACTGGGGTAAGCCACCAAACTGCCTGCATCTCTTGAATATTACATCTCATAGGCCTGGAGGCACAGTCTACCCCTCCGACATACTCCACTGGTCTTTCAGGCAGATCTGAATGCATGCACCGGTGTGTCTGAAGTGATACAGGAAGGCCTCTCCAATCTCCTCGCCGATGGACTGGAACAATGCCAGTAGAGCTCACTGGCACTGCATCTCTTCCCTGTATCTGGACCGGCCTCAGATAAGGACCAAAGCGGCCAAAAGGATTCCTGACATGTGTCAGCCTGGAGGCTGTAGACCCACCAGGTCGACACAGATGGAGGTACGGATGACTAAACCTGCCTCACACGGCCATGCAGGTGGCAGCATTTGGTAATTGTTCACACTGGCAGCAACAGCATCAAAGACTTTGAACTTTGATACAAATGGTAAGTAATAGGGACGGTGATGGCAGTAAAATTCAGATAACTCAATCATGTCTGCCAAGCTGGAATATATTTCCAAATAAACATTTTTGACACATCACTTAGTAATATTTTGCTCTGAGCTGCAACCCAAAAAAGATGGATATTAACTGGACTGATGACAAAGACAAAGAGACGTCTCTGGACAAGGTGCTGGCTAACTGCTACTTTTTAAAATTCACTCTTCTCTGTGTAAATGGGGCAAATCTGTGGGGTCTTAATTAGTTATTGTGGGATGCTCCTCTGTTCTGCAGACCTATTTGCTTCTGATGAATAGCAGCTGTGTTTTTACATAAAAGTCAAAACACAGACAACTACTTTTTCCATTGCTGAAAAGGGCATATCATGCTACAAGTACAATAATATAATTCAGTAAATCTGTTAAATTACATAAAGAAATCTTGCAAATAGTCTCTTTAATGATTTCTGTTTAATAATGGTGAAAGAATATGCTTATCTCTGTCTTTTTACTTAAAGAAGAGGAAGATGACTTTGATTGCCACATTTTAATTCTAACCTGTAGAAATTAATTTAAAGAAATGCAGACTAAAATGACTCTTTGAAATGTAAATAAGCCCAATCATGGATTGAATTTATAATGTAGCAATGCTTTCATTTCAAGGCACAACTCAACAGTAAGGTTTTCAAGTGGTTGTGAGGCTGGCAACAAGGCAGCAACCTCCAGGGCTGAAAAATGAACATCGTGCCAAAAACTGCAGTTCCTCTAATGACCACTTGAGGCTGCCTTTAGAAGTGAGTCAATCCCCATTGACCCCCATGTTAAAATGCCCAACTTTACAACAGAAATAAATGTTTAGAACCTGGTACAAAAAAACAGTATTGGTCTCTAAAGCTAATGTCAACATTCATGACTGTACAGGGGGAGAATTATTTTTTTAGAACTTAGTTGTTTACATTTTAGTAATGCTAAAGCCCAGTTCAGACCAAAGACTCACAACAAGATGAGTTGGAACAAGCAACTACTTGCAATGCGTTGTTCTGCAACGTTCTAAAAACCTGGTAGTTCACCCCAATGCATCTAGATGAGATGGTGTATCATCTCTATGCAACAACTGTGTGTACTTCTGTTTTGATTCTCAGCTATTTAGGCGTATTTTGTGGCTGAATATAATCTGTAGCTTTTTCAAACATTAATGAGGCTAATGATAGTGACATACTGGATACAGTAGCATTTGTAGTGGTAAGAAACCCACTGCTAACACTGGCACACCTTGAAAACGGAAACAGAGGGCTCGGCGGGGATAAAGCACCTGCTGCAGCAAGTGAGCAAATATGCCGTCTGCAGCCATTTTGACTTCACTACAAGCCAATTAGCTGTAGAAACAGGTGACGTGCTTTACGCTTTAAAACCAGCCACAGGCAATTTGACCAGCTGAGTTGTAAGTGACACCATCAGCCGGCTTGAGACGAGCTCAGACGGACAATTCATACCACTGCAACTTTTCTCTGCAACATTCTAAAACGGTTTCATCTTGTTGCAAATTTTTGGTCTGAACTGGGCTTTAAAGTTAATTAGGGGCGGGCCACTCTGACTAACAGGCTGTCTGCCGATAGTGTCCTCGACTTCTTAGTCAGATCCATCCCTCGCTCCTCCACAGAGCACTACATGGTCAGGCTCCCTCTTACGTGGCTGAACTACTTCACTCCTCACTCTACTTCTTCTTCAGCTCGCTATCTTTGATCAGATATGCTACATGTGTTGTCTGCCCCTCACACTCTCCTAAAGACTTGTGGTGATTGAGCTTTTGTGGCCGTAGCACCTAAATTTTGGAATGCTCTGCCTGCTCCCCTGCAGTCTGCTGACTCTGTAGTTTCTTTTAAAAGCCAGCTAAAGACACCCCTGTTTAGACAAGGGTTTGGGTAACCTGTATGCACCATATCTGTTTTTATTTTGTATCTTGTTGTTGTGTTTTGTTGTGTATAGTTTTGCTAGTTTTGCTTCTAACTACATGGCTCACATTGTCACTTTGTCTTCTGTGTTTTCCTTCCTGTTGTATATTGCCCTTGTGAAACACTTTGTGACCTATGTCGAAAAGCACTATATAAATAAATTTTACTTAGTTACTTACTTTCTCCCGTGTGCCAGGCACTCACCTAAATATGATTACTTTTAGCTCCAGAAAACCAAGATGGCATGGCCAAAATGGCGAGCTCGAGGCTTCAAAATGGGAGTCCACACACCATTAAGTGACTCTGACACTGAACACATTTTAGTCACCTTGTATTTTAGATAATTAAGATACTATTGTGTTATACATCAGCTTAATAATTAAAATGTACCATAAAAGAATGCTTAAAAGCTTTGGTAACCAGTCAAAATTCTATCTAGTTTTTGTCTATAATCACTTATCTGATATTATTTGTTCAAGTTCATCTGGTTCTTTGTCAGCTGAATCAATTTGCACATTAATATGTGATGTTGATGGGTCGAACTTTTCACCCCACCGTCAAACAACTTCATTTGCTTTGCCATTGTGTCTAGAACAGATGCCTGTACGCATGCCAGTAAACACACTAACACACGTGCAGCATTGTAATGTACAGTGTTGTCAGATTTCAGTTCTGACTGTAACAGCAATAATTAAATATCACCCATGCAACATTTTTTTAGGGTTCATTTGGCTGTTTGCTGCCCCTGTTTTATGTACGTTAAAAAATATTTCCAAACAACAACATTGCAAACAAAGGTCAAGAATTGGTTGCCAGTGGCAACCCAACCACCATTACTGTCAAGTGCCTCAAAGAAAAGATTTATTTTAGGCACTTATTGCTGTCCTTAAAGTCAAGGAAAAGTTGGTTTACAAACTAGAGTATTCATCTAACCTTTGATGATTGTAACTGAATAAGCAACAATATAATTTAAAGTTAAAGTTAACACTCAACATCAGCAAACAGCGACCACAAATGTCATCACATTTTGAGTCAAATGCTGCTAAATCCTAATGGGTGCATTGAGATTTATGACATCATCTTTTCCCCCCTAAGCCCTGCCCAGCTCGAGGTGAGAAGAGCACAGAAAAAGACGAAAATGTATCATGTGAAATAACCATAACTGTTCTAACTCAGGCAGGAAATCTTGTTTTCATGTAGGACCTCTTCAATCATAATAAAAAGCTGACTGAGAAAATATGTTTTGAGGGCCTTTAACACTTTGTTAAATTCTAACAATGTGAAAGTCTGTTCTGTAAAATTTCCAGATGTGTGAAATTCAGAAAGAAGTACCTACTTTGAAAAGGATGACTTGGCTTACAGTGAGTGCTGACTCTCCATCATATGTAATAACGACAGTAGTGGTGTGTCTATGTGTGGGCTACCATCTGCTTCCCTTTCACATTCATTGGGCATCATCATCGCAGTCAGGAAGGAGGGCTACATCATTTCTCCCCGGCCATATGTATTCAACAGAGGAAGAAAGCCTTCACTTGATATTCAAAAACCAGCCATGTTAGTCTGTCAGCGTACACCGTCTGATTTCCAGGCTCTTTGTAATACTGTGATTCTCTCCCATTTTCTCCTCTGGTCTTCCTCAGCTCACTCCTTTTAACTTTGTCGGGGAGAAAGGATTCATTATTTGAATACATCCGCTCTGTCGCTAATTTGTAGGAGAGTGAAACGGAGACTGATGCCCTCTCCGACCCGAATCTGCCGTGTCTAATTATGCCGTCTACCTTTTTTTAGGTCACACCTGGTGTCACAGCGCCACACTCCAGCAATGTTAAGTGGTGCTTTTAATGGGTTTTCTGCCACAGGTTCAAGTTAAAAAATAAGGACCAGCATAGACTGCTCCATATTAGGGATCAAAATTACCTGCAAGAAGGGGCAGACTCATTTAATATCTGGAGACGAGGAGAGGTGAGATGAAAAATGAAATTAAGCAATTCCTGTCTCATTGATGTTATATTAATAATTTCATTAATCATTTTTTATGGTACTGCTAAGTAAACTGCTGCAAGTATTTCTTCTGTACGCAAAAACACCTGAGAAGGACAGGGAGTCACTACTTTAGTGACTACAACAGAAGTGAAATATCTTTTAACATAACATGAAATGACAAAAACACAATGTAGTTTTTAAAACTCTTTCTCTGCTTCTGTTTTGACAGATAAGGAATTTATTTGACTTGCCACAGGCCCTCAAATGCAGCGCTGGCTTCAGATATTTAAATGACAGAGTATGTGATTTCAGTGTTGCTGCTGACGTAATCGTTGGTCAATCTCATATTCAAGACATTTAAAAGCTGAAACGACAACACTGCCATCAAAATGCACTGGTCAAAGGAAACAGTTCTTTTCTACTCAGCTGCCTCGTGACAGAAAAAGAGTGATAAAAATGAACAGATTAGAAAAACTCCATAAAATCTATCATCATCATTAGGCAAAAAGTGCCAGTTAAAACAAAATCAAAAGCTTTAGCGTATGTTGTCACTTCTTTAAAACTCATTTACACTACCATTCAAAGGTTTGGAATGACCTGCCGCAAATTTAATTATGTTGTTTTCAGGCCAAAACTATTTCAAGTGTGAATAATACATGTGGTGTCTGAATTTAACTGTTTATCTATGTTAAACTAGCCATCATGACAGAAAGAAGGAAGTCATGGATATAGGAGGTAGGGGACAGAACTTCTGAAGGGCAGTGTAAGTCTCGGTCAAAGGGAAATCCAAATTATTTTTGCTTGAGAATCAGTAGATCACTAAATCTGTACAATTTATTGCATTTCAATACAACAGAAAACAGAAAAAGAAGCTGCAAACTAACGCCTGACACATGTGGCTGTGCACGAGCAGGATGCGCTAGAAATCAAAGTTGAGCTGGCCTCAACTTTTTAAGCACTTCAGTAACACAGTAAAGTGTCGACCCATGATATGTTTTTGTTTCCAGCTTTGATACTGTGTTATTTAGCTTAGTTTATAATGTGTTACATTTTTAGAGTAACAAGCCCAACACAGATATTACATTTGGAATACACAGCTAGCAAGCTGAGACAATCTTCTAAAGCAAATACAACTGAAGTGCTCTTGAGCAAGGTATTTAACCCCTAGCTGTTTAATAAGCTGCTTTTTGATTCACATGGGAAGACTGTAGATGAACAAGGAAGCTGTCAGCACAAACACTTGGACCTTGCTCGACTTTCTAGTAGCGGATTAAAATAAATACTTTTATTAGTCTGATCCTATGAATGTTTGATATAAAGACTTATGTCAGACTAAAAAGCTGGAAAGCCCTATTCTGCAAATCAAAAGGTGAGTAAACTGAGTTTAGATGGGCTTATCCTGCTCTATATCCCTGCTGCAAAGTGAATTTCAGTCTAACTCCCCTGACACTGAGGCTTTGCTTAACAGGAGGAGTTGAGACAGAAAGCCCAAGGCACTGAAAATGAAGGACTGTTAAATAATTTTTGTCAGACGGGGTGTCAGACTTGGATTCAAGCAGACAAGGCTTCAGCAAAACACAGGGGATGGTCCTGTGGGGAAAAGTGTGTGTCATGCTTAACACCTTCACAACCCATTCTAATCAAGCTCTTTTACTGGATGGGCAGATGGGCAACATGACCCAATCCTGAAAACACACACTCTTACAGTACATCACAAATGTGCATTTAAACACACTCTTCTTTGAGATTTCTGACGATCACTCGGATGCTTGACATCAAATAAGGTCAGAAAGTGTCAGTTTCTTCCTTCAAAACTATATAAGCACATGAGAGTAAAAAGTCAGGGTCAAAGGCTGCAGCATCTACACAATAATCAAAGGCCCATTACTTGTATCTGTTTATATGCTCTCTTTGGCCTGCATCATTCTTGCAGCTTCCTCAGGACAAGATGGGGATTCTTTGATTTGGTCCCTCCAAAGAAAAACTGCTACTCCAGGATAAACTGGGAAGCCTATCAGCTTACAGAAAGTCTTCAGATTTGACTTTCATTGGATGAATAAAAATAATTATAAAATCATGCTTTCTTCTGCTAAAGGCGAGTTCACATTACGCGACTGGCCGACTAGTCTTGAGTCGCGGAGACTATCGTAATCTTTTGAGTGTTCATACCTGGCAACGTGTGCTTCTGTCATCGGGAGTCTCGCCAACTGCGTTACTGAGCCCTCGCCGACAGAGCCCCAGATAACGCGGTGACGTTACCAAACTACGTTTTGTCACACCTGAACAAAACAGGATATTATGAAGTTCCCCGGCGCTAACTGTCAACATTGGATGTCCGACAGCTTGGAGCTCTGCAGGTCGTTTGCGCCCTGCTCTGCGCTGAGAAGAAACAGGAAAAGAAGAAGAGGATTTGGGTGAAGGAATGAGTTGTTGCACGTGATTGTGCGGGTTGTCAGTTCTGCAGAGAGAGTTGGAGGTGAGTTTTATGAATGAAAAAAGTTACCTTAAACTCGGTTGCCACTGTGCTGCTAGCCTATTAGCTTGCATTGTACTGTCTATATAGTCTATGCATGTATTCTGACCCAGATTATTGTACCTTTCATAGCTGAATGATCGAATGGGTTTTCGGGAAATGCTACGGATGACAGCGGAGGACTTTGATTTCTTGCTAGGGCGCCTCTCATTGGCCGATGCTCTTTGTCAGTCCTGTCAGACTTCTCCAGTTTTCTAGCATGCCAGATATCCAGTCCCAGTCGCAGATGAGGGCGCGACTTGCTCGTAGGCTGGTTCACACATGAGGACTCCTCGTGGCAGACTATCTGCCGACTCACCTCCGACCCAAGGATTTCTTAATGGCTCTCGAGATCCTCTGCGACCTCAAAATCGGGGTGGAAAATCGTGTAATGTGAACTAGGCTTAAGTCATATTAAAAAAATGAGATCATTCCTTTCTCAAGGTTGTCTAGCAAAAGTGGTAAATCTACTGTCTTGTCTCAACTGCCACACATCACATTGCAGTCTTTGCCAAAATAACTAACAGCATCTACAGCTGGTACAAACTGATGCAGGTCTTTCAACAGGATCTAGGATTTATAGACATATTACTCATTTTTCAGCTCACCATTCATTGGCTCCCACTTACTTTCAGAATTGAATTTAAAATGTCAGTGTTGACTAATAAAGCCACTCAAGGACTTGCTCTGTCATATACCTTAATAGTGAGCTTTTGACCCTCATGGTGTCCCACATGGGACCCTATTTTCAGAAAAAAAAATATGTTAGGTAATGGCGAGAGACATATTTTTTTGATCCCATCTTAATTGTGTCATAATTAACACACATGATGTATATCAATTTAAAAGATCATTTTGCAAGTTGTGAAAGTCACGGTTTGTCATAGAACCATTTAGTTATGTGTGAGACCCTTAAGTGACCTACATCTCTCATCTCACTCAATGTACGTCACCAACACCAACATGGCTGTCACCTTCAGACAGTTAACTTGCAGAATGAGGCAAGATTATTAAAAGAGGTGAAAGTTATTGAATGCTCCAGTTACCACTGCTCATGTAAGTACATCCCAGTATGAACGACAAAGGCATTGTGGCTCCAGTGAGAGAGAAAGTTATGTCATGTATGTATGTAATGACGTGTTTTTACAGTCTAAAAGCATTTGCACAGCAAGTCTGTATCTTTGGTGTTTTTTTAATCCATCATCCGACAAAAATTGTTATGCACAGAAATCTTATTCATTAAATCAGATGTGTTTTATTGTTCTATTCATTATGAAAGTTCACAATACGAGGCAAAAAGAAAAGATGCATTTGTCCCCTTGCTTCTCACCACTGGAGATACCTTCCTGGCTGTCACCACTCTTTGCTCACATTTTGCATTTGGCACCACAGCTACCTGAAGGGGCTGAGCTGTCCTCCCTCTGTCTCCACATTGTTTCTCTCACTCTTGCTCTTTGTCTGTGTGCAGTCATCATCCTCTATGAAATCTTCATCACCATCATCTACCTGAATATTGCCATCTTATCTGCAAGTGAGCTATGAAATGACAAGGTGTGCTTGTTCCTCTGTCTTGTGTTCCACAGCTTACACCACTTTTCTTCACTGCTTCTTGGTCAAACTCTCTAAAGGCTTTTGACACAGAAAATCAGAAAATCGAATCTGTCCCCAAAAAATTGACAGCCAAAAGTTTCAGACACAGTGTGTAAACGACAAGAGGCCCTATTTATTTTTAAACGGCCATTACACATTAACAGTTTTACGACAAAATGTGACTTTCTTGACCTGTTGGGAGTGAGTTACCGCCCCAAATGAAGGAGTTCAAGTATCTCACGGTCTTGTTCATGAGAGAAGGGTAGAATGGAGCGTGAGATGGATCTGAAATTTGGCGTTGCTTCTGCTGTGATGCTGGTGCTGTGCCAAACCATCGTGGTGAAAAGACAACTGAGCCAAAAGGCAAAGCTTAAGACTTAATGGTCCATCTACATCCCAGCCCTAACCTAGGGTCATGAAGTATGGGTAATGACCGAAAGAATGAGATCGCACATACAAGTTTCCTCCAAAGGGTGGCTGGGCTCAGCCTTAGAGATAGGGTAAGGAGCTTGGACCTCCGGAGGGATGTTGGAGTAAAGCTGCTGCTCCTTTGCGTCGAAAGGAGTCAGTTGAGGTGGTTCGAGCATCTGATCAGGATGCCTCCTGGGCAGCTCCTGTTAAAGGGGTGTTCTAGACACATCCAACTGTTAGGAGTCCCGGGGCAGACCCAGAATATGCTGGAGGGATTACATATCTCGTCTGGCCAGGGAACGCCTCAGGATCCCCTAGGAGGAGCTGGAAAGCATTGCTGGGGAGAGGGGCGTCTGGAATACTTTGCACAGCCTGGTGCCCCCGTGACCCGGCTTTGGATAAGTGGTTGGGCTTTAGTGTATTTTATTTCCCTCACTTTATGTATTCTTACTGTGTGATTTATTTGTTGCTTCTGTTATCTGATGTTGTTACTCATACCCAGGCTTTTACTTGGTTGTTGTTATTGGTGGTAGTAGTGGTGGTAGTACTAGTAGTAGTAGTAGTAGTAGTAGTAGTGGTGGTGGTGGTGGTAGTGGTAGATAAAGACGTTTTCATGCTACTCCCATCCTCCACACTTACAAATGAACTACTGCACTAAAGATGACTGGAAAAGATATTTCTTGGTTCTTCTTCATCTTGCAGAGCTATATTTTCTTCCTCATGCGGCAGCTGATCACCAAGAGAGCCAGAGAGCTGAGATCACAATCTCATAAAATGGTCATTAAATTGGTCTATATGTCATGGGACCAATGTGCCGTGGGACTGGAGCTTCTATGCTCTCTGGCCAAGCTAAAGCAGAAGATATGGGCAAGGTATAATGAGATTTGATGGGGAAAAAGAAAAGAGCTGAGTGTGATTCAAACAGTTTTGATATAAGTAGATATAGTAGTGATATAAGTAGAATTTGGTAGAATTTGGTATTTTGTGAATTGCATCTTGAGGAAGACAATAACCCTCCAAATACTGTATCCAGTGTTTTTTGCAGATTCATGTTATTGACCAGGCCAAAACATGTACTTCAGGTCATCATGGGAAACTAAAAATCTCAATGGGTGTGCAAGGTGGGTCAGCAGCTATTTCTATAGGATTGAACCCAGTTTTGTTGTCTGTCTTTCTGACTGGCATCCCTGAAGCTGTTTACTTAAATTGCCCCACACCACTGTGGAATGAGTTTTTTTTCTGGTCAGTTGTACGATTTAGAAATATCCTCCAAAAAAGGTGTTTGCCATCTTGGTCAAATAAAGGAGAGAACCTCCATCATATCAGTGATGGGTGACATGGAATGTCCAATATCCAGTTCAATTATTGTCCTGATAGGAATCTGTTTGCAGTCTAAGTCAAGATGGAAGGAATGGCTGTGATGCCTCAGCTGGGATTCAAGGAGTCCATCTACAGGGCTGTGGAGACCTTTTATATCCAGAGGGAGTCAGGGAGGAGGAGAGTCAAGGTCTGATTAATATTAGAGCTCTAATTTGTCCTGGATCCAGTGTGTGTGTGTGTGTGTGTGTGTGTGTAGGTGTGTGTGCGTGTGTGCGTGTGTGTGTGTGTGTGTGTGTGTGTGTGTAGGTGTGTGTGTGTGTGTGTAAAACCTCCAAACATCTCTACTGGGTGAAATGGTAGAAAAAAACAAAAAAACAAAAAATAGCACACAGACAAGGCCAGATACATCACCAGAGCCAGAAATCACGTTAAAATTGCAGTAACACACTGAAAATCTCATCTTTAACTCTTTGTGGACCAGCTGCAGTTGTTACCCATGACTATCAGTACTATAAAACAGCAAAAAATATTATATTTCATCCATATTTAGGCTTTTAGGGAATTTTTCCCACTATTTATTTATATTTATGTTATTTTAAGTTTTAATGAAATTAATGGAATATAAGCGACACAATCGTTTCACTGCTGTCATATGATATCAGGAAATAAAGACTACAATTTACATAATGGAAGTGTGTATTATTTGTGTGTGTACGATGTCTACATAGCCATGTGTGGGGAAAGTAAGTGGATGTGTATGAGTCTACTCTTATGGACTTCTCTTTCTGCTAATGGCCTTTTGCTCTGCATCTGTATGCCAGTCATGATGCTGCTTTCTCGGGCAGGTCTCCACGGAAAAACAGCTTTAATCTAAACAGGCTCAGTCAATTGTTAAACAAGGTTAAATAAAGTCAATACAAGTTAAATATGAGGTCAAGTAAAATGATAAATACTGTGCCACATTATTTTCGTTGGGGTTTGTCCCAGTTTCTTTGCAGTTTGCCTGTTTTATATCTGGTGCACTTACTGAATAATGAAAAAACCCTCTTTTAAAAAGGAGTGCAATGCTCACATGCAGTAGCTGTTAATGTTTTTTGTTAGCTAACAGCATGACAGATAACAGTGTGATTCAATTAAAGTTTTGAAATCATATTTAGACTTCTACAGCACCTAATACTACTGATGTTACTGCCCCTGTATCGCTGTTACTACTAGTGGTTTCAGTCTGGCTTCAAACCATGTCATAGTACAAAACAGCTCTTTTAAGAATTTCTAAAGATCTCCTTCTGGCTGTTGACTCAGGGAACTCTGCTGTTATGGTGCGTTACGACCTGACCAGTGCTTTTGAGACTGTGGATCATAGGATTCTTTTATCACAACTGGAACATTGTGTGGGCATTAAAGGTACAGCCCTCAACTGGTTCAAGTCATACCTGACAGATAGGAGCTTCTCGGTTCATCTTTGGGAACATTTCCAAACTGTGGGGTTCCTCAGGGCTCTAATTGGGGCCCTATGCTCCTCTCACTGAATATGCTGGCCTTGGGGTCTATTTTGAATAATCATTTCATTGTTTTACCAGTGATGTACAGATCTATGTACCCTTCAAGATAAATAGTAAAGATTCTCTACAGCCTTTGCTGAATCGTCTTACTGAAAATAAGAGAGATTGTTATCGTTGGATAATCCATCTCTTCCTATCAGGGAGGAGATACAGAGCCATCAAAGCCCAAACAAACAGACAGAGGAACACCTTTTTCCCAGAGCTGTAGCCTCCATCACCCTCCACCTTCTCATACTTGTTATGCAATACCTTTTTATGCTTCCACGCCAAGCCTTGGCCAGAGGCATTATGTTTTCAGGTTGTCCAGCCATCCCTACATCCGTACATCTGAGCATCTGTCTGTCCCATTTTTGTGAATGCAATATCTCAAGAAAGCTTTGAGAGAATGTCTTCAAATTTGGTACAAACATCCACATGGACTTAATTATAAAATGATCAGATGTTGGTGGTCATAGATCAAAGGTCAAGGTCACTGTGACCTTGTCTGTTTTTATTCCTGTAAACAAAATCTCAAAAACACCTTGAGGGAATTATTCCAAGCAGGAACAAAACAAATGCTCACTTAGACTCAACGATGAACTAATTAGATTTTGGTTGTCAAAGGTCAAGGTCATTGTGATCTTGCATCCATCTTCTTCTCGTGAACACAACATCTTGAGTGAATTTCTTCAAATTTGGCACAAACTTTGACTTGGACTCCATGACCTGTGACCTTGCATCCATCTCATTCTTATGAATGCAATATCTCAAGGAGAACTTTAGAGAGTTTTCTCAAATTTGGTACAAACGTCAGCTTGGACTCAAAAATGAAGTGATTAGAATTTGGTAGTCAAAGGTTAAAGGCCTAGGTCACTGTGAGATCATAATCTGCAAAAATATTTTTCTGGCCATCTACTTTCATCATGTCTCAAAAACAGAAGGGTAGACATTTGGTCAGATACTGAATTGGTGACACTAATCTTAGGTGCTGATTATATAGATTTTCTGTGCTGCTGTGTATGAAGCATCCATATTTTCATAGACATGGGTGTAAACTGTAACTGCAGCTTCACTGGTCCACAAAGGCATACAACTGCAAAGCATTAATATTTATTTATTCATTATATTTAATTATCTTGTGTCTATCTTTTTATCGTCTTATCATGTTTTCATCCTGTTTTTTATTGTTGCTGGTCACTGAAAGTTGTCATACATAATTTTGTTCTATGCCTACGTCTTAGTGCTACTACCACTAGCTTTACGACCAAGACAACTACAACACCACAGTACAGCTGTTACAGGTATGTAGTAGCCTACTTCTACACTACTCCTGTTGCAACTACTGATAATACTGCTATCACTACTGTGAGGGACTTTCTGCAAAATTGAAAACTTCATTCTCAGCGAGGTAAAGGTAATGTAAGACAGCTAAGTTTAAAGTCACGGGCAAGTCAGTGGCAGGCCTGAAAAAACTCTGATGGAGCCAGCCAGCACCCCCTGATCTGTGCAGCTGTAAGAGTTAGGAGACCATAGAGCAACCTGACCTCAGGCCTTTATCAGGCCTGACCGGACCGTGACTTTAAGCTTAGCTGTGTTACATTACCTGTAGCTGACTAAGAATGAAGGTTTCAACATATCAAAAAATCCTTCAAGGCTACTGTTTCTCTTACTTCTACAACAAATGCTTATACCACATTGTCACTACTACTGTTATGACTGCAACACTTCTACTGGTGCTTATTTCTAGTGTCAAGTTAACTACTACTACCATTCCCGCTATCGCCAGTAGTACTTAAATAAGTTGTTTTGACATTTTAGGAAATATGCTTGTTTGCTTATTTCGGTTTGTACAGCAAATCTGGAGCTACGGCTAACAGATGGTTAGCTTTGCTGAGCATAAAGACTTAAAATGGGGAAACAGCTCGCTTTTGTCCAAAGGTAACAGCACCCATCTACATGCACCATTTAACACATTATATCTTGATGCTAAATCTGTACAAAAACTGTGATGCAAAAAACAAAGAGTTTTATTGTGGGTTATGTGCCGGACTATTTTTTGGCTATGTGCAGCAACTTCCCCACTAGTTGCCTAGCAGCCTTGTGGTGATGTCAAGACCCCAGGAAGTTACTGTGCCAGGCCAAGAAACAGTTGCAGTCCCAAATCAAAGTAGTAGTATCAGTTTCAGCTAACTCTCAGTGTGAAAGAAAAAGTATATTTTCAGAAGGGCTGAACTGTTCTACTGAAAAATAATGTCACAAAACTATGAAGAAGACAAATACAGATAGAATAACCTCAACATAAGAACAAAAAAGAAGGGAAGTATTTGTATGTTTTATTGCACCTTGCCACTCTATGATGGTCTGCATATAGCCTATATGTTAAGAGGGCACTTTATACAAACCAGATCACTTGAAACAGATTGAACACTTGAGCACAGAAACTCAATCAGTGCAGTTCTGAAAATGGCTGAACACAACAGTACGAGGCATTCATTACGTTTCATTATGATGCAGTCAGTGGCCCCAAAGACACTGTGTGTCAGGTAGACATTGAACCAAGCCTCTATGCACCCCTTTAAAACATTCTTTATGACTGAAGTGATAAAATGCAGCTAGGACAATCGTTACCACAAGTTATGTCAAAATTTAGATGAGTTGCCTCTGAGATATGGTGTGGGACAGACAGATAAAGAATTATGAGATGATAAGTGAACAGATCATTGCAAGAGACCCTTCTATTAAAGTCTCTCTGTCCCTCTTTGTCTCCTTTGTTATGGGGGGAGAAAACCAATCCCAGCTGTGTTTTAACAGACAAGAAACAAATGTTTCAATCATGCGGCAAAAAAGATTAACGTGAACCTCCTGTCCTCCTTCATAACATGCAAAGCATGATAGCAATGTTTCTTCGCCGCAGATGATGCCGTATTTCTGCCTCAAAGAGTTCATCTAACTGGTTTCATACGTGTCTTTACCACATCATTAACGAGTCAACGAGGCGAAAAACTGCAGTAGCCTCAGACAGACTGAGACATGCAGCCCAGCTCTGGAGAAAAAAAGCAAAAGAAATATTCAACTTTTTTTTTTTCCTCCCCTGGCTCTTATTTCTCCTAGAATAAGGGTTGCACTTTCTCCTCAGATTCTATTTCCAAGGCTTTGTGACTGTGACCCCTCCAACACCTCTGTGACGCCTTGAAAGCATCAAGGGGTTCTGTTTGTTTTTACTCCCCAATTTTTTCAATCACCTTTTGCCACTACCGCAATGATTCTTTGTATTGGAGAAGATTTCCTAGTAGTGTCAGTACCTGACACCACAATTTCACTTGGACACACAGTAGAAGGCTGTGAGGTCTTCATTGCAGGTAAACAAAATACTGTTCTTCTGTTTCAAATTAACTTGACAAATTAGAAATATAGGCCGGGTGTGTTTCCATATAAAATTCTTTCATTTTACATCTTGAAAATATCTATTCGCATCATAAAAATGAAAACATCGTCTCATGCTCTGTGCTCTTTTTTGCCCCTCAGTGGGTGCTTTGTATGTAAATGAATTCACATTACATATTTCAAATGTAGTGTGTGTGTGATGGGAGGATGTTTAAGGCCAGCAGGACATTTGCAGCATATTCTGTCAAGACATCAGTGTAGGATCTGCTGAGTGCATCTCAAGCAGCTCAGTGGATCTGACACACAGTCTCATCCTGATGACACTATCTGTTTAATTTCTGGTGTTACTGTAGGTATTACCCAGGTCAAAGTCTCGAGATAATAGCTGTATTATGTAACTCTTTACATTAGCAGCCAAACATGCCGGCAAGAGATGTGTTCAAAGTCCATAAGTTTTTATTATGCAAAAAATGTAAAATCACGTCAGTAAATATCTTTGTACAAAGTATGGAAAAGTCTTTCCTACAGCTTCAATTTGGCTCATTAACAGTACAAATGAGTGTTTAATTAATTTCATTTTCTTGGCAGAAGAAATAATTAAACATGAAATTCATTTTCATTAATTTGCCTTTTTTTATTTAAATATTTTTAGGGGCATTTTGTGCCTTCTGACAGCAGAAACATGACAGGAAATGAGGGGAGTGATAGAGGACTGACATGTGAAAAACGTCTCCAGCCAAAGTCAAACCTGGAACGCTGCAGTTCATGCTGGGCGCTATAACCCGTCAGCCACCCAGGCGTCCCATTTCTGTCTTTATAAGGCAGCTCAAAATGTGTTCCATGCAGCAGATGTTTCATTCACAGTTTGTAACCTGGAAACTTAGGAGCGCAGGTTTTTCTCTTTTTTTTTTTTGGAAGTCACTGGCCTGTAGTTGCCATGCAGAGCGTTTTTTTTTTAGGTTTCACCTTAAAAGGTTTATTTTTGAGGTGAATACTCTATGTCTACGTTTTGCCGTACAAATCACATTGCTTAAACTATTTATGGGCGAGTCAAACCAGCAAGGGTACACGTCTTCCTGCGTGCATCACACACTGATTAATGGGTGTACTGTCCCCACACACTCTGAGGTCACAACAGAACTGGGTGCCTTTCGTTGATGGATACATTGACAGCAGGGAAAGGAAGAAACTTTCACTAATATCACTGTGTTTTTGGTAATGGCAGCCTGTTTTAGTGGTAGGGATGTAACAGAACACGGAGGTCACAGTTCAGCTCATACCCCTGTTTAGGAGTCACAGGTCAGACTCCAGAAAAAACAAATTCATAGGGACTTGTTCCTTTTCATTTATTTTACAAATATCAAATAATGAATTATAAAATACTAAATAAATGTCAATCAAATCAAATAAAACACGCATTTGGGGGGAGTGTTATAATTTATTCCACCCTGCCGTCCAATATGCATTAGCATGTTGGATGTGTTTGCATTTACAGGCCCCACAACAGTGAAGCATCACTGGCATTTATATATCCTTCACATATGAAAGTAGATGCACCCATGTCAAACGTTGTAAACATCACTGCCCTCATACTTCCATGCGACCTTTATGATGGCATAGATACAGCTAATAGATGGCACCAAAGGGAAGAGTCAAAAGTTTCATACAAAAACAAATGTAATATTGTACCTTTAAACAGAGGCAGCGCTGTAGACTGCAGTGGTCTGTGCAGCTAGTATGTATATATCCAGACTTGTAGATGGAGAATTCTTTTCACTAATTTTACTATATATAATTATATATTACCAGTTGGTTCCAATTGGCCATTATTTCACTTTCTTTGTCGTCTAACACGGTTGTATCTCACTTGAACTAGACTACACTGCCTCCACAATCTCGGGTGATACTGCCCCCTTTCATCTGTATCCCTGAGCATTCAGAAAGTGTTCATAAATACGGACAAAATGAATATGGACAGAAGGCTCAGTCTGTCCTCCATATGAAACGTTGAGCGTAAATGAGCCCTTAGACACAGCTCTCTCTCTCTGTTGCTGTTATAGCTGACTGAGGACCCCCAGGCAGGTCCATCAGCTTCGGGGTTTCATTTGCGCTCGTCATAGTGTGACTGACTTGCACGCCAATCCACTTGTGCTAACCTCAGCATATGTTGCTAATGGCAAACAGCTGAGAGTTTCAGGACGGAACTTACACTGTGGTTCCACATTACATGCATCTAAACACAACAATTAATATCAGTACTGTCCAATGAATTCAAAAAGTTACTCTGGCATTTAGGAATGCATTACCTTTTGCTGCATAACTCTTAAGACTACTCCTACTGATGATGTTTAGGACAAGGTATTCTGGATATACTCTTTATTTAACATTGGTAGTGACTAAAAATGACCCCAGTGACACAAATGACTGAAAGAGTGTCATATATCTGAAATAGAAATTCTGCTTTTGTGAAAGGAGCAAATTAAGGTGATTTAAGAGTCTGATCAGGAAGCCTTCCAGACTCCTGGTGGAGATATTCCCCAGAGATGGCCCAGGGTTAGACGCAAAACACGCTGGTAGAAGTATACATTGTATCTGGCTTGATAATACCTCAGTATCATCATCAGAAAGAGCTGTAGAATGTGGAGGCGTAGACGAACATTGTGGCTCCTTTTCTACTGCTGATGCTGCTGACAACACTTCTCGTTGTCGTTGTGTTGAAACTTAAGCAAAACAATTGTATTTCAAAAAGTGCCTTTTATAGTACAAAAATGAAGCCTAATACTTCAGCTGCTTGGCTTCAAATCACACCTGGT
Organism: Cephalopholis sonnerati; assembly: GCA_019142605.1. NCBI lineage: Eukaryota > Metazoa > Chordata > Actinopteri > Perciformes > Serranidae > Cephalopholis > Cephalopholis sonnerati. The sequence goes on from JAGQAX010000001.1 coordinate 12,879,404, forward strand.
TTTATGGATGATTTTGGAGAAACATTTCCTGGAGCCACCATGTACTGTAAAGCAAAGTCTGACAAATCAGCTGTGCATTCGTTTGGTCAATGGTATTGTGGTTTTAAATTGTGGGCCGGCTTTGTAAAGCTTATTTAATGGTAGAGAACAGTCTTCATTCATAGGGAACAATCCAACACCTGAAACTCCTCTGGTCAATAAGGAGAGCCGACTGACAGATAAGACATTCTTCTCCTTTACACAACAAATGTGGTCTAATGCAGCTTCAAGCAGAACAGGCATGATTTTTGGATTCCACTTCCTCTCTGGAGCTACAAAATACAGCTGCTTACTTACGCTCTTCAAAGAAAGCAGTGTGTACTGTGTGTTTAACCTCTGTTGTGGAATATAATAAAGTATGCAGCAATGTGCGGTATTGTGCCTGTGAGACTGTGATCCATGAAGGAGAGAGCATTATAAAACCATCATAAATGAAAAGAGGCTGCAGATAAGAGTCCCTAAACACTGCTGCTTCTCTCCTACTATCCATAATCATTGAAGAAACGGTGCATTACACAACGTCCAAACACAATACAGCCCAAACACTTGGTCATTTAACCTTGACTTAACATCTAATTCCACTTACAGGGGATAGATATTAGCTGTGTCATCCAGAGGAGAGGAAAGCAGAATTTGTTCTGCTGTTTGAGATGAGTAATCTTTCCCTTTTTTCCTGGGGAGGAAACTGAGCATCACATCAAACGGCATGCTGGCATTATTCAGTTTAATCTCATATGTACATATTCTGCACTCATTTCTAATTTGTACATTTTACTTAGGAATTTCAAGTGCTATCATTTATTCTTCATCTTATCATTTCAGATTATTTGTATATTGTCTTAGATTCGGCATTTTCATCTCTTGCTAAGTTGTACTGCTGGTATTTTTAACACCAACATAATGGTGCAATCATTTCTCATGCATTTATATTCTGGGAGAAGCTGCATCAGGCAGCTCATTTGAGCATCTGAGTAATTAGGGCATCTCTACAGGGTCTCAAAGGCCAGATGGAATGCTTTACTTTATAATTAAGGATGATGATTGTGATGTCATATGTAAACCACATAAAGTGCAGCTTACTTCTGTTTATTCTTTATTCGCACTTTTTCATACACTCATTATTTAATTATTTACTGCTTCAACAACACAATTTGCTGCAGTTTAGTTGGTTGTTAGACAACCGTTAGGGCCTGTTAGTGCCAATAAGTGCTTTGTATTTTGATTCAAAATCATTTACTGTCCTCAGGTCATACCATATTCCTGTTACTGTCATGATATATCAACATACACTTGTAGATTTTGCTGTAAAAATCATGCACATATTTGAAGAGCATAATGAAGCATACATTACTGCTTTACTTCCACTCCATACCCACTCTTCATATCATGTTAAGTGTGCCCTGTACTCTTGTGGCCCTGAACACAAAATACTCTTTCTATTTAGAAGTCCAGATCCAGGTATACCAAAGCAACATTAACTCTCGAACTTCCAGACACTATCCACTTGTTTTTCAGTCCAACCGATTCAACTTAAACAACCAATAGCAAATAAATCTCTGAATATAGGTTGCAGTAATGCAAACACATGAGGGATTGTATGTGACTGTGGTTGAAGTAGTTCAAATAACAGTGTTTGGTTAGTGATTGGCTGTGATTGTGTGACTGAGCTATGTGATGGCTGGCTTTAAAGGCCAGCAGTGTGCATGATGTTGGCCTGGCAGTGCCAGTCCAGGCTGCAGATGAATAACAGATGTTGGCTGACAGGCAGGACCATTTGTCATTTAACTGTCTAAGCAAAACAGGCCGGAGGGTGTCACCATAAGTCAATGTCACAGGCTTGGACGGCAAGGAAGGGATCCAAACATTTCAATACTGTTTAACCCCTCTCTGCTTTGTACCATTGTGTCTCTGATGACCATCGCCTTGGATCAGTGTGGCATGCTGTGTTTGCCTTGCCACCCCCGCACTATCACTGTGGATACTCACTCTTCTTCTATGATAAGTGGCTTGATGTCTCATAGATCTGTATCTGTGTCCAAAAGTGAATTCATGGAGATCAGTTAAAAAGAACTTGCTGAGCATATATTGCCTCGCATCAGAGTTGGTCTAATAGTTAGGATTCCCTGTTCTTTTTACTTCCCAAGGCTCTGTTTACACCTGGTATTAACATGGGTCTTGGGTGATTGAATTACAAGCATGCAGCTCTGAGAGGATGTACCCAGTGCGTCCTCAATGCATCTTGAGATCCTACACCCAGAGATTTTCTGGACAGCATATGGCCACATTCTCTCAGCAGGGTGTACTAGGCTTGGGCAGTATTAGGGTATCACAGTCATGTAGAAATCCTGACCGTTGATTTTATGTATCATCATCTCTCCCTTTGAAACTAAGTGCACATCACACGCCACCAGGGGTCAGTCTCTGGTCTCTACTGGTGAATAGGCAGCCTAGCTGACAGACACCACGACCCAGAGTGGTGGGAGTTGGGGATAACATCACCGGACTCAGCCAGTCCTGTCTGTAGCTGGAAAGTAAGGGTAAGAATTATAACTTCCTCTCATTTTGTGAGTTATTATTGTTCAACAATTAGACTGAAAAAGCTAAGAGAGCTTGTGGAGTGAGTGGGGGGTGGGAGGGCTTGGGCCACACAATAATACCATTTATCCTTGTGAAATTCCAGTAAGGCATGAAGGTATGAAAAAATACTGTAGATACCACCAAAGCCTAGTGTGTGTCTTAGATGTATTGGGAGACCTGGATACAGCATTGGTGGTGGAGCCCCATTTATTCCTATGAAAGTTGAAAGCACATGAAGCCAAGGAAGATTTATTTCCATGGTATGAAAGTATCCGGATGATTGGTGATGCTTCCGCATAATTGGGCCCATAGAGCAAGCGCACATGGCCAAGCGTCAAACTTCTGCCAGCCAAGGGGCTGACTTCCGGTTTAGTGCTCTGCGCATTTGAATAAGGATAAAATAATTTAATCTTGCAGCTCTTTTAGACTTTCAAAATGTTATCAGGCCAAATGAATTAAATTCTAATGGTGGAACTAGTCATTTCCCTGGAGTTGTTACACTGGGAAAAAAAAAAATCCACTGATCTACAGATGTCTCTTTCCAAATGTAAGTCTATGGGAGGAAGTTTTTGGGCTCAATGACATCATGTGATGGACCCCATAAACTGCAGTACCACTGTGTACCCTGGGCCAAATTGAAGGACCACCTCCTCAGCAGACATCCTTGCTTATCAGACTCCCTGCTGGATAAGCAAACTTTCTGTTGCTGCTGTTACACAGGTTAGATACAGCGCTGCAGAGGCGCCTCCAGAGCCGCTGTCCTCCCAGCAAACAGTCAGGTCAACATCTACCCGGTTAGCATGAGTTAACACAGCAGCAGTTTCAACAACCTCACTCCAACACCAAAATGGCTTAACTGTGTAGTTACACCTGTTAATAACAGCATCACGCGGCAAATGTCACCTGACTAACAGTTAGTCCTTTTACTGTGTGTTTGCAGGTGGACTCTAATCAACTGTCCCTGTCCCTCACACTCCTGCAGCAGTAGTCTAATGATGATGGAATGAATGATGTAGGTTTTTATTTGCATATAGATTGGGAAAGTGAGAGTTAATCACAAGTGGTCACTTATAACACATGTGGAGACACTTGTTATCTGATCACCCAAGATGCATGTTAATACAAAGAACATTTAATGTTTTTCTCTGCTACACTGTTCCCCTTATTACACAGTAAAGTAGACTGTTCTGAATACAATCACTGTCAGTCTGTTATTACTTTCTGTAATCAGCTGCCCCAGTATGCACAATGACACTGATTTTAACAGTGCACTGATTTTTGCCATGCTTTCAAGCACTTGCTTTCATGACACTAAGATTTACCACGGCAGTTTAAGCACTTGAAATGGAATCTTAACTGTAAATCGTGATATTTTACTAGCGTGAAATGCATATGCAGTTAAATTAAACGCCATAATATTCAGTCCTTACCCAGCCCCCACCTCTGCCAAACAGCTGCACTGCCTGGAGGTAGTTAAGAGCCACAGCAAATGCCAAATTGACCATTAATAGTCAACCATAATAAAAAGCTCGGTTGTCTCGTGATGAACTGTATTTCGGTCCCTTCATTGGCATTGTTTTAATAAATGTCAAAAAGCTAATACCAGACCAAAGCTGTGAAATGCATACATCCCCGGGTGGTTCATTTCTCCAGGCTCGGTGGCGGCATTGTTTTTGATGTTCTCCGGAGAATGATGGCTTCTTTTATTACCAGACAACAGCACAACAGCATTCCTCATGTTGACAGGACTCCATATTCACCTCAGCGCTCTGGGGGCTCAACTCGGCCATTTCTTCTGGAGCTCAGCTCAAGGTCACCATCTCCGCTCGCACAAAAGCTTTCTCCCAGTTGTTTTGTGCAACTGCAGCCAGATGCACTTAACTACATTTGGATTTTGTCCTCTCTCCCTCCCCCCTCGCAGCATGATTGCATGTTATTTCGTGTCGCTGTCATAAAGCTGCCTGTGAATAACTGTGACAAAATCCCCACCGGGAAAAAAGCAACAAGACATCACGCCAGAGGAGCCATGATGCAAACAGCCGAATCCCTGCGAGACGGTCGGCCCTGCAGCCACACAAACCACTGCATCAGTCAAATGCCTCCAACAGCTAAATCTAACCACAACTACCCCACTTTTCCATACCCATTAAACCTTATCCATCCTACAATAAGGAAACTAGAATTACCGTCTCGGGGTTGTATCCCTCTGCCAACCTGTCAAGTTGCTGTTAACATCCTTGGCTGTCCTGACTCGTAATATACATAGTGAAGACTTTGAAGGAATTTAATAAAATGTATTAAGTTTATTTTTGGTGTAATGAAAATTATCACTATATTGACATATGATTCCAGTGATTAATTTCAAGTGAAAATCATGCTGTCTTCACTCAGAGATTGATAGAATGCTTTGTCACATGGTGAAATAATAGGAACTGACAGATCGCGAGATCACGATGTCACGCGATAATTTGCAGAAACACTGGAGGTAAAAAGACATCAACAAACAAAGAAAAGATTTCTCTACCTGCCGGGGGCCACAGACTTTGACGTCATGTTGTTGTAGCGATGTGAAATACGCTCCGGAGTTTTCATGGGTGTTTTTATTTTGAAAATTGACCGGATACTCTCGTCTTTTCTGCGCCTGACTTCCTGTTTGACTCATTTGGTCTGTGGAAATTGACGCGTTGTTGCGCGGTGTCTGTCAAAAAATAGACATATTATATATATATATATATAATATATATATTATATATAGACATGTATTTTTAGTGGAGCGGAGCGCCGAGCCGCTTCTGGTGGAGCAGTTTACATTGACTTGAATGGCCGTGATTAGCTCCGGCACCCGCGCCGTGGCTGAATCGCGCACGTGACGGATCCAGTGGACATCCAGTGGTAAGCCTGTGCAAAGTTTTGGGTGACCCAGAGCGGTATAGCAGTAGGATACTTTGATCTTTTATTCTGTGAGGCGTGGCTATAGCTGAGAGCTACTTTTAACTTTTAATGATAATGTTGTGAATATCAATCCAAAAAACTTCAAAATGAAGGATGCACACCATCGTGCCATGCACAAGCCATATCCGAAAGCTCAGGTTGATCTGACAAACAGAGAGATATGCGAGCCACAGACACACAGACGCTTCTTGCTTTATAGATAGATAGATAGATATCCTTATATCTATCTATCTATATATATAATCAGATCATTATGATGTCACAGAGAAGCTGACCTTTTGGATATAAAAATGTCATCATGACATCATTTTATGCTATTAGACATTTGAGTGAAATTTTGTCATAATTAGTGCATGAATTCTTGGGTTACGGCCAAATTGCGCATTTTGGGAGGTCACATTGACCTTGACCTTGATCACCAAAATCTAATCAGTTCATCTTTGACTCAAAGTGGATGTTTGTGCCAAATTTAAAGAAATTCCTTCGAGTCGTTTCTGAGATTCCACGTTTATAAGAATGGGATGGACGGACAGACAACCCAAAAACATAATGCCTCCAGCCTTGGCTGTCGCCAGCACTAAGGCAAAATGAACAATATTATCTCTTCACAGACAGCTGCCAAAAGGATATTAATAGAATTCAATTGCAGAAGAGATTGGACACAGAGATCCTGTTGTGTGCGGTTAATAAGAGGCAGACTCTGTCGAGAAGGCCAGCTCTAATGCAGTGTTATGAGGAGGAATATATAGAAATGGAAGGGAGAAAGACATTCACAGTTTGAGCATTGATCTGACACAATTATCCAGGGTGACATACAATGAATAAGGGATAGAAAGAAAGAAAGAATGAAAGAAAGAATGAGTGAGTGAGAGAGAGAGATGGGATGAGAGAGCAAACCAAGGTTAAAAAGAACTTTAATGAGAGAGAGAAAATAAGAGGCAGAGACAGACCTCAGCAGTACATCACAGCTGAGGATTGGTTGTTTCCTGAGGCTTTCAGTCTCGATAAAATCTTTGACTCTGTTTTTCAAAACCTCCCAATTTACTTTTTTAAATTAGTCAAATTTCCGCAAGAAAAGTTTGTATTCTGGACACAGCTGAGTGGGTGAATACTGAGTTCAAGACCAAATAACACAAAGAAGGATGCTATGCTGTGTAACGCCCGGCCTTACCCACCTTCCTTTGCCTGTGCTGATGGCTACCTCTCTGACGTGCTGCGGCTCATACGCATGTGGTGTCCACGTAGATGGCGTTGCTGCTGCAGCGCTGCTACCCTCAGCCCTATCTCTCTACATTCAGAGTGTGTCATATAAAAGCCACATAAAAACTTTGTGTTAACAAATAAAGTGTTTCTGTCCACAGAAATGCTAGAGCACTATTGAACTGAAACGGATATAGAGTTAAAAATGAACACTTACATTTTTTAATGTCATGTTGTGACATTCTACAAATATAGACACTGAAAATATTAGTCAACAGATCATTTTCATTATCTATTTCTCCTGAGAACCTTGTGCGTCACGCGGAAAAAATAGTCAAGACTCAGGAATAGGGCTACAAAATGCACTGTTTTTATTGTCATAATGATGTCAACTTGCATGATAATCACATCATGAAAGACTGCAATACTGCACTATTTTGTCTGACAACTGCCATGCTCTTAACTTTCTGGCCAATCAGACAGAGCACTCACTGTTAGGCATCATCCAATTAGTGAGAATTTACACATGTGCAAGATGGTATATTGGACTAGTGCTACCATACTATTATGCATGGGTGAAGGAGGAAAGTGTGACAAGATGAGTGCAGATGGAAGCGGGAATGCCAGAGAGAATCTGGTGGCACATCAGCCGCTGCTCACACAGGCACTGATAAATAAAACACATCACGGTCATGCATGACTTTTGGCAAATATATTGATGTGGTTTCTTGCCAAGAGTTACATGAGAAGATTTATACCACTCTCTAAAACTGTAAATGTGAAATACCAGCAGCAGCTAACTCAGCGTAAACACAAAGGAACAACTTACCTGGCTGTGCCCAAGGGTACCTTAAACTGCTTAAGTTTCTGGAGATTTTCTGACCAATGGACAGAGCCAGGCTAGCTGTTCTGTCATTTCAAGTATTTAAACTAAGCTAAGTTAAGCTTTGTTTATTCTTTCGTGAGACACCATGGCACTGGCCTCCATAGATGACATGCGAGCTACAAGCATGCACAGAGCTGTTAATGCTCAATGTGCTGTTTGCTGTGAATGTACAGTGTACACTGTTGTCTTTACGAGTTGTTCCTGGTGGCAAATGTGTTTCCCCATTGGGAATTAATACAGCGCTCTAATCTAATCTAATATGCCCCGAAACACCAAGGTGCATACACACAAAATATTCTGTGGATACGCAAAAAGTCAACAAGGAAGAATGTTACTGGAAAAGTAGGCTGCTTGGCAACAGTTAAAACCAGACATACAGACACAGACGTACTGCCAAACATTGCATTTGTGTACTGTAATTACTACTGTCACCTACCTTTAAGTCCAAATTATGTTATACCCGGGTTGCCACTCTCTCCATGAGACCGAGACCTTTAGCTTCTTATGTCCCGCGAGTGGTGGGCTATTTCTCACCAATAATTTCAAGAAATGTGACTGTCCCTGTCATCTCTTTATACAGGGCTGTAAGAGATGTACTTACAGGCAAACCCGCATTGGCAAGTCTTCCCTTGAAAGTGTTCGTGTTGCACTGAAAGCACAGTGCCTGTAGTGGGTGTCTAGTCACAAAAATTCAGAGGTGCACAACCAAGCACCATGACAACTTTCAGAACCTTTGGGCTCAAAGCAAAAGACATCATTTCATGGCATGCAAAACTTGCGGCGGGGACCAAACCAGCATAAACCAAGCTTTCGCCAGCTGTGGCAGTACCAGTCTTTTCATCTAAGTTTGGGCAAGGAAACAAGGGTATTTTCCAAAAAAAAATGCTAAACATTTCCTTTCATGTTATGTTGCTAGACAGAAAAGTAGAAGAAACACCTAACATTACATTGCAGTATTTTTAAAGCCACAATATGGCATCAAAATTGCAGTTAATTTGGCTCAGGAAACTGAACATTGCAACATTCACAAAGGTAGAAGATGTTGAATTGGAGTTCTGTCCACCTCCTGTATACTGATGTAGTTTCACTGCAGGTTGTTGAAGGCTGAATGTGATCACATGTTTGACCAGGTTACCATCCATTAACACCTTGCCTCTTTCCCCAGAGAGTGCAGATTGACATCATTGTAAGTGTCTGCATTTTAATTTTTTTTTTTTTTTCAAATTGTTGCTCTTGATTAAGCAGATGCAATTTATATGAATCCTCTGAGCCCAATTTGGCATGCTGAATTGCTTTCACTCTTCGATTGTCAAATGTAATGTTTCTTTGCGGTATAGTGCTCCATTTAATTTAATCAGTGCTCAGCCTGTACATTGGGTTAATTATTATGTGTTGTAGCATTGACTCACTCGCCCGTCCCTCTGCTTATCTTTCTCAGTTAGTCCAGGTCACGTGGTCTCCTCTAAAAAAGTGGAACTTTTCATTCTGCACTGCCTACAGAGAAGCCCAGGCACAGCACAGCATCTTTTACTGCAGCAGCCACTCTGTGTTCACCTTGCTTTGCGCTCATTGACTTTGATGTAGAAAAAGTTGTGGAAGTCTGAGAGATGCAGAATCGTGTGAACAAGTTCCCCCAGCTGACTCGACTGTGAGGAGACAAAGCTGAGGGAAGCCATTACAAGGCAGAGGTCAGGACATGAAACTAAAGCCATCATTATTTCAACTTGGGGAAAAAACAATGTGCAAAGTTTAAAGTGGCTTACTCTTCTCTTTGGCTCTTATTTGTTTGACAAAGCTCAGAGGAAGCTGGCTTGTTTCTGGGGGATTAAGGGGATCCTGAATAGGCAGGATTACAACTGTTTGTAGTTATTATGTGATATTTTAGGGAACAGGGAGGCAAAATAGTGAAGCTGCCAACAACAACAACCATTGGCAAACCTCGGAAATAGATTTTGCTTGTGTTGATGAGTTCTTGGTGAGACTCGTATCTATATTAGACACACGGGGGCTAGGAGGAGTGAGCTGCAGCATCAATCATCATGAACATAAAACCAAACACACACCTTCAGGTGCTTCCCTGTGGCCCATCATATCCTAACAAACACGGCAGTCAGAAAACATCTTCACCCAACTCTGACTGAGAGCATGGCAAGGGACTTCTAACTTAGCATATAAATGAGATTGGGAATTTGATTAAGTTTGTTCTTGAATATAAGTATTACCTCTCTGAGTTTATTGAGTAATTGCATGTGGATGGCATGTCCTCATGGTGCAATGTGTGTGGGGGGGTTGAGAAACACAAACATACACACAAGTTTGATATACAAGAATACACACCTTTCTTTCTCCCATCATAATAACACAGTCAATAACTGCATCGGGGCTATTTTGTTTGCTTGATTTTGTGCCATTCAGTCCTTATTACATCTGCATTCATTCGAATTTTTGGATATTTATCCATGTATTTGCATAGATAGTCAAGTGGAACACAAGGCGAAGTACATGCAATGCCTTATAAATTAATAATTTAAAAAAATGAAGTTAGGAGCATCAAGGATCATACTTCCGCTAGCTTGATTTCTTGCTATCAATACCAGCATTGCCATTTCCTGTAATGTAACACCAAAAGCTGAGTCTGATAATAACTTACAAAGAAGGCAAAATGATGAAGATGCAGCTTAGACTTGATTCGAGAGCTTACATTTTGGCAGCAGTGGGCTGTCTTGTCTTTGTCTAGTGGTCCAGCAGAGGACGCAGTTAAAAATTCACAGTGAGCTTGATCTAATGCATGTCCCATTGACCTACCAAGTTAACTAAATAAAATGGAGGACACAAGCCAGCAAATCCACGCTAATCGAATAATCACCACAAGGGGAGCATCTTAGAAGCAGTGTGTGGAAGGATTTTGGGTTCTACGGTGTCTTATAGGCCACTCCAATAAAAGGCACTATAATTTTTTTTACGAGTTTTCTTTTAGAATGTTTCCATGTATGTAATTACCATTTGTACTTTTCACATTGAGCCCATTTACAACCCATCCTCATTTACTCACCTTGTCTTTCAGTGCTTTTCCTCTCTATAATCTAAAAGCTACCTCATTGGCCGATTATCGAATTATGAAAATATTTCCAATACTAGTCACAGTAATGTAACTGCAGTATAAACCAGTGAATTAAGAAAAACGAGCACAGACAGCTTTGTGGATGTGAGTGGATACTGATCAGTGACGGTGACAGATCTTCCCAATGGCGGCATCAAACTTGATCGCTACAACAGGTACCACTTTATCTGGCAGTCTGGCAGTAACAGAATCTGGCTGTAAATAGTATGATTAAATACCCTGTTTTTCCTTTACTAAATCACGTGCAAACAGCTATTATATCATTTTGCACTCTCCAGCTTACACTCCTTGACATACAGTTTTATCAGTTATAAGTTGCTAAATTTGTGTACATGGTGTCCACCTTTAGTTGCACTTGAAAAATCAATCTGAGCACTGCTGATGAATCCGAATTGACCAATCCTAAATCCGGTCCTCCTTAGTTACTGTTGGACAAGCTTGGCACAAAGAAACATGGCAATGCTTGTTTTGTTTAGATGGTTTTAAGGTAGTCCTGGGAGTCAGGCAATATAGCTTCAAGAAGCCAACTACAAGGACTTGAGTATGTCATGAAAGGTTATATTCACAATGTTAACTGCTATGAACAAGGCAAAATGAGCACAAATTGAGGCTTCCGGTCTCAATGAAAAAAAGGACAAGTAGAGACCAAGAATGACAAGACAGTCAACATTGCTCCTCAACTGCCAAATATGTGTCCCCTTTTCCCCTTCTGGGGATCAATTTACTACTGAATACAGACCATGATGCTGACCTCACGTCAGTCTCTCTTTACTTTACAGAGTTCCATTAGTTACTTCAGGTTGGCACATAGCCTTCTGGAGATAATATTAACAAAGTAATGTTAACGTAGATCTTTTCTGGCTAGCGATGACTCATGTTATCTTTCGAGCAACCAACCTATCTGTCTTTTTCCAAATCTCTTTACATAACCTCGTAAATGAGAAGGAAACAAACCTGGCTGATGTTGTCTGTCTGAGACTAAGGCTAACTCCTCTTGATATCGCTATATATTTTGCTATTAGTAGCTAAATTAAGATGCAAATCTATACAATGCAATATGTTGGAGAAGGTTGTGACAATCCCCAAGCCATCTTAATTTAACCATCTCTAAAGTTTGGTTTTCCTTACAGCATAGATGAGCCTAGCACATAGTATATTGAAGTATAACAGGAAAGGGTAAAGTCAACCAAGATTTTGTCAGGTTCCAAGACTGCTCATCTGTTATTGGAGCACAATGCTAAAAAAGGGGCAGGACTTGGTAAGGGCTAACTGTTACTTTTTAAGCACACAATGAATGCCTTGATAGTGAGTTGTGGGTTAGTGGGCATTTAAATCATGATGTTGGGCTCAGTGGTCAATGACTGTCTGCCGTCAGCAATGGACATAAGCATCATGTATTAAACCAACCCAATCTACAATGACAACAAATCTAAAGACTTACCCGTTAGCTTGCCACCAAAGTAACAAGTGGAGCAACATTAACTGCACAACCTCATCTGAGTGCCTACTTTTCACCACACTCATCCTGAGAACCCTCACCAGAGGCTCATAAAGGCTATCACCCATAAAATGGCAAGATTTATATGCAAGGATATGGGGCCCATTGCCATTGAACTGGAGCAATACATAAAATCCTAAGTCACAAACTCAACACAGTGCAGTTGTACGACACCACATGGGACTTCACTCATGAATGCTGAAATCACCTTCAATATGAAAAGCTAAACATTGAAGGGGAACACCAATTACATTAAGAATTCCAATATGTTATCTCTCAAAGCCAGAAACCAGGGAAAAGAGTCTCAAACTTGTGATGTCATCAAGTATCAAGCCTGGAGCTGCTCCACAGACAATGAATGAAATTATTTTGTGGACCCACAGAATTATTGTTTTCTCTTTTAAACCCCAAATGAGCTATATTCTATTGAAGTTTTCCCAGTGCTAACAGATAACTGCACCCATATGCTTAGAGCATTCCCTTGGGTGTTGTCAGTGACCTCTATCTTTCACAATTTTTTATGGAGCAGTGCCAAACTTTATACCCTGTAGCATCGCAAATTTGAGTTTTAGAACTCTAGTTTTTGGACTTGGGAGAGAGTTGTTAATGTTTACTATTATTTTTGGAATGTCTTAGACTATAAAAATAATGTAGGAATTTTGAAAATGAGTGTAATTCCCTTTAATATTTTCATCTGCGCTATAAGTGAGGATATATTGCATATTTTTTCTCTCAGTATACAGTAAGACAATAGGGATAGGGAAATCAAAAAAAGTAATTCAGTTAGGAGATATAGATAATAAGAAAGGTAATTCAATTAGACAGTAAGACAATAAAAGTAATTCAATTACTTAATCAGATAATAAGACTAAGATGATTAGACCATCAGCTAAATTAAAGTAAATAATGAATACTACTTGCTTGGCTGTAAACTGTTTATGTCATTAGTGATTGTTTCTCAGCATTTTCTTGGGTGTAAATATCTTATGAAAGCCCCTATCATTGTCCACAAAGGATTTCTTTATTGGTATAAATGTCAGTAAAAATATCAGATTTTTTTCATCTATCATTTTGGTGACATACATCAGAGAATTCTTCACATTGACCAAATAGTACATGATCATTTACACTGAGACAGTATATTAAGATTGCTCTATAATGTAGGACTGACTGTGTATTGAGATACTGTGGGCAAATGTCATGTAACTTTGTTTTATAATAGCTTAGCAACCAGTGGCCAAGTTTGGACATGCATGTAATGTAAACATCACGATCCCCAGGATCATCTGTGTGGGTGAACCACTGCTGTATTCTCAGCACTATACTCCCTCATTAGCATCAAATAGCACCCTATGTCCCAAAAGTCTCCTCCAGCTCGCTGCTGCTGTTTTCAGACTCAACTGTGAATTGTATCAAAGCAGATTGCCACCTTCATTCTCTACCCCCTACCGCCCCCAAGTAGCTAGCAATTAGCTAGCATTGTGGCTAAACTAATGATGGAAGCTTTCAAGTAAGAAATACAAATCAGAAGTGTCATTTCCAGCGGTGTGTCTGTGTGCGCGAATCGTATTTCAAACTCAGTGTGATCTAATTATGGAATGTTACATGATGAGAATGTCCATCATTTGAGGCAGGGGGATCTGTATGAGATTACACGTACTGGCCAACAGGTAGAGGTCCGTAGTTTCACTGGAGAGCTCCCAGTTGTGTGTACAGTATAAATTGGGTCCTCATTCAAATTTCGCTCTGGAAGCAATGTTAATAATGATTCAAAAAATTAAAATTCAATCAGCTCTCATCTGTACTAACTGTGTGGTACATGGGATCTGTGATGGATTTTTCCTTCCTACTGGCAGGAAACTAATGAAATATTTGATGTCTTACAGATGCTTCCGTTATGTGAGACATCATGCTTTTCTTTCCTTCATTTCTCAGGTGTCAGTAAGTGGTTTGGGGGCCTATGGGAGTCATCCACTGCTCTCATTAGAAACCCAGTTGTGACCTTGTCTTAGACATGTCATCTGGAACCATGCATTACTTAAAGGGCTCATTGATTGGCAGCAGAATCACTCGGCCTCTGGACATCGCCCGACTCCACCAGCCTCCTGCTGTTCAATTCCCTCCACATCAGCGCATCAGTCAATACGGCTTTCTATCGATAGGACACTGAGGAGAGAGGAATGGGTTTTCAACACCTGAACTACCTACTGCTACTGACAGCTGTCAGCATCTTTAAAAGATAAAATCAAACTTACAGAAAAAAACAATAACAGACTGAGCTGAAAACAACAGCCCACAAAGACGTCACAGATCCATGTTTTCCCATTAGCCTGGGTGTAATTACTTGCAGGCAATTGGCTGATGACGGTGATCAAATCAGGCAATTGATCATCACTGATCGTGAGCAAAGACAGGAGTGTGTCTGATTAAGATGAGCAACTGTTCATGTGCCTCGAACTGACTGAACCAATTAGGGCTGAGTTGTCCTCACCTCCAAACAATCAACACACCTCTGTTTTTTGGAGGAATTTAAGAAAACAGATTTTTCTTCTCTCCCCTTCATGGTTCGAGAGTAATCACGGCTTGAGACTGCATGCCACAATGAGATTACCTGTCTAAATAAAGTTAAATAAATAAAAATCCCCATATTGCAATCCTCATCAACACAACGTTAAAAGTTTCACAAACATTGTGATTCATTTGCTCCTTTTAGTTTAACATTCTACAAAACAGCACACATTACTCTTCACGGGCTAGTCAGGGCCCAAGAATATAGCATTGCGGCAACAACAGGAAATGTGTTTGGGACGAACAAAGAATCTTCCTCGGGACGCGTCCAGGACAAAAAAAAGCTTTAAATGTATGAAAAACTTTCATTTAGTAAATGACAAAAATTAATCGTGCAACTACAGAAGGGTGTGTCTTTGTGCTCCTATCACTTGGAGGAGAGCTAGTTAGCTTTTAGCCGCTGAGGTTGACAGAGCTAAGATCTAGCTGGACTAAAAGAGCTAACAGCCAGTGACGCTAAACACAGCAGGACTGAGAGTTTCTGTTTAGGGGAGTTTACTGCGACAGCACAACAAGTTAACATCAAATAAATGTAACATTACTAAAGTAACGTAATTCAGCCGAGTACAGTTTGGAGGTAAAGTTACTATGCAAAGTAATTTGATTTTGGTGTTAGAGACAGTTTCCATCAGAGCTTACGTGTTACCAAACTTCTGTCCAAGATGAAAGTATGTAACCAGATACATGTACTCCACTGTACACTGAAGTACACTGCGAAAGTAATTACAGAAACTAATTACAAACAATAAGAAACAGCAGCTAACTCAGATATAGTCTGGATATTTTTTATAATTGGGCTGTTAGTTTTAACTTACTAATCATGATGTGATTAAGGTCCAAATGTCACACTTGTTTTGTTTGTTTTTTTAAATCGTATTAATTGCGTGTTGCTATTTTGTCCCTGTGACGCACCCTTACTTATAGTCAAGTCGCAGCAGCAGCTTCCTGGATCCTGCTGCCACAGCGATGGAAAATAATGACACCACTGCACTTCTGAATGGCTCCTTTCACTCAAAACTGCCAGAATGCTCAGTTGACAAGTCAAAAAAAATATGCGCCTTGTGTCAAAAAGGATTTTAATATCTGCTTTTCCTGAAATCCACTACAACCTCTTCCTCTGTTTCTTGGGGGACAGGAAGTCTCGGTCGTGTCCACCACAAGTACTTAGGCGTTTTCCTGGACTCTGACCTCAGCAGGGACACTCACATTGAGCAGGGTGGTGAGGAAAGCTTCTAAACGACTCCAGTTTCTGACTGTTCTAGCCAGACACTGCCTACCCTACAAGGACCTCGTCACCATATACACTGCTGTGGTCAGGCCCGGTCTCGAGTATGGCAGCCTCCTCCTGGTGGTCTCCATCGCTGGAGAAGGTGCAAATAAGGGCCCTCAGGATCATCTCTAGAGGCTGTACCCTACCACTGCACCTCCCATCTCTTCACAGCAGGAGGGAGAAGGCAGCCACTCAGCTGGTCAAAGACATGACACATGTACAACTTCCACTTCATTGTTTGCTCCAACAGAAAAGAGCAGACAATACAAACAGACATCCACAATACACTAAACTGAATAAAACAAAACATGTTTTGGGGGTTCTTTTGTCATATAATGTTGTAGTGTTATATACCGTTGTGTTTATGGCATTTTAAATGTATGCATTGTTGTATCTAAGTGTATGAAATATTGTGTGTAGGAGTAGAGATGTATGGGTGCGTGTCTTCACATAAATATGTGGAGTTTTTGTAAATATTCATCTTATAGTGTAGATGACCTCAGCCAGATGGCCTGACATGACCCTGACCAAATTTGGATATGTGAGGAGAAGCAAATGTTCCCAGAACTGGTTATCTGAATAACAGGAAGCAACAACTTAAGTAACGGAAAGTACCTACGGTACCAACACTGCTTGTTTGCTAGACACTATAAACTGTCATGACGTACAAATTCTTGGGCTCTGTCTTGAGATTAAAAGACCCTCAAATGTGCAACTCTGTGTCTGAGCATCTCTTATTTAAAGTCTTGTTTATGCTGCACCATAATTGGCTAGTTGGCTGTCAATCAGACCAATGTCAGCTGGCGACTGCATCACCAAAGCAATTTTTTGGAGTGAGCGAATTGTCACAGACCTATGGAGGAAACTACATCAAAGAAGAACTACAGCATTTGCTAAATGGGTGCAGACCAGTTAATATCATGGAAGCCTCGGGTCTGAGGGACGTCCTCAGGTTGGTATCTTGTGACCAGTTATATGCGTAACCCTCAGTGGGAGCAATAGCCTTATACATGCAGGACCTGTATGAATCAGAGAGCGCAATTAAAGTGGAACTCCTGAAAAGCGCACAGTAAATTTCTTTGCATTCATTTGATTCCCAATCAAGACACTATGGTGAACTACTTTACCGTGTAAATATGGACTTCAAAACTCTTTTAAAATGGAAATAAATGGAATTTTAAACATGTGATAAAAAATGTGATTAATTGCGATTAACAATTAAAATTCATTGATTAACTGCAACAAAAAAAATATTGTGTTTTAAAATAAATCGTTTATCTTTTAGTGTGACTTTTTCTATAGGACTAGCAAAATAAATGTTTTATTTCACTAACATTTGATGGTGTTGTTATTGTAATAGAGAAAGCAGAGAAACAATACACTGAACTTGAAGTGTTTATTGAAGTGTCACAGTTAGGAAAGGCTGTGTTAAGTTGCATTAAATTACCTCTTCTGTTGGCTACTGTTTTAAGTGTAGATTAAGTCATCATGTACTTTGGCCACCAAATTTAGGGGCTTGGTGACCCATGGGGCCACTGCTTAAAACTACTGTCATCTATTCCTGCTCTTGTTTGCCGCTTTGGTATGGAAGAGAAGTTGTGTGATTGCAGTGTTATGCCTCCCTTTAAATTCGTCTGGGTTCTGAGGTGCATCTATTAAATTTAAAAAAAATCCCTGACTTGCTCTGAGAGGGGAGCACTGCGTCTTGGTGTACACACACAGTGCAACTGATTGAAGGAGAATGCCACTGATGGAAAATGTGCCAACTGCTGAAGGAAGAAAGCAGTAGATAAAATGGGAGAGATGAATATCCCATCAGCCCCAGGCATGGGATTTAATTTTCCTCTATGAGCATTTCTACCTCAGCTTGGGAAATTGATCATTTATATTCCCACACCAGGTGGAGAGGAAGGGCTTGTGTGCATAGCCATGTGTGTGTGCGCGTGAGTGTGTGTTACTGAGGGAGAGGCAGAGAGAGTAGAGAACGCATGAGAGCATAACTAACCACGCCGAGCCCAGAACAACGATTTACGGTGGCGATACAGTTGTTACTCAGTTAAATGATTCAGCAGTAACAGGATAAACAGAAAAACAAAACAAATATCAAACTGACAGTCTGACTCGTAGCCAGGGAAAACCAACACAAACTGACAGGTAGATTAACGCTGTCCTGCAGGCCGTTTAGCTCCAAACAATAATATGATCATATTAATCATCATGGCTCTTGATTGATAGCCAATCTTTCAGTCGATGTCTCTGTCATGCATCACATGCAGCATGGTATACATGCACATGCAATCTCTCCAGTCGCAGTGCTTCAGTTACATCACAGTATCACATCACGCCTCGGCTTGCTCTTCACCTACTCCTTCTCTCTGCGAAAACATAATGCAGCTTTTATGTACGATACTGCAGATACACGTGCACGTACACACATACAGCGTGTTCAATCATGTCTCTTTGTCAGCTTGCTGCTCATGAATAGACATCAGGTCTTGGTGGGCTGTGTGTACAGCGCTGTAGCAAACAATCTCTTCAGCCACGCACGGTGACATTAAGATCACTTGTCAACGACACACAAATACTCCCACGAGGCA
Source organism: Cephalopholis sonnerati (assembly GCA_019142605.1). Taxonomy (NCBI): domain Eukaryota; kingdom Metazoa; phylum Chordata; class Actinopteri; order Perciformes; family Serranidae; genus Cephalopholis; species Cephalopholis sonnerati. The sequence goes on from JAGQAX010000001.1 coordinate 12,898,112, forward strand.
GAACACAAAAACATATTTGCATTGACTCGACTGCTCAGCTGTAATACCTTTGAAAGCTTTAGGGCCCTGCTGGGAGGCAGAAGTGCTCAGTGTAGGTTTGAGATAATGACCTTGTTTATACTACGGTTTAAAACAATTTCACTGCAATGGTGGGAAAATAATTCACATTTTGAAAAGCACAAACAAGGTGTTAATATATACTTGATACCACACTTGAAAAATGTGTCAGTGCAACTAAAGCTGATGTTGCTTTTGTTCTTATACTCTGAGTTGTAAGAAGACATAACACAGAAAATTAAACATTAACAAGAATAGAGCAATAGATGCCTGGACTATCTGTGTTAACCAAAAAAAAAAAAAGATAAAGATTACAGCATTCAAAGACGACTCTCTGAGATGAGAACTTAAATGAAAAATATATGTATGCTATTTGAACATGCTATTGAATATTAATATATGCTGTATGAAGGTTTAACAAGCAAAGGCAAAATTTATAGTGTGGGGAAAAGCTGAGATTATACCATTTAATATGCATATCAGGGCTCCAGGCAAACTTTTTACATTGGTTGTACTACTGTGCCTTTATCATTTAGGTGCACCCAAACTTTTTTATTGCATCTATTGGTGCCGCAATGATAAATTTTCAGTGTTAGCTTTTTTGTTAGTCCCAGTACATAATTTCTTAACTAGGGATGTAACAGTACACAAAAGTCACAGCTCGGTTCATACCCGAGTATAGAAGACATGGTTCAGTGTGAGTTTGCTACAGTAGGAAACAAATAAATGCATTTGTTTTCAGTTATTTTGAACAGACAGGTGCAAGTGTCAAAGACAGACAAAATCCTCTTGCTGGGGATTTTGAGCATTTTGCCTACTGGCAACTTTGTTCAACTATTTTTATTACAGAAACAAGGAATTTTTCAAACTTTTCTGTATTACATTACTTTACTAAAAGCCAAAAAGTCACAAAGGGCTACAAAACTGAATAGCATTTTAGGCTTGGGGGGTATGTAGCTTTAAATACCTTCAAACCTTCCAGAAATTTCACCAGGGTATAAGGCTATATGAAGGTATTAGTGTGCAACCAGCAAGTTTTCTACTTTCCCCAAGCTGTCTCAGCTTTTACTGTATAATAAATACATAATAGAAACTCACAAATTGTCAAGAAGGGCGTATTTTAACAGATTTTTGTCTTATTAAACAAAGAAATACAACCATACACCTCCTAAAATCATATTTATCCTTTTGACCAAACCATGTCTACCTTAATTACCTCATCACTCACAGTAAAACTCTTGTTAGTCTACTGTTCCAACAATCACCTACTCTGGTTTGGTCGAAATGAACACCTATTTCAACAAGTTAATTGTAAACATAAGCTGTTTTCCCTGCTGTCTCTCTCCCCTGTGTCGCTGGATGCCTGTTTATAGTCCTGTACAGTTATCCCCCCCACCAACAGCTACCTGTTCCACCAGTACAGACCAGAGACTGACCTCTGGTGGTGGGTGCTGTGCACTACACACAATGGGTCCCATTCATGAAATATAGTAAATCTGTGAGTAGATTTGCACATAAAAGTCCTTGGAACTAAAAACCTACTCCGGATTCATGAACGCATTAGCATACATCCCGCCCATGAATAGCCAGTGATCACCGTATATGGAGGTGATAATAACTATGGATAGGTGCATCCTGTCAACCTGCAAACGTGGAGCAAAGAAAGGAGAGACTGAAGTTATTTTGAGTGAAGTGGAGTTGAGAAATACATTATATTTTCTTCTATTTGTAGTGACATGACTATTTCTTTCTAATAATTTTCTATTTTAGTATTTTAAATTTGGCCCATGGCATCAATTCTCAATTAAAAGTGTGTTGTTCGCCCTGACAACCACATTTGAATCAAGCCCCTGCCCCTCCCTCCTCAGCTTTCCTTGTGGCAGCCGCGCACAAATCAAGCACCCTGCAGAGCAGCATGAAGTCTCCCTCATCTGCTGACATAGACAGCCAAGTGACAATAGTGTTTGCCCTCAGTATCAGCATTCTTTGTCTCTGTTGTGAAGTTAAACCACTATTAAAACATTTTCATACAGGCAGTCTAATAGAGGCAAAAACCCACCGTTAAGTTTAACAACAAGTAAGATAGTCTAGCGTAAAACCACACTGTCTACCTTCAACTCCCTGTCGGATTTGGGTTCACCAAGTGCCCGCTGTGAGCGGAGACAGATGCCAAATTGCTTTCTCACATCCACTAGTCTTTTTAAACCAAAACTTGATTTGAAGTAATGTTTAGGTCTCACAAGTTGCATCTGTGACAGTTAAATCAAACACAAATGACAAGCAGTTTGGGTCTGCGGTGTGTAAAGAGGGCAGGGCATAATACGAAATAAAATTGTAATTTCTAATAATGACAAGCAATATTAATGTGCAATATCTTATTTACAGAAGCACCACAAGCAGTCAGCAGGTGTAGATTTTGTTAGTACCTACGAAAAGATCAATGCTGATAGCATATTGATGAATGCCAAAATACACGTAAATTTCATTCTGCAAACGGTTTACACACAAATGAATTCTGCTCATATTTCATGAATGAGACCCAGTTAGTTTAATGAAAAGAGGAGTGCCTGCATTTTTGATGCTGGTGAAAATCATACAGTCTGGATTTTTAGATACCCCGGTATACAGTAATATTGCCCAAACCTATATCTTTAAATGAAACCGAAAATACAAAATACAAAACATAGAATACAAAAAGAAATTACATTAAAGCTGCAAGCAGCGATGAACGGGCCCTTGCATGTTCACACACGGGGGTGCTGGTGGGACGCCAGCTGACGCGGCAGTTCATTCCTGTCAGAGTCAGACCCCTGCACGCTGGAGTTAGATGGCATATCCTTCAAATCACACTATGACATTTAATTTCGCCAGTAGGTGGCGCTGTAGTAATAACCAAGGTATTGGCATGTAGATGTGTTCAGGGCAGGACTGTCATCAACCCTGTGAAGTTTAGGTAAGACTGGAACATGCAATTTATCGCAGCTATTTATTTTAAAAATCGCAGTAAGCCAATGTGCGAATGAGGTTAATGAAGGGATAATTTGCCTTACTCTGCCTGTTGATTGGTTTAGACAGAAGTCATTACCTAAATTTAACCAATCCATTATCACAAAGGCAACACATAGAAGTGGGCGGGTCCCTCCATCGTCCTTCCAGGCTCTGTAATTGCGACCTTGCATTGTGAGTGGCTTTGGAGAACGAACAGTAAGAAGGTCTTAGCCGTGTAGCTATAATGCCGTTTACATGGATGTTTATCGTGTTTTTAGTTGTTCTTGGTTTTAAGAAAGATATAGGGTTATGTTTTACTCTCTGTGTGACTGCCAGTCATGGAAACTTGTTATTACTGTTCTTATTAAAAGGTAAACTTTGACGTTAGCTAGCTAATCCTGCACTGTCGTCTCTTATTTGATTAGAAGTGAGTTTGAAGATGCAAACTGCCAGCATTTTTGTTTTTGAGTGCAGTGTATGGTTTTGTTTTGCATGTGTTTTGTGTTGACAGTGCAATTGATTTATTTAGTACTGTGTTCTGTTCATCAGAAAATGGCATGCTTTACCTTACAAACTAAGTTTGCCACAGCTGATGATGAGGAGGTGGAGGGGCTGAGGCAGAGCGCTCAGTTGTTGGCTGTAAGTATTACAGTGAATGTGTTGGAGTTTGTGTTGTAGGATAACCTGATATCCTAAAATTCAGGACAGTCTCGACTTCAGGGCAAAACTGTCTTAAAAATTAACTGTTACAGTAAAAGATATTATGAAAAAGCTAAAACAAGAGTGTGTGTTTAAATTTGAAGGCAAAATTTCAAAGGAGACCTACCTTTGTGACACAGAAATATTGACAAATGCTATACTGAACCTTTTGTGTATTTTGGAGCCTTGCTAAAGTGTCATTCATTAAAAAAAACATAACAAAGATGGTGCAATGAGCTGCTGTTGTAAGTGATCAGCACAATATTAATAACAAATGATTAGACTTAGAGTGTGACAATTCTATTATTCCATATATTTTAATCCTTTTCATGTTTAACATGAATCCACGTTATAGTCACTGGTTCAGTAGTTTCAACATGAAAATGTGTGTGAGTGACATTGAAGTGTACTATGTCGTCAGAAATACTATTTGTTCCCAGTGAAGTATCATCTTATAGAGTGACTTTCTGACATCAACATTACTAATTTTCACCAAGGCTGACACAGGTCACCAAAAAAAATGTTTCACTCTGTACATATATATTAATGCCATTGGCTTAAGTATTTTTTTCCCATTCTGCTTTGACATCCTAAGAGTGCTTGAAAGCAGCAGGCATAAGGAGTTGGCTCCAGTTTGCCTTTTCCCAGCATGTTACATCACCTACAATGGTGTAGCGACACCGCTACATCATCCTCATCTCATACACCACTCTCTCTTCATTGTTGTTGTAGCTGACCAGGACCTCGCAGGCAGGACTTTTCTCAGCATATGTTGGTAACAGTATAACTGGCTAAAGGCTTGCATACCCAAAAATACTATATGTTTGCATGAGCATTGGCGGCTCTGCAAAATGTTGCAATGCAGACGTGCATTGTAGAAAATACTTAAGATTCTATATTTGGTATATTTGCAGCAGTAGAAAACATGTACAGTTTGGTTTGGATATTTGCACTGCAGTGTGTAAATGTCATTACCAGGGCTGTCTAAATAACGTTTTCGAATTTTGATTAATTAATCACAGAAAAAATAACTTGTTATGCCTTTTGTAGCAATGGTGTACTCCAAGCCTGACATCACCTGAACACAAAGCAATTAGCAGCGAACCCGCAGGTCCGAGCTAGCACAGCCTCTGATGCTAGCGCTAGTAGCCAGCCTCGTCAGGTCACACTCGACCAGGCGTTCAGACACAAACTAAGTCTACCTGAGAGTGACTAACTAACTCCCTTACAATATGGACTGCAGTAGACTGCAGACCAGTTTCAGTGGTAGAGGCCAGGGGGACAATTGTGTCCAAACTCTAACAGCTTCACTACGACTCATCTGCCAAAATTAATTTAAATTGAATTTTTAAAAAAACATATTTGACAGAAAAAGCTGATGTATGCCATTAAGTCAGATTAATTGATCACAGAGCATCTAATTAATTAGATTAATATATTTAAGCACTTGACAGTTCTAGTCATTACGTCTACAGTGTATGGACACTACTGGCTCTGACTGTTACTGTGGAAACATATTAATGGGGGCAGGAGGAGTATGTTCAGAGGAAATGTCTCCTTGAACAGCAATGGGCCAGAGAAGAGGATCACCACTGATCTGGGTTTGGAGGAAAAAGATTAGAAAAACATCTTCCTTTTTTAAGGAGCATAATTTGTCTCTGCATCTTCTGATTCCGATTCAAGTGATGCCCTCGGCGGCAGCTCCCATGAGAGAGGCTCCCGGGGAGCTGGGGCTAATCAGATCGCTTCGTTCTAAATTAGACCTCCAAGGAATAAAATGCCCAAACAAACTGAAACATTAAGTGTGTTTCTCCCAACACGGAGCGACGAGCAAGACTCCCCCTAAAGTGCTGCTGCGATTTGGACTACCTCGTCTACAGCTCAGTTCTCTCTTATCTTGTCCTGGAAATGTTTTTGGTACATTTCTGTCCCCCTGTAACCTGCACCTTTTTTTCTAACTCCTTAAAACACAGTCCTGTCTTGTCAGGCACAAACACAGCAGCCTCCCACCGCTCCAGAGGTCCAGCAACAACAGAAGCCTCTCCAATCAGCTGTCTGTCATTCTGCGGCCGATACCAACTGAGAAGTTGGCTTTCAACACTGCCACTGAGCACAGAGGGAGCCAGCAGCGCAGCTATCTAACCTTCCCCACTCAGGCAAAAAAGGTGTAATTAGCTGCTACAAATTGCAGGATCCTGTTTCTAATTATGTATGAATTTTTGCCCCCAAAAAGGGCTTACATATTAAAGAGGGAACTTGCCGTTGTAATGCATATATTAATGATGTCCAAAAGTTACTTGTTAGAATTTATGCAGAACTTTGCTAAGTATCTTTGCTATGCTAATCACAAGGGATTCTGGACAACATGCAATTTGAATGAGATGTACTAATGAGAGTGAGGTGGGCTTCTGCAACGCAAAGGACCTTCAAAGACAGAATAAACTAACAAGGCTATCTCATGAGCTGCATTATCTAATGTAGATAAATTATAGATAACCTATGGAACTAAACTATGAACTATACTTAAACTTTGTTTTTTGGGTTCTTTTTACAAAAGTGCAGACATCCTTTTGATGCATGTGGAAACTACAGCATTAATATTGTGGTGAGATTCCCAAGTGAGAGCAGCACTGAAATTAAACTTCAGTCCTCATCAGCAATTTAATTGATATTTTGGAGAATTCCACCGTTATGAGCAGTAATATATAAGTATGTAATCAAGCGTGTAATCGCCGTGGGGGACAGCAGGACACATGGAAATTTGCCCCCTCAATATTTGTAATGGCAACTCATCAAATGCTTCCACAATCTAAAAGAAAGCTTATTTCCTTCCCTCGATATTCAGTGTTAAATAGACTCCTAAACAAACTGGATGGTCACTGAACTCCATTAGCTTCATGATGGTGTTTACGTCTGCCAAAACAGTGAACACCAAAGCCAAAGTTCATACCATGCACACTTGCTGCTCTACTACACAGGCAAAACTGTGTGTTTAAATCGCAGCATCACTGATGCTCGTGTTGAATATAAAGCAGTGTGTTACTGTTGGTGATGAACACATCTGGTCGGGTGTTTTTCAGTGTAACAGGCTGGAAGATGGTCCGAGTTTCACTCAGTCACTTGTCTTTATTTAACCGCAGTAGATTTGTCACTAAATTGTGCTGCTGTGAACCAACCAGCTTGTTATTGTGTTGTTGGTCAAATTGCAAACATGTCGCTTGTGGGTGGCAATTTTGTGCACAGGAGCACAGCATGCCTGTGGCGAATGGTTCCTACTATGTGTGTGTGTTTTGCTTAACATCCAATATGTGTTTGAAGAGCTAATACTAAAACACAGGGAATTACTATGTTAATAATGTAAAATGTAAAATTGATCTAATTACAGCTAAAGGTAACCTTTCATGAACTCTTTGTGACTGCATTACATAGGGCTGCCCCTTGACAGTCGGAAATTCGAGTCATCAGTCGACTGAGAATGCTTCAAGTCAAGCTGTCGTCCTGTAACCTGCACAAAAAACTGTGTTCTGTAGTGGGAGCCCTTTGCAGTAGGGTTGGATACCAAACTCTGTACTTTTAAGGGTACAGACCAAAATACATCAGTACTACCCAGTACTGATTCACGTGAAATCCATCAGTGCCAAATTTCTATACCTTCTATAGCTCCTAGACTGACAACAGAACTCTGGTAGCTGCTGGGTTCAACTTCAAACAAAGCTAGCCGATCCGTTGGCTTCCCAAAGAGGTAAAACCATTACTGCAGTGCTGATCTGCCACAATAGTTCAGTGTCTGGTCTAAACACATATAAGCAGAAGGACAGACAGAGACAAAAGATTAGCTCTAAGTGTGATTTGCTGCTTGATGAAAATTAAAATCTTTGTTATTACAGAGAAACCAAAGTACTAGAAAAAGGTACAGTTGGCTACAAGTACTGAATTCCAGGTGCTGGCATTGGTTCAAATGTGAGCGGTATCCAGTACTTCTTTGGCGTGAACTATGCTTGTGCAAAAACACTGATACTTGGATACTAATTGATACCAAAAATTAGTTACAAACAGTTTCTATTCACTTTCTTATTGACACATAACTACACACACAGCACTGCTGCAGACAGGCAGGCACCCAGCCCCTGAGCAGTTGAATACGTTATGCATAGTGCCGTCAGCTGGGCTGTGTCGCCAGCATAAAACGTTAACGTTAATGTTAATAAAAAGTTAACATGGCAAGTGCTGTTGCTGCAGGGCCTTCCCAAACGGTTTTGGTTGGAATGGCAAAAGCAAAAGTGCCTTTTGGAAGTATTTTGCATTCGTGGCTAACGACAAGGGAAAGGCTAAGGATGTTGATAAGCCTATGCAAACAATGCTACAAAATAGTGGCAGACTGGGTGAGGAACCAATACTCTGGTCTATGAGGAATTCGGAGGGGTTAGTAAAGCTCCCCTTTTAACATTATTCAAGTATTAAACATTTATCATAAACATCAACCTGCTGGCGGCACACATTAATGTTAGCCATTTTATTATTAACCATTATCCGACAGCTGCATTAGCAGTCTGTTATGCTATCATTAAGCTAGCAGCTAATGGCTAATATTAGAACCTAAAAATATAGTAAGCTTGCTGTTTTTTGTTTTTTTGGTTGGGTTTTTTCCCCATAGTATTAACAATGGTATTAAGTACTTTTCTGGGTTAGCAAGGTAGAAATTCTAGTAATGCGACAACACTAGAGTGAACTGTGTACCAGATGTCTGCTGTGGTTCACAAAAGGTTAACAGATTTAAACAAGTTTAAACTGGCACTGGCACAACGAAATGTGCATTACAGTAGTTCTTCCCTGAAATACGACATTGTGGAGTCTCTACAATCGCTTGGTTTTTGGCATTTGGAAATGTTTTGGGAACGTGGAGATAGCAAAACAAGACATAACTAGGGCTGTACCCCATTTAGAATTATGTCAAATGAAACAGGTTTCCCTTTTCAATACAAAAAGTCAACAATTCATTTTTTTCCCATATAAAGTTTGAACAGGCTCAGCAGAACGTTCAGTATGAAAGTGGTAAAGGTAATAGTAATCAAGCTAGCTGTGCTAACAACAGGTCGGAAATGTGCAACGACATTTTTGTGGACAATAGATGTCAAACAAAAGCCAGAGACTGTATCGTATTAAGTTGCTGTAAATTTATCACTTCTCAGCAACAGAGGAAAGATAATATTTCTCAGAGCTTTACAGTGCAGAGTCTGTCTTCCTCTGTGCTGTTGCCTGTGTGTCTGCAGCTTCCTGTACCAAAGAGTAGTGTCATTGTCAAGAGCACTCACTCTGCAGCAAAATCTGGGGAACGAAACGTTAAATATACTGCACAGCACACTGATTACCATTAAAAAAAATCTGCTCAACTTGAGGCAATCCAAGTTGACTAAGGGGTCTGCAGCTTTCTATTTAAATCTTAAGCTTTCAAGAGGCAGACTTAGACATAACACAACACTGACCTTAGTCTTTGTCTTAGACATAAAGCAACATTGGCATTCATTTACACATATGTCCACCTGATGAACAAAAGTCCAATATTCACTCTCCTTTTAGCTCTGTTTTGGTCTCCACCAAGTCCTGGCTCTTCAGCAGCTACATACTGCACTGTGTTAGCCAGCTAGATGCTAAATTTAGTGCAGCTTCATCATGCATCTGCACCTAACCTTGATCAAGATGTTATAACTGCCCAAACCTAACCTGCAAATACTCATCCTGTTTTTGGAACAGCCATATGCCATATGGCTCTCACAGACACAGCATTTTATGCTTTAGGTATAAGAACTTGCAGATTAAAACTCAGCAAACTTTTGAAAAGACAAGTTGCTACAAGGATAAAAAGGGTGACACTCCGTGTACTGGTCTCCCTAACCTGCTAGGCATCCATTCCCTGCTGTCACATTGGCACACTTTCTCGCAGTCCTGCAGATCTACAGCCAGTAACTGCTGAGTTTCCTTGTATAACGGAGGTCAGGACAATGCCCTGGAGGTTACAGGCTTAAACATTTGGGAAATTGGCCTTGCTGCTCCTTGCATAATTTACATCACGACCGGTGTGAGGACAGATACAGTGAGGAGGATGAAAAGGTCCGGCAGCACTCAAAAAAAAAGAAGAAAAAAAAATCCATAATCTTAAAGCTAACAGTAGTTGTCAGAGACGGCTTGAGCACCTTGATCTTCATAATACTTGCCTTTTTTTTTTTTTTTTTTTTTTTTTAAGAATCAGTGGCTACGACGCTTGCTCCCCTGAGTGTTCAGGGGAAACCAGGTTTGATATGATAATTCTGCGGCTCAGCTCTCCACTCTGCCATATGCCCGACCTCTCTGTGGGGAGAGGAATGCAGCTGGCTCTTCTCACTATTAATCAGCCTGATGGGGGAGGTGGAGGGTGGTGGTTGTGGTGGTGGTGGTGGTGGTGTTGGGATGGGGAGGTACTAGCTGCAGCCGGATGCTGGCCAACATTTCATTACACACACACAGCCAACTTCTACATGTGTGAAAACAGCTGGCTCAGCATTCTCCTGTTCTCCTTCCTCACCTTCTCTCCTCCTCTGTACCTCCTTCGCTCCTTCTATCCTTGTCTCCTCCTTTTCTTCCCTTGCTAATCTGTCCTCATCTCCTTCCTTTATCCAATCAAAAGCCTCTAACATCCATCACCCCTCAGCCCAAATACACTCAGCATAGGGAGTAGCGGTGAGGGCCCAGCAGGGCGAGTCTACGAAGTGGACAAAATATGAGGATATCAGGAGCAGCTAGTGTCTCCATCAATCAGCCTGCTCAGGTGAATCCAGGTGAAAGCTCTGATCCCTGATTGATTTACCTGTTAGATCCACTTCAGTCATGAAGGAGAGATGGAGATGAAGGGGACCAGACAGTCTAAAGAGAGCGGTATAAACCTTGAGGAAACTGGGATATGGATTGTGCTGAGATGACTCACACACACACAATGTCAGGCAATAAGAGCAGAATCAGTAAATATAGAGGAAAAACAAATATGAAAATGGATGCATACAGAGGGGGAATGTATCAAATAACATAAAGTGAAAACAAATCAATGAATAAAAGAATGACAAAACCACCCAAAAAATGTAATTCTCATTTAAATCCAAGCTCATTTGAATATTGATTTATTTATTCATGCAGAAGAGGCGTCCAATAAGAGAAGCCGTCAAACAAGGATTTACTGATTCCGGTGTTGGCAATTCTTCCGCAAGCTCACAAGGTTCAGCTGGGCTTAAGAACAGAATATATACAGTCGTGAGTGTCAAAGAAAAAGCAAATAAGGCAGAGTTATGTTGAAATGCACGGTAGAACAAAAGGTAAGCTCCTCCAAGGGCACACTGTTAATCTGGCTTGGCACAGATTATTCCAAGAAGGTTACCCCACTGCTAGCCTTGTAGCAACATCATTTAAATAGCCTGTCCTGATGTAACAAGCAGTTTGTTAACAACTTTAACGAGAGTGTATTGCCCCAGTTGGTTATGTGAAAATATGTTATCCTTGCACTTAGGCAAATCTGATTGTTCTGTTTTTGGGACATGGTATAAATTAAGGGACTTCACCAGCTTTTCTGTTGAATGTAATGCAACAATGATACAAGAAAAGTGCTCTGTTACTTATTTTAGATGTAAACTGAGACAGTGTATGAAGGTGAATCTATACTCATCTCTGCTATTGGGAGGGTTCATTCAAAGGAAACCTTGAGAACATAAGCTAGTTACTTGTTCAATACCACGATGATTACACCTGCCCAACACAGTACAGTGGAGTAACTAAAAGCAAAATATAAGCTTCAAAAAGCTCAGAACAAACTATTGAGGGTTGTCCTTACTCTCAGTCCAGGGTTTCCCACACATTCATTTATTTGTGGTGGCCTGACATGATAACAACATCTTTCGCCACCCACTGATTTTCTGTTTTTGGAGCTGGACTGTTCATTTGGAGCGCTACTGGAATATATGTATACACTGCTCAAAAAAATCAAGTGAACACTTAGCAGTCACAGTATAATAACAAGTCAGTTAAAGTTCAGGGATATCAGTCTGTCTATTAAGAAAGCACAAGTGATTGTGAATCAGTTTCACCTGCTTTGGTGCAAATAAAAGTGAAAACAGGTGCAATGGAGAGGCAAAAACAGGACAACCTCCAAAAAGGAAATGGTTTTACATGTGGTGGCCTCAGACAGTTGCTCTCTTCTTACCCTTCCTGACTTATTCTCCTCTAGTTTTGTGTTTGCTAGTGTCCTTGTCACTACTGGTAGCATGAGGTGGTAACTGCAGCCCAAACAGGTTGCACAGGTGGTCCAGCTCTTCTAGTATGGCACATCCATACGTGCAGTCGCAAGACGGTTTGCTGTGTCTCCCAGCACAGTGTCAAGAGCATGGAGGAGATACCAGGAGACCGGCCGTTACAAGAGGAGAGCTGGACAGGGCCATAGAAGAGCATCAACCCAGCAGCAGGACCGGTATCTGCTCCTTTGTGCGAGGAGGAACAGGAGGAGCACTGCGAGAGCCCTACAACAATATCTCCAGCAGGCTACTGGTGTGCATGTTTCTGACCAAACTGTCAGAAACAGACTCCATGAGGGTGGCATGAGGGCTCGACGTCCTTTAGTGGGACCTGTGCTCACAGCCCAGCACAAGCTCAACTGGCATTTGGCAGAGAACACCAGAACTTGCAGGTCCGCCATAGGGGGTCCATAGTGAATGCTATGCTGCCTGTAACATCATCCAGCATGACCGATTTGAAGATGGGTCAGTGATGGTCTGGGGAGGCATATCCTTAGAGGGTTGTACAGACATCCATGTCATAGCCAGCAGTACCCTGACTGTTGTTAGGTACCGCAATGAAATCTTCAGAGCAACTGTCAGACCTTACACTGGTGCAGTGTGCCCTGGGTTCCTCCTGGTGCAGGACAATGCCCAGCCTCATGTGGCCAGAGTGTGTAGACAGTTCCAGGATGATGAATGCATTGATGCCATTGACTGACCCTCTCCTTCCCCTGACCTAAATCTAATTGAGCACCTATGGGACATTATGTATCAGTGAGTCCGACACCACCAAGTACCGCCACAGACTGTGCAGGAGCTCACTGATGCCCTAATCCAGGTCTGGAAGGAGATCCCCCAGGACACCATCCACCGACTCATCAGGAGCATGCCCAGTAGTTGTTGGGAGTGCATACAGGTACATGGGGGGCTATACACACTACTGAGTTATATTATGAGTTGCCATGGTAAAATTCACGCAAGTTGGATCAGCCTGTGATTTCAGTTTTTTAATTTGATTTTTCCTGTGATTTTGAATCCAGCCTTCAGAGGGTTGATAATTTTGGTTTCCACTGACCATTGTTACGTCATTTTGTTCTTAGCAAATTACACAATGTACATCAGTAAAAATTTTCAACTTAAATAATACATTCATTAGACAGGTGTGATTTAAGGAGTGTATATACCATTCAGTGTATATACCATTCAGTTTTTCATAGCAGACTGCAGACTGTACTCTGGGCACAGAGAGAAGGTGAAACTTGACAATTCATAGAGCTGCATCTAAAAGTTTGCATTCACTCACCCCTGCAGCAGCTGCTACCCTTGTCAGTTGATCCGATCAGTTCTCATCGGATCATCTGATCAGTTATCCACCCTGTGACTCAGAACTCCACAAACTGCTGCTAGAGAAAAAAAGAACTCGTCAAGACCGAATATGCCAATTGAAATTTAATCTGCCCATTCAGTCGAAAAAAAAAAAAAAAACAAAAACCAGCAGACAAATGGATGCTGAGTATATTGGTATATTCAAACATACTTTCTGGGACACTGCAACATTATGGACTGGTTTCTGAATTTGAATGTTTTTTTTCATGATTGTATAATGATGATATACTTTTTGGGGAATATTAGTGTAAAAATGGGCTATCTGTAGCATATACACCATCGCCTTTCCCGCCTGCCTCTGAGCCTAGACTTCAGGACCTCAAAGGACACAAGTCATGTGACTTTATTGGGATATCCTGATGAATTTTACCACTGTATGCTCATTTGTGTACTGTATTTTAATATCAAATTAAACCAATCAGTTATTCCCTCCTTATTAAATTAGCTGAGTCAAGTGAATCAGAGTAAATATTGGATTTTATTTCGATGGTTTGACACTACTTATTTTCCCTAACTGTTACATATGTCACTGTCAGAAATTATAAATATCTGTGACAGCTAGGAGACTGATGGGAACATTTCTGTCCAACTATTAACCACTGTGTGAATTTTATGACTTAATTATCGTGGAATAATGCATGAACAGTCCTAACCACTTACAGAAACTTTTTACTGTTTTTTTTTCCATTCTCCCACTATGGTGTGAATGCTCTTACTGCTTTTTTGTGTGGTGTGTAGCTTCACAGTCTCAACTGCATTCGGTACTGGGACTGTCTTTAGGTCTGCTGGTTTATTCACCACTATCTGTCTTTCATTTTCTGATACCTTGTTAGACTGGAACTGTTATGTTACTTATGTTATTTACATTTTAAGACAGACTATAAAAGCCGGTTAACATGTCACCAGCTTGATAATGTATTATGGGCACGTTTGAGCTAGTCTTACATTATCAGTGTTGTCATTTGTCACGAGCTAGTCATCTTGTTATGTCTGAATATCTGTACACAGGCAATTCTCCGGAGGCAGCCTGTGAATAGGCAGGGTGGCTATAAAGCAGCTGCGCAGCCTCCATATGGATGAAAGAGAAATGCAGAACAACAGGGATATCAGTGCCGAGTGTGAGACGCTCCGTTTCAAAATGATTGAAATTTAGCAGAAATTTACATTTAAAGTCCCTCGCTGTGTTTTCTGTTTTGTTTAATCAAGCTTCCCTGCAGCCACATGAGGCTTATGGCTCAGTGCTTTGGCCTCTGCTTCAGTCTATAGCTGACAGCATCAAAACGGATTCAGCAAACTCTTAGTTCATAGTGTTCAGACAGACGGACAGAGACACAGGACAGAGGGACAGTGCTTTTGGATGTGTTCCACAGGCTTTTAGAAAAGCTCCCCTGTGTTTTACTATTGGAAATATTTGCTTTGGGAAGGTCTCTTTTAACGGGAGGACACAGCGTCAGCCTCGGGGCACTGTATGATGACAAACAGATGGTCTGCTGTGATTTGTGTCTTGGCTGTTGGTGTGGAGATACCATAGCTGTAATGGAATATAATAGGAGAAGATGATAGGTGTTCTAGATAGCAGGCGATAGCAACACACAGTGGTGATGTTTACTGTAAGCTGTGTTATCTGTGTCTTAAAAATCTTTACTCATATTTTTCATATGGTTACGAGTTACTTTTTACAGTAACTTTATGAGGAAGATTTGATTAAAGGCCCTGAAAACAACAGCCTGACATCGTCAGACCAAATTTCAAATGTCAATTAGTCTGAAACCTCTCACTTTATTTTGAATTTCCAATGGGTGTTATCAAAATGTGACATAGCGCTGAGTGACCGGTTCATATTGCCCAACCCTAGTGGCATAATAAACATCTGCCAAATCAGAAGTAAAGCAACATCATCTTTCTTCCATGAAAAGCTTGAAGTATACTTGATTGTTTTGTTTTTGGTAAAAATATACCATCCAGTTGATTGAGCATTTACTGTAGATTGTAAAAAATATTGAGTGTAGCTACTATGATGTCACGCTTTAGTTTGTGGACACCTGTTTTGGCCATCACTATCTTGTTTTTTTGGAGCCAAAAGTGTCCATATTTGGGTGAGAGGCTTGCCTGTTGAGGAGTGAGGGGTGGATCTGACACTATGGCAGACAGCCCCTAAAACCAGCCCGTCCCTATATATGCCTAAATTTAAGCCTTAATGAAATTTTAACAGGTGAGTTGTATAAAATTCAACCCCCATACAGTTGTACTGAAAGGGGAAATTAGCTGTCAAGGCCAAAACCATTTTTGTACCAGGCTGTAAACGTTTATTTCTGCTGTAAAGTTAGGTATTTTAACATGGGGGTCTATGGGGAATGACTCGCATCTGGAGCCAGCCTCATGCGCCCGTTCTAAGAGCTGTAGTTGTTGGCACTTCCATATTGGCTTCATTTTTCAGCCCTGGAGGTTACCAGTTGATACTGAGATAGTGGCTCCAACAGAAAGTTATCCTTCAGCTGCAAATATCTTGGTTGTTTTCATAAATGCCTTAACAGCTCTTCTCTTTTCGATTTTCATCACAAACCCGCCCTATTTTAGATCGGTTGTTGATTGGACAGACGTATCTCAGGCCACTGGAAATCTGTTCAAAGTGGAGGGAAACCAGACACATCTGCCAGAGCAAACAAAACATGAGCTCAAAGATTCGTCTGGTTTCCAGACAATGGAAACGTATTCTCAGTCAGCTTTGTGCTTTGAATGATAAGCTCCTACATGAACACTATTTTCTGCCAACAGTTTTGGTCATTTCACATCTCATCTCACATGTCTGAACACCTTTGCATGTTTTCCACGGCAGGATTCTCTATTAGGGCTGCTACCTACGATCCAAATGCTTCCTCTGTTTTTTGCTGTTTATTCCCTGCCCTGCTTTGTCTCATTTTATTGCCTTCAGTCAAACTTGTGTTACCATACTTGCGTTTGCTCTTGCAGCAGATTTAAAGAAACCACACAAACAGCTCACATGTATTAAAAACCAAATCACCTTCACCAATGTCATCTCCTAAAGGTGGCACGTGGTCGCGAAGGAATCCAAGAGAAGCACATTGCCAAGGCGTCCGGACATGGTTAGGATTCCTCTCAGGGAATGAGATATGAAATATTAACCTTGTTTTCTGTCCTAATTGGCTGAAGCTTCTGAGAAGGTGAGAGGTGAGGTTGAGAAAGCACTTTGAACATGGCGAGAAAGAAAATAGCAGGCGACATTCCTCATTAGCTCAGAGGGTGCGCTTACGATAGGACGCTTCGTCTGTGAATACGAGAGGTCACATTTAATGAAATTTTGTTTTTTCCTCGCAGTTCCCTCTCTTCATTCATTAGGCTGCTGCAGATATTTTACCTTCACTAACCTTCTGTACCTCCTGTGTGTGGGCATAGGCCTACTAACCTACAGAAATACACACCAAGGACACTGTGCGCTGTATTGGATGATGAGATTGATAATTGATATTCACTGAGTATCAGTGTTTTGATTCCTTTTGAACTTTAACGCTTAAATATTTATTCACAAGTGAAACAGTTTGAGAACGTGACCATACCTGTCACTCCTCAACCTTTACTTTCCCTCTGTGAACACAAACCCACACACACAAACTTGGAGAGTAAACACAACGCCCACTTGCACACGGTTCATTAATTCCTTGCTTAGCATCCTGATTTAGTTTTTGTACTGCTCTCCTTTAAATATCTTCATTTTTATTTCACTTAGGGAGGTTTATCAGTGTCTTTGGGTTTTCAATCTATATGGGGAAGTTGAATTTCCTCTTTTTTTCCTCTTGAGGTTAAGAAAGCTATGACTAAAATTTTCTCTTTAAATGTACTTGGAAATTAAATACATACCTATGTGCTTGTTGTGTGTATGTATGGAGTACAAAGTAATTATTTTCCATTATAAGGTTGAGTGTTTTCGGTACAGAGGATGAGTAGTTATTTCCTATATTCCGCTCATGGTCACACATGAATCATCATGACAGTACTATCTTACTGCTTCTTAAACTCACATGATTATTGCCTATAAAAAGGCACCAAAAGGAAATAATAATTATGGTTTTACAAGATGGTACGACTGACACAAGCACAAAGGGATAGAGCCATTGGCATGCTCCAGGCTGGACAGAGCAGCTGTGCAGTATCCAGAACATTTGGTGGTAACCATACATATACTCACTTCCTACATTGCACGTCTGTGGACAGCTGCGGTCATGCAGACACGCATGCAGTTCAATTCATAGCACAACTAAGGGCCCCCAGCAGTAGTGCAGGGAGGTGAACTTACTGTCCTCCTTCTGCCAACATCACTGAAACTGAAACTCAGAAGACATCACTGGGTCCTGAGCGTCTGTCGAATATCCAACTTAGAACTGCCTTCCCCGCATCAGCTAGTGTTTGGAAGTGTAGAACAAGAGATTATATTCTGTAATTGGATCATGTGCAGTCAGTGGCTTGCTATGCTTACATATAGTGGTCACATAAAATAGGCTGTACGCGGACATCTGCATAGAGGTCCAGCGGACCTTGGCAGATGATTATATTTACGTCACCCAAACCACAGCAGACCGTCATGGACACATGGACCTGGAAACTATGAATTGGCCTTCACACGTCTACAAGAGCAGCATAATGTTGCTGGAGCCTCTGCAAACCGTCCAAGACCAGGTCGGCCATGTGTTACGTCTGTGGCACAAGATCGACAGATACAGCTGGCGCATCTCTGACAGCAATCCCCCAAAATCAAATCTGGCAGTACTGCAGGTCCATGAGGAAACGTGTCGCAGCTGTTCTCGCAGTAAATTGAGGCCGTACAAGATAGTGATGATCCATGGGATTTTGACATTTAGGATACATATTTAGTAGTATTAGTTGCAAATAGTTATTTTGAATATATTGTTTAGATTTGAAACTCTCATTGAGGTGTATAAATATCGGATGTGTTCATTAAAGTTAATCAAATTTTAAAAAGTTTGATGCCAGTATCTAAAAACCAAGTGTTGGGTTGTGAATGTTGCAAAGTGCATAACATGCAGCACCTTTTTGTTACAGTACAGCAGGAACTCTGTTGACTGACAGTGAACACCTTGACATTAAGAAACAATTTAATTGAAAGAGATGTAAGAACTTTAGGTAAATATGGTCTCAAAGCCTTACCTTTAATTGAATCCTTCCTCCTTCTCCAGACAAAAAACTGTGCCTCGGCAGCACCATTTATTTATTGTCCTTCAGCGTGAATTATTACAGGGGGGAAAGAAGGGAGCCATTAATTAGACAGGGATGTAAGATGTCTCAATGCCAGCCATTTGTCTTACAAGTGATTACTTAGAGAAAAGCTTTTTCTTTGATATGTGGCTGAAAGCCACAGTATTCTGAGGGAGTTGTACAGGAATGAAGATAAAGGGAGGACATCATTCAAAAACACACAAAACCAAAGCCAAGATTGGTTTAGCCACAGTGACCGCTGACTTATCACTGACAAAAACTCAGTTCGAGTGACCGCAAGGCAAGCGCATCATTCAGCTGCCACCATGCATTTCTTCAGGTAGTTATGCAGACACATTTGAGTCACTTTGTGTCACAGCAAGATCACGCTTTAAAAAGATCATGTCGCAGACAGCCATTTGAAACCGTTTGACACAACTGATTGTAAGTCTCCTGTACAGTATGATTGCAGTAGTCACTCTTACTCTTTATTACAATGATCAAAACGTGAAAATGTGATCAAATTTTAGTCAGTCATTACAATGTGGAAATGCAACATAAGACAGATTTTGGATAAAGAAAATAAAATCATCCGCTTCCAGTGCAACATGTAAGCATCAAATGACAAATATAACATGATTCATTAGTAGCTTCATGCATGCCAGGAATAAATCAGAACCTCTCTCTCATAGGTAAATAAACATATCACTTTTTTATATTATGCAACAGGAACAACTGGATTTTTACACAGGAACTATGAGCTTACAGAAAGCCTTTGAAAATTTCCTTACTGTGGGCCGTTTGGCATCCACTTACTTCTCTGGGAAAACTGCCAGGGTGTGGTATGATTACAAAGACAAGGAAAAATCAAAAGAACAAAAAAGGAAAGAAAAAACATAGAGCAAAGGCGCAATGAGCAATCATACCTGTTTTTAAATCTACACCTTTCTTGAAAGTTTAAGTGAAGTTGAAGCCTCTGCCACAGTGAATTAAAAGTTGAAACCAGCTGCAGACTTGAAGGGACAGTTCACAGCTGAGTGGTGGAGATATCGTCCGTAGAGATGTCTGCCTTCTCTCGAATGTAACGGAACTAGATGGCACTTGGATTGTGGTGCTCAAAGTGCCAAAAAAATACATTGGAAAAACTCAACAGCAATGTCTCTTTCCAGAAATCATGACCCGGTTACTCAACATAATCCACAGACCTTGCTGTGAGCAGTTTTAAGAAGGGGGCTATTTCTTTCTACTGAACTACACCTGCCAACTGTATCACTGTGCAGAAGGAAGCAGCATCTACTCATGGACAAGAGGCTCATGCTCGTGACAGCGCATAAATGGTATCCTCCTCGGCTGAGCTGTAACATTAGCTAGCTCAATGGTGCTAGGTGAGCTAACAGTATGCACGCTACCTTTTACATGGTGATTCTGTTGGCAGGTGTAGTTTGGTAGAAAGAAAAAAGTTCCTTCATGAAACTGGTCACATAAAGGTCTGTGGATTATCTCGAGTAACCTTGTCTTAATTTCTGGAAGGAGACATTACTGTGGAGTTTTTCACATGTTGTTTGTTTGTGGTTTGACCACAAGCCAAGTGCCATCTGGTTCCATTTTATTGGAGAAAAGTCAAACATCTCTACGGCCGACAGCCCCAACACTGCGCCACCATGTTTTTACAACAGCCCAGAATGGACGAACCAAATACTAGCTCTAGATAGGGCCATTTGCATTTTTGTGTCGGCCACCATATTTAGAAGCCCATCTGCGATGAGCAGTGTCAGAAAAACGCTGATTTGTAACATGTAACTTTTTTTATTCAGTATTTTTACCGGTTTAAACCATCGGGTCCAATTATTTTGGAGAGGAGGAGACCTCTGGGTAATTCTGCTCCTGGTGAAAACCTCCTGAATGTCTA
The DNA here is from genome assembly GCA_019142605.1 of Cephalopholis sonnerati. Classification (NCBI taxonomy): domain Eukaryota; kingdom Metazoa; phylum Chordata; class Actinopteri; order Perciformes; family Serranidae; genus Cephalopholis; species Cephalopholis sonnerati. The sequence goes on from JAGQAX010000001.1 coordinate 12,918,671, forward strand.
AATCTTCAGCTGTAAGGGACAAAAGGTGAGCACACATCAGTCTCCAACATGCCAAACAGAGTCTGAGAAGCACTGTTTTTTAACATGAAAATCTTATTCAGTGTTTTTACTGGTCTGAATCACCTGGATCATATGCTTTGGAGAGGAAGAGAATGCTGTGGATAATTCGATGCACAGCAAATTCCTCCTGAATAATGAACACTGAAGGAGTTCTAACCAGGAGAAGTTTCAGCTGGTTGCAATCTGCAATCCTCACCACTAGATGCCACTAAATCCCCCAAAATCTTACACACTAAACCTTTACCACAACAGGACCCTACATTTTACTCTTGCATTTAATGTATTTAGCTGACAGCCAAATCCAGTGTGAAGTGTGTGGTTAATATGTTTGGGCTGATCACATAAAAGCCAGTCATTCAATTAGACATGGAAAACCCAAACATTACCCAAGACCGTTTTAGCTGATTTACTTATCAGCCATTAACAAGCTACACACACACACACACACACACACACACAGACTTCTCGGTGTATCAATCAGCTGTCTATGAGCTAGTTAGAGCTGCTTCTTATTCATGGAGTCAAATAAATGAAATCAGTGATGCAGTCAGTCTTACTTCTCCATTATGTTATGTGCAATACCTGCTTCCCTATAAATCAAGCTTTCTCTGAGTCTTTAGCCCGATCATGGCTATTTGTAACTTTGACAGTGTCGTCGTTGGCAGCCTATTGCTGACTAGTTAAACAGATCCATCTCCTTACCAAATCCCTCCTTATCCAATGACAAAAAAAGCAAACAGATGTGATTTCTCTGTTCATGTGCATAATATTATCAACAATGCGGCAGGACAATAACAGCGCTATGATTTTTGGGTGTAAACACCCTCAAATTACAGCTGAATGTCAGCACTTTAATTTGGAAATGATGGTTTTATTTCAAATGTTTCCAAGTCTGTGTCTCTGACTTTGTGTGTTCATGTGTAAACATCTCTGCCTGCCTGGAACTGGCTTTTCAGCACTGATTATGGGCATGGCTACAGAGCGAGGAAGTTATCAACATGCTAATCCATTCAGAAACATGGGTAAACATTGGCATTACTTTCTCCTACAAGCATGATGTGTAGTAGACAATAATACTGAGAGGCGGCTGTATTGTTTGCTTTGTTTGCTGGATTTTTAGGACGCTAGCCAATCAGCCAAGTTTGAGCTAAATGTGCTTGATTTTTTTAACATCAAGAGTTCAAAACTGCTGAAAAAACTTAAAAGTAAGAAATCAGTGATTTAATGATAAATTACATTACTATCATTGCTCTCTGGAATTGTTTCTCTGTCTCTGTTGATGTCTGTGTCTGTCTCTCTCAGTCTGTCTCCACTTCGGTTCATTCTTCTCTATTGCTGTCTCTCTCTGTCTGTATCTTTCTCCCTCTGGTTGCTGTATTGCTATCAGCACCAAGTCAGAAATGTTCCTGTTATTGATGCACACCAATGCACAGCCTCTGACAGGAGCAGACAGCATGAAAAGAGAAGCTGCTGAAATAAATACATATGTAATGAGGGAAAAGGGGCCGCCAAATGGCTTGCCAATTTGTGTTTGTCAAAGGCTGAGCTGGGGTTGCATTGACTTATAGATCTATAATGGAGCCACTTCTTATGTCATTTAGAGGGGTCTACACAAGGCATCACACGCTCCCACCGGCACCGTCTCTTTGGAGAGGTACTAGATTAGCGAGGTGCCCAGTTTTCTTCATTATAGAAAATTGTTTTGTCCAAAAGAAGACTTGAAGTCACTCTGGCTGTCTTCATGGGGAAAATTACATGCCATTTCTGCCAACAGCTTTGCAAAGGTAAAAGATACAAGCGGGAGCTGCCAAGTTGAGCATTTCAACAGCAATTTCTGTTGCACGGAAAAGTAAAGTAACTGCACTCACACTGAGCTATTAAATTCTCCTGAGAATTGCAGGACATTCAGGATTTTCATTATAGCCACAAATGTCCAGACACATTTTTATCTCAGTAGGTCTTGGTCACAGTGTGGTTGCACTTAACGGAACAAACAATCACCATGAAAGTGATGCCTCTACATGATGTCATTCATCTTTTACACCATGACATTAGTCACAATATCCATCTGTTGATGGCCATTTTTTTACCTGGGTCTAGACCTTTGAATCAGCCCACTCCACTGAGTTTGAGATGACCGATTCGCCTAACATCATGACATGAAAAGAAGTTTCTAAGTTGAAATAAAAAGGATCAATGAGCACCATGGGGGGACTCAATTGCCAGTCAGTACCACAAGCGGGACTAACACCTTTGTCAAACTGTTGTCAAGCGTACACCAGAACCAATAAAGACTAATAACAACAATGGCGAGTGCTATGGACAAGATAGACACTGCTGTTGAGGCTGTTCCGAATCAACATGTATTCTTATGCTGCGTTCACACCAAACGCGATGGAGGCGATGAACGCCACAAGTTTCCATTCAAAATCAATGTAAATCACGCGATGACACGCGATGTCGCTTTGAGCGACGCGATATGAGCGATAAGCGTGACGCGATGGACGCTTTCATCGCTTCATCGCTTCATCGCGTGTGTCGCTTGAAGTTGAAAAATTTGAACTTTTCAAGCGACATCGCGTGACGCTGTGCCGCGACATCCAATCAGCGTTGATCTCCAACACGTCACCGACGTAGTCACGTCAGACGCTCATTTAAAAAATGGAGGAGAAGATTATCGTTGCTGTGTGTCACGTCATCGCGCGATGAAGCGATGATCCAAAATGTGACATTTGTGATCAAGCGACGCGATACTCGCGTTACAGGCGATTTCATCGCCTCCATCGCGTTTGGTGTGAACGCGGGGTTAATATCACGCAACTTCATAGTTTCTTTTACCTCACTCCACTTCTCTCTTACAACCCTGGTAAAACAGGTATGTTGGCATGGCTACACATTAGTGTGGACCTAAAGTGATGTTAAATTCAGTTGGATGCGTTGGCCTCTCGTGATTAGTTTGGGCAAAATCAAATCCCCTTCCCCCAAAGAATTCTGTCAGAGTGGACGCAATGTTTAAGTGAAGATAGAAACGAATTGTAACAAGTCAACAATCCTGTCTGAAACCAGGTAACCCACTTTCTGAATAGCTAGTATAGGTTCATGTCAGTCCTCTATAGAAATGACTTGAGGCAAGCACTGCATAAAAATGACTAAGAATGCTTTGAATAAAGTCTTTATTAGATCATTTAGCAGCACCTGAAACCTTTCGCACCTGAAATTGAGACAAACGTGTCTGCCAATTTCTACTATTTTCAGAAATCAACAATCTGACAATAGCACACCCTTCATGCAGCAACTCCTCAGGTGTCCGGTGGTGAGACAGATGGCACGATTTAAACCTCTCTGAAGCTCTGATTTTTCAGTCTTCATACTGAAGTTGTTTTTCATGTGAGCAACAGAGTAGAACACCATGAACACTTTTGAGGAGAACCTGTCTGACAGTATATAATTTATTTGTGTCCCCATTTGTACAATTTATTGCAATTTATTTTTTTTTTTGGCATGACTATTTGTTATAATTATTTTTGTCGTTAGACATGGCCAACAAACTGGTTAAATGCTAGCACTGTTTAGGACTTGGGTGGCACGGCGATGCAGTGGTTAGCACTGTTGCCTCACAGTACCCTAGTTCGAACCAAGGGTGGGGGTTCAAACCTCAGGGTGGGGGAGCCCTTCTTTCTGGGTTTTCTCCAGGTATGGCTTCCTTCCACAGTCCAGAGACATGCAGATTAGGCTAATTAGTGACTCTAAATTGCCCATAGGCGTGAATGGTTGTCTGTCTGTGTCCCTGTGACAGTCTGGCTACCTGTCCAGGGTGTAACCTGCCTCTCGCCCATTGTCAGCTGAGATAGGCTCCGGCACCCCCATGACCCCTAACTGTATGTTCAAACCATAAGCTTCCAAAGAGGCAAAGTCTCTTGCAGACGCCCAAGAAGCACTACTGTCAAAAATATTTGTGGCAACTTTGGTTGCTCTAGTCGCTCATCACGTGAATCATTCGAACGTTCGATCGGGCTTGTCAATTTAAAGGAGCCACAAAGCGGACTACTGGCTTGAAAGCAACGTAGTTGCTGCTAGCATCATAGTTGTCAACTCGAGAATTCTCTCCTCTATTACTAACATTACACACTTTAAAACTCACCAGACCAACCAACTACCACTGCGGCGCGGTCCCAAGCCTCATTCTTTTTATTTTAGTCTCTGTAACCGAACAGCAACACATTATGAAGGACTAACTGGGTGCAAACGGAAATAATCAACTTCTCGATATGTATTGTCAGAACAAGTGTGCTTCAGGGACCAAAGTTACATGGCTTGTTCTCTGGGACCCGATTCATCGAAGCACCTCAGCATTCTGATTGGTTGTCGTCGAACCACATCAGAACTCATTACCATAAAGTTAAACCAGTTTTAACTCCCCTCCGGACCTGCTCCAGTCACTCTGGTCACCCAAGACATGCAACTGACAACCAGGTTACCCAGGTCACCCAAGTCGCCCAAGTCGCTAGGCTCTCATTGAAAATTAATGACTAATGACGGTTACAGAAAATGAATGAATGAATGTTTAGGACTTATAATAAAGTACAAATCTCACCTTTGTGGTCACTAGATTCCACACTCTCTTGTTTGAGAGTGTGGAATTGGAGAATTGTTGCCTCTTGTGAGGGAAAAAAATACCCACTGCAACTGCAGTTCTTACAAGTCATCAAGTACCAGTGGGTGTTTTCTGCCCTTCAGCCTCAAGGGGCAGTAATGAGCCCATTATGGTCTTGGACCAAAAGACCAAAAGAGTGAGATTTCTGCTTATCTAGGTTATTTCCAAACAGTATTTTTAGCATCTTACAAAGGTGAAGACTAACTGTTTGGTTTGGCACATCTTGTTATATTCCCCACTTTTGTTAAAAAGCATCAGACTGTCTCTTTCCTAAACTTTTCTATGGGACTCAAATAGGGCTTTACTGAACCCTTAATCAGACATCATTCTCTGATGTCAAACAATTGCTCAGTAATTTAAGAGACCTACAAGTTTTAGATAATACAACTTCTGATGAAAAGATGTGATGTTTGATTTTTAAAACCACAGACGAAGCCATTTGTTCAGTGTTCGTTGAGAATGCATTACAGGACCAGCACTGCTCCATCTTCAGATAGTAGCCTAAATAAGGCTGTTCTCTTCTCTCTCAGAGTTTTTGGACATTATTTTCTCATTGCTGAAAAGTCAGTTATGTAAGCAGTTGGAATGGAAAAAAATCTTGGAGCAGAGCTCTTTCTGTTTGAGTTACACAGAATTTTAAACAAATGAGTAAATAAGAGCTATTTAAACGAGCGAGGCACATATTTGTGCATGCTTGCTGAGTTAACTGTTTGATGCAAGTGATGAATGCACACAAACTCAGAGCATCATTTTTCACACGTTTATGCCTGGAGTCTGTCAGATATCTGCCGCAGAAAACGAGAAAGACACAGCGGTGAACAGCTTTTCCATTTTCACATCGGCTGGGAGGCAAGAAACCATATAGTCTCTATGTAATAGTGGGGAACCAAACCAAACAATTCACTTGTTACCACAGCTACATTAACGGATCTGTCAAAACAGTCGGTCAGCTCAGACTGTGCACCTGAAAAAAGCCTTTTGTACTGTATTCCTCACCTTCGCTAACATGCCATGGTGTACAGGATATTGTACTGTTGTTCACAGTCAGTACATTGGTTACAGTAGATATGTATTAAACAATACCACTGTGGTGTCAGGTGTTTGGTTTTATTTCTATTTGTCATTGACCATGCTGAAGGTATTTTGGGTGTTACATTTAAATTTTCCACAACAGAACATCTCTTAAATCTGAGCAAAAAGACTTGCTACTGTATGTGGGAGAATGCTGCGATCACTTCTACTACTGAGCTTAATTCAGCTGTGGAAATTGTTGCGTGACTGTTTCCTTCACACAATTTCCTCCAAGATTCATTCCATGTTTTCACGGAGTAGTGGCCATTGTCGTCTCCTTTTGAGCCTTTATATTCCAGGCAAGTCTTACAATGATTTCTCCAATGTTACACAGCTCAATCTGAGTATTCGCAGGCAACTAGTTGAGCTCAGAAAATGAAGCTGAAGTCTTTTTTTCTAATCAATTTCTCTTGAGAATGAAGCCAAACTGCAGCTTTGCAAAATGACATTGTGATTATGACAAGCGCTAATTCTGTACATTATTAAATACTTGTTTCAAATTGCTGCACACATTTGTTGATGCATGTATTTATTAGAGTGGACAGCGATACACACACTGAGCCTTGAAACTGAAGATTTCCCATTAGCTTCCTCTGCCATAATAATCGCCAGCACATTTCAGCAGTTTTTGTTTTTATTCCCGAATTCATTCAGCAGCGGTGAGCCAAGACAGAAAGCAAATTACCAACACTGCCAGAGGAAAGAGGAAATGAACATGAAACTATAAGTCTGCCTAATTTCCCTCTAAAACAAAAATAATTGAAATGCAAAAATATATTGCTTTTATTATGATAAATTATCCAAAGAAAAGGGTTTTAGGATTTGGGCTACTGTGGTTGTCAGATCAGAACTGAGACAGATGTGGAACTACAGCTTAAATTACCTGAAAGTGTTGAAGAAAAGTGGTGTCTTTTTTTCTAAGCCTTTCCATAACCAAAAGTACAAGAGCCAAAGTGGATTAAACAGTGTGTCAGTCTGCTCGTACATAAGCTGCAAACATTAGCATACCCAGCTAACTAGCTTACTAGCTTACAGTAATGACCTAACTAAGCGTTAAAGGGATCATTTCATACTTTATAAAAGCCTTGTTCACGGTTAGCACATTCACTGTGTAGTAGTTCTCCAATGTGTGGAAGCTGCTCCTGGATATTGCTATAACAGAGTTTAAGCAAACGTTACCAGCTCTGTCGTCCTCTTTTTAAGATTTGGAGAATGTAACATTCTAGATAGCATTGTGTCCATCAAACATTGGTAAGTACTCACCCTAAAAGTCTTTTTTTCTTGTAACATCTTGTAACGTACTGTTCTATAATACAAACAACACAACATAAATCTAACCTTGTTTGTCAAAGTAAGTAAAGCACACTTTTGGAACATGCAGCTAGCTTCAGTCTTGTGTCTTATCTATCCATCAAGTGCATATTTTAGACCCTTTTTACAGGGTTCTCATTTTAAAACAACCCAGCTTTAAAAATTAAATGTTTTTTCCACAGCCTCAAGTTAGCATTAGCTTAATTAGGTAGCTACCTATTTTTTCATTTGATTAAAGCTGCAAGCAGGGTTAAGTAATGCTGAAATTCCCCTAGTGACAACATTGCTTTAAAAATGAATAAATAAAAATACAATATACAAAATTAACTCCCAAAAAAGCCGAAAAGAGAGACGTACATAGATTACATACTTTTGGACTGGAGATGCATATGTTGCAATACCCATAAGTGGCCACAATGGGCAGTAAGAACTATCTTGCACAAGGTTACGCTTAGTTATTTTTATGCAGTATCATTTTTAACTGTCCTTGTACAGGTTCGCCAACATTGACCGTCACATTTATATTTTGTTGCCTTTGCCAAAGGCCTGATGATCGAGGGTTGATTGCTCGCTGTGGTAGGAGCTTTGGTCCAGCTATTCTTTGTGCACGGAGTCTGTGGCAGACTTGCATATTCTACGAGATGAAGAGTTTTAAGATAGGAGCAGAGATTTGTAGTGTTTTACACCTTTTGTCCCGACTTGTTTACAGGACAGCTTACAAATCATTTGGTTCATATTCTCTAGCTCTCCTTTTTGGTTGGGTTGGTTAAAAAAAAAAAAAAATTACCAAAAAAGTGCATTTGCATTTTATTTCCCCCCAATGAGAATGGACATCTTTTCTGCTGGTGTTAGGGCTACATGGGTAATTACATACAGAGACTGAATATAGTGCAAAACTCTAGGGCTGCCCCCCAATAGTCAATCAAACATTACCAAATTAGTCGGCAAAGATTTCATTGGTTGCTCAGTGGCAAAAAAAAGACCAAAAATAAATGTGAAACTCTATTAGGAGCTGTGCCTTGTCAAAATAAATCAAAACCTATATGACTAGATCATGTGGGAATTTAATTTGAAAGGATAGACAAAGGAAGTGGCCACGCTTAACAGTCAGGCAGGTTAATTTACAGGGCCGGTATCTGCGATTATTGCACAGGCTAGTTAATAACATGTCGGAATCCAAATTGTGGGATCATTCTGAGAAGGTGAAGGACAAACCCATGGTGATATGTAAACTCTGCAGGCAAACATTTGCCTATTGTTTGTCGATACAAACACAACGTATCCTCTGCAACATGTAAGTAGCTACATGTCCATTAGCCACTTAGCACAATCATTACTGCTTTGCCGATAGTGTAATTAACAGGAAGTTCGGTCAGTGTGACATGCACTTGTAGATCAAGTATAGGTCTATATTAATGAGGGTTCATTAGTACAGTTTTGTATTTCTCTGTAATGTAGCACAGTGTTAACAATGTTACTGATACTATTCTTTCTCACACCTTGAACTCAAACCATTGTGTTGCCCCGCCAAAAATATATCATGTAATAATTAAATTAATATCATAAACATAGGGGCGACTAGTTGACTAATGACCCTAAATGACGACTATTGGTGGAATAGGAAAATTCTTAGTTGGGGGCAGCCCTACAAAACTCATAACAGGCGTTATGTGATTAAATATCTGAACACCTGAGGAGCATTATTGTGGCAAACCAATATCGTGTCGAACGATAATCTTGTCCTATCGCCCAAGCCAAGCTGCTAGTGACAGTCGCCATTCCAGCCAGCTAAACTGATGGTGGTTACGTAGAAATGAGAAGCTGCTTTAGTCTTCTTCTGTCTCACATCAAGGACTTATTGTTTTAAAAAATTACTAAGAATTTAGAGTGCCACTGCTGTCACTGTAAACTGCACGTGTTGTACAAAAACTGAGAGCTTGTCAGGCATAGTAACAGTAACCTAGGGGCAGGGGGCTTAGCTCAGGCTCAACTGAAGTCACTTTGTGTAAGATGGTCCCAGGTTTAGTTGGCCTTCCTTTTTCATCAGCCTGATGTTTGTGACAAGACAGAGACATTTATTTATTTATTTATTTTTGCAACAGGGACTGGCACTTTCTCTCTCAAAGCCTATTTTTGTTCAAGCTGTCAATATTCACAGCTGATGGAAAGTGCCTCTCAGAAACGCCTCTCACAGACTTGGTACAAATGAGCTGACGGTGGAGTTGCCAGGGCAACGAGCACCGTGATCCCTGATTGACGAACCACAATCGCAACCCAAGCATCAGGAAGTAGCTGGTGTTGCATACGCACCCGCCAAATAATCCACGCTCCTCCACTTATCTGCCTACAGCTGCTGCACATCCCGATCCACATCCAAATTGCGTGTTGTTTTTTTGGGGGGGAGAAAATGGTAATTTCTCAGAGTAAATACAGTGAGCAACGGTGTATATTTTTAGCTCATAGATAATCAGTCAGTCAGAGATACATTATACAGTTTTACACTGCAGCACAGTCCGTCTGGAGATTTGCCTGTGCATGGTTTACAAAGAGCCTGCACTTTGCTTCGGTGGAGAGCGAATCGGATCCCTGTGGACAGAGCGAAAGAAAAATCACGCACACACCAAGTTCATATTTAAAGCTGTGCAAGAGCACCTTACATGATTTTTTTTCCCCCCTTACGCTAGCTGGAAGGCAAGAAAAATAGAAAACCCCACCAGCATTTCCTGCTGACGGTATTACTACTCCCCCCTCACACACACTCTCTTTCTCTGTGGCTGTCTGATAATTTCTCACTCTTCCTCCCTCTCTTTCTGTCTCTCCTTTTCTCTGTCTCCTCTGACATCAGAGAAGCATCGCAGCCTCACCAGAAAGCCATGCAATGATGTACACTGACTGGATCTCACGCCAGTGCCCTCATCACTCGAAAAAGACTCTGTCAACACACGTAACCACACACGCTCCCTGTGATGTGTACACATGCTTTGCACCGCCTCCCTTTTACCCCGGCGTTGTCATGCCATCCATCTTGTACAGGAGCACATGGAGTGCAGTAGAGGGGGCATTACAGGAGATCTGGGACCAAACTGTCTTCATTCATTCCCTCAACCTGGCACTAAAGCCCCGGACGCTGGTTAGAGCCGCTGCCTTACTCCCTGCATGTCTTCCTCCCCGTCTATCTTTTTTCCTCATCGTCGATCTCCCTTTCTGGCAAGCCAGTGCATTGCGTGAGCAACCTCGTAACTCCGACTAATGGCAGCAGAGGCCTCTATCTGGCAGGGGAACAGGATCTCATCTACAGAGCTGCCCCCGGCTACAGTACACACACAGACATACATTAAGCCTTACCAATACACTCAAACAGGAAAGAAAACAGAATTCAATTTAAAAGTAGCCCGCAAAGAGACAACAGGGGAGGGTTTGTTTGTGCTTTTGTTTGTTTCTCCTCCTGCCTTGTTATGCAGCACCTTGAATATGAAAATTAATAAGAAAACATGATTTGCATTACGGTGGTCAGTCACCGAAAAAACAAAATAAGTTTGTTGATGATGAGTAGAGACACAGCCTAGCGTCAGCATGTACAACACACAGCAATGTGTCACAAGTTCCATTCAAATTTAGACATGCCGGGCTAAAATGATTGGCTCTTTAATTAATTGCATTATCATCAGCAAACACAGTGATTTTCTCCCAGCCGTGAAAGCTCCTGAGAGAAGACAGATATAATGTAGCTGAGGCCACTCCACTCAGCCACTGCAGGAGGAGATCAACAGGCGCGGGGCTGCCACATAGTCACAGTGCCCCCTACTGGGTGACGCAGCATCGGCACCCTCAAAGAGCATTACCCTTGGCACTTCATCCAGCAGCAAAAGCCAAGGGGGTGGGCATTTGTGCACACAGCCATGGGACACTCAGAGAATAGCATCCCTTCAGAATATGAAAAGGATTTTCTGCCAAGTGTTTGGCAGTCCGTGCAGTGCTCATGCATACTCAATTTCAGGGTTGCATTTGATAGAAAACAGCTTTACATGATAGTGGGATGTGAATGTGTACCATTGAGATGGAAAATATTCAGCCTTCCATGTAAAGCATTTGTAGGCTGCTAGGGGAGGGCTGAGAAATAGAGTGAGAGTGTGTCTACGTCTTCGCCACAAAGGTTTAGAGGTTTACAGTACATGGACTGATGCAGCATGGGTATTGAACAAGTGTTGTCTGGTTGTCGCCAACATTGAATCTTTATTTCAAAATGCCTGTGTGTGAAATTTAAACTTTACAAGATCCAAATGATTGAGTTTATGTGACAAAATCCACACTTCAACAGGACTTACGTGTTATTTTCAGTCCTTTTTCTGAGACAGAGAGAGACAGACTCTGCTGGCTGGCAGGCCTTCTGGAGACAAATGGTGAAGCTGATCCATAGACACTGAATAATGGAACAACTGCAAGGACACTGTGTGTTAGCAGCTGTGAGATTTTACTGGGATATCAGGACATTGTGTGACTCACAGCTGGAAGCTACTGTCAAATAAAACTTAGTTGGACTGGATATCTCAAACTCAAACTTGGCGAGGCAACAATCCTGTTAGAATTCAGTGTCAATTACAGAAATATAAGTTCACCAGCTAACCAAATGTCTTTGATCTCCAAAGAAACATGTCCAGGCTTGTGGATCACCGCTTCATTGGACTGCAACATTGTTAATTCAGATTTAAAGTGAATTTTCGCTTTAACCTCTGCCTCACAGGCTCTGTTTCAAATATAGCGACTGTCCACATTAATTTTGCTTGAAACAGGCATGCCAGACACAGACTTGTTGTGCTAAAGCGATGCAGTTTGTTGGGAAGCAGCAGCGGCTGGACTGGGCATATGGTTGAACTGGGCAGAGCATATGTCCCCACTATGCTCGAGTCTATCTCCACAAACATGACAGACCCGGGCCAACACCCCCGGGCAAAGAGTCTGCTCCTTGCTTCCTTCAAACAACTCCCAAGTGTTGAGAGTGTGCATCGCAATAACAGCCATTGGACCTACAGTATAGTAGACTCGCTACAAAGACGAAGCATACTGTGAATTACATGAGCTAAAATGTAAGATGGAATAAAAAAATCACGAATACTCCACTGGGATACGTCCGTTCGACATTACTCACTAGAATAGCTGCTGTAACTGCAGGGCTGTTTTATTCTGCTGACAACATTCTCTATGATCTGAATATATGCTCGGCCTGTGAGGAATATATCTTGTATTGCCTTTACAGGTAAAGAGCAATCTGTGGAAAATGTCCACTTTTTTGGCATGGACTAATATCACCCATCTGTTCTCCACTGACAACTTAATAAAGGAGCAGTGTGTAGGATTTAGGGTTTTATAGATGCAAAAAATAAAATATGATGAATATGTTTTCTTCAGTGTGTAATCACTTGAAAATAAGAGCCACTGTGTTTTTACTTACCTTAGAATAAAGCGTTTATGTCTGCATAGAGAGCAGGTCCTAGTTTATGGAGATCACTATGTTGCACAAGAAGGGACAAACCAACAGTAGCCCAGAGGGGACAAACCAAACACTGGCTCCAAAAATGGCCATTCATGTTTTCAGACAGAAGCCGTAGTTAGACCGTAGTTAGAAGCCCATCTGCAATGAGCAGCATTGGAGTTTCACTGGTTTGTAACGTGAAGCCGTTTTATTCAATGGTTTTACTGATTTAAATTCATGAGTTTGTTTGTTTTGGAGAGGAATACATCAACTTATGGTAGAAACTTCCTGAACAATGAACACTTGAGGAATTCTAACCAGGAGAAGTTTCAGACGGTTGTAGTCTGCAATCCTTACCACTAGATGCCACTAAATCCCCCGTAAATCTTACATACTTTAACTTTAAAGCAAATATAAACTTATGAAGATATTTCAAAGTTGTAGTTATAGAATATTAGCTACACTGTATAATACTTTTGTTAAAAAGTTGTCTTGTGTTTATTAGGCTCTGTCAAACAGTAAGCAGATATTTTTAGAAATGGATATTTTCATCTACATTTTGGCCTCTCATCCACACATGAAAAAGAGTTTTAAGTCACTAAAACATAGATTCTTTAAAATAGTCTTCTAAAGTGCAGATTTTTTAAAAAAAATTTGGTACTGTGTTTATGTGCACATGTGTAAAATGGAGCATTTGGGAAACGATGACACATTATCTTCCATTCCTGTATGCCTATTGTTGAGCCTACACTAGAAACAGTTTGCTAACGTTTTGTTAACACTGCTGGGTCTAATGATAACTTCAGACTTAGTTCTGTTGCAACACTTTACGGTCAAAGAGACACCTATTGCATCCCATATTTTTGGTTCACCTCAGCGCATGCAGTTCAAAGTTAGCCCCAAATGACAGTTTTGGATCAGGACTGGTCGAACCAGCCGGCTTTCCAGATGGGATAATTGTCCATGAGGAACAGAGGAAAATATTTTGCATGTCCAGAGCATCACTTGTATGTTTGAGTGAGCTTCTTCATCCATAAAACAAATGGGAATCAGGAGTGATGAGAGTTCCAGTAGGGGTTTTAAAATAGGTAATGTCTGCCTGTACACTTTACTACCATTGCGATGAACGGAAACTGAGGAAGAGTGTTTGGAGTCATTTTTATGTTTTAGTGTCAGACATTTTGTAAAATGAAAATCATGTGGACAGACTTTTTTTATAAAATTAAGGGGATAAATTTCTGATTTCAAAAACATCTGTGTATGTTAACATAGGACTTCAGTGTCCTCACTACTATGGCTGAAGGAAAAGCTGAGCCCATAATGGACTTTTCCTTTTGGCATTGACAAATCTTATTTAGGATATTGTCACGGAATATGCAACATAAAAATGTCAATAATAATATTACGTAATGTGATGAGATGTGCATATACAGAAGTAAGACAAGCATTCAGTATAGGAGGAAAAAAGAAGAACACTATATCATCATAAGTGATTTAAAAAAAACATATATTAAATTACCCATCCCTGAATTCAAAGCATACACAAGCTCAGAGTGCATGCAATATTAATTAATTGCTATACAAGGTCATACATATATATAATAATATAATATAGGCAAATGGACTGTCAAGATGTGTATTGTAAAGAAGTGATCTCCTCCTCCATAGTAAACATAAAGCATAAAAGAAAAGAAAATATGTATGGCAGCTCGTCTTTGTTGTGTCACAGAGAACTTTGAGTAGCGTTGCTGTTGGTAGGTACTGTACAAACAAACCTGACTTGCTTTGACTTACATTTTTGTGTGCTCTATTTCCCACATAGTAAAGCTGTAGTAATAAAGGTTTAGTTTAGTTTGTTGTTGGTTTCCATTTATATTAAGGTTCATCGCTGAACCTTCATACTGACCATAAAGATAATCTTTATGTTGAAAAGATGCAGCTGCTCTTACTGATTAATGAAGCAGAAACAGACTAGATACCAGTGTTTTTGCAATAATGAGTGTGAATTTGAGTGTGTATACGCATGTGTGAAGTGTGTGCTGTAGATAATGACAATCTGTAATCACAATATGTACTTTTAAAAAGTAAAAATAAAAAGAAAATGACTATCCACAAGGATTAGATGCTCTTGTATGCCTTATTCTATGGCAGATATATTCAGTATTTTCACAAAGAGTTTTTCCTTCACTCATTAAGTCTTGATTTTTCCCTCATCACTAAGGTGAAGGAATTCTGACTTCATTTTCCTAATTAAAACAAAATAGATCAGTTCTGATAACATGTTTTCATTTCATGCACATTTGACTCGTGTTTCTTGTTTAATTGGTTTATCACAACAATATTTTGCAGCAGTGTTGTGAAAATCAATAATTAATGCACATCTATAAAAGTGTGTCTTTGAGAAGAGATTTCAAAGTGGATACTGATCTGGCTAATCTAATTTTCCTCAGGCAGTTCACTGCACAGCTGCAGTTGTTGTCACTCGACTCATAGTCAGTCTAGACTTTGGAAGCACATGTATGCTGCTGCTTGAGGAAAGCACAGTTTGTCACGGCTCGTGTTGAGATGTGTGAATGGAATGTAAAATTAGTTCTAAAACACACCGGTAGTCACTGTAAGAGTGGTAAAATTGGTGTGACATGTTCCATCATTTAAGTGAGAAATCTGTTTGGTTTGTACTAAAGGAAGTACAAAGCCTACAGTTCTTGTTTGCCCAGACCAGACACGTGGACAGGACAAAACAACACAATAAAAGCATGTAACATTTTTCTGTATAACACATAACACAGCATACTTGATTCCTACATCATAATTATTTGTATTCTCCTATATATATATAAAAGATTATCTATATATCTGCAGTGACATGCTTTAAACAGTTGTTTTTGCTTTTTGTTGGTTGGTTTGTTTGTTTGTTTGTATTTGAGACCACTTGGGTCCTGTCAGTTGATTTAGCCATTAGTGACCTATTGGGTACTGAGCGGATACTTCCCAACCTTGAGACCTCAAAAATAGAGAGAGAGAGAGAGATTTCAAAACCCAAGGGGAGGATCTGGGGGTCCGCCCCCCAGACTGCTAATATCACAGTACACTGCAACTAGTGGTGTATAATCAATATATCTTATCATTATAAAATCAGTGATATACATCCCTAATAGTTTCATCACAATACAATATTATTTAGTTTCTTTGGACAACAATACAATATTTGCCGATATTACAAAGTCTGCCACAGTACGGTTAGGATTCAATGTGATTTAGGGGCCTGCGATCGATAAGAGATGACACTGTTTGCCTATTTAACACAAACTGATATAGAGGAAGCTGCCAGCCCTTTCCTATTTGCTTTTGACCATAAGAAAAACAGCACATAAATAATGTAAATAACTGTAACTACTTAAGTGTGGTAAAGTTTACTTTAAATGGACTCCACTAACACACATTAAACAGCACATGGGCTAACTTAACTTCATTTTAACCCAAACCTTCATCTTTGTCCTAAAATTTCAAGCTTAAAGCCCTGAAGGCAAACATCCCCCAACAGCCATATAACAACAAGATCATTTCACTCAAGTATAAATTCAGCTCAATAATAACTGTCAAGGTTCATGGACAAAACAAGAGTTCTTTCCTAGTGACCCATTATTAGCTTAAATGTGTTGACATTGCACAAATTAGCCTAGCGGTGAGTGGACTTCTCCAGATCATAGCTTAACAAATTACATGTATTATATATACTTTTTCTTCCTCACCGTTGGTTTAAGTCACTGTGCCTCCCAACAGAGCATCTCGGTTGAATTTGAATTTCAGCCTGCTTGCACATTTTTTCAGCCGAACAATTGTGAAAACAGAGCAGCTAATGTTACTGTGTTGTTGCGAGAAGTTAGTGGAATGCAATGCCCAGCCAAGCAGCTACGTCGTGCTTTATCTCATAGCAACATTGTTTACATACACCATGTGCTTTGTCTGTTGACCCGTATTTTCTCCATAATCAATAATATTTTGACGATCCTGTTTTATTCCTGAGTACATAACATTATCCTCATCATCTTTCTCTTGGTAGTTTGCCATTTGCCTGCCATTGTTTGATTGTGACACAGAATTTCAAAATAAAGGCTATCCTAAAAATGATAACGTGATGTTCTCACTTTGCATCAATAATATTGGATCGTTGATCACTGAATCGATATATCAGTCTGATTGATGGATTGTTACACTCCTGAATACAACAGCATCTTTATGTTAAATACTTTTAATTCTCAGGAAGAACCACAGAATAATTTGCCCCTATGGCGTGAATTTGCATGATTCTTGGGCATAAACTTATATTCATCAGTCTTGTACTTCTTAATTTCATTGCATCGTGTGACTCCAGTGCTCGACAGAAAATCAACACAGCAGTTTCTACAAAATGCATGCCCCTTTCCTTTAAAAATTTCTGTATGAGTACTCTAGCACTCTCCATTTCTCTCTCCAGTTCTCACTCACTGAGAACGAAGCATGAGTAGCCCTTTTCTGCGTCACCTACAGTTAGTCATTAAGAGTAATGAGAGAGAGGGTTGACAAGTATGATTCAGGGGACCGATTAAAATACAACTCAGTGTCCACTTAGCAAAGAAAATCAGTATTGTAATCTTGTAATGTGGCAGTATAGAGAAACAGTAATGGCTCAAGTTGTAAACCCTGGGGAACTCCTGAAGTCTTAGATACTTTTGATGAACTGGAATAAAAACAGAAAAGTTCTATTTGCTAATAAGCAATTAAAATATAAAATAAACTCATTTGACATGGCCTCTGAGATGTACACCATGTGCTCTGGTGATAGAAAGCCTTTCAAAAACCAGTGAAATAGGTGGCATTTTCCTGTCCTTACTTAATTAGGTTGTGTGAGGTCAATATTTCATCCGTCATGCTCGGTTATTTAATTTTCTATTTTGTATGCATCAATTAATAAGAGTTTATTATGTGGCTCTTTAAGACTGACAGGAGCACCCGCGATCTCGTTTGCATATCCACTTTTAAATGCCGGTAGAATTGCAACCAAATAAGATAAAGCAATAATTCCTTTTGCACATAAAACCGGGGGAGTTACACCAACATATCATGCATTCATCCTACCCTAGAGCACTGTTTCCTTGCACTAATGGGTTTGTAGAAATCCAGTAAAAAGCACACACAACTGAAACATTATCCAGACCGCGGACAGTCACAGCACGTCCTATGTTGGAATAAGTGTCATCAAGTTGTGAGCATGACCTGACTTTCTATGTGTGAAAAAAAAAAAAAGATTAATTTTTTTGCAGTTTATTTCATTAGTATGGACCATACATAATAATTAAGATTTGGGATATAAAGGATGTATTGATGGATAGCATATTAAACTACTCCAAAAAATGGCACTACAGCATGTAAATATGCAAAGATATGTTCTGGTGGACTTGTTCTATGGTAGGTCATTAAGGGTTAATCTAATGTTTAGAATACAACAAAATACAGTTTATTTATTATAATATGGGCTAGAATATTGGAATGTTGTACCAACTTATCACAGCAGTGTGACAATTTTTTCATGTGAAACTAAACCAAATATCAAGATCCAAGTCAAAATTATTATCATTATTATTATTACTATTATTATTTCAACCGAGGTTGAGGGCCTCTGTGTCCTTGCATCAATCCTGAAACAATAAGTAAACCAAAGTGCCCGTTCAGGCCTTAAGAAAACGGTAGAAGGGATTTCTTTGCCGTTTCTTTGCACGTTTTACAGCACAATGGCTCTTTAAACCAGAGTTGTTTCCTGACAACACTACTTGTTTCTGTGAAACCAACAAAGCTACCAGGATCTAACACCTCCTCCTCCCCAGCTGAAAGGGAAGCACTGCTTCTCCTCTGTATGTTCGTTCCAGTCAGCAGGTTCACATGGACGCCATCCAACTTCCCTGCAGTCTGCAGCGGAACAGAAGGTCTCTGCAGTAATCTGTTGCCATTTCCTTTACAATCCAGCAATTAACTTCACCCGGTGACAAAACAAAGATTTTTCTCAATGTAATCTAATTAGGAAGTGATTTTCGTTTTGTTCAAAAACACCCACACTGGCCCCCATGGGGATTCAAATGATATGTAATTGAAGTTTAATGGGTCTCTGTGACAATAACAAGCTGCAATGAATATTAATATTTTTAAAAAAGACAATAGCGGTCTGTACGGGTTTCAGCAAATCCTGAGTGTAACATACCAAAGGCTAAAAAAAGGCATCTACAAGCAGCAGTGTGACCTGCTGAGTTGGAGCAGAAGCACACAAGTTTATTCAGACTCAGTGTCACAGTTCAGCCAGACTCAATGCAAAAACAGATGGTGCACTTAGGAGCAGAGGCGACACAGAGAGACACAGATAAGCCACTGCAGCAGTCTTGTGCTTGGATTCTTTTTTAGAGCGGACTGTAATTATTCAGGAAGACTCAGCTGAGCTCCATGCTGTTTGTCAGCATCGCCTTGCTTCACGCTCATACAAGTCCACACATTCAAGCTGGTAGATGCCCAATTCATCCCAGGGCTGCTACCGTCGGCCACAGAGCAGCCTTACTGGAGAAACAGGTGGTCATGTGCCTTGCTCAGGAGCGGGGATAATTGCTGAAGGGAGGCAGAGTGTTTACTTCCCAAACTTAAAAGTTTTTCCAGTCCTCCAATTGATCCATGGAGGTTTTATGTTGGTAAAAGTTTCCTCAAGCAGAGAAAAACAATTTTCAAATCAGTGACATCATCACAATGTTAAGTTTATGGGCCGTGACAAACAAGCAGACAGTCGGCTGTCGGTCAGTGTTGGGCCGTAGTCAGCGTCTGTTGCCCTTGTCTTTGCAGTGTGTCCCACACCACTGGCTCTCGTCGGTCCCCGGGGATGACGGATCCTGTAGGTGAATGAAATCACTCTGATGTGCCGGTCCACTCAGCGCAGGAGAAGAGAAATGATGGTGAGGAAAGTAAACAAAAAAAAAAACTACTTGTTATATCAAGTGAGCTGCTTATATGCTTGTCTTTCAACACTGTATTGTGTTGTTAATGTGCTAACTGGCTAAGTAGCGTCATGACGGTCTTCCTGTTTTCCTTCTGAATGACAAATACAGACTACCACCACCTGCTGGTATAGAGAGTCATTTCCTCTCTTGCAGGCACAGAACGTACGTGCTGGTTGGCCATCAGCTGTAGTCTTTGCAGTGTGCTCATGTGCAACTTTTTGGTCAGGATCTAGTTCTTCGATGTTGGTTTGGTCTATCTGGGCCTCATGAGCCAAGCAGGAACTTGTGGGCTGGGTCAGCAGGAGACTCACTGCTGCACAAATTCAGTGGGCACATACCGAGGAAGTAAAGCCAGAGGCTAGAAATGTTTTTGGTATATGCACCGGTTGAGCAACTCCATTGGATTTAATTGGCACCATCTCTGGGACTGGTATCGAGTTATTATTATAATCTGTGGTCCAACGGTAGAGCTGTGTAGCAAATCAGGGCTGGATTCTTAAGCAAACTTGTGAGTCAAGCTGCCTTTAAACATGATTTGTGCAACACAGAAGAGGAGAGTGAAGTTGTAAATACAAAAACCTGTAACACTTCAAATCATTGTTCTCAGGAACCTTAAAGCTTCCACACTGTTTTTGTCTGTTGTTTTTAACTCAAGGTTCAACTCTGGGTTTTTTTTTTTATTTGTATTAATTAGATGAAATATTAAACTTTTTATGAGAACAATGTGTATTAGTGTTTTTTTTTCTTGTACAGACAAACATAACTCTAAAGTCTGTTACACACAAAAGTGTAATAACAGAATGGTGGCTGGTAAAAAGTATGAATGGCTGGTAGACTTTAAAAAGTTCATTTCCAACACTGATGATAGTGCCTGTAAAATAATTGATAAGTAGTTAAAATACATAGCTAAAAGTAATGTATATACTGTTAAAATGCCAATTGTATTGGCACTGTAATGCAAACTTGACTAACATGGTCACTGACAGTTCATTTGTATATAAAATTTGGTGTACTAAAACTAAAGCTGGACAACATGGCTTAAAAATAATATTTAAACGTGATACACAATATATATAGCAATATTTTAAAATCTCCTGAAAAGCAGTGTAGACTACAAAAATATTAAATTAACTACAGTTAAAATAAAGTTAAATAACATAGCTACTGTCATAATTAAGTTAAGGTATTGTAATCATAAAGATAATAAAATATACTTATAATAAAGTTTAAGTACTGTTATAATAAAGTTGAATAAAGTGCTGTCATAATTAAATGAATGTAAGCAGAATCACTGGTGCTTCTATTATGAAGAACTATGCTCATCTTTTTGTGATGAACATGAAGCTTTCAGTCAACAGTTGTTATTAGCAGTTAGCAGAAAGTTAGACTGCTAATAGATACACTTGCTTTGCTCATGCTATTGTTGATTTCATTAAGTTGAACTGATACTGCGGCGCCGTTAAACATCAGCGGTTATTCATTGTAAGCTGGAAACAAACAGCTCTCCAGTCCATATATTGATAATATTTACAAGTCTCAGTGATCAAGCTCCATGATGACAAAACGCCATAAGTCTCATGCTGGTTCATGATATAGTCATTTTATACATCCCACATCGAGCAAGCCGCGATACAATGAGTATATTCGATATATCACCCACCTCTAACTAGAGCAATGTCTTTATTTATATTATTAAGTTTTACATAGCATCAAGACAAACCTGTTTTAAATAAATTCAAATCAATTAATTTGGGATATGACAGGCTGTTTCAATGATTGGGGACTTTAGCTCCTCCGTCAAGGCTGTAGACGTACATCTGACAAAAAGAGGTTGGAAACCACTGCTCTGGTTTGCTCTGTTCTGCCCAGAATACTTAACTGTGGCGGACAGAATGCCAAGAAGTTTCAAAGGGCCTTTAAAAAAAAAAAAAAAGATATATCCCCCTACCTCCTGACAAGCAGCACCACCTTCCATGCACTGAACTCAATTAAACTCTGCCGCTGACCCATTTCCTTAGCAATCAGCTTGGGGAAGTATCTGACAAATGCATGTCTGCATGTGCCCAGAGATTTGTGGCTTCAAGGAACACTCAAAGACCACAACTCTGAGGTAAGCGTAATGCAAATTTTTTACTCTGCAACAAGCTTAAAAGAGACAGTGAGAAGAAAAGTCTGAGCATTTACATCCCTCTGTTTTTCTATAATATACTACAGTGACTTCAGTCATAACTCCACGCCGCTTAAATCAATTGGTTAAATCAAACACTCAGCATGTATACTGATCACCAAGACAATAACTTGCACCAATGGAACGTCTCCATGTTGAGTAAGAAGCAGGCCTCAAAGAGAATCTATTAACAGATGAAGTGGTAACGATTTTAGGACACAGGTCCATTAAAAGCCATTTTCTTTAAAGAGCCGAAGAGAAAGCTCATGGGTCTATAGAGTCCAGTTCTGCTCCTATCAGCTCCAGTGTGGAAAAACAAGAGCACTGGGCCACTGGGACATTCCTGCGAGCATTATCAGCCCTCCTTAACTATTCTAAACTGACATCAATTGCTGTGCCGGCTTGATCCCAGCGGACCTTGTTAGCTCCATTTAATGGCAAAATGAGCCAACTTCTAAGTCCTGCTCTGGCACTGGGAGCTGTGAGTGCTGGCTGCACTGTTGTATTAGGTGGTGAATGTAAAAAGATATCACACTAATTACTGAAGGGACACAGGTTTGGGAAGGCTAAACATTTGTACATTTGTTAGCGCATGGAGCCAGTTTGTCTTGGCAGTCAGGGATAGACATTTCCATAAAGATGCTATAGCTATTGCATTAAAACATGAGCAGCATCTGGCATCATTTGAGCGTGTATTAATCAGGATTATTTCTATGGTGTTTTGTACACATCTGACTATCTTAATGAAATGGCCTCTGACCCTTAACCTCTTAATCATTAGCTCGTATTGTTAGCGCTCATGGAATTTAAGCAAATTGTCTTGGTGCACTACTTACACAATACTAGTTATACTTTATTAGCCCCAGGAAAGAATTAATATTACCATGGGAGATGGATAATAAAATACTTCCCCTTCTCCTTCATAAAAAAAAAAAATCATTCTGCAAAGCATTTTACCAACTGGCTGTTCTGTCACAGGCAATGATATGCTGTGGAAAAACCATACGACCTTCATCAGTGGGCTCACTATTTTAATATTAGCAATATTAGAAGTATTTGAGGGTCATAGTCAACCAAAGAAAACCTTGGCCGACTGAAATTCTACCAACTCTTGAGCCTGTTGATTAGTTAATGGTCATTTGCACATTGTCTCTAGATGAATTACATCGGCCACAGTACACGGAGCGCACCCAACCTGGTAGTGCTGTAGCTTTGGTATTCCACCAAAGCGTTTTTTGTTTTTTTTTTTCTCCCTGTCACAGGGTGCAACATTAACACTTGCTCAGGGCAAGTAAACTCCATTCAGGCGAGTGGAATGCCTCAGGAGAAAAGCAAATTTGATATACTGTAATATTATCCTCAATAAACTGTACTGTATGTGCGAGTCTGCCTCACCACTAAACACTGAACAGGACTGATGAGAAAATTCTGAAATATTGGACACTTATATAGAGGCTTACTTTGACAATGTCATATACAGCATATCTTTACTAACATTAAATACCTCTAACACTGCATATGAAAAAGAGATATATTATTTTTTCAGGAGAAGGCTATAAGAAGATAGCACATGTTTTCAGGTAGCTTTACTCAGTTTGTAATATAATTAAGAAATGGCAGTTAACAGGAACTGTGGTGGTCAAGTTGAGGTCTGGAAGACCAAGAAAACTTTCAGAGAAAGATGCTCATAGCACTGTAATAAAAGGCAAATCAAAACTACCGTGTGACTGCAAAAGACCTGCAGGAAGATCTATCAGACTCTGGAGTGGTGGTGCACTGTTCTACTGTGCAGTGACACCTGTACAAATATGACCTTCATGGAAGAGTCATTAGAAGAAAACCTTTCCTGTGTCATCACCACAAAACTCAGCCTCAGAGGTTTGCAAAGGAAAATCTAAACAAGCCTGATGCTTTTTGGAGAAATCTTGTGGACCAGTGAAGTCAAGTTTAGATGCAATAAGCCTTTGCTCATGTTCAGGGAAAAAAGGATGTAGAATTTCATGAGTAGAACACCTGTCCAACTGGTAAACACAGAGGTGGATCGATCATGCTTTGGAAAGCATCAAAAATCTAAAACCCCGTATGATAAATCCTCCTGCAGGACTTTTGCTGTCAGACTGTGGAGCAGTGGTGCACTGTTCTACTGTACAGTGACACCTGTAAAAATATGACCTTCATGGAAAACCTGTCCTGTGTCCCTTCAGAAGTCTCCAAAGATATATAGAACTTTTTGGGATGCAATGAGCAAAGGTACGTTTGGAGAAAAAAGGGTGCAAAACTTCATATAAAGAACATATGTTCAACTGTCACACACGGGGGTGGATTGATCATTCCTTGGCTTGTATTGCAGCTTGTGGCACAGGAACATTTGACAGGGAGAGGGAAAAAATGGATTCAGTTCAATTGTAGCAAATTCTGGAGGTAAACATCACACCATCTGTAAAAAAGCTGGAGATGAAGAGAGGATTGCTTCTACAACAGGACAATAGTTCTAAACACACCTCAAAATCCACAATAGACTACCTCAAGAGGAGCCAACTGAAGGTTTTGCCATGGCCCTCACAATCCCCCAACCTAAACATCTGTAGATAGACCTCAAAAGAGCAGTGCATGCAAGAAGGCCCAAAAATCTCACAGAGCTATAAGCCTTTTGCAGGAAGAATGGGTGAAAGTCCCCAAAACAAGAATTTAAAGACTCTTAGCTGGCAGATAAAAGTGTTTAGAAGCTGTTATTGCCAAAGGGGGCGCTACTAAGTACTGACCAGGCAGGGTGTCCAGACTTTTGTTTCAGGCCCTTTTCCTTTTGTTATTTTTGAAACTGTACAATACCTAAATTAAAAAATAATCTTGCTTAAAATATGGAAGAAGTGTGTCATCTTTAACTTCATGCCTTTTGGAAAACAGTTCATCTTCCACTTACTTAACCACTCACAGTAAATGAAATTTTGACCTGGGGTGCCTTAACTTGTATGCCACTGTAAGTCTTGTGCAAACAGGACTTTGGTATCTCTTCACCAGCTCCTGAAAATGTACACTATGTCAACCCCTCTAACTCAGTAATAGCAGGTTTACTTTTCATAAAATAATATGCAGTTTAATACAGACCCGAGAGTCTTTTCGATTAAAATGCAGTTAGTTTTCGCTGGTGGCTCTGTGGTTTAATTTGGATTACATGTAGCAGTTCATATCCAGCAAAGAACATAAAGTAATCTCCGTCTTTCTGTGACCATATCTGCTGTCATTTTCTACATTATAATAAAAGGGGGAATAATCTACCCATGATTCAGCAGTCGTAGGCCTAAAATGGAAAACTAGAGCACCATCACAGACTCATGGGGACCTACCCCAAGACATTTAGCAGACACTAACATAAAGCAGGCTAAACTAAAATATAAACACAAAATCTCACAGCCACACACATAAACATAAAAATGTGCAGATACTCAGATCTATTCACGTTTAGTTTGTCTGGGAATCTCCTGTTTGCTCGTCGGTGTAGCCTGTTGCCACGGTAACGGTCAGCCTGTCTCATTTAGAGATGGTCTTGATGACCTCAGCGCTGCTTATTGAGCTGTGATCAACATGTTTGTCTGTGTCACCTCAACTCCCCACAGATCTCACCAGACAGAGAAGCCACGGATAGAGGCAAATAAATAAAAATAAAACCTACATTGCTCTTGTCCCTGTTAACTTTACCAAGACAAACAACTGTAAATATTTGTGGTTAAATATTACATTTCACAAGTATTCAAGTTGATTGTAAGATTCAAATCTTTCCAGACATGACTGCATCCATATACGTCCCTACGTCTTGTTTTCTCCTACATTTACAGTCAAATGAGGAGCTGCCTACAATCAGTGTTATAGCAATCACTGCTAAGCTGCACTGGTGCAACTGCTCGTTACATGTGTTGCCCAATAACACATAAACTGCAGTTGCAAAAGAGAGCTAAGTGAGGGTGATTTGAATTCAAGTCTATAAATCCTAGAGTTGAAGAACAAATAGCCCTTTTCCCTCTATAAAGTTCACACACATACTTTGTAAAGACAAACTGCCTGATCATGCTTTAAGAAAAAGCATCTGGTTGGGGGTTGCATCCTTCAAACTAAAGCTGACAAAAGTGCAGAAGCCTCCACCCCCCAGGACATTTGTGCTGATCCGATTGGCAAGATGGAGGAAATGTCAGCCAGCCTCTCAAAGGGCAGCAATGAGTTTACTTTCTTATATCTTCATTATATTCTCAACCATCTCCCACTTTGTCTCCCTCTTAATAGCAGGAGTGGATAGTAATAGCTATATAGAACTAGGGGTCTTGAAATCTATTGTGAGACAGAGAACTACCGTACGTGAACCTGTTACTCATGATGGCTCTGCACTCTCAGGAACAAAAGCCTACACTACAAAGTGTCCTATTAAGGCAATGCATTAAATACTGCCTTATTCATCCAAATAACGCTGGGATCCAAAACAGACATATTGCTTGCAAAATTGTTTTCCTATGGCACAGTGTGCCTGGCATACATTCATCTTTTCTTTTGTACCTTATATTCTCTTGGCACTACTTTAAACATGCATATTACTCAAAATATGTCAAGCTTTTTGGCGCTCATCATTGTCATAATTGGGCCCCAGAACTCCAGGTGGACTGAACTGTTTTGCCTATAGGTGTAGTTCAGTCTACCGAAGCAACATAATTTGCTGTATTATCAAATCCTAAGGTTGTATTTATAGATGTATTTAAAGCGAGACTATGTAAGCATAGATTAAGGTTATAACACAATCTTTCTCTGACATGTGAGAAGCTGAATTCAAAAGTAGGTATGCACTTTGATATTAGCACTGCATCGATATCGGCCGATATTGGCCTTTAAATGAACTGTCAGCCAACATGCTTTTTCTTATTTTGCACAATGAATAAATATTACATACATTTAAAGGTATTGTATTTCATGTCTCCATCTGCTGGTGGGCCATCACGATAAGAGTATGCTTGCATAATATGTTAATTCCACTACAGAGTGACTTGATTATTAAAATTAGCTGGGGTAAAAACGTTAATATTGATATCAGTATTGGATATCAGCCAAATAAGTTGTTATAGCAGCATATCGGATATCGACAAAAAATCCAATGTTGTGCATCCCTATTCAAAAGTAGTAACAGACACCCTTTCTCAAAGCAGTACACTCAGAGGTTTTCCTACATTAGCTTTACTTGGTCTGGTATGACCAGTAGCTCATGATGGCTAATGTTGGCAAACTTTGATGATGATAACAGATGTTGCTGTGTAACCTATATTACTGAGGAGGTTGGGCTATTGTTACACTAAGTGAAGGTACTTAGACCACCAAATGAAGCCCAACTGACTCAAGAGAATCTTGGGAAATGAAGGCAAATTCCATGTCATCATCATGAAGTAGCCGCGTGTGTCACTGCTGCATGAATTTACACTGTCTCACTGAAAGGTCTCACTTAAAGCTTTACAACGAAGTGTCAAAATGTCAAAGTTGGTTTGCTGTCTTTTTACCCCTTGCAAGAATACGTTTGTAAATTGCTTATTGTTAGGGATTAAACATTTTGTCACTACATCATAAAGTCAATTGAACACTGAATAAAATACTGCAGGATGTAGGAATCATACACGAAAAAAAAAGTTATTCAGTGCACTATCCAGGATTTCCAACATGTTCATTTATTTATGGCCCCTCACCACAATATCAACACTGTGACCACATATTGATTTTCTTCTAATGGAGCTGCTATTTCTCACACAAACACATTGGGCATCATTTACTAATGTGTGTGTAGAAATGTTCTCACTGTGCGCATTAAATAAGTGCGCCCGCAAAACTACCATCGGACCCATGACACGTGAACCAGCTTATTACGTTCTTACCACCTGTGTGTGTGTTGGTGAATGAGTATCTTTCTAAACTGACAGGTGCATACCTGTTATTTTCAACCAGCATATTGCCATGCCCCCATTTTTCTACATGAGGAAATACATTCGACTACAGATGTATGATGAAAAAAAGCCCTGAAGGCGCTGAAGGTGTCAGACCATCAGTGAGCATCTGTAAATGTAACAGCAGTTCATCACTCTCTGCAAACATGTTTAAAGGAGAAGTCCAGTATTTTGCACTTTGAGCCCCATTCCTGGGTTGTTTATGATGAAATGAAGTGGTTAAGACCAAAATCTTGATGATTGCTCCTTCTCTGAAAAATTTGAGAGAATTTGGCTTTCCCCTGCCTGGCTTAACAATGCTGTCTATGGCCATGTGTAAATCTGTCCTAAAATCACCTTAAACATTTGTTTTCAAAGCCATGAAACTCACAGAGTCTGTCTCTGATGCCTGCTCTTCTAAAAGCACGGACTACAATATCTACCAGCAAAGTTAGATATGATGTCTTAACACCCAATCACCAGTTCAGAATCTTTTACATATCTGACCCTGTTAATAAATAGATAAATAAAGTCATGGCACTAAAAAGAGTTAGCTGGAGTAGCCATCTTTAGCCGACAGACAGATTAAAAAAAAAACAGTGAGGACCAAAACTGGTACACGTCAGTATAGAATTTCATTATTCTGAAGTCTGTATTCTCTTCTCCACTGTAAGCCACGACTGGGACACGCTGGGAGCTGGGAATATTTTAATTATGATAACTGATCAGGATAAAAAGCTGAGGATAAAATCAGTGCATGTGTTAGTAAATGGTTAAATTAATGGTTTTACACAATTGTCTATTAAAGCCTGTAATGAATGCACATTCAATATGCTATGTATTTCGCTAGAACAAGTGTTTTAACATTTAACATTTTTAACCTGGACCTTCATCACTTTACTGGTTCACATGGCCTGAGGCAGTTCTAAATTTGTTTGCAAAATATGAACAAATTCAGGTAGGAAAATGTTGATGAATCCCAGATTTGTGCATAAATGTTTGTACGCACAATTTGTATGTATGTACTGTTTGTGAATGAGGCCCATTGGGTTCACACTTGTGCTCTGGCACAACTGGACCATTTGTTACATGAATGCGCTGTTGAAATATAGTATGTATAATGTTCTGTTATTCAAAGTACCACACTGTGGGAGTAGCAGAGTGTACTCTACCTCCACTTCTTCAAACAACAGTATTTTCACTTTAGTGCAGTGTGTCAGATTTTGATTTACGAACGCACCCACTGACAACTGACCCGCCTGCATTTATCATTATTCCAACCACTTTGGACAAAACCAGCTTTGTTGCCACGGAAACCGCGTACCTTTGTGAGGTACAGCTCTGTGAGGCTCTAGGCTACTTATGCACAGCAGTGCTTTTGAGCTAACATTAGCATGCTAACATGCTCACAGTGACAATGCTAATATGCTGATGTTTAACAGGTAGAATGTTCGTCATGTTGACCATCTTAGTTTAGCATGTTAGGATACTAACATTTGCTAAGTGACCCTTCGCTAAGTCCCGCCCCTGGACGCAGACTGACCAATTATAACGTGGTACTGGTCTGGCTCACACCAGGTTCCGACATTAACACAGCTATGCTCTATTGACTCCAATGCAAATTTTTCTGATTTTCTTCATTTTCAGGCTGGTTTTATGGATGGCAAGCTAAATGTTGTGCCTGGGGCATGTCATGTATTAATGATACTCGTTACCTGGAGAGGTTGGAAAAACATAAACGTTCCTTGTTCCAAAACCAAAATCAGGCCCTGAGTTCGCTACTGAAGATATAGCCTACTGAATGTACACACATGCTGCTTCTGCTTTTTAATGATTATAACACTGAAAAAAACACCTACCCTGCTCTACAGGGACCAGTGAAGGGAAGCTGGGAAACTTTGCTGACATTCAACTTGTGTGTCATTGCATTCTGCTCTCTGAGAGACCCCCACAAGACTTCCAATGCCTTTGTACACTTGTGCCTAAACAAATGGCAAATAAAAGTCCTGATCATGAGCCTGTCAGCATGTATTTGCTCATAAACCAAAATGGTGGACACAGTGACATGCTGTTGGCACTACATGGAAAAGTTAAGAGATCATCATTTCATCCTAAAGGTAACATGGATGTCTGCACTAAATTTGATGGCAATCCATCCAACAGCTGTTAGACATTTCACTTAAAAAAAAAAACCCAAATGTCAACCTCATAGTGGCACTGGCGGAAAACTCAGTGGATCAGTAGGGAACTTCCTCTTAGCATCTATACCACAATAAATGGTAATCCATTTCATTTGCTAAAACAATTGTGTAATCTTTTTGTTAATGTTATCAATATAATTGTGGTCCGATGTGAGCAGTATTTATGCCTCTTGTATTGTGAGTCTTAGTATCCTGGTTTGTGTGGGCCAGCTGGTTTAACAGTGTGGTCTTTAAGTGAGGTGGTGGCTTCCTGAACAATGTGTAAGCCTTCTAGGCAGTGGAGGTGTGTGTGTGTGTGTGTGTGTGTGTGTGTGTGTGTGTGTGTGTGTGTGTGTGTGTGTGTGTCCGTGCGTGCGCATTAAGGCAGGGTCATCGAGGAGTAATAGGATTGCTCAGCCCCACTCCCTCTCTCGACACCCTGGCAAAGACAGGTCTCCTAAATCATCCTCACATCTCTGAGCAAGATGGAGGACCTGGCATCGTCTCTCCCCGCCCTCCATCCCCGCTGCAGCCATAACCGCTCTCCCCACTGTGGTACAGATACTGCTCGCAGCCGTGATTTCCCTCAAACCTCCAGGAGGACTGGAATAATATCTACTCAGCATTCTGTAAATATCCACTGGGAGAATGTACTCTAGTTCATTGCGGCGGTGCCACTGTTACTTTATACAGGCTCGGCTGCTGATCCTCAACTTCTGCTCTTTGTTCTTGAACTTTTCATCTCATGACTCCTAAAAAGGAAGCAATGTGTGAGGTGAGGGAGTCTGCTCAGCTGCTATTATTCATTATTCATGTTCTGTACTCTCTTTTTCCTATTCAGGGTCGTGAAGAGGCTGAAGCCACTCACACCTGACGGCTACACATGACCCTCCTTTGCAGGTAAAAGTTTGAAACTCTGAGAAAATGCCGATCTGTAGTCTAACTTTTTGAAGTTACTTTTTTATTCAGAATATTGAGCTAGTCCAGTAGAGTAGCTCAGCTTTAAATACCTGTATATTTCTTTGCACCGGCCTAAGCCAATAACAGTAAAAGATACTCTTCCACTATAACCTCTACTTTTTCCTCTTCTTTTTATTTCCTTTTGTGACACTTGCACAGTGTGTGTTTATGGGTTTCTTTATCTGTGTGTCTGCAGCCCCACACAGGAGCTGGGGTAGAACAGTGCAGTCACAGCCCAGAGCAGCTATCCCAGACCATAAAAATAATGGTCAAGTTTTTATATGTGCTTTTTGACCTCAGATGAATAAAAAAGGTCCCTGGACCCCAAAGTTTACTGAGAACAAGATGACAATAACTTGCTATAGGATGGCTGAAAAAAGGAGGAGGATTATTGTAACGGAACAAAACGGATGAAATACTCATACACAAGAAGATAAAGAGATTTTACGCAAATTAAAGTACTTGTGTAAAATGTATTAAGATAGAAGTAAAAAGTAGGTCAGTTAATGTCCAAACCAACGATAAGATCCATTTCTAGAGATGGAAATTTGCAGCCTTTGCATGCAACTGATTATCAGTATGAAATATACAACCACCTTCCTCAGTTTAGCATCACAAGAATTAGTTAAAAGAGACAAAACGGTTGAGTGACAGTAAGTAAGAACAGCTTTGGACAACACAGGGGGTGCAACAAGTATTGCAGCCACATACATTAAGTAGCCTGATGCTTCTTAAAGAATGAGACATCATCAAGAAGGACGACGCAGAGATGTGTGAAATATATAAACTCCACAATGACTGCAAGCCACAAACACATATCTAAGGAGGAGTTCCTGCACAGTTTTTACACACATCTTAGCACACACTTTGGCTGTCTTCCGAGCTAACATGCAGCAGAGAGGCAGCTATCCACTGCTGGAGACGTCAATAACAACAAAGCAGAGCACTCTGCATCCCCGTCATTTTGTTATTCTCATACAGGCAGGACACTATAAGGCGCTTTCAAATTGAATTAATTCCTTGATTATTGCAGTTAACTTTTTAAAATAAAAAGGCCACGGGCCATTTATCATTCATCAGTATGTGACATGAAATATGACAGTATGTAAACACTACACAATATGCTGGCATAGATATCACACAGTGGGTTAGTGGGGGCAGCCACAGATGGATACAGTCTGATTGGTTTTAAAGCTAGGGTATAGACACATTTTGGTTTCTGTGAAGTTAAAGGGAAAGGGGACCTGTACAAGAGCCAAACTGTGTGAAAGTCAATTCATCTGTTTAATTATGGATCATTGCTAGGGGTGTGCCATATCACATTGTTCATGATAATATCAGTATAATTTTTTTAAATCATAAGAAAATGCATATCGTGATAGTTTGACTTGTTGACATTTTGACATCATACTGTTACACACTGTTAATTTTTACAGACTCCACAGTGGTTCCAAAAAGAGGAGCAGCTTAGGTAGTGTGGAATAAACTGTGGCGTCCTGAATGTTTCATGAACAGCCCTGGACTTCTCAGACTCTTTCAGTGAGTTACTCAGAGTGAACTCATTCAGCGGCTCCTATGGCAGCAGCACAGCGTCTCTCCCTCTCCTCTCTCACCGTGCACACACAGGAGTCGGTGTCTTCAAGTGATTTTTGTCATAAATCTTTGGAAATATAAACCTACGTGATGCTCATGGCTCAACAACAACAACAACAAAAAAACTACATATACTGTATGTGAATGTGCAATAGTTATGGTAGCATAGCAGCCTGTCACAGGTAATAGCGTGACGATTAGAGGAGAAATGGCAGAGCATAAAGGTCAGGTGGGGAAAAAAAATACAACTCAGTCATTCCGGATTTTTGTTTATCATTTTTGTTTAGTTTTTACTGAATATTTGAAGGCAAACTATTGGGTTGACATATAAAACTATATCACATATTTTGTTGCAATTTTCTTTTCTTTTTTTAATTTTCAAATTAATTTCAAATAATTTCTCATTGTCAAGAATATCATTATCACAAAAATACCCTGAATTATATAATAATAATAATAATAATAATAATAATAATAATAATAACAATAATAATAATGATGATAACAATAATATTTTAGGGCCATATTGCCCACCCCAACTCATTACAAGTAAGCTATGTTTTGGAACTACCAAGTACTTACACAGTGAGAAAAATAAATAATGTATAGAAATCAAAAATTTTGACGCATTGAGATGCACTGATAATCATTTTATAATTGAATTGTTGCCCTCGGAATCAGATCTGAATCGTGAGGTGCCTAGAAATTCCCAGCTGTGTTGCTGACACCCTAATCTGTACTATGAGTTACAAGTCTGTTGTTGTACTTACCTGTTGGAACTGTGAACAGCAAAGTACAGTCCTCCAAAACTTGCTCCAGATTTAACTTCTTTGCTTGTTTATTCTCAATACATAACATAACCATCCTCTCAGCCTCTCTGCCTCAGCATGACTGGTACCAGTTTCTCTTTTCTACAACAACCAGTCTCATTGTGCTCCTCAGAGTTCTTTTTTAGAGCTGAATGAAGCTCTGCAGTAACATCAGGGATTATTGTTACAAAAACCGAAAGCCCTCACACACCTCACTGAAAGAAGTTCTTAAGCAAAAGCACAAGTCAATAATGAAGGATTTTACCTGTAAGTGACGCAACACTGTGAGAGTGGTTGACTTGGGTCACTTAGCGTGCTCACTGGGTGGTGCATTAAATCAGTGATTAGTTAAGGTAGAGGCAAAAAAAAAACCTGAAGTCAGAACAAATAGAAAGAAGGGGAGGGGGGCATTCAGTATTAAAATGAGGTGTGGACTTCAAACATGGTTGGAAATGTGGTAAAGATGCCAACATAGACTGCTGATAATAAATCAGTACTGGCCTTGACAAACCGTGTTATGATTGCTGATCACAAACTCCAACCTCAGCAGAAAAAATCAGCACAAACATTTTCAAACTTAATGAACAAAAGCCAGAATGATGCTGACGCAAAGGCTGATTATTTCCACCAAGATGCCACAACATAACTCACAAGCCTCAGTTTAACAACCACTGCCAACTCTAATAGTTTGGTGCAACAGACTTTTCACAGTCAGTACGTTAGAGTAGCTTCAGTGCTGGACTCACCGTTAGAAGAGCTGCAGACGACACCTATCAGTGCAGGTTCACCTGAGGATGCTGTCCTTACACTCAGTCAGGCATTTGTTGTGAACTCTCTGTCAAAGGCCAGCTGCTCCGCCATGCATGGCGCATGGTCCCATGGTGATCAGTGTTACAGAACAACCACCTCTCCACCCAGACTGGTCTTGGCACGGTGCTGGAAACATCAGTGAGTCCAAATTGGTAGCAGGGATTGCTGCACACTTACATCTATGCAGTGTTTCACTTTAGTGTTGAGCTTTGGGTCTATCAGACCTTCATCAGAGCACACACAAGGCAACAATGGACAGGCTGGTAAAAGGAAGCAATCTCAGTCTAATCACTGGCTGTATGTAACACACCTGTGCACATCCCTGGTGACAGAGGCTCCACCTCCTGGGAGTTGTAGTTTTTTGAGTGCTGAATGGCAAACTGTCAGGCACACAAATAGGTGTCATTCATGTCATACAATACTGGAATACAAATAAAGGGTGGAACACAGTTAATACATGGGTTCATCCTAATGTTCCTCCTCAACTCCTCTATCCTCCATCTTCGATCACTTGCCCAGGGAATTCATTGACACCCGCCATCTTGAAGGACATCTCATTCCGTATAATGTGCTCGGAAGAGTTGAGGAGGCTTTCAGAGGAGAGGGAAGCGAGGATACATAAGTGCAGCCTTCAAGGATATATATACGGGTATATATGTGTGTGTAGCTGCTAATGAAGCCTGTAAAGCCTACTGATAGCTGATCCATCTGTAATCAGCTGTCGCTGTCGAGAGAAATGGAGGTTGTTTCACGTGATGCTTAAGAGAGACAAACGTCTCATTTCTCTAGAGACATATTTCCTTGTTTCTTTTCTCCTCACATCTCTCCGCTGTGCCTTGGAGGGGCTAAGCACAGATGCGTAAGGCTCAAGTGAGGGAAATGTGGATGTGAAATCAGGTACTGGGATGAGCCCCATGTATTCACTGTGTTCCCACAGCTCCAGGAGGTGGAGCTTCTACCACCAGGGTTGTGTACAGTTGTGTTACACACTGCCAGTGATTAGCCTGAGATTGGTTCCTTACCATCCT
Organism: Cephalopholis sonnerati; assembly: GCA_019142605.1. NCBI lineage: Eukaryota > Metazoa > Chordata > Actinopteri > Perciformes > Serranidae > Cephalopholis > Cephalopholis sonnerati. The sequence goes on from JAGQAX010000001.1 coordinate 12,953,742, forward strand.
GTCCATTGTTGCCTCATGTATGCTCTGATGAAGGTCTAATAGACGGAGGGCTCAACAATGAAGCCCACGTTTCTCAATACTGAGTGTGTCTTTTTTAACTTCCAAGATCATGTGAAGGCTGATGTCGTCATCCACTGACAGTCACACCTGCTCCACTGACAGCTGACAGCGGAGGGGCTAATGTTAGTTCAGCCTTCTGTCTCCTCTTCCTCCTCTCCTCTTCCCACAGCTTTCTTCTAATTCCAAGCTGGATGTGTCTGTGTTTTTGTTGGTTGAATTAACTTTTACATTAAGAAGCTTTCTTGAATCCACGATTATATTATATCCACACTATAGCCCTTTCTCACAGCAGACATTTTGACTTGCCACAGTAGGAGAAGCACAGGTGAAACTGATAACATTCATGATGGCTCAGTTCCATCAAGTATCCCAGTAAGCTGTTCAGTGAGCCAGCCTGTACAATAACAGGGCCCACTCTAAGTGGAATGCAGCTATCATTGATGTAATTTGATACACTTGTGCTTTTCCGACTATGGTCTACCCACAATAAATCAGCATCAATGTTATGTCATCAGAATACTAATATTATTAGTGTGGAAACTACGGTATGTTTACAGCTTGTTTTCCTGCCTACAAGGGGCCAAAAATCAGTTACTTCGGGTTCAAGAAAACTTTAAAATGCAGGACTTACAGTTTAAATGTACTATTTTTACATCGGGGTGTTTCTACTTTTACTTAAGTAAGGGACCTGAGTACTTTTTCCACCACTGATTCAATGTTATGGAGCGTGACATGATACTGGTGATGGTCCTTATCCGAATTCATTTCTACTGAACGTCCCTGGCCTGCTGATGAGCTCTGTTCCTGTGAGTGGAAGGAGCTGCAGAGAGTCGGCCTCTAAGAAAAACTGCAGCCTTTGCTTTGATAAATCAGAGCTTTGGAAAGTGCTGATGCTTTGATAAAGTTGACTGCTTTAGGATTGTGTCACTCGCTGTCTGTTTCCATCTCAGCTCAATTCAAAGCGGCTTTAAAAGAGGGATTTCGTCAATTATGATACGACAATAATTAGTTTAACAATGTCAAATTTATCTTATCCATGCCAGATAATTAATCAATTTGAAAATGTATGAACTGTTTGTCATTATTCATTCAAGCTTTACAGACTTATTTGCAAGTGTGTGATTTTTTTTTTCTCCTAGGATGTGATGGAATTCTTAATTTGGAATTATTGTATAGAGGTGATTTATTTCCCCTCTCCCTCTCCTTCCCTGTCTGTCTCTGAGTCTTCACTTCTCGTTTTACAACAGCAAAACCTCACTATCCCTATCGCTATGACAACCACAAGCAGTTGGGACTATCTAGCTTTCTCACCAACAAACTTGCTGCTGCACAACTTTGATTTGGTGGGAATAATCTAAAAAGAGATAACTTTTACAGTGTTTTGCACCGGTAAACAAAATTTAATACATCAAGCTACTGACTCTCTGTTTGGTCTTATCAGCTGATGTTTTGTCTCTGGGGCTTTTTATGTCGAATGAGCAGAATGGAGGAATATTTAGAGAGGGGCTGTAAAGACATCCCGTGGTTCAATCGATAAGTTAGAGCCAGGGAGAAATGAGAAGAAATGGGATGGTGATGAAACTGGCATGACGTACGAGATTGTACGAAAAAAAAAATGTTGAGAAATCCTCACAGTTGAGGCTTCCAGAGGCAAAACGCTGTCTGCAGCGTGGAGAGCACGGAGAGATTAAAGCAGCTGGTTCTTTATTTATCAGGAGGCAGGAAGGCTGCTGTGTGCCTGCACTGCTGTCAATCCATCAAGATCGTTGTCAGCTTTTTCCTCTGGCGGTGGTGCTCAAACAGCAGCACCACAACTAATGGAAACAGGAAATCAAACCATTAACAGGATTTACTGATGGCCATTTAATGGCCTCTGGAACTAAAAAGTGGATTAATGAGAGGAATTGTTTTTATTGTAATAAAGCCTCCAAAACAAAACAGACAGAAAAAGGTGTTTAATTGCTGTAGTTGGGACTAGGGCCCTGATCAGAGGAGAGGAGAGAGGAGGAACACAGAGTAAAATTGCACCAGTTCAAGGCTTGATTACCAGCTGGCCAAATTGGCAACTGTCAGGTGACCCCAGGCCCTTGGGGGCCAACCTGTAGTTCAGGTTTACTGTGTGGAAATTGGTCTGTGGTCATTGTCACTGTGAGGCTCTTCACATGGATGCTGCTTTGTTATCTGATGTGATGGGATTCATGTCAGACTCTAAATTGAAGACCTTCATTTTGTCAATTGATACCAAGATTATTTGGTAAATATTCCCCCTCAATAAACAACATTCATTTCCTCTAGTGGTTCAATCAGACTCCAGATGTCAATCCCATGAGAGAATTTGTGCTGCACTTAACTCACTGACAGAGCTCGAGCAGTTTTGTGAAGAATTTGGATGTCCAGATGTGCCAAGCTAATAAAGACCAATCAGCTCATTACTGACTGGCAGAGGGAGAGTGCTTACGCAAACAAGTATTTTATGTTCATTGATTTGGAACTTTGTAAATATTTGTTTTCACTTTGACATTCAGGGGTGTTTCTGTTGATCAGTGTCACATAAAATAGAAGGAAAACACCACCTAAATTAGGAATTTCAGTATGTTATTTCCATGGCCTTGGGAAGTTCAATCAGTCTTTGTAAATGTGAGCTGCTCTCTCTCAAAGCTATAGACCAGAGAAGTTCGTCTAAAACTTGTGATGTCATAGCACATAAAGTCTGGAGCTGCTCCTTAGACGTAGAAAGAGACCCAACTATTTTTCTTTTTTATTCCTAAATGAGTTTTATTCTGTTGTAGTGTTCTCAGTTCTGACACAGAAAATGTACCCATATACTCAGAACAGCCCTTGGGTGCTCTCTGTGCCGTGTATAACATCTTCCCCAATTCATTAGCTATGGAGCAGCTTCAGACTTTATAACCTATTACATCACAACGTTGGGCTTAAGCACTCTAGGACAGTTGTTCATGTTCACAAATATTTTGGTCTTAGACCATAGGAATGACATGTATGGATTTTGAAAATTGGTTTAATTACCCTGTCATTCAGTGTATGATTTTCTGACTTGACTCAACTAGCAATAAAACATGGAGAACTGCAACCAACAATTCAGCTTTCACTTTTGATTAGTCTGCTGATGATGTTCTCAATTAATAGCTCGGTCTTTATATCTTAAAGATAAATAAAAAAAAGTAAAAATGCCTTATCAGAATTTCATGAGGCCATTTAATATTTGTTTTGCCTGACTTACAGTCTGAACCCCACAGATATAAATTAGTTTAATTATCACATCACGCTGGGAGCAGGCATTTCTGCTTTATAAATGCCTTGGATAGGTAATCAAATCATCTGTAATCAAAGTTGTTGCATTTTTCTGTGGCTTTTTAATCAAAAAAATGCATGAAAACTTTTTAAATATGAAAACTTCCAAGAAGGTGATGTGTTTTGTGTTAAATCTAATGACCACACAGCAAACATGGAGCCTTGTAATTTCCAACATAGGAGCACTGTACACAATGTACAGAGAGAGGAGGGAACAGGGATCCTTGACCCCCCCAGCAGGTCATGTACTAATTATCTCACCCTTCTTATCTAACACTTCAACAACATGCTTGAAACAGACATATTTTTCCAGAAGGTACCTGCACTGTTTGTCTGTAGAGAAGAACAGTTGTGCAACATGTGAGGTGTTTTTATTAGCATCATCAAAGTGGTCCAAAAGTCACACTGATGGGAAACAATTATGGACTTAATAATGACTAATTTATACAGAAATGCAATGCACTCACCTGAGAAGGAAAAAAATCGGCTGTTTTCCTGAGTTAACAAGATTTTCATAAGACAATATATTTGCCATTTTTCTGAATTAGCATGATTATGCTCTCATTAATTCAGAAAAATGAGACTTTGCGAGACAAATCTTAATGTAGAAAAACACTTTTATTTTCAGAAAAACTTCTCAGAATTCTGAGGTATCTTGTTAAATTAGTGAAACACGGGCAAATGTGAACGCATCGTGCTTCTGTCCGTCAGTTTCACTTTATGTAAAATGCATATAGACATACATGATGGACAGTAATTTGACTACAGGTATAAGGATGTGTGTAGACCTGGCAAATAAATCAGCAGAACAAGTATGCATAGAGCATGTTGCACTAATTGTAAAGTAACACTGCACTGCCTTTTGTTATTTCTTCTAGACAAATAAGAGCAATGACAACCAACACTGAAAATGTCCATTATGATTTTTTTTTATTATGAGAGAAATATGACTTTACATCACCCCAAGAGGGAGAATAAAACATAAATAAAACATTCTTACAAAATGTTGCAATAGATCACAAATGAAACAATTTTGTACATTTGATTTGTTTTATACATAAATCGTATTTACATATTTGTCTTTGCCCTTTTTTACATTGTTGGGAATGAAACTATTCTGTACCACTTTTATAGTACAAACATTTCCTTCGTTTCAAAGCAGAGGTATAAAAGCTCTCCTCTCTCTCCTGAGAAGATGCTGGGTTCTACTCTAGTGCATTTTATCGTTAAGATTTAAGGCTACGCAGGGTTCACCTGATGGACACCCTCGTCTCATGGACAGCCCTATCATCATCGGGGAGGGAGTTCATTTTCCTGACTCGCGTCTGCTGATTGTCCTTTACAGAGAGAGAGGTTTGTGGTTCTGCCCGGTCGCTCCCTCCAACCGTTAGACCTTCTCTCTCTTTTTTTTTTTTCCTTTCCCGCATTAAAGCTGCTGCTGACTGGTTTCACTGAATAACCAATTACAATCTCTGACAACTTATTTGTTTCCGCAGTCAATTACAAATGCCGTGGGGAAAATGTCACAGAGTGTGAGAGCCCACGCTCATCACATTATCTCTGTACGGCGATGACCTGCTGAGAAAAATATGTCAATTTCTCACAACAGGGAGAATATGTAAAAAAAAAAAGACAGAAAGAAAAAACCATAGTTTCATACTTTGTGGTTGTTGTTGTGTGAGGGAGGGAACTAATTTAGTCATAGGTGCAGTGCTCCCTAGTGGTCAAAACACACCTAAAGCAACAGAGAAAAAAAGAAGCCCATTCCTCTCCGTTTCTTTGACAGGATTACACCAAAGCCATAAACAAAAGACATGAAGCAACTAATTGGCTGGCCCCATAAGCCTCTTAGAAGACACACTATAATAAACCAGCCTGGACATGAAGTCAAATCCTCAACACAGACGGCAAGTTAACAAACAAGCACTTAAACACAAGACAAAAGAGGCAGCAAGAAAGCAGTTCAGTGGCGCTGCTCTGTCATTCACTTTGAAAAGGGTCCTGCTTTTTTTTTTTTTTTTTCCCTAACTCCTCTGTTTTCATGTCCTACCTGTCCCGCAGGTAGTGTGTGGCCCACAATCTGGACTTAGTGGGGATAAAACACAGGCTTTAAAATTAAGACAGGTCACACAGGTCACCTTGGAAATATTCCATAAAAGCTACAGGCCCCTATTTTAATTACATCACTAATTTCAACAACAAGGAGCCGCAGCACCTTTTATGTACTTTAACACATTATCTCGCTTTGGATCATTGTTGCTTTTCATGAGCATCAGTGCCCTCGATTAAAAAACTCCACAGAGTACAAAGATCTCCTTGATTGATATCTCACACTGATAACAAAAAAAGCATCAACATATTAGTACCAAAGTGCTTAACAACACTGCTGAGTGCTGATTAATTTGAAATGATCAGAGACTCAGGCGCTACCTGCTGAGCAGGTTCAGTCATTAGGCGTCCAAACACGGACATATAGCATCATTTGGTGTTTTTAGTTAATGTCCTCTCTCATTTTCTCTAACCAGCTGCTTTGTCCCTAAATTAACAGCCTCCATCTCCTAGAGCCATCAGCCATGTGCATCTACAGAGTCTATTATCACAACCAAGAGAGGTTGAAAGAGAAAGTTGAACTCTTAAACAGACAGGATCCATTAGTATGCTACCTGCGGAGTTACATGCAATTAAAAAAAATACGAAGGAAAGCCCCAGTCGTCAGCGCTCAGATGAAAGATGAGGGCTGCATAAAAGCCCATTGACAGGCAGATAAAGCAAGGATCAAGCTAATATCCATCCAAGGCTCTAAAACACACTAAAGGATATGAATTGAGCCATTAGACGCTGGAAGATATGTCTCAATCCTTTCATTACTGTTGAGTCTGGAAGAAGAGACACGCACATCTGAAGAGTTTCACTCCAAAATGGAGACATCCATTATTCAAATAAATTAAAACCCAGCCAAGGAACAAGATTGATGGCATGGAGTCTTAATAGAGGATTACCGAAGGTATTGAAATTCCATTTTGCTTACTAACTGGAGGCAAAATTAGTGGACGCGACCGAAATCTGCTTTTCAAATAGTGAGTAAAGCAATGTTGGGCGACAATTTTCTTTCAATGTGGATCTATACAGTTGCATTTCTGAATGAAACACTGGAGCAAAGACTGAAAATGCTGGACTTGTTTGATTAAGACATGCTGCCAGGACACTTCATTTAAGCAGATTTTCCTCTGAGGTTTTCAATCTTCTATTAATTGTAAATAAAGATCATTAGTGATGAGCTTCCAGTGCCACATGGAGCATGCTGGCATTCGTATCTGTTTGCAAGTGGTATTTAGATAAGTCTGAGTCCTTGTGTGTGTGTGGATTCAGTCACATGGAAGAAGCTTCCATAAATTAACATAACAGCCTGTTGGTGTGGAACTTCATAGCAGGACGGACTGTTGAAAAGGGGGCTAGTTGGGGGCCGTAACAAACACGCACACAGAAAGGCAGTGGAGCCTGTGACATACTTGGCAGAGCTTGAGAGGCAGCCTGCTGTGAAATGCTTTCAGTTTGATACTCACAAATGTATAATTCTTCAAAATGAAGAAATGAAACCACTGTTATGTAACCATGGTGTCTTTGGAAAAGGAAACTGTTTTTTTTTTTCTTTTTTTTTTGGAAACAGAATACCCAAAAAATGTACTGCTATTCCATGTTGCCTATTTTTATGTACTGCAAGTATGTACGCCTACTTGCACACCATAGCAGAGTCCCTTAAATATTTTTTCTGTCCAGAAACTAAAGCAGTGGGTTTGAAAATACAAGAAAATACATTTTTCTTGCATGTAAAGTGAAATTGCTCTGCTTCAAATGAACACAATTAACTAAACGTCTCTTCAAGGTGCCAAAAAGCCTGGTAGTACACTGCAGTGTTACGGGTGCAGATGAATGTATTACTACTTGGCAGTAACACATTCCTCTGAAATGGCTGTGGTGGGTTGATGATGATAATGATGATGATGATGATGATGATGAGGAGGAGGAGGAGGAGGAGGAGGAGAGCCACTTCTCTCAGCAGAAGAAGATCTCTCCATCCAGAGGAGGCTCGGGGAGGTGCTGGGGGTCTGGAGGGAGGAGAAGAGAGGAGTCAGTGTCACCTTCACGAGAGAGGATTCTTCCTGTAAGAGGATTTTGATGGCAGATTCATTATAATATTTGTTCTCCAGTGAGAGTTAGCGAGCAGCGTCGTTGCCCCGCTTCACACCGATCAAACCTTAGCAAAGTGCACCACACCGTCACTGAGATCCATTCAAGGAGTAACAAGCTGCCTCAGTGAGCAGCTTAATGTGCTCACTGCTCATATCGCAGCCATTATTTCATATCTAGAAATACGTTTTTACTCTCATGTGTATCAATGAGTTTCATATTAAATGTATTTTATATGCATCGTGCACTGTGTGTGTGTTATTGTTTTCTATGTGCTGCTGTTCTATGAATACAGGAAAACACACAGAAAGCCTTTTCAAATACAGCGTTAAAACCAAATGTACACTCACCGGCCACTTTATTAGGTACATCTGCTCAACTGTTCGCTAATGCAAATAGCTAATCAGCCAATCATGTGGCATCAGAGCACCTCTGGGATGTGGCGGAACGGGAGATTCGCATCTTGGATGTGCAGCTGACAAATCTGCAGCAACTGTGTGATGCCATCATGTCAATATGGACCAAAATCTCTGAGGAATGTTTCCAGCACAAGAATTAAGGCAATTCTGAAAGCAAAATGGGGTACAACTCAGTACTGGCATGGTGTATCTAATAAAGTGGCCGGTGAGTGTACATACAGTGACTATACAATATTTTCATAAAGTCACACCCAAGTGAAGTAAGAGCCAAACCAGAGGCACCTCCAAACCAACTTTAGGGTGTTAAAGCTCCCCTTAAAGCTGAATAATTTTGGATAACACAAAGACCAAATCGACACTGTGTCCCACATTCATTCTACATACTAATCAGGTTTTGAGCATATAGCGCATTCCCACTGAAAAAGTCACAAAAAAGACATCACCACTGAAAACAGTTCTATGCATACTAAAGAAAAACGTCTGTTTTTTGTGTATGATGTTGATGGACAGCCACAATGCAGAGCACAAAGCCACTGGAGCTCCAGAAACACATCAGAAAGCAAAACTAAAATGCTGTCTGTTTAGTTTAACTGGCAATGACACTCCAAAGTCGCAGTTTGATTGACGTCCCTCTGCGCTTGTTTTGCATCCTTTCAAGCATATTGATTGTTTGTATACGCAACACAAAAACAATACACTGGCGAGAGATTAGTATGAAGTACATACTGTTCACAGTTAGTATGTAGTATGTGTTTGGGACACAACAATACACTCCAGAATCACTGAACATGACATGGGCCAGTGCTCAGACCCAGCAGGCTGCTGCACAGTGACCTGGAGGAACATGGTGACAGTGCAGCACAGTGGACTGTGGCTGCACTCACTTCAAGATAAAGGACACAAAGAAGATAAAGAGGAAACATGATGCCAGCTGACACTTTAAAGCCACATTTCTTAAAAATACATCACCACACTGAACAGGCAGTGACGAGGACTTAATATGGAATTGTTAAAGATGAGGGTCAGTGTCATTCAGTTAACAAATGTCCATTAATTTTACACAGTACCACTATGTCTCATGTAAATGTACTACAGATGATTTATTGAAAATGTAATGCTGATTTTATGTTTTGAAACTGGCACTTTGTTATAAATATATCCGGAAACATGAAACCTCCTCAGTGTTTCTTGCCCATAGCTACATGGATCTGCGCTTAACATTTAATCCATATGTAAAACATATGTAGATGTATGCGGCTCACTGTATTCATAATTTCGTAACTATCAGCTTTGAATATTAGGTACATTTATTAGCGAGCATGTACGCTGGGTCTTACCATTTCTAAAATTAAAATGATTAAACATATATACATATTACCTGTGAAAGTGTTATGTATTTACTTAAGAAATGAATTGCCCTGTTATTCAGAATTCCTGAGATTACGTCAGAATACCAAGAAGGGTTTTAATAAAAAAAGCTATTTTTTTTAAATTAACAAAATTATTATCTGAGCATTCTTAAAAGGTTTAAAAGGTTTTAATGAATAAAAAAAAAATCTTAATTAACAAGATCAGTATCTTAGTATTCTGACAAAGGTTTTCATGTAAAAAAAATCTAATGAGAAATTATGAGAAAAGTTTTCAGTAAAAAAAAAAAAAAAAAACTACTTTTGTTTTTCTGAATTAATAAGATTACTATGTCAAACTGATAGCACGCCGGCGCTGCACGTCATGTAACGAGTGTCAAGTGCCACCAAGAGCACACATTGGATGCGTCACGCTGCAGCTCATCCACACATGACCACACACAGTTATTACTACTTTTACTGAGAGGTCTGTACCTTATCCACCTCTGTGTTACTTTAAAATCATGTGTGGAGAGCCTCTAATTAAAGCTGAGCCAATCTCAGAGCTACGACTCACCAGGAAATATCTTTTTGGCCATTGATTTGACAATGACAGGATTGTGGGTCGTTTAGCTTGGGATATTTCTCGACCTTAATAACGAGTCTCTTGTAATCCAGTCCGTGTCACAAACGAGACACAGCAACAGCTACAGAGCTCTCTTTATACATCTATGGTGAGGAGAGGAGTCGAGCTGCTACAGGAGCAGAGACAGAAGAGCTGCTACGGGAGCTGGTGTGTACAAGCAGAGAGCAAGTGGGGGAAAAGTGCATTTAATTTCTGGGGTCGGCAAGGCTGTAAATAGGCAGTGGTGTAAAGTGCACCAACATGCGTCTACACTGAAAATAGTAGGGGCGTATTTTTTGATGCACAGCGTTTACTGCTGATGTGTTTTGGCCTTAAGAATCACAAGAAAAAAGATTCTTCTCATTTTTTTTAAATTAATGAGATCATTAATTCAGAAGTAGGAGAAAAGTTTCATGGAAAAAAAACAACTTTTTCTTTATGAATTGAGGCGATAATCTCATTAATTCAGAAAAACAAGAGCAGATTTTTTTTCATGAAAACCGTTTCCAGAACTGGGATAATAATCTTGTTAATTCAGAATAACAGGACAATTTTTTTTTCTTCAGTGGATGCGTCACGCTTTAGTAATTAGCTACTAGTCTAACCCAAAAAAGGATACCATGCTTAAAAATACCATATTTAAACTTGTATCGTTTTATAGGCTATCTTTATAACAGAGTAATATTTCAGGCCTGTTGCCACTTGACAAAGTCACGTCCAGCACCCATGTCTTCAGCTGGTTATTTGAAAGGTTTCCTCTGGGAACACCTTAGTAGAGGCTCAGTTCTCAAATATGAATCTCTGTTCACGCCCCTGGTCATACCTGATAATTACAGACAATGTAACAAACAATGGGAAATTTGGGTTTAATTTGAAAATAACTGAAGACTTGATGCATTCATTCTTCTAATCTGAAGTGTCCTTGACGACAACACTCAACTCCAGCCCGCTGACTCACTGTGAGACACTGAATAATTAAACTGAATGTAAATCCATCCACATCCTCTACCTGCTGTCTGTGCGCTCCCGCCTTTGGCCTTCTTCTTCTTCTTCTCCTTCTCCTTTCCCTCTTTGCTCTTGTTCTTGGCCAGATGCAGCAGGCTCTTTGAGATCTGGTTGTTGGCTTCGCTACCTTTGAGGTTGCTGGTGGATGAGGTAAAGGGATTGAGGCTTTTCCCTTTGGGCTTAGACCGCTGGGGCTGCAGCCTCAGCAGGGAGGAGGAGGAGGAGGAGGAGGAGAGCTCCAGCGGGTCCAGCTCCAGAGACTGGGAGCTGCCCGGGAACTGGGATTCATCTGACGTTGTAGAGGGAGTCCTCTGGAAGTAAAAGTAAGAAAGATGTAAGGGAATATGAATATGAAAGGTGCAGATTTTAATGCTTATCCCGAATAAAAGATAATCATAAATCTTTTCAAACAAGTTGAATGGTGCAACATGATTTTTTTTTATCTACATATACAGGTTCTGGCGTAAAAGCCTGGAAGTATAACTTTGCTGTTGGGATTGCAATGCAGCACTGTTTGCTAGTTAATATGATGCCGAGAGCTTTTTTGAAATCCCTTTCAAGAGGAGCCAGGTTCAAGCCTCCAATGAAAGCATTCATAAACACCAACCCTTCTAAAGTGCCTGAATCCCTCCCAGCTCATTGAGTGGTCCCCTGTAGCTGAGGGGCAACAGAGAGGCACTTTTCCTACAGGGAGCAACAGATCATGGTATCATTATTGTTAGCATTTTTTAAAGAGTCCCTGCTCACCTCAGACAGGCGCAGCTCCTCCATCTTTTCGAGCTGCCGCTGCACTGCCTCTCTGTCCCTCTCCAGCTTCCTCTGGGCGTCCCTCAGCCTCTCCAGGTCTCTCTGGTACTCCTCCTTCCTACTCTGCAGCCCCTGCTTCTCCTCTTCCAGCTCCTTGTGCCGCTTCAAGATATCTTCCTCCTGCAGTGGTTGGGAGGTGAATTGATGGATTTATTGAAATGGTACAATACAAACACTGAAAAAGACATGACTTTATCATTGTGTGCATTGACGTAACAAGTTTGTAGGGGTCCATTATCTGACATTGAATACATGAAAACAGTTTGCTGCCTGAGAGAGAGAGAGAGAGAGGAAACTGTATTTAAACCCCTTTTTTTTATTAAAAGTAATATCTTAAACATAAATATTCTATTTTAAAAATTATTTTTCTGCCTGAAATCTCTGTCTAATGCTCACAGATAAATCAGCTAAATCATATGTCTTCATCTATCCACCTCTCTACCAAATGTATTTTAATCAAAATTTAAAAATGCTATTTAGTCCTTAACTCTTCCTTAACAGCAGTTTCTTATTGTGTGTCAGGAAAAGAAAAGAGACCCGTCAGCTTAAAGCTCACTGATGTTGGGTAACTTATTTAGTGTCTGCTCACACGCCTTAAAAACTATTACAGTATTTTACAACTGATTTGCCTCAATTTTCTCAACAGTTTCAATTTGCAAAACTCCACTGTCAGCCAGTAACTAATTCTGTTCAAAATCAGAGTCTGCAGAGGCCATTACTCAAGATGATACCAACAGCAATGAAAAAGAAATATAGCATTCATACAGAAGTCAGTATTTAAAGGACGTAGAGTAAGAGTGACTTTTATTGTATTTATTGAATGAGCTGTATTATTGTACATACTGATCAAATCTAAAAAGTCTCACATCTGGTTAACAATGCAGTAAATCCCACATTCATACAGGGCAAATATATCACTGTGACTATATTATGCTGCATCTGTTTACTAGTATAACAAGCAAACAGCCTTTATTCACCGAGCTGATTTCAATTAGTTTCAAGTTTAATCATCTAAAACACAGAAAGCTACTGTAAGGCCAAAAAGCAAACTGTAACATTGAACCACAACTTGAGCACCATTACAGCTGTTTTTGTCATATTTGCTGAGACTGTCACTTCACCTACACAGTAGTGCATGAGACAGATACAAACAAAATCTGATTCTCCAGCCTCCTCGTAGCTTCTAATGTTATTTACAAGAATTCAAGGCACCTGAACCAATCAGAGCCGAAGAGCCTCTAACGCTGCTATCAATCATGTCAATCACTGCTCTTGAAGTGCAGGCTGAACTGTCAATCTAGGCAGCACTGATCAAATATGAATCAAAAGACTCCTCAGCTCTGATTGGCTGTTTTCGCTCAGGCATGGTCGATTCTTGCACATGCTTTCAAAAGCAATATGAGCACGACGGACAAGATTTTATTTCACAGATATCTGTCTCATGTTCTACTATCAGGGTGTAGCATATAGAATAGGATATTCATTCTTTAATTCATTTTCCATAACAACTTATCCTGTTGGGGGTTGCAGGGGTGCTGGAGCCTATCCCAGCTGACACTGGGTGAGAGGCAGGGTACACCCTAGACAGGTCGCCAGACTATCACAAGGCTGACTCATAGAGACAGACAACCATTCACACTCACATTCACACCTACGGGGCAATTTAGAGTCACCAGTTAACCTGCATGTCTTTGGACTGTGGGAGGAAACCACAGAAACCAATGCTGACACAGGGAGAACATGCAGACTCTGCACAGAAGGGGTCCCCCACCCAGGAACTCTCTTACTGTGAGGCAACTAACCACTGCATCACCGTGCCACCTGGGATAGGTGCCTTGAAGGCATCTACCACTTGTTGTTTATCCATTCACAAGTCAAAAGCAAGTTCTAAAGCAAAGCCTATGAGTTAGCTGGCTTTGTACTGTATGTTAGCTTTAAGTTAATCTTTAGCCACTAAGATGAACCTTCCTACTAAAACTGCAGTCTTGGCATCCTCCTCAGTGTTTTTTACCCTGCAGCTTTCATCTCCGTCAAACTAAACTTTAAAAGACAGTTGTAGAATTTCTAAGGGTTTTCAGTCAAAGATGTTTTTGAAGGCAGCCTGCCATCACTGCAGGACACCCTGAATGTCTGGCACAACATCATTTATCAGGTAAAATACTGTACAAGGTAAATTATTACAGTATAAAATGGTGCCACAGTTAAAATATTGGCAGGGGTTACATTAAGAATTACAGCTGCCCAGAAACGTACTCATAAAACACAGAACTTGTAGAGAAATGACTCATAGTCACCTGTAGGTGCAGCAGCCCCTCCCTTTCTGCTAGCTGCTGTTCCCTCAGCTCCCAGTCCTTCTCCCTTCTCCTCTTCTCCTCAGCATGAGCTGCCTGCTGTCTCTGCAGGGATGCCAGCTCCTGCCGCTGCTTCTCCAGGCTGCGCTGCTTCTCCTGTTCAATCAGTGAGCTGGGCCGCGAGGACGGCCGCGATAAAGACGAGCAAGAGGACGAGCGCTCGCTCAGGGCCTGCCGCTGGTCCTCTATGAAGCTGTCCTGCTGGACCACCACCGCCTAAATTAGCCACAACCAGAGCCGCAGGCCAGATAGGTTAGTTCAGACACAGCAGTCCTGGTACTGTCTGTAAGACATTCTTTTGTCTGTCTCTATGGCTGTGTTGTTATGTTCACATTGCACCTGAAAGTATCTCAGATCTCAAAACCAGAAAAAAAGCTTCAGCAGGTTGCATGTGACATTGTATGGAAGCCATCTTACCTGCAGAGTGCTGAGCAGGAGATGCAGGTTGGTGACACTGTGGAGGACCTGCTGTTGAAAAGGAGAAATCACTGATTACCTTGTCAACTCAAAACATCCTGTCCTGTTCCTGTTCTGTCCTTTTCTGTTGCATGGAGACAACAGTCTGTTTGATGTGCTCTTGCTTATTACTGCGCTTTTCTTTGCTTGTTAAAATGCACCATGTATGGCAGCAGCGCTTCAATTTAAATGTTGACTTTTTCTTTTAATAAGCTCTAGCACTGGATTTCATGTAATAGGAATTTACCAGTGGACTCTTAGACAAAGCCAGCATTTAACTGACTTGATGTGTTAAAGTGATGTGACCTTTTCTCCATTCAAACACTGACAAAGAGACAAGGCCAGCATGCATTCAGCTGCCACCAATGTTTACAAGGACACAAAATTCTCCAATTAATGTTCGCTGGGAACTGCAGAAAATAGCATTTATTACACAGAGAGTGTTGCTGCATCAAATATAAATACAGCATTGTGTCCATTATAGACTGTCTGAGTAGTCTGTAGCATAACAAACCAGACTGCACAGTACTAGCACCATTTGCTGGTTGAATAAAAAGGACCTTTCATTTTCTGTTTAAGGAATACTTTAATACCCAAATGATCATTTGTGTATCAGTTACTCACCTCATGTTACGTTGCCTTAACAGTGAACAGAGAATTCAAAAATTCTTGATGATCAGCATAACTACATCAAAACATCTGCTTACTATTTAAAACACATATGCATTTAAAGCTCAGGTGCACTACTCATCTGTGCCTGAGACTGTTAAAGCATAAGTGTTTTACATAGCAACATTTTAGCTCAAATGCATGTGTTTGCTGAGCGTACGACTGTATAAATGAGACGTGGATACTACATGAGTTGTGTGAGAGTTTGTAAACTGATGTCTTGATATAGTTATGCTGCTGTTAAATGTGGACCCCTATGACTTTATTTCATCAAGAATTTTCACAGTTTTTGGATTCTCCAGTCACCGTAGAGGCATGAGAGGAAAAGTTTTCCTCACAAATTCATTGTAATACAGTTGAGTAACTGATATGAAAATGTTCATTTGATTATGTGCAATATATCGATATATTTTCAAGCAAGACATAAATGTATACAATACTGTTTATATCAATATACTGTCAAGTCATGTTACATACTGCCATTCTCCCGAAAAGCCATGCCAGTGTGCATCTCTCCTCTCACACTCTTCGCACAGCTCTGCCCCACTAACTCTCTCACAAGTTCTCCAGCAAAACACACAGAGCTGCTCCTCTGTTAAATCTGTCTGTTAATAAGCCTACAGTGCGGCATTGGTATATATGTTACACATGCTACGCTTAATCAGTCTGTGAGATGAATTAAATTAGTGTAGCAGCACATGCGCAATCCAGTGCTGCTCTGCATGTGAGTCTGACAGAGCTGCTTGATTGTGTCAGGGAGTGTTTGTTTGCTAGTTTGTGTGTGAGGTTAATCATAGCACATCGCTGTTCTTCTTGGTAGCTGTAGTCTAATGTGTGACTTGCAAACAGCACCTGGATACAGGTGATAGATGTTTTTTTTTTTTTTTAAAAAAGCAGTGCCGTGGAAAATGACTATTTATTTATTTTATTTCTTCTATTTTCTTATTATTTTTATTCTTATTATTATTTTCATATCATTTATTTATTTTATTATATTATTTCTTTATTTTATATTAAATATTAAATATTTTATTTACTTATTATTTATTTTATTTTATTTATTTCTATTCTATTCTATTTTAAACTCCCCCCAAGAAGATTTTTAATTGTTTCAAACCTACTTGATACTTTTATAGTCATCTTATGGTTTTGTGTCCTGTGCTGCAAACCTTTGAAAAACCTGTATATTTTAAAACAGGGGAAAAACCCTGTCTTTGCATTTTATTTTGTGTATTATATATTGTGTATCGCCATTCAGCCTGAAAATACCGAGATACGAATTTCTGTCCATATCGCCCAGCCTATATCTTCTAAACAGTAAAATCTTACCTTATTTTTGGGCATGTTAGCATGCTAAAGTTAGCATTTAGTTGAAGTTGCAGTGGCTAAGAACAGCCTCACAGAGCTCATAGCATGGCTGTAAAGTCAGTCCTATTAATTATTCACTAGGTGCTGTGGATGGCATTTAGAATATGTTGTGGCATTAATGTTATTTTTAAACTTTATTTATCTTCTGTCTGGGTAAATTCTACTGCTGCTGCACTTGCACTTCCCACACAGGTAGGATGCTTGCTCTATTCTCATGCACAGTTCATTTTTTTTAATCATTCTTTTTATTGCAAATTATTCTTAAAGCTTGCTCTTACAGACATGCTTTCATCAAATAACTTCCTCTTATAGTTGACTCTATCTGCCACTTGCGTTTGTTTGCAATTGTGATTTCTCTTTATTAGTTCCTACAGTACAACGACTGCTGGTGCTGTTGCTGTTAGCACTGCTGCAGCTTATACAGTTATTGACGCTGGTAAGGATGATGGTGACACAGAGTTTGGACAGTTTCCATGTAAACAGCAGGTCTTATTGAGTTAGAGACAGGAAGTCAGTGTTACCTCACTGTTCCTCTTCAGCAGCAGCAGCAGGTTGGCGTTTCCTCCCTGCACGCAAACACAAACACACACTAAGTATTGTAAAGCCAGAAAACAGTAATGCACTCACATATGCACATCTCCTAGTGTGTCTCATACTGTGAGTGCGTGCGCAGGCATACTGTACAGTGTGTATGACTGAATGTGATTATAGCTGCACATGTGGGTGTGATGAAAAAATCTAATTATATCTGATTGTGATTATGTAGCACAGATACAGTGATGCAGTAATGCAGTCTTACACTGACTCTATTTTAAATACTGATGGGTTTAACCTCTAAAAATTTTTGTTTTTTTTCATTCACAAAGAAAAATTGAACAAATGTGAATATAACATGAGGCGGACTGCTTGAATTAACTCTGCATTGTATCTTTAATGATCATTCTGACTTCTGCAACAACACTCCCTTGTTTTACTGCTGAGCCCCCTCTGAACTTTGGCTGCATGCCCAGGAAGAAATGTAAATAAAAATCAAGCGCTGCTCTTTTGTTCAGATAGCAGAATTAACAAGGAATGGTTAAGGGGAGAAAAAAAACTCTTTTGTTAAACAGGGAACTACAGTAGCTCGGCTCCACTAAAACATTCAAGAAACAATTATGTGCAGTCCAGCTGCTGGATATCTGCAGGATAAATGACTACAAAGGCTAGCATCCAGTGCAGAGCTACAATAGCAGCACCTAAAGGCCGCCCATTAATTTTCATCCGCTATTGAATTCTTATACAACTGATGGTCGCCATTAGCAACGGGCCCTGGCAGGAAGAGTCAAGAGGCTAATTCACTGGAGGGAGAGAAGTGGCTAAATTCATCTTAATGGTGTTGTTAATGTTGGGAGGACAAATGCACCCCCACACATGGCCTTAGGTTCTCATTGAGGCATGGGGGCGTAGCAGCTTCAGAGTCAAGAATAATTGGCTGCTGAGATGCCGACCTTCTTTAAAACACTGTCGGACTCTGTCCTGCGCAGATCTCCCGCCACATCCTCGCTCTCGTCGCCGTCTCCACCTAACAAAAAGGAAAATCACTTGTGAGAAGACGACCCAGACAGGAAATAATCCTGCAAGACAGTATGAGAACAGGGGTACAATAATATGGAAATATTTAACCTTTTAACACTGTCAATAGTTTAAGGCACATTTTAATTTAAAGGGACAGTTCATCCCAAAATCAAAAATACATATTTTTTCTCTCATTTGTAGAACCTATTTATCGGTCCAGATTGTTTTGGCGTGAGTTGCCGAGTCTTTGAGATACACTCGCCAACTATCACGACGCAAAGGGAAGCATGCATCTTCCTACTGCTAGCTCACCTAGCATCACTGAGCTAGCTAACGTTACAGCTCAGCCAAGGAGGACGCCATTAATGTTTACATCTTGCACTGTCAAAACACATTCCTCTCGTTCATGAGTAGATGCACACTTCCTTCTGTGCAGTGATACGGTTTGGAGGTGTAGGCCAGTAGAGAGAAAATAGTTCCTACATAAAAGTGCTCACAACAAGGTCTGTGGATTATCTAGAGTAACCAGGTCATGACTTCTGGAAAGAGACGGTGCTGTTAAGTTTTCTGAATGTGTTTTTTTGGTGCCTTGAACACCACTTATATTACATTAGAGAAAATGCAGACATCTCTATGGCCGATATCCCTAACACTTGGCAGCTCACACCAAAATAGACTAGATTGATGAGTAGCAAGTGATCAACAGGTGTCCAGTACAGCTCATAGTTGTGCAACAAAATGTACATAATCACCACTGATAAATATTAAAAGTAATAAAAAGGTTAAATATGATGTAGATTTGGGGTACTAATAAAAAATGTTTATGGTTGAAGTTATTGTTTGAGGGTAACAATTGTTGGTTATCATCAGCAACAGAGTGAGGAATGAAGCTGTGTAAGAAGTGTAGTCTCCAGTTGCAACTGGGTCACGGTCATCAAGACGCCAACAACCACTAACAGGAACATAAAATAAAATACATTTTCAGAGTTTTTTTTTTTTTTTTGCTGTTGCTCTTTCAGAGATTTTACCTTATGGAAAAAAATTACCGCAAGTAAACTAGTGCAACTGTAATTATTTGTATTGATTATTCTGCCGATAATTTCCTTGACTTGTCGATATATCATTTTGTCAATGAAATGTCAGCACATAATGAAAAAATATCCATCACAATTTGCTGTAGCTCAATGTGACATCTTCAAATATCTGTCCGACAGTCCAAAACAACCCAGATATTCAGTTTCAGACATAAAAAACAGCAAATCTTAACAACTGAGCAGCTAGACTTTTTTGCGAAAAAAAATTCTGTTGATTGATCAGTGGATGAATAATTTCAGGTTTATTTGAAGGTGTGAAATAGTCCAGCCTTTACATACAGTCACAAGTTTAATCCCTGTTACAACTCATCTTCAGCTTAAGTGTTTACAGGTTTTAATTGGCTGAATGAGTCACTGAAACCAGCTGCAGCAGCTGCTGTTTGGAATAAAAACCCGCAGGTTTTTACATCTTGAAGTGCATGATAGAGAACTGCTGACCTCAGATTAAGCACTAATTTGTTTGATGGTAATATAAAAAAAAATCTAATTTTACTTGTAGTTTGTTTGCCTTTGCATTTCCTTTGTCCTCTGCTCACAAAAATAACTTTGCCCCTGCTGAGCCTCTCTTTTTTTAACCAAATTTAACCTACCTTCAGTATGTGGTTAAGTTAACTCCACATATCTCTAATATTAGTTTATATAATGTTTTGATTGTTTGACATAATGCCTCTGATGTTACTATTTGTTTCTAAGTCTGCCTTCTAAACTAAAAAAGGGCTTTCAAAAACATCACACTGACAAAAACATTCTGTAGTTCTCCTACAAGTCTGGACTTCTTATAGCTCAATATCTGCCACAGTGCAAGTGTAGTCCCACTCTGAGTTTGCAAGCCACAAGTTCAAAGGTATCGCCTCAGGCCACGTCTCCCTCAGGAAGCATCAGCTCTGCTGTCCAAGTCCCCGTCTAAAATCTTCTATCTAACTGCACTGAACAGGGGCACTGTGGGAAGTGCTGGGTGTGGTGCCTGCTGTTATGTGACCACTAAAAATCAGCGGTGTCACCACACATTTGCAGTTCAGGCATTGAGTTGATGCAGTTATCCGCACCAGCAGATCCGGGTTCAGTGTCTTTCACTGTTACAGGCTTAAAACATGCAGTCTGGCTGACCAATCGGCCAGTCTGCACAATCTCTCCACAAAAACCGAGCATGTGCCAGCACACTTACTCTTACTGCTGTGCATCTGGTGACTGTCGAAGCCTCCGAAGGTCTCGGCCCGACGGGGCAGACACACCGGCCCCGCACCCCCTCCCTCCTGGACGCTGGCCATTGCCCCGCCCAGGCTGCCATTCACCAGCCCCTGTAACGTCTCCACTGTCACACACACACACACACACACACACACACACACACACACACACACACAGACAAACATCAATGTGCGGGTCAGTAAGTGAATTATCCTGGCTAACTGTGTTACAGTTCAGCTCTGCACACATGAATCCTACAAGGCACTTCTGCCTTCAACCTGGAATTGGCTCCTGTTGCTAAGCAACTATTGACAACCTGTTTGAACCAAAGAGCTCTTTTAGTAAAAGTTTAAATACCTTAACCATCTGAAATTATACAAACTCTGGCACGACATATACAGTATTGGTTTCCACATATGTATATAGACCATGCAGCACTGTGACCTTTCCAGTGAAGATAATGAGAAACAAACGTTGCTGGTGGATGCGAACTCGCAGTAAAACACGATAACCTCAGCAGTAGAAATGACATTACTGCTGCCAATTCACATATCAAATAAGGACAATTACATCCTCCGGCTGGAAGGAGATGGAAAATGCATTCTGTAATAGTAAAACTAAACCTTTCCTGCTAGTTTCAGAAGTGGAAACTATTAAAGTCTCCTTTTTACATTCCTGCTTCAGAGCTGCAAACAATTCTTAGTTGAATGTCAGTTACACAACCTGTAAAGTGTAGAACATATTACTGGGAGTCTGTGACCAACTACACCTTTTTGTGAAAGACTCTGCTTGTAGCATTACAGACCATGAAGGTGGAGATACATCAGTGCACAGTTGCTTTGTCATCCCTATGAAGCTCACAGCTCTGACCACTCAGCTCTTTCAGGCAGCAGCACCAAGAACAGTTTGTTTAAAATTATGGCGTTCACATTAATTAGAATGCACATACACAGAACCAGAGACAGCTCTGGATACACCAAAAAAATGGTGCTTTATATTGCACAAGAACAGTGAACTGCAATGCTACTTTTCTGCATATTACTAAGTCAATAATATTTTCTCTTAATTGCTTTAAAAGAACAGGAAATGATGAGAAGTCACTTTTTTTATAATTAAAAATATTTTTTGTCTTCTAGTTAGTTGAGAGTCCAGTAAATCTTTAGTTATCTGGTAGAAAAAAATGTAGCAGTTTTATTTTTCAGTCTACTAAAACTTTCCTGATGGGGTTGTTTAAATTTAAAGTCAACTTAATGTTCAGAGAATGTGGTGTGCTTTTCTGTCTTTCTCCACATTTTATTCTCTCTTTGTCGCAATATACAGTATCTCTCTCAGTTCATGCTGCTTTCCTCTCATACACATTTGATGAACAGGACTGCCAAAGCACCAAACAGAGCCGGAGTAAAATCCTAAAACACACTCTGACTCCTTGAATGTCTCCCATACGCTCTCTGTGAATAATCTCAAAACATGTGATACATGCCAAAGATGGATAAGTACTTGTTTAACTGACTGCACGCTCTTGTGTAGTATAGAGAGTGGGGGTGATGAGGGAGAGACGTGATTCAAACCAGTGTTCTGAAAAGAATGGGAAGTTAATTATTGAAGTGTGGCCTGCTGATTTTGCCCGTAATTTGCATCAGTCAAATCTGAACATGATCCACGTCATGAGATTCAGTGCGACTCAAACTTTCAGAGGATATTATTATTGCCATGTCCATCATGTTAACAAAAATAAATCTGATTACAGATCATAGCAAGAATACTCCTCTTGTAACTGCAGATCTTGTCTGAGATTCATCACACTTTTACCTTTCCTACAATATCACAGTCATCCAGTGACAGATGTCTGTACACCTATGGGTGCTTTGTAAACAGAAACTACTAATTGCTAATTCAGCATACTATTACTGATAGCATTTTGCCAAAAAGCCCCAGAGTTGTAGCCAACAGCTAACTCACTGACTCCATCCCAACATTACACCACCTGTTAACTAGAAGGGGGGATGGGAAGTTTTGATTGTGTCTCAGTGTGTATTTAAGCCACCCAAAAAGTCAGTATCAGTTCAGATGTACTTTTAATTGAGAATGTTTTTTATCACTTTACCTCACTGCAGACTGCCCTTTCAAAAGGAGAAGTTGTTAACAGCTGCAGTTCCTCATCTGTGCTCTTGTCAAAGCCTCCAGACTCCATTGACAAAAACTGTCATTTTAGCTCGCTGCACACAGGAGCTGCTGGTGTACTGCTGCTATGATCCGTTAGTTAGTTTGTGTTATTGTGTAACTTTGGTGTTTAAAAGAGTTGGTTTGGATTTAATAAAGTCACATATTAGCGTAAACAAACTAACCAATCTAAGCAGCTGCAAACCAGCAGTTCCAGTGTTCAGCAATGTTAAATTACTGTTTTTCTCAATGGAGTCTGGCTTTGAAGAGAGCAACATAATGTCTTCACTTCCCACGTGGAAATTGGGAAATTACAGAGTTTTTTTAGGTGGCTACAATAGGTTTTTGCTGCTGCCAAATCTACAGCAGTACGCTGCTTAGCTTCCGTGTCGCTGCTCCTGCTGGCTTCTTCAAACACAGGGCAGCAACAACAGACAGCAGACATCTACTATAGGTAATACACTGACAATGAATATGTACCTCATACAACCCCACTCCCAAAGATCTGAATTGCATAATAAACACTCTCTTCCTCTGTCTTACCTTCCTCCAGGGCATCCTTCATGATAGACGCCCCCCTGGGCAGCTCCTGGCTGGAGACTGACCTGAAGAAAGGCTGGACCTGTCGGCAGACCTCCTCGCCCTGGTTCAAACCTTCCCACATCCCCCTGAAGAGCCGCACTTTCTCCTCCAGCAGACCCATGATCTCTGTGTCCTTTTGCCTCAACAGATCTAACCAGCAGAGACAGACAGTAAGAAACAGAGACAGACAGGAGGGAAAACATTTGTGCAATTTGGAGCGAACTTATCCCTGTTTTCTTTCACACAAACTCTTGATGAACTTGTTTCTCTCACCTCTCATCTCCTTGGCTTTGGTCTCCAGTTGTCTCTTGTCATCTTCCGTCTCACTGGGAATCCCTTCATCCTCATCCTTCTCTCTGTCCAAACAAGGAAAACATAAAAATAAAAATGATGTATTACATATAGATTATGCAGGATTAAAGATATACAAATCAGCATTTCAAAAAATCCACAATATTTCTGTATACATTTAATGCGGGGATAAAATAATTAATGACCAAAGATTTTGCCTACTGAATAACTGTTTAAACTATTTATGCTGAATAAATGATTTAAATAATTATTCAATTAGAAAAATTTGCCACAAATGCCACTATTTCACTATTAAAATCAATCAGTATGTACAACATCAACACCACAGGACAGCACTTTCACTAGGCGGGGATTAGACAAACCGGAGAAAGACAAAAATGTGATGTATATGATGCTTTGGTGGAAAAGACAGACACAGCATCAGGAGAAAACTGTTTGGTTTCTTTTTATCTCCTCCATTCCTGCCAATAGCCTGTTCTCAATTTTGTATTTTGACAGAAGTCAGACAGGGGGAGAGAGAGACAGAGTAGTAAATCTCTCTCCTTCCCGCTGGCTGCAGTCGAATAATCCTCTGCTTATAGTGAGCTGCCCTTGAAGCCAATCCAGCATTAGACTGTCCCTGAGTACATCCCATCCCCAGGTAGAGTAGTGCTAATCCTCCTGACAGCAAAGTGCTCTGTCGCAGCTTACCGTTTATTACTATCTAGAGAACCCGGCTGGGTCTAACTCCTGGGTTACAACACAGATATACCATAGGTGAACCTTAGGAGGCCAATACTGAATGTAAAGCACTTTGAGTGCAATAGAGGTAACGGGTTGAAGTAAATGGGGCAGGTCAGGTCAGGGGATGAGTCTGGGCGTACATGCTGAGGTAAAACTTTGAGTCAAAATATGTCAGAGCTGTTCTTCTGGCTACAAAAAGCATCAGTATTAGCATATTGACCTAAATGTTTTTAAGTAAAAACCCTAAATAAATCCCACTTACATAGACTGCATGGCTTCCTGGATGAGCTGCATCCAGGTGTTGCGTTCATCCTTCGAGCTGGCCAATACCTCCATCATCTCCGGCTTCTCGATGCCTGCCGTGATGAGGAAGAGGCCGCGCTCTTCGTTTGCAACCTCTCTCACAATCAGCTTCTGGAGGGAGATGACCGTGGAGCGCTGGTCCTACAGGGAGAGAAGGGTAGGAAAGGTGGGGAGGGATTGATGGAGGCAACAAGGGAGGAGAATATTAAAAAAAAAAAAAAAGATGACAGTGGGAGGATCGAGGATGAGAAGGGGAGGAGGGAAGACAAGTGTTGGGATAGGCAGGAAGAAGGTGGGGTTGAAGCAGGAGGGGCAGAGGGAGAGGAGAAGGATAATTATGGGAGGAGGAAAGGAAGAGGAAATCAGAGGATTAAAAGCATGACAAAAACAAATGCAGTGAAAACAGAAGAAAAAATTAGATAGGAAAACAGGAGGATTATAAAAGGAGTGAGCAGTTGGATAATAATAAGGGAAGAATGAAAAAGATGTGGCGTCAAGAGGAAAGGAGACGACAAAATGAGATTCTGGTAATGTTATCATTCACATGGGAGTCAGCTGACGTCTACAGCCTCAGCAGTCCCTGCATTCTCAAGGCTGCAAAAACTGTAAAGCACAGTTTAGAGCGCTAACACCACAAACCGCTGTTTCATTTCTGCTCTGTGCAGTAAAACTCTGGAATTGTGACCACATCCCAACGTTTTTCCAGCAGCCCCGTCTGAGGTTTGAAGGATAGGTACAGATTTTTAAGTCTATCTTTCTGCTGTAACTCAGCACAGGACGATACGGGAAATTTCATGGTACAATTAAAACGGACAAAATAATTGCGATTCGCAATATTATCCTGATAATCATCAAAAGACACCATACACACTTTACATTTTGTAAAGAAATACTTTAAGTGACAAACGAAGAATCAAACAATGAAAAGTCAAGCTTTTAAACTATTTCAAATGGCATCATATCTGTCGATATAAAATATGCCAGTACTTGATTAAGATCTTTTGCGTTTTTTGAGGTTTCTTTCATTGTTGGTTGCCAAGCAGTCTCTTTGGGTGCTGCTGGACATGATATTCATGATTATCCCAATAACGGAAACTCACCACGATCAACTTATTGCGAGTGTTTTGATTGTAATCCACAATTAAGTCTTTAATTGTCCCAGCTGAGTGTGACCAAACTGTAAAATGACAAGAACAAAATCCACAGTCCTCCATCTGTGCAGAAATATTTAAAAATCAAGAGGGTGTCTTTACCCAGTGTTTTTTTTGTACTAAATTCCATCTTTGTTTTACCATCCTTCAACTGCAGCTCAGCTAAAGAGCTGTCTTTGGAAACATGAGCATGGAATTTGTACTAAAAAGACACACTCTGGATGATACCCACTTGATTTGGCTAACTGTGACTCCTGGAGGCCACATTTGGCTTCACAGAAATACTTTCTGTCTTCTGTCCAGGTGACCTCTGACCTCACTGCGACAGGCTGCTTGTCCTGTTGCTGATCCTCAGAGCTGAAGCTCATGTTGCCCAAAACTCAACCTGGTTCACATGGCTGTCATCCGTTTAGAGCCACATGTTATTCCTCTTTTAAATGTCAACAGCCTCAACTCAAATATGCCAAACCTTTTTTTAATGATGGATGTGATTATTATGCCACAGGCCTGCCTCTGCTTTCATTCCTCCTACTGAGTCTGCATGTGTGTGTGTGTGTGTGAAACTGTGAGTCCTGTAAACATGGAAAAAACGACTCAAACCTGTATGATTTATCACAGTTGGGTTTGATGCCAAGAGCCAGACAGCTTTATTAGGTGCAGCTAGCTAGCTAGCCAGAGGCAGGCAATATTACACAATGGGTAAGCTAAGCAGGCAAGCTAATGCTAACACCAACACCAGCCACAACAGTGGGATAGGAAAATATGACAACAACATCTCTAGCAGCGCTCATGAGATCTTCATTACTTGAGGGATGAAGGGAAAATGGAGGCAACAGCCAAAGGAAGGTGAAAGAGAGGAGAGAGAAGGAGGAGAAAGACATAAAGAGACAGAGGGAGAGAAGAAGAGATGACAGTGGGTTCCTACCAGCATGGCGAAGACATATTTCTGGTCTTTCTCTTGGAGGAAGACGAAGACATCTGATAGTAGCAGAGCATGGACATCTGGAAAACAGCCAGGAGATAAGTAGTTGTGGTTGGATGAGTGAAAAGACAAAATGTTTTTGCATTTTTACACAGAGACTTTGTGGTCAGTTGACGGGCAGGTTGAGACATCATTAAGTGTCTTCTCACCCTTTAGTCTTCCCTGGCAGTTCTTCAGCTGCAGCCCACCATCGTGGATCAGCCTCCTCCTCAGCAGATCCTCCCTTGCAAAAATCTGACCACTCTTCATCATCATGATGGACTTGCTGTCCATGCGGCTGTGGAAGTCCTTCAGCCGGCGCCTTTTCTCGTGCTCGTTCACTTTGCTATCAACTGCTGCAATCACCTCCTTCACAAGCCGAACAGCTTCCGTCAGGTCCTCATAGTCTTCCTCGCTTTCTGTGTTTGACATGTGAAAAGAGAGGTTAGAAAAGCAACTGTGTAGCAGTCTGGCAAAACAAGTCTCAGGTTAGGCTCCAACACTTGAAGGAACAGTTCACCCTAAAATCAAAAACACATACTTTTCCTCTTATCTGCCGTGCTATTTATCGATTTAGATTGTTTTGCTGTGAGTTGCAGAGTGTTGGAGATATTGGCTCTAGAGACCTTGTTGTGAACAGTGTCATGTAGGAGTGCGTCCTTCTGTGTGGTGATATGACTTGCCAGTGTAGTTCAGTAAAAAGCTCACAACAAGGTCTATGGATTATCATGAGTATCGGGTCATGATTTCTAGGAAGAGACGTTGCTGTTGAGTTTTTTAAATGTATTTTTTTGGTGCTTTGAGCACTACATGCCGAATGCCATCTAGTTCCCTTACAATGGAGAGAAGGCAGACATGTCTACAGCCGATATCTCCAACACTCAGCAACTCACACCAAAACAATCTAGACTGATAAACAGCAGGTAAGGTAAGACGATAAGTCTGTATTCTTGATTATGGGGTGAACTGTCCCTTTAACTCCATTCCTGATAACCAGTGGGATCGCAATCAAAGCCCTCTACTCATTTGTTTCACTTATATTATGTGCAAAGTTAAGATTTTAAGAGGTTTAATTTCCATGCAGGTGCCAAACCACCAGAAGCACAAATGCAGGCAAAAGCTATTATTGTTCAGCGAGTCCATTTGGTAATTTCATGGCTGCAGACTAACATACTTGAACCAGATGGGTAGAGTGGAACAGCTGAGGAGGTGTTTATGCACAGCAGAAGGTGCAGTGAAATTTTGGTACCCATTTTGGCATTTAACTGGGCCTGCTTTTTCACTTGCTGAGAAACCTCTTAGTGCAAATGCCATTACACAGAGTAATGACGGCCTTAAATGGTTTTAGTTGGTGGACTTGGACACACAAACCTCGATTAAGTCACCTAAACTTCTTTCATGTGTGTTGAGTTTTGCCTCTTTCATTTTGACAGAACCTATTCTAATACATGTATAATTTAAAATGCACACCAAGATTCTATTTATTCTAAGATTACACTTGAGGTCCCCAAAATTTGGAATACTTGTTTGCAACACCCACATTCATCCTTCATGAAGGACATTTCCTGGTGTGCTTTCCTCTAGCAAGGTTACTGTATCTTAACTATAAGCCCTTTTCGGGACATTTTTCTATCATGTCTGTTCAAGCTGTCCACATCCAACACTGATTACTCTCGTCCAGTGAACAGCTTCTACATGTTAGCTTAGTTTTATATAAGATATTTTGAATACATTTTTCACAAATGTTAAAAAATTTCCCTTTTTCCAAAAAGGTTCATTCAGCATACCAAAATAGGATTTAGGATGCAAAGGAAAACTTGCTTAGGAGTGTACACTCATGATTACGTATGATTTCAGTTTCTGTCATTTTTCCTCTATTGCTTCTTACATGGTGGATCGAATGTATGTTGGTAGTCAGAGAGCAAGATGACAGGACAGATGAAAAGAAAATGGCCACATTTTAAAAAAGACTCCTGACCTGACCTAGTGTTTCTGTTGCTGATCAGCATATCAGAGCTGGGTGCTCTTGCACTGAACTTTTCACTTATCAATCAAACAACGTAGCCAGTGCTGCTCTGACTTTTTACTTAAAGCCCCAGAAAGTTTCAAATGTTACACATTTCTCTATAATATTAAAGATTTATGACTGAATGAGCAACCGTCACAGTTTAAGTTCAGTACTGTTGATAAAGAATTAAACACTTAAAAAACTCAGCAAATCTGCTTCATCAGACTGTGTGCATGTGGATTGATCAGCACTAGGGTTAAGTCACACATGAGTAAAATTAACACTGGCGAATATTCACCTCGTGTTTACCTTAATTCAGTGTGAGCATAAGGGCGAATAAAACCTTTCACTTCCAGTGGCAAGGCAACTTTGCAAGTTCACGAGGTTAAGTTTGGCCTCAACTGTTAGCAAAAAAGTACAGCGGCATGCAAAAGTTTGGGCACTCGTGGTCAACATTCTCTTAACTGTGAATAGTTATGGAAGTAAAAGATGACGTGATCTCCAAAAGGCAAAAAGTTTCAAAATGAAACATTTCTTGAATATTTAAAGCAACATAACATCTTTTATTTGAATCTTATACAGTTTCAAAATAACAAAAAAAGAAAAGGGCCGGAAGCAAAAGTTTGGGCACCTCGCATGGTCAGTACTTAGTAGCGCTCCCTTTGGCAAGTATCACAGCTTCTACATGGTTTTTGTAACCAGCAAAAAGTCTTTCAATTCTTGTTAAATGGATTTTCACCCATTCTGCAACAGGCTTTTGATTCTGTGAGATTTTTGGGCTGTCTTGCATGTACTGCTCTTCTGATTTTTAATGATATTTATGTCAGGGGACTGTGAGGGCCATGGCAAAACTTTCAGCTTGTGCCTCTTGAGGTAGTCCATTGTGGATTTCGTGGTACGTTTAGAATCATTGTCCTGTTGTAGAAGCAATCCTTTCTTCATCTTCAGCTTTTTTACAGATGGTGTGATATTTGTTTCCAGAATCTGCTAGAATTAAATTGAATCCATTCTTCCCTCTACCTGTGAAATGTTCACTGCGCCACTGGCTGCAACACAAGCCTGAAACATGATCGATCCACCGCTGTGTTTAACAGTTGGACAGGTGTTTTATTTTTTTATGAAATTCTGTACCCTTTTTTCTCCAAACATACCTTAGCTTACTGCATCTAAAAAGTTCCATTTATACTTCATTAGTCCAGAGGACTTGTTTCCAAAAAGTATCAGTCTTGTTTAGATATTCCTTTGCAAACTTCTGACGCTTTCTGCCGGTCTTTTGCAGTCAAATGGAGGTTTGATATGCCTTTTTAACAATCCTATGAGCAGCTCTCCTGGAAAGCTCTCTCTCAACTTGACTTCCACAGTTCCTGTTAACTGTCATTTCTTAATGACAAACTGAGGAAACAGCTACCTGAAAACACTTTGCAATGTTCTTATAGCCTTCCCCTGCTTTGTGGGCATCAGTTATTTTAATTGTCAGAGTGCAAGGTAGCTGATAAGAAGAGCCCATGGCTGCTGACTGATGGGACAAGGTTTCAGAGGTCAGAGTATTTATAAAGCTTTTAAATTTGCATCACCTGGCCTTTCCTAATGATGACTGTGAACAAGCCATAGCCCTAACAAGCTAATTAAGGTCTGAGACCCTGGTGAAAGTTATGTGAGAGCTCAAATGTCTTGGGGTGCCCAAACTACTGCATGGTGCTGCTTTCCTTCTTTCACAAATTTTACAAAACAAAAAATACACTCATCTTGCTTAAAAAGTTGAAAAGCATGTTTAATTTTTAATTTCATACCTTTTGGAGATCAGTTCATCTCCTACTCACTTAACTATCCACAGTGAACAAAATTTTGACCAGGGGTGCCCAGACTTTTGCATGCCACTGTGTGTATGGAGGGGGCACTGACTGTTGCCATGTTAAACCCGATGATATGGTACGATACTGGCCATGAAAAATACAAACTGCCCCACATGAGAGATGCTACATGGCTGGCGGTGACACAAGAGACAGGCATAGATCATGAGAAAATGGAAAATATACCAATAACATCATATTCTGCAGTACTTATTAGCAAGCTAGCTTCCTTGTCCGTCAAAATTGGCACTGCCCACATTCAGCACAAATATCTCCCCGGCAGGCGATAAGCACTCGGCTGCATTTGCTCATGTGTGAGTGTGCCCTGAACTGACAACACTGGCAACATAAGCAAATAAATGCTGCTTAACTGGGATTAGTGCTCAGAAATGCATCACTTTTTTTAATCAAACTGAGCCCACCCCCTTCCAATTAGCTGGAAGAATGAAAAAAAAAAACAGCACAAAAAGAAACCTCTACAGCGGCCCCTGAGAGCTCAACATGTTGCAAATTTAGAAAACACATGCAAATAAACACAACACAAGCAAATGAAGGAACACCTTCACCAACTTGACATCACACGTAGTATTCACAAAAACAGTTTCAGTTATGTTGTGATCTTGCAGCACCTTTTCCTAAATGCATGTGTCGTCCAATTGGTAATGCTGTTTCTTCATTGCTTATGTGGTGTCTGTTTGCACATGTCTTATTTTGCAGTGGATAGAGCTCTAAGGACCATCGTAAATCTCTAATGTGAAACAGTCAAAACTATTCTAACTTTGGAACAATACTGTGTGCTTATAGGATCCATTCTTCAGCAAGGCTGACTGAAAAAATAGGTTTCCAGTGTCTTTAAAGAAAAAAATGAACATTTGGGGGAATGAGTTTATTTGCTTTCTTGCTGAGAAGATTGATACAGGTCCCACTCTACTATCTGTGCAGTAGCTTAGTTTAGCACAAAGTTTGGAAAATGGAGGTAACAGCTCCATAGCAAGTGTCTGAAGGAAGCAACATAGCTGTGTCTGGAGGTAATAAAATCCACTCAGCAGCACCTCTAATAAACATATTAAATCTTGTTTGTTAATATATGCAAAAGTTGAAGTGGATTGACAACAGAGCAGCTGTTTCCATCTGTTTACCATCTTAGTGCTAAGCTAAGCTAACCAACTGCTGAAATGAGCTTCATATTTAGCTGTCAAATGTAAAGGTCGATGCCATGCTCATATCTAACTCTGCAAGAAAGCAAATGCGGAACTAGTCCTTTAAACTTATGTTAAATTTGTGTAGGTGTAGTTGCTTTCATCTAAGCCAGTTAAGCCACATCCACTGCTCATGCTAACTATGTGGCCCCTCTGGTCATCCTAAATAAAGTGAGCATTTATAAAAGCTTTTATTAACTGGGCAGAGGTTGACTCAGTGTTAAGTGACTCAAAATGAGCCTACTGTGATGCCTTTCAAAAGTCAAATGAAAGCAATAACAAGGAGGTCAGAGTCAGACGCACATCAGCGACCTTGGAGTCCTCACAGCGGGACTACTTTTTACACGAATTAATTCAGAGTAGAAGTGCAAGGATTAAAATCACCGGTGACCCGCAGGTCTGCCCACTGAGAAAAACCCCAGAGTCAATATGCCTCTGATATACATGTCTTGTATATTGTGCACTTGAGTTTTTGGACTCACTGTGTAACAATTTTCCCCAAAGTGGAATATTTTCCTCCTGTGGTTGTTGTACTTCAGTGCTCCTGAGCACCAAAATACTATCTCTAGCTGTGAGTGTGCTGTGTTATTTCCACTCAGTGTATATCAGAGTTGGCAGGAGAGAGTCCTCTTAAAGCACCTTGGGGATTAAGTCAGAGCTCCCCCGTCCCACATAGAAGTATAAACAGGCTTTGGGGAAGGATTAGAGAGAATGTACACAGTGGGAGGCCAGCTGACGAGAGCTGCTTTAAATCAGATATAAATATGGTGCGAAATATTTCAGCACCTCAAAGTATGCTTGATCTATTATCCTAAAAACATCCATCCGACATATGTCTCATTTTTTCTCAAAATATACGAAACCATGTGTGAGAGGTTCAACTTTTGCTGTGTGTTGTTTTGCAGCGTTACGACTGAAGTAGACTGAGCTGTGTGAGAATAAGTGATTTTTAATCAGGCAGAAAAATAAGAGAAATTGATGAACAATTATATAAGATATTTATATTTCAGCATGCTTGGCTAAATTTGTCTACTCTCAAGATCAATATGATGCGACAAATATTAATGTGGCTCAGTAGCAGATGCTGAATGTGGTATTTGATTTTCATTTTGTATTTCTTTATACAACTTCAGCTCTATTATTTGAAACAAACAAATAACCCCAAGTGATTTAAGTGAGGATAATGCCTCATATTAGATTGCTCTCTTTATGGATTTAACACACACAGTCAGTGCAGTGTAAAAATATGCATCTCAACAGGTCTTAAAACTTTACTTTTTACCCAGGGAGAACCATCTTGCTAAAATGTTTAGACGTGGTTTGAACTGCAAGTGAACTCGATTGTCTAATGATATCAGCGGCATTTTCTTGATACTAACGCAGTGATTGGCCTTATTCTGTCTTGATTTTGTCACTAGTTTGTGGAAAACTCCTTTAGAGTCAAGTATAATTATTGCAGGCTATTAGCAGAGAGTTTTAGGTTGATGAAATAAGTCTTATTTATGACTGAATATGAGATTGTAAAAGACTGTAAAATCACTCTTGCTTGAGACTGAAGGTTAGAAATAAAGTGTTGTAAATAGTCAAATCGGTGTGAAAAAATATAAATGGAGATCAAATAAAGACTTTAGCAGGATTTATACTTGTGTGTCAGACGCTATGCCGTAGCCTATGCATGTCGCCTATGCTGTTGTGAGCATTTATACTTGTGCGGTGGTGTGTCTGTGTCACTCTGCAGTTACACCTCCAAAACACTAGTTGGCTGCAGGGGTTTCTGTGAAGTGCTGTGAAGTTTAGGTGATTCAAAACACACCCAAAACACCCACTGAACACACATTAAACATGGCTTAATAGAGACCGTTTCAAACACAAGTACACAAAGCGGCTTCACCTATAACTCGCAGCATTCACAGACAAAGCATTGGTCTTTTGCTGGACACATTTTCCCCACAAATACACATACTAACATTATTAGTACAAGCCTATGGCATTTACATTGTATAAATTAGCCAAGCAGCTAGCGAGTGATGTCCCTACATATGCTGCCTGTATATGTTATTAATCATAAAAGGGTAGTGCAGTATATTTTATAGAGCCTTATTTGTCTGATATAATAGTCTGTAGTTGCCAACGTCACGCCGATTAAAACAAACTTCCTCTTTCCACTTTCCCATTATTATGTAAACATAAAAGGCTGACAGGAAGCTAACCTTTAGTGTGCTGCAGCATTCTCTGAATTAGCACCGGGTACTTTGTTATCCTCTGGGTCACCAGCAAGATGCATTCTGGGATACCAAGCCTCCGCACAATGCTGCTACTCATCTTTTTCTGGAAAAACAAACAACAAGTGTTTCAGTAAAACATGCCCACACAACAGGTGGCTCAAAACAAGACAAGGTTTCAAATAATCAACAAAAAAACTTAAAGTAGTTGCACTGGAACAATACAGTAATGATACTTGAGAAGGTGTTTGCTGTGATTATGGATATGACAGTTACACAACGGAAGGAGACGAAGATACAAATTAAAAAAAAAAAACAGTTTCACGGGTGGCATGGCTTTTATACAAATGCTTACAGTACATGCACTGATTGAAATGAAGTGCAGTTGCGAAAGACTGAAAAAAACAAAAGCGAGGAAAAATAAGAACAAACTCTTCAGTTAACACAGTAAGTAGCACTCTGCACAAAGGAGCAGAATGTTTGTTAGACATTTATTCAACAAAAAAATCCTGTCTGAAAACCAGACATGAAAGGTAACTTTTCCAAGAAGTAACACTGTTGAAGGACAGACTGGTAATAAACATATGAAGAGATGAGAAAGTCTTACTTTAATAAAGGCCTTGAAGCGTTTGTCTTTGGTGAGGAGGTCCTTGTAGAAGTTTACAGCTTCGTTGTGGCGGCTGCAGAATCTTCCATAAACCCTCTTCATGCTTTCACCGTTGCATCCTGAGAACTAGAAAAGAATTTAACAGGCATGAATACACAAAACAAACACTAATACAGGCAAAGCAAAAAAAGCTAGACAGCTAATACTGTTAGTAGTAGGGCATTAGAGGCGTATGTAATATTGTAAAACATTGGCATTAGATCAGTGGGTCTTAAGTGGTGTGCCGTGATGCCAGGAAAGGCCTACCGTGGGATTTTGTGATAAGCACGCATTATTATTGCAATATACAACAGGGCCTTTACAAAACATTAGGAATTAATTCTTACTGACTGTATCAGTATGTTGTGTGCACCCATTTTGGCTAACTAAAACTAAAAAAATGTAATTTAATTTTAAAAACCTTCACCTGGGGACATATTTGTTGCTGTTGGGAATTATAAGTGTGTGACACATCAGAAGCCGTGATTGGCTTGGATTGCTTTATTGTATGGAGAAAATTACAACAAAGCACCTGCGAAGACGACCTACCACCGAAAGAGAAAAAAGAAAACTGTCAGTAGACAGTATCATGAAAGCTACCTGTCTTATTTTTCTTATTCTTATTGTCTAATGTTGTGATAAGAGTGATAACACACATTACAGAAGCTATTGTGCACAGATATGAATACAGGTGTGCCTTGAGATTTTGGCTTGTCCTTTGGTGTGCCTTGGGCACAAAAAGTTTGAAACCACTGCACTAGATAATGATTCAAACCGCTGATATTATTATTCCCACAGCTGAGGACAGCTACCTTTAACAGCAGTCCTTAAACATGAGCACTAGACCAGTCTACAGCCATGCTAGCAGCTCTGTAAGGCTGTATGTAGGCACATCGCTGCTCTGAGCCTAACTTACAAAAAAGACAATGCTAATATACTGATAATGACAGAGCTGCTGACTCAAATTCAACTCGGAGTCAAGCACACCCTGCCAAATGAGTCAGGAGTGTGTCAAATACACTTTTGGTAATTTCGTGGCCACGCTCCCTTGATGCACTTGTGGCGCACTAAGCGCATTTAAGGCTGTGACAATTAATAACAGTCTTAATACATGAACTACTTTTACCCCTTTTTAATCACAAAGCTGTCTCCGTTTTGACGTACAGAGAGTTTGGGGATCCTACGAAGACATTTTCTCAGAGGAACCTTTTTGTTGTCTGGAGCTGATATTATCTTTAAACTGTGGTTTTGAACCCAAAAATCCCCATCACATCATGCTGCTCAGAACAGCCTACCTGTAGGCTATTATAATTAAAAAAGTGGAGCTACAGGTCACATTATGCTCTGCCTCATTTAAAAGGAGATGAAGCACGCAGCTGTTACCCTGGTTACCCAGTGTTTAGGATGGAGACACTGGGTGAAAAACTGGCACTAATGGACGATCCTGTGAGAAGTTATACATGGAGCAATACGTGTTCAGTGATTCATAATTTTTTGTTGAGCTGTGTAATATTTTTTTTCAGTGTGTTTCAAAACAACATGTTTCATGAGCCCAAAAGCACGAGTGGATCTGTGGTTATTCTACAACAGTCTGGTACTAGTTGTACAACATTTAACCAGCAAATCTGTGGTGCATAATTGTGGCTTGACAGTGACATCATCACTCCAGTTAGAGACTGCAGATGGAACAGATACCTGCTGCCTTCAGACGGCTGTATAGAGAGTCACCACTTTAACAGGCCGTCCACACCAAGAACGACAACTATAACAATAACTATAAATATATTGTCATAAAAATGACAACGACAGTGGCGAACCACATCATTGGCATCACTTTCAGAGTGATTTGATGAACGACAGAAACACTGACAGCCAATCAAAATCCATCTGGATTTACAGCTGCTGACACAGCTGGAGTGTAGAGCGCTTGCTTGGTGCCACTGTTTACAGAGCATTATCTTTCATCAGTGTGGGTGCTCACATCGTTATCGTTATACTTATCGTTATAGTCATCGTTATAGTCGGCGTTCTTGCTGTGGACAGCCGTTAAAGGGAAGGCTGTGTGTATAACACTAACTGTCATGACAGACAGAGCTCCATTCCGTCTAGCTGGCATTAATGCTATAACTGCAGGTTGAAAGATCTCAATTTTCATGTTGTAGAATAAAATTATTGTTACTGTCACAACGATTAACTAAATTATACGCATAGTACCATAGTACTTGTTCATGTTTCTTTTTATGCAGAGCCGCATGTGACATCTCAGGAATCCATTTCAGGAAATATATGAAGCTAGTTAAAGATGTTTTCAACTTGTTTCTTGGTGAACTTGAAAGTATGCTGATAAACCATACTTGACTTTTCACCTATAAATTCTTTAAACCTGCATACTTGCTTTTTAATTCTCTTACACCAGCCCCTCACTCCTCTAACCTGGCTGAGCAAGATGTCTCCTATCCTGTTGATGATGAAGCCTCCCTCCGAGCTGCCGCCATCCAGTGGGCTCTCCCTCTTTCTCTCCAGGAGGCGGAAGAGGTGCTGGTTGTGGAGCTCCAGGAGATCGTCTAGAACTGGGAACAGCTTCTCCAGTGTCTGCTGCTCCAGCTGCACCTCCTTCTGCAGGCCTTTGCTGTAAACTTCTGACATGATGCGCAACGTCCGGATGTGATGCATCTCTGTCTGCATCAGCTCTGAAGGACGTACAAAGAAGTGATGCTTAGTCAAAGAATTACATGAGCGGCAGCTTATAACCTTCCATGGATCTATGCAGCTACACAACTCTCTAGCTCGAAGGTCTACAAAGAGTTTCACAGAAGTCATGGCGTGACTTTGTATGTCACTGCATATCTTATATACATATAGAAATGTGCTTTTCAGAATTAATCTAATTTTTTCCACAAGTAGATTTTAATTAAAAGCTTAAGGCATCTCAAATGGGATGTATCTTAATGAGTATTTACATTATCACACAAATCTGTAGTGTCAATAGACCATTGAGACTTGTAGATGCAACTGAAAGTAAAAGTAAAGTGAAAGTTACTAAGATATGCTTACGCCAACTTTTCTTTAACACTGTAGTCCTCTGGCCAAAAAAAAAGTTCACAAGTTTTGTCTCTACTTTAAGTAACCTGAAACCATATATACCGTAAAGCTTCAGGTCCATTTACCATTTACCACCAAAAGATGGTAAAAAAAAGGTGACTCCTTTCCTCTGAAGCGGTCGTAAAGTCAGAATGTGTGTCCATTCCTTGATTACCCAGTAAGTTATTCATATTCTTTTAGTCCGTAAGGGTCCACTGATCAACAGACTCAAAGGGATTATCATCAAAAATAATCCAAGAAGTGAATATTGTTTTAACAGGATAAAGAGGGGTTGTGTTGGTATGCCATTTGCTGTAATCCTCGGGTGCTGTAATACGAGTGTCAAAACTATCGCTCTCTGTGATGCCCTGTCTGTTGGAGCTAGATCAAATTAATAAATAATAATTGGTATATTATTCAAAGCCTTATTTTTATACAAGTAATATTCATACAGGTTTGAATAAACACTTTAACAGTACTTCCCATCTTCTTGAGCAATAGTTTTGTGTTAAGAGACTAAAAATAAAAGCCTGTTGAGTTCAGTGATTTAAGCAATTAATAGCCATTAATTATAGTTTAATTGTAGTTTCTACATTGACTAGTTTCTGATAATTTCCTTTTTTCTTTTAAATTAAAAGTAGTAGTAGAAGAGACTTACTGTAGATGAGACTAAACTGGAGAAGCATTGAGCAGTTGTACTTTTTTAACTTGCTTAACATTTTCCTACATTTTCTACTAACTTCTCAAGATCTAATATAAAAGTTTATTTCAGATAATCAGATGTACCATAGATGACGTCCTGTCTCTTCACCAGCTCTTTGTCCAGCTGCTGCAGGTACTGCTGCTCCACACATAAACTCCACGAGTCCGCTTCCAACTCCTTGGCCTCCGCCTCAAACTCCCCCATCAGCTGACCGTCCATCATTTCCGTCCCTGCACCAACAACACAGTGAGCACTTACAATTTGAAGCTCCTGTTATGATTTTTTAATCACTGATGGATTCATTTTTAAACAACTGTCACTTTAACGGAAGAGGATCAGTTTCATTTCACAATATCTGGTTGTTGTTTACATTGTTTTCGACAGAATTTTGTAAGTGAAATTACTTCATAAAACAAGTATCAAATAAAGATGTGCAAAAGTGTGCTGTGTCCCATTCCTACACTGTACATGGACTACATCTTATTTCCCCTGCACTGTTCCCTCATACCAACAATGCAATTTTGTGTTCAGATTATTCCATTCTTTCACATTGTTTTTCAATCAGAGGCTCAGAGTCTTAGATCCCAGCTGACCGGCAGCTGTCTTGGTTAGTCAGATCAGTGGTGCGTGTGTGTGTGTACTGACCTTCATCAGTGAGCGATTCCGTGGACTCTGTGACCTGGTTGGTTCTGTTGAGGGAGTCAGTAGACTGGGAGAGATACCGCAGGCCTTTAATGGGCATCTCATCAAACACCGGACTGAATGGAGAGATAATAATTATAATAATAATGATTAATATACAACCAGTTACAACCACAAACATCCACTATGCTGTGAAACACACACAGTGCACTGTCGATGCAGTGGTCAGATAAAGTGTCAACAAATCACAAAACAGCTTTAATACAAAAGGTTAAATGGCAATGGAGACGTTTTAATAGCAATGTGATTATCATCACACACACACACACACACACACACACACACACACACACACACACACACACACCAGCTTACCCAGCGATGTTGCTTATGGAGAGACTCTTGGAGAGATTGTTGCCATGGAAAGTCATGATGCTGGTGTGTCTCCGTGGTGGGATCATCAGGGAAGAATGGTCTTCAGGGGACAAGATGGCAGACCAGGGACGCTCTCTTGTCCCACCAGCTGGACCAGAGACAGATACATTACAGGAGATAAATATCACACACTGCGTACTGTATAAAAAAAAGTAGCCGGATCCTCACTGCGTTCTATCATTTTTATTTATAAAGGTCTCTCCTGTAAAAGCTGCCTCAGTATATCACTTCTCTTCTCAAGTTTAAAACCACTGCTCACCAGAACAGATCCCAGGTCTGTTTAACTCCAGTTATCCCTCAGGTAAATACTGAACTTTCTCTACTTTGCACCTTAGAAATGAAATGAATTATAGAGGACTTTAAAACTTGGATGTCTCATCCTGCTGGCCGATGTTAAACTTTTAACTTAGAATTTATCTACAGGGTTCCCACGCTTTTCCATGGAATAATTTCTAAACTTTGTCATGACTTTTAAGAACCAATAATAAAACTTCCATGACCATACACAACCTGTAAGTACATGGACAAAACTATAATATACTGTACTCCAAATGTTAATTATTGTATTATAATTACTGTATTTAGTAAGAAAAACGTTGCATGTTGACACATATTGGAGCTATGTTAGATCAATAGCTACGGTAAGTGAATGTGCCGTCATGTTACATTACGTGAAAGATTACTGTGACAATTAATTCCATTAAACACAACAAAATTCCACAATTTTCCCAAAACTTTCAAGGATTTTACTCAGCACATGTCTTTTCCAGGCCTGGATAATGTGATTTAGAAATGACGTGACTTTTCCAGGTTCTCCATGACTGTGGGAACCCTGTGTCTACTGATGTCTCTGGTGCTGTACGTGCTTTTGTCATATGTGTCTATGTTCTTTCGTTTGTCTGGGTATGATTGTTTTCTTTCTCTTTGCTGCACTCTGAGAGATTCCCTGATTAAATAAAGGTTATATACGTACGTACGGGACTGCTAACGGTAGCCTGTGAACCTTGCAAAAACTACAGGAGATCCTCAAACGGTCCTTCAGAAACTACTTTATACTGGCTGTTTTTGTTTTTTTGCTTCTCAAATGTGCTGCAGTCTCTTGCTATTTTTTATCTCACATCCCTCTAATTTCAACAATATATATATATATTTTATTTTTTTTACATTTTTAACCTCTGTATGCATATTGATTCATGCTGATTTAGATTTGTTTCTTCTGCTCACCAAATGATTTTCACTGAATGATTCTCATTAAATAAAAACAAAACAACCTACTCCACAGTGAAACACTTTTGAAAGCATCCGGTGGGTTTTCAAAATTTTGGCACGTCTAAAGAGCTGGAGAATTTGTTCAGCCCTTGGAGGTTCTAGTAATTGTTTAACTGATCTAAAAGCATTTTTTAATAAGTCTTAAATCTGGTGTTTCTGGCGTTATTGCCCAATAGAGGCAAAGATTCTTGAGGAATTCTGCCCAAATATTTTTCTTGCTTCAGAGCTAGTAGCACCATTACCTTTACCTTTCCTCTTGTGGTAAGGAACCCTAATTGACTCCCTTGATGTTAAAGCAGTCCTAAAACTACCTGAAGTAGCGAGGGAAATAAGGTACAGAAACTTAGTTTAGTGAAGCTACTTTCAGTCCAACCGATTGCTAAAGCAAGGATCATTCTAATAGTTAAAACAGCATCAATGTGCTTTGGCATCAATTCTGCAGATGAAAACTGCAAATGAAGATTTTCAAGAAATCTGAATTTTGGTTCGACACTCACATTTGTTCCTCATTGTGACTGTAGGCTGCTGACTCGAATCTGGTACTGCAAACTGCTGTTTGGGCATCTAGCCAGAGTAAGAGAGAATAAAAGCATAAATGAGGAGTTCAAATCAATATTGGCTGCAGGACAGCAGAATACTACAGAATCCGAGGTGGAGTTACTCCGAGGGAACTTTTACCTTCATCTTCACCTTGGCACAAACAGGCAGGCTGTCCCTGCAGCTCTTGTGGACGGAAGCATTACAGTCTGGAAAGAAAAGCAACAGAACGCTCAGTGAATACTATGAGAGCGGAGGTGGAGGTGGTGGTGGTGGTGGTGGGGGTGTTGAGGGCGTGTGGAAACGTGGGGGCTAGAAATTCTGACTGGTTTTCAGAGCCGGCCAGGAAACTCCACCAGCCCACTAATGAAAGCCAGACTGGAGCAGAGGAGCATGTGATGCAATCGAGGGGTAATACTGCTCGTGGACGGAGGGGAGGGAAAAAAAAGAGAGATAGGCTGAGAAATGACACGCACATAAACACTGAATTGCATGGGAAAATTTCAATTATATAAACATTCCCAAATCGCCATTTCGGAACAAGGGTCATCATTCAAGATTGCTAAAATAAGGGCTCTGTAATCTGATCCTGCTGACAGACTTTAATTCCCCTGTACCATACTTTGTTTGAATTTCATCCTGTCAAATCATTTTGTACATGTTGACTTTGAAGCAGAGGTCGATCGAGAAGCCAGAGAGGAACAGCTCGTGTCAAAATCAAGCTTCACAACAAGGCTCCACTAACGTTCACAGAAGCATTTTTCCAATAGACAGAGGCGTTTGACACAGACATGTTGCACAAGTGAAACCCAACAAACCCACTAACAGACCCTGTCATCCATGCTGACTTGCATACAACATTTCCACTCTCAGGATTACATCAACACACTTGTGCTCTGAGTCAGGGTTAGAAAATAACCCTGTGTAACCCAACAAGAATAGAAAGGCAGCAACACTTTCAGGGTTAGAAGTTTTATTTT
Organism: Cephalopholis sonnerati; assembly: GCA_019142605.1. NCBI lineage: Eukaryota > Metazoa > Chordata > Actinopteri > Perciformes > Serranidae > Cephalopholis > Cephalopholis sonnerati. Next base: position 12,995,948 of record JAGQAX010000001.1, read on the forward strand.
CACTTCACCTGAAAAGTGTATACAGGCTCCTGTTAAAGTAAAAAAGATTTGGATAAAAGTATCCACCTAGTAGATTATGTAACATATATGTAATTATGACCCGCACAGTAAAACCAGCTTAAATTCCTGCAGTGTTTTTCTCCTCTTAAATGGTTTTATTGGGTATTTTACTGCTTTTTGTGGACGTCTAACTAATTCCAGCTAATCTCAGACAAAGAATCACTGTATTTGTCTGCTGAATGGACACCAGCCAGACATCTGCGAGTACAAACCTCCCGAAAAACATTCTCAGAACCGTCTGGGGCTCCAACAATCCGAACCAGACTGACTGAATACAACAAGAGCTGTTTTGTGAGGCAGATTGTGACCATTGCGAGGACCGCTGTGATCCATCGCAGAGCTTGTTTCTCCTTTTAAGGCTTTTTTTTTAGGGTTGCGCCAAACTGCTTGTGCAATAAACTACATCCTCTTTAGGGCTGCTGCAGCTGCTGTTTCAGTGGAAAACAATGCAAAAACTGTTTTGTTGTCTGCACTGAAAGCCTGACTGGGTTACATTAGAAGTAGCCCTTCAGAGAGTTTCACTACTTCAAACAAATCATGGAGCCGGCTCAGCCAAGTCTGAGTAATTCTGCTCTGCTGACATTCTCTTTTGACGACACAACACAAAAATACAATAAATATTAATTATGAATGTTTTCTGATTATTTTAAAACTTTGTTTACATCAGCAACAGAGTAAGTGAATCTTTATTTTTGTCATGATCAGCTGACAAACAAAGAAAATGTGTTTTTTAACCCCCCAAATCTTTCATGACGTGTGGATCTGTCTGTATATGACATGGTCCAAAAGTACTGACTGAGCCTTTACAGTAAGTTGATGTGGCCTCCTGAATAGCATGATTCATGCCTGATGATGCATGTGCACTACACAAGGAGCTTTTCTTCACAACTACAGCTTCTTTTAACTCCTTACAGTATATTCAATGCTGTGTGTCCCCAGTAGTGCAGGAAGCTTAGCATATTTTCAAATTAAAAATTAATTTACTAAAAGAGAAAATATTTTAATGATGGATCACAACACTTAATGGGCTTTAATTAGACTTAAAGCAGCACGAGCCTTGATCAGTCACAAACAATGACAGAACACAAACTGGAACAAAAGAACAACACAAAAAAGACACACTGAGAAAGGTACTTACGTGTGCAGTGGAAAGCCTCCTTGCTGTTGAAAGCCTTATTGCACTGGAAGCACTGGGCAGCCTGGCCTGAGCTGACTGGTGTGAACAGATGACCATTAATCGCTTTCTTGTCCTTCTCTTTGCCCTCCTTGTCTTTCTCCTTCTTCTCGCGCTCCTTTTCCTGCACAGGTGGAATTATCAGAGTTAGAGCACAGCACCGACCATATCAAGAGTAGAGTTGGGTCGATTTCCAGTTTAGCTGGTCTGGTTCAGTGTACGAGGTTATCCCAGGTTGATTTAATGCACACTGGCTGAACCAGCAAGTGTCATTGTGACACATTCTGGCAAATTAAAAAATAGCCTACATCAGCAACCTGTGCCGGCGGTGTCATGGTGTTAAATCCAACTTGCACTGCATTGGTAATAAGTGACATTACAATGTGATTAACATAATAGTTACAATAGTAAGGGTGTGTGTGTGTGTTGTCGTATTTCCCAATATGGCAGCATTTTGGATTTGAAGCTGACAAAAGATGTGTCATGACTGGCTGCAGCAAGTGACTTTTGTCAAACACTGTCGCTCACTTTCACTGCAATGGACGAGAAACGGCAGACTCATAAAGTTGAAGTGAGGAATTAAACATGATATCTGCTTATTTCACTACAAAAAAACAGAATAGGGGAGCAGCTGGCTGGAGGGATCACCAAGGAGCTGAAAGTTTCTGGAAAGCTAAACGATCAGCACTAATAATAAGCTAAACTACTTGCTGCTGGTGATGATATGGTATGTCATTCCCAGTAACATTCCAAGTAACATTACAAATGTAGGAAGATAGCAAGTAGCCTATTCACCCATCTTTTAAGGTGTTACATCTCCATCCTGATCTCAAGCGCACAGCTGGTGGTCTCACAGTGGTTTCTTAACATGACGTAGCACAAGTGTATATTTAAGAGATTCATTGTGGACAGTGAGCTCTGATGTTATGCGATGCGATGTGATAGTCTGACACTCGTTTGCTGATGGGACACGTTGTCTTTATGTTCCAGTCGGGAGCGGCTGCTGAATCAAGTGTGACATCTGGTAAAATTCAGTATTCAGGTCTAATCCAGTGTTTGGCTTAATGTCAAACTGGTGTGAACATTGTCAAACCAGCCCAACCCTAATTGGGAGAGGAAGGTAATTACTTTAACTTTTATCTCAGCCAATTAGAAAAAAGGACTGCGCTGAGTTACCTGTAGAGTGACAAATAACATTGACAAACTGTCTCAGCATTTGGCCGGTGGCTCATTTTAAATTCCAATCTGAATCCAGCAGAGCAACATTATTACTCTGATGTACTACACAGCAGGGGGCTTTGCATATTAAGTGATGCATTATTTATGCTGACAACAAACTGTCTCATTAAGAGACTGTTTTTAATGTAGTGCATCTTTGTTTTAGGGAGTCTTTGCTGTTTGGCCTCATTTAAAAACGATGTGATTTTCTCTCTAAAACTGATAATTTGATCTATTTTTACAGGATTACTGGTAGGGGGTTTAAAATGCTGGAAATGATGCTAAGCAGTACATAAACACTGCGATAAACAGTTACCAATTATAGTTATGGTAATAATATAATTATAATAATATTCCATATTGTGTTGTTTTCTCAGCTACTGTAAAGCTCTGACTCAAACTATCTCATGATGAATGAGCAGGGAGGACTTTTAGTGTGCTGAAACACACTTCTGCTGGACGCACGACTACTGACGGAGACACGCTGTCTGGGAATCGAATCTTTGACCTTTTCCGTAACAGGGCTGTCTTTCTGTTGCCTCCGCATTAATGGACGAGGTCATCCTGAGCTGCTGGTCATCTCTGAACACTGAGCTGAATCACAATCCCATAAAGCGATGCAGAGAAGAACAGAGCTCTTATTCTCTTGGATTTACATCACAGAGCCTCCACCCAAACCCAGAGGAAATGGGAAAATGGAGTTTCCAGCTCATTTTAATGGCCGGCCCTGGGCCTCTTGGTTTGAGGGGACCACAAAGCTCTGACATACTAGAGCTCATTTTGTTCAGTTGCTTCGAGATACCATAAGGCTGACTGGAACATAGAAAGCCTACATGTCTCATAGCCATTACAACACTTGGTATTCATTTTCACTTCCTGCAACAAGCAGTCTAACCAACGAGGAAACGCATCGACTAACTTCTGTGAAGTAGAAGCTTAAATAAAGCTTTGTGCACACTAACAGTAGCCTTTCTAAGAATCTTTATTACATATGATGCTTGATAATATATAAACAAATATAAAAACAATTCAGTTTATCAGAAAAACACAGGAAGCAAAGATGATTTTAAGTACAATCCTTTTGGCTATGAGTCTTCACAACAGGAGAAGTAATCACTTGTGATATCCAAACCACAGATTTAAACAAAAAGACGTCCGAGTGAAACATACTGTACCAGGCAATGACTTCACTGGAAAAAGACATCAGCCCAGACGGGAACACCGGGCACTTTTAACATGATATTGTGACAGTCCCTTTCACTACAATTTGAATAGGAAACCAGAGCACTCTCTCAGCCTACCTCCAGCCAACCTTTCCATCTGAATGAGAAGCCATGGCTCCCTGTGATTTTCCTGTATAACATCCCTGGCTGCGGCTGAAGCTACTAACGGCACTGAGACTCCATCAGGAAAGCTGAATGAGGAAGTGAGTGGCTCGCTACAGGAGGTGTGAGTTCTGCAATGACCCTCCGGTCTGGTACAGACGCTATGTCAAAACTGCACTAACTAGATCCCCTTTCACAAGATTCATACTTACTGGATATGTACAGAAACTGTATGCATACAGCTCATCCAAAAATAGATCAGCTGACAGTAGCCACAGATATAATGATAAGGGTGTATGTTTTTTTAATATATATATTTTAAAGGTTATTTATGACGATAGGAAGACAAAATGCAAGAGGACTTTTTTTTGTATTTGATTTGAAAAACCTCATCCAGTTAAAAAAAACTAAAAAGTTTTGTTATGGTGTGTGACAGGTTTGTGGTTGCTGAGGTTGCCATTTTGGTTGTCACTACATATATATACACGCTATATCATTAATGCAGTCCGTTAACCGGGTACCAATTTAAACAGCAAGGCTTTGCTACGTTACTTCAGAACCACAATCAATAACTTTTACAGTACTCTTGACGGGGAGAACTTAGACGCAGATTCTGGTGAGCGCCGTTAGAATCCTGTCACTTTAAAAGCAAAACGATGACTGAGGTTAGAGATGAGATTATAATACCACAGCCAGCTCTGTCTTCCTGTTTTACTTCCTGTTCACCCCTCTGTGTCTCTTTGCAAGGGCTGCACGATTACTGACAGTAAACACAAGTTAAACTGACTATATATAGCCTCTTTAGTCCCAATCAAGAGTATTTATCTGTGTATTTTATAATCTAAATATTAATAATTTTATGTGCAAAGCAGATTAATGGATGCCATGTCACTCCGGTGATTGTCATCGTGCAATGCTGAGTTTTGTGTTTTCAAAATGGCAGTACTATGACCTCTGAATCAGGTAGAGAGGTACCCATGACAAAACCTTATAGATATAATCAGGGTTATTATTGCTCAAAATGTAATAAAAATGACTACTATATCCTCACTGGAAAAACACCTTTAGCCAGGTAAATAATCTGACATGGCTCTGTGTAAGAAAAGGATATGACCTGACCAAATCTTACACCTGACATTCAGGTCTGTGACCAGAAAATGTTGCAGGCTAAAAACAAAACGCACTGTGAAGGGGGGAAAGTTACAAGAAACACTGACTTGCCCCGAAGCAAGACACGAAACCCCAACTGTTCGACTGGAGCTGTTCAGAGGCCAACAGAGGAAGATGCGCGGGGCAGCTCTCAGTGTGAATGTGTGTACACCTGCATTATGTACATGGAACAGTGTGAGGCTGAAAAGCAGCCTGGTGTTCAGTCATCCTTACTTAGAGGAATAAATGTTTAAGGGGGAGAAGTCCATGAAGGGAGGCTGAGACACACTGTGCACACAAGAAACATTTTAGAAAATATTATACAGTAAAGTATAGAAAATATACCTTTAAAGAGATAGTTCACCCCAAATTCAAAATAGATGTCTTTCCACTTTCCTGTAGTGCTACATAGCAATCCGTTTTGATGTGAGTTGCAGAGTGTTTGAAAAGTCGTCCGTAGAGATGTCTGCCTTCTCTCCACATTAGCAGCCTACTTATGGCGCTCAGAGCACCAAAACTTACACTTGAAAGCCAGACTGGAGCAGACTGGTCCCTCTACTAATGAACAAGAGGCTTGTACTTATGACAACGCGAGATGTAAACATAAAATGGCGTGGTCTTCGACTGAGCTAAGTGGTAATAGGTGTGCTAGCAGTACATGCACGCTTCCTTCTGGGCACTGCTACGGTTGGGGGGTGTAGTTCAGTAGGAAGAAAGTAGTTCGTATGTAAAACTTCTCACAATGAGGTCTTGAGTTACTGGGTCATGATTTCTGGGAATAGACATTGTTGCTTAGTTCTTTATATGTATTTTTTGGTGCTCTCAGTTCCATTGTACTGTATAGAAGGCAAACAACATTATGGCCGATATCTCCGACACTTGGCAGCTCACACCAAAACAATCTGGATTGATTAATAGCACTACAAGTTAGAGAAAAAACATATCACTTGATTTTGGGGTGAACTGTCCCTTTAAGAATAATAGTAACTCAGTTGTTCGCTCACCCTGGTCTTTTTGTACATCTTGTTCTTGAGGTAGCTGAAGGTCCGGCTGACTTTCGTCACACTCTTTCCTTCAGTGTCGCTCCGCAGAGGGCCAGGCTCCTCCTCTGATATACTGGTACACACACATAAACATACGCACATTTAATTTTATCCTCAAACAGCTGCATTCACAAAGCTCACCTGTTAACACATTCCAAAAATGGTTCTTTACAGCACCATAAATGTTCCATAGAGAACCATTGCTGCCTCCAACTACCTCTCCATACAGTTTCTTTATAGGACTATAAAGGTCCCAGCTGCTGTAAAAATCTACAGAACTATTTTCTTGTAATGTGTGTGTGTGTGTGTGTGCACAGTTGGACTGACCTGTATGCTAGTGACCCAGAGGCACTGGAAAACGACCTCATACCTGGAAAGAAGAGAGAGGAAGTCAGTGGTAGGACAAAGATTCATGAGTTGGTAAAAACAGGACAGGAGTTTATTTTTAGTCACTGTTTTTGTCTCAGGTGGAAATTCTCCTTCCTCTCTCTATGTAAGGCTGTGAAAATCTATTTAGGGGTTGACCATACTAACCACCAGGTCATCGTGCTTTCTCTGAATATACAGTGAGTGGATACACTGACTGACCAAATGGCGTATCTAAACAGGAGGGGTTTCATCTGCATCTGACGTGCGTCTGATGGAACAGATACTATTTTCCCAACCAGACACAAGCCAGAGTGTACTTTTATGCTTTATGTCTATTTTCCTCTGTTTTTAATCATAGAACTACAGTGACCTCCAACTCAATACTGTGCCTGAACGCATCCTGCGTGGATGCACACAGAGCACTGAGGCTGCTGCTCTGCTAACATGCTGCACACACCATGGCTCCCGTCTAGACACAGCGTAGAGAATCATTCTTGTGAACAGAGGGTTGTTAGTTCCAGTCCTGGCTGCAGGAATTGGGCAGAGAATTGAATAATCCATGCCCTCCTGTCCTCAAACAGCTACCTTTACTGTCCTTGAGCAAGGTATTTAACATTTAGCTACTCTCATGGAAGCTGTGTAGAAGCCAAAAAACAAAATGACTCTGGCACTGATGAGAGCGGCCAGCACTGAGGCCAAAAGCTGAAGCTGAACTGCTGCCTTTTGATCCAGTGCCATTAATGGCTGCTAAATACTGGCTCCCAAAAAATCCCTGGCTACATTCAACCTTGTGAACTCTTAAAATATAAAGTAATTTTTTTTCCTGCAAAAAAAAAATTACGCTCTCAGTATCAGTTCACAGTTATTTTATCTGTGTCTCTCATCACAAAAAGCCATGATGGTTGTAGGTAGCTTGTTGTGCCCAAACTCCACCCAGCCGCCTCTATTAATCAAGCTTGGATTTCCAGGCTCCGCAGACTGCCAAACTGTTGGTATTTTTCAATTAATCTCTGACCTTGTTATACTTTTTTATCTGATTGTGCATAATATAAATTAAAAATAATAACAATTAAAACATATAATCAGAGTATACACTGCAGTCTTTACCACACAATCACCACAAAGCCTCTACTTACTTGGTCTTTAACGAGGCAGGCATCTTTTCTAGAGAACAATTCTCTCCTTTTAGAAAAATCACTCCACCCCAATATTCTGACGTACACGCAAATATGCAAATCATCGCTTGCCTGCTCTGCATCAGAAAGTCAAACCCAAAACAGGATAATGAGGGCAAAGTTTTGGCCTGCCTGTGTTGCTAGCAACACCGTCAAGGAGACAGAGGACACTAATGGAAATATCTCACAGATAAGAAAAGGGAAGGCTCAGTGTCTCTGACTAAAGGTGACAGGCTCACATTTATCCGTGGGGCAGTTCACCTGCAGTGTTTATGATTATTCTTTCCCCTCTTTCTCTGGTGATTGTGTTTCATTTTTTTCCAAAGAGACAAAACAAATACTCATCTAATTAAAGGTCAGCTAAATACTTTGCTGGGTAAGGGACAGGAGAAGTCAAGGTCTTATTTAACGTCATCAACTGGAATCCTTATTATTATTCTAACTGCACATTTATACTGGAAGCAGCTTAATATCAGCAGTAATTAGTGGTTTCCTTAAGAAAAGTTTGTTGCAGGTGAACTTATGGGCTTCCGTGCCCTTCAGCATCGAGTTGTGTTCAGGTTTAAGTGCATTTCTTTCTGTTTCTGTAAAAGCGTAGATACTACAGAGCACTCACCCACTGAAAAACTGCAGAAAGTGAGAGGTTGCACAAAAGTTAAGGCTGAATTTTTATGCATATCTTCTGAGAATATTCTGTTAACTCCATTATATGTGTATTTTGTGATGAAATATTTTGATGTAGTCGTTTAGTATGACCAATTTTCCTTCAGACAACCTTGACTACCTTTCTTTGGATGATTTCAGAGAGCTTTTTGACACCTATAGAGGGAACTTAAACATTTCTTTGTACTGCAGGTCACAACTGGGCACACGGGGGCACAAATCTAGGTACTTAGCCTGCGACTAGCTCATTAACATTTGAATGTGTCAAAGATTGTTAATGTGTTCCTTGATCAAAACAAAACTTTTGTTTGGCTGCACTGCTCATCACGATGTGAACTGGACGCTTTTCAGTAGGATGAACCATCATTACTTTCATATTCACACAGTGAACAGAAGCGGCAGCCTTGACTCTGGACTACAGTCCTCTGAGGGGGAGCTCTAACAGGAACAACTACTGCTCTGACTCTGACATCACAACTACTGTTCTACTGCAGCTACATTTACAGGACATTACTTACTCAAGTTGTCCTCATCATCGCTAGATGAGGAATCTCCATAAAGGAACTGAGACTTAGATTTGTTGAGGATGGGGGAAAGGTTGAAAGAGAAGGAAATTCGCCTCTTACGTCTCAGGCGTCCCACTGCTGGGTGAGGCGGGCAAGAAAGAACCACAGCAGGAAGTGATCACTTATTGAAATCAAGAGTTTTATAATAACAGTGAGGAGGGGGTATAGGAGGTAGAAATGTCAAGATATTAGAAACTTCATTAACCAACATTTTTACTGGTGAAGAAATATTTCAAAGGCCCTGCACACTCACACAGGTGTTTTCACTTATTCCGGCCAACCCTATCTTTGCTCAGGTTGGGTAGAGCTGCGCTGGAATATCATTACCGAACTTAAAGTCAAAATGAGGAGGATCTTCCTGTTCAATTCATTTGGGCTTTACTGGCAGGAAGCATATGTTTACATTGCCAAAGCAAGTGCGAAATAAAAGCATAACATGTATGTACAATAAGTACTGGGTAACATCTCTGACACACCCACCACACAAGAGAAAGTGTACCTCAAAGCTTGCTGTACACTGTTTCACACCATTTCTAGTAAAACATGTAGTGCAACCACAAAACCATAGCAAAATGGTGCACACTGTTTTTAGACTGAAAGTGCCCCAGGTGCAAGATCAAACACACACATCCCGGAGGAGTTATTGAGCCGGAGCCAAATGTTGTGTTTACAAACTGCAACTGACAAATCCTACTCATTCAGCCCTTAATGAACCAATGAGGATGACAAAGGTGTAACGTCCCCCACCCTAACAGGTAGCGAGAAATTAATTCAGCACAGCCTGCACACACCCACACAGTCCTCACACGAGGCACATGAGTGAAAACAGCTGTGTGTGTGGACCATAGGTGTGTCAGGCCTTTAAATAATTAAGACAATAGATACCTCTGTATTTAACTACCTTTCTGCTGCATTTATTCAGCAAACTCTGTAACTTCCTCACCTCACCTACATAGATAATACCTTTCCATCTACACATGTAGCTTTCTCCTCATTATTAATGGGCCTCATTCAGGGAAGACATGATAAAATCTACATTTTGTGTGACTGTTCATGTAACTTTACATTTCTTATTACACTCTAAAGTGACTGTGCTCCTTCTACACACTTTGGCCTTGTCAGATTAGAAAAAGGAGCATGCGAAGTACACTTTAAAATCCAGACTTATAAAGATTACCATTAATTGACTCATGTAGTACACTTGTAATTTTGATATAGTATTATTCGAAAGCAGGATAATAGAAAAGGAATTCATTGATAAAGAGGTCACAGATGCTCAGTGTCAAAAATAACAGCCACGATCTATAAATGTAATGTGATCACTGAGGGTAAAACAGAAAAGCAGCCACACAACTTGTCACTTACCATCAATGTCTCTCTGGCTGATGGCGAGCATAGATACAGACTTGGTGAGGGGCAGGGTCATGGGAGGACAGCTGTTTCGCAGAGGCCGATACCTCCTTGATTTCTGGGGCAAGAGACAAAGGCTTGTGTCAAACACACCGGGCATGACAATGTAACAAAAAAAAGGACATTAAAAGAGACAGAGATGAAGTGGAACGAAAAAAAGAAAAAAGACCAGTCACTAAACTGGAAACAGGAACGACAAACTAAAAAGGGAAACCACACAGATGATTTGTGATGTTGTGTTCACAATTTGTTTTAAATTCAATGAGAGCGGAGAGAATCCGCCTGAGGAAAGTGATGTTTATTAATTCGTACTAATCCCCAAACTGACAAAGTTCCCCAGACTGCTTCTAAGTCTTGTTTACGTACAAGCTTTACAAATCCATTTTTCCTCTCATGTGAATTAAGCTGAGGATGTTTTTGAGGTTCCCTCTGGGCCGACTGTGTGACAGTATGAAGATATGACATCTAAAGGACGAACATGATGATGATGATGTGTGTGTGTGTGTGTGTGTGTGTGTGTGTGTGTGTGTGTGTGTGTGTGCGTGTGTGTTAGCTGACCGGGTCATGTAGTCTGCCATGCTCCCCCAGCTCCTCCTGCTCCTCTGTCAGAGAAACTAGAGAGCCCCTGTCGTCGCTGTCATGCCGGGGCATCCGTGAGGGCTCCAGGATTCGGGGCCCCTGAGTGTTGGGGCCCCTCAGCTCTTCCTGGACCCCACTGAGCCCCTCCAGGCTGTAGCTGTATGGACAAACACAAGGCAGAGGTGACCTCAAAGAAGGAGGAATGACTGTACTGCACACATACTCTAAACCAGTCTCTCTGGACTATTCATCACTGATTTCTGTTTACACACAACTACTGCAGCAACAAACACAAACTAACACATAGACATGCACACATGCACCTGTTGACGGACATACACACACAGCTGGTCCTGCACAGTGTTTAGCCAGCTGAGTTATCACTGGGCTCCGGACCAGATTTACAGCTGAAGCAGCGGCAAATGTCTTCCAACATCAGCATCAGCATAGAGAGCTCTGCAGCTGTGATTTACAAACCCAATTACATCGATCTATGACTGGAAATAAGAGGCCTTGAAAAATCCAATACAATGATTATGGAGAGGAAAACTACAGCTACATTTCAGGATGAGCTATGCTACGTGGCTGCAGCTCTATTCGCCTCAGGACAGACTCTGTGATAGTTAAAGCTCCAGCAGTAAATCTTTCTTATCTCCACCTCTTGGGTTTGTATGGCACTCCATTATCCAGCAAATCATCAGTCCAACACGTTCAGACATCACTAACCCAAACTGGAGCAAAAGAATCATGACTTGGTGATTATCAGTGACCAGTGTAGAGCAGCACTCACCTATCCTCAGGGCTGTGAATGTAGATGACTATATCTGTCATATTAAGCTCTGCTTCCTTCCAGTATTATTACATACTATCCTACAGAGCCAAAAGGTCCTCGATTCTGAAACATGAGTAACACCAGCAGCTGTTGCAGCTCTCTGCTGTAGGAAGCTACTGACTGACTGATTGACTGGTTGGACAGGGAACTCACAAAAACACATGCACACAAGCGTGTACGCCCACATAAACGGCAAATGCAAATCAAGCAGCATGTAAATACACCCTATTCAAACAAGGTCACGTGGAGAAAAAAAAAGAAAAGAAAAAAACCACACACACAAACACACTGTACCTGAGGGAACTAACTACTTGCACACCGTGGCTGTGGGGAGCATCAGGAGGGCACCGGCTGAGGTGTGAGTGTAAGGTGGAGGGGTTAGTGAGGGGAAGACAGAAGATGGAGATAAAGAGAAGTGATGGGAAGCAAGTCATGGCAAAGGTACAGTGAAGCTGATAGAGGAGGATGTGAAAAGGACGGGGTTACAGGAATGTCTGAAAAGAGTGATTTTTTCTGGCTATAAACCGACTGCTGCTCCAACTTCGTACAGTAGATTTCACTTTAGTAAGCATAAACACTGTAAATGGGTTCAAGTTCATTTCCTGCTGCAGTGTTTTGGTAATATCAATAGCACACAGGAAATAAACTTGAACCCAAATGTTTCCCAGAAATAAGCTATCAGAGCAGCCTAGGTACTATTAACACTATTGAAAGCAATGCTGTGGTAGCCTCTACTTTCTCAAACTTCAGAGACATGGTTCAGTGGTTCAAGCAGTGGTCTCTGACCTTAAGAGCCATGTCTTAGTTAGAGCCTGACAGATATCAGTGCAGGCTGATATTACTGGTCATTATTAGCTAATCACATATTACAGACGAACCGGGTGAAAACCATTGATAACAGGGTGTCTACAGGTGTCAGACACTTAAATTTAATGCCTTGATGACCTTTTAAAAATAATTTTAACCAAACTTAAAACGGATTTTTGGACAAATCATCTTTTTGTTATTTAAGCATTACAGGTAAGTATAAGGTTTTATGTTGGAATATGGTTATAAGAGTGTGTTAAGTTGATCTACATTTTGCCAACAGGTAAGTGCTGCTATGAAGAACAAAGACAGTTTGAAGTTTACTGGAAGGTTTAAATGATAAAATTAAACGTAAATAAGATGTTTGTGGCAATTAAGACCTCACAAATTCAAATTTAAGACTATTAAACGAGTTTTGAGGCCTGATATTTGTAAAAAAAAAAAAAAAAAAAAAAAACATTTCAAGACTTTTTAAGGACCTCTAGACACCCTGTTAGAATATATCAGAAACCACTTAATGGTATGTCTGACCTTACAGCTACTCTCCTACTCCCTCCCACTGGCTCATTCTAGAACCAATGGAGGACACTGGCAGTGAGTACAGTTAAACTATTAATGCCATAAGTACAATATTGTCCTCCAACTTCTCCAGGACTTCATCAAAGTCATGCCAGAAGGCTGAAACCTGAAAGTGTCATGTTGCTTGGATCCCATCCCAATGAACTGCATTACACTCTCCTGAACTTGTGACTGCTATCAAGAGCCCACACTGAGCATGTCAATTATAGCCACATGACCATCTTCATATTCACCGGACTTCATTATAAGTCCAGGGTGAGAGTTTGGCTGAGCTTACAGAACTGAAACAAACGACATTCAGAGGTGCAACAGATCGACTGATGGTTCTTCTTAATACCTGACTCCCCTTGTCTTAAAGGCAACACAGCCATTCTTCTTGCAACAACAACAATCCTGCATGACACAAGCACATCTTCCATCTTGTTTTTACTGCTGTGGTACGCTGTCTCCTAGAACACTCCTCTGAAGCCTTAACAGTCTTGAAAAATTCAATTCAGGACCTTATTACACCCCAAAAAAAGAAAATTCCTCTGTTCTCAATCTCTTGCCAATACAGTCCTCTGAGCCTCCAGAGCTAAACTCCCCTCTTTCTGTGTGGCTGCTTGTTATTACCACTGCAATACAAAACACCAGTGTGTCTCAACCATCTATTTGCCACAGTATTTCTTGCACATTCCAACGGGTGAAGAGAGAGCAACATTTTTCAGCGCAGTCGCCTGCAGGGATGGAGCACAATGCAGCAGCAGTTCAGCATGCATACATTAAAAAGAAGGGGGGGTCCACAAAGGCTACACCTACATGAATTTGCCATTGCATGTCACCTAGCAACAAGTCAATCTTATCATCACATGAAATCATGAATGTGATTTATTAGTACCTTCTCCTGTGAAAGGTCGGCTTCCCCTCACCAGGGCTACGGACGGAGCTGAAGGTGATGGATGAGAGAGACAGAGACGGGGAGTGGTGGATGATAGGTGAGATGAGTTGGAATATGAGGGAATGGCAGGTCAATAAGAACATAATGAATGAATAAATGAACTATTTTATTTGCTGATGGAACCATGGCCTTTTAGAAGGGTTGGATATCTGTGGGCACTACTGTGTGTATTAAGCTCTGAGGCACAGGTCACCATGTTGGAGGAGTGATAACAAAGGTATTTCTTCAGAATAATGATGTTAAAGGAATAATGTGGCTGGCTCTGTCCATCGGCAACGAAATCAACCTACCAGCACATCAAAAGATTACTCATTAAAAAAAAAGTACATGTGATGGGGGGTTAGGTGTCTATACCTTGGCTGGGAGCAACGATCTCCTAGAATCTCTCATAATGGCCTTAAAACTCAAGTAAGTTTCTGCACCCAGCAAAGAAATAGTCCCATGCTTGTTGTTTCATTTATATTTTTTAAAAATGTATTTAAAAGGAACAGGTCAGTGCTATTTAGCAATCCACATTGTTTTAATGTGATTTGGACCTATCAGCCTTAGAGATGTCTGCCTACTCTCAAATACAATAGGGTTTTCAGCACCACAAGCCGAGTGCCATCTAGTTCCACTATACTGGAGAGAAAGCAGACATCTCTATGGCCTTTATCCCTAACACACGGCAACTTATACCAAAACAATCTAGCTGATAAATGGCACTACAGGTAAGAGGAAATATATGAATTTTTGATTTGGGGGTGAACTGTCCCTTTAACAAACAAGCTATAACATGTTTATAATTAGTGAACTAGACTTCGTTACCCTTTGGACACAACCAGGCTAGCTGTTTCACTCTGTTTCCACTCGTACAGACACCATCTTCTCATCAAACTCATGGCAAGAAGGCATTCCCCAAAATGTCAAACTGTTCCTTCAAAATGTGACTAAACAATAGAGGAGGGGAAACCAGGCAGGAGCAGGTAATGAAATGTGGTTTTCTTACTAATTTCATTTATTCCTTTCACTTTCCTGTTCCTTTACATGTAAAAGATACTTCTTGAGTCACAGAAATGTCACTACAGCCTTTTTAGAAGCAGAAGGAACATTTCTATAAATGTTTTGTCTTAACATTCTTCTTATGTGCTCCAGGTGCCACATGTTTATCTGTAAAGCACACCTCTGGTCAAAAAAATGACTCTCCTTCCTGTCGTTAGTTACACTGTAAAAAAAGACTACAGATGAAAGCTTGGCAGTAATGGCTGTTTGTGCCCAACCTGGATATCATAAAAATAGCAGCTGATGAAAGTCTAAAGCAGTTGTTTTTCTGTTTTTACTCCAACATCGTGCCCTAGGCCTTTTATTGCCTGGCAACTACTCTGCACACAGTCCATGACAGGCTACCGTTATAGCACAGAAGACAAAATAGATGTCAAGGTCTTGTTGTTAATGTGCTCTGCATTAGTGTTCTTAGTGTGTCAGTGTGTGTGTGAAGGAGTATGTGCCAACTGATGGCTTCTGTGCATATTACTGTGAGTGTGAGCGTGTGTTTCTCTGAGTCTCTGTGTGTATGCGTCTCTGTGTATGTGTGTGTGTGTGTGTGTGTGTGTGTGTGTGTGTGTACACAATTTTGGTAGCTCCCTACCAACACCAGACAAATGGCAACACAGCTGCTCACAGCAGGAGGAGGAAACACTCGACATAGCACAGAGGGAGTGACATCAATAAGCTCTAATAATACTGACATCTGCACACATCAGGTCTACTGACATCTACTGACTAACGCCAGGCTAACACCAGCAGCCGATGACAAGGACAAAGGAGTAACATTCTTACCTCACTATCAATTCAACTACATCTGCAATGTAATTAGAGTTTCTTCATCTTAGTTCAAACATAATCTAGTCCTCTTCCCAGTCTCACCTCCTCTGGTTCATCTCTGCGTCTTCTCCGTTGTTCTTCCCAGGACCCCAGCTGTGGCGACGATGAGGCGACAAGGGAGCGGATGCTGGAGCAGGGGCGCCGCAGCACCTCTGTCACTCTGTCTTTGGCTTCTTCTTCAGCTTCTCCAGCTCCTCCTCCTCCTCCACCACCACCGCTGTCCGGTCCTGTAGCGATAGCAGCCCCAGTCTGGATGCCCTCCTCTGGGCTCCAGCTGCATTCCAGGCCGTGGCTGCCCTCTGGACTGGAGCTCGACGGGCCGACACTGGCTGTGTCGTCTGTAGAGGAACAGGAGACGGAAACCTCGCTGGCACTGTCTCCTCCTGTCACTGGTTCATCATTCTGCAGACATAAAGAAATACACATATCATAACTGTCAAAGTAAAAGAAGCACTTCCTAAAAGTGACAGTTTATCGTGAGCTGCAAGAACCGCTTCATTAATTCGAATATGAGTGAATTCAATGCCAAGCTCTAATGAAATGTTGATTGATTTATTATTTCAGGGAGCAGACGTGTGTAAAAGTAGCTGTTTTTACTTAAGTATTCACTTCCATCTCATATTTAATCAAGGAGCGCTCCAGTGGAAACAGTATTACAGCTGGCAGTATCAGGGCCTCGCTCTTCTCACAGGGCCACACAGGAAGTGGAACCCTTAACCCTGGATAACAGAGGAACGACTTCTTGGTCATCTAGCTACAGTAACCTGGGAATACTCAAAATAGATGAGCCAATTTCTCTATTTAACCAGCCACACAGAGCAAGGGTAGAATGCAATGGACCTGAACTGAACAGACCTGAAAGAATAGAAGAATAGAATAGAATAGAAATAGAATAGAATAGAATAGAATAGAATAGAATAGAATAGAATAGCATAAGGGGCCGTACACACGTCACATCTTTATCTGCAGGAAAAATGTGAGGTTAGGCGCTGGGTGCTACTCTTGGGCCTTTTCTGTGTCAGCTTTCGGGAGGTCCTGCACTAAAATGATCAACTTTTTTCCCATATTTATCACAGACGGAAAATTTACAGAGAAAAGTGTCTGTCAGCTGTGATTGGTCGGTTCTCGTCACATGATATGTGCCGTGTGCTGCAGCATTCCAAAAGTTAAACTCTGCTTATCTCAGAGTGCAGCCATTGCGCCATGAAAAATAGGTGTTCGAGAACGCGTGCGCACCTTGACAGTGTTGCTCTTGTGTTTGAGTGTGCCTGCCACGTGTCTATATTAAAAACAATGAATTTGAGGGCAGAAAAAACACAGCATGTGTACGGCCCCTAAAATATAGAATAGAATAGAGTAGAATAGAATGCAACAGAACAGAATTGACAGAATAAAGTAGATCAAACAATACAACAGAACAGGACAAAATTAAATGTTATAGAATACAATAGAACAGAACTGACAAAAATAAGGTACAGCAGAACAAAATAGAGTACTATAGAATAGCATGCGACAGAACAGAACTGATTAGAATACAGTAAATTAGAACAAAATAGAGCAGAACAGACTAGAACACAATAGAATACAGTAGAACAGAACAGAATAAATCAGAATAGTATAGAATAGAGTCAGGGCTGCATCTTGAAAGTGAGAGATTCAAATCATCAGTTGGAGACCCCTCACTGTGGCATTCTGAACATGTGACGTGCCTTGCAGTGTTCTTCTGGGGACGTTTTGGTCCCTGAATTTCCATGCTGAGTGAGCGTCCTTGACTTTCACACTACTCTTTGGTTCGAGAGACTCTGTATCATAGGGCTCACAGATTACGTTATCCTCTCTCTTCTGCTTAGAGGTAGCGAATTTACAGCTCACAGTAAAAAAGTGCGACACAGTCTCTGGCTTTTGTTTGATATGTAGTGTCAGCAAGAAACGTTGCACATTTGTGACCCATCATTAGCACAGTTAGCTTGTTTACTATACTACATGAATGCTGCTCTCACACTGAACGCTCTACTAACCCCATTCAAACTCTAAAACTTTATATAGAAAAAAAAAAGAGTGCTTGAATGGATTGAACAGCCAAATCTGATTCGACTGAGTCAGGTACAGCCCTAAACAGAATACAGCAGCATATAATATACCAGAAGAAATCAGAATAGTACAGAACAGAATACAGGAGAACAGACCAGGAAAGAATGCAACAGAACAGATGTCCTTCAAATTATTTTTAATTACCTAACCAATCACCATGTATATCCATCAGCATTTTCTAACTGAAGCATGCGATGAATTAAGAGAATGCTGAGGGCTATTTAATCCACAGGAATGGGATATAATGAGGACCAAATGGCAAGGCTTAGGGATAATGAGCGAGAGCCACTTTATAGCAACTCTGACATAAAACAAACACCAATAAATGATGGCAAACCTGTGAAAGCAAACCTTTCCCAGGAAAACGTTATATGAGTGATATATGCAGTCTTTTCAAGACGTGTTAATCATTGTTACGGGACTGTTTCAGTGATTCAAAGCAAATACATCTGCTGAGACTCCTCGTTTTATCTTTGACTGCTGTTACCTAACAGACTGTAATATAAGCACTGAATTACACTATGAAAACAAACACAGCTGGTAAATACTCTCTGACCTGGTTCTGGTGGGAAAGAGCTCCTGCATGCACACACACAGGTATGGGATAGTCCATTCTGAGCTAATTTTTAGGTGTGAGCTTTAACTGGGCCTATTGTGCTGCCAGCTGCAGAGAGAGCACTGAGCATAGAGCTGCTTCTGTTGGAGAGCTGGGAATGAAAGATCTGCTTTATGCTGCGGACATGACTTCCTGTGGGAGTGAGAGAACGCACGAGTGTGTGTGTCCCTATATGTTCAGATGCATGTGACTGCAGTGCATGTTTGTGAGTCAGTCACATGGGTTTAGCTTCAAAGCTAGGAGAAGGATTTGGCTAAGTTTTAAACTTTATTTTATATTTTAGGCTCCAAGATGATCCTGACACAATACAATTAGTGAGCATATAAAGATACACTGTCTTGCTCAAGGGCACATGGACATGACACGTGCTCAACTGAGATGCTGCTGGGATCAATGCTATGACCTCAGAGTTCTTCCGAGTTATGAAACCGTTTCTATGGCCATTATTCTCCAGCTTGTAGAAAATGTTGAGTATCGTATAGTGCAATAGAAAGAGATCTTGCCTTCAGAGAGCAGTGAAGACATTAATCCTCTTTCTGAAGCTGAATTTAGCTGCTGTGGTCTTTGTGCAGAATCAAAGCCTGTGGATTTCATGGCCCATTTTGCCCTGTCCCTGTCTATCTACAGTATCCTAACCCTCAGCATCATACTGTATACTCCCCGGCAGCTGATGCTGTCTGCACCAACTCTTTCCATTGTTGTTTACAACAAAAAGGACATTCGGTTCACATTACCATGAGCATGTCTGGAGCGCTCAAGGCTGCAGAAACTGAGAGATACAAGTATTTCAACGTTAACCAAAGGGCGCCTGGCTTCAAACAGACTTTCAACAGCAGCAGAGTGACAGCAGGGACCACGGCTTGCACTTCCCCAGCAGCAGTGTAGAGCTGCCGGCTTAAAAAGATGCTTAGTAGATGTTTGGCATCTCAGCCTCGGGGTGCTGATAAATAAAAAAAGCCAAGCACAGACTGACAAAATAGCTACTTCATGTATACTATATAATCCCTATAGGGCTAGTTGCAGGACTGAGGGACTGACAAAACAGCTACTTCATATATGTTCTATTAAATCCCTATAGGACAAGTTGCAGGGGAAAACACAAAATATATTCTTGCTGTTCAGTGTGAGTGAACTGCAGCTTTAGACAGCAGCCAGTGGAGGATTTGGCTGAACCCTGAATTCACAGCTAAATGAAAGTTAACGCATCATTTATTATTTTTACATTTACTTATTGACTGTTTTTAAGTTTGGTTGTCTGCCAAGCTGGTTAGTGTTCACACAGAAACACTAATAAGAGCTGTTGTTTTTTGATCTAGTGAATTTCTGCCCCAAATTGCCAAATGCAACTGGGATATAAACAACCACTCCGCTCCCCTCATTGTTATAATTTCAGTGCACTGTTCATAACCAACTCAGTATTGATTTTTTCAGTAAGTGGATTTAGTGGTTTTCTCGTAATAGAACTAGCAAACCTCCAGTCATCAGTCCAGTTTGTTTGTCCTGGAGGTGAAGCTTTCCCACTGAACCCCAGCTACAAAGAGAAAGCATTGAGTCTGACCTTTCTGAAGACGCTGTCATATCCTGGCTCTGCGTTCAGGAAGCTTTCTATGTCGCTGCCAGAGTCTCTGTGTGTGTTGGAGGGACAGCTGGTGGCACTGCTGGTTCTACTGGGCAAACTGGGAAACGCTGAAGACTGCGAGGATCCTGTTAGACACAACAACAATTTGTTAACACCAAAATATAACGGGTTGAAAATGACAGAGAAATAGAGCACTTTTAAGTAGAAAATTGTTTAACTCTATCTATCAGAAATATGAAGGTACCAGGAGAAATGTTGACATTTCAATCAGGAAAACATTCTGCTATAATGTGATTAAAGTTAGATGCCATTTAACTTTGTGTTTTCTCATGAGAGCATTCAGCTGTTAAAGTGAAAAGCACCATGTTTCCAAAATAATCAGTTTTCATTCCCTCCTCTAAAACATAAGCAGGTCTGTTAGACAGCAGTGAAAAGACTTCTGGGAATCTGAGAAGGTGTGAAAAGCCTGGCGGATCAATGGCCGACTGTCCTGACTACAGCCGTCTGTGCTGAACCGCGAAGGCAAACAACTACTGTTTGTGTGTTTAAAAGGCCTGAGAGCAGAACTGAAGTTAAAATCTCACCCAGAGAAAATGACAACCGAAAATGCTATTGATGTGCTGCTGAACAGCTTTCATGACAGAGCAGCACCACATATATACCATTAGTCACCCTGGGGCCGGCTGATGTTTACAGAGGCTCACAGAGACTCTCTGCAACATTTTGTAGTAAAGTTAGGAGTCATTTTCACTTCAGTTGTTTGATCAAGAGCAATTAGCACGCACACAGTTTGAAGCCCAGTGTGTGTAAACATCAGGCACATCAATGTGTGGCTGAGTAAGTCACCACTTCCCCACCTGAATCATAGCCAGCATTCTGCCACATTAAATATCTTCCTCAAAAACAACCTAAAACTGCTGCTCTCACTGTAAAGCCCTGGCCTCGGAACCCATCTGAGTACTTCTCATCCAGTCCCAGTGCTTAACCAAAGAACCATATTCAACAGCAGCCCACCTTGAGTCATTTTGGGGTTTAAATACACTGTTTGCACAGGATGTGCATGCATACTCGATTTAGATGTCAGTATTTAGTCATATATAATAAATAGAAACATAAATTGACCTGCTTCTATATTAAAACTTCAAATTTTTTGGACAGGAGGCAAGGATCAGCAGATCCATATGGCACACCTCACAGATCTGTGCAGACGCAGATAACGTTTCAGTTGAAAAGACGTTTCAGGCAGAACTCTGGCATGAGTGTTGATTTTTGACCCTTTTCTTTCGTTACATTTTTTTTCTCTTCTTTTTTGCCAGGTAACTGACTAGGAGTTGGGGGAAAAACTCAATACAGGAATGTATCGCAATATTTTTGTGTAGCAATATTGTATCGTCACACAGTGTAAAGTATCAATTTTCAATTATCAAGTATTCAATTATATAACTTATTAATACTACAAATAGAAATTCAACTTAAGGTAGCCTACTAGAATATGATAATTAGCTTTTTCAGTCCAAAAAAATGGCTGAAGTGAGATGAACAGACTAAAAAATTTATCTTATAACATAAAACAGATATTGACAAAGTTTCCTTTGGGAACATAATTTACAGCTGAAAAAAAGGTAAATCATAACATATCATCGCAACATATTTAAAATCGCAACAATATTGTATCGTGATTTAAGTATCATGATAATATCGTATCGTGGACTCTCTGGTGATTCCCACCCCTGTACTTGACTGCTCAATAATAAGGAGAGTTCTTGAATATGGAAATAACCTAAAATGCCCGTCCCTACGAGTGGCATGCTTTGCTATAAGTGATGCAGGCTCTGTTTTTTAATGGCAGCTGAAAACCTCTATTTAAATACATTTAATTTGGCTTTTCTTTTTACTGATTCTCTCATTGTTACTACTCATGCTGGTCTCGTTTTTTCACACTTTCACATATACATTTAAACATCTACTTACTTTTGACTGTTTTATGTGAAGCATTTCTATTTTTATTGTAACGCACTTTTACCTATATCGCTTGTATAAAAATGTGCTCTATAGATATAGTGTATTATTAGAGATGGTGTTTTTTTCAAGCCCTCTCGTTTGCACACAGTACAGCATTTCTTACGCAACAGCCTTGTTTTGCTTCAGCATTTTGTACATGTAAGGACATGTACAGATAATATCTCAGGCCAACCTAAAAGAGGAAGATTGCACTCAACTAGCAGATGTATAAACGTAGGCTTATTTTAGCCAGATGCCAAAAGCAACTGGATGAGATCATTCACTGAGTTTGTTATTTTGCATCATTTCTGACATCTATTTCTGCTCCAGAAAACGGAAGTTATTCTTGATCCCTCAGGAACATTTTCCCTGTACTCATGTGAGCAGGAGGAAGTTCCATATGTGCCTGGGTTATGTGTGAACATGTCTACAGCAACTAAATAATGATGTTACAGAATAAAGACGTGCACCAATGGAACACACCAAATACAGATGATCTCTGGCCATAGCGAGTGGGCACTTTAGGAATCCTGAGGCTGAACATTCAGCTGCAGTCAGCTGCTCGGAGGACGGGGCCATCGGGGGGTTGGTGGATGGGACAAAGGACTGCACTGGGAGTGGTCAGTGACAGAGTCCTTCATTTTAGCAAGAATCTGTTACACTGCAATAACAAACGAGCAAATGGGGGGCACAGTCACAGACTTCCTGCAACTGATTAACTGCTGACCACTAACACACATGCATGCAATTGTATGAAAACGTAGGTGGGTTGAAGGAGTGTGCATCTAGCTCACTGACTGAAGGACTGCTTAGCCCAAGAAGTCTGGAATGTCTTCAGATTCGCAAAATCAATCAGCACAGCAGCAGAGCACTCACACACACAAATGATGAAAAAAAAAACCACGATAACATTATTTAAATCAGTAGCTCTCAAGTATCTGTGAGTTCTGTAAATTTGCAAATATTTGATCAGATATTGAGACGCTGATTTTACTTATTAACACACTCTCAACCTAGGAGGATGAACTAATCAGCAATCATTTGACTGAAATGAAAACGCACTTTTTCCAAAGTGTCTCACAGATCTGAGAGATGGTAATACAAAATCTCAATAATTTCTAATTACAGGCCTTGAAAGAGCTGAGAAACTAACTAATATTCTATTCTGCATCTGAATTTTATAATCAGAGGTGTCAGTGGATTAAATCTTATTTAGGAAATTAATGTCTCAATATTTGCATCCAGCACTGTGGAGCGCCGTGATTCCAGCCAGCAGTGGGGGGGGGGTGGCCTTGATATGACAGGCACAGGATTATTTCTGTTATCCACTCTTAGGAAAAAGTATGTCTGCACAACGAAGGTCACAAGTTTGATTGCAGGAGCTGCAGTTCTACCTGTCGAGTAATCACTGTGCAAATCTCTCAACAGTAGAGACACGCAACTCTACACAGGGGGGTGTCATTTGGACAGTCACCTCATCACGACATCATCAAATGTAGGCTTTTTTTTACAACACAGTGGACAAGATAACACTCCAAACATGAAAGCTACACTGACCTTTGACCCCAAGCGCTGCGGCAGAGTTTAACCATGACCAAGTTTTGGTAGTCCATGCAAAACATTTTACCGATCACAAGCCCACTGTGAACGGAGAATGTGTGTATGTGTTGGAGGGGAGTGGTAAGTGGCAGTGACAGAAGTGGATGCTGGGAGTTTTTCCCGGACTCCACCCCCTCACACCTGTCCACTAAAACTAGCAGGGGACTGTGAGCTTTGACAGCTGTCTTCCTCCCTCTGTTTCAAACACAGCCGCGCACACACACACGAAAAGCACCGAACAGGTGTAAAGCCCTCTGATGAGTCAGTGGGTGGTTGAGGTTGTTGGTTGAATGTGAATCAGCTCACACACCTGTAGATATAACTTTGACTAATATACAACACATGTTTTTTATCATTCATTTGACCTTGTTTTAGAGAGACCAATGAGGCCAGTGGCAAAAGCCACATCACCCATATCTGTACATTTGACACCACAAACAACTGTGTCACTATACTGTCATGTGAAAACACACAGACACTTCTCACAGCTCAGTGAATTAAATATTACTTGCAATCCAAACAGTTACTGTAGCTGGGGTTTCAATGCAGTTAAAAATGTATGACAAGAAAAAGAAAAAAAGGAAGCCAGGCTGAACTCGGGAGGAGAAATGTGTGTTGTTAGATGAATGTGGCTGAAGAAAAATTGCGAGGGAGATATGATCCAAACAAATCAACCAGACTGAGGCAATGAATGTGGTAAGAAATAACCACAAAGATAAAGTATGGATCAGGGCTCCCTGTCTTAAGACACTTTTCTCTGCACATTTTCATACAGTTTGTCGAGATAAGTCGCCACTGAGGCTAGCTTAAGTGTTTCCCTAAATGCAGATTTTATCAGCACTTACTGATAAAACCTTATTTATTTTTCCTCACATCCATATATTTACTTGTCCTGTATTTTCGAAGGATGTTGACGTGTTAAATTTTTGCGACTGGGCTGACTTTTTGCAGATAGAGGATGTTTTTTGCGTGACAGCAGCTAGTCAGTCATCCTACAAAGCTGAGAAACCACCGGGGGCTGACCACACTGGCTGTGGAGGTCGGAGAAGCAGAAAACGTGCTGCACAAACTTCTTTCTTTGTTGAAGCCCTGAAAATAGAGCAGCATGGTGTGTTTTCCTGTTGTAACAAAGCAAACTGAATCAGCTCATCATCTACTTTCATGTAACCTATTTAGTGTTCAGGGCTCTAATTTGAGCAACACACATTTACAAAAGTATTACTTATAAAGAAAGTGTTCAAAATGCCCAAATAATGAAAAATACTCATACTTTTGTGAAGAGGCCTGTAACATTATAGCCTCCAATTTTTCACTGAAATAAAAATCTGTCCTCCTTGCACACATTTCAGAAAGCACACTACTTAGCCAAGCTGTAATTTAAACCTTCACTGTGAATCAGTTAAAACCACCTTTTACTCCCTTATCTTTGTTTTCTCTTTTTTACCATATTATTTCTGCCTTGAATCAAAGGCACACCCAGCGTGTCTCCTCCTATATAAATAAGGGTTAGTGAATCGAGTTGAGCTAAATGTAATATAAATGTAATAACATGCAACATTGCAAACAACACTTTAAAGCAGCAGCGTGACTCTCGACAGAGGCTAAGCAAACCACAGGCAGCCCGGCACACTACCAAGCTGTGGCCTTCCAAAAACACATTAACCAGCTATATTATGGGATGCAGATCCAGGTCCATCACACACCGCAGGCAATACACAGCATGTTCTCAGGCTGAGGCTTTGCACAAACATGTAAATCAAGTGCTCTTGGGTCCACTTTGCTGCTGTGTCTAAGCTCTGTAAATCCAAACTGTGTACAATATATCACTTAATATTCTAAACAGATGGATTCACTTTTGATATGAACAT
This sequence comes from Cephalopholis sonnerati, assembly GCA_019142605.1. Lineage (NCBI taxonomy): Eukaryota > Metazoa > Chordata > Actinopteri > Perciformes > Serranidae > Cephalopholis > Cephalopholis sonnerati. The sequence goes on from JAGQAX010000001.1 coordinate 13,021,451, forward strand.
ATAGAGAAAAGATGCAAGAAGGAATTGAACAGTGACTGATACCTGTAACCCTCAAGTAGAGCGGAGTATCACTGAGGTCTGAACCCTGACTTTGGTCTCGGTGGGTTTGGAAGTCAATTTTCCTACGTCAACCCATTTACACTGACAAACTTCCTACCTCACAAGCCTGGTTTAATGATCACTATTACCATTTAAAGCTTATTTGATTTCATAACCAAGCATTGTTTGGAGTTTTGTACTAAGAGTCTACAGCTATAATTGCAGTTGTGTGAGGCTGTGCTTAGACTCGGCAGTTTTTGAGTAAATGCTGATGTAAGCAGCTCTGGACGCCATGAATATGAGATGAGAATATGAGATATTTCAGTTTGGATGAAAGCAACGGTATGACCGACCACCCTGCTGGTCCACCATTGATAAAACCCTAGAGCGATGCTGCGAGTGTGGCTTAAAACTTAATAGGGTCCTCAATTGAACAGTAAATTGAGAAACATTTACATATGGATGTGCAATGGACATCACATCTTTCAGTCTCGTGGGAACTGTTTAATGAATTTTGTTCTACGATTGCAGTGCCCGTTCAAAATGTGCCTGCTCAGAACAGCCCAATTGCTTGGCCTCGGGATTTGCTGCTCGCAGCCTCCTCAAGAACCGCACATCTACACGACTCGACACTGCGCTTTCTTGGGTCCTGAGCAATACACCTGTCATGACATGACAGCTAGCTATTTGGGACCAGGCTATTTCACAGAATAAGAGTGTTCATTCCTGAAGTTATATCACTAATGCTTGAAATGTTCATGTTGCTACAACGTAACATCTTCAGTCTCTCTTTTTTTGTCTGTTCTTAAAGTACTGTAGCTAGCAACAGAGAACAAGTTGTACCTATGGATGTATAAATAGACCTGGACACAGTGCTGGAGGTGGCATCATTAATTCCTATAACAGTTGCTCAGTGGTGCGTGAAGTCAAAAATCTTTAACTGCCACCCATAAAATTACCCGTAATATTGGCACACTAGAGACTTCAGCCAGCTGAGCCAGCTAATCCCAGATTAGCTCTGCGTTTACTTAAATGGGGATAAAATGATTCAATTGTGCTGCTCTTCTAAACTTTCCAAATGTTATCAAACAGAATGGATAAAATCCTGGTAGTGAAGGAAATCATTTTGTGAGGACTGTGGCGCTCAAAAAGATGTATCCATTGATTTCAGACGTGCCTTTCACAATGCAAGTCTACAGGTAAAGTCTTTTTGGGTCCAATGGCATCGCGTGAAAGACTTGTGAGTTGTAATTCCACATTTTTGGACACTAGGAAAATTGGCATCTAAGCCTGGTGCACTCCCTGAGGTTCTGCTTGTACCCAGCAAGCCATTCAGTGGTAGGGGTCTCCTTGCAATACACTAAACAGTGTGTACATAATGCACTACTGATAACTATGTCCAGTAGATCTCAAAAGCTTGCACTTGGCACTGCATTCTTTACGTCCTCTGCATTACACCCATCGAGTGTGAAACCAATCGATTAAACAGTTGTTTAGAAAACCAAAGGAAAAACATACAGACAGACAGACAGACAGAGACTCCTTCCATTTTAGTTAGATTCTGCTGATATGAGTGAACGGCGGATTACAGATACAGTCAGTCATTTTCCTGCCACCACTCCTGTTACTACCTGACGTTGCTAACTTGACTAAGTAATCCAGAAAGAGAGAAAGAAAGAGGCTGAAGGACGTGGATGAGTTCACTGAAGTAAAGAGAGAGAGATATTTCCACCCAAAAGGAAGTGATGTCAACTTCTCCCAGCTGCTGTATAGGAAATCCCACCCTCACCCACCCTTCTATTTTATTTCCGTTTGACAATCCCATTTTATCTGTCTTTGTCATTCTCTTTCCATCTTTGTGTTTCCTTTCTCTCCCCCTGTATTTCTTCAACTCATCCATTAAAACCCTTTTTTTCTCTCTTTCTCCATCTGACAGACTGATGTTTCATCTGTTTTCCACCACAGATAAAAGGCAGTTTGTTCTCATCGATCTGTTGGTCATGTTTTATTGAGACTGGTCTCTCCACAGACAGACTCATTTTACAGAGGTCATAGAATCCTTTTTTTCCTAGCTCGCTGTGGCTGTTGCCCATACATACAGCACATACCTATATGTCAACATCTAAATACTTGAAATTAAGTTTCCCCCATACGCTGACTGAAAAACATTCACAGCTGCAACAATCATCTGTTTGCTGCAATGACAAGAAGGCGAATGTTTTGTTTAGTCACAGCAGCAGCGTGACTCTAGGGATACAAATTCAGTTATTCAGTCAGTCGGCCCAATACTTTAGTCCAGACCAAAACATTCAATGTTTATTGGACGGATTGCTATGAAATTCAGGACAGACATGCATTGCCTCCAGAAGTTACAGTCAAATGACTATGGGGATTCACCTAGTGCCACCATGAGGTCAAACTTTTCATTTGTCTAATACTTTGGTTTATGACTAAATACATACAAAACATACTGTATCTCATCAACCTTAGCTTTACTTTTGTGTTTTGCGTTGATTAGCAAATGTTATGCTAACATGCTATACTATTACCTGTTAACATTAGCATTGTTAACATTTTCATTGTAAATATGTTGGAAGCTTACATTGGCATTTATCACCGCCTTTAAGAGCTGCTAGCTTGGTTTTATTCTTGTTAACCACTTGAAGACATTTACAAAAAACAAAATGGAACTGATGTTAATTAGCTCTGTTTCATGTACTGGGTCAATACAAAAATACTGTATGGTCAACTGGAATACAAAAAGGGTAAATTGGAATACCACTAACGTAGGGAGGTTCAAGATTGGATTTTTGCTGATATTTGATATGCCGATATGTAACAACTCAATGACAAATACTGGTACCGATATATATCCAATTTTCCCCCACCTAATTTTAGTGATCATCAAGCCGCTTCTGTTGAAAAATTATCATCATATGCATGCGTACTCTTATCGTGATGGCCTACCAGCAGATGGAGACATGAAAAACGATACTTTTCAATGTATGTAATATTCATTCATTGTGCAAAATAAGAAAAGCATGTTGGCCGATTCTTGCAAAGTTGTCAGAAATATTTCGCACATCATCTCCATGCTTGTGGCAGGTATTCTTGTCCTTGTGATCATGAAATTCAGACTGGGCCCCACTCAACCAAACGCTGCTCCACAGCTCCACTAATGGTCACAAGCTCCACACACCCTTTAAGGAATCTGAGTGTTCACTTGAAAGTTGATTAGTGTATTTCAGCCAGCTGTCTTTTGTCCTAAGCCGAGTTTACACTACATGACTTTTAAAGTCGTCAGATGGACTGTCTACACTACACAACTTGATGTCTTGCAAGTGTGAATCTTGAAGTCATTGTGGCTTTCTCACTACGTGACTGACAACAACCACACACTGCAAGATCTGTCACTAGGAGGAATGCCTGATGAGTATATCTGGTCTTGAAACTATGTTTTCATGAAAACACATGCAAGAAGTGACAAGGGTATTGACATGATACCATGTGCAAGACAGGATTTTTTTTGTTGTTGTTGTTCGCAACAACAACTTTGGTCCATGTTGCAAATGCAACACTGTGCAGTTAAGTTCCTCTTGTTACAGGTGACCCTTCCCCCAGGTTTTCCCTTAAACTGTGCCTTGTACTCTCATTGGCTATAGCTCACCAACTGGTCCAGATATTTAGTTAGCTAGATATCTGGGATGCATCTTCACACATAGCACTCAAATGCCAATTTGCAAGTGCAGAGCCAATGCTCATTTGCCTCTGATCTGGGGCTTCTGTCGGGGAGCTCCAAAACTGTTGATGAGTGGAAAATCAGGGCTGAAATCGTGTAGTAGGAACTCTGCATTAGTGTAAGGCCTTACTGATACAGTGTCTCATTTTAAATTCTGCTTTTGTCCTGTGGATATTCAGCTATGAAGAGATACTCGTAAGTACTCTTTTTTCAAAAAAAGAAGAACTGAAGTCTCTCAGCATCTCAAGGTTTCAATTTTTATTTAAGCACTCGTGTAACAGATGACGCAGATTAGCCACTCAACCCACCACTCGAGACCCCATTTTGGTTAATTAAAAATCTAAAAGTTAAACAGGAAAGAATTGTTATCACCTATTAATGAAAGTTATTATTATCACATCATGTTTACAATATGTGCCTGTGTTTTACAGCAGGATGGTTTATGTGCTGTTTCAGATATTTTCCACATGGCCAAAACCTCAAATTTACTGCAGAGTAAAATATTGAATATTTGAAATTCTTTGTCATGAATGTGGCCAAACAATCATAGATATTAAATATCGATAAAAAATATATATTATCAGAGGCTGTCAGAAGCTTCACTCCAAAAATACCAGAGTCTGCCAGCAAAATGTCAGATTGGTTAAAGTCTTGACTTAGCATTTCAGACCAACTACACTTTGTCTGATGGTCTCAATTTCCTCTTCTAAGTAGAAAAAAACATGGCTCTTCAGATGTTTTTTTTACAGTACTGGATCCAAGAAGAAAAAGCTGTTGCCATATGCCGAGGCTCAGACGATGCAAGTGCCTTTGCTTTGTCAGTGACACTTCAACCAGACTCTTTGAAAAGTCACAAGGCCAAACACAAATTTACTTCAGACAAATGGGCCTTACAGAACAAAGAATACATCTTCCAGGGTAAACATCGATGCATAAATGACCCTCTTTTACATTTGTTTCTGATGGGAAAACAACTTTGCAGTGTGACTTATAGCAATATACATACATTTTCTTCAAAGCACTGTAACATGAAAAATAAATCAGTTTGAATTAATAGCCCATTCTGACCAGAACGTTTACATGATTAGTGGTAAAGAGTAATTCTTACCTGAGTGTTGAGAGTTGCAAGGCTGATGGAACGACGCGTCTCTGTCTCGGTGGATCTAAAGAGAAACAGGAAGACACTGAATCAGCCTCAGCAACATGTGACCGTCACCCACGAAGAAATAATGATGCAGACCAACGTGGCAGTTAGGAAGTGTTGCTCGGTACACAGGATGGGAGGCAACGATAAGACACTCTTTATAACAGCAGACTTAGAGTATTCATCCGATTTAGTTGCTACGCTCTGACTCCATCTCCTCGAGGAGACTGTTTGGAAAGATCTAACTTTGGTCTGTTTTCAGCCTTCAGAACTCACAGCTACACTGACACCAACTCATACACGCTGACACACGCGCACACACTGCCTGTCAGAGATCTGCGGTTGGCTGTAAACACACAACACTGGGGCTCAGCTTCCTCTGTGGTCTGAGTGTCTATACAACAGCTGTGTGTGTGTCTCTGTGTGTCTCTGTGTCTCTGTGTCTGTGTGCGCGTGTGTGAGCGAGAGTGAGAGAGCTGGGTTTAGCTACAAAAGCCACAGGCGCCCCCCTCTTCGCAGGCAACACAAAAGCTTCGACAGTTTGGCCGAAGCTATGCAGATTTGACTGACAGCTCTGAATGTGAAGCTAACAGAGACTCAGAGAGGCTCATTGTGTTTTAATGAACTCCATCAATGACATGGTGATAAAGATGATCAGCTTTGATTTCTAATGTGCCCCTCATAAAAACAGAGTAAAATAAAAACAGATGAAAAATCTGCTCACAAAGACAGACTGCCAAGACGGAGAAGGCTATCACATCAAGGACCCATGGCTGGATCAGTATATGTGCGTAGCATGCACCAATCTCATGCTCTGAACAGGTTGACAAAGTAGGAAGGCAATATAGAGGGTCATTCTTGACATTGTCTCTAGATTATAAAGCATAGTAGGCATGACACAAAAGTCGACTCCATTGTTTGGTCCTAGTGTATTGCAATTGGAGTGCTTTTCTACACTGTAGCGACAACATAAACATCACATAGCTCATGATGCAGTGGTACTCTGGTATAGAAAAACAGTAATGTGAAAGCTGAGCAGAAGGGGAGTGAAGAGGGGGTCAATTGTACTCACGCATGGTACAACTCAATGGTACCTCATACAAAAACACCCGAAGCTCTTCAGCAGAAACCCTGAAAACATGGCTTTTTTCAGGGGTCAAGTGGTTTCTAAACTGGTCTGAAGTGACTATAATGGAGGATGGATGGTGCCTTCTTAAATATGTTTATGGTCTGTCTCCCAACAATCATTTGTTCCTTCCTTTTTTCCTACTGTAGCTTGTTTCCTCCCCTCCTTAATTCTTCCAATCTAACTCCCAACCCAGTAAACCCAGGTTAAGCCTTGCTCAGATCAACGGGCTTTAGCATGGTCTTTTAAACTTGGCTGTGTAAGACTTGTACAAAGGAACCTCCAGACGAAAGCAGGTCCCTAATCTAAAAGCCGCAACCTTTAATCTGAAAGAGGAACAAAACAAAGATGCTGTTCCGCCATGGTTCACCAAGTCAACCCTTGAGTTTCAGTTATACAACACTGACAATGTGTGCTCAAGTTCCAAGTCAAGTCCCATGTTAGATAGGCAGGTCGTGAGTCAAGTTCCAAGTCAACACTGACAAGTCCCAAGAGAAGTCATAATGCGTTCTTCACTTAATGTAATGCCATTTTAACCAAAGAGTACCAAGACAATTAAAATTTGTAATTACTTGTTAAAACAAGTTTGTTAGACATTGCTGCATCTGTATTTTTTGATGTTTTACATACTGTAATTTGTTTCTTGTTGATCACTGCATAGTTTTTGAACACAAACAAAAATATGTTTGGTATCATTTTTCTGACTGTTGCTCAGTAATGTAATGAAAGTTCTTCATGGTTCTCTTATGCAATTACAGTTTTCGGACTGGTTCAATAAAGGTGAGGGATTTAGTGTCGACTCACTGGAAACTAACAGTGTTATTATTAACTGATTCAGGGAATGAATGGAAATTCGTGATTTGTGGCACACTTTTTAAATAATATACTTTATAGCGGTTTAGTGAAAGGTATCGAGTATGTTCAAGTCAAAAGAAAAATTCCAAGTGAAGTCAATAGTCACTGGTGTTAAAGTCCAAGTTGAGTTGCAAGTCCTATTTGATTTTGTCAAGTCAATTCTAAAGTCACCAAATTTTTGTCTCTAGTCAAGTCATGTGACCCAAGTCCACACCTCTGACTTGAGTCAAAACAACTATTCCTGGTGTGAAGTGAAGACTGTGACTAGTTTCAATCCATATTTAGTGCTTAGCTTAGCATAGACTGTAAACTCTGGAAAACTGTTAGCCTGGCTCTGTCCAAAGGTAGTCCACTTAAGAGTACTTCTAAAGCTCACTAATCCACACTAATCAATTCATTAATCTTTTCATTTGTACAAAAACCAAAGTGTAAAAATGAGGTTTCATGGAGGTTATGTGCTGAGCTACTCCTGGCAGGATGCAGTGGCTTCCTTGAGTCTTTTCAGCACCATAACGATGCCAGGCAATCTGCGAATGCTCCAGCAATATTTTTTGGGATTAACCAACTAATTGCACTTTCCTCAGAGCTCAGACCAGCAATCTAAAACACAAAGATATTCAGTTTACAATTATATAAAACAGAGAAAAACAACAGCCAATCCTCACATCTGAGAGGCTCAAACCAGCAAATGTTTGGCATTTGTGCATGTTAAATTTAGTCTTTTACCCCTTCAGATTTTTATGAAATCAAAAGTCAATTTATCTTCAGCATTTTCAGCAATACCCTTTCAATATGTTCACATTCTGTAATGTTCTATTTGTTAATTTTCATCATAGGTGGTGAAGTCCGCCATTCCCACGCAGGGCTCAAAAAAATCGGACCCATGCACTATAAGACAATGTCACAAAAACAGAGACTGCTACAAATAAAAAGGGGAAAAGAAGTCAAAACTAAACTGAAACACATACACTGCAGTTATTGAGTATTTTGGGGAACAGAGAGAAACAAAAAAAGAGACAAGTCAGGAGGTTAAAAAAAAAAGTCAAAGACATAAAACAGAGGAGGATGAGTGAGTCCCAACCAACCAGCAAGGTTGACCCTCCCAGAATGCTTTGGGGGGTGAGGGGGCTGAGCTCATTTTCTAAACAACTAACTCTCAACTGTCCCAGAGCACACTACTGACACGCCTGCTGAGACCCAGAGAAACACTGAGCTCTGTTGTCCAGGCCTGGGAGTGGCAAGTGTGAATGTGTGTGTATGTGTGTTAAAGTACCCACTGTGATCACACACTTGCATTCCTAAAAACACAGCGACAGGCACTTACATACCAACTGGCAATGTATACATGCATCTCCATCAGCCAACAGCGTTGCATGCATGCACGCTTATTACAAACACTGTACTCATGCTACGTTTTTTCACTCATCAAGTCTCACGTGCACGCAACTGATTCCCACATACGCACAAATGCATGCACAGACAGCACACACAGGCTCTCTCTTTTCTCACAGCTGTGTTCAGATATCAAACAGAGCCCGCTGAGAGAGAACAAACACGCTGACGAGGAAAGATTAGCTGGTCACAGAGGGCGCCAGTACACACAGACACAAACACACATAAATGTATGCACAGGTTCTGCTCAGAAGTGAAATGATTGCCAGTGATTGCAACAAATTACAAAAGGCTACATGGCTTGACCTTACAGCAGAGCAGTGACAGCAGAATGTCAAACAGGAACAAAGGATCCTGAATAAAATACAGATTAAAGAGAAAAGTAAAGGAAACAGCAGCTTCAAGTGTTTTAATAGACTGTTTACACACTGAGAGCCACCAGAACTGCTCCAGTGCTTCAGTGTGTTTTGGCACTGGTGATAGAAGGAACTGAACTCTGAGGCATGATGGGATATGAAGTAGATACTTCTTGTAGGGAGTGGGCGTAGTAGGAAGTACATGCTGTTAATGCAAGTTATATATTCACTCATGTTTCCTTTATTTTGTGTTGCAGTTCATTTGGTGAAATGGTGATCACATTACTGGAAGAATACAGTTTGGTAGAGTTGGGTCAATTTCTGGTTTTGCCGGTCTGGTACAGTGTACAGGCTTAAACCGGTTTGAGTTTATGCAAACCGTCATTTGTCATTAAGATACACATTCTGGCAAATTAAAAAGCAGCCTACATCAGCAATAACCTGTGCTGACAATGTGATTAACATAATATTATGTTTATAAATGGACTAACACAGCCACCAGTGTCTGACAGGCCGTGAGCCAAGCAAGGCATCATGCAGGAGATCAAATTTCAGTAGAGATGGGAGGGGCAGGGCAGTGCTGGTTGTGTTTGTCTATTAGAACGTTCATGTGTTTTTTGGCTGAGGAGACCAGACATGACAGAGTGAGTCTCTGAAGGAAACTGAAACCACCCCATTATGGCAACATTTTGGATTTGAAGCCAATAAGAGGCTACAAGGGACATGGTGCACTATTGTGAGCTGGAATTTTGTTGGACACCCTGTTTCTATTCATTCCTGTCACTCGCTTTCAAAGCACCGCAGTGGATGAAGACAGGCTAATTCATAAAGGTGAAATGAAGAATTATCTACATGATACCTTCATATTTCACTACAAAATCCTAAATAAGATGGGCTGCAACCTGCTTGGCTATGTTGTATGTCATTTACAGAAAATATCACAATATAAAACTGTTCTACAGTTTTCTGTATTATAGGTGCAAAGGTAGGAAGATAGCAAGTACTCATCAATCGTTTAAGTGGTTATGTCTCCAGTATGATCGCGAGCACACAGCTGACACATGTGGTTTGTGTACATGACATAGCAGAAGAGCATATTTAATGAGTTCAAAGTTACATATTTTTGATTTCACACAATACAACGTGATAGTTGGACGCTCATTTGCTGTTGGGATATGGTGTCATTAAGTTCCACTGGGTAGCGACTACAGAGTCAAGTGCTTTTTACTAAATCTTAGGGCTGCCCCTCAATAGTCGACCAAACGTTGGTCAACCAAATAGGTCATTAGTCAGCAAGATTTCCCTGTTTGCTTAGTTGCACACAAAAAAACGTGAAGCTGCGCCTTGTTAAAATAAATCAAAACCTATATGACTGGACCATTTGGGAATTTAATTTGAAAGAACAGATACAGGAAGAGTATACAGGAGTCACTTTACAAACCAATCAACCAATCAAGTATCAGTCTGTGATAAATACAGAAAAGTTGATTATTTTAGGGGCCACCTGTTCCACAGACGATAGGTCTACACACTTAAAAACAGCGTCTGGAAGAAGATCAGCTCTGCACTCAGGATTTCAGGTAAATAGGCTATACGATGCTTGTTAAGGTTGCTTGGCAACTTCAGACGCAACCTGCTGCCGTGCTCTTGAAAGCTGACACAAAAAAGGCACAAGAGTAGCGACAAGCATCCGACCTCACATTTTCCAGGCTGTTAAAGACACGGCATGTGTACAGCCTCTAGTTTACAGGGCCGGTACCTGCGGTTATTCCACAGGTTAGTTAATAACATGTCGGACAGGAAATCCAAAGTGTGGGATCATTTTGAGAAGGTGAAGGACGAACCCAAGGTGATATGTAAACTCTACAGCCAAACATTTGCCTATCATTCGTCAACTACAAACATGACGCATCATCTGAAACATGTAAGTAGCTATATGCCCATTAGCCACTTAGCACAGTCACTACTGCTTTGCAGACAGCGTCATTAACAGGCAGCTCGCTCAGTGTGTGACGTGCACCTGTAGATAAAATATAGGCCTATATTTATGAAGGTTCATTAGTACGGTTTTGTATTTCTCTGTAATGTAGCACAGTGTGAACAATGTTACTGACACTATTCTTTCTCACACCTTCAACTCAAACCATTGTGTTGCCCCGCCCAAAATATATAATTTTATGATTAAATAAAATTGTAAACATGCAGGTGACTAGTTGACTAATGGCCCTAAATGACGACTACTGGTCGAACAGGAAAATTCTTAGTCGGGGGCAGCCCTACTAGATCTGGTCCTAAAATTCAATATCCCAGTTAAGTGTTTGGGTTGATACCAAACTGCTTTGAAAATGTTTACACTGGCCCCTCCCTTAAGTTCTGTCTGGACAAAATAGAAGCTTATCCAATTTCAATCACAACATCAGCATTCAAGATTCACACTTCATTGCTGTACAACTTAGTCGTAAGGAATTCACCTCGGTGTGCTCATGACAGTACAACAACCAATCATAGAGTAACAGTCAAAACACATAAGAAGAAATGAAAACACATAATACGTAACCCCTACCCCATAAAACATTACAGACATCTGTAGATGTACTATCTAAAAGAAGTCTGGTGCAATATAAGGAGAGAGAGTCAGGTGCTCAGCGCTTTGATTTTGTTAAGCGCTGGTGCAGAATTGGGAGGCCATTTAGTAAGTGGATGGTTCTGCAGTATGGGCTATTGAGGAAATGGGATGTCATGGTTTTGATGGCCCTGAGTCTTCCTGAGGCGAGGGTCATTAAGAGAAGGTTGGCAGGGTGTGTGGAGGGGCAGGGTAAGTTTAGACTTTTGCGCTGAATGCGGGTCTCCTAAATGTAAGTATTGGAGGTGAGTTTACAGCTGATCATTTTTGAGGCGGAGCAAAGAACTCTGTCCAGCTGCTTCCTCTGCTGAGCAGCGGAGTTGCCATACCACACACAGGAAAGGTGAGATTACTTTCTATTGCAGCTCTGTAGAAGTGCAGTATCCTTTCTCTGGACACTCCAAATTTTTTTAGCTGGTGCAGTAAAAGGTCTTAAGTGAGCTTTTTTTGGTGAAACAGATCAAATTGTCATCCCACTCAAATCATAACTCCTCATTCAGTTCAACGATGCCAATTACATAGCAACCCTGAAGCTGCTGCAAAAAATGCCTCTTGGTTTGTATTGGAAAAAACATTCTTATGTCCTCGCCTCATTCTGGAAAAATTAGCTTTTCCTATTTTCTGAAGGAAGAACTATAGATGAATGGGAAAAAATAGAGTGGACATACAGTGAGATCAGTAGAGGTGAGGATGTAAGTATGTCCAGTACAATCCATGAGGCACAAGGTCACAGCAAGTTAGGCCGCCATCCATTTAACCAGTCCACCAAACACACATTTATCAGACAAGTGTTCCTGCCAGTTAACAGGCCTGCAAACCAGTCAGCCAGCCAGCAAGTGAGGAACCAATCCCCTCTCTGAAAGCTGCCAGTCCAGAGTCTGAACGGCCCAGTGCATATTTGTAGCGTCGGGGGAATCTAAACTGTACCCAGTAAAAACACATCTGGTTTAAAAATAAAGAGGCGGACTGTTCTGTGTATGCCGGGGCAGGCCGGACTTGGACTATTGCCTTGTTTCTAAACAGGCAGGCGGCCAGAGAGGTTCCGCAGCATTGAAGGATGCCACGGCTGACTGAATGACTGTTTCCAGCCAAGTGTGTATACACGGTTTGATCCCTCAGGGCGGCTGGCGGCAGACCTGAGGGCAAGGCTATTCTCTGGCGCACCTTGGGAGTGCACGAAATTCAACTTACCAAACACTTTAACAGGATAAAAGCAAACCAACAGGCTGCCAGACAATGACCCAACTGCTACACAGGATTTATTTTGGGTTTTCTTTTATACTTTAGGACCAATTATGAAGTGCCTCCTTTATTGAAATCCTTTTCTCTAACCGCCCTTCACAGAGAGCTCAGAGGTCACGGTCAGTTACAGAACAGTGCACAAGTGGAGCTGACAGAATCAGTTTTTGCTGAAGAACATTTTAGAAGGACTGAATCTGGGTCCTGTGGTTGAAGGACAGTCTTAATAAACACTTGAACTGTTTCATTCAGAATGATTTCCTTTGACATAAACAATAAAATAATCTTCAGATAGTGCATTGCCAATAACACAAGCAAAGGGGAGAAGAGTCAAGAGGTTGCACCACCTTGACAAAACAACTAGCCCTATGACTATAGTGTGATCGAGAATGGTAGAAATGTGCTAGAGGAGAAACTAAGTGCCCAAAAAAAGAGAAAAAAAAAAAGATTTGTTATTTCTGGGCCTGCTTAAAGTGCATGTTTGCCATCTATCTGCAGAAATACATGTTTAGTACTATGCTAGTTAGTATAAAGGCTTAAACGCAGTAACTGTACTTGGTAAGTGGAGTGATGATGTGTTTTGTGACTCCAGGCCAGGAGAGATGCTGGGATGTGAAACGCTGGTTGGAATGAAGTCATTTGGCCGAATGCCTGTTTCCATCTGAGGCCAGAGGAAACCGTTAGTCCAGCGCTGCCTTTTTCCCACACCATCATATCTCTCTCGCTTTCCCTCTTCCTCGCTCTCTCTAACTTTCACACACACACACACACACACACACTCACGCTCACACTCTCTCATCCCTTCTATTTCACCCCTCGGGTGAAAAGAGGAGCTGACTTCAGGAACAAGTTTAGAATGTGACAATAGACTAAAGAGAGGTGTTACATGTACCAGAGCAATCCACTTCATAGATATTTTCCTCTCAGTGCCACCCTCCCAGTCTGCTCTGCTCTGCCTCAGGATGTCACAACCAGCAGACAGCATGACGGTCAACACGACGTACTGTAGGACATGTCAAATGTTTACTTTAGTGTAGGTCATAGTTTAGTTTATGCATGACACTAACAGTAATAGTCCAGCTTCCAGTCAGTGATTAGTTTATTCTAAGTTACTTAATACTCATAAGTGATAGGAAATAGTTCAATTTTGAGTTACTGGCTTTGTCTGAAATGAATCAGGTCTTGTTTAGTCTTGAGTTTAGTCAGATTCTACAAGTTTTGTCCCCTTCATTGTTTGTCATGTGAATGCAAGGCAATTTTATATATATAGCTCAATGTCAAGAAGGGGCTTTACTATCTGTACAGCATACAACACCTAAGACCATTGATTCAGATGAGGGAAAAAACTTTAACGGGGAGAAAACAGAGGAGGGACCTCCCTTCCAGGACAGACAGACATGCAATTGATGTTTTGGGTGCAGACTATAACAACATAGTAAAGTTAAAAAATGTACAATCTGGATGACAAGATTATAGATAGACTGTAGACATATATGAAGAATAAGGATCCAGGAGGACATTGCGCATCTTTCCAGGTGTCACCTAACAGATATTTTTATTTTCCGTCTATTTCACTCATCGCACTACTGTATAGTTTTGTTATAGTCCAGTGACAGTGAGTCACTTCTCTGTAGATCCAGCAACATTTTTGCTACACAGAAAACAAGACTGAAGGGTCGTCCACACAAAGAACAGTAACTATAACGATAACAGTAATGATGTGAGCATCATTGATGAAAGATAATGTCTGTAAACAGCGGCGGCAACTCCAAGCACAGACTGCACGCTCCACCTGTGATGCCCTGTATATTCAGATGGATTTGATCGGAGGTCAGTGTTTCTATTATTTACTGAATCCCTCCGAAAGGTATCCCAAAGATACTACTCCACACTGTCAACGTTAAAAGTTGTGGTGTGCACTCAGCCATCCACTTGAGCTACAGCAATTTTCATAACAATATATTTATAGTTATTGATATAATTACTGTTCTTGGTGGGGACGGCCCTTAAGAGTCAGCAGCCATGCTAGCGGCTCTGTGAGTTGTACTTTGGCACAGCGAGGCTTTGAGCTAAATGCTAACAACAGCATGCTAACATGCGTACACTGTCAATGTCAACATGCCATTGTTTAGCAGGTGTAATCTTTACCATGTTTATCTTCTTAGCTTAGTATGTTAGCACGCTAATATTTGCTAAGTAGTACTAAAGAAAAAGTACAGCTACAGAATGTCATACGTTTTAAAGGTATTTGGTTTAAATCCAAAGTATTAGACAGAGTAAGATTTTGATCTGATGACAGCACTGGATGAAAAGTCAGTATAGATCAACAGTAAACCAAAAAACTTTTACTGTATAGTTTGCTCATTTTCAACCAGCTTTGTATCACAACGATGTGGGCAGTATGTGTATATGAACTATGTTTACCAGCACCTGAATCTCCCTGCTCATATCCCAGCTCAGATCTGCCAGATGATGCAAAAGTTTTGCTGGCTCTGGCTAAGCTTTGCTTTTGCTCAAACTACAGATTGTAATTCTGCATATTTGTATGCCCGCCACCACTGACACAAAGCGTATAGAAGTGGATGGAGAGAGAGAGACCTGCCCCTCTTTTACTCACACTCAGACCAAACTGAGATTAAACAATAAAACTAGTCAGTGCTGATCAAATATAAACCAAGATTCTGTTACTGTGTTGCCTGTGTCTCACCTAAAATGTCCTCAGAAACATATTTTAGTGCACTGTTTAGCTGTAATTAAAGAAAAAGGCAAAATAAAGCTGATCAAATATGAATCAAGATTTTGATAGTGGGTTACCTATTCCTCACCTCAAATATTTTCTGAAACATATTTTGACGTACTGTTTACCTGTAATTTGAGTTATTTGTTACCAGCTGGCCATCATATTTCCTCTTTCAAAACGAATAAGCTTGCATTACATCACCCACCAGCTGGAGCATCTACTTGACCTCCTGAGCAAAAGCAAATGCCACAGCTCTTTCCCTTTTTTTTGTCTGGTCATATAGCACCAGTTTAAAGAGAATGTGTGTACTTCTACTGCATAGACAGCAGTTTTATGAAAAGACCATCATTCTGGCAGTGAAATACTTAACACACTTGAGTGTTTTGTACTTAATACAAAAGCGGTGGACTGACTTATTGACAAAAAGGCCAATATAGCCATTGGCTAGCATGACCAGGACAGTGGGGCTGGTGATTTGGTAGGGACAGGGACACAGCAGAACAACATCATAGTGATAATAATGATTTAAATGAATGAAATAATTTAACAAAGTAAAAGCAGTCTTGTAATCAGATACATAACATCTACCTGTCTATTTTTATTTGTAGATACTTTTTAGAGGCAATATCTGATCAAACTTTCACTATGCTAATACTAAATGCTAATACAACATAAACTACATGCATAAGTACAACCTTTGGTTTAAGCAGGTACTACGGAAAGGAAACTTCTGATGATTAAAACCACAGCATGTTTACCATTTGTCCTGAGGCCAAAACAGAAAACCGGAGGCACAGTGGAAAAATGGCATAAAGGATTCTATATATGTTGTGCCATTTGGGCTTTTAAATGGCACTCTTGGGTGCAATAAAGATCCCATTTAGAAAGATTCCAAAGAACATCCAGTTCAAATGATTTGACATAGAACCTTTATGGTGAAACAGGACCTTTGAGAGCAGGAGCAATGTCCCAACTTTACAGTGTGACAAGACATTTTAAGAACATCGGTGGACTTTATTATAGCTTTATAGTTTTTCAGTACTGGTGATTCGACTACCCACCATCCTGACCAAATAATCCCGGAAAGACCTTAAACTGTCTGAGCCTCATTAAGTTTCATACACAGTTATTCCACAGAGACGGATAGAGTACAGGCATCTGTCTTGGTATTACATGCAGCATGCCCATGCACCGTACATCCAGAAACCACACTCCACCCCAAAATAATCAGCACTCTGTGTCTGGAGGGCCACTATCAACAACCATGCAATCATCTCCCAGGGTGCAACACAGCAAAACCCGTCACAACATCTCCAGCAGACCACTGCAGGTTTGCCGAAACATGTTGAAGCACTTTGTGACAGTTATGATTATATTTAACTTCAGAAATAACTTTTTCTGAACAGCTTATGAGAATAAGTGTGATTAGGCCTTTCAACACAGTCTGTCTGAGGAGCTTAATCACGTCGTGAAACTCTCTTTAACAGACTTAATTTCATATAATAATGTCATTAATTATCTTTGACCTCCCTTTTATGGTTTACTTTTACGATTTCAGTACTGCTTTTATATTTCTTACCTTGCCTTTATTGCTTTTGCCATCATTTTTTATCTGTTTGAAGCACTTAACAACTGTGTTTTCAAAGCCTCTTCTCAAATGACTGTTATTACCATAGCAGTAGCAGTGTTATCGTACCAAGCAACTTTTTTTTTTTTTTTTTTTTTTTTTTTGAAAGTGCGGATAAGTAGCCTACCTTTATCAAAACCACGTCTACAGCTCTCTCTCCTTTGGCACAGAGACTGTACCTCCGCTTGTGTCGTTCGTACATTTTCCCTTAAATATCCAGAGCAGATTTATCCAGCAGAAACACAGTTAGGGAGAGCTGAAGCTGTCTGCTAAGCTTCACATCTGGCCACAGAAGCAGCCTTCTCCTAGACTCCACTTTACTCCCTCCCTCCTTCTCCTCTTCCCTCCCTCCTTCTCCTCTTCCCCTCCCTGCTTTTTTCTTTTCCTCTGTCGCCTCTCAACTTCTCTCCTGACTCTGTCTGACTCATGCCTTGGCTCTCTCTCTCCCTCTCTGTATTTTCTCTCTGTCTTTCTCAGTGAGGCAGTGAATGTCTCCCTCTCATCCTGTAAATCAGCCAGCCAAAGTAGTACATTGTTACAGTGTGACAAATGACAGTGGGGCATTATTACTTCAGTTAATGTGATTCAACCATCAGGATTTATGCTGTTGAGACCCAACACCCCCTGCTGGAGGAGGACGTACTTGAGGCCACCTGTGAGGCACCCTCTGGGTGTGATTGCACCTCTCTCAGATGATAGATATGGCCAGTGGCCATGTTAAAACAAAGTCAGGAGTGGTTTTATGACAGTGCTGGAGGCAGCAGAAAAAAGGTCTCACTTGCATATTCATACACAAGGGGCAGAGCTGGAATTGGCTAGTTACTCACCAGTGCAGAGCGCACTCCAGATTTCCCCCCACATGTGATTTATTACATCTAGGCCTGGGTAATACAGGTGAAATCAATATTACATTATAAATTCTTTACAAATCCTATATGAATATATATCACAGTATGGCACAAGTATACAAATCTGATTGATGGTGTTTGCTGTGAATGTTGTCCCTCTGTTACGCTCCACATCAGACAAAACCCTTCACACATTTTAAACGGAAAGGGCAGTGATTAATTTTATCAGTTTTAATTACAATTAGCTTGTAATCATTTAATTAGGCAACAGACTTTTGTAAAAACGATAAGACGATCCCATTATTATTATTTCTCCTTGCATACTGAAAGTTGCTGATTAATCTGTCTGGTCTATCTTTTGAAGTATCTACTCCCCCAAACAGGCTCAAAGGCAATCATCCAAACAGGGAGCTCTAAGCCTGATAAATTCAAATACAGACACGGACACAAACAGCAGGGTGGACAGCAGACGCGCACAGCTTTCTGTATGTACAACCCTGGGTGTCTGTGTACGTGGACGAGTTCCAAATGTGCAGATTGTGAAATGTATGCAGACGCTCACAGCTACACGGATGTGAAAAGTATCATTTCGATTTAAAAAGGGAAAGAGATGAAAGAATCTTGCAATGTAATGAATTTCACTGTCATAGTAGGAAGAGAAAAGATGCAAATAAGAGAGGACACAGAAACGGGACTGCCTCTTTACCATTCTCCCCAACAGCAGCTGGACAAGAGCTTACAAAATCTTTTATGAATATTCTGTCCCTTGTTTGAGGGGTTGTAGACTTTAAGGTTTTTCTATCAGATCTCTTGTTTTAGCATGTCCTTCCTTTAAAAAATACATTAAAAAAATAAAGAAAGTAATAGTTTTCATCACAGTTTGTCATCAGGATTAATTGAGACAAACATAAAATATAGGTTATATTCCAAAACTCTGGGGTTAAAGGGATAGTTCGGGTCTTTTGAGGTGGGGTTATATGAGGTACTTTTTCATAGTCAGCGTATAACCTACAATATATGGCGGTCAGTGGACCCTCTGTCTGGAGAAGCAGGCAGGAGTGCCGCCACGGAAGCTAAGTAATGCACTGCTGTGAACGAGGCCAGCAGCAAAGTGGATTTTAGCCACCTAAAAAAAAATTAATATCAGTTTAAGTGTACACTATATTCAGAATATTTTCCCAGCTTTACCTTGCTGTCAGACAGCAGGTGTTTGACAGGGGACTGAAGCTTTTATGGCGCTCTCTTCAAAGCCAGACTCCATTGAGAAAAACAGTAATTTAACATCCCTAAACACAGGAGTTGCTGGACTATTGCTGCCTTAATAAAATAGTTTGTGTTACTGTGTAACATAATATATAATAACATAAACAAACTGACTGATCGAGGCAGCTCCTGGGCTCAGCAAGCTAAAATTACTGTTTTTTTTTCAATAAGGTTTGGTGACTTTCACGAGAGCATGAATGGGGAACTGAAGCCATTAAGGGTTTCCCCGTCACAAATCGCTGTCTGACAGCAAGGTGAAGTGGTGACAATATATTAAATAAAGTGTACATTTAAGCTTATTTTGATTGTTTTAGTTTTGTTTCCTCCAAAGTTGGGGCGTGCCAACCGACATCTACAATACTCTATGTAGTACACTGACTACGGATAAGTACCTCATACTACCCCACTTCAAAAGATCTGAACAATCCCTTTAAGGCACAGCCTGCACTGTGGTTGAGCACCCCCTGGTTGATATTTAGAGCCATGTAAACCTGTGGTAGTCCCTACAGTCTGTGGGTTGTCCCTGACATGAGAATCCAGCCTTGACCTCGGGTCCCGCCCTGAGCTGGCCAAGAGCACAAAAGGCGTGAATCCCTCCCGGCAGCCACAAACAAATTTAATTCTCCCTTAATCCAAAGTCTGACCTCCACAGAGCACCAGGTGTCTCAGAGTTCAGGGACAGACTGTAATCAATCTGTAGAACCAAATGAACCGCACTGTTTGCACGGGACATATGAACTTTGAATATAAACTGCTGTTTGGTGGATTGGACAACTCTGTCCACATTATGAAGAGCTGTAAGAGCGCACAGGCACACACTTACTCACAGACACACACACACACACACACACACACACACACACATACATACTGACTCATGTTGAAAGACCAAAGCTGCTCTCTCACATGGTCTTAACCACAATACACTTAACGTTTTTCACACTGTTCTCTTGATCGCCCTGTCTTCAACAACCGTCAACAGTCAACGGCAAAAATTAGTAAGATTTTTTTTCACCTGTAACTGATGAATTACACTCAACCAAAATGATGTCCTATTCACAAAATATTTTGCCATTAATCTTCTATTTTTACATCTAATCTATCTTGGAAGGAAGAAAAGGAACTAAGCAGTGCAAGTGAAGAAAGCAACAACACAGATCTTATTGAGGTAGGCAGTGTGACATATTCATATCATTAAAATAAAAACAAAGATATATACACAAAAATATTCTATTTTCTTTTGTTTTGTGTCTTGCATACAGTTGCTGCCATCTTGCACTGATGATGTCATGGAGCCAGAGTCTGGGCAGCAGTTTCAGGAGCTGGAGCCACAGGATCAAGGTCCTGCCTGTACTTCCGCTCGACTTAAGTGCAAGTCAATCACAGCTGTCTATCATGTTTTATAATATAAAATAACTAATTATACCGAAAACGCATCAGAAAAATGAACACTTGAGCCTACATACAGTTGATGAGAACTACCTAAAGTGACAGAAACCATATTTGGGAAAAATGTATTTAACTTGTTCTTTGATTTTTTTAATGTGGCCCTATGTCCCATCTGCTAACATGGTGAAGGCGGGGTTTATGACCTCTTCTGCAGCCAGCCACCAGGGCCAGTGGTTTTGGCTTCACTTTAGGGAAACTCTCATGTCATCCATTTTTATATACATTCTATGATCATGCCTGGCCAATCTAGTAATTAATACTGTGACATATAGGCTGTGTTACAAATGTATGAAATACAGTTAATATACAAAGGTGTTTAAAGCTGTATTACAGTTCATCTTGTTTGGATAAAATTGTTAACGCTGCCTTTTTTGGCAATTATCTTTTACTTTCTTCTCTTACGTTAAGTTTTGCACTGATGTTCCTGCATCTATATTCTTATATTAATTCTATCTACCAAAAACAACCTTATATCTTATATATCTTGTTGTCTTATATATCTTATATCTGAAGGACATAACTCAGAGCTGCTAATAAAGCCATGCTGTAGATGCACAATGAACCGTAACAGGATACTCTGCCATTTTTTGACCAGTTTTGTATCATAACAATGTGGTAAGTATGAGTGAATGAACTATGATAAACTTCCCTCCATCTTAACAGCGGATCAGACCAGATCTCCCTGCTCATCTCGCAGCTCAGCCCAGCATTTGTGCTGGTTCTAGAGCTGCTGCTCAAACTACAGATTGTCCTATTGTACTACATTGGGACACAAAGGATATCAATGCTGATTTCATGCCTAAAATGTCTTCTTAAACATCATTTGGCGGACTTTTTGAGCTGTAATATGAGATTGCTTGTTATCAGCTGGCCGCCGTTTTGTTTTCAGATGCACTACATCATCCACCAGCTGGAGCATTTATGGGTCTGGTGCGGCATGGTGCATTCTGGTAGCTGTAGGCTCTCTACCTCCAGAGTAAAAGCGAATCCCACAGTCCTTTTTTTCAAAAGTATGTGTGTCCTCTACTGCATAGACGGCCTAGGTAACATAAAAGGACCATCTTTCCAGCAGTGAAATACTTAGTGTTGCTACCTATGATTACCTTTATTTCAATACATGCTGAACTAACCAGCTCTAAATAATCTGCTGTCTAAATAGCTTACATCTTGTCAAAACATTAACACACTCTCTGTCATTTTAATTACTTCATTAACCTTTCCTCTCCTTTTGCGCAGCTAGTTGTAGTAACTGTAATTTAGATTCTGTTATCCAATCAGTATTATTCTCTGTTGTTGTCCATTTTAGAATCCTCTCTATACATACCTATATACTGCCAATTAAATAAAGAAAGGCTTCTTTTATTTCACTTTACAAATGATTTCACACATTAACGATATATTATAAGATGTAAGCATAACATAGAGTAAATCATGATGGTTGATGGTTGTTCTGAAGATAATTATTTTTATAAATACGATTCATACACTCTGCAAGTATGAATACTATTCGAGTAGTGTAAATTAAAACTAAAGATAAGTTTGGAGGATGAATCTCCAGTAAGTGAACAGCTCTTTCTTCACCCCAACTCCTACTACAGTTTGTTCAACACCAGCAATATTCAAAATTGCCTGCTCATCACAGAAATTACAAGAGATTTCAACAGGATCAAATGGCAGGTCATTAAATTTTCTCTCTGGTCAAGAGAAAAAAAACTCCAATGACGCAACTGAGGCTACATCGCCCTCTGCTGGCGACCCCAGTGTCCTGCAGACTGTGTGTATATCCTCCTGCAGTCAAACATCTGGCATTCAAAACAAGCCACTGACCCAAACCGCAACCCAGGAATAAGCAGAGCCACTCCAGTCTATGGCTGCTGAGGAATCTGTCAGTCAGCAACATTTCAGAGTAAAGCCTTGTCTACTGAAGATCGCATCCATGTGCTCAGTGGGTGAGC
Organism: Cephalopholis sonnerati; assembly: GCA_019142605.1. NCBI lineage: Eukaryota > Metazoa > Chordata > Actinopteri > Perciformes > Serranidae > Cephalopholis > Cephalopholis sonnerati. Next base: position 13,043,846 of record JAGQAX010000001.1, read on the forward strand.
GCAGACGGTAAATGAACTGCATAACATGACTCCCACAGGATGAGGTAGGGAGATCCTGTTGGATTTTTACAGCGAAGCAAACATAGAGGTCATACTTAAGGACACTTCAACTGGTAATATATTTATTGTTGAATGACTGCACTAACCAAAAAATACAAAAAAATAGACTGCAAGTCTCAGGTTTTTACTCAGGAGGGAGAAATGTTCCAGACAGCTTTATTCCTCAACTCTCTGCAAATCACTAGTTGGCACATCAAGCTGCTCTTAGGCAAGTTCTGCCTTTCCTTCTCCCCCTGAAATTGTTGGCGTACTTTTGGAGATATTTTGTAGTTCCTGGCGATTCCTGCCAAATATTTTTAAAAATCAATTTGTAATAAAATGTGAAGTGTTACTGTTAAAGCAACAGAAATTCTCCTGCAATAATGATCTGTGCGTACATTTAACAAAATGATGTAGATGTTTCTATTCACTTGTTTCTCATTAAATTCCTTAGATGAAAAGCGCAAGTGCCATGTTAACAGGATGCAGAATTCTTTAATTGCAGATATCAGTCACACCTCCTTTATTTGGGCAACTCGTGTTCAAATTGAGAGTTTTCTGTTCAGCATAAATCTTGCCAGTCTTGATGGCCTCACTAGCATTAGAGCACTCCTGTTGTTTTATAGTTTCTAAATGAATCAGACTGACAGATTTTCACAGCAGACATTTTGACTCGTCATAGCAGGAGAGGCACAGGTGGAACTAATAACATTGCAATGCAGGAATTAGGGATGCTATTAATTAGCCCTGTGTGTGTGACAAGTTAAAATATCTGCTGTGACAAAGGTTTATTCTACTTTAGCTTCCCTTCTCATTTTACCCCTGGTCATGTAATAACTCAGGAACAGAGCTTGGTTGCCTGTTTGTTCACAACATCTTGTGCCAAAGGTTGCTCAGGGTGTTTCAAAGAGCTTGGCAAACAATGACTCATCTTAGACTCAAGTTAATCAAGCCTACAACAAAGCAGAGCTTGATATCAGACAGTAAAGACTTACCATGGAGAAGTCTGTTTCCTCTGTGGGGCCATTTTCATCCTCCCCTGCACCAATTATAGTGTCTTCAGACATGATAACTTCCACCTCTGGAGAAATGCACACAACACAGAGCAATCAGTCCAATGGCAAATCCTCCAAATATAGGAATCAATAACAAGAGTTTAGAGTGAAGGGATGTGAGACTTGTCTATCCTCACTGCAGAAACACTGAGGAGTTTGACTGAGTACAAATAATGATGCAGCATTGTGTATCTATAGTTTTTATGTGCTCTTAAAACACAATATTTCCCATCTGGAAAATATCCATTTGAATGTAAATGAATTAATCACATTTTGATTACAATACCAGAAACCAAACAGTCCACTGATAGTAATGTATAATTATCTATGATGGATTAAAGGAATTTATCCTGGAGGGCTTGTGTAAGCGAACAGGACTTGAAAAATGCTAGAGGGAGTGGAAAAACTTTTAGAAATTACTCTCCATAAAAAAGGAGGAGGAGGAACAACTTTTGACTGTCTTGTGTTTTTAAGGGGACAGTTCACCCAAAGTCAAAGACACATATTTTTCCTCTTACTTATGGTGCTATTTATCAGTCTGGATATTTTTTTGGTGTGAGTTGCAGAGTGTTAGAGAGATCGGCTGCCTTCTCTTCAATATAATCAAACTATATGGCACTCAACAGTAATGTCTCTTCCCAAAATTCATGACCCAGTCACTCAAGGTAATCCACAGACCTTGTTGTGAGCAGTCTCATGAAGGAACTATTTTCTGTCTACCAAACTACACCCATGAACTGTAACACCAAGCAGAAGGAAGTCTGCATCTGCTGCTAGCTCACCTAGCACCACTGAGCTAGCTAACACTAAAGCTTAGCCAAGGAGGACACCAATAATGTTTACATTTCACACTATCACAAGCTCGAGCCTCTTGTCCATGAGTAGATGCACGCCTCCTTCTGCTTGGTGATACAGCTGGTGGATGCAAAAAGGAAATAGTTCCTACATGAAACTGCTCACAACAAAGTCTTTGGCTTATCTTGAGTAACCGGGTTATGATTTCTGGAAAGAGACATTGCTGTGGAGTATTTCAGTGCCATCTAGTTCCCTTATGCTGGAGAGAAGATGGACATTTCTACGGCCAATCTTTCCAGCACCCAGCAACTCACACCAAAACAATCTAGCTTGATAGGAACTGTCCCTTTAAGCATCAACCAGACTCTAGACTGAATATTCAGTACGTCTTTATTTCCAAACCATGAAACAACAGAAAGCTTGTCTCTGATCGTCTGTGATGTTACCTGATGCTCAGCTACTGTCAGGCTGTAAATATATCCCCTCGTTCATAATGACACCCCAGTCTCTGCGTGACGCACAGCGCCAACCTTGCCCTTGACCTCTCTTTATTGGACTTGGGTCCAGTACAATTTTTCCTGATGAGTGAAAATTGCAGACAGAGGAGTGCTGGAAGTTCACTTCGAGAAGAGAGAGACTCAGCTGGCCTCACTTCCTGCTCCACACTCACATCAGCTGCCTTGTTTATGTTTGTTTTAGAGAAGCCAGCCTTCTAGCTGTGCGTCTGAGCCTTGGTCACATGCACTGGTAATGTGACTGTGTTTGCTGACATACAGTATGCTGTACCAAGAGTGTGCCTGTGTGCAGGAGACAAAGACTAACAGAGAACATATGAATATAAAGGGAAGTGTTGACAGACTACATGGCCCAAGGTATCAAAGATATAAAACGGCTCATTATTTCCTGTTACGTAACACATTGCAAAGTATCCCGGTGTCCCTGCATGAACTAATGTGTCAATATTATTGTGCGGATGTCTCATTTTAGAGAAAGTGTTATTAAAAAACTCTAATTTAAAAATAAAACCCTGAAGATTTACTAAAAGATAAATCCTCATTAGAAAGACAATTAGCACCAAAACAGCAGAAAGCCTCAGCAAAGCATGTCCTAACAAAAGCAATATATCACAACAGGATGTCACACAAAAACCTTTGTAAGCACTATTATGGTGAGCTACACTGCATTTAGCTTTGCGGAGCTATTGCCATTAATCACCACAGGAGGACTGAATCTGATTTAGCATATTTGTTTAGCAATAAGACTTTGACAAACATATTGTCCTGTGATGTATGTGAGTATGTAGAACTAGAATAAACCTGAACTGGGACTGAAATAAATCAGTTTTTACCCACCTTGAGTTGCACTGTCGGGACATTCTGGCGCTTCATCCACTGTGTCAAGAGTCTCCGGATTTTTAGTCACCTCATCCTCAACATGAGCTCCACTGGACGCTTCATTGTTTGGAGAAGGTGGCTCAACTTCCTCCTCAACATGAGCTCCACTGGATGCTTCATTGTTTGGAGAAGGTGGTTCTACTTCCAAGACATTGACCTCTGCACTACCACAAAGTGGAGCGACACCCTGTGATGAAGACACATCAATTTGATTCTCTGAGAGCCCTAATCCCTCATCAGGTGACCTCTCATCTGCTGTCATCTCTGAATTATCCTGTTTGGGTTGCTGTGGCATCAACTGCACATCTCCACTGTTTTCAGCTAAAGCCACTACAGATTTATCACCGGTCTCTGCTGACTGATGGTCTCCTTCAACCGAGCCAATCGCATCACTCTCCTCTGCAGCAGATGGACTGGGTTCAAATGAAACCCCGCTGGTGACCTCTGATTGTGAATGCTCAATCCCTGCATTCAATAGCGAGCTGCTGGCCTCTCTAGTTTCACCTTCATCGACCTCTATCACTGGAGCGTCCCCGTTTTCTGACAACGACACATCCTCTTTGGAAAGTTCTGCGGTGAGTTTCTCTACTGTCCCCTCAGGATTCAAAGCCTCCATTGTCTGGAGGCTGGGTGACAGTTGTGATTCAGGCTCGGTGCCAGTCTGGCTGCGGTCTGTCACTGTTGGTGCACTGTTAGTGCCCGGCTCCAAGGGGAGCCCTGCGTCCACAGTTAGTGCATGTTCATTGCTCTCACCAGATTGTGAATCATTTGCTTCCTTCTCTGCTGTTGAGGACAGTTCTGCTATCTGGTTTTGTAGTGAGTCCTGATCCTCTGTACCAACATCGTCCTGAGTGGGGTGGAATAATTCTGTTGTGGAGCTTCCAACTGATTGGAAACTGCCATCATCGTCACTGGAGAGGCCATGGGTCGTCCCTGACTCTTCATCAGCATGTCTATTGCTGGAGCTTGGCATCATTTCAGGTGATGGATCTGTTTGTAATTCTTCCATGGAGTTACTGTCAATACGACAATCAGCTTTACCGTCCGGTTCATCTGTAGGCAAACAGGTACTTCCAACACTGTATCCAGAAGGTTCAGCTGCGTCTTCACCGTCTAGCTCTTTACTACTTACTGTTCCAGTACTATTCCCAGAATGACAACCAGTTTCTGGAGCCAAGCCCCTTTGCTGATCTGTAGCGTAATCCCTACCAGCTGTTTCCTGGTTTTGTTCCAGGCTGTTTATGTCTGGTGGAGGTTCCCCCTCATGGAGGCCTTCTATCAAGAGAGGTGGAACAGCAGATTCAGGCTCCTTGATTACATCACTGCCGTCTATCAGCGATGGGCTTGGGAGGTCCCCTGGGGTTAATATGGGGTCTGTTAACCCTTCACTCTCTACCTTCTCCTCATCTAAAGAGAGTCCGTCACAGTGCTCCTGGCTAAGCTTCTCCTCAGTCCCTTCTTCCTGACAGCACTCCTTCGTTTCAGAATCAGAGGTGTCAGATACCTCTGAGCCTTCTGACGACGGGGACTGGCCCATATCCGAGGCTTTTGTGTCTCCACTTGGTTTTGTTAGTTCTGTGGACTCTGTCTCCTCCTCTTTCCTTGTAGCTGTGCTGTCCTCTGCTTCCTGCTCTGATCTGTCCTTTCCCTTCGTGGCCTCCTGTCCTTCCCAGATCACAGCCTCTTCTCTATCAGTTTCCTCTGCCTGTTTATCACAGCCTTCTGGTGGAAGGATTCCCACAGTGAGGCTCTCTGCTTCTGCCCCACTCGGTGCTCCTTCACTCCTGTCACGCAAACTCAAACTCTGGGTGGGAACAACAGGCTGCTCCCCTCCCTCCTGCTCTGCTTGGCAGTAATCTCTCCCACTGCTTGAACTGAGACACACCCAGTCCGCTGGGGGGCCGAGGCCATGCTCCTGGGGGTGTATTTCTGACGCTGGAGTACTCACAGACAAACTCCGGTCTCTCTCTGCATTCCCAGCCTCACCATGTCCACAGTCAACACCACTGTGGCTTTCCACTGAGCAGTTTTCTCCCCAGCTCCCTCCTGTTGCTGTATCCAGGCACTCTGATGCTGTAGCAGGCAGCTGTAGTCGCTCCAGACAGGTTATCTCTGTTTCTACACCATCACAACATTCAGCAGCTGTGTGCAGAGAATCAAACTGCAGCTCCAGTACAGAAACTCCCTGCAGAATATAGAGGAGGAGGAGGATAAACGTTAGCTTTTCCCTCAGAGAAACCAACAGAGCTGCTCTCTAGTTCTTATCAATCACCAACTTTGTGATTGCATAAGGTGTTCCGCCGGTTATACAAACTCAGCTTGAAGGTTAAAAAAATGAGGGCAGTGAAAAGACAAACAATCCAACAATGTTCAGCAGCAGCAGAGCTCCTGGATGAAGCCAACGTGAGTAGAGATAGCGTGCTAAAAGGGCAGGGTGCTGTGACTCACCTTGGCATGGAGATGGCATATCAAGTGCAGCAGCTGCTCCACGCTCCTCTGAAGGCTCGGAGGGTCGTGGCCGGGGTGGTTGCTCAGCGTCAGAGTGTGTGTGTTCAGCCTGGGGAGGTGACAAACTACCCGGGCGTCCGTAGACACCAGCTGGAGAGTCTCAGTCCCTTTGTCCGTCTCAGCCCTGCCGTGAAATAAACACTTAGATCATCCCGAACGGCCTGCAGCGTGATTGGCTAACACAGCACAAAACTGCTTTCAAGAGAAGGTTTTAACAGTGATGTCAGCCGAGCCACACTCCCCCCTCTTTCTTTTAATAATCCACGTGCACTGCTGTTTTTTTTTCTCCAGAGTGGGAAAGTCCATCGGTCAAATGCTGTGGTTGTTTTGTATCTATTCTAGCAGTTTAGCAGGTAATCAAGCGACTTATAAAGAAGCTGTTGAGTACTAAATAGCTGGTACATGTTAAAAATTTCCAGACGCTGTGGCGAGTCAACCAAAAATGTTACTTTCCTTCCCAGTAGTAAAATACACCCTGCCATACCCCATTTGAAGACCACTCCTACTCGATAAGCTGTCCCAGAAAACTTCACTCCCCCTTCTGCATGTGCTCCAAGTGCTGAAGGTAAAAGTATGTGCAGTGTTTTTGTTCATAAAGATAAGTGCTGTGAAGAGGAGACACCTCCCAGTCAGTCAGATCTGTTTGCGTAATCCTGGGCGGACTGCTTTAGCTGCGAGGCCCGCCGGCTGAGGTCACCAGCCAGGCTGCTAGTGACTTCACTTTTCATGAGGGAAATGTAATTACCAGCACATAAAGAGAGAGCTGTAAGTTGTAAAGCAACTTCAGTGCACGCCTGGCAATGAGCGGGCTCACTAAGTGGTAGTTGTCTTTCAGCTTGTGGCATCTTCATTTTGAGTTAAGTGAAAACTATTCTGCAGCAGATAAGTAGAGTGCCTAAAAGACATAAAAAAGGGTCCATTTCCACTTTAAGCCGTGTCTCAGTCCATTTAGCAAGAAGCAGTTTTTCCCCCCGCAGTTTAATGTTTCACTAGAAAGGGATGAGAAGAATTTGACCTCACTCGTCACTCAGAAAAAGCATTATTAGGGATAATACCTGACAACAGCAAACAAAACACATACATCCTCTTGCTGTTAAGCCCTGTGGAGACAACACTGCAGTGTGTGTGTGTGGATTAAAGTAGAGTTACACATAGTGAGATGTTGTGGTTCTACAACAGGTCAGTAAACACAGGAGTGGTAATCAAGGCTTTTGTGTTGCGGAATAGTTTCCCATCTCTCTGGATTCTCTTGGAACAATACTGGCAGCCCACAACTTTTCAATTTGCCCTCAACTATCTGGCTGCAGCTGAAAGTGCTAAGCTAGGCTGCAGTGGGCTTTGTGGTGATGCTCTTTGGATACTTCTATTGTTCCGTGAAGACAACAGACAAACAAGGTTGCCCTAAAGGGCCTGGAGGAACCACGCCATCTGCCCTCTGATATATTAACATGAGAGTGTTTGCACAGAGAGGAGGGAAATGTTCACTGAAACTCCGAGCTCGGATCACAGTCTTTTGATTTTTCTTTTCTTTTCTATTTAATTGTTTTTGAATTAAGCTGAAACTAAAACAACAGTCAACACCTTTAACAGTCCTAAAAGCTGTAGTTGGTACCTTTAATAGAAATAACTTTTTGTCATATTTGCTGAAACTGTCACTTAATCATCTCTGTTCCTCTGCCTCCTCATAGTGCCTCTGATGATATGTGCAAGAATCCAAGTGGACGAAAACAACCAGTCAGAGCAGAGGAGCCTCTAACCACCTGTCAGTCATGTCAGCCACTGCTCGTGAACCACTGTCAAACTAGGCAGCACTGATCAGATATGAATCTAGATTCTGTTGCTGCATTGTCTATTTCAAAAGTCAAATGTTTTCAGAGATGTATTTTAGTGTACTGTTAAGCTGTGAAATGAGAAAAGTTGTGACCCAGCTCCCAATTTCAAAACAGGCAAGCCAAAACCAAGCTCCGCCCAATGCATTGGTTACAAAGGTTCTAATCTTACAGCTAAACAGTACACTAAAATATATTTCTGAAAACATCTGAGGTGAGAAATAGGCACAGTAAGATGATCCTGCTTCATATTTGATCAGCGCTGCCTATTTTGACAAAATGACCGCAGTTCACAGGACATCAAGACAGCTGCGTTAGAGACTCATTGGCTGTTTTTGTTCACATGGATTCTTGAAACTGCCATTAGAGGCACTACAGGGAGGCAGATTTTTTATCACAGACTATCTGTCTCATATGGCACTGTGTGTATGTAGCAAATATGACAAAAAGTTATAGTTATAAAACTGTAGCTTTAAGAGCCGAGTACTTACTGTGTCAGGAGCTCGTGGAGGCGTTCGTGTCCTCGCAGGGCTGCAATGGCGGTTGGGGTGTGGCCTTGTCTGTTGGCCAATCGCAGGGCTTCTCTCGCTCCAGACTGCTGCAGCAAGAAGCGCGTAACCCGAAGAAGACCTCGACGTGCTGAGAAATGCAGCAGAGTCTCCTGAGGATTCAGGTCTGAGGAAGACACAGGGGATGGGAGATACAGAAATAAATAAACAAGCAAACAAGAGAAAAAACAGAGAGAGAGACAAAAAACTGCAGCAGTCCACACAGCCAATTTGTGGTGCAGTAGCCGGCATACCATCACTTGCTGCAGCTTGGCAACACCACGGCGCCGTCTAATTAAACCAGTACAGGGTCCACAGTGACCCAGTAAAGAACAGACCTTTACACATTTACAGACTGATAAAACTGCAGCTTGTCTCTGTCTCTATTCAACATTAGATCAGCACACAGTATTGGTTTTATGAGCCAATACTGTCATTTTTGGATTAAAGCCAACATGCCAATTGACAGTATTTTTTAAACTGTCATTTCTGTGCATGAAATTACAGAATATAATATTTTTTGTTTCCATGACAAAGTACTTGTATTCCAGTCAGAGTGGAAAAGCCTCTGAAGCAGCATCCAATATGTGATAATAAAACTAATAGCAACAACAACAACAACAATAATGCATGTGACTAAATCAAACCACACCATTTCATTTCAGCAGAGGTGAGCAACACTAAGTGCATCACACTCCCATTTTTAATTTAAGTCCATTATTGGCCCCATATATCAATCGAACCCCTAATAACACCATCAAACACTGAAACCCTCCCCTTTACACATCCACAAAGACAATAATGAAGATTCATGGACACACACACACACACACACACACACATAGACCTCCATATTTCTGCCAAAGCCACAAGAACTCACAGAGGCTCCCTTTAGCATTACAGCCAGGATGAGCGGCTGTTGGTTATTCCAGAGGGCCATCTCAAATTGAATCTGTGTAATTAAATCTCTCTCTACATTTATTGGAAAATATTATTAGAACATTTCTTGGTCTATATGCCAAATCCTTTTTAGTTAATATTAATATCTTTTACTGCCCAACCACTGGCAAATGTATTGTCAATTTCAAAGGGCATCGTGAGATAAGGGGTAAGCTTGTTTAAAAGAGCGGGGCAAGTGAGTCCTGCACTTCAATAAATTGTAATTTCAAAATGAGGAGGAACACATAGTTCATCAGAGAGAAATAAAAAGCTTCATAAGTTAAAACTGGTAAGTTAAAACACTGGGCGGGTGAATATGTTGAAAGTGGTGTGGTGTTTGAAATAGTACCCAGATGTCTTGTAATGCAGAGTCAGTACACTGCAAACAGAATGCTCAGGTTTATCAAACCAGCTGGTCTGTGGTTATTTATAACAGCAGAAAGTGCAGGAAGGAGAAAGATAAAACATCTACAGTACTGTTGCTGAGTCCAGATTTCTCTGGACAGAGTGTTTCTTCCCTGTTATGAGAAAGATTGTGTTTTACTCCTGAGCTTTCATTTGTCACTGCCAGAGGATTTTCTTCCTCCAGTGTCCATACACAAAACCGGATATTTATTTGAGCAAACAGGGAAAAAAATCATGGTTTTTCACTTCGACACAGACAAGCAGTTCTATACTGCAACTCCTCTGTGATTTCTTCTGAGCCTTTATAGCTGTGCCTTGTGCAGTTTCAACAGTAAGATAAAATCAGCTGAAGTAAAAAACAAAACACGGCGGCAAACTGCAAAGGCGCAGAAAACATATTTTGCTGTCTGTTATCAGCACCACAATGACCATTAGGCAGCATTTACAATGCTGGTTGTGTGTGCTGATGAGAGGTTTCACTCCATTTAACGCAGACCAGTCTGCACCAGCCTGCCCTGATGAATCTCAAGCTAATGGGTCAAATTTAATGCTCCACTTGGCCGAGCTGGGCCGGACTGGAATGTGAGGTGCCAAACACCAGCAGGAAATGCTTTACTGCTGGGTTTGATGGTGGTTTCTCTAAACTGGCTGCCATAACATGCATGACATTCTGGCACTATGGCATCTGGGAGAGTCAACTGGGAGATGTAGTTACAGCTATTTCCTGCAGTACAGAAATTACCAACATGCAGTTGGTTGAGTCACCATAAGCCACCAAAACCGCTTCACTGCTCCTTAGCAGAGATCCCAGCTAGCCGGCTACTAGTTAGCTCCACTAGCTATGCAATGGTCAAATGTTTTCCTCAGGCCCCGATCACACAGAAAGCATTTTGCAGGCTGCAAAACGTGAAGCGCACCGCACTGCCTTTTTTGCCACCAGTAAAACAAAAAAAATGCTTGCTGCACCCAGTTATTGTTGCCAGGCAACCAGCCCACCACCCTACTGTAACCTTCCTGTGTAGTTAATCTACCACTTATTTCATTATTATTATTATTATTTATTTATTTCATAGTAATTAGTATCTGGTTCTCACCCCGAGGGTGAGAGGCTGTCAGCAAATAGTTCATTGGACACAGGGCACTGGAGATCTGTGTGGGTACATGAGACCCTAAAAAAGAGGGTGCAACCAGTTGGTTCAGATGCTGACTCGGGGGCAGTCTGACAACCTGCTGTCTATTGCCAGGCCTAGCATAACAAAAATGAATACTAACTAAAGGGAGTCCATTGGTCCTGCTGAGTGACTGAGCACCAGCAGTTTCTCCAGAGTTCAAAGCGCTCTGGCAAAAACACCAGGCGCCTAGAGCGCAGAAATGTGAGGCGCGAAGCAACGCAAAAACAGTGAGCAAAAAGCTTCATTCTCATTAAAAACAATTACAAAAAGCTACCTCCAGCTGCTAAAACGCTTTCTGTGTGATCTGACCTGACTTATCCAGGCAAATTACGTAACCAAACTATTGATTAACGATACAATTTGCACATTTGCACAGATTATTTTTGGGGTGTTTTGCCTTTAATTGATAGGACAGCTAAATGTGAAAGGGGGTGAGAGAAAGAGGGAATGACATGCAGCAAAGGTCCATGGGCTGAAGTCAAGCCTGGGCCACTTCGGCAACAGCCTTTCAACGTGGTGCACCTGCTCTATCCACTAACCCACCAATGCCCCAGCTCTTTCATTTTAATCCAGATAAACTGTACATACTTTACAGCATTTTTTAATATTATCTGGTAATTTTATTCTATACTATATTTATATGTCTTGATTTTGGCAATACTTGCTTTTACTTTTTATTCATTTCCTCTCACTATGTTAATGCTACACACCAATACACCACGGCAAATTCCTTGCATGTGAAAACCTACTTGGCAATAAACCAGATTCTGATTCTGACAAACCTGGGGCTGCAACATCTATTTTAATTGTCTATTAATCTGTAAATTATTTTTAAAAATAAATCAATTCATTATTTGGTCAAAAAAATTGCTGAGCCCACAATGAAGCTTTGCAAATTTTGTTCAACTAATAGACTGACAACATTCAATTTTAAATGAAATTAAAAAGCAGCAAACCCTAAAATCTGAGAGAGAATTTTTAGAGACGCTAGAGGCATGAATCTGGGATGGTCAGACGGTACTCCACTTTGACTGAAATATTAGCATGTTAGCTGGTCTTTACGAGCATGCTTTTGTTGGGGTAGTTTTTACTTATCCGCTGTGAGGGTTCAAAGGACAGAGGGATGTGGTATGCTGTAAAGCTCTCTGAGGCAAATTGTGATTTGTGATGTTGGGCTTTATAAATAAAATTGATATTGATTGATGCTAACATGACGATATTAGCATTTAGCACAAGGCACCGTTGTGCCTAAGTACGGTCTTGCAGAGCTGCTAGCGTGACTGCAGTCTCTTAGTCTTGTTGATGAATGATTCAAACAATCATTAGACTATGAAAAAAACAAAACATCCACTACATAAAACACTTCAGGCCTTATATGACAAAGTTAAAAGCTGGTTGCACTGCATATTGCAAATAATTAGTATAGATAATCTGAGGGGATTTACCATTTGTATTTGTTATGACTACAGATCACTATGTCATTTACTGAAATGATATTAACTGACAAACCATAGGCTACAGATAATTTGACACGTAATGCTGCCAGCTGTTCAACACTAGTAAATTAGCCGGGGTGTTGTTCACCATTTTCATTGACACGCACAGTCCTTCCAGGTGAAGTGATTGTCCCCGAGGACAATAAATGGCGGGCTATGGTGAGATCAGTGACTGCTGCGTGTCCACAGCGTGAAGGATGACTGAGATAAACCACCACCACCTCCACCTATAGTCTGCTGCTATCCATCATCTGACAGATCTGATAAATGGAGAGCAGAGTTGCACTCCTCTTCCCTCCCCGCAGTTCACCGCAGCTGAACGTCTTGTATTGAAGCGGTGACATATTGTGAAGCACAGCCTATTAGAGCACACATCACTCACCGCAGCAGGAAGCCGCCTTCCACATCAACAACATGACAACTGACTTCAATGCAAAGGAGCCTCTGTTTGTCTCTGCATGTGTGTCTGTGTGTGTGTGTGTGTGTGTGTGTGTGTGTGTGTGTGTGTGTGTATGTGTGGGTGTGTGTGTGTGTGGGGGGGGGGGGGGGTGTGTGTCCATCTCTAAAAAGCCATGCACTTTTCTCAACAGTAACAAGCAGATCTTATCTAATCAGTAGGGAGGTCATTACTGAAAATTTGATTTGATAACTTTTCTTTTCAGGCTCCGAACAAATAATGAATAAAACATTTTTTAGAAATGTGTGGGCTTTCAATTCTTCACTTTACATTTACTAAATCTTCATTTTTATCAGAAGCCTTGCTGGTTCTGCTGGTTCGATCTAATATCCAAGTCCAAGTTAAACTATAAGCTATTATCTTAACAATAGCCAGAGGCAGAGGCAGCGCTCTAACTACTCCCAAAAGTCTTGTTTATGCTGCTTCACAGAGAGCAATTACCTCCCCGAGTTTATCATCCACATCAGCTCGTTTGGCTTCCTTTAACTGATTAAAGTCATCAGAGTCAATGGCTGGAGAAAATTGCCACTTTAATTTTAATAAAAATGTATGTTTGTTTGCACTGACATAGTTATTTCTCACAGCCCTAACTGCTGTCTGGCCGGACTGCAGCACAGAGATACGCTGCTCTGTTTGATCGCACTAATGCCAGAGTCAGATCAAAGTCCATATGGAGACATGTTTTCATGTCAGTCTGTTAATATGAGCTACCAATGAACGCCACATTGACATCAGCCTTCTATGTGTGATTGCAGAGAGATGCGTATGGCCTCCATTATTTCAACTGAGTGTCAAGCTGTGCTTAATAAAAGATTACAGGAAAATCTGTCATTCAGTCATTTATTAGGTAAAAGCACAGAGATGTGCTGGTAACAGCTATAAAAATGCTAGGATTGCTTATATGTCCCTGATGCCTGAAAAGTTTATTTTTTGGCTACTGCTCCGACTACAGCTCTGCTTTGATTTACAGTTCTGCCTTGGATTTTATCCGTTAATATCAACACTGCAACAACAGATGGATATTTCATACGGGATCTGACCATATTGTGTTTTAATTATACTCCCCAGTAACTGTGTTTATATTCTTTTACTCAAACTGCAGTGACTATGGATTCTGCATCTACTTTTCTAACCAGACCTGCAGTGCATCCAGGTATAATCTATTTCACATTGTCTAATTACTGATTAGGTGACTACTGCAGTGCAGTCCTATGAATCAGTCCATCAAATACACAATTAGTCACTAAATACGGCGAAAAATAAGCACAGCTGAAGCCTTTATGTCATGAATGCACACATATCATACTGTAGGTGTGTTAACACACATTAGACATGAATCCAGCTTCAGTGTATGTTAAGGACGAATTGATCCAGTAAATATTTTCCTTCATTCTAATCTATAGATGAATCAAGGTTGTTTGCATTAGTAGACAAACCACCATTACTGCAATGGCACCTCACTTGTAAACCTGCTCATGAACATTGTCATGTGTATAACGAATACTTTAAGCACCTTTACCTAGAAATATGTCCAGCAGATGCTACAGGACTGGTTACATGTTAAAAATCCAGCTCTGTTGCCAAAATAAAATGCTGGCAATTTACATTTCTGCAAACCCAGAATCAGAATCAGAAAAGGATTTGTTGTCAAGTAGGGCTGTAAAATAAAGTCACCAAATGACATTTAGGTTAAGGTTTAATGTATAAAATTTTAAGTTGTCACTCAAATTTAGTCCAGTTTTAACAGACAAATTGACGTCTTTTCTGGGCTGTGCTGTTATCAGCTGCTTCAGTCAACAAACAGTGGCTTAAAAAAAAGGTAAAGTCAAGGCCACAAGCCTCTGCTCCATGAAATCAATTTGACATTACATGACTCTCCATTACATCCTCATGTTTCCACTGCATTCCAAGCAGTTTGCTGACAAAGGACGAACCAGGAACCACTAAAAACCGAGCAATCTGCGCACTCAGGGCCAACGGTGAGCACCTACCCAGCATATCTCTTGCAGCTTGGTGCTATTTCAGCTGACAGAGATTCCACTTTTACATCAGCTGCTGCATTTCTTCTGCTTACAATGAAGAAATTGTAGTTTGATCATATAAGTCATAACCTAGCAAGTAACTCCTGCTGGGTTCAACTAGCTGATGTACTCCACACAGCACTAAACTGTGGAGGTCGGACAGAAGCAGTAACTTAATGTCAGTGTAAAATGTGTTCAGTTCCACTCTGCCACTGCAGGAGTGGCTGCGGTGCTTGAGAGTGCATCACATAAATCAGCTGCCGGATTAGTCTATAAAGGTAGAGTTAAACAGGAGTCACTTCTACTGATTAGCAGTAACACCCACACACTGCAAAGCACCAACATACACACACAGAACATGGAAACAGTAAACTGTATTTTGTGTCAATATACACTCTTCTACACTAATCTGTAATAATGTCTCATTTCTCTCGTAGGCCAAGTAGCACAACATCCTGTCGAGAGTGACGAGTCTTCCTAGTTTCATTGACATCTGGTCAACACTGTGACATGTCTTGCATGTGACATGTAGACAAACACACAAACAGAGGTGCCGTGTGTGTAATTATGTGCTGTACAGCTGTAATTTGCCAGTATGTTTCTGCATCAGCTCGGAAACATTCTGTCTGACTCTTGGACATTTTATAGTGTGAAGAAATTACAAGCTACAGACAGCCGACTGCCCTCCAGTCTCACCAGTGCTGTTGGTTAGTTTGTTTCCCAGTAAGCTCCATCCCGGAGGCAGCGCGAGGTGGTGCAGGGCCAGCGCCAGGCTCTCATCCAGACGTTCACACTCCTGCAGGGGAATCTGACACTCATCCAGCAGCAGCGCCCCATCGAGGCCGTCAGCTCGGCCCGCCGTGCTCACCTGTGTGGAGGGTGATTATGAAGATGAGTCAAGTTTTACACAGGTGGAGCTGAGGTGTAGTCTATTGGGAGCTCTCACTTAAAGACATTCAGCCTAAGAGTATTAACCACATGCCTAGAATGTGAGATGTAAATGCAGTAAGACACATCCACATGCGTCTATCAGCATTAAGCTCGATTTGGGGCTGCTCTGTTGACAAAAACAAATCATATTCAGATTGAAAAAAGGGAAGTTTGAGTGCCTAAGACAGTTACATTATCTTGTTCTCCTCCTTGGCAAAGCATATTTTATATTAAATGTCTATGGGATGATAAATTGTGCTGAAAAGAATTCATTAATTGAATACCGAGGACTGTGAGACATCAAGCCCTGTCAGGGAAGAAACAATAACATGACAATCTTTTGTCTTACTGTCACATTGCCCACATTGCTGTATCACTTGTCACCAATGGTAACCACTTCTCTCCTGTTCTGTGACAAGCCTCAGTCTGTGTGGTTATTTTACTGCTCGCTCAGAAATGACTGGTCTTGTTGCTCACCAGGAACTGGGCCATGTCAAAAGCCAAATCCTGGACAAAGTTGAATCGATGCTCAGCCAATGGAGCCACGTAACCCAGACAGGGCTTTGGGTCCTCGGGGGCCTTGGGGACACCTCGGCTGACTGAACACAAGGTGACCAACACCGCCTCGCAACAGTCATGAGCTACGAGACAACAGAAGGAGTGACACAGAAAATAATGGTGAGAGGACAGGAGAAAGGAGAGGGCAGAGAATAACTGTAGAACAGATTTACAACTGGTTTCACTGTGCAAATACAAACAAGGTCATATTCTACATTATCAATCTGTCAGTGTATACGTGTTTAAAATTTGCCTTTTAAAAAGTTTTTTATTATAGTAGAGAAAACTCTAGAAAGATGGGGGAGCTTATATTTTACTTCTAAAAGTGCAATTAACTGGTCCATTAATTTAATTTACTTTAATTGTATGGTTGGGTTGTAGGGGTGGGGGAAAAAATCGATACAGCACAGTAACCTGATATTTTGCGTGTGATACAAAGACGGCAAGTATCTTTTGTCAACTGCTTTTTCAGTCCACTAGATGGTATTATCTTTTTGTTTCCCTAGTGAGGTTAGCGAAGTTCTCGGTCAGCAGAAAACAAAGATGGAGACACCGGGCACAGAATAAGCCATAAGCTTTTAAATCAAATGTCTTTGGGGGAAATAATTTTCAGTTGAAAAAAATGTAATAAATCGCAATATATCTTAGGGCTGAGTATCGCCACTGATTTCCTGGATCGATTCGATTTCGATTCAAGGGGTCCCGATTCGATTCGATTCTATTTCCGATTTCCGATTTGATTTGATGCGATTATTTCGATTCGATCCTATATTGATTCTACTGGAGACTTTTCAGTTACAATGCCAATATTTGCAAGTGTGTGAAAGAGATTCTCAGAGAACTAATAGTGTAACATTTAAAAGGAATTATTTTTTAAAAGAATAAATTCACAACAGGAATAAAACTGAATATTTGATAACTAAATGTTGTTTCTAGGGCAGCAACAGTAATATTAAAACAGCAAAGTCACAATATATATATATATATGTATATAATATTTCACCAAAACAAATCTAAAATGTCAATAAAATAAACCATATTCCTGACATCACAATACTGAGTGAAGTTTAGAAAGAAGAATAGAAACAAAAACAGTTGTTGTTGTTTCAGTTTGTTTGTAACAACTTGCAAGTGCTCTGTGCTTGTTTATAAGCTAATATTAGCGACGGTGGATGAGAGACTGCGGACGGAGCAGATTGAAATATTGCTTTTCGACATGTTGACATGTTGCTAAACAGCTGTATTGATAAAGTATTGGCTTTTTCCTCAAGGAGGTTTTATTGCACTTACAGTAACAAGCTTAGCTGTCGTCAGCTCAAGTTATCTTCACCTCTCTGTCTCCACCGCAGCATCTTTACTCCGTGTTTGTGTGTTAATGCGTGTGCGTAAAAGTGGCGCAGCAGCCAGGACGCACAGACAGCAGGAGGAGACGCTGCAGCATGATGATAATTACACCCAAATGTAAAAAAGTAAGCTAACAGTTACAGATAAAAGAGCCGGCAACGTCTGAGCCTCTCAATACTACTAAGTGCTGTGGCTCGTTTACTACTGGCCAGATTAATGGGGTTAAAGCTTCACTCATCTGTAGGAAAAAGCGTATATTAAAAGATCAATCTTGGATTTTACGAATCGATATCAGGTCATTTCAGTGAAGCTCGATTTGAAACGGATGAATCGATTATTTTAACCCAGCCCTAATACATCGCAATATATTGTATCACAATACCCCATTTATGTTGTAGGTGCTACTCGTGTCAAACAGAGTAGAATCATTATGTGACAACAATGTGTTAATGTCCCTCCTTCCAAAAAAAACTTTCTCACTCTGCATTAACCACCTCCTGTGAAAAATTAGACTGCCTGTAGAAATGTATTCACCACCAATGTGCTGCGAAAAATCATAAAATAACTGTGGGTCTGAAATGCTCTTTACATAAACAGTGTATTTTAGCCAGGTTTATCAGGCAGACAGTACTAAAGACTACTAATAACATTCAGTCATTTGAAATAACACAACCTTATATCAAAAACTGCTTGTTAACAATAATCAGCAGCAACACTTCAAGGGTGTAGGGTTTGTTTCAACATTTTCCCCCAGGAAATTTTGAGCATCAAACACTTAATTTCCTGAATTCTGTTACATTTTTATGCAATAATTGTGCCTTTTGTGCATCAGTTTAAGATGGACATGTTTTTAATGTCATCAAAATAAAAGCACCCCCAGGCACCCCCTCCACCCCCATGGCTGCCTATAGATGGCTTCAGTCATATTTAATAGATACCAGTACATCTGAATATTACTTTACTTAATGAATTGTGTTTTAATTTATCTCACTAATACCTATTCAGCTGCCACAAATCAAAAAGGACAATAAATGAACAACATGTTATCAGTTAAATGAAAATTTATGCAAATGAGTTTTCAGTTGTCATAACAAAAACAATGAACAAAGAGGACTGCAGTCCACATACAGGGTCAGTGTCAAAACACAGCAAACAGGTAATAAAGGCTCTGATGGATGCCTTGTAAATGCACGCAGCTGACATCCCTGCCTCTAATTTACAGGACACATGACCTTCTGCATCAATTTACTTCCTCCTCAAATACCAAGACAAACACTGTGGATGCAAGACTTCTTGTCATCCTACTCAAATCAACATGATCTGACCATTAATAACACCCCCTGCTTGTCACTACAAACATGGCGGGTTGGTAATCGTTGGTCACTTGGCAACTCTGCTTGAATATTAAGGTTAAAATGCGTTGCCCAAGGGCACCTCAGTCTGAGCCAAAGTAGTGATTCAGTGTATTTGCAGCCATTTTCCCAGGCCGCTTGGGAATTCTATCCCGCGACCTTCTGCTTGGTCACAGGACGGGTCCTTGGGAGCTCTGTGTGTACTGATGGAGGGAGCAGTGAAGCAGAGCTAATCTGTTAGTAGAGAGTAACACCTCCTCCTACCCGCCTCAGATGGCTGTAATTCAGCCGAGCTCTTAACGAGATAACGCTGTTTAACATGTTCTGCCCTCTTTTTTTCTGACTGGAACGCAAACACCTGAGGGCAACAATATCAATAATATCTTTTTACATTTATCCCTTAAGCTCAAACTTGATGTCTTTCCCAAGATCCATGTTTATTACAACGCCACACATATTCTGTATTTTTACCACCCATTTTCTGAGTACCCTGACCTTTGACTCTTAATTTCCATGCTGCCTGTTGTTGCTCATTCACCTCAAGTTTCTTTGACTTCAGCACTGGCAAAATACGTTTAATTTTGCAACTAGAATAAGTGGGATGTGCTCCAGGAGTGGTGATGAATGAGCCAGGCTCTAGAAAAAGTCAAATGAGGTGATTTCTCTCTCTCCAACACACAACATTAGTTTAAAATGAGGACAGTGGTGGTGGATGATTAATCATTTATTACTTCGACTTTTTTCCCCGGCTATAATAACTCCTGACTGCCCTATGCTTTCTGTGTGATGTGAGGGAGGAATAATACCATCCCCTTCTTGAATACCATTTTGGTTTTGAAACAGTTGCAACATTTTGGCTACTTTAGCACACCTTAAAGAACAGTTGACACCCAAAATCAAAAATATGTATTTTTCCTCTTGCCTGTAGTGTTATTTATCACTCTAGATTGTTTTGGTGTGAGTGTCGGAGATATCGGTCGTAGAGATGTCTGGCTTCTCTCGAATATAGAGGGGCTAGATGGCACTCAGCTTGTGGTGCTCAAAGGACCAAAAACATACATTTGAAAAACTCAACAGCAATGTCTCTTATAAGAAATCATGACCTGGTTACTCGAGATAATCCACAGACTTTGCTGTGAGCAGTTTCATGTAGGAACTATTTTCTTTCTACCTTAAGGAAGCATGTATCTATTGCTACCTCACCTAGCACCACTGACCTAGCTAATGTTACAGCTCAGCTGAGGAGGACACCATTAATGTTGACATGTCACCCTGTCACAAGCTTAAGCCTCTAGTCCATGAGTAGATGCACACTTCTGTCTGAGCAGTGATACGGTTGGTGGGTGTAGTTTCAGAGAAAGAAAATAGTTCCCATATGAAACTGCTCAAAACAAGGTCTGTGGATTATCTTGCGTAACCAGGTCATGATTTTATGAAAAGAGACATCCTTGTTAATTTTTTTAAATGTATGTTTTTGGCGCTTTGAGCACCACAAGCTGAGTGCCATCTAGTTCCATTATACTCAAGAAAAGGCATCTCTAAGGCTGATATCTCCAACATTCTGCAACTCACACCAAAACAATCTAGACTGATAAATAGCACTACAGGTAAGAGGGAAAATATGTATTTCTAATTTTGGGTTGAACTGTCCCTTAATGTTAATTTGGGCTATAACACATTAAAGCTATAAAGGATTACCCAAAACTTTATGTGATTACTAAATATGTTTAATTAATTTTATTATTTTAGAGGACTTTAACTGCCTACTGACTTTAATTGCCTACAACACTACTTTCACAGAGCCTTCATTTCAGTTTGTCTTTGTTTATCAGCACCATTCAGGGTAATTCAAAGGGTATCTGAAACAAGGTCTGTGCTATCAGTTAACAAAGGCAGACATGACAGCAGAATTAAAAATAGATTCAACATGTATCAGATGCTGTGGGTGGAGCTGCCTTGTCAACGGCTCATTAGAGGTAAGAAAGGAAGCTGCAAGGCGTTGTGGGTGGAGTGGTTTACCGGGACACAGTGCCTGCAAGGTGTCATGACTGCTCCTTAGGGTGCTGGTCAGGTGCCTCTGTGTGCTGCCAACAAACAGCAGGAAGTAGTCCACGCCCTCCTCATCCGCAGCCAGCTCGTCATCAGCGAGCTGCACCGTGACAACACACCGCCCCTGCAGAGACAGAGAGAGAAAGACAGGAAGGAGAGGGAGGAAGAAAGAAAGATTGACAAAAGTGCAGAGAGAGCAAATATGTGAGTTTGTATAAACTGCATCATAGGAAAGTGGAGACAATTAGTGACAAAAACCTGACAGATGTGCTGCTGTGTTGCACCATACTTCTTGAAATAAATAATAGATATATAATGTCTCTTCATTTTTTGATTTGCCAATATGCAGTACTTTTTGACCGGGTGACCTGATGACAAGTTGAACTTCTGCATAAAAAAGCAAGTTTCCTGTCAAGTCTTAGTTAGGACACATTTCCTGTTCACACTTGGTGCTTCAGTGCATCTTGGATGATCCATAATCAAACAAACAGCTCCAAATATATGCAATGAATTACAATTATCATGCCACATTTGGGTCTGCTTACATAGAACACTGTGTACAAAAATGCTTAAGAACACAAATGCATCCCTTACATAATTTCATACAGCCTAGATAGTGTGTGCAAAGGACGACAAACCCCAAACAACACTTGAGTCAAAAGGCCAAAAAGTTCTACTCTTACTCCTCTTAACTCTGAGTGAAAATGTGCATATCAGTCTCCCATAGATAAAATCAAAAGCAATCAGGAGAGTAAAATCCAATCACAGTTGGTCACTTTAGATGCATTCAAGACAAACACTGATACCAGATGTGAACTACAATCCTTCACCAGTGGATCTAGTTACAGATTGGATATCTGGATGCAAATCTTAACAGGGCCATGGTGTAAGACTCCGTGTGGAGGCTGCCAGTTTTCTCAGCACCACACTTGTTTACCACAATTACACAAATGGCTCAAAGTTAATATGGTAATGATTTATTGATTTTAAAATGCTACTCATCGCATCATTAGCAAACAAACAGAGAGGCAACAGACAGCGCTGAAACATGGAGGAGCAGCTTGACTTTCTGCCGACTCAGTGAGCGAGCACCGTCAGGTTCAGACCGCAGAGGAGGAGGACGATGAAACTATTTTACCAAAGCAGGAGGCAGCATGATTAACAGCTTCTGTATAAGTGCTTTTTCTCAACGAATCCAGCTTTTTAACACTTGTGCATCCATGGAACATTAATCAAGGTCTACCCTCTTCTCCAGAGCCCTACTTCACCCTAGGAGCTTTTCTTCTTCGAGGAGGAGGAGGAGGAGTGACTCTGCATTTATAGAGACTGGACAGCTGTGGATTTTTTTTTGTCTTTGTAACACCAAAAACACAAGAGAAAAAATGCAACCATAGTAACCAAGCCTTACTTCCTACGCTAAGAAACACATCATAAATTATTTTACTTGTGATGTTACATGGAACATTTAGAAAAACTCAGTTCATAAAAAGAATATGCACGGTGGTATTTCCCCACTGTGTGGAAGCAGATTCTGAAAGCTACCAGAGTGTGGGCAACGGCAGCAGCTGTGTCCTGCTCTTATTGGATTTGGGGAACTTTATACTCCTGCAGTCCCAGCTGACATTACCCAAAATAGTGCTGTGTTTGCCATACACATTGCTTAGTCCTCTTCCAACCAGTAAAAGTGAAATATACCATTGTCTGAACAAGCTGAGCAGCTAGGGAAACGTTAAAATAAAATAACAGTCTGATCTTACAATTTTCAGTAGCTTTGCAATGCACAACAACCAGACCCACTGTGGGAAAAATCAAATAGCACAATATTTTTGATGAAAAATCTTGATAGCAATATCGTGTTGTAGGGTTGACTATCGGTGCTTTCACAAAATATTTACACAGTGAGATATATGATAAATAATAACCATTACTGCTGATTTAATGACTGAGTGGGTAAAGGCAGATATTAAAAGCAACAACAGTCTCGTAGGTTAATTTAATTTTTTTAAATCGTTCGCTCATGTTAATGCACAACAATCAGATTGATGATCAAAACAACTCTAATACACATTCCAATTCAGAAAATTACATTACTTTACTATAATTCAGCCTTTAAAACCAGGAACAGACAACACTTACAATATTACATTATTCAAAATCTTCAATATCCATTCTTATTTGACAATATCAATATACTATCAATATATCATCCAGACCTACTGTCCACAAGAGGCCTTTTAAAAGTAAAAATTGAAAAAAGAAAATACATCCACAACTAAATATACAGAAATACATCCACACAAAATACAAAATATAGGTGTAGCTACTGCAGTACTAGGTCTTAAGAGACAGTGCTGCTTTTCTTTTAGCCATTATAGGACTAAATAGCTCCAATGCTTTATTTCTATATCTTCCAAATGAACCATTATCAACTGATGAGGGTGCTAACTGATTTTGCCAGAGACATGCAACTTCAGCCTCAGTTTTTTAGAGCGATACCATGTGTTCAGACATTAAGTGCAGATTTATGACCCCCTCTATAAGATTCTTGTTCTGAAAAGACTCAGTTGAAACATTAAAAAGTGAACGCCAGTTGTCTTATCAGTCATGATTGCTAGCAAGCAGCCTGTTTTTTTATATATGTGTCTGAAAACAGGAGCATATTGTTTCAAAGTTTTGTAAGAATTCTGAGTGGTAAGTTTGCCAGTGTTTTTGTAAACTAGATTTGTGCTGTGCAGGAACAGAAAAGGTGTGTCTAGCAACAGTAACTGACGGGGCTGGGCTTAGTGGCGAGCAAATTATTTGTGAGTTTAGGAACAAAATTCAACTTAAAATCACTGTAAGGATACATGTTTTATTAGCTATACTGTGCTTACTATTTAATATCATGTGTCTTGCTAATTTGCAAATAATTCCAGTGTAAAAATACAGTTATGTAGTTACGAAAATACAGAGTCTATTGTGCAATCTGCTTTTTTTTCTAAAGTCACAATTGGCTATGTTGTAGCTGGATTGTTGTGGGCAATGACGTGGTGTCATCCGAGGACAGACTGAGGAGGAGGAGAAGCAACAACAAAATAGGGATATTGTTCAAAATTAGCTGTCTTCCACTGGGGGACTGCAGCTTGTTGACACCGTGGAGGGATAATGGGACATTTCATCCCACTTAATCTGACCAGTGTTGCAATCTTTTCAGCAGCCCAGTCCATCATGAACAGCCTGACGTCGTGGCCAGCGATGGCCGGTGTCAAGGAGAGCTTAAGAGTAAGGGTTAAAGGTGCATCCTCCTTCTCTTATAAAGCGGTAGCCTCAGGGCCTTGTTCCATACAGGGGGGGGTTCAGCAGGTTGACAGCAGCGAGGCTAACCAGCAGCCGTGGGATTGGCAAGTCTCTGTTTGGCAAGCCCCTGCTGCTGCTGAGCAATGTGAGGGGGAAAAATGTGTTCAAAGGCGACCACATAGCCCAGAGGCCACAGGAAGAGAGACTGCCTGCAGTAACCTTCAGAGAGCTGGGACTAAATACACTGACTTGCAGCATGAAGGATGCAGGCTTTGCTATGCACGGGGAGTCTCAGCTTTAACAAGCAGAGCAGGGGCACTGGCATAAATGAGTTGTAGATGGGTAGAAGCCAGCAGGCATGACATTCTCTCCATTAAAAACTCATCTCTTATCCGCAGCCCAGATTGGAAATTAGGGCTTGGTGATACTGAACGGATTGGTACCTCAGTGGATTTGGGAGTTTGCGCTCCATGTGTAAATGAAAACGTTTTAGTGTGAAATAAGTTGCACATTCTCACGATGAACAAAAGAAAAGCAAAATGAGAGGTTATTTTCTTCTGCTGCTGAAGGCTGGTGGCAAATCACCTTAATCACAAAATCAACTTGCTGCATTTGGCACTTAAGCTACTCAAATTATTTCTGACAGCACGAAAGCAGTATCTAATTTTATGAAACATTAATGTCTATCCATAAATAACATCATAAGTTACTGATTTTTTTAAACTGTACTGAAAACAAATTAAATGAAGTCCTAAAATCGTGTCTGCATAATACATTTTTACTCTCCTGTTTCTTTTTACCTCAACAGTTATGATTGCTGCTTAGAATCAATCTGTGATCTATGAATTTAAACCTATTTGAATAAAAAGAGTGAGAGCAGAATAGGATATCGACTGAATAAGATCATTGTCAGTCCTTTTAAGAGGCAAATGTGTTGGCAGGGGGTGGAGGAGGAGAAACAGAGATGTGAAACATCTGCTGGAGACTGCAGGAAACACAGCTGCACACAGCGGCCTTTGTAAAACATGCAAACAAGCACACACACACACACACACACACAAATGGCAACTAATGCTACTGACATTGAGTCTAATAATAACAATAACCAAAATGCAAAACAGAAAAAGTTCTCTCTCGTGATGGGCTTAATTCAGAAAAACAAATCAGCGGTTTTGAGGCTGTGTGACGTGCACAAATGGATGTCTTTCAGCCACACCGTATGACTGTGCTCTCTGCTGGTAATAAGTACTTAACAAAGTGACCTGCTGGGGTATTGACCTGCTAATCATGGCACTTCAGTGGGGAACAGGCAACTATTAAGCAACATCAAAAGAACAGCTGGAGGCTATGAACCCAGCCCCCTCTTTTTAAATATGCATGTGTGAGCGAGCGCAGCCTTCTCCCTCACCTCCTGCAACTGTACCGGGTTCAAGTCTCCAGGTGAGGCAGTGTGATTTTAGGCCCTCACGCTTACTGTTATGAATTCTAACCAAAGCTGCTTTTAATGATGAATTTAGAAACTTATTATGCAGTTTAAATTAATGTTTATCCCCCTGGCTGGATTTCTGACTATAGGCAGCACAATGTGGAAGTTTGCTCCACTTCAGCACCCAAACTAATTGTCAAGACATCCCATGGCACCTTCAAGATTGTCTCTCATCATTAATTACTGTAAATGCAATAGACCTACCTTTCTAGCTTTTACTGTCCTGTAGCATGGAAGCTGCTATAATAAAATATATATCATGAACAACTTGTCCTATTTGATGTTCCGTAAGAGCTGCCGTGATAAAAAGTTAAAGGTTTATGGCTACATTTGCATGAAAGTGTGATTCATCCCTAGATTCATTCCTGCTGCCAATCACAAAGAAAACTATTGCAACCCTCTGCGTGGTTTACCCAGAAACACTGATGCGTTTGTTCCCACTGGACAATTTAGAAGACAATTTATGGAAATCTTACTGGTTCGCCGGGAAGTTTTGAAAGACAGACGCACATTAAATCAGCTCCTGTTCACACATGACAAAATTTGCCAGAGCATTTACTAATCAAACTATGCACATCTTCCAACTTCCAAAAGGCTGCTGACATTTGGAGCATCCTTCATCCCTGCAGCGGTGCAGCTGCAGACCATCACATAGCAGAGAGGTCACATGTTCCATCGCTACAACTGCTTCTGTGCCCACAGTCATTCGTCCTGTGTTAGAGCCTGATCCCCTACCTGCTCATCTAATTGTAAGCCACTCTGGGAAACATTGTCTGTTAAATGCCAAGAATGTAAATAGCATGTTTACTCACAGTCAGAGCTGCAGAACTGCGCTCTGTTATTGAAAGAAAAATCAACAAGTCTTCTACCCAACAACACATGACCCTTTCTATGCACTCAAACAGGTTGTTTGCGATCACATGACTCTTATGACACATATAATTCAGACAGAGGGCACAGGTGAAAAATCCATATTCTGTGTGAAGTGAATAGAGAGGAAAGTGATGACATAAAAGGGATGGATGAGGCTGCAGACAGTGGGTATTGTCAGAAAATTGAAACTCATGTTGGGTGTGATCCATCCAGAGCAAAGAAAAGTGACTTTTCCCACAACTTGACCGATATGCTCGGTATCGACATGACAGCAATACAAACCACCTCTTCCTCCAGAACTCCTAACATTACTTCTGTTAAACAGCAAGCCAATAAAAGCGTACAGAAATCTAGTAGATTATAACTTTTGGTGAGCAGTTGTGTCCAGGCCCATCGTCAGGGATGGGCTGGGGTCAAATGGTACCGATGGGGGGACCATGAAAAGGTCTATGGTTAACCCTTAAATGGGATCAAGTACAGCAGTTTATGTACTGACTTAAATCACTGACAATACAAGCTATATGTATTTACATCTGATACTAAATGGGCATGGCTGGAAAAGTGAGAGATGAAAGCCATATACTCTTTACACTATTTCAGTTCTTCACACAATTTGACCAAGATTGAATGAATAGGCCTAAATGAAGAAAAAAAAAATCTGTTCACTCCTCATTTGATTTTATGATTCAATACCTTGCATTAATTTCCTCAGTTAATGTTTGATTTTACTTGTCTCTACTCATTTATTGGAGGGCATTTTTTCAGCCCAGGACACACATGTGCCTACCTCTGCTCTTCAAAATAAGATGCATTCACACTGGCGCTATTTGGTCCACTTTATTCAAACCCTGGTCCGCTTCTACTGATAGTTCGGTTCGTTTGGAGTGGTGTGAACGCTCATTCAAACTCTGGTGCAGACCAAAAGAACGAACCCTGGTCTGCTTGAAAACTGAGGTTCTCAGTTCACTTGCAAGTGAACCCTGGTGAGGTTCGCTTACAGTGGGAAATGCAAACGGACTATCCAGTGAACGAAAGAGAGGAAGTGACATAGAGCGCAGTGCATTTTTGGAAGAAAAAAGAAAATAAAGCGAACAGCGTGAACCGGGAGGTGGAGAGGTAAAAAAAAAAAGAAAAAGTTCAAAGGGGATGGATTTCCATTTTCTGTCCTGGCCAATCGGTGAGCCAGGTTTTCTTCTTCCTCATGCTTTTTTTCTTCCTGGTCAGTGGTTGTTTCGGGCAATACCACCCCGAAACAAGCAGCTGTTGTAACTGCGTGACTTTGTTCAGGCAGTTTGGTCCACTTTAAAAAGTGCAGTGTGAACGTGAGCCGAACCAAATGAAGGTGTGAAATTTTTCAGCATTCCCTGCCCAATCGAACCGAGTCCCCAAGACTGTCCTGGTGTGAATGCGCCCTAAGAAAACAAGATCTTGTACATTCAAGTACAAGTAGATATAAAGTACATGTGGAAATATG
The DNA here is from genome assembly GCA_019142605.1 of Cephalopholis sonnerati. Lineage (NCBI taxonomy): Eukaryota > Metazoa > Chordata > Actinopteri > Perciformes > Serranidae > Cephalopholis > Cephalopholis sonnerati. The sequence continues at coordinate 13,071,846 of JAGQAX010000001.1, forward strand.
GTGTGTGGATGAGGAGCCTTTTAAAAATGTTGTCCACTCTATAGACGGATGCACCGTTGTGAGACTAAATGTTACTCTGTAACGGAAGCTAATTTTAGCTACTATTTTCTACCTATCAGGTCAACCGTTCCCAGATGTCAGGTGTAACGCTGTTACAGAAGTTTTGGTTGAAAACACAAAGAAGTTGTCACAGCACATCAAACTCGAGGTATGTTTAACGCTTTATCGTTGAAGTTTAAATTAGCTTATTGTGCTCCTCCAGACCGAAGACGGAGGTTTTTGATCCACATCTACTGCTGTTTCTTAGTGACTTTTTACGTGCGACTATTTCAGGATTTAAAGTGGCCTTTGTTTTCTCCCAGTGTGACTGATTTGAAATGCTGTAAACAACATAAATCATAGTCGTTTGTGCAGTGTTGGTAGTCCTTCCCTCCAGTTGCCTGCCCTCCATCTGGACAGCACACCAATGTCTGACGTCATATGCAAAGAAGCTACTGCTCTCAAAAACAATTTCTGTGCTCATCACTTCCTTATTAAAAATAATTCTTTGGCAAGAACATCAAAGGTCTTGCCCTCCTTGCCACTGGTTGTTTCTACAGTTGGTGATCTTGGTTTTTAGACTTACAAACTATGGCTGCTATTATCAGTCACTCTGGATGGCAGAGTCCCCTAAATGTTATATTTTTTAAGAGGTACAATTACAGGCCGACTACTTAACCCCTATAAGCTATCTGGCTGAGAATTGCTGTGATAAGTGTCTAAAATCTGATGTCTAATGAGGCCTGACTGCCCGCCTGGTTCCACTGAAGAGTCTGACTGTAAATCACAGATAAGGTTGTCTGAGTGGTTAATGTGTGAGCCTCTCTAGCCTTTGGAGACACACACACACACACACACACACACACACACGCACACACACACACACACACACACACACACACGTCTCTGACTTATCTCATTTCCTGTGTGCCTTCCTCACCTGCTAGTGATAGGGAACCAGTGGAAACCACTCAGACACTCACTCAGAAATGTCCCACACTCACACACATACACACACACCTCATATATAAAAGAATGCAGGTGCCATGATGGCAAACTGAAGACATTTTAGGATCATTTTAAAACTACTAAATGGTCATTATAAGAAAAAGGACAGCAGGAAATTGCCTGAGGCCAGGATGTATTCCTGGGTAAAAAATGGCTTTCTCTGTCAAACTCAAACTCAGAAATGTCTCTCACTTACACACATAGACACACACACACACACACTTAAATACCCACGTCACAATACCAGGAATTTAGTCAGTGACAATACCAAAGAAATTCCACATTTCTTGATATCCCATTTGATATCAAGTAAGAAACAAAAGCACAACAATAGATCCCATCTACTGAAACATACACTTAAAAACATTTAAATTGAAATAAATGTATTATTATTACATGCTGATCTGCCTGAAATGCAAATTACTAGCCTCGTGTGGCTCATGGGATTTTGTGAGCAAGGAAACATCAACATATAGCCTACAGTATAATAACATATTCTCCTCCATCATTGTTGTTGCTCAGCACTTGTACATGTCAGATGTGACAGTTGGTCTTTGCGGTAGGCCATTTGTCCCGCCCCTCCTCCACTGTGATTGGATGGCTGGGTAAAAAATGACAGTGACGGTGACCTTAAGTTTAACATTTTTCAACTCTTGGAAACCAGAAAAAAACTGCCAGACATGCAGCACTCAGTGCAGAAAAAATGCTCAGCATTTTGTCACATTGTAGCAAAGTGTTAATATGAAGGGCTCCAATTGCAAAGAATTATCAGAATTCACTGGCACTGAGAAAAACACTTTAGTTTTCAATGAGTTTAGGCAGAGCTGTTGCTGCAGCTGGACTTGTCGCCGTCCTCTACATGTTATTGTTTTCCTTACTGGTGGGCGTCCCTCTTCTTTCGGCATTTAACAACAGACTAGAACACTTGTAGGCATAAATGTTGCCCCGCCAGGTCCAGAAGAATTGTATCTCTGTTACCTGTGGCACCTACGGTACTGAAGAAAAACGAGTACCATTATGCTTTCAGAATATTGGCATCGACGTGTTACCTTATTATCTGTTCTAATGACATCCCTACACCTAATGTAGAAGGAGAAGAGGAAGATATACTTGAAAATCCTCAAGGGGATATTCAATTTTTTTCACTCTATTGTCATATACACACAGGCCGAAATACACACGTATGCACAAACAGGACCGACACATGCATTAAATGGGGGGATGTCAGAGTGAGGGGGCTGCCCATGGACAGGCATTCCAAGCAATTGGGGGTTTGGTGCCTTGCTCAGGGGCACCTTTGCAGTGCGCCTCTCCAGCTACCAGTCCACACTCCATGTTTGGCTTGGACGGGGACTTGAGCTGGCAACCCGCTGGTTCTCAACTTTAGTCTCTATGGACTGAGCTACTGCCACCCCAGTGTATCAAAGAATGCAAGTGCCTTGATGGCAAACTGAAGACATTTCAGGATAATGTTAACGCTACCAGTAAGTCTATAGAGGACAAATTCAGAACATTAAGAAGTTAGGCTGACAAAGCAAGCCTGTTTGTAATCTAACAGGAATTCAGACTTATGAATGAGTCATAAATGGTCATTATAAGAAAAAGGACAACATGAAATTGTTGGAGGCTATGATGATATATTCCTGGGAAAAAATGGCTTGTTCTAACCGACTGAAGGGGGCAATCAGGCATCTTGGGGCATTATTGACAAGTTAGAGTAAGAGGGATCATGAGATTGACCGCTTGTTAGGGGCACAGAGTGCAAAAAGCTGCTCAGTATAATAACCTGCAATAACAACCAGGAATATAAGCCACAAAGCAAAGCTTTCAGTTTATAAGATGACCAGCTTTGGGAAGAGACAAAAAATAAGATGGGACAGTTGAAGCTGCCGAGATAACGTCTGCAGGGTTATTGCCACATTCTGCAGGGCACGGTGGGTAGGTCACCAATCACAGAGGACCTCAGCAACAAGCTGCACCCATACTCTACCTGAACCACCTTATCTTGCTCAAAGGCTGCACCCTGATTTAGACTGAAGCCATTCTGGAAAAACATTCTCTCCCAGTTGACCAGGGAGAGTTTGGAGATCCCCAACATTTGGGGTAAGTTGGCAGAGGATGTCAGAGTTAACATGCAACCCAGATCTAGGTAAGTGCTTACAACATGGATGGTTTGATACATGGTATTAATTAAAAATAAATAAAACTTTGAATAATTATAATCAGCTGCACATCTGAGCCTAATCTCACCATTCATATTCACACGGAGCTTGGAAAGTTGGTTGAAGCTTGAGAAACTTATCCACAGAGGCTCTGTTCTTGCTAAGTTATTTAGGTAATAAACTGCCTGGAAACCTTGTTTCTGCATGGTGAAGACCTTTTACTTCTTTGTCCAACATCCTATAGACCAGTGGACCTTGGTTCCTGGACTAAAGCAACTCTACAGTACAACATGTACTTTTACACACAGAGACAGTCTGCATAATTAAACCATTTCAGCTCACAATTAACAAGAACATCCAGGAATCAAGAGGTCAGACGTCCTCTTCACAGAAGGCACCAAGCTCTTTGCTGTAATTACCCGCTCATGTATTGATTTGGACAAATGGCACAAGTCCAGTTAAACTAGGCCTCAATTTGTCCTTTTCAGAATAACTGTTTAAGTTCCAAGGCCCTTAACTGTATCATTACCTATTCTTTGATCAAACTGTGAGCACTGCTGTATGCTCCTTTCACCCAAAGTCTGAGCCAAGACAAAGCCAGTGTAGCTTTGACAATATAGATGTTCTTTTTAGATTGATGGGGAAAAAATCACATGGATGAGTGGAGCAAGACAATAACAAATTGAAGCTTGCTTGGAGAAAAAGATAGGAGATGTGATATGGTGAACAGTTTCATGTCGTCATGTTGGTATCCTTGTCATGTTAGTCATTTCCTAATAAATTACCTGTTCCTATTTCATGCCATTGACAGCATGTAAAACATGACCACTAAACACACAACAGAGGACAGTGAACAGAGTGCAAACGGTTATAAATATTTGCCAGTCAGCAAACATTAAATAGCCAGTGTATTTGCATGCAGTCTGATGCTGTATACTCCACTATCTGCCTCTGAACATCCACACACTTGTTTTCACTTATTCCAGTTAATTAGACCTGCTCTCAGGTTGGAGTCAGGCAGAGCTATTCAATGAACTACATGAGGTCATCCAGCTCCATATACAGTACTTACAAGGATGATAATGGTGTCACTTGTTCCGCCCTTACAGGTGCAACCAACGCCACAGTCTGCACTCGCATACAGTATTGCAGTCCTTAATGAAGAACAATAAAAAACACCAGTGGGTGGACAAACAGAGTGTGAATAGTGATACTTACATATAGTGGAGCTTGCTGTGGATTGAGTTTCATGTCCCTGGACACTGTAAAGACAAAAACAAAAGAGAGGTTATAGCTTTGCTGCATGTTAAAATACTGTAAATGTTAACAAGATCATGTGTTAAGGCAGTGTAACATGATGTTAACACCACATTAACGGAACAGTTCACCCCCAAAACAAAAATACATATTTTTATTCCTGTGTTGTGCTTTTAAGCAGTCCAGATTGTTATAGTGTGAGTTGCCGATTGATGGAGATATTGGCCGTAGAGGTGTCTCCCTTTTCTCGAATATAATGGAACTAGATGGCACTCTGCTTGTAGTGCTCGAAGGGCCAAAATAGAACATCTGAAAAGCTCAACAACACTGTCTTTTTCCAGAAATCATTACTTAGTTATTCAAGATAATCCATAGACCTTGTTGTGAGCAGTTTCATGCAGCAACTATTTTATTTTACACCCGCCAACCGTATCACTGTGCAGATGGAAGCATGCAACTACTCATTGATGAGAGGTTCATGCACATGACAGCGTGAGATGTAAACATTATTGACAACCTCCTTGGCCAAGCTGTTATGTTAGCTAGCACAGTGGTGCTAGTTGAGCTAGCAGTAGATGCACACTTCCTTCTGTGTGGTGATTCGGGTGGTGGGCATATTTCGGTGAAATAAAATACTTCCTACATGAAACTGCTCACAACAAGGTCTGTGGATTATCTTGAGTAACCATACCTGGCGCTATGGGCACCAAAGCCAAATGTCATCTAGTCCCATTATATTGTAGAGAAGGCAGACATTTCTACGGTCAATATACAATACTCAGCAACTCAGTCCATAACAATCTAGACTGATAAAAAAGCACTTCAAGTCTGAGAGTAAAATCTTAGTCTATTATTCACTCTCTCAGTAGCTGTTTGAAATGTGGAAAAACATAAAATGAGCCAGAATTTTGCTGAAATAAAACCCTGCAAACACTTGACATCAGAGTTTTTTTTCACAAAATGCATGTATATCAGCTCTAGCAGCATCAGAACATTGTTGCTGACAAGGTGACAGTTAAGCTTGACCCTGGCAGTAGTCCCAACACTCTGTGGGAGGTTAATAGTGCATGAGTACAGAACAGACACACACTGAATCACACGCGGGAAAACACACACTCATCATCCAACCAAAACTGCCAAGTCTCTATTTGTGCTTGTTTATTCAAAGACAGCCGCGGCAATGATGACAAACTGTTTGTGCGCTCCTGCCTCCTCCGATTGCCCATTAGTTGTTCACCAAGCAAACAGCAAAAAGGAGGTTTAGCACCAAAACACACTTCTCTGCCTCTTCTACATGGGTTTATGCCGGGAGGATCAGTTAGCAGGATTTACCGGCTCATGTTCACGTTTGATTCCCTACTCCCAGTCTGGGACGCAGGCCTCAAAGCTGTTTTCTGGGCACAAGGTCAGAAGCGGTGGGTGTGTAATTACATCCAAAAAAACATATTACAGCTGTAGACTTGAGAACGAATGGATTGGAAACCTTTTTGTTGAACTTTCTTTTAGAGATATTGGACTGCTTGCATTCATCAATGAGTCAAGGGACTGGTCGGCTTTGAGATCCTGTGTTCTCCTCAGTTATTTGGAAAGACAATTTTCTTTTGTCCGCCATTCCCTGGCACTAAAACAAGTCCTTGCTGCTGGCCTCAGTGGTCAGCAGTGCATTAATCACATGAACCCCACAGCGGGGGAGGCGGCGACAAAAGGCCAGGACCTAATGAGTTCAGCAGAAAACACCAAAAGAGTCAATGCTGGACTCGACGGAGCGCGGCGAGGCCAATTCACTTTCTGCAACCAAATCCAAACATTTTTCTTCTTTTCTGCTAAATAAATAGGTTCGAGCTAGAATTAGGCGCATCAGGTAAGGGGATAATCAGTAGCTCTAATAATACTCTGGAGTCTAATCCTCTTGCCTTAAGTGCACTGGGCCAGGGACCAGCTTCTTCACCACATGCATGACTTTGACTGATAAGACTCTCACATAATGTCCCCAACAGGCTCACTGGTTCTTTTATATATGGATATTTGGACATTTTTCATCTGCTGGTGCTCTCCTTGCAACTATTCCAGGGCACATAAGCAGGCATGGGTTAATGTCTTACTCAAGAGTGCTTCAAGCAGGCAGATTGACATCACTGTTGGCAAACATTTCATTTTACGTGACACCTTATTGACCACCAGGCGGCCCACGACATTGCACAATAAGAAAATATTTGGTAGGCACGTTGCTACAGTCAAAGTTTTCACTGTTGAGAACAAAGTTGATAACATTTTTCCACCAAGGGAAGGTTTCCTTGACCTTTTTTCAGCTCCACCCTGCTTTACATTCTCTGCACATTCACACCTGACAGCTGAACACAACAGCTCAGTCTGCCACTGCAATGGCCACTTCTTTGCAGTTGTTAAGGGAGAGGAAAGCCCTGTGTGATACCCTGATTTTCCCACCCACCCAGGAAAGGCTTTTGTCTGCGATTTTTATGTATCTATTAGATTTTGTTTGGCTACATTTGCAGTTTCAGCTTCATCTATTACACATTCAGTGTTAGGGAGACTTAGACTGGGGCGGTTCTACCAAAATTTGTACCCATTTGATGTCAGTGTGACATAAGAATACCTTTACAGAGACACTGACATCAGTTAAATAGAGGCAGGTGCCAGGGTGAGTATTTCTCTGCTGTGTAACTTTATTTCAGAAATGTCATTTGAATCAGAATAAGTGGCATGACAGGTCATCTGATCTGACAGTGAGTCAGTACATTAAACAGTAGACACAGGGTTTAATTCTCACCATTACAGCTTGCAACTGTGACATGTCAAACAGCTTATATTTTACATTTTAGGATTCTAGCTGACAGGAAGAATTACAATAAGTGTGCAGGTGGAACTTCAGTATCATAGTGAAACACACTTCAGCCAGGAACACATAAGCTAACATGACCTTTAACCACTGGCTTTTTCAAAACAAGCCACCTGCTCTCTGACCACTGGGTCACGATGCAACTGTCCGCCTGATTCCCTACTTTGGTCTCTACTGTTTCTGAGGGTTTTTTGTTTTTGTTTTCAAATATGTTGCAGAGATGGAAGTTATATTAAGCACAAAGGAAGCTGATTCAGTATACTGCATCATCACAGGATGTAACTGCTCCACTGCTTGCTGCGGATTCATAGAGAGGCCTGTAACATTACCACATACTTTCAAAACTTCCAATTTAGTGTGGCTGTAAGGCTACACTAAGTAGCCAGTCTAAAGCACAGACTGTGGGTGCATTCTGATCGCACAATCACATCATCTTTTTGTTTTGTTTTTTTTTTTTTACTTTTAGTAGGTACTGCAGCTGACCTTATACAGCATGTACTGCTGCATGCAGTATGCACACAATTGGGACACACTATTTCTTCATAACATTACGACCTGAACTTTGACCCTCTTACTCATGTATCCATTACCATAGAGATAAAACAAAATGCCGTTCACTGAGCTCAACCCAAACAGCTCTGGTGCTGTTATTTTTCAATATGTAATAAATGCTTACATTGAGGATTCTAACATATTATTTTCACAATAATAAAATCACATAGGCTATACATTTTTCTGTCATTGTTATTTAATACGTATGCCCTTTTGTTTTTGGTTACATTTACGATTATTTTAGTACATTTAACAGTTGATATTCTTGTTATTTATAATGGTGGTCAGTCACCTGAAGACAGTAATCCATCATTGTGACGTGTGACAGTCGATGGGATGTATCTTTTGCTGGGCAGAGGATTGTGGGTCAGAATAGCTAGAAAAGCATGCTAGCTTGCGTACTGAAAAATCGGACCATATGTAGTGGAATATGATGGCATTTTTGGCATACTACATTTGACATACTACATATTGGGACAAACTAAATCTTTTCCTGGCATACTATATAGTATGGTAGGATGGGTATTGGAACACACAGCGGATATAAAGATGGACGACATGACAGCTCACTGTAAGGGACAGCAATGGAAGCCAAAACATCTTGATTGCACCCTGGTGCCTGGCTGCAGTATAGGTCAAAAACCTCGCCCCCTCTGTGTTAGCGGATGGGACATGGTCCAAAGTAAGAAACCAAAGGAGCCTAGACTTCAGTAATTTGTTCTCAAAGATGGTTTCTGTTATTTGGTAGTTCCTATCATGCTGATTTATGTTAGAAAACAGGGGTGTGGCATCATGAATGACAGCTGTGTGTGTCAATCTGTGTACTTGCTATTAAGTTGGGCCAATGGCATTGAAGTGGGCAGACATATGGGTGGGGTCTTGATTCCAGGATTAAAAAGAGATCAGTGGCATGATCACTACTGTGTAGACTCTGGCTCCAAATCACATCACCAGCTCAAGATGGCTGCAGCCCTATCTGGGATATTTTAACTTGTGGAGAGGAGACACGTTGTCCATCTTTATATACAGTCTGTGGTCTAAAGTAGCAAACATGTCCTGCCATCAGAGGAGGAAGCTGTGGGCCTGTGTAATCAAGCTTAAATATAGTTGGAAGGGTCCCATTATGGTCTACATCAGAGCTGTTTCTGTTAAGAGTAAAGTTGTACAGGAAATACTAATGCTCAGGGGACAATTCACAAACTACTATTTTAGGCTATAGTCTTTGTCTTTTTGTCTGTAGTGCAATTTAAAACTGCAGGACCTTCAGATGCATTGGTTGTTGACATAACGCTAATAATGCTTTCAATAAAAAAATAATTTTTTAACATCAGTATACTGAAAGACTCTAAAACACACTCAGAGAAACACAGCAGTGCCAAGCTGATGTGAGTAATAAAGTACTTCAGGCTAACATGTTCACAAATAATTGCTTTAAGTCAGCTTTCTTCAGCAGCCCTATTTAGCTGTTTTGTGCTAAACAGCTAGTGTGCATTCAGCTCGACTGAGCTTGTTTGCTGCAACCGTCTGCCAACTGTTTTATATAGGGGGTTGATGAGAGAGGTGGGATTTAACCAAACAATAAATCAAACCAAAGTAAAACAATGAGCTAAAAAAGGCTACAAGCTGTGTGGAGCCACAGAGTTTGGGTGTTAATTCTCTGTGTTCATCACTACAAGAGACTCTTTCACAAGACAAGGAGTCATTTGATTCAACGATAACATCAAAAATATCCTTTAATGCAGGTTTGATATCTGTTCAGCAGACTGCCTGGAATCTATTTTCAACGGTTGACCCCCATGGTTGCACAGTACATAGGGTGTGACAAATAGTTCCTCTTGGGCAGCAGCAATCATTCAGAAAGTACCCAAGGGACTTCTAAAATAGGTACATCTGTAGGTCATTTCTAACTACAACTCCTGGAAACTACAGAAATGACAAGACTCAATACACTGATATCTGTGTCACAGAAAGCTAAAGAGCTTTTCTCAGAGGTACACAAGTTCCAGGCAATTTACTGCAACAAGATATTTTGGTGCTGTGGATAATACCTGGACTTATGGGTCAAGTTACAGTGTACATGTCAGGTAATGTCTGCTACAATGGTGGAGAAACCAACATTTCTACTTATATTTTTCTCAAGTGATAGACATAACACAATATCTTACAATTACACGGTTGTTCTTAAAGCCAGAGTTAAGAGAAACTACAACAAGGCAAATATTTAAGGCTCCATTTTTCTGTTAACTTAAGAGGGGAATGGGCCTGAGTGAAACTAATGTTTTTAGTGAAACCCATTATCCTCACACAATAATTGACACAGTCTGCACCAAATCACAGCATCAAACATAGATTCCTTTTATTTGCAAACTGTTCTCTTCAAACAAGAAAGGTAAATAAAAACCCGTGCTTTGTCCATATACTTTGAGAGAAGGCCCTGTATCCAAACCAAACTCTGTTTCCTTTTCTGGTAACAGAAGAACCTTGAGAAATGACATCCCCTAAGCTCACCCTACGGCCACCCGACACCTGCTTATAGAGATTACACAACCCATTAACTCCATCTAAAACACTGGGTGCAGCCAGCCTTCAGCCGAGCTCCTTAAGAGTCTCCATTATGGCAGAAACTGCCTTTGAACTGCTGTTAGAACTGAATTTTCTTCCTCTGCAGCAGGATGGCCACAAAGAAGCAGCCACGTTCAAGTGCACACCCGTCACAAATGAGCCAATAAATCAAGAGACAAAAGCCCCTCAATGCAGGGATAGGAGCGGCGATACGCCGAGTCAGGGTTGTGAATGGACCTGTTATGGCTTCTGCAGGTCCCCTGGCTATCAAAATAAGCCATGATAGCCATGTGACTGCAGCGTGAATGAGAGGATGAACAGGATTAGCTTCACAACTCATTAATCGGACTACATCCTTCCCAATCAACAGCCGAGAATTCCCAAACACAACCACATGCACAGGAAAGACTAAAACTACTGTGCATTACCTAATATAAAAACTTGTTTTGCAGCTTCGTCGCTGAATGTGTTGTTTTTGTCTGTGACAAGGTCTCTCTTGGGGGGAGAGATACTTGCTCTCAGTGGGACTCACCAGCTTGCCATCACACATGATTCAATAATCCTTACTGGATAGAGGTGCATCCAATGACGTTTAATGTCACAGTCAAGTAAACACCACTTTGGGTCCAATATAAGCCACAGGAACAGCTTCACTGACTCTAGTCACTGGGATAAGGTGTCTTTTTGGATGACATGATAGTATTCTGACAAAACTTAAAGGTGCCCTCTAGAGCTTTTTTTTCTCCCCTAACAAATGTATTGCCATTGTTTTCATTTATGTTTACAAGCTTGCAGTACTTTCTTTCCTGTCTTTGCTAGCACAATGCTGCATATCTTGGTTTGCTACCACCAACTGTGTATCAGTTGAAAAAATGCAAAACTATTGGTAGAAATGTGTACTGCATCACGCATGTGCATCTTCATGCACGAGCTGAACAAACAGCTCCATAGCACTACTTTGAGTCTACAGGGAACCTTTAAGATGGTGATTTACACTTTTCAGAATCAGAAATACATCAACGTTTCTATTGATTAAGTGAACCAAGGCTTTTAGAAAAACAAACATTGATGTACTCATGCTTGGAAACCATAGTATAACAAATCTAATGCAAATTTATGTAAATATTCAGGGGTTTTTTCATACGTTGCATGCCTGTATTTCTACTACACGTGTCTTTGGCATCATCCTCTAAAAGCATGTAATCATCTTACAAGGTAACCTTTTTAAAAATCCTCCAGATCAAAGATAATTTACTATCGGATCACTTTAAACATGCAAGAGAACAATGAATTGAAGGTAAGAGCAGTAAACAGTGGGTAGATCAGAGGCCCGTGATGGCATCAACATAATCCTGACTGTCAGCACCACTCCCTCTGAGACTTCCTGTAGGAACACCTCTGTCCTCCTGTCCAAAGGCCACGTCTCTTTAAACTACTAAAACAAATGCACGTGCTAAGTGCAGGTCAGGGTTTTTCCGTTGCTGGGAGACCATAAAGTATTTCACCATCAAAACACTACAGGAATTAAAAGCAGTATGATTTTGAGCATGACCCAAAAGTGTTAACCAAACTCCACCCGGCAACCACCCATGAGCTACGTGCCCAGTTGCAGCATAGCATAGAGTTTTTAGTGATTTACAGGGGTCATTATCACGCCTGTGGTGGATGGCGGCCTACTTATCTTATCCACAAAATGGCATCAATATTGGGAAATTAAGTCCACAATGGCTGTAATCAGCACTGTGTCGCAGTGTACTTGCTGCCCTCACCTTGAAATCAATATGATATTTTGTTAATATACATTTTTAACCAACTAAGCTCTCGGGCCTTTCCTGCAAATCAGAGTCGGCAGTCGTGAGTTTAGAGGAGTGAAAACCACCCGATTCTGGATAAGGTAGGGAAAATGAACACCACCTCACCAACTGCCTTTGAGCAATGCACATAATGTGACTGTACTGATCAATTCCAAGGTTTATATCTTAACATCTGTTTCTAAAAAAAGCACAGGGGCTCAGCAATCCTTTCCTGGTTAAAGTGGAAGCTAGTAACTGCCCAGATTTATATAATATAGAATTCAGTGCAGTTACTTTAAATTAAAACAGGTCACATTGTTTGAAGTCAACATACATAACAGGCAATGTACAACTTTACATCAGTGTTTTATCACCTCAGAGCTTCATACTGCAATCTTTCTGGGTCAAAAACCTCCCACTGGCCATTAATTAACCTCAAGAATGCCAATGCCGATCCATGCTATGGGGACAATAGTTACCTGGGGCTGCTTCTTCATGAAGCTTTTTGAATTAGGTTGTGCATAGAGAGCTGCAGTCAAGGACATGGAGACACCTGTAAAAAGGGACAGAAGCCCAATTTAGACCAGAGTTGTCATCCAACACCAGGGCTCCATGATGACAACAGAGACAGGACCTAAGTCTCAGAGACAGGCAGGACTAAGTTTGTACCTCACCTATGCAGGCATACCCACTCTAAAACTTGACAAGGACAACCTGGCCTGAATACCTTATTCTTTCTGTGTGTTTTGGTCTATTTTTTCCAAAGATACGTGAATCTGACAAACATACAAAACATCACCAACAGGCATCTTTGTCTCAACATAAGGAATTGTTTTCCATTTGTCAGCAATAACACTAAGAGTCTTTGACAAACAAGGTTTAGGGGTTCAATACCCAGTTGGGCATCTTGCTTTAGATGTAAGGCCTCATGGTGCAGTAAGGAGCTTTGGATAAAAACCTCCACCAAATGGCAGATAGAGAGTGCCAGGGAGAGCTTTCAGGGTGATTTAAGCCTGGTGAGAGACAGAGTTCATATGAACTGTCCAACAGTTCATTCTTAACTCCTCTTAACTTCCCTTTCTTCTTGTATTATCAACCTGTCTTATCCATGTCATTCTCTTTTTGTTAGATTTGGATATGGACTTCAAATCAAATTTTACATTTTTGCTGAAAGACTAAATGAGACTAGACATTTTTTGGCTGAAAGGTTTGTTTGCCTTTTCTGTCCAAACAAGAGTTTCATTCCAAACATGAACAACGTCTGACTCATAATGCAAGGCTTCTAAGACTCTCGACAACCATAACATTCAAATTCATGAAGAATTCACAGGTACATTTTCGTAAGCAGCTAGTTTCCAAAGTGGATAAATAACATTTAAAATCACAGCCTTCAAATGTGTCACACTGAGCGAGGATTATGACGCTGTGTGGCTCAGCTGGGTTTGATGTTTAACTCAGACGTTTGTTTAACCTCTCACGCTTTCTCCCCTGGTTAACCACTAGTTACTGGCCTACCACTACAACGTGTCACATACTGACTAAAATCCCCTCCAGCACAAAACCCCAGAGAGAGCAAAGTGCGCCTGCTCTGTGTTGAACCCTTGTGTGATTCTTTTTACGGTTCACTATCAGCCCTGCTCTTCTGGGGAACGGCTAAATTAGTCAGGGCTACATCACCTCCTCAGCAACGCCACCACAGCAACTTGGACACACAATGTTGACTACTATTTAGATAGTCACGGCTGTTTGATTTAATCAAACCTAGCTATTGTCTCCATGGACAGATATGAGGCCATCGTGGTGATGTGACCTCACCCTGCCACACAAAAGCTGCCTCTGTGCAGAGACTGCACACAAACGCTGGCTGACAACACAAGGCCGGGGGATGAAAGGTCTCCTCAGTGTTTGGTGACAGTTATTACCCTCTCCACTGAAACCAAATACCTGTGGGCCCAGATAGCATTATCTTATTGTGAGGCACACTGGGGGCTGGCCTGTAATCAGGGCCTGGGCCTTGATCAGTACTCCTCCCCAGGTTTGATGCCACCCCCTCCCCTCTCCTTCCACACCATGAAGCCATGAGGTGCTTTGTGGACATTTTTATAGGAATGGTTCAATCTGCTTGCAATCTGGAAATCTGCTTAATCACTTTTATGCCAAGACTTATACTGACAACTCTGTATGGTTAATATGAAGCTAGCAGCCAGGTCACATAGGGGGAAACAGCTGCCCTGGCACTATCCAAAGAACCTCTAAAGCTCACTAAGATCTTGTATTGTCTTTGTTTAATCAGGACAAAAACCAATGTGTCGATTGACAATTTGAAGTTTTATGGTGGGGAGTTACGTGCAAAACGATTTCCTTGTGGGGACCTGCTGCCAGGCAACCAGGAAGTCACTGATCCCAGCCAAGACAGTGTCTGATACACAACCAACCTCAAACCCGGGGAATGTCATTTTTGTATAGACATAAACAAACAAGATATAATATGCTAATTAGTAAGCCAGGCTAGCTGTTTCCCTCTGTTTCCAGACTTAATGCTAAGTTAAGCTAGCTGGCTGCTGGTGGTAGCTGCATACTTATCATAAACCGTTTTCCACCTAAATCAGCGCATGTATGAAGGGTTTTTTACGTGGATTCCCATTGCTAGAAGACAAGTATGCCTTTCTGTTTTTTTCTGGTATTACGTTCAACATCACAGACACGTGGGAAAATAGGGTCAGTTAACAGTAGAAAGCAGCATGGAGGTTAGTGAAAATGTTATGGTGTTTACTTCTTTTCATATTTTTAAGATTCTTTCAAATTCAGTGTCACCTAATTTGAATTGGACTGAATTTGTGACTGTGAAATTACCAGTGGAGGACATGTTTCATAGCAAGCCACATCATTCAATCACACCTGAAAAGGTGCGTGAATGCCGACTGTAACCTTTCCCACTAAGGTCATAAGCCAGATGTTAAAGGGTTTTTTTCCAGTGGAAAAGGGGGTATATAGACATGTGAGTGTGATCAATCCTCTTGACTTACTCTTAGAAAGAAAAGGAAAAAAGAGATTTCCTAAAATGTCAAACTTGTCCTTTAAGCAAATAAGAGTGCTGCTGCTACCTTTTTAAGCATGGTGACCCCTTCAGAAAGAACAGGCATGGGCCAATGTTTAGAGTGATATTTGAAGGGTGTAATGGCTTTCTGATACACTGAAAAATTCAACATGGCCCTGAACCTACAAAAAGATAAATATGCTGTATACCTTTGCCTGTGTGTAAACGTTCAACACATTACAAAATCAACAGGGCAATTTCTGTTACTTGAATTCAGCTGCACTTGGCAATCCAATTTCTCGCAGGATCCTGATGGGTGATAGCTGGGTGAGCGATGTGGATTTCAACTTATTTACAGAGGCAGACACTAGTGCGAAATCTCTCAAAATGATCAATACGACATTGCACCGTCAACTTGCTGCACTTACTCATTGAACCGTGGTGTGTGAAATAACAAACTGATGTTGAAAAGAAGACAAAATAGGGGCTGGGGAGCAAAGAACACACACAGAAAGACAGGGATATATCAGAGTTTGAGAAAAGGAAAGTGGCTGTTAGTCCCATTTGAGAGGTAAGAGGTTTAGCCTGGAGAATCCTGAGCAAAGCAAACCTCAGTCTCACAGCAGGCCTGATCAGATTAACATTACCTCCACTGCAGGAATGGCTGATGTGTATTGTTAGGTCATTTCAATTCACAAACCAAACAACATGTGTGATAAAAGCATGTACATCTCGAGCTTTTATCATGACCTCATAGTGACTATTTAGTTAGTAATATCATCTTACTACAAGAAGGCTCTGGGTTAGAACCTCAGCTCCAAGTTTGGTCAATCAGAAACTCTAAATTGCCCACAAAAATGTGTGTGTGTTTGTGTGTTTGTGTGTTTACCCGGTGATAAACTGGTGACCTCTCTAGGGTCTTTCCAACATCTAACCCCACAACCAGATGACACAATTCAACCCACTCTCTGTTTCTTTCGAAATTGTTAAAAAATGGCCAAAGAAGTGTGAAACTAAAACCACTGCAGTGGTTTTGGGAACTGAATTGCCAGTTTTGTGCCTGAGTTGCTCACTTCCCCCACTGATTGCCGGTCTATGTAACAAGCGTCAGCCCACAGGAACGCTCAACTTCTCCAACAGGAAATGTATAAAAGAATGGACTTCTAACTGAGACTACTTGTGATCTAACTGTGCTGAAGAAGCCCACCTCCAGAAGTAACTGCTGGTTGTTGAAGAACATCAACTCAAGTATTAGATCAAACTGCAAAATACTGTCTCATCATTTAGGCACTAATAACACGTGATCCGCATATTGTAAAGGGGAACTCCACCAATTTTACCCTTGAAGGTCAGTGTACTTGTCACAAGGAGTACAACACAGCCTGTGAAAACAGTTGTATGACATCTTTTGTGGCTCTGATGGAACTTCCTACAATCTGAGAAAGTTACCCTAATGATGTCAGCATTTAATGAAGTATCCAATTAAAAACAAGAGTTGTGTAGTTTATCTCAGTGTGGCATTACAGCAATTATGATTTTACATTTTCACAAAATGTGACAATACCGAATTACCTACATTCAGGCCCTTTTATCTTATACTTAGCATGCTGGTTACATGCCACCAATCACAGCCTTTGAATGCACAACAAACCAAGTGACCAACAAGAAAAGAAAAAAAAACAGAAAAACACAGGCCACCTTAAAAAAAACCGTGAACAAGGTGTAACAAACCCAAAACTTCAACAATCTAGGTGTCTCAACGAGACAGCTTTAATTCATCTTTTTTTTTTAACTTGAGGAACTTTTGTGTTGAACTATGAGAAAAAAAATGTAATAAAAATATTTTTAATTTAAATGAGTAAAGCCACCATTTTCCATCCTTTCAGAAATATTATCAGGTATTTCATAATAACCTAACAAATAGTTTTATGTAACCTAGTAGGTATTAATTCATAGCCTTCACAAACAAACAACTGGCTCTTGATTAAATGTTTGTGCAGAAATGAAATGTTAATTTCCCATAAGCAGAGCACACTCAACTTAATTTAACAGCAGACTCTTTGGTCACAAATGTTGTTATCAAAACCATTAAGCGTTATCACGAGGCAGACGTTGCTAGGCACAGAAGGTGCATCACAGTCAATCTTTGCCCTGGGGAATATTATCAAAACACAAACAAGGAAGAAAACCTTCAGAATCAGTGTGTAACTTCATCTATAATAATGCTTTGCTTTAGTTGACATCACCACCTATAACCTAAGAGTTGCTTGTTAAATTGTTCATCTGTCACCTCAAACTGCTGAGCAACTTTAAAAGCAGTACATAAATGCATCAATGGCAACCTTACCCGCAGTGTATTTGATGATGACGGCTGCGAGCAGACTTCTTTAGGTGCACATTAAATTCATTTTAAGTCCATCAGAGAGAGCAGGTGTGTTTATACTAGGCAGGTATCCCGAGTAGCGGGCATGCAAGCTCTCACCACACTGATTACACTGAGCTAAATATGGCTTTGTGCTAACACAGACAGTAGGCAGATCAAAGCCCTGATGTCAGAGCGGAGAGGCGGAGCCTTCAGGCCACAGGTCAGGTGTCTGCTGCAACTGCAATGGTGGAACTACTGCTATCTTGCCTCTGCCTTGTAGACATATCCCTAATAAAAGTGTTGCAGTTTGGAGCATGTGCCAATACACACTTATCTGTCTCCTATCTCTCTGTCAATCAGACCAAATAATCAGCAGTGGTGAGAGTGCTATGCTAGGAGAACATACAGAGAGGGGTTCAAGGCCGTGTTTTGGTGTTGGTGGAAAAATCCATTAAACAGCATGGTCAACAGCTGCTCAACCTCAACCATTTAATTATAGTGAGACTCTGAGATACATTACATATTGGTCATGATTTTCATGTTTTTCTGAAAAAGTACCAGACAAGCAAAAAAGGGCCAGTGGTGGAAAAATATGCATATCATTTACTTAGGTAAGAGTAGCAATGCTACACTACAAAAACACATCCATAATCATCACTGTTAAAGCTGCAACCTTTACTCGATCACTCAATTAAACCCTTGACAGAAAACTGATCTGCAACAATTCTGATAATCAGTAAATTACGTCAATTAAAAAACTTAAATGGTTTCAAGTTTCTTAGACGTTAGACTTTGCTGCCTTTATTTGTCTCAGACGATTGTAAAATTAATATTTGGGAAATGCTGACTGTTGGTCAGACGAAGTCATTTTAGACTCTATAATGTGAAAAGTGCTTGTTACTCTTATGTTTTACAGACTACTGTATTAAAACGAGTATATCTATTTATTGAGAAAATAATAGGCAGCTTAATCAATAACAAAATCATGATTGCAACTTTAAACAGAAGCATAGTGTAAAGTATCCAAATTGAAAGAACTCATTATGCAGAATGGTCCCTGTCAGTGCATTAACATGTGAACCGTACTTAAATGTTGCAGCTGGCCGAGCTAATTTTAACTGATTTTTTTTTTGTCTCTTTTTTTTTGTAGGTATTGTAATTTATTGCAATGCAAAATATGGTATAAAATAATTGTATATTTTGTATATGCAATCTCATTCTGCAGAGTAACATGGAACTACAGCGCTATTTAAAAAGTGTAGTAGAGTAAAACATACAATATTTACCTCCGAAATCTAGTAGAGTAGTAGTATAGTATCAATTATATAAAAGTAGCATAAAATGGAAAGAAATGTACAAAAATTTTCTTCTTATCTGTAGTGATATTTATCAGTCTAGATTGTTTTGGTGTGAGCTGCAGAGTGTTGGAGATATTGGCCATAGAGACGGCTGCCTTCTCTCCAGTATAATGAAACTAGATGGTACTCTGCTTGTGGTGCTCAAAATGCCAAAAAAATACATTTGAAAAACTCAACAGCAATGTCTCTTCTCAGAAATCATGACCCAGTTACCCAAGATAATCTACAGACCTTGTTGTGAGCAGCCTCATGTAGGAACTATTATCTTTTGACCGAACTACACCCGCCATCTGTGTCATTGCACAAAAGCAAGCGTGAATATACTGCAAACCCACCTAGCACCACTGAGCTAGCTAACAATACAGCTCAGCCGAGGAGGATGCCATTAATGTTTACATCTGCTGCTTCCACAAGCATAAGTCTCTCATCCATGAGTAGATGCACACTTCCTTCTGCACAGTGATACGATTGGCGGGTGTAGTTCAGTAGAAAGAAAATAGTTCCTACACGAATCTGCTAACATCAAGATCTGTGGATTATCTTGAGTAACCAGGTCATGATTTCTGGAAAGAGATACTACTGTTGAGTTTTTAAAATGTATTTTTGATGCTTTAAGCACCACAAGCAAAGTGCCATCTAGCTCCATTATACTTGAGAGAAGGGAGACATCTCTAAGGCCGATATCTCCAACACTTGCCAAGTCACACCAAAACAATCTAGATATGTTAAATAGCACTACTGGTATGAGGAAAAATATGTTTTTGATTTGAGGGTGACCTGTCCCTTTAACAATGCTCCGCATTGAGTTTTAGATGCAGACTATGAACCACAATGTCCAGTTTGAATTTGGCTCGGGGCCTTTGTCCTCCTGTCATCTCTCTACTTTTGCTATCTAATAAAGTCATAAAATGCCAAAAAATATGTACACTGTGCTGGACAGAATACATTTTTTATCAGCAGTATAGAGGAATCTTGGTGTTAGGGGAGACTGAAAATCTCTTCCAACAAGGAACAAACTTTATCCCTGTCAGACAGCAGACAGAGGCTCAGTGTGTCCTTCTCTATACCTGGCATTAATATAATTTGCATCAATATTGCATATGGCTAGATCCAGTGCACCAGTAGGAAACACCTCCTGTGTATATATACTGAAATCTGATTTCAATATTTTCAAAGGAGAAGACCTCCTTCAGACAGCTTTGAACCCAACAGTAAATAATCCAGCTGGTTTGTACTCCATCCATCCTGACAATCCAGTTTTTGCGAGTATCTATTTGCATCGTTGTATTTGAGCCCCCCCATCTTCTGTTTGTTTTGTGTTTGCTTCCTGGTGAGTCAGCACACAAAGGTTTATTTCTGTCTATATGGAGACTTCAGTCATTCAAACATTGTTGTTATTGCAATGAAATTCAAGTCTGGCCACTTCTGGAGGATACTTTCCATTATCAGACCTCTGTGTGATTACACTTCATGCATTTATACAACACCCAGTCTGGTCAGAGTGCAGATGTAAACAGTAATGTCTAATGCGTAAATGTACAGCACAGCACTGCACGTATATATGCAGCAACTGAAGGGAACAATATTCAATACTTTCTTAGTATGAACAAAACGTGCCAGTAGACAGACTATAAAAGACTGTCAGGAATTTAAAGTTGGCATCAAATGTCTGGTCAGATTTGTCTTATTTTATTATTCTTTGATCAGAATCTTGATTTAAATCAACATTTAGACAATTTTACTTAAGTTAAGTTTTTGTATGGTATTGTTTTGGTATTGGTGTCACAATTCAGGTATTATATTGGCACTATCATTCAAAAGTTTCACATAATACACTGTCCACCCTTTGGTAAAAGGTCTTTCAAACCACCATCCTGTCTACCTGCTGCACATTTTCCTATAAGAGATTCATAAGCAACTGAAACTTTAGAGACAAGACAAACTTCTGGCTAACAAAGTTGACAATTTTTTTGAAGAAAGATGTGGTAGCACCACAGGCACGGTAACAATTAACAGCAAAGTCTGCCTGATGAGTCCCAAGAGGAAAGAGACACCACCCCGGGGGCACAAAATGTGCATGCGCTGCAAAGATGGCTGCTGTTTTGGAACAGTGAGTGCGGCTGCTGTTTGGCGTGCTGAGAGGATTCCAGTCTTAACAAAAACTGAGTCAAGGCCTTATTGTGAATATCAGCAGGGAATTAAGCAGTCGCCCTCCCAGGCATACAAAACCCATCCCACATCATGAACTAGTACCTGTAAGACTTCCTCTAATGCTTCCATTCTATAGTAAATACAGTGTAATTACAAGGCTGACACTGTGCAAATCCTCCATCATCATTAAATTAGGGGGTTTGTGAAGATGAGAAATTGGCTGGGTTCAGCTTGGAGCCAGCAGAATCCTCATGGTAATTTACAGTACTCTCAATGGGAGGCCAACTCCTCTTTCATTTGTCTCTTGTACTGGAGCTAAATACTTATTTCTGACTGGGACGGCCTCACCACTGTGCCGAAAGTTTGCTGAAAGAGACACATAGAGAGTAGACTAATAAGCTTTTGTTAAACTGAACCACTGTGCAGTCCTCTCCTGACAGCCTTGTGAATAAAAGCGTATTTGTGTATGGATGTTTGGCAATCTAAGAACTCAACTGCAGCCCCGTCTGCTGCTGCTAACTGATGCTTGTAATCAGTAAAATGTGTTAATATCTCATTTTGGGATGAAATTCTTGCTTTCATATTTCTAAGATTGTCATTACAGACTTACCCAGTGATTAAAAACTTGACACCGACTCTGACAACATAATGGCTCTGATATTTAGGAGTATATGGGTTTCTTTAAAAGACAGCAGTGTTTACTGTAACTTGTTAAATTTAGCGTTTCAAAACTAAAACCTTAACCTGTCCATTTAAATCACTGTACTGTGAAAACCCCATAACCTAAAATATGGAGACCTAACTTAAATGCTGGGAAACCTTCACTTTGAACCAACCTTGAAATTGCACTTGTTAATTTCCAGAACACCCCCCAAAAATGTTTGAAGTTTTGGAAAGTGTGCATCATTAAGATTTTTTTCCCCAATAGTGCCAAATTACACAAACATGTGCATATTAGACTGGCTTTAAAGAGCAAAGTCAAAATGTGGCAAATGAAGGTTAATGATCTACGTGTACGGTGGTTCAAATCCAAGGAGTTATTGGACACTCTTCTCTCTACAACTGGCCTACATCCTAATAAGTAAGACACAAAAAGCCAACATTCTCCAGTGGGGCTGCTCTGTAGCAGCCACCAGTAGATCACTAAAGTCGTAATGGGCTTTTCCAAGTTTGGAATTGAGTGTTACTGTGAAGTTCAAGCAAACTTCCTTTAAGATATAAAAGTTAAAAATTAGCAAAGCATTTCTGGTGATACTGTAAATCAGACACACCCTTGAGACATTTCAGGAAGGAGTATGAACAAGTGTATTTCCTCCTTTCACATTGTCATGTCCTCTGCAGAATATCATATGAAGATGGTGAATCCTTGGCCTACATACAAGGGCAGAGACTCAGATTCACAGGCCAGTCCCACAGTGGAAAGCATCCACATGGAGACATGGACAGAGGCAGATGACTAGGCTGCCCACCAGACTATAGTCACATATACTGAGTCAACACTGACTGTAAGAATCTCTGCAATGTTTGAGGAGTCAAAACCAGTGACTACGAGGGTCATACCACCGCAGTAAGCTGGAGGGAAGATAAAAACTGTGTCCAGTCATTGTAATCCATACTCTCAGACAGAAATTAAAGAAACATTTCTATGAAGTATGAGGTAATAAAACAGATTTCACATCCTCAAATCTTTCCAGCTGCTCCTTCCCGCTAGTTTTGTGCTAATTTCCTCAGGTTACGGGCTACATCTGAGCATAATTTAAGATAAAACGTGTGGGATTCATTATCATTATTACCACTGTGAGTGTTGGTGGGTGTGTTAAAACACCGTAAAGCATACAAACACATGTCAGGTTAGTGTCAATTTTGAGGCAAAATATCATTCTGAAAGAGACCAGAATGATATAACATGTTGGAGGTTTTTTTTTTTTGTCAGAACTCCCTAATGTTTCTTTGAGGAAACCAGCTTCTCAGTTTAAACTGGCTACTAAACATCTTCACTGGAGCAGTTTCCAGCACTGAGTGGGATATAATCCTGGAAGTGAAGATGTGCTCCATGTTGCGACTTCTGAGCGAACCTTTGGGTGTGTTACAACATGGGAAACCAGAGGGCGGCCATGTTTATGTGCCTGGTCCTTTGAACGTGTTTGAGTGGGTGAGGTCAAGCGAGTGTAAATGAATTAGTAGGCTACTGTTTTTCTTTACATGTGTGCAGTTCCTCCCACTATCGTGAAATATAAAGCTTGTGCAACTGAGCTTCCTTGATGAGGAAAAAATAGCTCCATAGAGATCTGAAGTGTGTCTTTGCAGCCAGGCACTGACTCTATAATGATCTTATTGTGCTTACGGAAAGGTTTATATAAGCTATTGGTAATTATTCCAATATGGACAGTTAAAAAGGGTGAAGTCGGGTAAAATGGGACAAATAAGGTTTTACATCTTGGGTTACGTCTTGGGTTCTTTATAATATTCCTTTCATAAAACAATAATTTTGATTGCTCTGACTTAACTAAGGTGCAAAGGGCAAAGATATAAAAATATTTGGTTCCAAAACTTGCCAGGTAAGTCATGTTGCATGTTGATTAAATCTTTCTGATGATAAGATACCTGCAGCTAAAACAAAAATGGTTGTTGGATGTTGCATTATATCAACTGTTTGATTTGAAATTAAAAAATCTTTTCGCAGCAAACTTAACTTTTTATAAGAAAAGGTTTTGAGTAAGTAAGTTGGATGATCATTTTGATGAATAGTTAGGCTGCATTCATGATTTAATAAATGACTGGCTGAGCTGATAAATGAGTTTAACCATTTATAAAACATGAAAACATGACTGTCACATTTTACCCGAACATGTGTTTGAATTTCCAAAGTTTCCAAAGTACTTTGCTTGGCAACATATTCACTTTATAGCAGAGATACATGCATTTGTTTTTTGATAATCTACCAAAAAGGTTAATCATATTTCCCTGACAGATTTCTGAAATACTTGAGAATGATGATAAAGTGATTTCCCAGTTTGACGTTATCACCATACAGAGTGACTCAACATCACGTGTGATTTCCCCAAACATGTACAATGGGTTAGTTACATATCAATAGCAGGGACTTAAGTTCGTAGTATCCATTACTTCCCCATATATATTTATATATATATATATATATGTATAAAATATTGAATTTAATCATGCTGTGTGGGTTTATCTGAAACAATAACAGGCCACTCCTTAACGGCATTAAGTTTAGTGCTAACGAGGTGGTTTCTAGTCATGTTAGCACACCTTTAACTCCTGTATTGTGAAGATTATGTGTTTTATACATTTGCTGTAAATGTATGGTGGGCTATCATTTTACATTTCTGTGGGACAACTGGGTTCGTCCTCGCTGTCGCTGAGTTCACAGAAACGTGAGAAGTTCCCACATCGGCCCTGCAGGCTCTGTGTGAGGATGTCATGGCTACCAAGCAACAAGTTAATAACCGAGCGACCAGCAGCCATTAAATAACTCCTGTGTGTGTAACACACGGCTCAAAGATACACAGTAACGCCAGAGGTGTGTTCATATGAGAGTACAGTTAACGACGGGCTACATTATAAATGACTCTCTTACCTCAAGCAGATGAAGCTCAGTGTGAAGAAGAAGCAGCAGCAGTTTTTGGACGCATAATATTCCTGCTGATGGATGGACCCGCAGTGTTTTGAAGCTGGGCCGAAATGTCCTTTAGAAAAAGTTTGTACTGTAAAGTGAGATGGATGAGCGGCGGTGTGGGTCTCCCACCAAAGTCTGCCCGTTCACAAACAGGACGATTGAGTCCACTTTCTTACAGTTGTTAGTGTTTCCCAGGACAACTCAGTGGGAGGAGTCTGCACGAGGGCTAGGCTATTATAAGCCTTATTTGCATTGGGTTTCCTTTGGGAGTCGAGTTCAGACTACAGGAAGTTAATTTTAAGTCATGAGGCAAGCCAGGCTAGCTTAACTGATATAAAAAGTATATGTAGACAACTTGAGGTGGGGTTTTTATTATTGGGACTGTTCCCGTTCAAGTCTCGTGGTCGCTCTTCCGTGGCAGGATGAAGCTAGAAAACTTTTGTTATCATCCTGTGTGTGTTTTTCACAATAAAAGGAGGGACTTTTAGTGTAGGAGTAAGAAGTTTGACTTGCCCCATCAATCCCAAACTGGGTTAGAAATATGTGTTCAGATTTTCTTTGTTCTGCTTATTCTTGTTTTCAGTTTTAGTGTGTTTTGAGTCTGTGTCCTAGTGACTAGGGATCAGGGGCGTAGCACTAAATTCTGGGCCCTATGCATAAGCAGTCCCTGTGGGCCCCCCACTCTCTTCTCTTGATCCATGTCCCTCTTGTGCACCTTTTAAATGACCGTTATTATTATTAATTCTATTATTATTATTACATTTATTTATTTAACTTTTTTTTACAATGTCAGTTTGCTTTCTTTGTCTTTATTTCTCCTCTTTTTTTGTAACCCAGTTTTCCCTTTTAGGGGCAAAGACAGTCTATAGCCCCCTTTACACTGCCAGATTTTCCGCGAATGTTCGGCCGATTTGCCAGCCAGCTGCGAGCGTTTACACACACAGAGCCGGATTGGCGAGTTGATCTGAGGCGCCCAATTTTCCGCCTCGTAGGGTAGTCATATCGGCGGAACGGTTTTAGTATAAACAGAGCGAGGCGGCCTTCCGCCTCGGGAGGGGCTGTTGATGACGTCGCATGTTCGACCCACTGGCGTGGACTTCAAACCTCGGTACGTCACTGTTTACGTCACAGGCTGAGCTGCACGTTCTGTTACTAGCTCACGCCCCCCATTGCCTCGAAAAAGGCACAGTCTGTATAAACACAAGAAGGCAGGCAGCATTTTGCCGCCCTCCCCGATTTTGTTTTTATACTACCAATGCGGAAAGAAGAGAGATTGGGCTTTCCTGCAAATTTGCTCAATTCCTGTGTAAAAGATATGTTATGTTGGTGCTCCGGCAGCATAAGCTTTCACTCACCATTTCGTGTCTTAAATGGCTGAGAGGGGCCTCAGGTAGCTTTCACATGTTTTGTATTAAAAAGTTCAGTCTTTATACCCATTTATTCGGCCAATTTTAATTTAATCATGGCACTAACTACTCAGAAATAAAAAAAAAATTAATTAATTAATTAAAAAAAAAACAAAGCTTTTCGTGCCTGGCATTTTAAGGGCCCCCCTTCCACTGGGGCCATGGGTAATAAATCCCACTTTTCCCCCCACTACAACACCCTTACTAGGGATGTGAAAATTATTAATATGTTAAACTTAATTGATTAAATAAAGATCTTATTCTGAAATATAAAAATGTGTTGTCTCCTGTTACATTCTAGCTATCAGTAGAAGGGTCAATTTTGAAAGCCTGACTAGCATTAACCAACAAGGGGCACAATGTAACTACAATTGTGCTTACAATTTGCAACTCTATCAGCTACACCTATAGCTGTGTTAGTTAGGCTACTAAAATGGTTCCACATTAACACACACTTGGCTGTTCTTGGACTATAGATTGCTTGTTATGTCTGTTTGTTGGTGTGTGTGTGTGTGTGTGTGTGTGTGTGTGTGTGTGTGTGTGTGTGTGTGTGTGTGTGCAAGACTCCATATTACACAGGCAGGCCTAAAGTAGCCTCAACCTCCCACCAGCTCAGAAACTGTTGTCATTAAAACTTTACTTTTATTTTGAAGGCAAGCCTCAAAGCCACAAATGATGTCGCTACCAACTACCATGGCTTCAGTTGACAGAGATCTTCCCATGTTTCCAGTCATCAATAAATAAGGATGACAGAAGTATGAAGACATTGTTATTGCACAATATGTCCACTGTTAGTTGTAGAGTTATTGAAGTATAATCACCATGATGTGCTGTTCAGACCCGCTCTGGCATCACTTTGATGTAGCCAGTTTCCAACAGCTCTGTACTTTCTCCACCACTGGGACTGTCATCTACTAGTCTGAAAGAGCAGCCATATATCGTATCCTGCAGAGGCTATAGTGATACTATATAAGGATCAAAATGTATTAACTTGTAAGGTCACTAAGTCCAGTACAGATACTGTGTCTGAATATCATGTGAAATGCCATAGTGACAGTATACCATACAGTACGATAAGGTCACTAATCCAAGCAGACACATTATCCTGCACGAATCTGTAGAAATAGTCTTCCTTTCTTTCTTTCTTTCTTTCTTTCTTTCTTTCTTTCACAGGTAATGTGTTAAGCAGTGTTCCATGTTTTGGGCCAAGTGGTCACACTAACCAACCATCATTAAAGTGTGAATCACAGATATTTGGACTGGCAAGTGGTGCAAACATTAGGTGTCAGTAATGCTCTTTTCAGAGGTTTGGTTGCTGTCTCATCGTGACTGCATACAGTAAATTACCTTTTAGGCACAGGGGGAAAAAACTCTTGTGGTTTGAACTGCCCTCTGCTGGTTCAGAAGGCCTTCTGCAATGATCTCTGAAAGCAGGGACACATCCGGGGATGTGGTTTGAAGTGAAGGCTCTCAAACTCTCCTGAGGCATTTGCAGCATAGCTTTTAATTGAGGGTGCAAGCCATTAGGCAAATAGTTTTGTTAAATAGTACTGAATGGAGGAGTGATGGAAAAATTAAAATGCTTTTGCTCTAAAATGCTCTCTTGGATGTTTGCCTTGTTAGAAGGTTAAAGTTTGCACTCCTTTTTATTTATTATACCGACCCATAGACCGATGGAAAAGCAGACTCAAGCAGAGAGCAACAAAACAAGTCATGCAGTATGTGCACTTGACTAAGATGGTTTCCTTATATTCAGAAATGATTCCTCACCTCTGACCTCGAATGCCTCTATTCTTCAGCAGCCCATTAGCGTGAAATGTTTTCAGCTCAACATGTGTCAACTATCCACAGAGAGAAACTGTACAAAGACTGACCTTGTGTGTTTGTTATACACACAGCTATACATAAAGGATGCTGTGTTTAGAATAACCTTACTTTTCATCAGGTTTCTGTTCATAATTGCATGCATGAGTGCAACGATGGCGGCGCTGAAAAGGAGCATTCATTCCCTAGCTTAAGTTGATCAAATAAAGGTATGTTATTTATACTTAACTTCAGAAATCAATAGACTTCATTAAAGCTTTTAAATAACACCACATATTGAAGACGGGTAAGACGAAGTTGTGTTCAAAATCCTTCCTCTACAGTGCGCAGATTCATCTGGCTGGCATCTTTTGAGTGACATAAATTGAACAGAGATTTTATTATGTGGCTATGCTTTCAGCTGAGCCTTGCGAGCATGTGAGCCCACACTTACAGATGAAATCATTGCTAATAATGTCAGAATGGCCCGAGGAGCAGGAAAAGAGGACGTTTTTTCTTGTCATGAAACAGAGGGAGTCTTGACAACTGCACATCCTTCAAGATTTCAACTGGTGTATTTTGATCTTTTTATGAGCCAGCGAAGAGTCCACACTGATGGCTGTGAGAGCAGACTGACCTGTTAAGAGTCAGACACAGATTTCTGAGTATTAGTTCCCAACTCAGACTGTAGGTTTGAGTCTGTCTCTCACTCTCAGCGTTGCTTATCTGCTGTTATGGGTCATAACTGTGACAAAAGCATTACTGATGAATCACACCATCGTCTGGTGGCTTTTCCAAATAAGTGCCTGTTGCCAGAAAGAGAAAAACACAATAAATCCTCGGCTGCAGCAGGCAGAACATAGGGACTTAGATTAAGCCTGATAGATAGAGAAGTAAAAATAAATATTAGAAATTTTTTATACTAAAATGAAATTACTGCACATTTTTAGGAACAGTGGTTATTACTTTTTCATTTCAGTGCCAACAAGAAAATGAAAGTGCTGTTGATTTTAAAGAATAAGAGCAGTTATTATTGTTAGAACCTAGAAATTGTACAAATGCTAAACCTTAGTTTATTTTGTTTTTTTTTTTCAAAATGGCATCATCACTTTGACTGGAAGTTGTGTTCATGTTCTGTAGCAGCTAAAGCTACAAAGACATACTGTGCAGCCAACTCTATAATGCTGTCTAAACCTCAACTTTCTGCACTTTCTGTATCTGACACCTCATCAAACATGTGCTCACGGTGTTAGAAACACACCAGGTATACAGTTTCCATCACTGTACGTGAAATTGAACCACAGAAAGGTTGTTTCGGAGGCCCAGCAGGCAGCCGGGCCTTCCTCCCAACACAAGCATCTGTGCTCGGAGCTTTGTGTCTATCCTTCACCTGTAACCAGCCGAGGGTTAGATAAATGGCAGGTGGTATTGAAAAGAGTCCCCATTCACTGCCATGCTGAGCTGCACTTAGACACATTATTGCAGTCTGGAGGAGGAGTGGAGGGACGTGGGGGGAATGTTGAAGCAGGGCGGTCTGCAGACTGCCAGAACACAAGCGAGACAGGGAAACAAGAACGACACAAAGAAGTACATAGCTGCCTTTGTGCAGCAGTAAAAGGAGGTTTTGTAAGTTGGAGGACTTGGATGGAAGAGGATGGAAGAGATAGCGCAGAAACCCCCCCCAGCCAGAGTAAACACTTGGATAGAGAGACAAAAACACACTAGTTGCAAGAGAAGGGAGGAGGGAGACAGAGAGAAGGAGCGAGAGGCATATCATTTGGCTGAAGTGCCTTCAGAGTGCTGCACACACTGTCTCACAATTCAGTGGAAAGCTTCTTACACTCGGCAGCACTGTCCACATTTCCTCTCACTCAGTCTGGGCCGTGAGGATTTTGTTGGTTTTCATCAGTTAAAGCTGCACTGGGAAAGTTTTGCAGCCCAAAATGGCAACACATGGGAAATGCTTGAAAGTTTGAACTTCAATACTCAAACTGTCAATAAACTGCCAGTTAAGCTGCCCATATACAACATACTGGCCAGTCTGCAGTGATGTCTGGATTTCACACTTAGGCTTTGAATGTCAGTTCAGATGATTTCATACTAATGCCAATACAAAACACCTGAATAAAAGCTGCTAAAAGCTCATTTCACCTCACGGCCCATTTAGTAGCTGCTCTGGGGCTTTCAGTCATATCACATGATCTATACCAGCACAAACACTCTCATTGCTTTTGATCATATTACATGATCTTCTTCTTCTTGAGGTGAGAATGTTTTGTCAGCTGTTGTTTCAAGGGTCAAGAATGAACTTAGTTAATCGTGTGAAATAAACAGGTTTTTTTTTTTTAAACAATAATTATTATTACTTAATGAATTGCCCCTTGCTTGTTTTTAATATGCTCCAGGCCTATTTATTTTTTTATTTTTTTGTGACCTTGTAACGGTATGCTACTTGGCCACCTGTTCCTTGCAAAAGAGATTTTAATCTCAAGGGACTTCCTGTTAGAATAAAGGTTAAATGAAGAAAATTAATTAAAAAAAATCCTGGACTAACTTGGGCATTTGCACAATTGGGTAGCCAAAAAGAAAACATACAATGAATTATTTTGCTGCCTCTTGGGGCAGCACAACAAGGTAGTATTTAGAAATATATTATGTTATTTGTCACAAATGTTATTTAACATTTACACAGCCAGCAGACAGTTAGCAACATAACTTTTTCATTTGATAAGACTGGCCACCTGGCAAATGTCAGTCTCACTCTTCTTTCATCTCAGTTCTCTTATTACTAAAGGCTGAGGGAAATATCTCACCCAAAGCTGATGAGCGTGCAGAGACTGAACCAAAACAGTAAAGTTGCAGGACGTAAAACCAAAACAGTTCACTAAAGGATGCTCTGTTGAGCTGAAGGAAACTGCAAAGTTGGTTGATAATTGCCTGTGGGTTCATCACTATGAGTGACCCCTCTCACATTAAACAGAGTCTAATGATCCATTGTTCATGCAAACTAGTTATAAATGCAGCTTTAAGTTAATTGAAATCATCTATTTGAGAAATGTATCAAGGCTAAAGTAAAAAAAAAAAAAAACTCTGTGAGTAAATATCTGATTTGTATATATACTGTATAAAAAGATCACAACACAATTGACTGTTTTTTCTTTAAAGTTTCTCATCATTGTTATTTTGGCAAAGTTGACACATGTTCAGAATAAAAAGTTCTGACAGCATAAAGACCAAAAAGATCTCTGAAAGCTTCCCCTAGGTTGAAGCTGTCTGTTTTCTTGGCAACACAGTTCACTCAACTGCCACCCACCATTTGTTTTAGCGGGGCTTTTTACATGCTAACCCTACAGGTAAAACAATTCTCAGGGGATTTCACACAGATTCTCTGTAACTGTCAGCTTTAAATTGACTCTGGATGTGTGATTTTCCAGCACATCCTCATTTTATTCCATCTCAGCTTGTAAGAATGTCTCAGAGCATCAAAACGTAGCTCAAAATTATCTCGATACTGTGTGGTGTAATTGCACAGATAACAGTATACCAGTCATGCTGCTGTCATTCAGCCAGTAACATCCAACACTGCCAGACCCAATGTCTGTGTGTTCCTGTTAAATCTGGTGATACTCTATTTTTTTTAATTGTTAACAAATCCCATGAAAACACCAAAACCAACTATGAATTGTAACCCACTTACAAGTATTCCCTGTGTGTCCAAATCCTGTTATAGCTTGTTCCTCTCTGCCATGCCTCCATTGTTGTTCAAAAACTACTAAGAACACAGAAATGAGTCACACTGGTGCAGTGGGTGAAATCGTCCTTGATTACAATCAATATGAACACTTTATTTGGAGGCAATCCCACAAACTGCTTGTGCCGGAAATACTCCTGAGAACACTAAATGTGTATGAATCCGCTGTTGAAAATAGTCCCCAGCAAATATGCAATGTACTCCAAAACTTAAACTACACATTTGTAATTTACTTCTTCTGTACAACCGGACCATCAGCACTGGTTCCTCTCAAGGCTGCGCCCTTTCCCCTCTGCTTTTCTCCCCGTACACCAACAGCTGCACCTCCAGTCACCAGTCTGCCAAGCTGCTGAGACAGTGAAGATGATTGTGCCCCACCCACTCCCATCACCCTGTGTGACTTTCCAGTTGATGCTGGGGAGTCTTTCCACTTCCTGGGTTCCTTCATTACTCAGGACCTCAAGTGGGAGCTGAACATTATAGTGGAGGATGTACGTCCTGCTCTACCTGAAGATGTTCAATCTGCCAAAGACAATGATGCTGCACTGCCATCACTGAGTCCGTCCTCATCCCCTCAGTCATCACCTGGTATGTTGCTGCCACTGCCAAAGACAAGGGCGGACTGCAGCACAACATTCGTTCTGCTCAGAAGGTTATTGGCAATCTGCCATCCCTCCAGGACCTGCGTGCCTCCAGGACCCTCAGGTGGACAGGAAAAATCATGGCTGACCCCTCCCACACATCACTCCACAGTTTCTTATACAACCTCTCCCAATAGACACTGTCTATATTTGTTACATCATTAACACACATCTTGCACTGTTATCTATGCACACTGCACATATTTGCTGGATTGTGAACTTCCCCTGCTTAAAATTCTTGGACTGTGGGAGGAAGCCAGAGTACCCAGAGAAGGCTCACGCTGACACGTGGAGAACATGCAAACTCTGCACAGAGGGGCTCAACCCCGGGTTTGAACCAGGAACCCTCTTGCTGTGAGGTGACAGTGCGAAGCACCACCCCACCGTGCCTCCCACTATATAAAAAAAGCAAATTTCTTGCAAGTGAAAACCTACTTGGTGATAAATTCTGACTCTGATTTTGACACCAAAAGCTTGTGTGCTGTAGACAAGGTAAGAAAGTGTTCGTCTTTTTATTAGATTTCTTGGCCGTAAGAAAAATGTAGACACCCGTTATCCTGCTCAAGAACTGTCATAGTTTTTGGAGTCCTTATGGACCACAGAGGCCCGAGAGAAAAACATAGTTGTCTTCCTGAATTCAATGTAGCATGGGGTAGGTGATTTACAAAGGGTCATTTGGAGGGGTGTAATATTCCTTTAGACTGATCTCTAACATGCTTACAAACTCTTGTTCGGTGCAGGAGATCATGATTGTAGGCCTACTGTATTGAGTATTGTAATGTTACTGTGATCAAAATGTTGCTGGCACTAATATGTGCATTAAGATGAGACATGATGCATAAATAATCGGCAAGCTATATAGCTGAAAATATTAACTAAGAACAGACACTTATCATAAAGTTGGCTGTTAAAACATGAAGTAAAAACATTTCCAGGAAGAGACAGAGGGAAAGCAACAGACCTTTCACTGCCAGTGGTCACAATTTAGATATTAATGATATGTGATGATGAGGTGAGTCAATCATGTGTTTGTAATTACATTAAAAGCGTTCATGAATCATTTCAGTCCCCGTCACGTCCACAAGATGTCAGTGTCAGTGGTGCTGCAGGTCAGTAAGTCCAGATGATCCCATCAGCTGGGATTTACTGTCTTTGTGGAGTCTAAACACACCACAATACAAATCACAGTCACACTAACAGTGTGTGTGTGTGTGTGTGTGTGTGTGTGTGTGTGTGTGTGTGTGTGTGTGTGTGTGTGTGTGTGTGTGTTCCACCAATCATACTGAATGGTGGAAAACCATTTTCAGACCTAACAATGGAGTGCTCAAATGATTGTCAATATAGTAAAACTATGATTGAATTGTGTTTGTACCATTGTCCATTTGCTATACAAAGACTGTGTTTACATCAGAGTTTACCAACCTTTTTCTAAGTCCACATGTACGAAAACATGTTCTGTATGTGTCCACACATGCAGTCCTGAGTGCACGCCAGAGACCAGGTTAAGTGACTTAAGCCACGCTGGCGTGTCCAACCAAATGAGAGGGATTTTGGGAGGTCAGACCCACGCTGCCTCCCACCCACCTCCAC
Organism: Cephalopholis sonnerati; assembly: GCA_019142605.1. Classification (NCBI taxonomy): domain Eukaryota; kingdom Metazoa; phylum Chordata; class Actinopteri; order Perciformes; family Serranidae; genus Cephalopholis; species Cephalopholis sonnerati. The sequence goes on from JAGQAX010000001.1 coordinate 13,105,821, forward strand.
GTCCAACCTCCATTCACCAAAGCCCAGCAGATTAACTCCCTCAGATCTCTCATCTTTAATTAGGAGCAAACAGGAGGAGTGAAGGCAAAGCTACTCCAGAGAGAAAATAGTTGGGGAAATAAACAGAGAGGGCCTGATTTATTGTTGCTGACACATGATCTTGGATTTCATCTCTCTGAAAATTTCTATATAAATACATTAGTGTAGTGCTATTAAAAATATTGTATAAACTTATACAGTTTATGCAGTGTGGGAGAGGAGAGGACACAGTCATAAAGTTAATCACTTACGCATTTGGATTACGTTTCGCATTATCAATCAGGAGAGACGGCAACACTTTTACATAGGATTTTTAACTCCTTACCCCATACACATTGTACAGTTAGATATAATGAGCCACAACAAAGCTTCTAGGATGGTTCCAGGACTTGCCCTGGCCCTGAGAGCCAACATCATGCTCTATAACTATTTTAAAAAGCAACATCCACCCTAAAAAATGTGACACTGACTCAATTAAGGCCTAGTCAGCAGACAAAAAGTAGCAGAAAACTATGTTGCAGTAATTGTACCAGCAGGGTTTTTCTGTGTCTCTCCTCTGCCTTGTTATCTTAAAGTTATTTCGTGCCCACATACAGAAGATGAGGCACTTAAAAAAAGAAAAGAGAAGTGAAACATGAGTAGGTGACACCGAAACCCTGAGGGGCTTATAAACAATATTTCAGAAACATCTGACAGAAAGCAAACAACACTAACATTTATCAAGTGTTCATGTTTGACAAGAAAAGAAGAGAAAGTAAATAATACCCCTAGTCAATACAACCCATGCTGTATTTTAAATTGTGTGCATTTCAATGACTGCTTTAAATGCCTGCTCATCAACAAGCAGCTAATTGCAAGGATGTCAGCGGTGAGGAAACAAACATTTATATGACCCTGACATCTACATCTTTCAAGTTAGACCAGTAAGAAAAGGAACACAGGGAGTGGGTGTTATCGCTTTTTCCCAGATTCCTCCCCCAGGAAGCTATTAATTTCCTGGATGTTTGCATGAGACGCCTCTGCGATCCAGCTTGCTCGCCATTGCAGGGATTGTGTGGGCCAGGCCCCTCCTCCTGAGGCAGGCCTAGCAGCCACCATCAACCGTAATCCCAATGTGTTCACCAGAGGACGAAGCTCTGCAGATGAAGGGCAGAGACGTCAGTGCACGTTAGCAGCCAAACGCTAACTTCCCCTCTCAGGATACCTCACATCTACATGATCACATCAAGATGTGACTTCACACTTTATCATTAATATTAACAGGATTCAGGAGCTGACTGTTGGGACTAGATACTGGATTATTAAATTGGAGTGGTCCAAAAATGTCATGATGGTGTTATGATGAACTGCAGCGTGTGATTGGTGGACGGTGCGTCTGGATAGATGGGTAAAAGCAGTCAAGGGCGGGGCTTGGAGGAGGGGTTAAATGGAGACTGGTGAAGACAGAGAGTGGGGGCTAAATTTAGCCAATGGCTCTGCTGGGGTGGAGCTAATCCTCTTTGCACTCGAATTATCTGGCCTTCGGATTAGAGAGCTTTGCCTCTATGCAAGACATCTACTCTCTATAATGATGTCCCATAGCAGGTCGTACCATGTCCCCTGGTGGGGGTGGATGGGTTGGCAGACGCTGCTGTAATGAATGAAGAACTTGTTTAATGGGGCAAAATCATTCACTGTTTGCAGGTGTCAGCAGCATTTTATAGTGTTTTCCATATAGTGACAATTATGTGACATAATGTAATGTGGTGAGCAAGCAATCGCAATGGATTGCACACAGTTAGCGCGCAACATTGTTTCTAGACAGCTGCAACACTGTAGAATCTTCTGCATAGATTTTTTTTTGTATTGGAAATTACTGATAATAAAATGTTAATATGTATTAATAAAGAGTTATGAAAGTATAAAAGGAACAGCTGTAAGTAAGACTTACTGAGTACTTCTGCATACTGACTTACATAACAATTAATATTCATGTCTTACTGCCTCACATTCTGGGCAGGTGGGTCCTGTAGAGTGATGGTTTGCAACCTGGGGGTCAAGAATCAAATCCAAAAGTATTTGTGTAAGACAAGAGAAAAAATGCTCTTTGGTCACAGCTGCAACACTAATGCAACAAGTGCAGAGGGTCACAAATAGACATCTCCTCATTTTAAAGGATCACAAGTCAAAATGTAAGGAGTAAGAACTGACCTTCGCAGTCCCACGCAGACTGACTAATCATAATGTGGCATTGGGCCGGTTCAGACCAGGCAGACCAGGGTCCGACAACAGCACAGCTGTGCCCCATTGACTCTTATGCAGTTGCTTCAGATTTCCTTCATTTTCAGGCTGGTTTTGTGGATTTCAAGCATACGTTGTGCCTGGGGCAGGTCGTGTTTAAATTCATTCAAACCTTTATTTAAGACTCGGGAAATCAATTGAGGGAGACCCTCATTTTCAATGATGCCGAGCATGAACAAAGACATTAAAACAATTAATAAGCAAACAAAGGACAGTCATGCATATCAATTAAAACAAAAACGAAATCATACAAAACAACAAACAACAATAGCAATAAATGGGCTCTATAAGTAGACATACAGGGTGATAAATATGCTAAGGTGTAGATCTATGGTTAAAAACATTTACACTCAATTGAAACAAGAACCGAAATAAGGCACTTAAACAGCCATAAGGGTGGCAGAGCATCTAAGTTTCAGGTCTTTTGTAGATTATTCCATGTACAAGGTGCTCTGTAAGAGAATGACATTCTTCCTAGTTCAGTTCTGATTAAAGGAGTGCGAAGCAACGACCTATTCTACCATGACTGTGTGAGGACAGAGTTAAGAGTGATGAAATATAGGGTGAAAGCATCTGTATCGAAGCTTTGCTGATATCGAACCAGCTGTGTGTCATCGTATTGTGCGCAGATGAACGATGTTTGACTTCCCGTGAGATCCCTGCCTGTCCCACAGCAGAGGTCAGGGTGCTGGCAGCGGCACCAGGACGAAGCCAAACACCATTCATCTGCACGAAAGGTCAACTGCTGTCTGTAACTCTGAGAAAGATAGTTGATCGTTGAGTCTTATTCTTAAGTCATCAAATACTGACACTTTGGGTTGGTAGTTGGACCAAACCACCACCCAAAGTATCGGCATTTGAGGAAAGGGAATAAGACTCAGCAATCAAGCTATCTTTCTCCAGAGTTACAGACAGCAATTTTAAGAGAAGTAGAAACAACAGTAAAAGTACAAAAGAATAAGCGACAACATTTACTCGAAGTATTAAAAGTAAAAGTATACATCAGCAGAATGGCACCTGCCTGTGCAACACATATATTGTATTACCTAATAAATTCATATGAGCAAGATACTAATGCTATAGAAATGTAATTTTTTTTCTTGCAAAAGTGCAAAACAATTACTAGTGCCAGGACTTTCAGCTTTTTTTATGCAACAGAAAAATGAGTATCTGGGGTTTTTGACTGTTCATCAAACATAACACGCTTTTCGAAGATGGCACTTTGAGTTTAAGGAAGTTGTGACAGGCATGTTTCACAGTTTTTGACGTTTCATCAACAAAAATATTCATCAATTAATAGCCCAAATACTTAAGTAATCTACAAGTGCCGAAATAAAATTATGTATTTACTAATTTATCACGTAAGTATGTACTTAGTTAGATGTAATGTCCACCACACAGCAGATGTTCTAGAGACTTAGTGTCTTGATGCATATTTGGATGTATCAAGTCTTTCACTTTCACATTATGGGAGGACAGTGTAAACACACCCAGTAAAAACAAACTACATAAAGATGTTTTGGCAGAGTAGGACTGCAGACAGCAAGTGGTGAAGGCCTCTTGAGGCCTAAGCAATATATCCATATATTAAAATCTTATGGTGTTACATAATATACTATCATGCCTGGCACCAGTCCACCAACTGTATCTGCTTTTCTCTCTGTGGCAGTGCTCTTCACTCTGTATATTTTCTGTATGTAAACCACAGGAATGATATGTGGTGCAGGAGAGCTATGATTATCCATCTCCAGCAGTCGGTGCCACTCAGACACATCCATTATCACCTCTGCACTCATCCACGCCCAGCAAAATGAACTGCCAGGCCTTCTTTCCTGCTGCAAGGGAGGAGGAATATTTTAGCCATTTTTGCTGATATGCTTATCTGGAGTGACTCGGGATGGATGAGCAGCTGCAGTGATCTGATGGCCCTGTTTACACCTGGTATTAACATGCGTCTTGGCTGATCCAGTTGCAAGTGAAGCACTCTAAGTCTGTCATTTCACACCTGGCGTTAAAAAGTGTGTCCGCATGCTTATCTAGTGAACATTTGGGATCGGATCTACCTCCCCACTCCATATGCAGATAGCACGATATCATTTCCATTTGCAAAGATCAAATGTTGTTCTTCCAGTGGGAGGTAATGATGCACTTCCTGTGCCTAGTGTGCCATGAATTAAATCATCAGACAGCGTATTATACTCCATCCACAAAAATCCATTTTGCCTGTTGTTGTGGCTTCTTCTTTTCTTCACTCACTGTTGTGGCTTCTTCCTTTCGTTTCACACTTTAAAACAATGCCATTGACCAGCAAATAAGTACATACCTTCGCTTTGTCAAAACAATATGGCCGTATGAGGCCCACACCACCTCTGAATGTGGTCTTAGCGATTGGATCTCAAAATATACTGAAGAGGCATTGGGTGCATTCGCACCCTGTACTTTGTGTGTCCACTTGTGATGCCATCACCCAAGACACATCTTGATACCAGGTGTAAACAGGGCCGATGTCTTACTCAAGGACTCTTTGACAGGACATGCAGTTATTGCAGGGATGTGCATTCTACTTATGGGACAGAGGAGCTCATCCTGGCTGGTGTAACTATAGACAGCCATTATCTAAATATGCTGTCACAGTCCACTACTGTGATGACACGTTATATGGGGTGTAGTGAATTAAATCTAAAATGTGCACACTCTTGGGGATCTCTTGACAATGACTGCAGACTACTGAAGGCCCAGACTCAAGTCTCAAGGAATACAATATGTTTACCAGCTCCAGCACTGCTGCTCTGCCAGCTGACGATGACCTCTGACCTTTCTGCAGAGGAGCGTTTTTAGAGATCAAGAGTATCACTAAAAGCGTGTAGAGTGTCTCCACAGTTTGCAGTCACTATCAGTAGAGCCTGTTGCTTTTTACACTTGAAGGACTGTACCATTGGGTCTCAGAGGTGGGGGGGGTTAGTTCCGGGGAGTTTCCTGTAGGGATGAGCTCTGGCGAGGGAGGGGTGGTGGCGGGGGATCGTGAGGTTGGATTCTAATCCCTTAGCCTCGACTGCAGCACGGCCTTAGGATAAACTGACATGTAGGCTTTGGACATTAGAACATGCTACTTGGACTTTAGCAATTTTATTTATGTTTGTTTTGTTCACAAGTCACTTTTATATTAAGGGAATGCCAACTCTGGTAAGACATCAACTTTTTTTTTCTTAAATGTTTGCTGCTCTTTAATTTTTTGTTTTGAAAATTTCATGAGGAAGTGAGGAATAATTAAGGCTGAAAAGATACCTGTGGTGCCATAATTTATTTTTCAAGTTTTATCGATTGCAACATCAAAATGTAGCTGCAGGTCTTTTTACAGCCACCAACATCACCATGCGTATAAAAGAATCGAAACATCTAAATAGACAGGTTACAGTCCATGGAAAGAAATGTAATTTTGTCAGCCTTATGTCACCCTGCTGCTCTTAAAAAATGCTTAGATATTTAGCTACACATTGTACCATTTGTCAAATTCCTCATCTTTTGCTTAAAACGAATCTACAGAGGTGTGTAAGACAGAGGATACGCTTATACCAGTTTGAATGTCTTCCATATTTGATAACGGCCCACTGATGGCACCTCTTGCTCTGTAACTGACCTAGTGACAGTATCTGACTCAGAAACATGTTGCTAATGAATGTCTTTGACAGGTTAGTGGACAGGTAGTCCCCAGAAACCATGGAGGATTGTCCTTTGACATCTTTAGGTCACAGAGGAGCTGAGATTAAAATGAATTCACAGGCTTTGACAGCTGAGCTAAACACCAACAATGCACAAGTACAATGCATGTAGTAGATCCAGTCTAACAGATGCTTTATTTTAATAGTATGTCTTTTTGTAATATATCTTGCCTCAGTGGCTATCAGACCCCTAATCCTGTTGCTTAGTGAAACCCTGATGGTGCAAACTGGTAGAAACAAATCAGGTTATACAGCTATGCTGATGACACCATACACAGATTTGGTAATTGTCAAGTTAAAAAAAGCATGTTTTAATTCCCTTTAGAAAGTGTTCAGGTGCATTATTTCTCATACACATATGTTAAAGCAAATCAGCCGTCAGGTTCAGATCAAATACCTGCATTGTAGTTGCAGTGAGGCCTTTTTCCTTTAATCAACTCTCTTGGTTCAGTTCCAATTTTGGCATATATTAAAAGCACAATGAAAGCAGAGTGAGAGAAAGAAATAACAAGTACAAAGCGTGCAGATATGATGGAGTCACCCTGAGGGGCTGATTGTTAAAACATCTCAAAAAGGAAGACAAAGGATCAAGGTTATAAAATGCAAATACATAACATTTGACACGTCTGTGGTTAAAGAATTAATTATAACCCTGACTGTGGCAGATAATTAATGAAATGTTCTGCAAAAAGCTGTGATTTTAATCATTTTATCCATTTCTATACTTTCCAAAGATAATTACAGCTTATGTTTATGTCCCTGGAAGTGCAAACATGGGTAAAGAAAATGAATAAATAAACACAACTCTCAGTAATTACTGATGGAAAGTCAGAGCAAGGCAATGGGATCTGCTCTGTGACCAGCAGCAGAGGACTGTGGTTATACTGAGTGAATTCCAGGTGACTGGATGAATGAAAATGAGGCTTAAGCTGCCCCAGAGCAGCTCTACTGTTGTGTCTACGGTGTGTTTATACAGCTATTCTTCCAAATGCTGTTAGCAAAGCATTAATATGTTACTTCACAAGAACAAGCTGCAGAAACTAAAGGAGCAAAGACGACAGGGTTTGGCTCAGTCAATCTCATAAATGATCAGAATGGTTAAAGGTCACTTGTGAAATTGAGATACCTTCTGTAAATTACCCAGTGACCTATCTGCTTCCTGTTAAACCTCAGACTCACATTGATTTTCATGATTCAAAGGAGCTCTTTGACTTTTCAACACAGGCGACACTATCAGAGGAAGGCAGATCATGACCTATTCAAACTCCGCGCAGGCATAAATGCTGAGTTGACATCTGAATTATTGTGTGTGTGTGTTGAGGGTAAGGGTGGTCAAGTTGATACATTCATAAACACAAAAACTGATCAATGAGTTTCAAGCGAAGTGAGAGGGATGGAGACAGAGGGGAAAAGAGTGAGTGCAGGCAGCCCAACTGTTATGTAAGCACCAGCTGTGTGAGTAAAGGCGCTGCAGCAGGATGATGAAAGCAACACCGCTTCCCTCAACCAGACTGAGCATCCACCCTCTCACTTTCTCTCCTGAGTTGTTCATGTATTATTCAGGTTACTGAAGGAAACAACAAATGAAAAGAAAAAAAACTACAGCATGACATGCTCAGACAATCGTGATCACATCATATTGGTACCGCTCATTACTCTTGGCAACAAAACTGATCAATGCATAAGTTTCAACACTGACTTTGGGATTTCAAAACTACAAAATCCAAGAGCAGCAAATACATTTCAGTGCGTCAATCCAGACTCCCTAATCCACTGTCAGCCACCTCTGTGACTTCCGTGATGAAACAATAATGTGAGGCAACAGGGGCAAAATGAAAAAAATCTGCAGTCTTAATCTGGATTAAATTACAGTGTTCGTCATCCTGGCTCCAAACCAGGACAGACCGACCCACACCAAACTAACCATCCAGTTGTCAGACAATAAGACTACAATTGTTTCTAATACCCGTGTAATGAGTAATAAATGAGTAATGGTTATTACAGCCTGATTCTGAAAAAGAAAACATTGAATGGCACAAAATACTTTAAACTGTGAAAATAAATGTACTGTAGACAAACAGAATGTTTTAACCTTGTTACGTAACCTGAATCCTTGTCAGGCAAAATGTTAATATGTACAAAGATCTCAGTCTTTAAGAGATATTGTGGATATTCTGATGCTATACTAACTAAGAAATTAAATCAGTCACCCCCCCCCCCCCCAAAAAAATAGTTTTAAATGGAATTGCGAAATGTTACAAATGAAATTAGGAAGAAAAAAATCACACCACACAAGTTGTGTTATTGTATTAGTGCCAGCCCTTCTCAAAATGAAAACTACATTTCCTCCATCCCCTGTTGCTTTTTACTTAGAAGATGATGTTGCTTTGCCTTTTGTTTCACTGTAAGGAATACGCATGTCTGATTTTTTTTTTTCTTCACATAAATATTTCATTTGTTTCAAAATATGCAAGATGAAATCCTTCAGAATTAGCTTGCCTGGGAGAAGTAGTGGAGTGGAGGGTATATGCAGATATATGGGGTGTACTTTATATGGCTGTTTACAGTGTACCCACATATCAGCCAAAAAGCCATTGGAATATATAGGAGAGTATACCCATTTCCTTCCCTGCAATATACCACTCTACCTAGCAGTACACCCACCTCATCATCTACCACTGCACCACTGCTTTGGAGAAGCAGCTAACAACAAACAGTATCAGATCCTTTTTAATCCTCCATAATAAAGAGGAAGTGCTTTCAAATAGTGGTCATTTGTAGTCAAAAATAAAGGAAACACGCCTTCTCTAAAAGCAAGATAATGCAACTTTTGAAAAAGAAATAACGATTTCTTCCCCCTACAGATTAAAACTTGAATTCTATAAATCACACCCTAACAGCCTTAGCCACCTGTTTCTTAGCTTGGTGAGTCTATTAGCATATGGAGGCTAATGTTCGCTAATATGAGCTACCTTTTAGATGTATGTTGTTGTGTAACTTATATTACTGAGTCACTTTTCCTCTTGTGCTACCATTGCTACTTGTGCTACATTTTTAGAATTTGCCCTTTTTTAGGCCTTTGCTAGGCTTTACCACTCTGCTCTAATTTCCACAGTAAAATTTACACTGGCTAACTTTAAAGGTATACTACTCCCAGTAAGCCCCTGAGTAAGGCACTGAGAACAATATATATAGTTGCAGGAGAAGTTAAAAACTAAAAAAGCATATCTCAGTACAGAGCAAAGTTGGACCAGATTGAGCACATAAAAGGTTAAATCAAGGTTTGTGCTATTTTACAGTTTCAATGTGACTCATTTCTCATGAATTGTGTGCTGTATTTGGCATTCAGCTGTGCAGCTTTGTTGTCTGTCACAAAACCTTTCCACAACACGACATCTTTTGTTATCTGTAAATTACAGAGGATCCAGCTTCAGGCTAACAATTGCTTGATTTGGAAGAATATATGCACAACTTCACTGTGCATGTGTCATTAAATGATGTCAGTAAAGCATGTGACAGCCGGCAACCTTCCTATAATGCAATATAATTTGTGTTATTGTCCTCCTATTGGTGCCTCCAGCCTCTGGTCACTATAGAAATCAAGACAGATCTGAATGTGTCATCGTTGCAGTAGTGCTGTGTGATGGATCAAAATGGCGTCACAGCATCTGAGTGGTGAGACAATGAGATTATCTGGTTGTGTGGCAGGACAAGCAGCCTACAAGGGAGGGAGTCCTGAACTGCTCTTTCCTGCCACATGACACATTTAATTTCTGACCAGAATAATGACCTGTGTTTATGTATGACTTAAAGTCGTAAGTAGAAATAAATGACATAAAATTGACAGGTTAAGTAACTAAATAAAATATCAAAAAAGACAGACAAAACTGTTAATATATAAACTGTGGGAGTAAAATAAAAAAAACAAAAAGCAATGTCTCGCCCCTCTACAATAACATGACATGTTGTATGTAGGCATCACATAACTTCTATATTTTCTCTGGGTTTTCAAGGACTTAATCAAAGAGAGTCAAAGGTCATGATGTACTCTTATTGTTTCCATAATGTGAACATTGTGAAGCCCTTCGAGACTGTAATTGTGACTTGACTTGGCAGGTCAATGTCTCAGTGTCAGTGTCTCAGCTCTACAAGTTCTTATTTGCTGTTCTGCTGACTGATCATTTGTGATGTGTGGTGTGCATTGTGTTTTAGGTTCAGCATGCAGCACTGTGCAAATCAAGGAAGGTAATAGTCTTTCAACGCAACCATTGAGGCCTTAAATTTGAGACCAAGACAAAATTGCACGGAATACCTGCAGCAACACTGAGAGCAACTCACAGCTCCTTGGGAGGATTATGCCATTATAGCTGACAACTTGAGCTTTCTCAGAATACGACGGCTACAAGGCAAAGTCAGTCCTGCTCTGCTTACACCCAGCAGGAACCATGGATGACCCCTATCAAAACAACGTAAACCAGCAGATGACAGAAGGTGGAGAATACACCTACACCCAGGATGGAGGAGGTCAAGATGGCTACCCTTACCAGACAGACTACCCTCCACAGGACGAGGATGCTCGTAGTGATGTCACAGAGGGTGCAGATGACGATGAACAAATGTATGAGGGGGAGTACCAAGGCATCCCCCACCCTGACGAGATCAAGGAGGCTCGGCGAGCAGCTCGGTTGGAGGCCAGGAGGAAAGCCCGTCAGGCTGCCCAGCAGGAAGAGGAGGAGGATAACTTGCCAGAGCAGTATGAGACCATCATGGAAGACTGCGGTCATGGACGCTTCCAGTGGACGCTCTTCATCGTGCTGGGTCTGGCGCTAATGGCTGACGGAGTGGATGGCTTCGTGGTTGGCTTCGTGCTGCCCAGTGCTGAGAAAGACATGTGCATATCCAACTCTGACAAAGGCTTGCTGGGTAAGTGACAGCAAAGGGAGGGGAGGTGATGTGATGAAAACTGTGTATGTGATGAAAACTTACACAAATCCAAAATGAAGCACTGAGAAGAAAAAAGATTTTAATTTCAACCAGCGTTGTTTCTGTGGTTTAAACAGTTAATAGAAAAAACTGTTAAAGGAACAGTTCACCCCAAAAATCAAAATACATATTTTTACTCTAAACTGAAGTGCTGTTTATCAGTCTGGACTGTTTTGATGTGAGTTGCCGAATGTGGGGGATATCAGCTGTAGAGATGTCTGCCGTCTCTCAAAATGGAAGGATGGAGTGGCTGTCGTACTCAAAGTGCCAAAAAAAAAAAAACATATCTGAAAAAACTCAAATAATAATAATAATCCACAGATCTTGATGTGAGAAGTTTGATGTAGGAGCTATTTTATTTCACTGTATCACTGTGCAGCAGGGAGTGTAATAAATAGCACTACAGATAAGAGTCAAAAATACAATTTAAAAAAAAAAATTATATCTAGGGGCAAACTGTCCCTTTTAAAAAGAGTCTACAGCCATGCTAGCAGCTCTATCTGGCTGCACCAGGCCCCCAGGAAATGCACCCCACTTTTAGGCCAATTGTCATGTGAAGCCCTGTGGCCCAAACATACTTTTTGCCATTGACTTACGTGGATAAAGAGATGTCTGTAAATCAGTGGGTTTTTTTGAGCATTAAAACGTGTTACACTGGTGGGATTTAATCCATTCAGTCCAATAAAATTTTAGAGACTAGAGGAGCTGCACGATAGAACCAGTCAAGTTAATGAAGTGTTAATCTGGATCATCAAGGTAACTCCATATGCAACAGCTGAACCATTTGGTTTCAGGTGCCATGAGCAGTTTTCACAGGAGTGAACAGGGTGCCGTCTCCAGCACTGTATCCAGGTCTCTTAATACATCCATGGGCTATACTTAGGCCCAGCAATGCTTTAAGCTAAATGCTAATGTTAACTTGTTAACATGCTCACACAATGTATCGTCATATGACGATACATATGATGTCCTACGAAAAAGCACACACCACAGTTTGTACTATATCTTCTGAAATAGCTCCCCACGAATAATGTTACGTAATTAATGCAAAGTTACATAGGTTAGCTTTAGCAAAAAGAAACATGGTGAGGACTTACCTTAAGCTTACTTAAGTTCACTCAAAGTTCACATAGTTTCGAATACCACTCTCAGGGGAGGAAGTCTGGGGGAATGTCCTGGTTTTTTTTTTTGTCCTTCTTTACTCTCAGTGCATTGGTCATGTGATTGCAGCCTTCCAAAATACATGGGTTATGCACAAATTACTGGCTCATGATTACATTCACTATGGACAAATTTAGATGCATTACTTTTTATAGTAAAACGTACCAACAGTGCATGAGAGCAGCCTTGCTCACAATGACAATGCTGGTGCTTTAGTAAATAAAACCAAACACAAACTACATCTAAAGGTGTTGGTAATGTCACTAATTATGCAGGTACTTAGTTATAAACCAAAGTATTGGACAATTTTAAATTTTGACCCCATGATGGTACAAGAGGAAAAGTCAGAGGACCATCAGAGTTGGCTCAGTAGATCCTAGGGAGAATATAATTGTCTGTCTCAAAGTTCATGGTAATTCACTCAGTACTTGTCAAGGTTTGTCACCAATAGGCCACAAATTTCAGCCTAAAGATGGTGCTACAGGAAACATCAAGGGAATCATCAAAGTTGATAGAATTCATCCTCTTTGTGCCATGAATGTCTGCACACAGTTTCACAGAAATCCATTTAAAAGTTGTTGCCCGATTTCAGTCAGGACCAACATGCTGAACCAACTGACCGACAGCCATTGCCACCCCTCAAGCCATGCAGCTAGAATGTCTAAAAGCTGATTAGACAAATTTCTCCAAAACAGATATTCAGTCTGTTGGTAACCTACAAGACTAGTTAATTATATCTGTAGAAGAGTTCCAATCTCTACCCAGAGGGGAGGAACCCATCAGTGAAATGATCTGCTGTTGTGCCTGGCTGAAATAAAATCCTGCATATGTTTGGCTCTTGATGACAGAAGACTGCGTCAGACAGAAATATCCTTCAGCCGCTGGGAAAAATTATGGGAAAAAAACTTGGCTCTTTTTAGGCAAATGCAAAAATTAAGAACATAACCAACATTATGCGTCCTTGTAGAATATAGGTCCATTGTGAGCAACCAGATTGAGTCATCAGATAGTGAGCCTTGGCATTGGTACTACAAGCGTCTGGAAGTTGACTTGAGGGACACCACACAACATGTTAATTTTTTAATTATGTTAAATACCAGACACAGAATTAAGCTCTGCTTTCATTATACTTTGAATGTTAAATGTACTATGTATCAAGGATGGTGTTTTCTTTGTTTTGGTTGCCTGCTAGATTCACTTGTTTCCTAATATTGTACCACAACAATATACATACCAAACAATGATACTGAAATTTGTATGCAGCATAGCCCCAACTTACTGGGAAATGTACCTTGAAAGGCTCTGTTCCTCACTTCTGTGCAGACAACCAAACTGCAAATTAAAGCCCCTCACCTTATTTCCCAGGCCTCATGTGTAGCCAGGCGATGTGGCAGATTGCACATCGCTCATTTCATCTTAACAACAGGCTCCTGGGATGAGGCATTGCGAGAGATTTATGAGGAACCCGGTGGTGATTGTATTCAGTGTGTGTTCCCAGGCTAATATGGAGCATGTTGCAGCAGTCAGAGAGCCTGGCGGCCTGCAGCGCCCGGTGCAGAGCTGTCAGATACGCTTCAGGCCTCTGACAGGCTGTGGTAGCAGGAGGAAGGCCTGGCGAAAATGAAATCACAGCGTCTGTGCAGAGCGGGAGGGGAGCACTGATCATTGGCTGAGAATATGAAGTAGATCTGCAGAATGATCCTTTTTGATTCATGCTCATGCTCTGTTCACCAGACTCACCGGAGCAGAAATGTGTTTAATCTTAACCCTGGTCTTGGATAGGAGATAGACTCCCAAACCTTTTGTTAAAACGAGGAGGATGGTTGGTGCATTTACTCTGAACGGTGGTTTTATTGTTTAATCTATAGAGTGAAAATACAAGAGGCTGAGGGTGGGACACAATGCTGAGGACAAAGGAGAGAAAGTAGTGGCAGGTTATAAATTTCGGGTTTGATGTGGTTGCAGCAATTTAACCAGTTATCTCAGGGAAGTTGCTAAACTTGCAACACAGCTAATGCATTTCTGGAATAAAACTCGACTTACAATTAAGGAGCTCATGCATAAATTATGAGTTGGTTTTATGATGCTTCCCTGCTGCTATTAAAGGGATAGTCGAGAATATATTTGGCACTTAGCATTAATTGACACAACAAGTCAGTCAGACAATATATCCTGCTTCGTGATGTCTTCTCCTTTTTGATCCACTTTGACTTTTCTTTAGAGATTTTCTTTGTCCAGTGAAGCTTCACTGATCAGGCAAATTAACCAACTTCTTTTACTTGCTCCAAACAAACTGCTGTTACTGTTGAATAGCTTGTAAGATACATAGGGGCCTACTTGTATACCAGGGGTCTCATTTATAAAACAGTGCGTAGGAATGTACTAAAAATGTGCGCATGGACAAAAGCCAAAAATGGCACATGCCAATAAATATTCAACAATTTCCACAATCAGGCTTCCACCTCATGATCTTTGTCACCAATTTTCCATCTCCAAACTGTTCATAAGCATGAGTCAAACTTTATCCCATCAAGTCTGTTTTTATAGATTACAATTTCTGTGCGGGAAGTGGCGTACACCTCTTTCAGGCCTTGTTTTGTGCGTAAACAATGACATAAATGAGGCCCCAGGACCTTTTGTCTTCTGGATGAGAGCTGCACACCGAGGTACCTTGCCTTTTTGCATGAAAGCAGCTCCTCTAATCTGACAAGTGGTAGGTAAATTTAAGCCCTGAGGTCTTGGCGAATTCGATGTCATAAAAAAAGAATACTGTATTGCTTTTATGCAATAAATTATGTCCTTGCCAATCAATTATTACATCGAAAAGGTTCAAGAAATAGCGGTTGATGAGTCAGTCCACCGCCATCAAAGTAGACAAATGACAGGTGAAGCTGTTTTCCTTGGTACCTATGTTACAATAAACCAGAGGAAAAGCTAGCTTGCGGCAGCCAGCGCTAGCAAGCTAGCTGTTAGCTAACTTAATTCCTTTGTTACAGGCAAACATTAAATTGGGATTTCCTTGGCTTTTCAGTAAGTTCTATGTAACTGTGACGGCCCAGCGTTGCCAGGTGGGAAATGTAGGATCATTGTACCAGAGACTCAAAATTATCGTATTTTGAGGGAAATTATCGTACACCCGTCATAACCAAAATAGCAATCCTACTGATGCGCTATTGGCAAATATAGTCACTCTAGTGTTTACTTTTTTGGTTTACTTTTTTTTGTCATAGAGAAACCATATTCATGATTACTGACAGCAGCACTAATTTTCCTTGCCACGGTTTGTCCTCTTCTTCTTCTTCTTCTTCTTCTTCTTCTGTTTTGAATCTCATTCTCACTCGACTTCCTGATGGGTCCTAGCGTCTCGTGGGGCGGGCCCAGCTGACCATTCAGCCAATCGTGCTCGTTGTTCTGAGACAAGCGTCACCCATATCTCACACTAAGCAAAGCGAGATTGGCTGGAAACATGTCACATGGGAACAGATGCCTTCAGGGTTCACAAAAAACTCTGGCATACTGATAACAACCACACATTCACAAAATGGTCAAATTATCGTACATTTTGCCTTTTTTGGGATTATTGATCATACATCGTACAGAGGGCCAAATTATTGTACAAATACGATAATTATCGTACACCTGGCAACACTGTGACAGCCCGAGATGTAAACATTAATGACATCCTCCTCGGCTGAGTTGTAACGTTAGCTAGCTCAGTGGCGCTAGGTGAGCTAGATGCTTAATGTTGTGGGGTGATACAATTGGCAGGTGAAGTTTGGTAGAAAGAAACTTATTCCTACATGAAACTGCTCACAAGGAGACATCAAATGTGCTTTTTTGGCACTTTGAGCACCACAAGCCAAGTGCCGTTTAGTTCCATTATATCCAAGAGAGGGCAGACATCTCCACAGCCGATATCTTCAACATTCGGCATCTCACACCAAAACAATCTAGACTGATAAACAGCACTGTGGCTTAGAGAAAAAATATGTATTTTTGATTTTCAGTGTGAACTGTTCCTTTAAATCTAAACAAGTCATATGAAAGCAACCTAACGTTCATTTTGTGGGCACCAGCTACACCTGACTGTATAGGAACAGTGATAACTACTCTTTATGTAAGGAGTACTTGTGCAACACTACCTGCTTTAATTTAGTGATGCATATAATTTCCACTTACTAGGCACTTATGTTATTAAGACTGAGCAGCTGGTTCCAACAGGCTCCAAGCCACCAGTTGCAACTTTCATTTTCAATCAATACAGTTTTAGTCAGTCTGAGTATAGCAGAACTGACATCACAGGAAAATATAGCAGATTATTACTTTAAGGCTTTTCATTGCTGTCAAGACAAAAAAAATAATGCTAGATGTCCATCATTCAGCATTCACTCACATGGTATAATCTCTGAATTGTTATCGTCTTGTTTCAGAGAACCTAATGCTTGCAACATCATTAATGAGCTTTATTTCTTATACCTGCAATAAAAAAAAATAAACAAGTGACAGTTATCTTTTCGGAAAAGCCTCACGTCCATTTTAATTATGTGCACAGCCTTGGCATTTAAAGAGTAGGCTACATCTTGTATGTATAGAGTGCAGGCTTTACAATTGTCTGCAGTTTTTTTTATCTGAGTAAATTCATTGTCTCTTCATCTAGATGTGCTAAACGCACTTACAATGCTTTCACTTTTAATACTGCAAGAAAAAGGAAAATTCTTTTTTTTCCCTCCAGGGATTCAGTGTCTCCACTGTGCTCAAGGACACTTAAACAGGCAGATAGAAGCTTGTTGCTGCAGGGGTTGATCCTGGGCCTCCACCTGAAGGACACGCTGTCTAATCACAAGGCCACCCTGTCAAACTGTCCATGTACGTCACGAAGGCATACACATTGCCTTAAGCAAAAGCTTGGCCAAGATATTAGGTGACATGTTAGCCTTGACTCTTTGTCTCCTGTTGCCCTCAGCAGTCTCTTGTTGAATGAGTTAGGGATGTGCAGCTTGGCGTGTGGAGCGCCGGAGCATTTGGATAGTCTAGTAATCCACAGGGAAGGTGCACACTATTGCTCCACGTGCCGTTAAGCTGCTTAGTCCCACTGTAATTAGGGCTGTGTGTAGTAAAAACACAGAGCAGGCAGGAGGTATGTGTCTAAAGGTTTGAACAACACAGTGAAGAGGATGGCCGAGGCTGGAGGTTTGAGTCCTGACACCAGCGGCAGGGGAGAGCATATTACTCTCCCCAGAGACATAAAAAGGAAGCACATAATCATTGTTATCTCTGTGGTGCAGTAATGGGCAGCACAGTTGGTCACTGTTAAGAGCTGTTGCTTTACAAAAAAAAAAAAAAAGAAATGGCAGAGTAGACCACCTGTCTGGTGCATGCTGGGATAGGCTCCAGGTCGCTGTGACTCAGAGTGGGGATCTACAGATAAAATGCGAGAACATGAATTTTGCATGGATAAAGCATGTAATCAGAATAACAATAAAATGTCAGCTTTTAAAAAATATGGAGGGTGAATATTGTGGAAATGATTGCACTTTTAGATGCCTTTAAATCATTATGACCTTTTTTATTTAGCCATTTTTCTGGGAATGCTATTGTCATTGTATTTTCTCTGTGCGTCATTATGAATATTCGGTAATGTTTTTCAGCTTGTAAGGATGCAGCACACTGAACTACAGCAGAAAGAGTAATGATTTCTCTATTCCTTTGTGTTCATACAAAGTTAAAGGGAGCCCCCTTGTGGACATCAGGACTCCTGGCCTTTAATAACAGATCTTGTCATTCCTTCCAATGATGTTTATGTGTATGTATATGTGTGTAAATACATGTTGTTATAGAGTCTACGCTTTGTGTTTTGATGAGGTCAAGTGTGCATACTGGGAGTAAAACATGTTATCTGACCTACAAGTGTAAAGGTCAAATGCCTTCAAATAAGATTTGTGTTTGTGTGTACTTGCAGGTCTGCTGGTGTATGTGGCCATGATGGTGGGGGCGTTGGTGTGGGGGGGTCTGTGCGATAAGATGGGGAGGAGGAAGTGTCTGATCTACGTCCTGACAATCGACCTGGTCTTCTCCTTCCTGTCCTGCTTCGCTCAGGGCTACGGCTTCTTCCTCTTCTTCAGGTTTTGCTCTGGCTTTGGGTGAGACACATTTACATTTGTGTTCACATTTACATTTGCAGGGTTTGCTTGAACAAAAGATTGGCTTTTTATAATGACTGACCTTCTCCATAATTAATGCTTTTAGTGAAAAAACGCAACATTTTGGGAGAAAAGCACATCCCTGAATATGTATTTGACAAAATTTGTTCCAAAATAAGACACCTGACATTTAAGCAAGATGAGTAAAACAAACTGTGGACCTTTAGGAGAAGCCTGAGGTAGAGAGAGGACGTAATTTAAGAACACCAGTTGACTCAATTGTTAGTTTATTTTCCTCATCAATATAATACATTTAAATTGTACGCTGCACACAGAGATTTCTGTTTATTTACTTCATTAGAGCATTTCTTTATTATACCAATAAAAACAAGTGAACAATGCTCTTTGCTTGTTTTTAATTTGAGTTTTATTGCTGACTTCCTGCTGTCGCCAGCACCTTTTGCCGTGCACAGATTGATTTTGCAGCTTTCAAAGACACATTTCTTTTGATAATGATTGCAGCCTGAGTGTACCCAGACCTGCTTTATTGATGTTTGAGCTTTTTGCTAAGCCAGAGAATACAAGGTCACCAAAATAAAACGTTCAGCTGTTGCTGATTCACTGTGATAATGAGCCCCGTGTTAGTCATTAACACTCACATCTGCTGAAGAACTGTGGCCATTTTGCTGTCTTCACAAAATGCAAGGAGCAGGCAGACTCCAGAGAAACCCTCTGAAATGTCAAGGAACATCTTGATGTTAAACATACTGCGTCGAGTTTTGCTGCTTTTCATGTCATGTGATTTCTCTTCTGTATACAGCTGATTATTTTTTCACAGTTTAAAGTGAATTCAAATTAGGGATTGTCATGAAAATCATATAAAAGAGAAAAAAATAATTATTTAATGTTTTTCCATAATTTTGGTGCGGGTCCCGTTCCAATAAATCTCATTCATGCGACGTCATATCTCTCACTCTAAAAGGAAATACTAAAGATATGAGTATGCCCTTGTCTCTGACCAGCACCAGAGCTGAAATTTAAGCAGGCTCCGGCCATAAAACATTAATTAACAATAAATCTCATGATAATATTGATTTCGGAGTCAATTTTCTACCAATTTTAATCATATCCTCAACTTAGTTTTTCTGTCTGGTTATTCCTGGCATCGCAGAAAGACGCAAGTCCTTTGGACAAACTGACCATCAAAAACAATCCAAAGCATTTAGCTGCCATTTCGTAATTATCTCACAGAATTTTAACAGTATTGAAAACTGATCCTCCAGAATCTGGGTATTTAAATTCAGTATTATTACACCTGGGCCCTACTGTCCCATGTTTTGGGGTCTAAGTAAATACCAGGAAAACAAACCCTGGAAATGGTCCAGTATTGAGCAAGACTGCTGCAGACAGCAGCAGCGAAGCAGGTTGCAACGTCATCACTCAGGGCAATTATGCACCGTCAATTTGTGTCCACCAGAAAGTGCTTGTTTTTGCTACTGACAGGCTCAGATTGTTATCATTGGTTTCTCACAACTTACAGAAATGATCCCTACAGAGGCCGACTTCCCTGTTAAATGAGTAAGATCTCTTTTTTTTTAAAAAAAAAAAAAAAAACATAAACAGAACAAAAATTGCTGTTACCAACCTAACCAAACTCCATATAAATAAACAATAATTTATCATCATGATGTACACTTCATCAAAAGTCAACGGACACAAAATAAATCACACAAAAGCTGTCTTGGTTTGTCTTTTAAGTGTTCCAAAATTGTCAATTCTGGTTTGGTTGAAAAAAATGTTAATTCATCCAGTTGCACGTGAAAATACACTGGCTTTCTTCACGCTAAAATTACTGGATATTTAAATGGAATCTGGTGGGTTTGGTGAGGGTGATTTTGGTCCGTTGAGAGAGCTCTGACTCTCTCACAAAAAAATGTCCTTTCCATTATGTTGCCAGAAACTTATAGTAACACTTTCTGACCGTGTCAATGGCAAAAACACAAACTTTAGGTACACATAAATTGACGGTGCACAAATGCCCCAAGTGGTTACATTGCAGCCTGTTTTGCAGCTGCTGGCTGCAGCCCTCTCATTAAATACTGGGTCAATTTGAAAATTTCTGTTCTCATTAGTCACCTAGACTCAAAAGCTGAAAAAATAGGGTCCAGGTTGAGAAATTCTGTAGTTACCCTTTAACTTGTAGGTTGATTGCTGTTCCAGTGATTGATGGTTACATTCAAAAAAGTAAAGGTGTGTTAACCCTGACAATAAAGCTGTGTGTGCACTTAAAAAAAATTAAAAAATGGCTGTCAAAAGTTTCCCTCAGTACAAAGTAATTCCACCTAAAACAGCAGCACAGTAGGCCATTGAGTTTAATGACATATTGCTGTTGAGTCTATTAAATGTAATATTTAATGTTTGAGCACTAAAAAACTAATTCCATGCACCTCTCATGCATGGGCTGGAGGCAAAGACAGATGTCTCGAAATCTGGACAAATAAAACCACAAGTATCTGCAAAGCTAAGTGTCGGTGAGAACATATGTTTTCAGGTAATTTGGACAAAGCACCCTTTTAAAAATGAAATTTCCAGTAAAATCTTCAGAATATTGAGCTTACAGTTCTACATTACTAACATGAAACACAGGTTGACATGTCAATTGCCAGATATTACAGCAAATGGCTGCCTAAATCCTCTGAGAATGGTGGACAAAATAAAATGTTGAGTAGGAAAAATTGAAGATTTATAATCTGAGCTGTCTTTCGATTCCTCCCCCAGAATTGGCGGCTCCATCCCAATAGTGTACACTTACTTCACTGAGTTCCTGCAGATGGACAAACGTGGAGAACATCTGAGCTGGCTCTGCATGTTCTGGATGCTGGGAGGCCTGTACGCCTCCTTCACCGCCTGGGGAATCATCCCTCACTATGGTAACACACACACACACACGCTGACTCACATAGCCAGACACACATGTAGCAGACTCACATGAAAGCATACACACAGTCAGACTTACTATACGTCAACTCAGAAGACAGAAAGACTATTTTAAGTCACTGGAGAAGCATTTAGTTGTTTTACATGAGGAACTTTTAATCTTCTCAGTCGCTGTGACGACAGGATGTGGCTAAATTCATTTTTGTGCTTCCCCCAGCAGTCAAATATGAATAATTCACATTAAAATAAGTAAAAAATTGCCACCATGTGGAATTGAAAAATAATTCTAAAATGAACCTACAATTGCCACAGCTTTGCAATCCAAGCAATTTTTCAAATGCAAATGACTGACACAGAAGCAGATACACTGCTGCATAAAACAATAAAGATGTGTTGTTGCACTACATTATTAAAGTGATTTGGACATTAAAATATGTCAGGAAGAAGGGTTTGGAAATATTAACATGCTCTTCACTGGATGGTTTTCTAGGCTGGGGCTTCGCCATTGGTACAGAGTTCCAGATCCACAGTTGGAGATTATTCATTCTGGTTTGTCTCTTCCCTGCGCTGGCTGCTCTTGTTGGAGTCATCTTCATGCCGGAGAGCCCTCGTTTCCTCCTGGAGGTCAGATCCAATGACGCCAGATTAAAACATACACACTTAAAAATTGTGCTCTCATTGTCTGCTTCAACTGCAAAACAACAAAAACACAAATGTACTGGTTAGGGGTTAAATGGTAACTTCTGTATTTTTCAACCTGTACCCTATTTTCCCATGTTTTTTCGTCTAAGTGACTAATGAACAATAATTTTTGAAATTGGTCCAGTACTGTGCGAGAGCGCTGCAGACAGGAGCAGCAAAGCAGGCTGGTCGGGTAACCACTTGGGGCATTTATGCACTGCGAATTTACGTTCACTAAGAGTGCTTGTTGTTGAGTGTCTTACAACCTCGTTACAGAAATTGACCTTTTTGTTACGGATTAAGAGCCTTTTTTTAACCAGAGACAGCCCAGAAATTACTATTACCAAACCAACCAGACTCCATTTAGATAAACAATAATTTTGTCACACTTTACTCAAAGTCGACAGAAACAAAAGAGAACTCACAAACACTGTATCGGCTCATCGTTCCCCACTGTTCAAATAATCACGACTCTGGTTTTGTTGAAATAAACTCTTAATTTACATGGTTAGATGTGAAAATATGCTGGCTCTATGCATGCTAAAATTACTATATATTTAAATGGACTCTGGTGTTGTTGTTGCCGATGGCAATTTTGGGGCTGTGTCTGATTATACACAAGGGATTTTGCTCCTAAAAAAGGTCTCTCTCTCTGTAGGAATCCTTTCAATAATGTTGTCAGACACTTAAATAAATTGAATAATTTGAGCCTGTCGGTGACAAAAACAGTGGATGTACATTTACGGTGCACAAGTGCTCAGAGTGGTTACACTGCAGCATGTTTTGCGGCTGTCGGCCTCACTGGTCTCCCTCAATACTAGACCAATTCCAGAAACTGTTGTTCCCATGAGACACTTAGACATAAAAACATGGGAAAATAGGGTCCAAGTTGATGCATACTAAAGTTACCCTTTAGGATTAACAGCAAAACCACTGAGATGTATTATATCCTAACACTCATTATGTCAGCGTACAGGATTAAGCATCAAGCTGTGATTGGTTAAAAATGTTGAGTCATCATCAACCACCACAGCAACATCCCACTGCTGTGCAAAGGTAGCGAAAGGCTGCTAAGGCGCCACCAAAACACCACCCACCCCTGTTTCCCATTCAGGATGTTGTCAGACCTTTAACCACATGTGGTATTGTATTTGTATGTTACAGCAGGGCTGCTCCAACATGTTCATATCACACACCCCCAAATTATCACACATATCCCCCATCTGATAAGAGGCAGACCTCATGGGAACAGCTGTTTCTCAAAATGCCATAAACCCTGAGAGGTTTCACCGATTATGTAGACATGCTTAGATAAGTTTGTGTGTGTGTGTGTGTGTTTTTTTTTCAGAGTGCCCGACATGATGAGGCATGGATGGTCCTGCGACAAGTTCACGATACCAACTGGAAGGCCAAGGGGGAGCCAGAGAGAGTCTTTACTGTGAGCCTTAATTTACAGAAACACTGCTGTGTTGCCCAATCACTCAGCATCAGTATCTGATTCAGCAACTCATTAACAAAAACAATGTGACCAGAGGTTGTGACATCTCATCGTCAAATGTCACAAATAACATGAGTGACTGCAATGCTGTCATGACAGTGAGCCAGCATGCATAACAGGCTTTTTTTCTGCAGCAGTCTAGCAGCAAAAGCACATGTGTAATTACCCAGGTATCCACAATGACCAGGCCCAGCATCGACCCACACTCGGCATGTGAGAAGACATAAGACAGGCCACATCCAGTTGCACGAGTCGGCTGAGAATCGGGCCAAATAAACAGGCCTAAATCTGGTGGCCGATACTGCCATCCCAGGGTAGTACCATTAACAATGGCTACAGTGAATTCCTGTGTTGTGCATGCTTGCTCACTGTCATGGCTTACTCAGGTGCTCAAATGGCTTGTAGCCATCATAAATATCATCAGTTTGCTTTTCTTACCATGACAAATAAAATCCTCTGCAACAGTCTATGTAGTAACTGCTTTGTTCCTGTTTCACATTTTAAATTGGCAGTGAAATCTCACAGTCAAAATCTGTCTGTGCTTTTAGTGAAAACAGTACCATACAGGAAATTTCAACCAGCACATTTTCATACTCTATAATTTGTGTATACATTATGGAACAGGTGGTGATCATCATACCAGATGAGCACAGGTGTAAATAATGAAACTAATGGTGGCTTCATTCAATAAAGCTGCTTCAGAGTCAGGTTCCTTATGTTGTTCATACTGGCTCACTGTCACACTGCTCACTTACTAGGACACTTGAATACAACAAAGCCATCACTAATGTTATTAGCAACACCTGAGGTTTTCCTGCTATGTGTCTCCTGTGAAAAAGGCCTTAGCTAAGCTACTGTTTGGTATGACATGATATACAAAAGACTAAACAATAATAAGCTCCACAACTTGTTTAAAATAAACTCCGCATGTTTAAATATCTATATATTAAGTACATAGCTTTTCTTTCCTAGATTGATTTTGAAGTTTTAGTTAAATCTAGGTTAAAATCTTGAATTAAATAATATGTTGTAAATTTCTTTTAAAAAATAGTCATGAAAAAAATGTGAAATTGTTTTTTTATGTCCAAACTTCTCTCTCATTGTAAAGGTGACCAACATTAAGACACCACAAACTCAGGAGGACGAGTTCATAGAGATCCAAAGCGACACTGGAACTGCCTTCCAGCGCTGGACCGTCAGACACGTGACCATGCTGCAACAGGTCTGCAGATCGTCCTGCACTACACCAAAGTAGAACTGCAGAACTGAATATGTTTTTATCCCTGTTTTCCTGCAGACTGTTTATCTCAACTGTCTGTCTGTCCCTCTTTCAGGTGATGGCTAACATCATGTCACTGTCAGCCCCAGAGCTCAGACTGCAAGGCCTGTTCCTGGTTATTGTCTGGTTCTGCTTGGCATTCAGGTAGCAACAACTTTATTTAGCCTGTACACCCACACTAAGATTGAAAGCGAAAACATCCCAATAGAATACACTTATATATCCCCACTGCTTGATTTGCATTCAAATCATGCATTTCTGGAATATTTTGAAAGTGGATATTCATAAACTTCACCCAGGCAGAGCTATCTGAAGAAGGAAAAAATATCCCTGCTAATATTAAAAGCCCAAATCACTATATGTGTATATATATATATATATATATATATATATATACATATATATCTGTAGATTCTCACTTCCCCTTGTGATCATTTCTAGCTACGCAGATCATTTTGTTTTTAAGCGCTCAGGTTTCTATGTTTCTATGTGTATCAGCTACCACGGGCTGGGAGTGTGGTTCCCTGATATGATCAAATACATGCAGTATGAGGAGTATGAGTCCAAGGTCAGAGTGTTCCACCGAGAACGGGTCGAACGCTTCCACTTTAACTTCTCCCTGGTCAACCAGATCCACCGTGAGGGAGAGTACATCCATGACAAGTAAGTTTTATTGTCACAATTCACAATTTGTTCATACTACTGTCTAGATATTATTAATATATATACATTTTTTTATTTAGGTTTGCCAATATTGAGATTAAGTCTGTGAAGTTTGAGGATTCTCTGTTTGAAAACTGCTACTTTGAGGATGTCAAGTCAACCAACACCTTCTTTGAGAACTGCACCATCAAAAACACTGTCTTCTATAACACAGGTATCAAGCCAAATTACTAATGAATAATAAATATAAATAAATATAAATTTGATAGCACTTTTACACTGCTGGCTCCTTAAAGTCTAGGGCTCAATAAACTCAACTAATTAGTGCTATAAAATATATATATTCAGTCATTACTGCTGCCCTTAAACAGTCATCGTAGTCAAAGCATTAACGCTTTGCAGTATATTTATCCTGCAGCACTAAGAGGGGAAAACTTCTCTTCACAATGTAAAATATAAACCAAAAGCTGTTAGCACTGCGTCCTTCTCTGTCCTCTCCAGACCTCTGGCAAGAAAAGTTCAAAGACTGTCGAATGGAGAACACCACCTTCCTCCATCCAAAAAAAGGCTGCCATCTCAACTTCCAGGAGGAGAATGACATTGTCATCTACATGGTCAGCTTCCTGGGCAGTTTGGCTGTGTTGCCAGGCAACATCATCTCAGCATTGTTCATGGACAAGATAGGAAGAATCCGAATAATAGGTGAGAAAGTGTAGCAGGGAGTGTGAACATGATGTGAGTGCAGTACCCCTGGATAGGTGGGATTTTTTTGTGTAGTTTCTGCCAAACCTGTTTTAGTACATTATCATCCATCTGTCTTTCTAGGTGGTTCTATGTTGGCGTCGTCTGCCTGCACTTTCCTGTTACTGCTAAGTTTCAGTCAAGGAGCTGTTATATGTTGGCAGTGTCTCTTCTATGGCGCCAGCGTGGCGGCCTGGAACGGACTCGAGGTCATTTCTGTGGAACTATACCCCTCCTCTAAAAGGTACAGTTTAACTCTATTTCCCTGGTAATACCACATGCATCTTAATTCATTGTTCCAATTAACTGTTCCCTAAACCCCTCATCCAAACAGTTTATGTCCAATCATAGCTTAACAACCGTAGCTAAGCATGGCAGTTCTCTCAAGCTTTGAATTTGTCCTGGCTAAGTGTTGTAGTTAAGCTGGCCATACATTTCCGAACCAGTTTGAGCTGCATGACTTATTTTAGAGGTCGACCGAATTTCAGCTTCGAAGGACATCATTTATGGGGGGAGTGAGGACTGATCATGGCATCATGGCATTTTTTTTTCACTGCACCTATACACAGTGGCAAACAGGGCACCTTAAAGTGCCATAGCGACAAGATGCAAATGTAGAAAAGAAATGTTGGTTGTGGCAACAGCATACGACCCTATTTGATGTTTTCTCTTCCTCCTAACGAGACAAGAGACACATGAGAGAAATGCTGGTGATAATGCATTGTTATGAACCATACTGGTGTAACGTTACAGACCTACGCTAGAAACAAACTCCTACCTGCCTCAGAGCTTTCAAATGAATCTTTGTTGACAATTGCCAATAGCCAGAATGGTCCACAGGGGCCAACAGCCTGTTTTATTTTTAATTTTGCACAAAGAGTGTGAGCACCAGGGCGCCAGACTCTGAAGCCAATTTGACATCCTGGTTAAATTGCGTAATTAGAACTTTGGTTCTGTCATGTGATGCTCTTGGGGCTGACAAGGCTTTTTCCCATCAATAGATACATTTTTTGAGTGTCACAACCTCTGTGAAATGACTCGTTTCACTATGGGGATTCGATCCATTTGGTCCATTTGTAAAGTCTAGAAGACCCGCATGATTGAATCATTTAATCCCCATTCACATTAGCAAAGAGCTAAACTGGAAGTTAGCTGCTCGGCCAGCAAAGTCCATTGTGCAAATGCTGTATGGACCAAACAATGCTGAAGATCCAGGCAATTTTATACCCAGGAGGCCAAACTTTCTTGGTGTCATGTACCACTGAGCAACTTTTATAGGAATAAGTGGAGCTCCGCCTCCAACCTTGTATCCAGTTCTCCTTATACATCCATGGTGAGCACTCAGGTTGTTGCTTGATGATTGGACTATACAGTGTAAGCACTTATTTGTACAGTAAGAGTTGGAATTAAATGACAACATTTCTTAAAAGGGGATCAAATCGTAAAGCGTATGCTCAACTAAGAGAGATAATTGGTATCTAATGCACTTGGCGAGTGATGTCTATTTTACTGTTCCAAACTAAATGCACAAGAGAATGGATTTAATAGTGTGTTTATCAGTTCCAATGTAAGCTGCCAATATGAGCGTGCTTAGCTAACTACCTTACTACCTACAGTAGTGATGTATTGTTACTTCCAAAGCCAAACAGAATGTTGTTTGTTCCGTGGGGTTGCGTTAGGACTAAAACATCCACTGTGTGAAAGCCAAAATGCTACTGTATCAGAGTTTAGGTTAACATTGGTAGCTCTGTCCTCCCTCAACACATTACCAAGATGAAGGTAACATTCGTTTAACTCATAAGTTTTTCGACTATAAGCAAACAGGGTTAGATTTCATAAACAGTCAATTTAACACCTCTTTAAAAAGCTAAATGTCGAACACTACTATCTTACACCAAAAGCACAGAACAATTCTGTCTCCCAGCTAAGAATTTAAAAGGAAATCTCAATCAACTAGACAAAGGCAATGAGTCATGTGATACGATAACTTCATTCTTTCTTTTATAATCTTTTTTATTCATGAGTCTCATAGCAATTCACTCTCAGCAACAAAAAAGATACACTGTCAAAACATATTCACTTCATCAGTCAGTCACATAATCTCTGTCTTTGTGATTCTGCAGAGGGACAGCGTTCGGTATCCTGAATGGGATCTGTAAGTTTGCTGCCATCCTTGCATCATTCATCTTTGCAGCCTTCATCGGCATCACTAAGATCATCCCTATCTTCCTGGCCTTCGCTGCCCTCGTCTGCGGAGGTCTGGTTGCTCTCAAGCTGCCCGAAACCCGGGAGAAAATCCTCTCTTGAAAAGCCAAACTCCTGCAGCCTCCAGGCCTCGACCACAGTGCAGCTCTGGGGAAAGCTTTTTGGGAGTGAATCATCTTAAACTTTATTGGAAAGACAAAGACGAAAGGCCATGCTGCGCTAGCTGTGTTTATGAGTTCTAATTAAAAATGTTGAAAACCTGTCTGGTTGCCTACGTGAACCTGTGGTTGCTTTTATTCCCTCTATAAGCTCCTCAGGCTGCCCAGCGTTTCTGTCACGTCATATAAAACTATTGTGTGTTAATTTCCTTTTTATCATTTACTGCCCATCCTCTTCTCACACACACATACACACACACAATTTAGCAGCATTTGTTTTGTTTGAGATTTGTGTAAAAGAAAGATTAATATAAGATGAAAATATGTCTGTACTTGAATGGTGATGTAGTTCATGTTACCATGTTGTGCTTTGATTTCATTCCCTGTTGGAATAAAAGGAAAGAGGGAGGACTTGTAGTCATAATAACTTGAACTGGATTTGAATCCTGTTGTATTCATGCCGAGGCTCAGCAGCAATATTACTGCTGGTGTTGTTATTTTATTCGCCCAGTCTTTATTTATTCTGCACTGTCCTGTGGTGTATAGTCTCTTCTTTAGTTCACATGTTGATGCTTGGTTTGATCTCCCTAGACATAAACCTGGATTGACCATTTTATTAAATGTAGGAGGTATTTGTTTTTTATTGCATCCCCTCCTGTTCATTTATCCCAGCTGATCCAAATCCAACCCCAACAGCTGACTGGATTCTCCTTCTGTTTGCCGTCTTGTCCTCGACTGAGACGTCCTGTCTGTACTTAACTGTAGAGCTGTGTTCTGTAGGTGGTGATAACGTAGCGTCTTATCTGTCACATTTTGCCATGACAACTTGTAAGGAATCGTTCTGTTTGTTTATTGATTTCTTTTCTCATCTTTTTTTCTAAAAAGGAGAATGATACAAAACTGTGAGATTAGATGTTTTGATATGATGCTCATATTTATGTTCTGATGAACAGTTTTACAGAACCTGCTGCATTTCTGACAACGTGTGTCAAGATTTCTAAGGAGCATGTTACTTCTTTTGGTGTGACTGAGCGTGTGTGTGTGTGTATGTGGGTGTGTGTGTGTGTGGTTGTTATCCACATGTCTGTGAATTTACACAATAGTCTGACTACCAATACTATATCTGTTGTTGTACATACTGTAGACCTGTGTATATTAGTTGTAAAATAGTAGCTCCATCATGACTTGAATAAAGCTGAAGGCTTATGATCCAGTTTCCTGATTAATAATTGATTATAACACAAGTTATACACTTGTATGAATGTTTACCTTTACCACCCAAATTAGCATGTGTATGTGGGGTTTTTAAACACAGGAAAACCTGTTAAAAATAGGCGACAGACTCCTTTCCCATTGCTTGGAGATTAGAGCGTGTACATGGCTCTGCTGCAGATGAGTATGTCTGTCTGTTTTTTTACTGGTCTGTCATGGTCGATATCACAGACAGGCTAGAAAACAGGTTCATAAACAGTAGAAAGCAGCATGGAGGCCAGTGCAAATGTGACAGTGGTTACCTCTTTTTATATATCCCTGACTTATTCAGTCTCTCTTTCAATTTGGTCGATGTTTCATTGCTGTTTTGTGGTGGCAAATCATTGAATCATCGGTAAAGGAGCTAAAATTAGCGCATTCACCCCAGCGTTGTATTTCCACCAATGCCTATTAAGAGAGTGGAGTAATACCTGTGTCCATTTAGCCCTGTTTCCATCCAGCAGTTTGGTACGCTTTTTTTCTGTTTCCGCTGTGAAAAGTTGTGGATGTACCCCTGGAACCAGGTCCCCATTTTTGATACCCCTTCTGTTGGGGTACCTAGCACACAGACTAAATACTAAAAGGTGGAGCTGTGAACGCTTGCCTTAGAAGGACTAAATGCACAAACCCACTATTTTTAAATATCCCATGGAGAGAGACTCTCACTGCAGTCTGTTCCTCTGTGTTCTGAAAATGTCGGCATGCAGCCGCATTTTGTGGACAATAAACGAGATGCAGACTTCTCTCTGTGTTACCGGTAATGAGGAAATACAGTGAGTGCTGGACGGAGCAATGAGTGCCAACAACCCTGCCTACTTTTGAGGGTACTGTTCGCGATGAAAACACTAGGGTCTAGGTCCCATGTCTGAAAGGTTATTTTTGGTTCCAAAGGTACCATACGGAAAGTGTTTGATGGAAACGGGGCTTTTCAGAGTCATTTGACCTGGGTATTAATGGGTATGTCAATTGTAACCTTTCCATTACAATAAAAGCCAGATGGGTGTAGATTTTTTGCAGTGGGAAAGGGGCTTTAGAGAATTTCAAATTTGTCTAAGCACTTAACTATTTGGGGAAGTACCAGAGTTAAATGAGAGGATTACTAACACTCTCAACATGAGAGGTGGTATCATTTACCTCATCTTGTTCAATAAAGTAAATAAGCTGCTATCCCAAAACAAATACGCATTATTTATGAATTAAAATCACAGGGGATGAATTTTCACTGAAGATTAAATTTTACAATTTCAGGGTGGATTAAGCAGAAAACATTCCTCTTCATTTACCAGTGTGTAAGATTTAGAGGGATTTAGTGGTATCTAGTGGTGAGGACTGTAGATTACAACCAGCTGAAACTTCTCCTAGTTAGAGTTGTTTTAGTGTTAATTATTCAGGAGAATTTTACCAGAAGCTCTCCACCTCTCCAGAACAACTGACGGGGTGATTTCACTAAAAGAAGCAGTTTCATGTTACAAATCAGTGTTTCTCCAACATTGTTTGGCATGTCAGAGATAGACCGTTAGCCCAGCACCAGCTAATGTGTGCTCACCTTTATTCTCTGATAACTTTCTAGAATCCTGAATTTCAGGAGTTTTTTCATAGGAGCCGAATCAATCACAGAGGCCTCTTACTCTCTAAAACAAACAGATCCGGTGATTTAAACTGGTAAAAATACTGAACTGTGGAGTCACAAAGGGCTTTCTAACTTCGGCAGGCCATTGAAAAATTGCGACTGGCCCAATCTAGAGCCAGTATTTGGTTTGTCCAGTCTGGGCCACCGTAGAAACATGGCATTGAACATCTCCAGAAACGAGGACCCGTGCCCTATTTAGATATAAACAAAAAGTCAACCATACTTATTTTTAGGTGAATACACACACACACACACACACACACACACACACACACACACACACACACACACAAACTATACGTATTATATTATATTCCATGTCTGCCATGTCTGATCCTACACAGTGGACCTTTAAAGAAGCTTAACAGATGAAAACATGCTCTCAAAGGAAGGTACAGCTGGACTATTCACATTGTGAAACTTAAAATTTGTTGCGTTAGAGGACGGAGTGTATTAGCATTGCAGTGTTGCACAGTCTGTGTCAGCAGAGGGAGAAGAACCTTGAAATCTTTGTTTTGTTCTGTCGTGTAAAAATAAGCTAAAAAGATTTTGTATTAAATCTGAAATCATTTTTGTTTAGTTAAGAGAAATCTGTTCTGAAGCATGTTATTTTTCAGGCCTGGTAGCAGTGAGTGGGAGCTGCATATAACTGTTCTCATGTCAGTGGCAGCTGTGTGTCGGGGGGGTAGGCGAGGAGGGCTTGTAAAAACATGGCAGCACACAAGTGTGAGCAAGTGCCGTTAGTAGGAGGATGTGTTTACTCTGGCTGAGGTGTGAAAGACACTCTGCTGATCTGTCCACCAGGTTTATATGGATGTCAAACTAGAGGGCAGCAAACAGAACGCACACTGGAACTAATGATTTAATATGATGTGGTTTGACTTGCGTGAGATTTGGCTGATTAATGTAACTTTAGATGGAGGTCTCTATTACTCCAGGTGGTCTAGAGTAATAGAATATTATCAACACACCCAGCAAGTCAATACTCAGTCTTTACTCTCTACTTTCTGTTTCAGCACATTATGTTTTTCAGTTGTGTAAAGTTGTTCTGTTGAATGTTGTTATGTTCTGCAAAATGTCATTCTCTTACAATTAGAGGAAATTTACTGTCCACCTCCGGCTGACCCCTCCAGTTCCAGCGATGTTTCACACCTAGGGTGCAGAATGTATCCCCCTCACCTGCTACCTCACTCACTGACATGCATACCACACAAGTTTAAGAAAAATTTGTCACACTCAAGTAAGCGATTAAGTTTTGTAATTTATCTGCATCATTGTAATCACTCTAATAATGTGACTTTATCTCATAGCTGAAAAGTAAACTGTGATGTCACAGAACCAGAAACCAAAGAGCACATTTTTTGGAAATGTGATTGTTTTGGGAAACATCTTCATGTCCATGATGCCTCACGATCGTCTTTCACATGTGCACTGGTGAATCAACTGTTGTGTGAACAGACATAAATGGGTGACAAATGAAAAGGAAATACCAACTCACTGTCCTTCTGTCATGGGTGGATCATGAGACTATGGGGCCTGAGGCACAGATATGCAAAAGGCCCCCTCACTTCTTAACACACACACTTTGCTGTAGTTTTGCTTCTTTTTTATTGTTGTTGTTTTGTGTCTCCCTGTGGTAATTTTGCCCCTGTTTGTAGTTATTTTGTGTTTCCTAGCAACTCCTTTGCAACTGTTAGTGGTCATTTTGACTCTCCACCTGGGCTATGTCTGGTAGGCCTGTTCAGAGATCCATCCATGCTCGGAAGCTTTTTGCCTTTTGTTTAACTCATTTAGTAATTTCTAACTTCTTCTTCAATAAACTAATTATAATGACTGGAACCATTTTGTGGTTTTGAAGTTTAACCACAGCATTAACCAAAAAATATAGTGTATTATTTGGCCTCAAGGAAGAAATGCTTTTCCACATTAGGTGCACAAATAAGTAAGACATGCTTACAACAGAGACACAGACATGGATTGGCATTCTACACACCATATACTGGAATTTTCGTACAATTAAATTGTAATAATTATAATGATAATAATAATAACAACAACAAACTTTATTTATATAGCACCATTCATACAAGAAATTTAGCACAAAGTGCTTTAAAATTAAACCAGTATAAGTGCTTCACATGAAAATAGACATAAAAGACATAAAACAGACAAGGCAATCCAATATAAAAGGACATTTAAAACTGTTTAAAATATGGATTAACTAATTCATAAAATCATAGCGTTGTAAAACTATAAATCATAAAATCAAGTAAGAGTTGTAGCAGCGTGAAGAAATAGAGAGTAACAATGTTTCAGACCTGTATCAGGGAAGCCAGTACTAGTTAAAGGCTGAAGTGAACAGATACATTTTACAATTTCTTTTAAAAATATTTACGACCTAGCCTCCCTGATATCTATAAGTAGTGTGTTCCATAACTTTGGGGCGTAACTGACAAAGGCTGCATCCGCGATCTTCTTCCGGCTGTTGCTGGGAACCTCCAGTAAACCAGCAGCAGATGATCGCAGTGTTCTTTGAGGCAAAGAGTTAACAAGGGAGTTAGCAATGTAGCTCAGTCCCAGCCCATGTAGGGCTTTGTATACAAGGAGAAGGACCTTAAAATCAATTTTAAATTTAACAGGAAGCCAGTGCAGAGCAGCTAAGGCTGGCCTGATGTGCTCTCTCTTGGTTCTGGTTAATAGCTGAGCAGTGGAGTTTTAAATGAGCTGAAGTCTCTCAGTGGTGTTTTTTGGGGGGCCAGTAAAAAGTGCAAAACAGTAGTCGAGGCGGACTGAAATAAAGGCATGAATCAATTTTTCAGCATCTTTTTCATTTAGAAATGGTCGTACTTTAGCTATGTTTCTGAGGTGGAAAATACTTGTTAATGTGGAACTTAAAGCTTAGATCTAAATTAAGGATCACACCAAGACTTGTAACGTCGGATTTAATCCAGGAAGTTAAATTCCCCAGATTTTATTATTTATTATCTTTATAATTAAGCAGCATTTCTCTTTTTGTTTTAGAGCCGACAAGCTGGATTTCAGTTTTGTCTTCATTTAAGGTTAAGAAATTATTGCTCATCCATTTATTTATTGCCAAATAAATTATATAAAGCTTGTATGGTTATAGGAACAAAGCTCTTGATGAAATGGGCCTCCCTGCACATGGGTAGCCGAAATCTACATCCAGAAAGGAAGGGGGGTGAAGTTCTGGTGGAAAGGATGATCTGGATCCTGTGTGACTGTGGGTGCTTTTCAGATCAGGGATGAAGTGACACAATCGGATAGGTCTTGGGGACCAAAGCAGCATGTTCCAACAGATTATTCCTCCATGCTGTGGCTGTGATCTTTTATTCTTTGCTGTGTCACTGTTTACCGTGGCGCCAACCTGATGTCCCCACAGCAATCACTGAAATTATGTCTAACTTGATTTTATTCCAAGCAGTAGGAGCACACTGGAGGTCGTGGTGGGGTTGATGGACTCAGGAGGGCCCAGACAGGTGGCAGGCAGCCCAGCCTCAGAGCCTGCTGTGGGTGTGTGTCCACCCAGAGGTGCCAAACTCCCAGCCAGGCTCCCACAGCCTCACCTTGGTCAGGGTGACTGGCAGGGTCGCAGTGCGGGTTCAGCCCCAGTTCACCCTGCCCTAAGCCTGACACAACACACATCTTACAATTATTTTGTTTAGGGTGTCATATATTTTATCTTTAGTTCAGTCCTTATACACCTTATTCACCTCACCACCCCTCACTGTTCAACCTATTTTTCATTATTTAGGCTCCCTGGAGCTGGCAGGGCTTTAGCGTTCTGGTCAAAGGGAACTAAAAAAGGCTCCAAGCTGAAGGACACCCTCTACAAAAACCGGACAAATTCAGCATTTTGGACCTTTTTGTGTTTCATGTTTTTGTTTCACAGAGTATTTTTTTTTGTTATCTGCATTGCTGCAAGCCATTTCTCCATCAGGGATGATAAAACCCTTTATACTGAGCCAACTACAAAGTGCTGCTGTTTTCATGGAAACTGAACTGTGAAAAATCAGAACTGTCCACTGTGTTGAATATAGATGAGATTTACAACAGAAGTCAAGTTGCCATGATTTAATAAACAACATAGATTGATAAATAACACAGAAAAATTGCCTCATGGCTCAAAAAAGCAGCTGTATGCACTCAGAGCGGTTGGGAAAAACACAGTGAAAGGCATGAATTCATTGACTCGGCATTCACCCACACGTGATTTAGGAAAGAATTGAAAACCTGCGCAAGTAGATATATTGATTTTCTCTATAATTCAAAATATCCCATCTCTGTATGTTCTAATTTGACCTACTAAGCACTGAAGTTCAACATTGTTCATGTCAAAGTATCCCAGTGTGCTGCTGCAAAGCAACGAAAGGTGGAACGTCACCATTTCTGAATCGAAATGCATCACTCTTTCAAAATAGATTTGATGCTGAACTAAAACCTGGAGAAACACAGGGAAACACTGGGAATAGAGGGGTGAGATGGGGACAGAGAGAGGGTAGCAGTGACAGTATTTTCCAGCGTTCCAGGTTCTCACAGCTGAGGTGTGAAGTGACACCTCCAGACTCATCAGTTCTCATCAGCGTGAAACCATCACACCTCTGCTTTAACTGGATAATACAGCTCATTAAGCTTTATTAAAAGTATTTACATTTACATTTCAACCATGTAGGACATAGGTCTCTATCCAGAAGCACATACAACAGGAGCAGCAGCAGTAGCAATGGAGGAGGCTTCACACCAGAGATCGAGATAAAGAAAGTGAAGGGCTCAGAGATCACAGTCTGACTCGTCGTGACAATAAAATGATCGTGTTGGTGAGAAGTGGTGGGATATAAAGTGAAGGAGATCAAGTGAAGGGCACAACACAGTGATGTCAGGTTCAAGGTTGTAGTGAGGTGAGGAGGGCGTAGCATGAGGAGGCAGTTTCACCCTACAAGAAGGACATGAATCATCTCTGCTCTCTCACAGCAATAATGAGAAATCTCCTGACTTCTCAGACACTGACATAATGATAAATATTTCAACTCCAGCTATTTCAGTGCTTTGGTTTGCCTGCTTATGTATGTTTATGAAAGAATCTAAGAGTCATTGATAGTGTTTCCTCAGGCACAAAGCATGTTGTGTCAGTGCAGAGCTTACGCCATAACCTACGCAGTAGCCTGACGTGCACCTCCCCAGAAATGTAACTACACTTCGCAGCAATGCAGACCTCCTGTCTATTGTTGTAAGCTGAAACAAAGCTTTTATTTACTTTAATTTCACATATAAGAAACAAAAAATTGTGAGGACAATAAAGCCTTTACAAAATAGCATTTAAAGTCTTATGCATGATTTATTCTGGCTTCATATGGGTAGCAGAAAATCTCTGCTAGTCACTAGGCTAATTTATACAATGTAAAACGCCATAGGATTGTGCTAATAACATTAGCTTGTTGTATTAGTTTGGAAAATGTGTTTGGTATAAGACAATTGTTTTGTCGATGAACCTTGAGAGTTATAATGGAACCATAATTTGTGACATTACCTTTGTTAAATGTTGCTGTTGTCCCTGATTTCATATGAGTAGAGGAAAAGTCTGCTAGCTGCTAGGCTAATTTATACAATGTAAAGTGCCATAGGCTTGTGCTAAAAACATTAGCATGTTGTATTTGTGGGTAAAATGTGTCCGGCAAAAGACAAATGCTTTGTCTGTGCTGGTTTGTGTACTTGTAATTGAAATTGTCACCATTAAGCCATTTTTAATGTGTGTTTGAAATTAACTAAATTTTGCAGCACTTCACAGAATCCCCACCACCGACTAGTGTTTTGGAGGTGTATAACTGCAGAGTGACACAGACAGCTTTCCGGGCAAGTATAAATGCTCACAACTGCGTAGGCCACATAGGAAGGCTATGGCTTAGGACTCTACAGAGATCTGACGCACAAGTATAAATCAACCTTAAGCCTACACCGACATCTTGCTAAAACTGGGCATAAATCTTTCGCCCAGTTAGTAGCAGGTGTGAAGTCAAAAATCTTAGCCATCTCTATCTATCAGCAGCCTGATAAAGCCTACAACACAAGAACACAAACTTTGAATGACAACCCACATTAGCTCTCCTGCTGAGGTCTCCTTTTTATCTAGCTAACTTACAAACATGAAAAACACGTCTTATACTTCACCTCAGCTTGTTGAACCAGCTGACATTTGCCAGTGAAAAGTGCACTGCTAATGTCAGTTATCAAGCTTGATAGCAACCTTATCAGCTGATCAGATGCAGCACGTTTAGAAGCAGCATATAAATACCTGCATATGGTCCTTATTCTTTAATACCACTAACAACACACTATCTGTCCATAAGTTGTAAGCTACAGCCAGTTTTGTGTGCTTTCTCTCTCCTTTCACATACCTGTGGAGCTCCACCTGCCAGCTGCTGTCAATCACACACAGGTGCGCCTCTTCTGTACAGCTCTATTAATCTTTTTATCTTGATGTCCATGGAACTTCCTTTTCTATTTCTCTGATGCCCCATGATAACATTGCTGCAAAAAATAAATAATAAGCTTCACATTAGCAAGCCAGCAGGAGGATGTTAACAATGTATCTCAGCAATGCATGTGCTGCCAGGCGATAGCTGGAATGTCATGGGCATTCACATGAACGCGCACCGCTAAGATGGGGCATAGTTAAGACTACTAAAGTATTATTAGCAACATGTCAGAGTTCTATACTATCATGTATTATCATATTCTTCTTATTATTTATGCAGTAATATGTAAGCAGCATTTTAATGTTTTGGTTGGTTGAGGTAGGCTGATTTTCACTCCTTTATATGCTGTGGGTAGCCTAATCTATGTCAGTGCTTCATATTTTAACACAATCTAATAAACAGACCATTTGGAATATGTAAAATTTAAATCTGGAAAAGTATAGCTGAAGATGAATGCGGCATAATTGCATTGCATTCATTGGTTCAGGCCTGTTCACCATGTTTAGATCCGGAGATTATGTATCTGAACATTGGATTTTTAATGCATTGCTTCTTTAAACTGATGTGTATTAGGTGGTAATCACTCAGAGATCCTAACTGAGTTTAAAGTTTCTTTTCCTACATTTTAAATACTTTCAACTATAATATTATTTTAACATTATTAGTGGTGGGATTTTATTCTTGTTTTACTGGAGCAGAAACAAGTAATGTTAACATTCGATCACAAATTGGAAAGCATATTGAAACATCATCAAGAGCTTCATAATGATCATGGGAGTATTAACCTGGTATAACGGCGCCTGTGTCTATCCAGCTGTAATACAACAGATTTATAGTTTTATCTTTGCAGTGTGTGGCTTTTTCACCCTTCCCAATAATTGTCCAGTTCAATGACCAGTGTGTTTGACTTTAAAAAGTGAATGCAAGAGAAATCAGCTCTTTCAAAACAAACCCTGTCCCTTGAACATGTGCAAAATGCATCTGGGTTGCAGCAGGGACAAAAAGCAAAAATTGTTTATTGTTTTGAGCAGGAGTCAAAATTCACACTTCCACTCCTGTAGCTGAATTTTCCCAGACACAGAGGAGAGGGAGAGGTACTGAGACAGGGTCCCAGTGAGGGAGTGTGTGTGTGTGTGTGTTCAGGGGCAGTGGCCTCTGCTGTAGACAGTGATGGTTTGTGAGAATCTGCGGAGGTGTCACTTCACACCTCTGTGGCCTGGCCTGGACTTAAAAACCAGTGCCACAGACCTAAGCAGCACTCCAAACCTCCCATACTCTCCAGTCAGAGTCCCTCTACACAACATGGATACCTCCTCAGTGCCTCTGCTCAACTACGGCCTGCAGTACCAGTGGTGTTCTGACTCGGATCTCTCCAGCGTGTCCTCTTCAGAAACCCTCTCTCCTGTTCCCTCTATGGATTCCAGCCTCTCTCCTTCCTACCAGCAGCTGCCACAGTCCACTCCTAAGGCAGCCAAGAGTGGATATTCCCAGTCCCTAAAATCCTCATCCTGCTCCCATTCCGGACGTGGCCGGAAGACGGGCCGAGCCACCCGGATGCGCAGCAAGCAGAGGGAGAGCGCCAGCGAGAAGGAAAAGATGAGGATGAGGGATCTGACCAAGGCCTTGCATCACCTCAGGTCCTACCTCCCGCCCTCGGTGGCCCCCGCCGGACAGACCCTGACAAAGATAGAGACCCTCCGCCTTACCATCCGCTACATCTCCTACCTGTCGGCCCAACTGGGCCTCAGCGAGGAGGTCCTGTTTCAAAGAAGGGAACAAGGAGACACCTCGGCCAGTGACATGTCCTCGCCTGAAATCCTTAGCTACTTCCAGCACGGGTCCATGGGAGGACAGGGGACCCAGCTGCAGAACCAAAGCCTGTACCCAGCTCAGTGTCACAGCCAGAACACCATGCTGCATCCTGGGAACTGTAGTTTTGGTGTGGATCAGTACAGTGGACAGTATATTGAAGCTCCTCAGGGAGACATGAGCATGGATACCATCCTGCAGTCACCTCCAGCAACCCAGCCCTGCTGTCAGGTACGTGAACATTTACTCATTAACATTATTCATGTAGATATCACACATCTCGCACCTTTTTTTGTAAATAATAGTACAAAATACTAATCAAATTTCCTGTTGATCCCTTACTACAGATGTGTGGCAAAGACTTCTGCATGCCACTGGTTCCCAGAGAATATTGGGGTTAAACACTCCAACACATCATCATCATCACCATCATCATCCAACAACAGACACAAACTCTGTTTTAACTGCCTCACTGTGAAACAAGTAATTTATTTAAAATATATATGCTGTACTACATTTTATTTATTTTGTCCTGTGAAATGTTCCATGTAAATATTGATATGTCTAACAACTATTTTTATATTTCTTTATACCACTATTTATAATAAAAATCTTAAAATGCCTCATGTTTTGTCATCATTTGAAGCCTTATTCCCATGATGCAGCTCAGTTTA
Organism: Cephalopholis sonnerati; assembly: GCA_019142605.1. Lineage (NCBI taxonomy): Eukaryota > Metazoa > Chordata > Actinopteri > Perciformes > Serranidae > Cephalopholis > Cephalopholis sonnerati. The sequence goes on from JAGQAX010000001.1 coordinate 13,146,160, forward strand.
ATTTGTAGTTGTACTGGTTAGCTCCCAGTCTGTATGTGACTGAGAGACAGGATGGAGCCCAAGAAAAAAAAAACATGCTACAGAGCGCCCTCTGCTGGTCATGAAGGCACACTGGCAGCTTCTCATCTGGATGATGGTTCTCAGTGGGAAGCATTAAAAAAACAAATACCATGTAATGGCCTCCGTATCAAATGTTTTTGTTTGTTTGTTTTTAAATTATAATTATGTTGTAGCTGCTACCAGAAAGCTCATATAGTTTTTTTGTTAGGAGTGGTAATGATTGGGTTGTGAAGTGACCATAAATATAAATAATTTTACTCTAATAATATATCAAATGATAACATGGCAGTGCTAAAGGGGCTGCTCGCAGTGATTAATCTACAGACTGGACGTATATTCACCTGGTGGACAGAAATATGACTCCAAAAATGCTAGTCTTGCTTTGTAACAGCTGAATATCGTATCGTCTGCAGTGCACAACTGGCCCCCAAAAATCAGTTATTCAGGTGTGTATAGATAAAGATAGTTCATATAATATTATGTAATATGAGGTAACACAATTGATTATATCAAAATTTAGATGAAGTGTTCATTTGCAATTCTAAAAACACTTTAACTCATAACTCCTATTAAAAGATCCCCCACAGCTCACAACTGCAAAACTGTCTGTCACAAAAGCAGCTTTGAGACTATTAAAGAGTAAGATCAAATATTTTTCAAGTCTGTCTGAAAACAATAGTCAGATGCCCGTACAAACACTGACACAGCTTTTACTTGCTGTAATCATTTCTCTCTTGCTTCCTATGTAAGTGATGTGGGGCAGTCTTCCATGCAGCTTATACGAGGCTTCAAATCACATACTTCCTTTATTTGATTAACTTAGACAACTGAGGCCTCATATTATCTTCAGATAAACCTCAGAAAATATTTTGCACAAAATGAAAACTGTTGATTTGATCCCTTACATTGAAATCTCTTCATGGCAAATGTGAACAGGAGGAATGATTACACCAAAAATCAAAAATCAATACCTGTTTCATTGTTTATATGGGCACCTGAAATACTCATGTGTTTCACAAATGTGAACCTAATCCTTTCTTACCACTTTGTCCGAATGAATCATATAAATTCTGTATCAGCTTGTTACAGTACATCTCTTCAGTGAAGCTACAGTACATGTTTACACACTGAGTGACATATCCCTCCCCAATTTTATAATGATAGCACCATTCAGTCACACGGAAATACTCTGACCGCTGCCTGGTAGCCTGAAGGTTGAGACAGCTATCATGAAGCTCAGTTTGAATCCATCCAGCGACCTGTGTTGAATACCATCAAAGCCCTCTGAGCCGGAGATAAGTTCCCCCAAAGGGACAATACAGTATTTATTATCTTATCTCCCTCCTTCCCCGATGTTTCCCTGTCAGCATCTTTGCTGTAAACAATCTAATAATGAAAAAATGCCAACCAATAATCTTTTAAACAATAAGGAAGTATTCCAGAGGTCTTGTGCATCATTTTGTTCACATTTTCCACAAATTCAGCAAATAGAGAAGCCTTTTTCACGGCGGCTATTTTGACCTGTCATACTGTGGCAGGAAACAAACAGGTGTTACTATTAACTGTAATGATGGCACCCTCAAACTGAAGCCGAAACGAAAATCAGACATCATAAATTCTAGTATTTGCACCTGTGCTTTTCCTGCTGTGACATGTCAACAAGGCCTCTGAAAAGACAGCTTGCTGTTTTGTTTTCTTTTTAATTTGGCTGCACATGTATTTAAGGTTTAAAAAGACAAGAAATAAGACTTCACAATAAAACCAAATTTGTTGCAAGAACAATTAATATTTTATATTTTGGTTTAAAAAAAAAATCCTGTGATGCAACCAGTTGAAAAAATATAATATTGTGTAACACATTCTTCACAAATTTTGATGGCTATAAATGTCACAGGCAAAAATAATACACCACAGACAGGCCATACCTATGACTGGCCATATTAGGTTACATAAATACCTTGAATATGGAATCAAGTAACATTACCAAACTGGGAAGCCCTTCCAGACATATTATAATGGTTTCCTCTCTTGGTCTGAAGCCTGTGATAAATGAGTTGTCTGAGGTTTGTTCCACAGCAGACCAGAGATCAGCCTCCGTCACAGGTTATCTAGTTTATTTAGTGTATCTTTCTTAATGGGGCTCTGCAAACACAGAGAGGTCCTTGGCACCGCTAAGTCTAGACTAAGATATAAGATCCTCCCTGCTCATTCCCCCTTTCTCTCACCTACAGCCCTAATTACCTGCTAGAGCCAACAGAGAGGGCTTTAATATTCATAGGGAAGTGTGGACCTGCATAGCAGGCAGGAGAATTAGGCCCGAGTGTTTAGTTTGCCACATACATGCAGTTCATTTAATATGCAAGCAGTAAACCTAAAGAGACAAAGCCTAATACACTCACCTAGGTCTTTCATCACAGAAAAGCTAATAAACTCTCTGGCCTAAAAGGGTTTGGGATGAAAGGGTTAACACTGCTGTGCTGATTATTCACTCATTACATGTGAGTAAACATCGTCAGAGTTAATGTGGATTAAGAAAAGACAGATCCCCTCTATCATCAGCCTGGGAGAGAAAGAAGAGAGCTGACAGCTGGGGAAACTCTGCAGAGGGTTTACAATGGAAAATAATAATCAGTTCATAGTTTATCATTTTAAACAAATAAGAAAATTATGAAAAAATGTGCACAATTAAAAAAAATCTCTGTATTTTTGTTAAGAAAAATAATAATTATTCAAAGTTTAAACAACCGAAGACTAAAGTGATAGAATTGATTGCAATAAGTGCTACCAGTCATTTTATAGTATCACTCTCATCAGATGAGAGATAATTCAGTTTTAAGTGCTCATATTAAATAAGCAACCTGTATTTTACAGAGCAGGGTGTTACATTTTACTACCAGGAAAATGACAATTGTTCATGTAACAAAAACAGATGAACATTGGGAGAGGCAGAAATATAAATGTCAGGTTGTCTCTGGTGGGTTTTTTGTGTCACATAATAATGTGGGTGGAGGTTAAAGGTCACTGCGGGAACTTGTCCTCTGGTCAGCTGTCAAGTCAGGTGTCATTCAACACACTCTTCAACTCAAGAACTGAACCAGTGTAAGCAAAATCAGCTTTAATGTAATTTAAAAAATGTTCATTTTCAAATCTCTTAAAGTCCCATGTTTGCCCTGGATGTTTTTTTTTTTCATTTAGAAGTCTGTTTTTCTTGCATGACTGAGGTGGCGTGGAGCTGCGTGAGAGTGGTTCACACATCCTGCTCATAGGTTTCACCTCTGCTGCAGAGCAGGAGTCAAATGTGACGCGGGTGTTTGTGGGAACGCTGCCTGGGACTCAGATCCACAGCTGACACCTGATGATCAAATTCACAGAAATATCAGAGAATCCAGTGATCTGTGGAATCTTTTTGCAGCATGGCAGCATAAAAACATAATAACACAATCTGAAAATTGAGATTTTTGTTTTGAATACCTTAATTCTGATACCAACAAATCACTGAGAAGGTCAGGAGTGAGTTTATTAAGGATATGTAAAGTAACACCATCAACTTTCTGCCAGCCTTAAAAACATTTAACCGCTGTGCAAAATATAACATGTTTTTGGTTATACTTTGGTGTATTAAACTTTATGATGTTTTAAATGCAATAATTCAAAATTAAATATACATGAAGAAAATTGTGCACCAATATTTACACACTTAGATGAAATACAGCAGGTTGTGAGCCAGAACAATATTCAAGAGATTAGTGGTAAGAGATGCTACATGGTAATAACTTTTTTGACCAAAAATAGGCATAGAAACAAATAAGAACAAACAAGAGTTTTTCACCAGAAGCCAAATAATCCACAGAGGTCTCTTCCTCTACAAAACAAATGGAACCTGTGATTTAGCAGGTAAAACATTGCATGAAGCAGTTTCACATTATAAATCAGTGTTTTTCCAATGCTGCTGGTCACAGATGAGCTTCTAACTATGGTGGACAGCACTAGAGCCCGTGTGTGGTTTGTGAGTTCTGGGCTACTGTAGAAACATGGCGGTGAACATGGTGATCTCCATCAACAAGGAATCACTCCCTTTGCCATTATCACCAGTTTTTAGCACTTCTCTTCAGTATCATAACTCTTCAATCATGGGGACCTTTATCGGGTTGTTTGTAACATTAGCAATGCAGAAACCAAAGATTATACTGGTCCAGGTAAGTCCCATTAACTTTGAAAATTTCTTTTGAAAGGGAGACCTGGACGGGACAGCATTGGTCCAAACTTTGTCTTTTGTAATAAATATCTAAATGGCACAGATCAGTTCAATATTAAGTGTGTTAGTTGCTCTGCACATTTTTTCCAGGTGGATCAGAGTTCCCAGGCCAGGGAGGCCTACTGCTGTCCAAACAGGATGAAGTGTAAACTCCTCACACCTCACAGCTGCCTCGGCACACTTCTCCAGCCTGACCTTGTAGGGGACACCAGGGCAGAAAGAAAGAGCGGCACTAATGAGATACAGAACTGCCATTTAACTTCAGTGTAAAGAACTTTTAAGGTACACTGTTAATGATCGGGCATAGAATTGACCCCTGTGTTTGACTGAACCTGAGGCCTTACAGTTACGGGGCAACGATTTTGGATCATTGGATATTTCTGGTCACGGGTTATTTTGCTGCTTCCAGTCACAGCCCATGACGCTCCAGATTTCTAATTAAAAAAAATCTGTGGAGGATTCAGAGATGAACCTGTGACCCACGTGCAACCCCTGTCATGGCAGGGTCATGTTCCCAGGCTGCAGGAGTGTATAGTGTGAATTTGTCATGATGCCTGTGCTAGCTGCCAGGTCGCACCTTGTGCTGGAGCTGGCATGTTTCCCATGGGACCCCCTGGCCTAGGTGTCAGCCCTGCTCCCAGAGCTTCTCAGGACCAGAGGTGGCTGCTGGAGGTGCAACCTCACACCTCCCACCACATATATGGAGCAGCCTCCTTGGTCCTCCTCACTATCCTCTGCGATACACTGACAGCTCACTGCTCAGGGAAGAGCTTACAACCACAGCGATCGACTTCAGCCACGACTACAACAGCAGCTATGGATGTGTCCTACTGCTCTCCTCTCCAGCTCCAGGATGACTCTTTCCTGTTTGACTGCAAGTCGCTGCTGGACAAGTCTTATGATCCATTGGCCTATGATCCATCCTCAGATCCTGGTTACTTCAGTGCTGGCAGCACCCTGTCTCCCACCTCTTCTGTGGACTCCTTCTGCTTCTCCCCCTCCTCCCTCCAGGCTGCTGGAAACGAAGAAAATGCTTTGGAGTGTTTTGTCTTCAAAAGCCCTGCAGCGCCCTGTCTTACCCACGAGAAACAGACTCTGCCCTGCCCCAGATCCTCCACAGTGGCCTCCGCCGCAAAGAAATCCAGGTCCAGGTATCCAGGGAAGAAGCGCCAGACAGCCAGCGAGAGAGAGAAGCTGAGGATGAGAGATCTGACCAAGGCCTTGCATCACCTCAGGACATACCTGCCGCCCTCAATGGCACCAGCCGGACAGACACTGACCAAGATCGAGACGCTGCGCCTCACCATCCGCTACATCTCCTACCTGTCAGCTCAGCTGGGCCTCAGCGAGGAGGTGCTAGAACAGAGATCCTCAGGTTTTGTGGAGCAGCCCCCAACCCTTAGCCAGTTCCTGGGTCAGCCACTGGCCAGCTACAGCCCACAAGAACCAGACTGTCACACAATGAGCACAGCCCAGCTGTCCTCTCTGCAGCCCTCATATCAGGTACGTTCATGTCATGGTTATTAAACTTCACACATTTCAATAATTAATGATTAAACTATTATTCATGACCTGCTCTTGTACAATCCAGAGTGTCAGTTGTAGTTCATGACCCAAATCTGTTTTCTGTTGTCAGGTTTCTAGCGGACTTTGCTTCACCAGTCAGCAGTACTGGATGCCACAGCAACAACTTCAAAACACCGCCTTCTCTGGACAGTGCTGAGAGATATGGCAACCAGTCCACTCAACTATTTTCATTGCAACAATGACCTCTAACAAAATTAATGGACAAAAACTCTCATTTTTGTTATTTTGAACAAAATATTTTTCTATCCCTTTGTTGTGATTTTTTGTATAAAACTGTATATTTATTAAGCTTTCACCATGTGAACAGAATAAACATAATTTATCAAAATAATTCTTGAGTTTCTTGCATTCATTCAAATATTTTTCTCTTTCTGTCAAATTATTTTTTACATAACAAATGAAATCAAACAGACTGCTTGGTCTCTACTTCCTTACACAAACACTGCAGCTGTCAGCAGGACAATGAGGTGCTAAACAGTGAGCACATCCCCTCTAAAGTCCTTCAGGAAAGACCCCCACTGAGAGAAATGGCAGCTGAACTGGGACCAGTTAATTGGCACCTTTTCTATCCTGTGTAAACATGGTTGCCAGTTTACACCACAGAAGAAACCTCATGACAAATATCTAGCCCTGGATAAAAGGGATAGTTCAGACAGCCTGTTCCGACACTTTCAGTTCCCAATAAATGTTCTCGTCAAAGCCACCAGACTAAATTGAAAAAATCTGTAATTTTGGCTTTCTGAACATGGAAGCTGCTGGGTGTCCGCTGCCTCAATCAGTTAGTTTGTTTATGTTACTGTGTGACTTAAGTGAATCCAAAGTAACCCTTTTAAACGCCAAAGTCACAACATAACACAAACAAACTAACTGAATAAGGCAGCAGTAGACCAAAAACTCCTGTGTTCAGCGATAATAAATTTCTGTTTTTCTCAACGGACTCTGGCTTTGAAGAGAGTGGCTTCAGTTCCCCGACAGTGAGGTTAAGTACTGAAAATATTCTAAACTCAGCATACACTTAAACTGATATGGGTTCTTTAAGATGGGCTTGGGTGGCTGAAATATGCTTTGTGGCTGACCCTGGCTATGGCAGTAGACTTCTGAATTTCTGTCTTGGACTCCAGTCTGCTTCTCCAAACTGGAGGTGTGCTGACCACAAACTATGTAATACACTGACTATGGATAAGTTACTCAAACAGCCCAACTTCAAAAGATCCAAAATATCCATTTAGATCAGAAATGGTCAGCATGCTGCCGAACTGGTTTTATTTCACTTCCAGTTCAGATTGTCACTTCTTATTCTAAGATGTTATTCTGTAGTGTCCATGTATCATTTCTAACTTATTATGGGTAAATTGTGTCTTAGTCATTGAAGATAGCCAATGACAGCAATAGTTTCATTGCTGTGAAAATGAACGTTTAAGGTGGTTTTAGGACAGATTTACACATGGCCATAGACAGCATTGTTAAGCCAGGCAGGGGAAAGCCAAATTCTCTCAAATTCTCAGAGAAGGAGCAATCGTCAAGATTTTGGTCTTAACCACTCTATTTCATCATAAACAACCAGGAACGGGGCTCAAAGTGCAAAACACTGGACTTATCCTTTAACACCTTTCAAATGTTGAGTGTTAAAAGATATTTTCCACATATCAAACCAGATTTTGGTGTCAAATATTCTTTATTAATAAAAACAATCAAATAATCTGTACATTGAAAAAAGCCCCATCACATTCAGAACATTTAAGATAATATATTTGGTTCCAGCTCGAGTAAACGTCAGGAAAACAATCTACATTTGAAAACTGTGGAGAGTGTTAAACTGGAGAAGAAGCTTTACTGGTGAACCAGTTAAGCACCTGCTCCTCGTTCATGGCCACCCATTTCACACAGGTGATTCTGATTAGACCTCCATCAGGTCCTGCTTGTTTCTGTATTACCACTGCTACTACTTCTGCTACTACAACTACTGCGATTACTACAACTACCACCACAACTACTACTACTTGAGCTAATACTACTGCTACTAATACAACTACTACAAGTAGTTCTCCTGCATTTTGACATTTTCAACTGTGGCGAGTGTTACTCTGGAGAAGAAGCTTCAGTGGTGAACCAGTTAAAGATCTGTTCCTTGTTCATGGCCACCCATTTCATGTTGGCCTTGGTTTTCTCCAGTACCTGATCAAGAGGTGCAGCGGCCGAGCCCAACTGTTCGTTATTGTCTTCTTTGAACTGCAGCAACTGGAGAGGAACTAGGAGAGGGAGTTACTGGGATTCAAGTTTGCATGTAGAGTACAACACTAAAAAGCATGTCAGCATAAACATGTTTACATAAAATACAGGACTAGGATATTAGAATTTGTCCCTTGCCAACATTAGTCTTGTTACTAATGTTAAATAACCTTTTTTTAATGTGAAATGACACACTAGGTCATTAGGTTCCTACAGTAAACAGCCACAAATATTACAGAAAGTGTACCTGCTTGTATTCAAGGTCTGAGGAGAATCGTTCGGTCACTCCAGTAACTAGTTTGCCAAAGGAAAATGATTCACCACCATAGCTGAAGAAAAAGAAAAACAAGACAGGCTTAGATCATTTTGCAAACGTCTGCAGGCTGCATAACCAAAACTGTTTAGTTGGACATTTTGATATCAAGACTAAAAAGACTAAAAGTCTACAATTGCAATGCTAACATGCAGAGGTTTACCAGGTTTAATGTTTACCATGTTCACCATGTAGCATGTTAGCATGTTAATGCTAACTAGCAGAGGATTACATCTTGATGGGAATGGCATTAGTTATGTATAACGTATTGGACAGGTAAAATGTTTGATAAAAAGTCAGAGGATTACCAAATTACCAAACCATCCCAGATTCATCCTTTGGACACTGTGGATATCTGTGCCAAGTTTCACGGCAAACCATCCAAAAGTAGTTAGAGAGATAATGTAGTCTGGACAAACACCACCACCTAAAAATCTTCCTTTTGCCTCCATAGCATCACGTTTAACCCTGACCTCTACCAGCTGAGTTTACTGTAACATTATAAACATAAGTGCATCAAGGAAAACTCACACATTGAATATATAGTCCCATTTGGCTCTGACAAAGTCCCATGCCAGAGGTTGACCGATGGGGTTACTAGCAATGTAAGTGATGGTGAAGGTGGCATCTTGCTTACGGATCATCTCAGGGTTCAGACAATACTCAAGATACCTGAAACACACACACAGAGTGAGGACAAAAGCCTACTGTGTCAACTGTACTATTTCCTGCTGCAACAGTGTTTAACGCAGGACCATCGAAACCCTGCAGTAACTACTCTCTGTCTGCAGGTGAGCTGAAATGATTAAAAACTTGATTCTAAAAACTAAGTACAGAGAGTCTTTGCTTATTTATTGTGCACTCAGAACATGCTGCGGGCTGCAGAATGACCTGAGGAAGAGCAATGAGGGAACAAACAGTATCCAGCATGATGTTAGCACTACTGACCTGTTCAGCAGCCAGGGTTGTTTGGTGCAGGATAGGGCAAACATGAGTTTATCAGCCTCCGAAGCCATGGTGGCTGTCTTGTACATGGACCAAGCAAAGTCCCACTCCTCCACTCCTCCTTCTTCAATCGCATTGCAATACACTGTTTTCCTCAAGTTGGGACTAATGCTAAAAAAAATTGACAAAGATGATAGAGAGTGTGAGTGGCACCCGGTGGCAGACAGAATTGCATAGTCAATGCAAGGCTTATCCACCTTATTCCTAGCCCCAATGATTTTTTGAATTATGTGTGCGACATCCGGTGTTGAACCTAATCCTGAGATTTCTAATGGTAACAGTTTGTTTCTCTTTCCACGAGAAATTGGGAAATAAAACGTGGAACACACCACCTGTTATAGCTCAAACGGGATCATGTGATGACACCTCTGCCATCTCTGACAGCCATCTCAAAACATTATTTTTTTTCCTTTTTAACTGAGCATGCTAGCAAATAGCTTGCCTTGCTCCGTTACGATATTGTTAACTTTAACTTGGCCCAAGCTACCTTAAGGCAAACATCTGCTCCTTCTAAATGATTTATGATTTATGATGACTTATTAAGAGATACTAACACATTCGGCAAACATTTAATATAATTCAGTATTAACAGTAGCTCCATGTTAAGTGAATAAATTCGATGTTTCCCAGCTAATCCTCCGCTCGTCTGTGTTAACAACACAGTTTACCCATTTTTTAAACTTCTGATTTATTAAAAACTGTTCAGAGCGAAACATGAAGCTGAAGTTAGCAGCAGACAGTTATAGTAAGATAAAGTAGTAGTAAAAGAAATAACTTGGCATTCATTTTTTATGTGATATAAAGGAAGTACAGTAAATCAGTAACACGTTCTCAGCCCTAATGACTAAATACATATTTCAAGGTATGTTGCTGAGTTTATTTTATAACTTGCAATGTTCTAATGTAGATTGAGAATGAAATCAGACAGGGAGAGACAGGGATATCATGGACTGACGTTGAGTGACGGACCCGTCAGTCTAGGGTCATTCTCTTCTGCAAATTCTGATTTAATACTTTTTCGCTATGTCTTGTGAAACACTTGTTGGTTTTATTTCTCGTATCAATGGTACCTTTGGCAACAGGAACGATCCCTTTTTGTCCTGGTTACATGTTCAACACACAGTTGCTGAAGACAAGAAATTATCTTAGACTGGTTGTTAGTTGTTACAGACACGGACAGTGCAACAGGTACCAGAGAATGTTAAGTTAACATTAGTAAAATATTTGTTAAAAAATAAATCAGTATTTGCTAAACTGAAGGCAAATTACTTTAGAAAAGAAATAGCATTGGCAGTTAGCCACCAAGAGTAGCCACTGAGACTAACTACGAACAGTCTATGGGACTAACTAGCTTACTGCTACTCCCTCTATCTCACAGGAAGTTGCGCACATAATCATTTCTACAGTAGTGCCCTTGGGAATAAGGTGGATGGGAGACCAATCTAAATGCAGATGGTGTCACTACTAGATGATTACACTGTACTATCAACATTCACTTCATAATGATAAGTTATATCAAAAAACCTTGTCGATTTCCACTCTAAGAGAGTATGAAAAAAGACAGAATGAAAGCAAAGTGTGGGATTTGAACATACTTGTTGATAGCTGGATCTTTCATCCACTCTCTGAACCAGCCAGTGGTCAGCTCCTTACAACCTTCCACTCCAGTTTTACAGGCCGTGGAGATAGCAATCGCCTGGTTGTACCTGGATATGAGATAATGCAACGGTCAACAGAATGTTCTAGAAGGGTCAAACCTCAGGACCTCAGAAGTCTGCAAGTCTGCAAAAAATATTTGGGAGAAGGAGTTGGGGGGAACTTTAGAAGACAACGCCTGGTTAAATATCTGTGAAAGAACACATTTTCCATTCACAAGTAATAAAATTAAGGAAGCTAATTTCAAATTCATCCACAAATTCTACTTAACTCCAATAAAGATGCATAAAATATCAAAGGATATTTCATCAAAGTGTCCTAGATGTAAAAAGATGGAGGGGTCATTCATGCACACGTTCTGGGAATGCGACCTTTTAAAAAGTTATTGGAACTCAATTCATTCCCTTACACAATCAGTCTTGGACATAAAATTTGATTTAAGCAGGAGTTTATATTTACTAGATGACACATATAATTTACAGTTAGATAACAAAAAATGCAGGATATTAATTTTGGTCACTCACTTTGCAAAGAAATGTATACTTTTATTTTGGAAGAATGATTCCCCTCCATCTTTTAAGATTTTCCTTGATCAACTCTCAGCATTTCTACCTTCAGAAAAACTAACCTTGGAAAAATACAACTGTGGCCATCTCTTTCATGAATTTTGGTTCCCTCTATTCTCTGGTTTGGAGAACTTCATTCAAAGCAACTAAGGACTGTTTCGTCTATCACCAGTATGTATGAGTTTGTACGCTGAATGCTGAATGCTGAATGCTGAAAGATATTCAAAAAAAAAAAAAAAAAGAAGTCTGCAAGTCAATAGCAAGTGTGAGACGGCACACTTCCTTCCATGTAGCCTCTTTTTTTTAGGTTTATTTTTACCAGTGGTGTGCATTATGTGTCATAATTTTATTTTTCAGATTTAAAAAATTGCTTAATATTCTGTCTTGATGTGCGTTAAGTGTGAAAGATGTACTCAACGCTTGTGTTAGCCCTTTAAACCACATCAAAGAGATTGTAATATATCCACTCAAATCAAACTGAAAACAGAAACACAAAGCAGATTAAATTTTATTTTTTTGTGAATCATGTACTTGTCAGAGTTCCCATCAGGAATCCCCAATGAAGGTATCATCCTGTAAGTACTGTTCTCAGGGGGTTGCACAACAAACATCAGTCTAGTTATAATACAATCATGGTTAATTGCAACAATAAGCACAACAATATAATGTTGTTTTGTAATGATTACAAAGTCTACACCTCTACTTGTCATTTTATCAACCAAACACACAAATTGGTGTTGGTTCCTCAGGTGATAACTGTGACATTGTGACGGGAGGATCATGTATCAACCAAAGGTTACTAGAGACACTACTCAAATGAGTGAAAGAGACAAACAGATGGCATGTTAAAATCCTTACTGGTCAGTGTGCTTTTCGGGGATCTTTGTCCAGTCGAGAGTGAGCTCTTTGAAGTAGTTAAACAGAGGGGTGACCTGTTTCTTTAAGTAAGCCTGAGGGAAGAAGATGTACACATTTTGTTAAATTAAATTACTGTTAAAAAGTGTGGCATCCTGAAATGATAATCGAAAGACTTTCAACCTGTATTGGATATGTCCAGGTATATTTTTCCCAGTCCATTTGTCAGAGGAAAAAGTGGGCATTGCACATTTCTGTAAGTCATGGATATGGTACATTTGCACGTTTCATATGTATCATATCAGTGTTTCTTAAGTGATGCAGTATACGTTTACTTTGTCATCTGGAGGTAGAGCGGATGGGGAATGGATGTTACCTAGGTGAGACACCTGCCAAGCTGCAGCACCAGTTGTGATTTAACAAGTCATTGCTGTGTCCAGCAATCCATGGATTGCCAAAACTTAAGATGCAAACATTTTTTGGGTTGATTTTCCCATGATTAGTCAATCTGCATTCCTTCATAAACACCTCTTGGGGGTCATAATTGTAAGTAATTTAATGAAGAAACATGAGAAATTATGACCATTCATCACAAACCTGCATGGGTCCATACACTTTACTGCGGTCGAACATCAGGGAGAAATACTTCAAGTTGTCACTGGCTGCCTTCCAGGGCAGGTATTCGACTTCTTTATTGAGGAACTTGGTAGTTCTCAGAGCCAGAGTTGTGTTCACCATGTGTGCCCTGATATAGCACACACAACTGCTCAGCTCTCTCTTTCAATATTTGACAACAATGCTTTGTAAAAAACAAACAAAAAAAAACTTACCTTGCAAGGTTAAAAGCATCATCAATAATTTGAACTCTGTTGATCACTGGAATATCCTGAAAAGTGAACAGGGAATTGAGGTTGGAGGCTTGGATAATCATTTTAAAGCACTGCTGAAGTAATGCAGCATTCTTTCCAGTGGGAGGTGTTGTACCTCATGTTCAGAGCTCAGCTTGGCGAGGAGACGCTCCCAGTTTTCAGAGTCATAGTTGACTCTGTAGAAGCCCCTCATATTTATGTTGGCCACCAGCCATTCATCAGCACCAAGAGTCATGTCTGTGTTAGTTGCTGTTTGGATGGAGATAAAAAAGAAGCATCTCTTTTTACTGTGTTCATCACCCTTGCAATGCTCTGAACGTACACCTGAAATAAATCTTACCTTCTTTGTTAAGAAGCCAGTACATCTCTTCAGCTCCACCAGACTTCATCCAAGTAATGGGGACAAACCACTCATACCTGGAGCCACATTGATCCAGCCATACATATGCACATAAACACAGAGTATATGGAGAGAGCAGGTGAGTTTCTTATGACAGAGCACATACAGTATATTCAGCACGTTCACATGAAACATTAACACTGTTTCCTACTTGAATGGTGACTGTCTGTCCACCTCAGAGTCTGGGTCCAACAGGAAGTGTTTCTGGGTAATTTTTCCAGTCTGGGTGTTGATGGTGACCACTGGGAAACCCATCTGTAGGATCCAGCGGTTCATGATATCCTCCACAGAGTGGGGCAGATTCATACCAGCTTCATCCACTGCCTGATGAGAGGAAGATGTCATTATTACTATATGGTATTATGACTCTTTGCTGCTCATTTTCAATACATTTCAGTTTTTTTTCAAGGTGTTGTGACCTTTTTCCTCACTGGACACGTGAGCTGCTGGTCTACTACTGTGTTGACTGATGGTTTGATTGTGTTACTGTGTTATTTTGGTGTTTTAAAAGGATAGTTTCAATTCCCCAAAGTCGCAAAAACACCAAAAAAATACAGAGTGAGACAGCAGTACACCAGCAGTTCCCGTGTTCAGCAAGATAAAATGACTGTTTCTATGAATGGAGTCTGGCTTTGAAAAGAGCATAGATAAGTTTCACTCTTAGTCCAGTTTCCTGCTGGAAATAACCCCCTGTTTGGAAAGTACTGAGCACACAACTAGATTAATGAGACTTGGATTGCAAGAGTTGTGTGAGAGGATGCTTCGATATAGCTATGACATTGGTAAATGTGGTCGCCTATGACTTCAATGCATCAAGAATTTTCTCTGTTTTTGGATTCTTCATTTACCAGAGATATGCAAGAACAAACTAATTTTTCATCACAAACTCAATGTAATGTAGCAGGATGAAATGCTTTTGTCAGAGGCAAGCTATCCTACTCTCACCGTCTCTCGTTCGGGGTGCATGACTGCTGCCTGATTGGTATGTACGCCACACGGCGGCTTCATTCATTCCGTTTGTCCTCATTCATATTAGTGTTTCTTTACTAATTTAGAGTTATGTGTGTGACAGGACCACTGTAAATGGCTCGTACTGGAGGACTGTGGCGGCGCTGGTAGAGAGACACTGCTATTTTGCTTCACGGCTTTCACGGCTTTACTTTGCTTGCTGGTTTTACTTTGCGGCAGGACTGTTCGGCCTGGTTCCTACCTGGCTTGCCCTGGACTGTCTCTGTTGCACGCTCTGGCTGTGCGCTGGGCTCTTGGCTGGCTGGGTTGGGATTTTCTGGCGTCTTTGCCGCCTAGACCATATGTTTTAATGGTGTGCAACAAAAGTGGAAGGTTAAATGCTTTATTTTCATTTGATTCCTGGCTTTGGGTATTATTTGCATACATTATTTACTTGATTTACCTGAGTTTGGGTATGATTTTGCTGCATTAATATTTTATTTGGGCAGTGACTTTGGTTCATTTGGTTTATTTGCATTTAACCTTAGTTTAGCCTTAATAATGCTTTATTTTGTGGTTTACCTGTTTTGTTAATGGGTTCCTGACTTTTGTTAATTCTGCTTAATTGATAATTTGTTCAATTTTCTTTTGGTATTGACTTATATTTGAGATTCTGTTGAATTTCGTTTGGTGTGTACCCCCCTTTAATTATATATATACTGTGTATTTTTTTCTCTCCTTTCAGTTGCTGAGAGCCCAGGGTGGTGGTCCTTGTGTCCTTGGTGGTGGTTCCCCCTTTTTTTTCTCTGTGTGCTGTGTACTCCCCTCCCTTAGTTTGGTTTCTACACTGTGTGTGTGTGATCAGCACATGTGTTAGGGGCGCTTTTTTTGGATTTTACCCGGGATCCCTCCCACTCCTCACCAACCTCCTTCCCACTGGTAAGCCTCAGCACTGTTACAGTTTCCCCCCTTGCATTTAAGTCCTCCCTTCTAGTGTACACAGTGATTTTACTGGTTTTTAAGTGTTGTAAATTTTGTAATAAAACATTTTGAGTTTTAATGGAACCACGTCTCGAGCTCTCTTAATAAGATGAACCTGAGTGCCTTAATATTTACTGTCAATTCTAACTATTTCCATGGACGAAATTCCCAAGGTGGCGTTGTCGGGTGTTCTAATGTTTCCCTGAAAATTTATTGGTTAAGGTGTAGCTATGGAGGGAGAGTTGCAAGAGTTGAGGGACTTAGTCTCACAGTTATGATCAGAAAATGAGAGGCTGCGGCAGGAACAGGCTGCGGCTGTGCCTGGTCCTAGCGTCGTACTCTCAACTTCTGCTGGCGGTGAGAGTAGGATGGCTTGCCTCTGACAAAAGCATTTCATCCTGCTACAGTAATACGAGGGTGAAGTATTCCCATAAGATGCTTGTCAGACCAGAACAGGCTGTATGAACTATTTCTAATAAATTCAAAGAAGCATATGCCCACTTTCTCTTGCAAAGGTTACATATTAACACTTCACAGCTGCAGTGATCAATATTTTATAATAAAATATGACTATGATAATATGAACTTATTGTAGACTCGTGTTGCCTGCCAATGGCCAAACAACAGAGAAAACAAGTTAGCCACTAGCATGGTGAATTTAATGGAGAAATTAGCGGCTAAAGAGCCAGATATTTCCTTCAGGAGTTGGTGGAGACCAAAATAAAACTAACAGGAAAGTTAATATTGGACTTATTTTTTTCTGGTATCCAGAAACATAAATGTTAATATTTGTCTGCTGCTTTATGTTTGAATAGGCAACTGTTCGCTAACACATTAGCAAGCAAAGTGATAATACGTGGGCTTTGTGTTTTCAGCTTGTTGGGCCGCCCTTAAGTGGACAAAAATTCAATTACTACTGCATCATAAGAACCCTGTCTAAGATTAAGGGGATTTAGCGGCATCTAGCGGTGAGGATTGTAAACTGCAATCAGCTAAAAATTCTCCTGCTTAGAATTCCTTCATTCTTCATTATTCAGGAGGTTTTTACTGGGGCGCCGAATTATCCACATATGTCTCTTACTCTCCAAAACAAAATGACCGGGTGATTAAAACCAGTAAAAACACTTAATAAAGTAGTTTCGTGTTACTAATCAGTGTTTCTCTGACCCTATTTGGCATGTTGCAGACGGCCCAATGTGTGCTCATCTTTTTTCTGTGTTAACTTAAGATGACCAAATTATCTGTAGATGTCTCCTCCTATCCAAATAAATGGACCCACTGATTTAAACCGGTAAAAACACTGAATAAAGCAGTTAATGTTAAAAAAAAACATCAGTGTTTTCCGATGCTCTCGTCGCAGAGGGGCTTTGAACTACGGTGGCTTACATGAAAATGCAAATGGTCCTGTCTAGAGCCAGTGTTCGGTCTGTACTTTATCAGAAACATGGTGGTGCAACGTGGCCTTCTTTGTGTATAAGGACCCACTATCTCTGTAGATATAAACAGCTCATCTTACTTTCAGGTAAATACACACTAAAGAAAACATACTTGTTATATTATATTCCTTTTCTGCCAACATATCCCCTTTAATTCTACACACTGGACCTTTAATATCAATGTATAGGTACCTCACAAAGATTAAACATAGGTTTTGAAAGCATTTTCGTTACAAGTAGCTGTTTTGTGGAACGTAAGCAGTCGTGATGATGGTGCTACCTTACCATCTGCAGGTGCCTCCAGAGGTCTGTGTGGACTGCATTCTTATACTTGAACTCCTCTAAGTATGTCTGCAGACAGATAACACAACGACCTACTGGTTATGCTTGAGTTGTGCTTTTTGTGGTGACCAAAAGAATCAGTTGTGGTTAATCAAATTGTGTTTCGAGGACATCAACAAAATACAAAACCTATTTTAATCAGTTGTACTCACACTAAGTCCTTTGGAAAAGACGGCCTCAGTGATAAACTCTGAGAGCATCCTGAGGATTGACCCTCCCTGTAATGAAACACAGAAGAATATTAGCAGTGTTAGTGGCTGATATATAGGATGGGACAGAATTATACTATTCTGTTAATGAGGATCAGTGATTCATTAGTATGTTAATTCTGTAGTTCCCAAAGACTGTCAAGAGTCCTTAATTAGGGTCACTGCAGGAAAAAAAGTGAACATTTTAATTTTTATTTTTTTTTTTGTTTAGTGGAGGTTAGGACTTGAAGGGAACAATACATTCGAGTGAGGAAGTTGTGATGTGTTAACCTCAATTATACTGCACCTTGCTGTATGTAATGGAGTCAAACAGTTGACGGATTCCCTCTGGTTTCATGATGTCCTCCTCTTTGGAGGAGAGGGGGTGGGAGGAGGCCAAGGCATCCACACCCATCGCACGAGGGATTTCATTCAGAACTATTAAATCTTTCTGGAAAATACACAGAGAAATGTTTGTTCTGTTTTGTATTACAGCATGAGCTGACACAATTTCCAATCAACATATATGTTCATGTATGTTCAGTATATCTAGCAGGTCTCAACTTGGATGTGTTTCCAGAAGAGAACAGAACTCACCATGTTCCATGTTGGTTCAGCATGGTCGGCTCCAAGATAAGAGACGTACGTGGCAAAGCCCTCATTGAGCCACAGGTCATTCCACCACTTCATGGTCACCAAGTTCCCAAACCACTGAGAGGACAGAGCGTCATTTTAATGCCATGTTTTTCAAACACATTTCAAAGCTAGACACAGTTAGTATCAATGATATGACTGGCAGTACACCACTGAATGTCCTCATACCATATGAGCCAGCTCATGCGAGATGACTGTTGCCACCCGCTCCTTGTTTGCATTGGATGAAATGCCAGGATGATAAAGGAGGGAAGTTTCTCTGTAGGCGATCAGGCCCCAGTTCTCCGTGGCTCCAGCACCGTAGTCGGGAAGTGCGATCTGGTCTAAAAACAGTTACAGTATTTAATGCAAAAACACAGTTTCTGTAAACACACAATCTAAATATAATGTAATATTGGTTAGCTCTTAGGGGCATCACAATATACCACTAATAGGAATAATCATGATTATGTAAATGATCTAGCATCTACTAAATAATTTCCATTTCTTTCCATTCTCACTTTGTCTCCTTCCCTCGGTGCCATCTTGTTGGCTTTTAAGTATCCATTAAGTATAATTGTTCTTTCTTTAAGCTTTTGTACAGCTGTGGTTACAGACTCTCTCTCCATCTCCCCACACTAGTATTTTGAATGTAATTAATGTTCCAAAAAAGAGATGCTCAACAAACAAAGTTAAAGATGAAGGTGACTCATAGCATTGGTATTATTTCCATTTCTATTTTTATAGATATTATTGTGGACTCTATCGGCCATGATAATTGTATAGTGAAAATCTGATATTGTGCTGGCCCTAGTAGTACCTGTACAGTAGAGAAAGTTTATAACTGTCCTTGAATTGGTCTGTGTGTGCACACGTATGTATGTGTGTGTGTGTGTGTGTGTGTGTGTGTGTGTGTGTGTGTGTGTGTGTGTGTGTGTGTGTGGTTCCTACCTGACTTGCTCAGAGGGTAAGGAACGTTGTAGTACTTATTATAGAAGTCCAGTATGGGCCCAGTCTTCTCTAGGGCATAGTCCCCCTGGCCCTCCTCTATAGCCTTCCTGCGAGCCCAGATCCTGATCTAAACACAAACAGTCCCTTATCATTTAGACAGAATAACTCCAGCAGAGGGCAGCACAGAAACACTGTAACCATCAGGAAGGCAAACGACAGCCAAGCCAACATCTTGTGTTTATGTCAGCAGTCATGGTTGTGGCAGTGGAGGATGGTGGTAACTGTGGCAGTGGTTAATAAAACTGCTTTTATAATCACTAATAACAAATTGTGATTGAAAGCAGTCCATCAATCACTTTTACCAATCCTACAAACACAAACTGTTAAATCTGAAACCGATGCATAGATAAACAATTAAAATTAAACCACTGTACGATCCAGTCATTACTTTCAAAGCACCTGTTACACAGCTAGGCTCCTGTAAAAGCACAGCTCATTCTAGTGTTTAGTGGACTAATCCATGGTATCAAGGATCCAAGTCCACAGCTGGCCTATTCCAAACACCTTGAATGCCACAAAAATTCCTCATTTTAAGTTTCATGCATTACTTTCTTAAATGAATGCAGCAAGTCTTCTTATTTTCTCTTTCAAACTGGGCATCAGTATACAGATCAGATAAGTCGGGCACATGTTAACTGAAGACCTATAAATGTGAATAGTGTAGATATTGTGCACCCATATCCATTTGCAGTGTTTCGACTGTAAGATGTTATAAATAATTACCAAAACTTCTGCATCAGGATTTGATGTTTTGAATCCAAAATCGGACACAATAAAAGCCAGCAAGTAGGTTGACATAATCTCTGTTGGTTCAAAGCTTGTCTGAATGTGTCCCTCCTCAGTGGCGGTAACAGGCTCTGTGTGGGGAAAAAGACAGCAAAAAATGAGGACAAATAAGCTCATTGTATGACTATGGTAGCAGACAATGTTATGTTTGCTGATGTTGTAAATGAAATCAGTCATACAGGTAGTTGAGGACAGGTATGTTTCACTAGAAGTTTTGGGTCACTAAGAAACATTGCACAGAGCACTGACACACTGAAACTTGCCGTAGTTCTTGCTGTTGGACAGAGCCACAGTGTCATGGGGGTGAATGAGAGTCATGTGGAAGACAGCTTTCATAGCGGGCTCATCGAAGCAGGGGAAGGCTTTCCTGGCATAAGTTGGCTCCATTTTAGTCGTGGCCACAACTCTGACAATAGCGGATGTGAAAACTCATAATTAACACCCACATCAAAAGTTAAAGGCACCCTCTATCCTCAGATACTCTCACACTGTGATATAATCCCTGTTCAATCACTTCTGAGTTATTTTGTAATAAGGTGGTTGTTAGTTTTGTAATATTTCATTTCATTTATTTTAAAATTTTGTAAAGCACGCATTTGCATCCTAGGTTGAAGTTCATATAAATCTGTAAATTACATTGACAATGACATTGCAACCTCAACTATGTGGGTACTACACCCAGAAAGATAATTTTATCAACTAAGTTGCTGACGATATGGAGCTATAGGTTCCAAGGGTAATAATAGCCCACCACTTCATTTTCACACGCAGAGGAGAAGAGATTAACTTTAAATTCAAATAGATGAAACATTGCCTTTTTGGAAATACACATATAACTTTTCTGCTGAGAGTTAAATGAGGAGATTGATACCATGCTCCTCATCTAACTCTGAGCAAAGAAAGCGAATAAGCACATTTCCTGAAATGCCATACTGTGCCTTTTAAAGGGATAGTTTGGATCTTTTAAAGTGGGGTTGTATGAGACACTTAACCATAGCCGTTGAATTACATACAATAGATGTAGGTTGGCATGCTCCCAGATTGGAGAAGCAGGCTGGGGTTTAACATGGAAGCTAAGCAATCTAATGCTATGGACAGGGGTCAGCAGCAAAACATACTTTAGCCACCTAATATAAGTCCCACCTAAAAAAAATTACTTTCATTTGAAATGTGTGCTATATTTACAATATTTAGTTACTGCTTTACCTTGCTATCAGACAGCAGTTCAACGGGAAATTAAGCCATTATATTGTCACACAATAACACAAACTAACTAACTCATCAAGGCAGCAGTAGACCAGCAGCTCCTGTCAATGAAGTCTGGTGGCTTTGACAAGAGCATAGATGGGAAAGTGAAGCCATTCGTGGGTTCCCTGCCAGAGAGGATGGTCTAAAGGAAAAGTATAGCGAGGAAAATACTGTCAATACAGCGTACATTTAAACAGTTCTACATTTTTTTAAGTGGTTAAAATACATTTATCTGCAGCCCACCTGCAACTGGGAGGCACAGTGACATCTATTGTATTTAATACACTGACTGGGGATACAACCCCTCTTCAAAAAATCTGAACTATCCCTTTAAGTGAGGATCTGGTTAAAATCCCTGCCTGTAAAGTTGTCAAGGTGTTAAAATCCTGCATTCCTCCATATTAATATTTACGCATTGTATAAATCTTCACAATGGCAGAATTCTTAAAACTAAATATTTAAAATAACTTAAATTAAAAAAAAGACTTTCATACTTCTTCACCCCATCTTCCATGTATTCACTCCTGTAAAATCCTCCGAGTTCGTCAGCCAGCTCTCCAACAAACTCGGTGAAAAGCTCGTACTTGCTGCCGGCCTGCAGTGGGCTGTTGAGTTGGATCACCAGGTACTGGGTGGGAGTCTCCAGCCAGGTGGCTTTCAGACTGGGCGCAGTGGCTCCATCTAGGCCCCTCAGCTGGGCTAAGTGTCCCTCGAAGCTGGTGAGGTTCAGCTTGTTGGAGTGGATGAGGATGAGATCAGTCTCCTTTACACATGTGAAGATCACAGTGGAGTGTCCAGTGAAGATGTACAGGCCGTCTGCATTGGGCTCCAGCCGGGGCCACAGGGTTACATTGTAGGAGTCAGGAGCAAGGGAGTCTGGAAGTCTGTATTTCTGCCAGGGCTCCTCTGGGTTGGATGGCGTTGTGGGCTCTTCATTCCCTGCCTCCTCCTGTGCGATAACCACAGACAGGGCTGTGGTGGTGGTCACAGCAGTGATGGCTGCAACCAAACAGGTTAAAGCCACTGCTTTGCTGATGAAGAAGCCCTTCCCCATGTCTCCACCAGAGAAAAAGAAGACAGAAATTAGTGGCTGATTTCCTGGGTGGGGAAAACAGCCGAAAATCCAAAACACTGAGTTGTAAAAAGTCCTTGAGATAAGAGAGAGTCCTGCCTATTCTGTGAATTTCATACCTGCACAATAGCTTGGAATATACGCTGTCTTTAGAGGCTGGCCTGTGTTGTCTCTGTTTATCTGTATACAGTACAAATGTGTGTGTGTGTGTGTGTGTGTGTGTGTGTGTGTGTGTGTGTGTGTGTGTGTGTGCATGTATATACAATTTGGAAATGTCACCCCTTATTACCAGGAAACCAGAAATGTTGAATTATGTCTAATGGCATTTCAGGAAATGACAACTTTGGTGAGTTTAGTAACTTTTTGAAGCCTAAACACATGCCTTGAGTCACATTTAGGAGCATGTAGACAGCAGGTGTGACTGAAATTGTTCCATCAGCCACACTATGAGACGGATGACTGTAAGACGGATAATGCCTTTTATGAAGGGGTGGAGTACTTTTCTAGGCAACAGGCAGAGGGGCAAACATGTGTAGTAGTTGTGTAGAGACGTGTGTGTTATAGTCAGGCTGTTTCATGCATTGTTGTTAGGCTTTCCTACAAAAAGTATTAAACCAAATTTGCACATATCTCACGCAATGATAAGCCAGTGAATCATGTAAAACCCACATATTTTTGAAGGCTGTGATCATGTTACCAATGTGCTGTAAAAGAGTAAAGAAGGAAGCAATGTTAACTTTGAGTGACTTGAGTAAGTCAGATTACAGTACGTCTTTTTCTAAACCTAACAGCAGTAACTTTCCAATGATTACATAATTTTATTAAATATGTAATGTCATTCATGGGGCGCTACTTTGTAGGATATAATATGAACAGTTGTGTGTGCATTTTTGTAGGATACCATACAAACTGATATATGAGGATACTGTGGTTATACTAATTGGTACCACTTGATAGCATTCAGGTTTCATTTTACACCCTTTTCTGTGCAGGTACATTCATGTGTATCCTCACATAAGCATAATTCCATTCTCTAAGGCTGTTAAACCTACATCAGAACTACATGAAAACACACATTCATTTCAGTGAGGCCCCTGTGTTACATAGAGGGCAAAATAACTCATGGTTGTTTGACAAAAAGTTCATCCAGGTTCAACTTTTGCTGCAGAGCAATGCATCATCATCTAACAATGTGCTGCCAGTGACTAATCAAATACATGCAAGTGTCCATTCTTGGTGGAAAGATGTGACTGTGATGGTTTTAGTGTCTAGCTCACTAACTGTTGAAAGAGAGGATAAAATTGTCATCACAGTTTACCTGTCAAATCTGTCTCAGAAAACACAGCATTTGATGTCTATCAAACCTTCAGACTCATGGATCTATTTCTCACACTGGCTTTTCTGGATCATACGTAATCATCTCTCTGTTATGTTTTTCATCTGAATGCATAAAAAAAATAGCCATATCACTCTAAAGAGCCACATCACATTCAGACAGACACACAGCATTTCATACCAAATTACAGTTTGATGCAATGATAGGCTGGAAATCTTCTTACCTTGTAGTTAGTAGTTTTGACTCTGGATTCTGCA
Source organism: Cephalopholis sonnerati (assembly GCA_019142605.1). Lineage (NCBI taxonomy): Eukaryota > Metazoa > Chordata > Actinopteri > Perciformes > Serranidae > Cephalopholis > Cephalopholis sonnerati. The sequence continues at coordinate 13,170,193 of JAGQAX010000001.1, forward strand.
GCCGTTTCACCTGTTGATTGTGGAGTCAGATTTTAAAGCAGTGTTGTTTGCCACGCCACACTCACTTTAAGCACTTCAGATCTCTGACTTAAAAATGCATCCTCAAGAGTTTGAGTTTGTTGCCAAAGAGGAGTCTTTCCAAAAAAACAGCAACATATTGCACAATCCTCAACCACAAAATACAATCATTGCACCACTTGTTGTGTCTTGTCTTGAATATAAATCCAATGTGATGTATTTCTTAAGATCAAAATACAACTGTGTGCAGGAATATTGCACAATGTATTAATACCAAGTCAAAACCCTTTTTTGTTTTTAGCACGCACCATGTTCCATGTTAGCTGATATGATGCAGCACTAATAATTCTTGGTACATTTTTTGGAACAACTGGATCTGCTTTTCTGACTGATGTTAAAAAGTGTTTCACTTCTGCATGTAAAGCTCAGTAGCTGTGGGAAGGTTAAAGGTTCAGTGTGATTTAGGGAGATATATTGGCAGAAATGGAATATTCGATAATAAATATGTTTTATTTAGTTTCCAATCACCTGAAAAAAGGAACTGATGTGTTTTCGTTAATGAGCTATTTATATGTGGATAGGGAGAAGATTCTTGACTACAAAGATTCCCATTGTTGCACCACATATTTCTACAGTAGCCAAACCAAACACTGGCTCTAGATAGGGCCATTTGCATTTTTGCATTTCCGCTCAGGCCACCATGATGAGGAGCTCCTCATCAGAAAAACACAGCATGAAACTGCTTTATTCAGTGTTTTTTTATCAGTTTAAATCACTGGGTCTGTTTGTTTTGGAGAGGAAGAGACCTGTATGGTTAATTCATCCCGCGATAAAAACCTCCTGAACGTCTAGATCTTAAGTTATCAGAGAAAGCCAGGTGTCCTAGCAGGTGCTAGGCTAGCAGCCTGTCTCCAACATGCCAAACAACATTGAAAAACACTGATTTGTGATGAGAAGCTGCTTCATTCTCTGTTTTCATTGGTTAAAATCATTGCGTCTGTCTGTTTTGGAGAGGAAGAGACCTCTGCAGATAATTTGGCTCCTAGCAAAATATTCTTGAACAAAAATAAGGTCCATCCATCCATCCATCCATTTTCATCCGCTTATCTGGGACCGGGTTGCGGGGGCAGCAGGCCGAGCAAAGCACCCCAGACATCCCTCTCCCCAGCAATGCTTTCCAGCTCCTCCTGGGGGACCCCAAGGCGTTCCCAGGCCAGATGAGATATGTAATCCCTCCAGCGTGTTCTGGGTCTGCCCCGGGGCCTACCAGTGGGACGTGCCTGGAACACCTCCCGTGGGAGGCGCCCAGGAGGCATCCTGATCAGATGCCCGAACAACCTCAACTGACCCCTTTCGATGTGGAGGAGCAGCAGCTCTACTCCGAGCTCCCTCCGGATGTCCGAGCTCCTCACCCTATCTCTAAGGCTGAGCCCAGCCACCCCACGGAGAAAACTCATTTCGGCCGCTTGTATCCGCGATCTCATTCTTTCGGTCACTACCCAGAGCTCATGACCATAGGTGAGGGTTGGGACGTAGATGGACCAGTAAATCGAGAGCTTCGCCTTCCGGCTCAGCTCCCTCGATCCATGTCGATCCATGTCACGCTCCATTCTACCCTCACTCGTGAACAAGACCCCAAGATACTTGAACTCCCTCGCTTGGGGCAGTAACTCTCCCCCAACCCGGAGGGGACAATCCACCTGTTTCCGGCAGAGAACCATGGCCTCAGATTTGGAGGTGCCGACTCTCATCCCGACCGCTTCACACTCGGCTGCAAACCGCTCCAGTGCGTGCTGGAGGTCAGAGTGTGATGAAGCCAACAGAACCACATCATCTGCAAAAAGCAGAGATGCAATTCTGAGGTCACCAAACCGGACCCCTCCCTCCCCCCGACTGCGCCTCGAGATCCTGTCCATGAAAATCACAAACAGGATCAGTGACAAGGGACAGCCTTGGCGGAGGCCCACACCCACCGGAAACGTGCTGGACTTTACACCGAGTATGCGGTCCACTGTTCCACGGCCAGGACAGAATCCGCATTGCTCCTCCTGAATCAAAGGTTCGACAATCGGTCGGAGCCTCCTTTCCAGCATGCTTGAGTAAACTTTACCCAGAAGGCTGAGCAGTGTGATACCCCGATAATTGGAGCACACCCTCCGGTCCCCTTTTTTGAAGATGGGGACCACCACCCCGGTCTGCCACTCTGCAGGCACCGTACCCGACCTCCACGCGACACTGAAAAGGCGCGTCAACCAAGACAGCCCAACAATGTCCAGAGCCTTCAGCATCTCTGGGCGAATCTCATCCACACCCGGCGCCTTGCCGCTGGGGAGCTTTTTAACTACCTCAGCGACCTCTGCCAGAGATATGGGTGAGAATTCCCTTGAGTCTTCAGGCTCTGCCTCGTTCACAATGGACGTGATGGCCGGGTTCAGGAGGTCCTCAAAGTGCTCCTTCCACCGCTCAAGGCCAAAAATAAGGTGAGCACACATAACAGGTGCTGGGCGAGTGGCCTGTCTGTGACGTGCCAAACAGCATAGAAAAAACACTGTTTTGTAATTTTAAACAGCTTTATTCAGTGTTTATACTGGTTTTAATCACCTCGCCCATTTGTTTTGGAGAGAAAGAGGAACCTCTGTGGATAATTCAAATCCAGGAACAGCCTCTTGAACAATGAAGACACTGGGAATTTAAATTGGAAGAAGTTTCATCTGATTGCAATCTACAGTCCTTTCCACTGGACACCACTAAATGCTATAAATCTTACACACTGGAGTGAAATGGCGCTGAGCAGCCATCTTTAATGTGTAGCAGTGACTCTGTCCCCAGCTCCTCCAGTCCACATGTCTAAGTATCCTTGGGCCAGATACTGTGGCTGCGCCATCGGTGTGTGAGTGGCAGCCTCTGCCACCAGTATATGACTGTGTATGCAAATGTGTGAGTGTGGCAAGAAGTATTAAAGTGCTTTGAGGGATTGGAACACTAAAAGACGTTATATAAGTGCAAGTTCATTCAAGCCTGTGTCATACTAATTACCTATTTTGCAGTTTAAAATTTATAGCCAAGTCTTCAAGACCAAGCCTGGATACCCTTGGGTTGTTTTCTTCACAGAGGACATTACACAATGGTTTTCACACACTTTGCAGTACCCCTCCTGACTGGTAGATTGACTTTGTCAGTTTCTTCAACCTTTTTATTGTTTTCAACTTTATACAGGGCATACAAGGCCTGTAAACTGTCTTATCAGCTCATGCTGTTGCTTTTAACAATCAAAACATTTGTTTCAAACAGACTGACAGGGTAAACTGATCTGTGTGGAGCCTTTGATTTTATCACTTTCGAAAACCACCTTCACATTTAAGTGTTATGCACAGATTGAACAGCGGTCAGCCGCCACTGGTTTTGTCAAGGGGAAAAAGAGAAAACAGAAAAATAGACACATTCATCAGGTTTTTCTGAGCCTTTCTTATTTATTTCACCATTGAGTCTTTGCATAGAATCAGAAAACAGTGCAGTGACTTATGATGTTACCAAGTTTTTGTTTGTTTATTCAGTAAGATCACCTTTTACCATATATTTCTCTCCTACAACTGAATGAAAAGATAACCAGCATTCAGGGATGACTAAACATCAAAGAAGCTGCAGGAAATGTTAATTTACCATAGTTGTTAATAACATATAGCACAATCTCTTTTAAATACAGCATGTAGTTAACATCCCATTATGATTAGGGTCACTAATTACAGTCACAGGTTTCAGCCTCTTATAGGAGTAATGCCTATGAAATATGAAGCTGCTCTGGAGCTCTACAAGTGGCTCAATGCATCACATACATCACAGTAAGCTGCAACACCTAATGTGAAGTATGAGGAGAAGAAAAAGACATAACATCAATGCCTTTCTGGGATTAAAACTAAATGTTATGCAAGTAAAACATCCTCTTATCACAATGGTTTTCTCTCTGACAATCACAGACTAGAGGTGAGGGTTCAACTTCTTTATTTACAGCTACATCACTGATATATGGTGATATAAGTGGCCCACTTATCATCATATGTTGTTCCTTTGTGCTGAAGTGGATGACCAATGAGGTATTGTGTGTGTCAGCTGTCTTTACCACACCATTTGCTGTTTGTGATGATTATAGCAATTGTCATTCATTATGTATCCTTGATGGTACCTCAGTGTTCTCATGTGGACTCTTCAGTAAACCACCTCAGCACATGGGCTTTGTTCTCTGTCACCCATTTAATGTTTGCTATGGTCTTCTCTATAGCCTGCTCCAGGGTCAAGGTGGCGGAGCCAAAACCAACGTGGACAAAAACAAAGACAGAAAAACTGAATTTGTTTTTCAAATTACAGTTTACTGCAATGACATGTTGGTAATCGTCTTACCTTGTTTTTAATAGTTTTGACTCTGGATTCTGTCGCCTTTTCATCTGTTGATTGTGGAGTCACAAGCAGTTTTGTCTGCTATGCTACATTCACTTTTAGCACAGAGGTTTGATAGAGGTTGTCCCTGTCACTGCACGACACTGTGCCAGGCTTACTGGCATATTAATTGCTGGGTGGCGCCATGTGCACCTGGTGGAGGTTGCAGAGCCAAAACCAACATGAGGATTGTTTTCTTTTAATTTCTTCAGTGGTAGGGAGAAACAAAAAAACCAAAGACAGAAAAACTGAATTTCTTTATTCGTCTTTCTTTTCCTCTGAATACCCTCAGGGAAGTGTGTATTTCAGTGTGGTTGCAGCTGTGTGGGCTGCATACCTCCTGCAACTCAAACTCCCCACAGATCCCATAGATGAGATTAGAGAAGGGAAATGATCCACTCCCATACCTAATAAAGAAAAGAAATGTGCTGTTTACTTTAAATGTGTAGTGATATAATGATGGTGATCAGCACTGAACATCTTTCTGTGAAAACAACAGATAAATAACGTTAACAAGAGAAAAGCCTGCAAATAAAGGTTGGTAGTGTTGGTGTGATGTTGGTGTGTGGTGTCCATTAAGCTATTAAGACATCATGGAGTGCCTATGAAGCTTGTTCACATCATCAAAAGCAGCTATGCAGGAACAGCCTGCAGGGTCATCCACGAAAGACAACTTATCAACCAGTTTGAAATCAAGACTGGGGTTAGACAGGGGTGCCTGCTATCCCCTTTCCTGTTTCTACTAGTCATCGACTGGGTAATGAAGACCACAACTGAAGAAAGGAAAAACAGAATCCAATGGATGTTACGGACACAGTTAGAAGACCTCGACTTTGCAGATGACTTGGCACTTCTATCACACAGCCACCACCAGATACAAGAGAAGACAACCTTACTCGCAGATACATCAGCCCAAGTGGGCCTTAACATCCACAAGGGAAAGACAAAAAGCATGAGGATGAACACAAATGCTGTAGTATGGAACCAATATCACTTGAAGATACTCAGCTTGAAGATGTAGAGTCCTTCACCTACTTGGGCAGTGTCATCAACAAAGAAGGAGGAACTGATGCAGATGTCAAGGCCAGAATAGGTAAGGCAAGGGCAGCCTCCTTACAGCTTAAGAACAGATGGTGCTCAAATACAACAACAAACAAAATGGAGCCGAGACCTGGAGAACAACAAATAACACAGCTAGTAAAGTGCAAAGCTTCATAAACAGGTGCCTGAGAAGAATCTTGGAAATTAATTGGCCAGACAGGATCACCAACAAAGATCTTTGGACGAAGACGCAGCAAATACCAGCTACAGATGAAACTGGACAAAGACGATGGAAATGAATAGGGCACACTCTTTGAAAACCAATGTCAAACATCACCAGACAGGCTCTGACATGGAATCCTCAGAGGAAGAGAAAGAGAGGTCAGCCAAGAAACACCTGGCAAAAGGATCTGCAGGCAGACACCAAGAAGATGGGATACACCTGGCCACAGATAGAAAAGAAAGCCAGCGACTGAGCACTCTGGAGGTCCCTTGTCGACGGCCTATACCCCTAAGGGGTGTAAGGCGTAATGAATGATAATGAATGGTGTTGGTGTGAAGGCCCAAAAACAGTTAGACATTTTTTGGCACTTATTATAGTTATTCATGCTTCATTGTCAAAGACTTCTATTTTCCAAGCTAACTCAATGAGGGGTAAGGCTCAAAGAAATGCTTGCACACTCAGCAAACTGGGTGAGTAAGTAAAGTAAAAATAGCACTATATGTGCAGCTGTAGAAGTTACATTTCTGCCTAGAAATCCTCAGCATTTTTAACTTTTATACTCAGCTGAGACCTGCTGTGGATTCTGTGTATTGTATATTCTTCTGACCTTAATTCATTCTTTGAGAGTGCTGACTGTTTTCCCGTCAAACCTGAGAAGTGATCTCTTACAGCTGGTAAATGCGGCTCCATCTTGCTTTGACAAAGTTGGCCAGTGGCATCCCCACAACGTTTCTGGCAATGTACTAGATGGAAGAGAGGGCGTCTTGCCTGCGGACTTTACTTACATCTAAGGTGTTCTCCAGACACGTGGCTCAACCAAAACACTTTCTTATAAAGCAATCATATTCGTTACAAATACATACATTTACTTCAGAAGAAAAATAACCAGTGGACCACTGAATATTTTAAACATCTTGAACATGTAAAAGGGATGGCATAGTTGTCACCTTAGTGTTAGAGTTACTTACTATCCTGAAATAGTACAGTTTAAAGAGTTTAAAGGCGTGTTCAGACAGAATGCGAAGCAAATTTTTGACACCATTTTAGCACAGCTTTGTGAAAGTCAGAGAGAAGCAAGTGACTGTGAGATGATGCAGCTTTGCTATCTGTAGCACACATTTTTGTCCTGCACCCGGAGACTGGTCCCTCCCAGTACAAATTATTTTACCTGTTCTGAGATCAGTTTATGTCTGATATGGGACCAGGCGGCATCAGGACGTAATGTGGCTGGATGTAACCTTCTCGTTGATATCATACGCCGTGGGTCAGCCAGACGTCATACAACATAGACTAGTCAAGGAGCTTTAGTGGCAAAAGACGACAATATTAAAAGTAAGATGGCCACATTGTTACATTGTGCTAGCAGGGGAGCTTGCAAAACCTGCAATTGCAATGGGCTGGAAAGTTTTTAACTCGACCAAAGGGAGAATTTAAAAGTCCTTAGGGCATGTTTTGTGGTGGTTAAACACACATTACTGACCTGTTTTACACAGAAAAAGCAGAGACAGCGGGACATTCTTTGTCTGAGGAATGGAGGCCTCCTGCAGCCTTGCTACAACCACTGCTTATTTAATATTGGGTTCCTGGAATTAAAATTTAAGACATCTGAAAATGCAATATCAAGAATGAAATTAGCCAAAACTAGCACACTCCTGATTAAACAAATAAAAACACTGAAACCCTACATGTCCAGGTCAGGGACTAGGGCAACAAAAAAATAGTTAAGGTGAACAAAATCCAGATGTGTTTCATTAAGCAGTTTTGTTTATTTTTTATGCTGTAGGTCCATTCTCCAGTGTAGAATGATGCATCAAAATGTATTTATGCTTGTCAGGCGTATTAGGATGTACACACTGACCCCATCCAGTGTCAGCTTTGTGATTGGCCAAGTTGGAATGAGAAATAAACTCAGAGGGGATTTATAATGCTCATTTACAGGTTTATTTATCTTGGGTTTGTACCAGAACGTGTTTACATGCTTGAATGTACAAAAAACACTTTATTTCCACCAGATCTTGGGCAGGCCAATAACAACTGTTTATCTAATATGGGGCAGGTTTGATAACACCAGTCACCAGTCTGCTATAGGAATGTGAGGCTGTTGGTTAGCCTTGCTGTTGTACTATTGGATGGATTGCCATGAAACTTGGTACAGATATTTATGGTGACCAGGGGATTAATTTTATTGGCCCTGGTAATCTGCTGACTTTTGTCTAGTGCCACCACAAAGTTCACATTTGTGGATATGAGTGAAATGTTTCAACAACCACTGGATGGCCATAACATTTGGTATATTTTGATATCCCTCTCATGTTGGATTGTGCTAACTTTGATGATCCTCTTACTTTCATCAAAATTGAACATTTCCAATTCTTGTTATATGACCAAATACCTACTGACCCTGGCCACCGCAATCAATTGCTCAATTTCTGTTTTGAACTCCAGCCTGCTTCTCCAAACTGGAGGTGTGCTAACCACAAACTATGTAACACACTGACTGGATAAGTTACTCCAACAGCCCAACTCCAAAAGATCCAAAATATCCATTTAGATCAGAAACGGTCAGCATGCTGCCGAACTGGTTTTATTTCACTTCCTGTTCAGATTGTCACTTCTTATTCTAAGATGTTATTCTGTAGTGTCCATGTATCATTTATAACTTAATATGGGTAAATTGTGTCTTAGTCATTGAAGACAGCCAGGCCCATTTTGTGGATTGATGTTTTATCCTGTTGCCATGTCAACACCACGACCTGTGGTCTTCCTGAGATGCCTGGGGCAACTATACATAATAACTGAAGCTGTGCGGACCTTTATGTTTTAGTTGGAAATTTAACATGTAAATTGACTTTATTTTCCCTGCAGTGCTTCTTACAGAACACAAACTGGGGTCCCAACCTTTGTAAAATCTCCAAGATGGCCGCAAAGAAAGTTTCTGTCTTCCAAGCTGATTTAAATGTGCAGGTAAAAAATGTCAAAACTTTTAATGGCTTTTATTTCATAGAATGACACAAGATGCCAAAATATTTGGGTGAGCACAAAATATCACTCTTCTTTGTTGTGACATTTATCCAAAATCTTGAAATTTCAAATGTTGACAGTATGCACAGTGTTAAAATATATTTTCCACATATCAAACCAGATTTTGGTATCAAATAGTCTTTATTCATAATAACAAAAAAAACATCAAATAATCTTTACATTAAAAAAAGCCCCATCACATTCAGAACATTTAAGATATTATATTTGGTTCCAGCTGGAGTAAACATCAGGAAAACAATCTACATTTGAAAACTGTGGAGTGTTAAACTGGAGAAGAAGCTTTACTGGTGAACCAGTTAAGCACCTGCGCTATGTTCCGAAATCCATACTGACATGAGTACACTTACACACAGTACACTGTCCGCACTTACAGAGTGCACATATTTCAGCGAGTAAGTGCTGTTCCGATTCATTACTCTATGGCGCACTCACCGGATGTTACGATCACGACTACAGCTGCGACTCGTCAGTGACGTCACCCGCCAACAAACTGGAACAGACAGCAGGTCAGTGGTTCCGCCCACTGACCTGTAAGTGGTCCCGCCTCTTCCGCTACGTAGCTAAGATGGCGGACGTTGAGTACGAAAAGTGTACAATGTTCCACACTCTCAATTTCGGCCGTTATGAGTACACATCCGGGTCTTTTAGGTACACTTCTTCGCCGCAATCGTAATGTGAACGCCCTCTGTACCCAAAGTGGGTACGGTAAGTACAGAAAGTATGGGTATTGGAACAGACGGCTGTTCCTTGTTCATGGCCACCCATTTCACACAGGTGATTCTGATTAGACCTCCATCAGGTCCTGCTTGTTTCTGTATTACTACTGCCTCTACTTCTGCTACTACAACTACTGCGATTACTACAACTACCACCACAACTACTGCTACTAGTGCTAATACTACTGCGACGTCTTTTACTACTGTTGCTGCTACTAATACAACTACTACAAGTAGTTCTACTCAAACTACTTCTACTGCATTTTCAATTAGACCTCCATCAGGTCCTGCTTTTTTCTGTATTACTACTGCTACTACTACAACTACTGCTGCTATGAAAACTACTGCTACTATCACCTCTACTACTACTACTGCTACTATGACTGTGATTCTAACACAGCTACTGCTATTTCTACTACTACTACTACTGCTGCTGCTGCTACGAGAACTACTGCTACTACTATGACTACTACTACAACTACTTTTACTACTGTTGCTGCTGCTACTACTGCTACTACTGCTACTAATACAACTACTTCAAGTAGTTCTACTGCATTTTCACATTTTCAACTGTGGCGAGTGTTACTCTGGAGAAGAAGCTTCAGTGGTGAACCAGTTAAAGATCTGTTCCTTGTTCATGGCCACCCATTTCATGTTGGCCTTGGTTTTCTCCAATGCCTGATCAAGAGACGCAGCGGCCGAGCCCAACTTTTCTTTATTGTCTTCTTTGAACTGCAGCAACTGGAGAGGAACGAGGGGAGGGAGTTACTGGGATTCAATTTTGCATGTAGAGTACAACACTAAAAAGCATGTCAGCATAAACATGTTTACATAAAATACAAGACTAGGATATAGAACATGTTCTCCATATTCGTATTTATTTAACAATGCATGGAGTTCATGCTTGTCCTGTATCAGATACACAGTACCTTGCCAACATTAGTCTTGTTACTAATATTAAATAACCTTTTCTTAATGTGAAATGACACACTAGGTCATTAGGTCCTACAGTAAACAGCCACAAATATTACAGAAAGTGTACCTGCTTGTATTCAAGGTCTGAGGAGAATCGTTCGGTCACTCCAGTAACTAGTTTGCCAGAGGAAAATTGAGCACCACCATAGCTGAAGAAAAAGAAAAACAAGACAGGCTTTGATCATTTTGCAAACGTCTGCAGGCTGCATAACCAAAACTGTTTAGTTGGACATTTTGATATCAAGACTAAAAAGACTAAAAGTCTACAATTGCAATGCTAACATGCAGAGGTTTACCAGGTTTAATGTTTACCATGTTCACCATGTAACATGTTAGCATGGTAATGCTAACTAGCAGAGGATTACATCTTGATGGGAATGGCATTAGTTATGTATAAAGTATTGGACAGGTAAAATGTTGTTTGATAAAAAAGTCAGAGGATTACCAAATTACCAAACCATCCCAGATTCATCCTTTGGACACTGTGGATATCTGTGCCAAGTTTCACGGCACACCATCCAAAAGTAGTTAGAGAGATAATGTAGTCTGGACAAACACCACCACCTAAAAATCTTCCTTTTGCCTCCATAGCATCACATTTAACCCTGACCTCTACCAGCTGAGTTTACTGTAACATTATAAACATAAGTGCATCAAGGAAAACTCACACATTGAATATGTAGTCCCATTTGGCTCTGACAAAGTCCCATGCCAGAGGTTGACCGATGGGGTTACTAGCAATGTAAGTGATGGTGGAGGTGGCATCTTGCTTACGGATCATCTCAGGGTTCAGACAATACTCAAGGTACCTGAAACACACACACACAGTGAGGACAAAAGCCTACTGTGTCAACTGTACTATTTCCTGCTGCAACAGTGTTTAACGCAGGACCATCGAAACCCTGCAGTAACTACTCTCTGTCTGCAGACATGATTAAAAATTGGATTCTAAAAACTAAGTACAGAGGGTTTTTGTTTATTCATTGTGCACTCAGAACATGCTGCGGGCTGCAGAATGACCTGAAGAAGAGCAATGAGGGAACAAACAGTATCCAGCATGATGTTAGCACTACTGACCTGTTCAGCAGCCAGGGTTGTTTGGTGCAGGCCAGACCAGACATGAGTTTATCAGCCTCTGAAGCAATGGTGGCTTTCTTGTACATGGACCAAGCAAAGTCCCACTCCTCCACTCCTCCTGCTGCAATCGCACTGCAATACACTGTTTTCCTCAAGTTGGGACTTATGCTAAAAAAATTGATAAAGATGATAGAGAGTGTCAGTGTCAGGCACCCCCAGCATTTCCAAGTGGTTCATATTGTTGGTGCCACTGTTGCAAAGACAATCAGATCGCTTTCCATTTTCCTCAGAGCCTAAAACTACCAACAACAAACTTCATTCTGTTTTTCATTGTTACTTTGATTGTTCCAAATCAAATCGATCATCACTGAAATTACGTGATGTCGATTCGTAAAATCTGAGATTGATCTTTTAATACATGGTTTTTCCTACAGATGTGCGAAGCTTTAACCCTGTTAATCTCGCCATAGTAAATGAGCCACAGCGCTAAGAAGTCTTGAGAAGCTCCGACTTTACTGGCTCTTTTATCTGTAATTGTTTGCTTATTGTTAGTGTATTATCATACTCCAGCGCCTCCTCCTGCTGTCTGTGCATCAGGGATGCTGCGCCATTTTTACGAACATCAACACACACACAAACACGGAGTAAAGATGCTGCAGTGGAGACAGAGAGGTGAAGATAACTTGAGCCGACGACAGCTACGCTTGTTACTGTAGGTGCAATAAAACCTCCTTGAGGAAAAAGCCAATACTTTATCAATACAGCTGTTTAGCAACATGTCAACATGTCGAAAAGCAATATTTCAATCTGCTCCATCCGCAGTCTCTCATCCATCATTACTAATATTAGCTTATAAACAAGCACTTGCAAATTGTTACTAACAAACTGAAACAACAACTGTTTATGTTTAACAGTTTAGCTCAGTTTGTCTCGTATCTTAAAACTTACCGGTGGTCGTGTGACCTGCAGGCAGTGAGTCTCCTCAGCAGCAGAGAGAGGAGCAGAGAGGACAGCAGGACTGATACTGACTGATGTCTGTGTTCTTTATTCTTTCTAAACTTCACTCAGTATTGTGTTGTCAAGAATATGATTTATTTTATCGACATTTTAGATTTGTTTTGGTGAAATATTAAGTTTATATTGTGACTTTGCTGTTTTAATATTACTGTTGCTGCTCTAGAAATAACATTTAGTTATAAAATATTCAGTTTTATTCCTGTTGTGAATTTATTCTTTTAAAAAATAATTCTCTCTTTTCACATACTAGCAAAAATTGGTATTGTAACTGAGAAACCTCCAGTCGAATCGATATAGGATCGGATCGAATCGGAAATTGAATCGAATCAGGAGAGCAGTGGCGATACTCAGCCCTAAAAGCAAGGCTTATAGGAAACCAATCTAAATTCAGTTAGTGTCATTATTCTATGGGGATTCCACTTTACTATCAACATTTCCTTTGTTGAAGCAAAAACCTTATCTAAACTAAGCACAAAAACCAAGGAAATTTGTGTTTGGTAGATTATTTCTTTTTTGTAACAGTGCTTCTTGGGAATAAGTCTTATACCGTTGGAAAGCCTGTTTATTTCCCTTTTAAATGGTGCAACATTTGTAAGGACCATGCATTTGTCAAATGAGCAGCAGAGCTGAGATTGTGTATTGTGCCCACGAAAAATTTGCCAAATTCTCTCTGCCAGTGCCAAACAGATTTTTTTTTTTGGGCTGTTTCTATTGACTCTTGTTTTGAGCTTCTGATACCCCCAGGTGCTGACAATCAGGTGCCTGATTGGCACCTGATTGTCAGCACCTGTGAGCATGGGCCCTGCCAGCTGGTGTCTGCTGCAAGAATCAGCATGCCATGTTTGACTGATCTGGATAGGGCCCATGTGATAGGGCAAGCTGGTGTTCCGCAAAACCAAGTTGCGGCATTATTTGGAGTGAGCCCTAGTACCATCTGCAAACTGAAGGCCAAGTTCCATATAATAGGGGAAGTCAGAGACAGGCTGTGAAGTGGGAGTCTCAAGAAGATGGCACCCCAAGAGGATCGTTTCCTCATCCTGTCAGCACTCAGGAACCATAGGCAGTCTTTTACAAATTTGCAGTCGAGGTTAGCAGAATTATATGGCCAACGGCTCTCTGCCAAGACAATCTGGAACAGACAGCCAATCTCTGATCCCACAGGGCTGCCAGGAGGCCTGCCATGACTGCCCTTCATCGTCAGATCCATTTCTGCTGGTGTTGGCAACACGTGTGCTGGAACCTGAACATGTGGAGGAACGTTGTGTTCAGCGATGAGTCCAGATTCTGCCTATGGCACTTAGATAATAATAATAATAATAATAATAATAATAATAACTTTATTTATAGAGCACTTTTCATACATTAAGAAAATGCAGCACAAAGTGCTTAACATGTGTTAAAAAAAAAACAAAAAAAAAAACGTCCCATCCCTCCCACTCCAACCCGCCCAAAGCCCCAACCCCAATATATAGAGACACACGCACAGCTCCCTCACATACACACACACACACATACATACACACACACACGCACATACCCACACACGTGGGGTGGATCTTTAAAACATGCTAAAACCATGTGGCTGAACACAGAGGCACCAGGTCAAGAAACACTATGAGGAGGCCGTCTGCACCAAGGGCCACCCACGGCCCAGGCCAGGACGCCTCTGCTCGGGCGCCCACCCAGCTACAGGACAGTGAGTGGCCCACAGCAGCAAGATCATAGGGTCAATGTGTGGAGAAGATGCGGACTGCGCTTAGCTGATTGCTGCACAGATAGAGTAACATCTTTTGGTGGAGGCAGTCTGATGGTGTGGGGTGGCATCTTCCTCACTGAAAAAATGAGGCTTGTCATCATTGGAGGCAATATCAATGCAGACAGATATCAAGATGAAATTCTGCAACCAGTGGCAATCCCATATCTCCACTTCTTGGGACTCAACTCTATCCTCCAAGATGACAACACTTGCCCTAACAGAGCAGGGTTTATCAGAGACTACCTCCAGAATTTGGGAGTGGAGAGGATGGAAGGGCCTCTCAGCAGTCCTGACCTCAACCCCATTGAACACTTGTGGGATCGGCTTGGGCGTGCTGTTTGTGCCAGAGTGACCAACACAACCATGTTGGCTGACTTGCGATAAATGCTGGTTGAAGGACGGGATGCCATCCCACAGTAGTGTGTGATCAGGCTGGTGACCAGCATGAGGAGGTCGTGCCAGGCTGTTGTGGCTGTTTATGGTTCTTCCACACACTACTGAGGCTCCTGTTTGTAAAATGAATAAATTGTGATATTGCTAATATGTCTTGTTTCTTCAGACTTCAATCATTTAATCCACCAAACAACAACAAACAAGAGTCAACAGCAAAAGTTGTTTGGCATTGGCAGAGAAGATTTGACAAATTTTTAATGGGTGTAACCCACATACTCAGCTCTGCTGCTCATCCCACAAATGCATGGTCCTTACAAATGTGGCACCATTTAAAAGGGAAATAAACAGGCTTTCCACAGTATAAGATTTATTGCCAACAAGCGCGACATAATCTATAAAACACAAATGTCCTTTTTGTGCTTAGTTTATTTCCAATTTAGGAGGGTATGGAAAAGAAAGAATGAAAGCAAAGTGTGGGATGTGAACATACTTGTTGATAGCTGGATCTTTCATCCACTCTCTGAACCAGCCAGTGGTCAGCTCCTTACAACCTTCCACTCCAGTTTGACAGGCCATGGAGATAGCAATCGCCTGGTTGTACCTGGATTTGAGATAATGCAACGGTCAACAGAATGTTCTCGAAGGGTCAAACCTCAGGACCCCAAGTCTGCAACCTAGTGGGAGGAGAGTGGGGTTCCCATGTGTGAGATGGTACACTTCCTTCCTAGTAATATTTTTTATTTTTATTTGTAATATTTTTTCAGTTTATTTTTACCAGTGGCATGCATAATGTGGAGACAGAATTTATCTTTTTCAGGTAAAAAAAAGAGCTTGATATTCTTTCTTAATGCTAATGCTAATGCCCTTTAAAACCACAAAGGAGACTGTAATATAATATATCCCCTGAAATCAAACTGAAAACAGAAACCTCTTGTGTTGTCATTGTTTGATTGTAGCAAATTATGTGTGCCTAAACTCATACTGCCTTGTAAACATGTAACTGCTTAGGATGAAAATGCAATGGTACAGTTACTACAAACAGTCACCATGCAGTACAACAAGCCATATTTTCACAGCACAGTAACTGACTGATGTTTAATGTTAAAATTCAGTTGGAGCCTACTCTATTTATTCCCAACAACTTGATCATGTTAAAATCCTAATGTTAGTCACAAACATCTTTATAGAAGGTAAAGTTGTATCTGCTCAGTTACACATTTACATTTCACTCTTTGTGTGGCTTTCTTGGATTTTTTTATGTCACTTACATTTTTTTTGTTTTTTTTTTAAACACAGAAAATAAAACAGAGAGGGACCTGACACATCTTACGTACAAATGTTAGTAATGTAATGTTAGTCCGTTGAATGTGCTTGGTTATCAGCCTCATATATATTGATTAGAAGGGGGCTGCTGTACCTATTAGTGGGATCAGAAGGCATTTACCAGCTTATTAAATGACTGTCATCAGTTGTCAATGGGAACACAAGTATTAATACTTTTAGTGTTAGGAGGTGACCTCCAGTGGCTGTAGTAATTATGATGGGAGCAAAGGAGGAAGTCACCATGTAAAACCAAAAATCAATGTTAACGTAGCATACCTAACTTATGTCAAGTTATTTTACGTAACAAACGTACCATTTTTAACCCTAACCCCAATCTTTTTCTAATCTTAGCCACATAGTTCTGATGCCTATACCTGATGAAAATCGAAATTGAAACCTAGCTGCCACTTACTGGGCTGATAATGGCCTCCTGAATCTGATAGTAGGTGTAGCAGGCCCCATCTAACTCATATGCTTGAGGCTGATAACGGCTATTAGTGGGCTGATAACAATCGAAATGTGTGCCTCAATGGGGACCCTTCTCTCTTCCCATTGGCCTTCAGACCTGGGCTGCTCAGGCAAGAGGACTGCATTAGGACCCTCTCTGAATGGTGATGTTAAAAAAGGAGTCCATTAAAACTCTTTTAAGTAAGGTGAAAAATGTCATTCAAGTAATGACTATCAGTAAAAAGAAAAAAAAAACAGCTGCTCAGTGGAACTGCACAGAATTTTTTCTGGA
This sequence comes from Cephalopholis sonnerati, assembly GCA_019142605.1. Lineage (NCBI taxonomy): Eukaryota > Metazoa > Chordata > Actinopteri > Perciformes > Serranidae > Cephalopholis > Cephalopholis sonnerati. The sequence goes on from JAGQAX010000001.1 coordinate 13,186,944, forward strand.
GTAACAATGTAAGTGAAAATGTAAATATAGACTATAGGAGGTAAAATACATGTCTGTAATGATTATTGATAATTAGAGTTAATACCTTAAAGAGATACAGCGTGGAGAGGGTTACTTTAGGTACAGCTTGGGAAGAGTTTTATAAGAGAGGATGGGTAGACTCATTGGACATTGTCTAGTTTTCTTGTGGGGTTAATTAAAGTTTTATCAAATCTACACTGCATTAATCCGCAGGGATCTGACTTACTATGGCAATGTGAATTGTTTTGTTTAAGTACATTAAATTAGAATTTTTGTGAATCATGTACTTGTCAGAGTTCCCATCAGGAACCCCTGATGAAGGTATCATCCTGTAAGTACTGTTCTCAGGGGGTTGCATGACAAACATCAGTCTAGTTATAATACAGTCATGGTTTAATTGCAACAATAAGCACAACAATATAATGTTGTTTTGTAATGGTTACAAAGTCTACACTTTGTCTGTTCCTCAGGTGATAACTGTAACATTGTGACGGGAGGATCATGTATCAACCAAAGGTTACTAGAGACACTACTCAAATGAGTGAAAGAGACAAACAGATGGCATGTTAAAATCCTTACTGGTCAGTGTGCTTTTCGGGGATCTTTGTCCAGTCGAGAGTGAGCTCTTTGAAGTAATTAAACAGAGTGGTGACCTGTTTCTTTAAGTAAGCCTGAGGGAAGAAGATGTACACATTTTGTTGAATTAAATTACTGTGAAAAATAGAGATGTTTGGCATCCAGAAATGATTACCTGAAGACTTACCTGAAGGGCTTTGCACAAGTCATGGATATGGTACATTTGCACGTTTCATACGTATCGTATCAACGTTTCTAAAGTGATGCAGTATGAGTTTACTTTGTCATTTGGAGGTAGAGCGGATGGTGAATGGAATGTTACCTAGGTGAGACACCTGCAAAGCTGCAGACCACTGCAGATGACAGTTTGAGAATAACAAACAATAGCACCAGTTGTGATTTCGCAAGTCATTTCTGTGCTTCCAGCTGCGTTTAAGGCACCAAACGTGGGTGTTGTGTAGCGACTCATTGCTGTTTTTCCAACAGCTGAAATGGCACCAAATGTACGTATTTTTTAGCGACTAGTTACAATAGAACAGAACAGAAAGAACTTTATTTATCCCCGAGGGGAAATTCATCTGTCCAGCAGCTCATAAGACAAAAAACTAAATAAAATACGTTAAAATAAGTGCACAAATAGAAATTAAATTAAGATAAAAATTGTCCATTTCACAGTCCAGCCAATTGTAGCTAATGCAATGCGTTTAAGTGTGTGAGTGACTGGATTCAGGAGGTGTTTAACAGTCTTATTGCCGTGGGGACGAAGGATCTCCTGAAACGCTCTGTCCTGCAACTGAGATGACTGCTGCTGCAGCTGCTCGTCTGTCACTCCAGGAGGCTGTGAAGAAGGGTGTCTGCTCTTGTCCATTATAGCTTTCAGTTTGTTCACTGTGCCCCTCTCCACCACAGTTCTTAGTGGGTCCAGTCTTCTGCCGAGCACTGAGCCAGCTTTTTTAGCCAGCCTGTCCAAACACTTGTTGTTTTTGTCTGTCAAGCTGCTTCCCCAACACACTGCAGCGTAGCATTGTGTGATAGAACATGGTCAACATCTCCACACACACATCAAAGGACCTCAGTGTCCGCAGGAGGAACAGGTGGCTCTGCCCCTTCCTGTAGAGGGCATCAGTATTACAGGACCAGTCCAGCTTATCATGCAAGAGGACCCCCAGACATCTGTAGGTGTGCACCACCTTAGAGTCCTCCCCCTGTATGGAGACTGGTTGATGGGGTGACCTCTTCCTTCTGAAATCCACCACCATCTCCTTGGTTTTGGCTGTGTTCAGGTGAAGACAGCACTTCCTGCACCAGCACCTGAAGGCATCCACAAGGTCCCTGAACTCCCGCTCCTGACCACTCCTGATACATGCTGCAATAGCTGTATTTGATAATAGAGTTGTTTTGTATGTGGCAGGACTCTGAGTTGTACTCAGTCTGCTGTATAGAGTGAACAGGAACAGTGCTAAAACAGTTCCCTGTGGAGCACCAGTGCTGCTCCTGACCATCCCAGAGACACAGCTTCAAAGCCTGACATATTGATGCTGCTCTGTCAGGTAGTCCGTTATCCAGGAGGTCAGGAAGCAATCTACGCCCATCCCCTCCAAGCAGTCTCTCAGTATGGAGGGCTGGATAGCGTTAAACGCACTTGAAAAGTCAAGGAAAAAGATCCTCACATCATCCCGGCTCCTCCAAGTCGGTCCGATGCAGCATGTAAAGAACCGCATCTTCCACTCCCATGTGCTCCTGATAGGCAAACTGGAGGGGGTCCACAGCATCAGTGACCTCTGACTTCAGGGAACGGAGGACCAGGCGCTCCAGGGTCTTCATAATGTGTGATGTTAAGGCCACCGGTCGGTAGTCATTTAACTCAGCCAGGCGCCCAACTTTGGACACCGGTACAAGACAAGATGTTCTCCACTGCACTGGGAGGTCTGCTGTAAAGGACAGTGGTAGTTGGCCGTGGGTGGTAGATGTTGTAGCTGTAGCTTCAGTAGTGGGAAGGGGGGGTACTTCCAGGAGACAGTGGAGCAGGAGCGACAGCAGCAGCAGCAGGTGACACTGGAAGAAGGGATGGATGCAGGGGTAGGGGGAACACTGCCCCCTCCATCAAACCTATTAAAGAACAGGTTGAAGTTGTTGGCTTTGTCCACGTCACCATCCATAATCTGGCTCTTCCTCTTTGAATAGCCTGTGATGTTCTTCATTCCCTTCCACACCTCTCTGATATTGTTCTGCTGCTGCAGCTTACTCTCCACCTTTCTTCTGTAGTCCAACTTTGCCTGTCTCAGTCTCCCCTTCAGCTCATGTTGAACCTCCCTGAGCCTCTACTTCTCCCCTTGCTTGAACGCCAGCTTTCGCTGGTTGAGGAGCTGCTTGATATTATTGTTGACACAGGGTTTACTATTGGGGAAGCAGCATATGGACTGCTGTAAAAGTTTGCTGAGCTTTCAGTGACCTTTTAGGTACAAAAAGCGGGTGTTTTTTGTTTTTTTGTTTTACTTTAACATCACTGCTTTTGCTGCTGGGAAATCCAATGTCCCCAAATTGGGTATTTTGAGCCAAAACACAATCTTTCCATAATCATTACCAAGTGGTTTCTGTGCCTAAACCTAACTACACATCAACCAAGTGCTGTTGAAATGTAAATTCGTAATAAGTCTGCTACATAATAACATGCAAATGTAACATATCCTTGGTTTGTGTAAACTTACAATGCAAACATTTTTTTGCGGGATTGGGTTGATTTTCTCATGATTAGTCAATCTGCATTCCTTCATAAACACCTCTTGGGGGTCAGCATTGGAAGTAATTTATTGAAGAAACATGAGAAATTATGACCATTCATCACAAACCTGCATGGGTCCATACACTTTACTGCGGTCGAACATCAGGGAGAAATACTTCATGTTGTCACTGGCTGCCTTCCAGGGCAAGTATTCGGCTTCTTTATTGAGGAACTTGGTAGTTCTCAGAGCCAGAGTTGTGTTCACCATGTGTGCCCTGGATATGGCACACACAACTACTCAGCTCTCTCTTTCAATATTTGACAACAATGCTTTGTAAAAAACAAACAAAAAAAGAACTTACCTTGCAAGGTTGAAAGCATCATCGATAATTTGAACTCTGTTGATCACTGGAATATCCTGAAAAGTGAACAGGGAATTGAGGTTGGAGGCTTGGATAATCATTTTGAAGCACTGCTGAAGTAATGCAGCATTCTTTCCAGTGGGAGGTGCTGTACCTCATGTTCAGAGCTCAGCTTGGCGAGGAGACGCTCCCAGTTTTCAGAGTCATAGTTGACTCTGTAGAAGCCCCTCATATTTATGTTGGCCACCAGCCATTCATTAGCACCAAGAGTCATGTCTGTGTTAGTTGCTGTTTGGATGGAGATAAAAAAGAAGCATCTCTTTTTACTGTGTTCATCACCCTTGCAATGCTCCGAATGTATACCTGAAATAAATCTTACCTTCTTTGTTAAGAAGCCAGTACATCTCTTCAGCTCCACCAGACTTCATCCAAGGAATGGGGACAAACCACTCATACCTGGAGCCACATTCATCCAGCCATACATATGCACATAAACACAGAGTATATGGAGAGAGCAGGTGAGTTTCTTATGACAGAGCACATCCAGTATATTCAGCACGTTCACATGAAACATTAACACTGTTTCCTACTTGAATGGTGACTGTCTGTCCACCTCAGAGTCTGGGTCCAACAGGAAGTGTTTCTGGGTAATTTTTCCAGTCTGGGTGTCGATGGTGACCACTGGGAAACCCATCTGTAGGATCCAGCGGTTCATGATATCCTCCACAGAGTGGGGCAGATTCATACCAGCTTCATCCACTGCCTGATAAGAGGAACATTTTATTATTACTATATGGTATTATGATTCTTTGCTGCTCATCTTTAATATATTTCAGTTTTTTTTCAAGGTGTTGTGACCTTTTTCCTCACTGGATACGGGAGCTGCTGGTCTACTACTGTCTTGACTGATGGTTTGATTGTGTTACTGTGTTATTTTGGTGTTTTAAAAGGATAGTTTCAATTCACCAAATTCGCACAAAAACACCAAAATAAAAATCAGAGTGAGACAGCAGCAGAGGCGATTTCTCTAAGACTGCAAGGGAAGCTCAGCTTCCCCTAAAATGTCAAAAATTAAGTGGTCAAATATGTACGGCTGTGTTAACATTTCATTGACTACAAATGCCTTAGAACATGTTCATCTCGAAGACGAGTTTGTTCAGAATCAGCTACTTATCACAAATCGACTGACTCGATGTTGTTAACTTCTCATACATTCCCGTAGCACCGTTTTCTTACACGGTCTATGGTCAATGCATTTGCCCGTAGAAGTTGAGCATCCATGGACTTCAATGGGACTGCATGGAACAGTTTTTTTCATTGCCTCGAAACTCGACGGTCATTGGATAAATGCCATGATTTTGTCCTGCCCCTGGACGCTCAGCGTCTCTGGGGGTGAATGGAGCTGTGGGCGGGCCTCGGCTGGGGCTGGACGCTGAGCTTCCGCATGATGATTGGAGGATCAGTCGAAAGGCTGAATCCAGTTTGATTGACAGCTATTTTGAGATATACACCGTCACTTGACAGCTCAGCTCAGTCCCATCGCGGATTTTGCAAGTGGAATCTTCTGACAGAGTGCCATTCAGGTGTTTAAACCCATCTGAAAATCTTTGAGGTGTGTTTTGCTTTGGCTCTATGACATGAGTGTGGTTGAAAAACGGCTTCAATTAAATGTTCCTTTTATAAGTTACTACCTCGCTACAATATGACACATTTTATAATGTAAATTTAAAGTGAGCTTCCCCTGTTTGAAAGACCTGCAGCTGCCACTGGACAGCACTACACCAGCAGTTCCCGTGTTCAGCAAGATAAAATGACTGTTTCTATAAATGGAGTCTGGTTTTGAAAAGAGCATAGATAGGTTTCACTCTTAGTCCAGTTTCCTGCTGGAAATAACTGCCTGTTTGAAAAGTACTGAGCATACAAATAGACTTGGATTGCAAGAGTTGTGTGAGAGAGGATGCTTCGATATAGCTATGACATTGGTAAATGTGGTTGCCTACGACTTCAATTCATCAAGAATTTTCTCTGTTTTTGGATTCTTCATTTACCAGAGATATGCAAGAACAAACTAATTTTTCATCACAAATTCAACGTAATATGGGGGTGAAGTATTCCCATAAGATGCTTGTCATGCCAGAACAGGCTGTAGCACCAGGTACACTGAACTATGCAAAGGTGTGTTCTATTTCTAATAAATTCAAAGAAGCATATGCTCACTTTTTCTCGCAAAGGTTACATATTAACACTTCACAGCTGCAGTGATCAATATTTTATAATAAAATATGACTATGATAATATGAACTCATTGTAGACTCATGTTGCCTGCCAATGGCCAAACAACAGAGAAAACAAGTTAGCCACTAGCATGGTGAATTTAATGGAGAAATTAGCAGCTAAAGAGCCAGATATTTCCTTCAGGAGTTGGTGGAGACCAAAATAAAACTAACAGGAAAGTTAATATTGGACTTAATTTTTTCTGGTATCCAGAATCATGACTCTAAATGAATGTTATTTTTTGTCTGCTGCTGGATATTTGAATAAGCAACTGTTTGATAACACATTAGCAAGCAAGGTGATAATATGTCAGCTTTGTGTTTTCAGCTTGTTGGGCCGCCCTTAAATGGACAAAAATTCAATTACCACTGCATCATAAGAACCCCGTCTAAGATTAAGGGGATTTAGCGGCATCTAGCGGTGAGGATTGGAAACTGCAATCAGCTAAAAATTCTCCTGCTTAGAATTCCTTCATTCTTCATTATTCAGGAGGTTTTTACTGGGGGCCAAATTATCCACATACGTCTCTTACTCTCCAAAACAAAATGACCGGGTGATTAAAACCAGTAAAAACACTTAATAAAGTAGTTTCATGTTACTAATCAGTGTTTCTCTGACCCTGTTTGGCATGTTGCAGACGGCCCACTAGGCCAGCACCTGCCAATGTGTGCTCATCTTTTTTCTCTGGTAATAATCCATGTGCGCCCACCTTATTTCTAATCTAGATGTTCAGGTGTTTTTCTGTACTGGGAGCTGAAATTACCCACAAAGGTCTCCTCTTCAAAACAAATGGACCAGGTGATTTAAACCAGTAATGAATACAGCAATTTCATTTTACAAATCAGTGTTTCGCTAATGCTATTGCGTGTCAAAGATGGGTGGCTGGCCTGCACCTGCTGATATGTGCTCATCTTTTTTTCGTGATAATTTAAGATTACTGGGAGCCAAATTATCCGTAGACATCTCCTATCCAAAATAAAAGAACTTGCTGATTTAAACCGGTAGACACTGAATGAAGCAGTTAATATTAAGACAGAAAAAAATTAGTGTTCATCCGATGCTCTTGTCGCAGAGGGGCTGTGAACTACGGTGCCCAACACAAAAATACAAATGGTCTTGTCTAGAGCCAGTGTTTGGTTTGTCCGTTCTCAGGTACAATAGAAACATGGTGCAACGAGGCCTTCTTTGTGGATAAGGACCCACTATCTATGTAGATATAAACAGCTCATTCTAAGGTAACAAAAACACAACAATTCTTACTTTCAGGTAAATATACACTAAAGAAAACATACTTGTTATATTCATCTTCTGCCAACATATCCCCTTTAATTCTACACACTGGACCTTTAATATTAATGTATAGGTACCTCACAACGATTAAGTTTTGAAACCATTTTCGTTACAAGTAGCTGTTTTGTGGAACATAAGCAGTCGTGATGATGGTGCTATCTTACCATCTGCAGGTGCCTCCGGAGGTCTGTGTAGACTGCATTCTTATACTTGAACTCCTCTAAGTATGTCTGCAGACAGATAACACAACGACCTACTGGTTATGCTCGAGTTGTGCTTTTTGTGGTGACCAAAAGAATCAGTTGTGGTTAATCAAATTGTGTTTCGAGGACATCAACAAAATACAAAACCTATTTTAATCAGTTATACTCACACTAAGTCCTTTGGAAAAGACGGCCTCAGTGATAAACTCTGAGAGCATCCTGAGGACTGCAGCTCCCTGTAATGAAACACAGGAGAATATTAGCAGTATTAGTGGCTGATATATAGGATGGGACAGAATTATACTATTCTGTTAATGAGGATCAGTGATTCATTACTAAGTTAATTCTGAACAAAAAAAAGAAAGAAAAAGAAGAAAAAGAACAATACATTCAGATGAGGAAGTTGTGATGTGTTAACCTCAATTATACCGCACCTTGCTGTATGTGATGGAGTCAAACAGTTGATCGATTTCTGCTGGTGTCTTGATGTCCTCCTCTTTGGAGGAGAGGGGGTGGGAGGAGGCCAAGGCATCCACACCCATCGCACGAGGGATCTCATTCACAACTATTAAATCTTTCTGGAAAATACACAGAGAAATGTTTGTTCTGTTTTGTATTACAGCATTAGCTGACACAATTTCCAATCAACATATATGTTCATGTATGTTCAGTATATCTAGCAGGTCTCAACTTGGATGTGTTTCCACAAGAGAACAGAACTCACCATGTTCCATGTTGGTTCAGCATGGTTGGCTCCAAGATAAGAGATGTACGTGGCAAAGCCCTCATTGAGCCACAAGTCATTCCACCACTTCATGGTCACCAAGTTCCCAAACCACTGAGAGGACAGAGCGTCATTTTAATGCCAGGTTTTTCAAGCACATTTCAAAGCTAGACACAGTTAGTATCAACGATATGATTGGCAGTACACCACTGAATGTCTTCATACCATATGAGCCAGCTCATGCGAGATGATTGTTGCCACATGCTCCTTGTCTCCATTGGATGACACGCCAGGATAATAAAGGAGGGCAGATTCTCTGTAGGTGATCAGGCCCCAGTTCTCCATGGCTCCAGCATTGAAGTCAGGAAGTGCGATCTGGTCTAAAAACCGTGATATGTAATGTAATGTAATATTGGTTAGTGCTTAGGGGCATCACGCTATACCACTACTGAGAATAATCATGATATCTAAAAATTAGATATTGCTATCATGTTCATAATACCATCTATTAAATCCTTTCCTTTGTCTCTCTCTCTGAACTATCTATTAAGTGTAACTGTTCCTTATTTAAGCTTTTGTAGAGCTGTGGTTACAGACTTTCTCTCCATCTCCCTGCACTAGTATTTTGAGTGTAATTCATTTTCTCTGTCTCTCTCTTTTTACTCTCTTTTTACTTCCTTTTATTCTAAATTTGTTCTTAACTTGACTTCTAATTATACCTTGTATTGTTTTATTTATTATAGTATTTATAATATATTGTGGGTTTTTTTTGTGTGTGTGTGTTTTTTATTGTACAGCACTTTGGTCGACTGAGGTCGTTTTTTAAATGTGCTTTATAAATAAATCGACTTGACTTGACAAAAAAGAGATGCTCAACATACAAAGTTAAAGATGAAGGTGACTCATAGCATTGGTATTATTTCCATTTCTATTTTTTATAGATATTATTGTGGACTCTATCGGCCATGATAATTGTATAGTGAAAATCTGATATTGTGCTGGCCCTAGTAGTACCTGTACAGTAGATAAAGTTTATAACTGTCCTTGAATTGGTCTGTGTGTGTGTGTGTGTGTGTGTGTGTGTGTGGGTGTGTGGGTGTGTGTGTGTGTGTGTGTGGTTCCTACCTGATTTGCTCAGAGGGTAAGGAACGTTGTACTTCTTATTATAGAATTCCAGTATGGGCCCAGTAATCTCTAGGGCATAGTCCCCCTGGCCCTCCTCTATAGCCTTCCTGCGAGCCCAGATCCTGATCTAAACACAAACGGTCCCTTGTCATTTTGACAGAATAACTCCAGCAGAGGGCAGCACAGAAACACTGCAACCACCAGGAAGGCAAACGACAGCCAAGTCAACATCTTGTGTTTATGTCAGCAGTCATGGTTGTGGCAGTGGAGGATGGTGGTAACTGTGGCAGTGGTTAATAAAACTGCTTTTATAATCACTAATAACAAATTGTGATTGAAAGCAGTCCATCAATCACTTTTACCAATCCTACAAACACAAACTGTTAAATCTGAAACCGATGCATAGATAAACAATTAAAATTAAACCACTGTACGATCCAGTCATTACTTTCAAAGCACCTGTTACACAGCTAGGCTCCTGTAAAAGCACAGCTCATTCTAGTGTTTAGTGGACTAATCCATGGTATCAAGGATCCAAGTCCACAGCTGGCCTATTCCAAACACCTTGAATGCCACAAAAATTCCTCATTTTAAGTTTCATGCATTACTTTCTTAAATGAATGCAGCAAGTCTTCTTATTTTCCCTTTCAAACTGGGCATCAGTATACAGATCAGATAAGTCGGGAACATGTTAATTAAAGACCTATAAATGTGAATAGTGTAGATACTGAGCAACCATATCCATATGCAGGGTTTCAACTGTAAGATGTTACAGAAACAGATAATTACCAAAACTTCTGCATCAGGATTTGATGTTTTGAATCCAAAATTGGACACAATAAAAGCCAGCAAGTAGGTTGACATAATTTCTGTTGGTTCAAAGCTTGTCTGAATGTATCCCTCCTCAGTGGCAGTAACAGGCTCTGTGTGGGGAAAAAGACAGCAACAGATTCATTACAAATGAATTAAATGAGGACAAATAAGCTCATTGTATGACTATAGTAGCAGAAAATGTTATGTTTGCTGATGTTGTAAATTAAATCAGTCATACAGGTAGTTGAGGACAGGTATGTTTCACTAGAAGTTTTGGGTCACTAAGAAATGTTGCACAGAGACAGTTCACATGAGAAATGTTGCACTGAGCACTGACACACTGAAACTTGTAGTTCTTGCTGTTGGACAGAGCCACAGTGTCATGGGGGTGAATGAGAGTCATGTGGAAGACAGCTTTCATAGCAGGCTCATCAAAGCAGGGGAAGGCTTTCCTGGCATCTGTTGGCTCCATTTGAGTCGTGGCCACAACTCTGACAATAGCAGATATGAAAACTCATAATTAACACCCACATCAAATTAAAGGAACCCTCTATCCTCAGATACTCTCATACTGTGATATAATCCCTGTTCAGTATTGTGGTGTACCCACTTTCCTTAACCTATTTCACATCTCCTATAGGAATTTCAGGAATACATTTCAGCAACCTGTGGTGTTTTTTTAATAACCTAAATATTTCTATGCTGTTAATGAGCAGTGTAGCAGCTAATTACAGGGGCGCTGTAAGGTAGGGAATCCTGAGGGGTCCAGGGGACCCAGAGCTGGACAGAGGATTATAGATAAAACACAATGAAAGATTAAAGAAATCATTATGCTGTGGCCTATATGAACTGCTGTCTATCAGTGTCTTTTTGCACAACCACTTTGGGTAACTTCGGCACCTAAAAAGGGATAGTTAAGATTAACCAAAGATACACAATAACACAAACTAACTAACTCATCAAGGCAGCAGTAGACCAGCAGCTCCTGTCGATGAAGTCTGGTGGCTTTGACAAGAGCATAGATGGGAAAGTGAAGCCATTTGCGGCTTCCTTGCCAGAGAGGATGGTCTAAAGGAAAAGTATAGTGAAAATACTGTCAATACACCGTACATTTAAACAGTTCTGCTTTTTTGTTAAGTGGTTAAAATACATTTATCTGCAGCCCACCTGCAACTGGTAGGCACGCTGACTTCTCTTGTATTTAATACACTGACTGGGGATACAACCCCTCGTCAAAAAATCTGAACTATCCCCCCTCCTGGTCTGATTAGGAGAGATGGCATTCATCCCACTTTGGATGGAGCCGCTCTCATATCTAGAAACCTGGACAAGTTTATTAGTGATCTAAAACCGTGACAACTCAGAGTTGAGACCAGGAATCAGAGTCGCAGTGTAAAACGCTTCTCTGAGCTTCTAGAGCAGTCACCCACCCATAGTGTCATACAAACAGTGTCTGTTCCCCGACCTCCTAAATTATTTAAATATAAAGTCAAACAAAGAGGAGTTGTACATAACAACCTGATAAAAATTAAAACCTCTTCTGTGACAGAAAGACAAAACAGGAGAATTAAATGTGGATTGTTAAATGTCAGATCGTTATCTTCCAAAGCAGTGTTAGTAAACGAATTAATATCAGATAATCATATTGATTTACTCAGCCTCACCGAAACCTGGCTGTGTCAAGATGAATATGTTAGTCTAAATGAATCCACTCCTCCCAGTCATAATAATACCCACGTTCCTCGAGGCAGCGGCCGAGGAGGGGGAGTTGCAGCCATTTTTAACTCTAGTCTATTAATCAGCGCTAAACCTAAACTAGATTATAAATCCTTTGAAAGCCTTGTCCTTAGTCTTTTACATCCAACCTGGAAAACCTCGCAGCCTCTTCTATTTGTTATAGTGTACCGTGCTCCTGGCCCGTATTCAGAATTCTTATCTGAATTCTCCGAGTTTTTATCCAGTTTAGTCCTGAAATCATAAAGTTATTATTGTAGGCGATTTTAATATTCACGTGGACGTTGATAATGACTCCCTCGCTACTGCGTTTATCACTTTACTAGACTCCATTGGCTTCACTCAAAGTGTACATAAGCCCACTCACCGTTTTAACCACACCCTCGATCTAGTTCTGGCGTATGGAATTGAAATTGATAACTTAATGGTCTTTCCAGAGAATCCCTCTCTATCAGATCATTACTTAATAACTTTTGATTTCTGTCTACTTGACTACGCGCCACTCAGTAACAGCTACTATACTAGGTGTTTATCAGATAGTGCGGTAGCAAAATTTAAGGAAGTGATTCCATCGGCGTTAAATTCAATATCCTCTGTAACTGAGGTTTCCCGTACTGACTTTAAAGTCTCCCAAATTGATCATCTCGTCGATAGCGCTGCAGGCTCACTGCGAACAACTCTTGACTCTGTAGCACCTCTTTAAAAGAAGTTCGCAAACCAAAGAAAGTTTGCTCCCTGGTATAACTCCCAAACCAGAAAATTAAGGCAAATGTCGCGAAAAAAGGAGTTGGCGATTAACCAAACTGGAAGATTCTCGTTTAATCTGGTTAGATAGTCTAAAAACATATAGGAGAGCCCTCCGCAATGCCAGAGCAAACTATTACTCGTCATTAATAGAAGAAAATAAGAACAACCCCACATTTCTTTTCAGCACTGTAGCCAGGCTGACAGAGAGTCACAGCTCTATTGAGCCTTGTATTCCTTTAGCCCTTAGCAGTAACGATTTTATGAGCTTTTTTTAATGACAAAATTGTAACTATTAGAGACAAAATTCATGACCTCCTGCCGTCTAACAGTATTAATCTGCCTTCAATCACAGCTATAAGTGCTGATACATATCTAGATTGCTTCTCCCTGATTTCTATTCAACAATTGATCTCAATGATTTCTTCATCCAAGTCATCAACGTGTCTCTTGGACCCCATCCCAACTAGGCTACTTAAGGAAGTCTTACCTTTAGTTAACACTTACATACTAGACATGATCAATATATCTTTATTAACAGGCTATGTACCACAGTCTTTTAAGGTAGCTGTAATTAAACCTCTGTTAAAAAAGCCCACATTGGATCCAGAGGTGTTAGCCAATTACAGACCTATATCCAACCTTCCCTTTCTCTCAAAAATCCTTGAGAAAGTAGTCGCAGACCAGCTGTGTGACTTTCTCCATGATAATAATTTATTTGAGGAATTTCAGTCAGGATTTAGGGCCCATCATAGTACCGAGACAGCACTAGTTAAAATTACAAATGATCTTCTGATTGCTTCAGACCAAGGACTCGTCTCTGTACTTGTCTTACTAGATCTTAGTGCCGCATTTGACACAATTGACCATCAAATTCTGCTACAGAGACTGGAACATTCAATTGGCCTTAAAGGTTCTGCACTAAGCTGGTTTAAAACGTACTTATCCGATCGCTTTCAGTTTGTTCATGTTCATAATGAATCATCTTCACGTACTAAAGTTTGTTTTGGAGTACCTCAAGGTTCAGTGCTCGGACCAATTCTATTCACGCTATATATGCTTCCCTTAGGTAACATCATTAGAAATCACTCCATAAATTTCCATTGCTATGCGGATGATACACAGTTGTATTTATCGATAAAACCAGAAGAAACGGATCAATTAACTAAACTTCAGAAATGCCTTAAAGATATAAAAACCTGGATGAGCACCAATTTCCTGATGTTAAACTCAGACAAAACTGAAGTTATTGTTCTTGGCCCCAAACACCTCAGAAACTCTTTATCTGATGATATAGTTTCTCTGGATGGCATTGCTCTGGGCTCTAGCATCACTGTAAGAAACCTCGGCGTAATATTTGATCAAGATTTGTCTTTTAACTCCCATTTAAAACAAACGTCTCGGACTGCATTTTTTCATCTGCGTAATATTGCGAAAATTAGGCCTATCCTGTCACTAAAAGATGCTGAAAAATTGGTCCACGCGTTTGTTACCTTGAGGCTGGATTACTGTAATTCTCTATTATCAGGTAGCTCTAATAAGTGCCTGAAAACTCTCCAGCTAATCCAGAACGCGGCGGCACGTGTACTGACAGGAAATAAGAAACGAGATCATATTTCTCCTGTTTTAGCTTCTCTGCACTGGCTCCCTGTAAAATCCAGAATTGAATTTAAAATCCTTCTCTTAACTTACAAAGCTGTAAATGATCAGGCTCCATCATATCTCAGAGAGCTCATAGTGCCCTATTATCCCACCAGAACACTGCGCTCTGAGAATGCAGGGTTACTCGTGGTCCCTAAAGTCTCCAAAAGTAGAACAGAAGCCAGAGCCTTCAGCTATCAGGCTCCTCTTTTGTGGAATCAGCTTCCTGTTTCGGTCCGGGAGGCAGACACCATCTCCACTTTCAAGACTAGACTTCAGACTTTCCTATTTGATAAAGCTTATAGTTAGGGCTGGCTCAGGCTTGTCTTGGACCAGCCCCTAGTTAGGCTGACATAGGCCTAGTCTGCCGGGGGACCTCCTATAATACACAGAGCCCCTTCTCTCCTTCTCACTCTCTCTCTTCCTTGCTAGTATTCATGTCCTGTTAATGCATCTCTCTAACCCGGGCCTACTGCATGTTACTAACGCGGCTTGTTCTCCGGAGCCTTTGTGCTCCACTGTCTCGCAGGTTAACTCGTATTGCAGCTGAACCTGGATGGTGTGTCATGGTTGTGCTGCTGCCATGGTCCTGTCTGATGCCTCCCACTGCTGCTGTTACTATTAGTCATACCTGGACTATTATACACATATCATTATTGTCACATACATATATAATCATATTATTAATATAATATCTGTTTCTCCTTATGTCTCATTGTGTCATATGGATTACTGTTAATTCATTATATTGATCTGTTCTGTACGACATCTATTGCTCGTCTGTCCGTCCTGGAAGAGGGATCCCTCCTTCAGTTGCTCTTCCTGAGGTTTCTACCATTTTTTTCTCCCCGTTAAAGGGTTTTTTTGGGGGGAGTTTTTCCTTAGCCGCTGTGAGGGTCCTAAGGACAGAGGGATGTTGTATGCTGTAAAGCCCTGTGAGGCAAATTGTGATTTGTGATATTGGGCTTTATAAATAAAATTGATTGATTGATTGATTGATTGATTGATTAAGTGAGGGTCTGGTTTAAATCCCTGCCTGTAAAGTTGTCAAGGTGTTAAAATCCTGCATTCCTCCATATTAATATTTACACATTGTATAAATCTTCACAGTGGATAAAATCTTGAAACAAAGCAGAAATACTTAAAATGAATTACATATATTTAAAAAAAAAAAAAAAAAAAAGATGAAAAAGACTTTCATACTTCTTCACCCCATCTTCCATGTATTCACTCCTGTAAAATCCTCCCAGGCCATCAGCCAGCTCTCCAACAAACTCGGTGAAAAGCTCGTACTTGCTGCCGGCCTGCAGTGGGCTGTTGAGTTGGATCACCAGGTACTGGGTGGGAGTCTCCAGCCAGGTGGCTTTCAGACTGGGCGCAGTGGCTCCATCTAGGCCTCTCAGCTGGGCTAAGTATCCCTCGAAGCTGGTGAGGTTCAGCTTGTTGGAGTGGATGAGGATGAGATCAGTCTCCTTTACACATCTGAAGATGACAGTGGAGTTTCCAGTGAAGATGTACAGGCCGTCTGCATTGGGCTCCAGCCGGGGCCACAGGATTACATTGTAGGAGTCAGGAGCAAGGGAGTCTGGAAGTCTGTATTTCTGCCAGGGCTCCTCTGGGTTGGATGGCATTGTGGGCTCTTCATTCTCTGCCTCCTCCTGTGCGATAACCACAGACAGGGCTGTGGTGGTGGTCACAGCAGTGATGGCTGCAACCAAACAGGTTAAAGCCACTGCTTTGCTGATGAAGAAGCCCTTCCCCATGTCTCCACCAGAGAAAAAGAAGACAGAAGTTAGTGGCTGATTTCCTGGGTGGGGAAAACAGCCAAAAATCCAAAACACTGAGTTGTAAAAAGTCCTTGAGATAAGAGAGAGTCCTGCCTATTCTGTGAATTTCATACCTGCACAATAGCTTGGAATATATGCTGTCTTTAGAGGCTGGCCTGTGTTGTCGCTGTTTATCTGTATACAGTACAAATGTGTGTGTGTGTGTGTGTGTGTGTGTGTGTGTGTGTGTGTGTGTGTGTGCATGTATATACAATTTGCAAATGTCACCCGTTATTACCCAGAAACCAGAAATGTTGAATTATGTCTAAAGGCATGACAGGAAATGACAACTTTGGTGAGTTTAGTAACTTTTTGAAGCCTAAACACATGCCTTGAGTCACATTTAGGAGCATGTAGACAGCAGGTGTGACTGAAATTGTTCCATCAGCCACACTATGAGACGGATGACTGTAAGACGGATAACGCCTTTTATGAGGGGGTGGAGTACTTTTCTGGGCAACAGGCAGGTAGGCAAACACGTGTAGTAGTTGTGTAGAGACGTGTGTGTTATAGTCAGGCTGTTTCATGCATTGTTGTTAGGCTTTCCTACAAAAAGTATTAAACCAAATTTGCACATATCTCACGCAATGATAAGCCAGTGAATCATGTAAAACCCACATATTTTTGAAGGCTGTGATCATGTCACCAATGTGCTGTAAAAGAGTAAAGAAGGAAGCAATGTTAACTTTGAGTGACTTGAGTAAGTCAGATTACAGTACGTCTTTTTCTAAACCTAACAGCAGTAACTTTCCAATGATAACATAATTTTATTAAATATGTAATGTTATTCATGGGGCACTACTTTGTAGGATATATATCAACAGTTGTGTGTGCATTTTTGTAGGATACCATACAAACTGATATATGAGGATACTGTGGTTATACTAATTGGTACCACTTGATAGCATTCAGGTTTCATTTTACACCCTTTTCTGTGCAGGTACATTCATGTGTATCCTCACATAAGCATAATTCCATTCTCTAAGGCTGTTAAACCTACATCTGAGCTACATGAAAACACACATTCATTTCAGTGAGGCCCCTGTGTTACATAGAGGGCAAAATAACTCATGGCTGTTTGACAAAAAGTTCATCCAGGTTCAACTTTTGCTGCAGAGCAATGCATCATCATCTAACAATGTGCTGCCAGTGACTAATCAAATACATGCAAGTGTCCATTCTTGGTGGAAAGATGTGACTGTGATGGTTTTAGTGTCTAGCTCACTAACTGTTGAAAGAGAGGATAAAATTATCATCAGTTTACCCGTCAAATCTGTCTCAGAAAACACAGCATTTGATGTCTATCAAACCTTCAGACTCATGGATCTATTTTTCACACTGGCTTTTCTGGATCATACGTAATCATCTCTCTGTTATGCTCTTCATCTGAATGCATTAAAAAAAATAGCCATATCACTCTAAAGAGCCACATCACATTCAGACAGACACGCAGCATTTCACACCAAATTACACTTTGATGCAATGACAGGCTGGAAATCTTCTTACCTTGTAGTTAGTAGTTTCGTCTCTGGATTCTGCAGCCTTTTCACCTGTTGATTGTGGAGTCAGATTTTAAAGCAGTGTTGTTTGCCACGCCACACTCACTTGTAGCACTTCAGATCTCTGACTTAAAAATACATCCTGAAGAGTTTGAGTTTATTGCCAAAGAGGAATACCCCCCCCCCATAGATCCAAATTGAGTCTTTCCAAAAAAAACAGCAACATATTGCACAATCCTCAACCACAAAATACAATCATTGCACCGCTTGTTGTGTCTTGTCTTGAATATAAATCCAATGTGATGTATTTCTTAAGATCAAAATACAACTGTGTGCAGGAATACTGCACAATGTATTAATACCAAGTCAAAACCTTTTTTCAAAGTAATTTTATGGAGATAGGACAGCATTAGTGAGGCCCTTTTTTTTTTTTTTTTTAATTCTTTTTTGTTTTTAGCACGCACCATGTTCCATGTTAGCTGATATGATGCAGCACTAATAATTCTTGGTACATTTTTTGGAACAACTGGATCTGCTTTTCTGACTGATGTTGAAAAGTGTTTCACTTCTGCATGTAAAGCTCAGTAGCTGTGGGAAGGTTAAAGGTTCAGTGTGATTTAGGGAGATATACTGGCAGAAATGGAATATTCGATAATAAATATGTTTTATTTAGTTTCCAATCACCTGAAAATAAGAACTGATGTGTTTTCGTTAATGAGCTATTTATATGTGCATAGGGAGAAGATTCTTGACTACAAAGATCCCCATTGTTGCACCACATATTTCTACAGTAGCCAAACCAAACACTGGCTCTAGATGGGCCATTTGCATTTTTGCATCTCCACTTAGGCCACCGTGATGAGGGGCTCTTCATCAGAAAAACACAGATTTTTTTAACATGAAACTGCTTTATTCAGTGTTTTTTTTATCAGTTTAAATCACTGGGTCTGTTTGTTTTGGAGAGGAAGAGACCTGTATGGATAATTCATCCCGCGATAAAAACCTCCTGAACGTCTAGATCTTAAGTTATCAGAGAAAGCCAGGTGTCCTAGCAGATGCTAGGCTAGCAGCCTGTCTCCAACATACCAAACAGCATTGAAAAACACTGATTTGTGACGTGAAGCTGCTTCATTCTCTGTTTTCATTGGTTAAAATCATTGCGTCTGTCTGTTTTGGAGAGGAAGAGACCTCTGCAGATAATTTGGCTCCTTGCAAAATATTCTTGAACAAAAATAAGGTGAGCACACATAACAGGTGCTGGGTGAGTGGCCTGTCTGTGACGTGCCAAACAGCATAGAAAAAACATTGTTTTGTCATTTTAAACAGCTTTATTCAGTGTTTATACTGGTTTTAATCACCTCATCCATTTGTTTTGTGGATAATTCAGCTCCAGGAACAACCTCTTGAACAATGAAGACACTGGGAATTTAAATTAGGAGAAGTTTCATCTGGTTGCAATCTACAGTCCTTACCACTGGACACCACTGAATGCTATAAATCTTACACACTGGACCTGTAAGTGAAATGGCGCTGAGCAGCCATCTTTAATGTGCAGCAGTGACTCTGTCCCCAGCTCCTCCAGTCCACATGTCTAAGTATCCTTGGGCCAGATACTGTGGCTGTGCCATTGGTGTGTGAGTGGCAGCCTCTGCCACCAGTGTATGACTGTGTATGCAAATGTGTGAGTGTGGCAAGAAGTATTAAAGCGCTTTGAGGGATTGGAACACTAAAAGACGTTATGTAAGTGCAAGTTCATTCAAGTCTGTGTCATATTAATTACCTATTTTGCAGTTTAAAATTTATAGCCAAGTCTTCAAGACCAAGCCTGGATACCCTTGGGTTGTTTTCTTCACAGAGGACATTACACAATGGTTTTCACACACTTTGCAGTATTCCTTCTGACTGGTAGATTGAATTGTCAGTTTCTTCAACCTTTTTATTGTTTTCAACTTTATACAGGGCATACAAGGCCTGTAAACTGTCTTATCAGCTCATGCTGTTGCTTTTAACAATCAAAACATTTGTTTCAAACAAGCTGACAGGGTAAACTGATCTGTGTGGAGCCTTTGATTTTATCACTTTCGAAAACCACCTTCACATTTAAGTGTTATGCACAGATTGAACAGCGGTCAGCCGCCACTGGTTTTGTCAGGGGAAAAAGAGAAAACAGAAAAATAGACACATTCATCAGGTTTTTCTGAGCCTTTCTTATTTATTTCACCATTGAGTCTTTGCATAGAAAACAGTGCAGTGACTTATGATGTTACCAAGTTTTTGTTTGTTTGTTTTTTTAAGAAAAGCAAAAACAACAAGAAGCCTAACGAAAAATCGGATTAATTTATTCAGTAAGATCACCTTTTACCATATATTTCTCTCCTACAACTGAATGAAAAGATAACCAGTATTCAGGGATGACTAAACATCAAAGAAGCTGCAGGAAATCTTAATTTACCATAGTTGTTAATAACATATAGCACAATCTCTTTTAAATACAGCATGAAGGTAACATCCCATCATGATTAGGGTCACTAATTACAGTCACAGGTTTCAGCCACTTATAAGAATAATGCCTATAAAATATGAAGCTGCTCTGGTGCTCTACAAGTGGCTCAATGCATCACATACATCACAGTAAGCTGCAACACCTAATGTGAAGTATGAGGAGAAGAAAAAGACATAACATCAATGCCTTTCTGGGATTAAAACTAAATGTTATGCAAGTAAAACATCCTCTTATCACAATGGTTTTCTCTCTGACAATCACAGACTAGAGGTGAGGGTTCAACTTCTTTATTTACAGCTACATCACTGATATATGGTGATATAAGTGGCCCACTTATCATCATATGTTGTTCCTTTGTGCTGAAGTGGATGACCAATGAGGTATTGTGTGTGTCAGCTGTCTTTACAACACCATTTGCTGTTTGTGATGATTATAGCAGTTGTCATTCATTATGTATCCTTGATGGTACCTCAGTGTTCTCATGTGGACTCTTCAGTAAACCACCTCAGCACATGGGCTTTGTTCTCTGTCACCCATTTAATGTTTGCTATGGTCTTCTCTATAGCCTGCTCCAGGGTCAAGGTGGCGGAGCCAAAACCAACATGGACAAAAACAAACTGAAAAACTGAATTTCTACATTGTTTTTGAAATTACAGTTTACTGCAATGACATGTTGGTAATCTTCTTACCTTGTTTTTAATAGTTTTGACTCTGGATTCTGTCGCCTTTTCATCTATTGATTGTGGAGTCACAAGCAGTTTTGTCTGCTATGCTACATTCACTTTTAGCACAGAGGTTTGCCAGAGGTTGTCTCTGTCACTGCACGACACTGTGCCAGGCTTACTGGCATATTAATTGCTGGGTGGCACCATGTGCACCTGGTGGAGGTTGCAGAGCCAAAACCAACATGAGGATTGTTTTCTTTTAATTTCTTCAGTGGTAGGGAGAAACAAAAAACCAAAGACTGAAAAACTGAATTTCTTTATTCGTCTTTCTTTTCCTCTGAATACCCTCAGGGAAGTGTGTATTTCAGTGTGGTTGCAGCTGTGTGGGCTGCATACCTCCTGCAACTCAAACTCCCCACAGATCCCATAGATGAGATTAGAGAAGGGAAATGATCCACTCCCATACCTAATAAAGAAAAGAAATGTGCTGTTTACTTTAAATGTGTAGTGATATAATGATGGTGATCAGCACTGAACATCCTTCTGTGAAAACAACAGATAAATAACACTAACAAGAGAAAAGCCTGCAAATAAAGGTTGGTGGTGTTGGTGTGACGTTGGTGTGTGGTGTCTATTAAGCTATTAAGACGTCATGGAGTGCCTATGAAGCTTGTTCACATCATCAAAAGCAGCTATGCAGGAACAGCCTGCAGGGTCATCCACGAAGGACAACTTATCAACCAGTTTGAAATCAAGACTGGGGTTAGACAGGGGTGCCTGCTATCCCCTTTGTTGTTTCTACTAGTCATCGACTGGGTAATGAAGACCACAACTGAAGAAAGGGAAAACAGAATCCAATGGATGTTACGGACACAGTAGCTTTGCAGATGACTTGGCACTTCTATCACACAGCCACCACCAGATACAAGAGAAGACAACCTTACTCACAGATACATCAGCCCAAGTGGGCCTTAACGTCCACAAGGGAAAGACGAAAAGCATGAGGATGAACACAAATACTGTAGTATGGAACCAATATCACTTGAAGATACTCAGCTTGAAGAAGTAGAGTCCTGTAAGGCATAATGAATGATGATGAATGGTGTTGGTGTGAAGGCCCAAAAACAGTCAGACATTTTTTGGCACTTATTATAGTTATTCATGCTTCATTGTCAAAGACTTCTATTTTCCAAGCTAACTCGATGAGGGGTAAGGCTCAAAGAAATGCTTGCACACTCAGCAAACTGGGTGAGTAAGTAAAGTAAAAATAGCACTATATGTGCAGCTGTAGAAGTTACATTTCTGCCTAGAAATCCTCAGCATTTTTAACTTTTATACTCAGCTGAGACCTACTGTGGATTCTGTGTATTGTACATTCTTCTGACCTTAATTCATTCTTTGAGAGTGCTGATTGTTTTCCCGTCAAACCTGAGAAGTGATCTCTTACGGCTGGCAAATGCAGCTCCATCTTGCTTTGACAAAGTTGGCCAGTGGCATCCCCACAACGTTTCTGGCAATGTACTAGATGGAAGAGAGGGCGTCTTGCCTGCGGACTTTACTTAGATCTAAGGTGTTCTCCAGACACGTGGCTCAACCAAAACACTTTCTTACAAAGCAATCATATTCATTACAAATACATACATTTACTTCAGAAGAAAAATAACCAGTGGACCACTGAATAATAATACATCTTGAGCATGTAAAAGGATGGCATAGTTGTCACCTTAGTGTTAGAGTTACCTACTATCCTGAAATAGTACAGTTTAAAGAGTTTAAAGGCGTGTTCAGACAGAATTCAAAGCAAATTTTTAACACCATTTTAGCACAGCTTTGTGAAAGTCAGAGAGAAGCAAGTGACTGTGAGATGATGCAGCTTTGCTATCTGTGGCACACATTTTTGTCCTGCACCCAGAGACTGGTCCCTCCCACTACAAATTATTTTACCTATTCTGAGATCAGTTTATGTCTGATATATGGCCAGGCACCATCAGGACTTAATGTAGCTGGATGTAACCTTTCACATTGATATTATACGCAACAGGTTGGCCAGACACTACCTGTTGTGGTGGTATAATATGCTGCTGGATGGCTATAAAGGAGATGTTGGTGTACTGAATACCAGGCATGTGACCTCAGTGATGATGAATGAGTTAACCCTTAGGTAGTGGCTTTATTGACGTTCAATCTCCTGAGTGCAGAAAAGATGGTGATGGGTAATAAACCAGGTTCGGAGACACGTGATTGGTGCAGCAGTTAAATATTATCATATTTTTGGAAAAATAAAATAGTCTACAAAATGAACTAGAAGGCTATATCCAGGGTGTCAGACTCACACAGCAGCCAAAACAGGTTAAAAAGACAAAGCTAGTTAAAAAGCTAAAGCCTTATTATAAGCTGCAGATCACAGTGTAAAAGTGAACCACCACATCACTGGTGACCACACCAGCTGTGTGGCAATGCAGTGTGTGCAGACGAACGGTGTTTAGCTTTGCCCCTGTGCCGCTGCCAGCACCCGGACCTCCGTCGCCAGATGGGCAGGAATCTCCAGGGATAGTCAAACAACGTTCACCTGCACACAATGCAACAGCTGGTTGAATATCAGCAAAGTTTCCCAGCTTCCCTTCACTGGTCCCTGTACAGCAGGGTCGCTCTTTTTTTCAGTGTTACAATCATTAAAAAGCAAAAGCAGAATGCGTATACATTCGGAAGGGTATATCTTCAGTAGCTAGCTAGCTAACCCTTCACTTTCCAGGGTCTGATTTTGGTTTGGGAACAGGGAAGTAATGCATATCTTTTTCCAACCTCTTCAGGTAACGAGTATCATTACTACACACCGTCCCCCTGGTACAACATTTAGCTCCAAATCCACAAAACCAGCTTGAACATGAAGGAAATCTAAATCTGGTCTGAGCTGGCCCAGGGCTACGTTATGATTGGCCAGTCTGCATCTGGGGGCATGACTCAATTTCACACTTCAGCGTTTACATTAACACACATGGGTCCATAAAGTAAACCACCGAAATAACATAATTGCTTATAAATGTACAAATCTGCCTTTAATTAGAAATATCTAAGTTACCAAATGTAGCTGTAAGGTCTGAATGTGCACGATGACATTCGTTAACACTTTTACCAGCTTTAAACTGTATCTAACCATGGCCTTTTAGTGCTGTATTTGAACCTGCTTCACTGTTTTACTGCTTCACTCAACACATTGGAAAACATTAATGACCAAAAAAGCAATGACATAACACATTTGGTTAACCTAAATTACCATCAATACAACATAAGTACAGCTTTAATGCTGACATTTCACATGACCTGAATGAGCAGCTATTAACATTCAAATAACTTTCCACAAACCATTAACTTCACTCATTTAACCATACTATCTATCATATTCCTTCACTTAAAAAACTGTAGTAACATAGACTAGTCAAGGAGCTTTAGTGGCAAAAGACGACAATATTAAAAGTAAGATGGCCACATTGTTACATTGTGCTAGCAGGGGAGCTTGCAAAACCTGCAATTGCAATGGGCTGGAAAGTTTTTAACTCGACCAAAGGGAGAATTTAAAAGTCCTTAGGGCATGTTTTGTGGTGGTTAAACACACATTACTGACCTGTTTCACACAGAAAAAGCAGAGACAGCGGGACATTCTTTGTTTGAGGAATGGAGGCCTCCTGCAGCCTTGCTACAACCACTGCTTATTTAATATTGGGTTCCTGGAATTAAAATTTAAGACCATCTGAAAATGCAATATCAAGAATGAAATTAGCCAAAACTAGCACACTCCTGATTAAACAAATAAAAACACTGAAACCCTACATGTCCAGGTCAGGGACTAGGGCAACAAATAAATAGTTAAGGTGAACAAAATCCAGATGTGTTTCATTAAGCAGTTTTGTTTATTTTTTATGCTGTAGGTCCATTCTCCAGTGTAGAATGATGCATCAAAATGTATTTATGCTTGTCAGGCGTATTAGGATGTACACACTGATCCCATCCAGTGTCAGCTTTGTGATTGGCCGAGTTGGAATGAGAAATAAACTCAGAGGGGATTTATAATGCTCATTTACAGGTTTATTTATCTTGGGTTTGTACCAGAACGTGTTTACATGCTTGAATGTACAAAAAACACTTTATTTCCACCAGATCTTGGGCAGGCCAATAACAACTGTTTATCTAATATGGGGCAGGTTTGATAACACCAGTCACCAGTCTGCTATAGGAATGTGAGGCTGTTGGTTAGCCTTGCTGTCATACTATTGGATGGATTGCCATGAAACTTGGTACAGATATTTATGGTGACCAGGGGATTAATTTTATTGGCCCTGGTAATCTGCTGACTTTTGTCTAGTGCCATCACAAAGTTCACATTTGTGGATATGAGTGAAATGTTTCAACAACCACTGGATGGCCATAACATTTGGTATACGTTTATGTCCCCCTATGATTCATTGTGCTAACTTTGATGATCCTCTTACTGTCATCAAAATTGAACATTTCCAGTTCTTGTTTTATGACCAAATACCTACTGACCCTGGCCACTGCAATCGATTGCTTAATTTCTGTGTTCTGCTTCTCCAAACTGGAGGTGTGCTGACCACAAACTATGTAATACACTGATTGGATAAGTTACTCCAACAGCCCAACTTCAAAAGATCCAAAATATCAATTGAGATCAGAAACGGTCAGCATGCTTCCGAACTGGTTTTATTTCACTTCCAGTTCAGATTGTCACTTCTTATTCTAAAATGTTATTCTGTAGTGTCCATGTATCATTTATAACTTATTATAGGTAAATTGTGTCTTAGTCATTGAAGACAGCCAGGCCCATTTTGTGGATTGATGTTTTATCCTGTTGCCATGTCAACACCACGACCTGTGGTCTTCCTGAGATGCCTGGGGCAACTATACATAATAACTGAAGCTGTGTGGACCTTTGTTTTAGTTGGGCATTTAACACGTAAATTGACTTTATTTCCCCTGCAGTGCTTCTTACAGAACACAAACTGGGGTCCCAACCTTTGTAAAATCTCCAAGAAGGCCACAAAGAATGTTTCTGTCTTCCAAGCTGATTTAAATGTGCAGGTAAAAAATGTCAAAACTTTTAATGGCTTTTATTTCATAGAATGACACAAGATGCCAAAATATTTAGGTGAGCACAGAATATCACTCTTCTGTGTTGTGACATTTATCCAAAATCTTGAAATTCCCTTAACAACTTTCAAATGTTGACAGTATGCACAGTGTTAAAAGATATTTTCCACATATCAAACCAGATTTTGGTATCAAATAGTCTTTATTCATTAAAAAAAAAAAAAATCAAATAATCTGTACATTAAAAAAAGCCCCATCACATTCAGAACATTTAAGATAATATATTTGGTTCCAGCTCGAGTAAACGTCAGGAAAACAATCTACATTTGAAAACTGTGGAGAGTGTTAAACTGGAGAAGAACCTTTACTGGTGAACCAGTTAAGCACCTGCTCCTTGTTCATGGCCACCCATTTCACACAGGTGATTCTGATTCTGACTGCTTGTTTCTGTATTACCACTGCTACTACTTCTGCTACTACTTCTGCTACTACAACTACTGCGATTACTACAACTACCACCACAACTACTGCTATTAGTGCTACTGCTACTACTGCAACTATTACTACGACGTCTTTTACTACTGTTGCTACTACTAATACAACTACTACAAGTAGTTCTACTCGAACTACTTCTACTGCATTTTCAATTAGACCTCCATCAGGTCCTGCTTGTTTCTGTATTACTACTGCTACTACTACAACTACTGCTGCTACGAAAACTACTGCTACTATCACCTCTACTACTACTACTACTGCTACTATGACTGTGATTCTAACACAGCTACTGCTATTTCTACTACTACTACTACTACTACTACTACTACAAGTACTGCTGCTGCTGCTGCTACGAGAACTACTGCTACTACTACAACTACTTTTACTACTGTTGCTGCTACTACTACTGCTACTAATAAAACTACTACAAGCAGTTCTACTGCATTTTCACATTTTCAACTGTGGCGAGTGTTACTCTGGAGAAGAAGCTTCAGTGGTGAACCAGTTAAAGATCTGTTCCTTGTTCATGGCCACCCATCTCATGTTGGCCTTGGTTTTCTCCAATGCCTGATCAAGAGCTGCGGCGGCCGAGCCCAACTGATCTTTATTGTCTCCTTTGAACTGCAGCAACTGGAGAGGAACGAGGAGAGGGAGTTACTGGGATTCAATTTTGCATGTAGAGTACAACACTAAAAAGCATGTCAGCATAAACATGATTACATAAAATACAAGACTAGGATATAGAACATGTTCTCCATATTTGTATCTATTTAACAATGCATGGAGTTCATGCTTGTCCTGTATCAGATACACAGTACCTTGCCAACATTAGTCTTGTTACTAATGTTAAATAACCTTTTTTTAATGTGAAATGACACACTAGGTCATTAGGTCCTACAGTAAACAGCCACAAATATTACAGAAAGTGTACCTGCTTGTATTCAAGGTCTGAGGAGAATCGTTCGGTCACTGCAGTAACTATTTTGCCAAAGGAAAATGAGGCACCACCATAGCTGAAGAAAAAGAAAAACAAGACAGGCTTAGATCATTTTGCAAACGTCTGCAGGCTGCATAACCAAAACTGTTTAGTTGGACATTTTGATATCAAGACTAAAAAGACTAAAAGTCTACAATTGCAATGCTAACATGCAGAGGTTTACCAGGTTTAATGTTTACCATGTTCACCATGTAGCATGTTAGCATGTTAATGCTAACTAGCAGAGGATTACATCTTGATGGGAATGGCATTAGTTATGTATAAAGTATTGGACAGGTAAAATGTTGTTTGATAAAAAGTCAGAGGATTACCAAATTACCAAACCATCCCAGATTCATCCTTTGGACACTGTGGATATCTGTGCCAAGTTTCACGGCACACCATCCAAAAGTAGTTAGAGAGATAATGTAGTCTGGTCAAACACCACCACCTAAAAATCTTCCTTTTGCTTCCATAGCATCACGTTTAACCCTGACCTCTACCAGCTGAGTTTACTGTAACATTATAAACATAAGTGAATCAAGGAAAACTCACACATTGAATATGTAGTCCCATTTGGCTCTGACAAAGTCCCATGCCAGAGGTTGACCGATGGGGTTACTAGCAATGTAAGTGATGGTGGAAGTGACATCTTGCTTACGGATCATCTCAGGGTTCAGACAATACTCAAGGTACCTGAAACACACACACAGTGAGGACAAAAGCCTACGGTGTCAACTGTACTATTTCCTGCAGTGTTTAACGCAGGACCATCGAAACCCTGCAGTAACTACTCTCTGTCTGCAGACATGATTAAAAATTGGATTCTAAAAACTAAGTACAGAGGGTTTTTGTTTATTCATTGTGCACTCAGAACATGCTGCGGGCTGCAGAATGACCTGAAGAAGAGCAATGAGGGAACAAACAGTATCCAGCATGATGTTAGCACTACTGACCTGTTCAGCAGCCAGGGTTGTTTGGTGCAGGCCAGACCAGACAGGAGTTTTTTAGCCTCCGAAGCCATGGTGGCATTCTTGTACATGGACCAAGCAAAGTCCCACTCCTCCACTCCTCCTTCTTCAATCGCACTGCAATACACCTTGGTCCTCAAGTTGGGACTTATGCTAAAAAAAATTGATAAAGATGATAGAGAGTGTCAGTGTCACACATCCCCAGCATTTCCAAGTGGTTCATATTGTTGGTGCCACTGTTGCAAAGACAATCAGATCGCTTTCCATTTTCCTCAGAGCCTAAAACTACCAACAACAAACTTCATTCTGTTTTTCATTGTTACTTTGATTGTTCCATATCAAATCGATCATCACTGAAATGACGTGATGTCAATTCGTAAAATCTGAGATTGATCTTTTAATACACGGTTTTTCCAACAGATGTGTGAAGCTTTAACCCTGTTAATCTCGCCATAGTAAACGAGCCGCAGCGCTAAGTAGTCTTGAGAAGCTCTGACGTTACCGGCTCTTTTATCTGTAATTGTTGCCTCATTGTTAGTGTATCATCATACTCCAGCGTCTCCTCCTGCTGTCTGTGCGTCAGGGATGCTGCGCCACTTTTACGAATATCAACACACACACAAACACAGAGTAAAGATGCTGCAGTGGAGACAGAGAGGTGAAGATAACTTGAGCTGACGACAGCTACGCTTGTTACTGTAAGTGCAATAAAACCTCCTTGAGGAAAAAGCCAATACTTTATCAATACAGCTGTTTAGCAACATGTCGAAAAGCGATATTTCAATCTGCTCCGTCCGCAGTCTCTCATCCACCGTTGCTAATAGTAGCTTATAAACAAGCACAGAGCACTTGCAAATTGTTACTAACAAACTGAAACAACAACAACTGTATATGTTTAAGTTTAGCTCAGTTTGTCTCGTATCTTAAAACTTACCGGTGGTCGTGTGACCTGCAGGCAGTGAGTCTCCTCAGCAGCAGAGAGAGGAGCAGAGAGGACAGCAGGACTGATACTGACTGATGTCTGTGTTCTTTATTTTTTCTAAACTTCACTCAGTATTGTGTTGTCAAGAATATGATTTATTTTATTGACATTTGAGATTTGTTTTGGTGAAATATTAAGTTTATATTGTGACTTTGCTTTTTTAATATTACTGTTGCTGCTCTAGAAATAACATTGAGTTATAAAATATCCAGTTATATTCCTGTTGTGAATTTATTCTTTTAAAAAATAATTCTCTCTTTTCACATACTAGCAAAAATTGGTATTGTAACTGAAAAACCTCCAGTCGAATCGATATAGGATCGGATTGAATCGGAAACTGAATCGAATCAGGAAAGCAGTGGCGATACTCAGCCCTAAAAGCAAGGCTTATAGGAAACCAATCTAAATTCAGTTAGTGTCATTATTCTATGGGGATTCCACTTTACTATCAACATTTCCTTTGTTGAAGCAAAAACCTTATCTAAACTAAGCACAAAAACCAAGGAAATTTGTGTTTGGTAGATTATTTCTTTTTTGTAACAGTGCTTCTTGGGAATAAATCTTATACCGCTGGGAAGCCTGTTTATTTCCCTTTTAAATGGTGCAACATTTGTAAGGACCATGTATTTGTCAAATGAGCAGCAGAGCTGAGATTTTGTATTGCGCCCACGAAAAATTTGCCAAATCCTCTCTGCCAGCGCCAAACAGATTTTTTTTTTTGGGCTGTTTCTATTGACTCTTGTTTTGACTCTTGTTTTGAGCTTCTGATACCCCCAGGTGCTGACAATCAGGTGCCTGATTGGCACCTGATTGTCAGCACCTGTGAGCATGGGCCCTGCCAGCTGGTGTCTACTGCAAGAATCAGCATGCCATGTTTGACTGATCTGGATAGGGCCCACGTGATAGGGCAAACTGGTGTTCCGCAAAACCAAGTTGCGGCATTATTTGGAGTGAGCCCTAGTACCATCTGCAAACTGAAGGCCAAGTTCCATATAATAGGGGAAGTCAGAGACAGGCTGTGAAGTGGGCGTCTCAAGAAGATGGCACCCCAAGAGGACCGTTTCCTCATCCTGTCAGCACTCAGGAACCATAGGCAGTCTTTTACAAATTTGCAGTCGAGGTTAGCAGAACGATATGGCCGACGGCTCTCTGCTAAGACAATGTGGAACAGACAGCCAATCTCCGATCCCATAGGGCTGCCAGGAGGCCTGCCATGACTGCCCTTCATCGTCAGATCCATTTGCACTGGTGTTGGCAACACGTGCGCTGGAACCTGAACATGTGGAGGAACGTTGTGTTCAGCGATGAGTCCAGATTCTGCCTATGGCACTTAGATCATAGGGTCAAAGTGTGGAGAAGAGGCGGAGAACACATTGCTGATTGCTGCACAGATAGAGTAACATCTTTTGGTGGAGGCAGTGTGATGGTGTGGGGTGGCATCTCACTCACTGGAAAAATGAGGCTTGTCATCATTGGAGGCAATATCAATGCAGACGAAGATGAAATTCTGCAACCAGTGGAAATCCCATATCTCCACTTCTTGGGACCGAACTCTATCCTCCAAGATGACAATGCTCGCCCTCACAGAGTGGGGTTTATCAGAGACTACCTCCAGAATTTGGGAGTGGAGAGGATGGAAGGGCCTCCCAGCAGTCCTGACCTCAAACCCATTGAACACTTGTGGGACTGGCTTGGGCGTGCTGTTTGTGCCAGAGTGACCAACACAACCACATTGGCTGACTTACGATAAATGATGGTTGAAGGATGGGATGCCTCCCACAGTAGTGTGTGATCAGGCTGGTGACCAGCATGAGCATGTTTGTTAAGTGAATAAATTGTGATATTGCCAATATGCCTTGTTTCTTCAGACTTCAATCATCCAATCCATCAAACAACAACAAACAAGAGTCAACAGCAAAAGCTGTTTGGCATTGGCAGAGAAGATTTGGCAAATTTTTAATGGGCGTAACCCACATACTCAGCTCTGCTGCTCATCCCACAAATGCATGGTCCTTACAAATGTGACATCATTTAAAAGGGAAATAAACAGGCTTTCCAACGGTATAAGATTTATTGCCAACAAGTGCGACATAATCTACAAAACACAAATTTTCCTTCTTGTGCTTAGTTAATTTCCAATTTAGGAGGGTAGGGAAAAGAAAGAATGAAAGCAAAGTGTGGGATGTGAACATACTTGTTGATAGCTGGATCTTTCATCCACTCTCTGAACCAGCCAGTGGTCAGCTCCTTACAACCTTCCACTCCAGCTTGACAGGCCATGGAGATAGCAATCCCCTGGTTGTACCTGGATATGAGATAATGCAACGGTCAACAGAATGTTCTAGAAGGGTCAAACCTCAGGACCCCAAGTCTGCAACCTAGTGGGAAGAGAGTGGGGTTCCCATGTGTGAGATGGTACACTTCCTTCCTTGTAATATTTTTTATTTGTAGCATTTTTTCAGTTTATTTTTACCAGTGACTTGCATAATGTGGAGACAGAATTTATCTTTTTCAGGTAAAAAAAAAGAGCTTGATATTCTTTCTTAATGCGAACGCTAATGCCCTTTAAAACCACAAAGAGATTGTAATATAATATATCCCCTGAAATCAAACTGAAAACAGAAACCTCTTGTGTTGTCATTGTTTGATTGTAGCAAATTATGTGTGCCTAAACTCATACTGCCTTGTAAACATATAACTGCTTAGGAAAAAAATGCAATGGTACAGTTACTACACTGACAAACAACACGTTTACAACAGTACAACAAGCCATATTTTCACAGCACAGTAACTGACTGATGTTTAATGTTAAAATTCAGTTGGAGCCTACTCTATTTATTCCCAACAACTTAATCATGTTAAAATCCTAATGTTAGTCACAAACATCTTTATAAAAGCCTGAAGGTAAAATTATATCTGCTCAGTAACACATTTCACTCTTTTTGTGGCTTTCTTGGATTTTTTATGTCACTTACAGCTGTTTTTTTTTTTTTTAAACACAGAAAATAAAACAGAGAGGGACCTGACACATCTTACGTACAAATGTTAGTAATGTAATGTTTGTCAGTTGAATGTGCTTGGTTATCAGCCTCATATATATTGATTAGAAGGGGGCTGCTGTACCTATTAGTGGGATCAGAAGGCATTTACCAGCTTATTAAATGACTGTCATCAGTTGTCAATGGGAACATAAGTATCAATACTTTTAGTGTTAGGAGGTGACCTCTAGTGGCTGTAGTAATTATGATGGGAGCAAAGGAGGAAGTCACCGTGTAAGTTATTTTAAGTAACGAACATACCATTTTTAACCCTAACCTTAATCTTTTTCTGAACTTAGACACATAGCTCTGATGCCTACACCTGATGAAAATCGAAATTGAAACCTAACTGCCACTTACTGGGCTGATAATGGCCTCCTGAATGTGATAGTAGGTGTAGCAGGCCCCATCTAACTCATATGCTTGAGGCTGATAACGGCTATTAGTGGGCTGATAACAATCGCAATGTGTGCCTCAATGGGGACCCTTCTCTCTTCCCATTGGCCTTCAGACCTGGGCTGCCCAGGCAAGAGGACTGCATTAGGACCCTCTCTGAATGGTGATGCTAAAAAAGGGATCCATAAAAACTCTTTTAAGTAAGGTGAAAATGTCATTCAAGTAATGACTATCAGTAAAAAGAAAAAAGAAAAAAAACAGCTTTTCAGTGGAACTGCACAGAAATTTTTCTGGAGTAACAATGTAAGTGAAAATGTAAATATAGACTATCGGACGTAAAATACATGTCTGTAATTGTTATTGTTAATTAGAGTTAATACCTTAAAGAGATACAGCGTGGAGAGGGTTACTTTAGGTACAGCTTGGGAAGAGTTTTATAAGAGAGGATGGGTAGACTCATTGGACATTGTGTAGTTTTCTTGTGGGGTTGATTAAAGTTTTATCAAATCTACACTGCATTAATCCGCAGGGATCTGACTTACTATGGCAATGTAAATTGTTTTGGTTAAGTACATTAAATTAGAATTTTTGTGAATCGTGTACTTTTCAGAGTTCCCAATCAGGAATCCCCAATGAAGGTATCATCCTGTAAGTACTGTTCTCAGGGGGTTGCACGACAAACATCAGTCTAGTTATAATACAATCATGGTTAATTACAGCAATAAGCACAACAATATGATGTTGTTTTGTAATGATTACAAAGTCTACACTTTGTCTGTTCCTCAGGTGATAACTGTGACATTGTGATGGGAGGATCATGTATCAACCAAAGGTTACTACAGACACTACTCAAATGAGTGAAACAGACAAACAGATGGCATGTTAAAATCCTTACTGGTCAGTGTGCTTTTCGGGGATCTTTGTCCAGTCGAGAGTGAGCTCTTTGAAGTAGTTAAACAGAGTGGTGACCTGTTTCTTTAAGTAAGCCTGAGGGAAGAAGATGTACACATTTTGTTAAATTAAATTACTGTGAAAAATAGAGATGTTTGGCATCCAGAAATGATTACCTGAAGACTTACCTGAAGGGCATTGCACAAGTCATGGATATGGTACATTTGCACGTTTCATACGTATCGTATCAACGTTTCTAAAGTGATGCAGTATGAGTTTACTTCGTCATCTGGAGGTAGAGCGGATGGTGAATGGAATGTTACCTAGGTGAGACACCTGCAAAGCTGCAGACCACTGCAGACGACAGTTTGAGAATAACAAAGAATAGCACCAGTTGTGATTTCGCAAGTCATTTCTGTACTTTCAGCTGCGTTTAAGGCACCAAACGTGAGTGTTGTGTAGCGACTCATTGCTGTTTTTCCAACAGCTGAATTGGCACCAAATGTATGTATTTTTTAGCGACCATTTACAATAGAACAGAACAGAAAGAACTTTATTTATCCCCGAGGGGAAATTCAGCTGTCCAGCAGCTCATAAGACAAAAAAACTAAATAAAATACGTTAAAATAAGTGCACAAATAGAAATTAAATTAAGATAAAAATTGTCCATTTCACAGTCCAGCCAATTGTAGTTAATGCAATGCGTGTAAGTGTGTGAGTGACTGGATTCACGAGGTGTTTAACAGTCTTATTGCGATGAGGGATCTCCTGAAACACTCTGTTCTGCAACTGAGATGACTGCTGCTGCAGCTGCTCGTCTGTCGCTCCAGGAAGCTGTGGAGAGGGTGTCTGCTGTTGTCCATTATAGCTTTCAGTTTGTTCACTGTACCCCTCTCCACCACAGTTCTTAGTGGGTCCAGTCTTCTGCCGAGCACTGAGCCAGCTTTTTTAGCCAGCCTGTCCAAACGCTTGTTGTTTATGTCTGTCAAGCTGCTTCCCCAACACACTGCAGCGTAGGATTGTGTGATAGAACGTGGTCAACATCTGCACACACACATCAAAGGACCCCAGTGTCCGCAGGAAGAACAGGTGGCTCTGCCCCTTGAGAGGGCGTCAGTATTACAGGACCAGTCCAGCTTATCATGCAAGAGGACCCCCAGACATCTATAGGTGTGCACCACCTTAGAGTCCTCCCCCTGTATGGAGACTGGTTGATGGTTTTGGCTGTTTTCAGGTGAAGACAGCACTTCCTGCACCAGCACCTGAAGGTATCCACAAGGTCCCTGAACTCCCGCTCCTGACCACTTCTGATACATGCTGCTATAGCTGTATTTGATAATAGAGTTTTTTTTGTTTATGGCAGGACTGTATAGAGTGAACAGGAACAGTGCTAAAACAGTTCCCTGTGGTGCACCGGTGCTGCTCCTGACCATCCCAGAGACACAGCTTCCAAGCCTGACATACTGAGGCTGCTCTGTCTCTGTCTGTTATCCAGGAGGTCAGGAAGCAATCTACTCCCATCCCCTCCAAGCAGTCTCTCAGTATGGAGGGCTGGATAGCGTTAAACGCACTTGAAAGGTCAAGGAAAAAGATCCTCACACAACATCCCGGCTCCTCCAAGTCGGTCCGATGCAGTATGTAAAGAACCACATCTTCCACTCCCATGTGCTCCTGACAGGCAAAGTGGAGTTGGTCCACAGCGTCAGTGACCTCTGACTTCAGGGAACGGAGGACCAGGCGCTCCAGGGTCTTCATAATGTGTGATGTTAAGGCCACCGGTCGGTAGTCATTTAACTCAGCCAGGCGCCCAACTTTGGACACCGGTACAAGACAAGATGTTCTCCACTGCACTGGGAGGTCTGCTGTAAAGGACAGTGGTAGCTGGCCGTGGGTGGTAGATGTTGTAGCTGTAGCTTCAGTAGTGGGAAGGCGGCGGGGGGGTACAGCAGCAGGTGACACTGGAAGAAGGGATGGATGCAGGGGTAGGGAGAACACTGCCCCCTCCATCAAACCTATTAAAGAACAGGTTGAAGTTGTTCGCTTTGTCCACGTCACCATCCATAATCTGGCTCTTCCTCTTTGAATAGCCTGTGATGTTCTTCATTCCCTTCCACACCTCTCTGATGTTGTTCTGCTGCTGCAGCTTACTCTCCACCTTTCTTTTGTAGTCCAACTTTACCTGTCTCAGTCTCCCCTTCAGCTCATGTTGAACCTCCCTGAGCCTCTCCTTCTCCCCTTGCTTGAACGCCAGCTTTTTCTGGTTGAGGAGCTGCTTGATATTATTGTTGACTTAGGGTTTATTATTGGGGAAGCAGCATACGGACTGCTGTAAAAGTTTGCTGAGCTGTCAGTGACTTTTTAGGTACAAAAAGCATGTGTTTTTGTTTTTGTTTACTTAACATCACTGCATTTCCTGCTGGGAAATCCAATGTCCCCAAATTGGGTATTTTGAGCCAAAACACAATCTTTCCATAATCATTACCAAGTGCTGTTGAAATGTAAATTCTTAATGTGTCTGCTACATAATAGCATGTAAATGTAACATATCCTTGGTTTGTGTTAACCTAACATGCAAACATTTTTTTGCAGGATTGGGTTGATTTTCCCATGATTAGTCAATCTGCATTCCTTCATAAACACCTCTTGGGGGTCATCATTGGAATTAATTTATTGAAGAAACATGAGAAATTATGACCATTCATCACAAACCTGCATGGGTCCATACACTTTACTGCGGTCGAACATCAGGGAGAAATACTTCATGTTGTCACTGGCTGCCTTCCAGGGCAGGTATTCGGCTTCTTTATTGAGGAACTTGGTAGTTCTCAGAGCCAGAGTTGTGTTCACCATGTGTGCCCTGAATACAGCACAGACAACTGCTCAGCTCTCTCTTTCAATATTTGACAACAATGCTTTGTGAAAAACAAAAAAAAAAAAACTTACCTTGCAAGGTTAAAAGCATCATCGATAATTTGAACTCTGTTGATCACTGGAATATCCTGAAAGGTTAACAGGGAATTGAGGTTGGAGGCTTGGATAATCATTTTAAAGCACTGCTGAAGTAATGCAGCATTCTTTCCAGTGGGAGGTGTTGTACCTCATGTTCAGAGCTCAGCTTGGCGAGGAGATGCTCCCAGTTTTCAGAGTCATAGTTGACTCTGTAGAAGCCCCTCATATTTATGTTGGCCACCAGCCATTCATCAGCACCAAGAGTCATGTCTGTGTTAGTTGCTGTTTGGATGGAGATGAAAAGAAGCATCTCTTTTTACTGTGTTCATCACCCTTGCAATGCTCTGAACGTACACCTGAAATAAATCTTACCTTCTTTGTTAAGAAGCCAGTACATCTCTTCAGCTCCACCAGACTTAATCCAAGTAATGGGGACAAACCACTCATACCTGGAGCCACATTCATCCAGCCATACATATGCACATAAACACAGAGTATATGGAGAGAGCAGGTGAGTTTCTTATGACAGAGCACATACAGTATATTCAGCACGTTCACATGAAACATTAACACAGTTTCCTACTTGAATGGTGACTGTCTGTCCACTTCAGAGTCTGGGTCCAACAGGAAGTGTTTCTGGGTAATTTTTCCAGTCTGGGTGTTGATGGTGACCACTGGGAAACCCATCTGTAGGATCCAGCGGTTCATGATATCCTCCACAGAGTGGGGCAGATTCATACCAGCTTCATCTACAGCCTGATGAGAGGAACATTTCATTATTACTATATGGTATCATGACTCTTTGCTGTTTGTTTTTAATATATTTCAGTATTTTTTCAAGGTGTCGTGACCTTTTTCCTCACTGGACACGTGAGCTGCTGGTCTACTACTGTCTTGACTGATGGTTTGATTGTGTTACTGTGTTATTTTGGTGTTTTAAAAAGATAGTTTCAATTCACCAAAGTCGCACAAAAACACCAAAAAAAAAATCAGAGACAGCAGTACACCAGCAGCTCCCGTGTTCAGCGAGATAAAAAGACTGTTTCTATGAATGGAGTCTGGCTCTGAAAAGAGCATAGATAGGTTTCACTCTTAGTCCAGTTTCCTGCTAGAAATAACCCCCTGTTTGGAAAGTACTGAGCATACAACTAGACTTGGATTGCAAGAGTTGAGTGAGAGGATGCTTCGATATAGCTATGACATTGGTAAATGTGGTCGCCTACGACTTCAATTCATCAAGAATTTTCTCTGTTTTTGGATTCTTCATTTACCAGAGATATGCAAGAACACCATGCTAGTGGCTAACTTTTCATCAGTATATCCCATAAGATGCTTGTCATACCAGAACAGGCTGTATGAACTATGCAAAGGTGTGTTCTATTTCTAATAAATTCAAAGAAGCATATGCTCACTTTTTCTTGCAAAGGTTACATATTAACACTTCACAGCTGCAGTGATCAATATTTTATAATAAAATATGACTATGATAATATGAACTCATTGTAGACTCATGTTGCCTGCCAATGGCCAAACAACAGAGAAAACAAGTTAGCCAGAGAAAACAAGTTAGCCACTAGCATGGTGAAAAGAGCCAGATATTTCCTTCAGGGGTTGGTGGAGACCAAAATAAAACTAACAGGAAAGTTAATAAGGACTTATTTTTTTCTGGTATCCAGAATCATGACTCTAAATGAATGTTAATGTTTGTCTGCTGCTTTACGTTTGAATAGGCAACTGTTTCGCTAACACATTAGCAAGCAAGGTGATAATACGTCAGCATTGTGTTTTCAGCTTGTTGGGCCGCCCTTAAGTGGACAAAAATTCAATTACGACTGCATCATAAGAACCCTGTCTATGATTAAGGGGATTTAGCGGCATCTAGCGGTGAGGAAACAGTAAACTGCAATCAGTTAAAAATTCTCCTGCTTAGAATTCCTTCACTCTTCATTATTCAGGAGGTTTTTACTGGGTGCCGAATTATCCACATATGTCTCTTACTCTCCAAAACAAAATGACCAGGGGCCTCATTTATAAAGCTTGCTTACGCACAAAATGGGGCTTGAAAGTGGCGTACGCCACTTCCCACGCAAAGGTTGTGATTTATAAAAATAAACTTGGCGGGAGAATGTGCGCACCGGTATGTCAACTTTGATCCTTGCGCACGAACATTTTGGAGATGGGGGAAACTGGCGGAGCAGATGGTGAGGTGGTGAACTGAAGCCAAATTCATCTCATACATTTAATGTCATTACATATCAGATTTATAGACCCACGTAATCATAAACACCCAGGTCTGCAGTGTTATAGATGGGTTCCTTTAGTAAGCCATTAGACCTACTACTGTATGCAGTGTTCATATATCATACTTCCATCTTCAAATGATATAGAGTGGTGGATAGCACTGATTGATTAGTATTAATTTGACGAGGTGTGTAACAATCAGTCTAATTGCTGAGTAAGCATATAAATAGTGTGGTGACACTCGTGCGTAATGCTGCACAATGGATGCGCTGGCACTGCTGGAAGCTCATGCAAATGGTAGGATCAGGATGGAGAGAGTCTTTAGGGACCACGAAGATTTCCTGGCCCATGACGATGACTGGCAAATAAGCCAATTTAGATTCCCTAGAGTAGTGCTCTTGGATCTATGCGCTGAACTGGGCCCAGTGTTAGACAAAACCACCCGCCGGAACAGCGCCATCCCAGTGCATACAATATACAGGTGCTGACAACTCTGGGGTTGCTGGCAACAGGCTCCTTCCAGCAGGAATTAGCTGACAGGTATGTGTTTGATATGATTAACAATATATAATGTTACATTTTCTGTCTAAAGCCCCTTTTGGGTATGATATAATACAGTTAAATTCTGTCCTTAGGTCTGGGATATCGCAGCCATCCCTTAGCACAATACTGCCAGCCGTTTTGGATGGCATTATAAACATGACCAGTCGATACATCAGGCTTCCTTACACTGTGGGTGAACAGGCCAACATTAAAAGACAATTTGCAGCAATGTCCGGATTCCCAAATGTAATCGGCGCAATTGACTGCACTCACGTTGCTATAAGGGCTCCGACTGAAAATGAATTTGTCTATGTGAACCGAAAGAAATTCTTTTATTAGTGATGTCACGACTGTGACCACCAAATAAAATAATTTTTCTGGCCTCCACCTCACCCACAAGCACCTCTATTTCGGTCTTCGTGATATTCCATTTCCTTGTCTTCTCTGCCATGATTGAGCGTAAAATGCCACTGATCAGCAGGCTTATTTATATGCAAAAACATTCATGAGGTACTTTGCATTGACCATTCATGGTAAAATGTGGGTGTGTAGAGGGCGGGACGTGAGGTGAATCCCCCTGTGCAACCTTCCAGGTGGACTGTGATTTATAAAGGGAAAAGTCCTTGCAGGTGTGCGCACGTACGGTTTTATGAATCAGATTATTTTTTGGCACATGCCATTTTCAGCTTTTGAGCGCAGGTACACTTTAAGTATGGATCCTACGCAATGTTTTATAAATGAGGCCCCAGGTGATTAAAACCAGTAAAAACACTTAATAAAGTATTTTCATGTTACTAATCAGTGTTTCTCTGACCCTATTTGGCATGTTGCAGACGGCCCACTAGGCCAGCACCTGCTAATGTGTGCTTACCTTTTTTCTCTGGTAATAATCCATGTGCGCCCACCTTATTTCTAATCTAGATGTTCAGGTGTTTTTCTGTACTGGGAGCTTAAATTACCCACAAAGGTCTCCTCTTCAAAACAAATGGACCAGGTGATTTAAACCAGTAATGAATACAGCAATTTCATTTTACAAATCAGTGTTTCGCTAATGCTATTGCGTGTCAAAGATGGGTGGCTAGCCTAGCTTCTGCCCATATGTGCTCATCTTTTTTCTGTGATAACTTAAGATTACTGGGAGCCAAATTATCCGTAGACATCTCCTCCTATCCAAAATAAAAGAACTTGCTGATTTAAACCAGTAGACACTGAATGAAGCAGTTAATATTAAAAAAAAAAAAAAAAAATCAGTGCTCATCCAACGCTCTTGTCGCAAAGCGGCTGTGAACTATGGTGCCCAACACAAAAATACAAATGGTCTTGTCTAGAGCCAGTGTTTGGTTTGTCCGTTCTCAGGTACAGTAGAAACATGGTGGTGCAACATGGCCTTCTTTGTGGATGAGGACCCACTATCTCTGTAGATATAAACAGCTCATTCTAAGGTAACTAAAACACAACGATTCTTACTTTCAGGCAAATATACACTAAAGAAAATATACTTGTTATAATGTATTCCTCCTCTGCTAGTATATCCCCTTTAATTCTACACACTGGACCTTTAATATTAATGTATAGGTACCTCACACAGATTAAGTTTTGAAAGCATTTTCGTTATAAGTAGCTGTTTTGTGGAACGTAAGCAGTCAAAGTGATGGTGCTATCTTACCATCTGCAGGTGCCTCCAGAGGTCTGTGTAGACTGCATTCTTATACTTGAACTCCTCTAAGTATGTCTGCAGACAGATAACACAACGACCTACTGGTTATGCTCGAGTTGTGCTTTTTGTAGTGACCAAAAGAACCAGTTGTGGTTAATCAAATTGTGTTTCGAGGACATCAACAAAATACAAAACCTATTTTAATCACTTATACTCACACTAAGTCCTTTGGAAAAGACGGCCTCAGTGATAAACTCTGAGAGCATCCTGAGGACTGACGCTCCCTGTAATGAAACACAGGAGAATATTAGCAGTATTAGTGGCTGATATAGGATGGGACAGAATTATACTATTCTGTTAATGAGGATCAGTGATTCATTAGTACGTCAATTCTGTAGTTCCCAAAGACTGTCAAGAGTCCTTAATTAGGGTCACACAGGAAAAAAAGTGAACAATTTAATTCACTCTTTTTTGTTTAGTGGAGGTTAACATCTTGTCTAGAAGGACTTCAAAAGAACAATACATTCGGGTGAGGAAGTTGTGATGTGTTAACCTCAAATATACCGCACCTTCTTGTATGTGATGGAGTCAAACAGTTGATCGATTTCTGCTGGTGTCTTGATGTCCTCCTCTTTGGAGGAGAGGGGGTGGGAGGAGGCCAAAGCATCCACACCCATCGCCCGAAGGATCTCATTCACAACTATTAAATGTTTCTGGAAAATACACAGAGAAATATTTGTTCTGTTTTGTATTACAGCATGAGCTGACACAATTTCCAATCAACATGTATGTTCATGTATGTTCAGTATATCTAGCAGGTCTCAACTTGGATGTGTTTCCAGAACTCCAGAACAACAGAACTCACCATGTTCCATGTTGGTTCAGCATGGTCGGCTCCAAGATAAGAGACGTACGTGGCAAAGCCCTCATTGAGCCACAAGTCATTCCACCACTTCATGGTCACCAAGTTCCCAAACCACTGAGAGGACAGAGCGTCATTTTAATGCCATGTTTTTCAAGCACATTTCAAAGCTAGACACAGTTAGTATCAACGATATGACTGGCAGTACACCACTGAATGTCTTCATACCATATGAGCCAGCTCATGCGAGATGACTGTTGCCACCCGCTCCTTGTTTGCATTGGATGAAATGCCAGGATTATAAAGGAGGGCAGTTTCTCTGTAGGTGATCAGGCCCCAGTTCTCCATGGCTCCAGCTTTGAAGTCAGGAAGTGCGATCTGGTCTAAAAACCGTGATATGTAATGTAATGTAATATTGGTTAGTGCTTAGGGGCATCATGCTATACCACTACTGAGAATAATCATGATATCTAAAAATTAGATATTGCTATCATCTATTAAATCCTTTCCTTTGTCTCTCTCTCTTAACTATCCATTAAGTGTAATTGTTCTTATTTAAGCTTTTGTACAGCTGTGGTTACAGACTTTCTCTCCATCTCCCTACACTAGTATTTTGAGTGTAATTCATTTGTTAAAAAAGAGATGCTCAACAAACAATAATTTTTTTTATAGATATTATTGTGGACTCTATTGGCCATGATAATTGTATAGTGAAAATCTGATATTGTGCTGGCCCTAGTAGTACCTGTACAGTAGAGAAAGTTTATAACTGTCCTTGAATTGGTCTGTGTGTGTGTGTGTGTGTGTGTGTGTGTGTGTGTGTGTGTGTGTGTGTGTGTGTGTGTGTGTGTGTGTGTGTGTGGTTCCTACCTGACTTGCTCAGAGGGTAAGGAACGTTGTAGTACTTATTATAGAAGTCCAGTATGGGCCCAGTCTTCTCTAGGGCATAGTCCCCCTGGCCCTCCTCTATAGCCTTCCTGCGAGCCCAGATCCTGATCTAAACACAAACAGTCCCTTATCATTTAGACAGAATAACTCCAGCAGAGGGCAGCACAGAAACACTGTAACCACCAGGAAGGCAAACGACAGCCAAGCCAACATCTTGTGTTTACATCAGCAGTCATGGTTGTGGCAGTGGAGGATGGTGGTAATTGTGGCAGTGGTTAATAAAACTGCTTTTATAATCACTAATAACAAACTGTGGTTGAAATCAGTCCATCAATCACTTTTACCAATCCTACAAACACAAACTGTTAGATCTGAAACCAATGCATAGATAAACAATTAAAATTAAACCACTGTACGATCCAGTCATTACTTTCAAAGCACCTGTTACACAGCTAGGCTCCTGTAAAAGCACAGCTCATTCTAGTGTTTAGTGGACTAATCCATGGTATCAAGGATCCAAGTCCACAGCTGGCCTATTCCAAACACCTTGAATGCCACAAAAATTCCTCATTTTAAGTTTCATGCATTACTTTCTTAAATGAATGCAGCAAGTCTTCTTATTTTCCCTTTCAAACTGGGCATCAGTATACAGATCAGATAAGTCGGGCACATGTTAATTAAAGACCTATAAATGTGAATTGTGTAGATATTGTGCACCCATATCCATATGCAGGGTTTCAACTGTAAGATGTTACAGAAACAAATAATTACCAAAACTTCTGCATCAGGATTTGATGTTTTGAATCCAAAATTGGACACAATAAAAGCCAGCAAGTAGGTTGACATGATCTCTGTTGGTTCAAAGCTTGTTTGAATGTGTCCCTCCTCAGTGGCTGGTAACAGACTCTGTGTGGGGAAAAAGACAGCAAAAAATGAGGACAAATAGGCTCATTGTATGACTATAGTAGCAGAAAATGTTATGTTTGCTGATGTTGTA
Organism: Cephalopholis sonnerati; assembly: GCA_019142605.1. Taxonomy (NCBI): domain Eukaryota; kingdom Metazoa; phylum Chordata; class Actinopteri; order Perciformes; family Serranidae; genus Cephalopholis; species Cephalopholis sonnerati. The sequence continues at coordinate 13,230,655 of JAGQAX010000001.1, forward strand.
AATTAAATCAGTCATACAGGTAATTGAGGACAGGTATGTTTCACTAGAAGTTTTGGGTCACTAAGAAACATTGCACAGAGACAGTTCACATGAGAAATGTTGCACTGAGCACTGACACACTGAAACTTGCCATAGTTCTTGCTGTTGGACAGAGCCACAGTGTCATGGGGGTGAATGAGAGTCATGTGGAAGACAGCTTTCATAGCGGGCTCATCGAAGCAGGGGAAGGCTTTCCTGGCATCCGTTGGCTGCATTTGAGTCGTGGCCACAACTCTGACAAAAGCAGATATGAAAACTCATAATTAACACCCACATCGAAAGTTAAAGGCACCCTCTATCCTCAGATACTCTCATACTGTGATATAATCCCTGTTCAGTATTGTGGTGTACCCACTTTCCTTAACCTATTTCACATCTCCCATAGGAATTTCAGAAATACATTTCAGCAACCTGTGGTGTTTTTTTTTAATAACCTAAATATTTCTATGCTGTTAATGAGCAGTGTAGCAGCTAATCACAGGGGCGTTGCAAGGCAGGGAATCCTGAGGGGTCCAGGGGACCCAGAGCTGGACAGAGGCGCTGAAATGAGGATAATAGATAAAACACAATGAAAGATTAAAGAAATCATTATGGTGTTGCCTATATGAACTGCTGTCTATCAGTGTCTTTTTGTACAACCACTTTGGGTAACTTCGGCACCTAAAAAGGGATAGTTGAGATTAACCAAAGATACACAATAACACAAACTAGCTAACTCATCAAGGCAGCAGTAGACCAGCAGCTCCTGTCGATGAAGTCTGGTGGCTTTGACAAGAGCATAGATGGGAAAGTGAAGCCATTCGTGATACTGTCAATACAGCGTACATTTAAACAGTTCAATTTTGGTTAAAATACATTTATCTGCAGCCCACCTGCAACTGGGAGGCACACTGACTTCTCCTGTATTTAATACACTGAATGGGGATACAACCCCTCTTCAAAAAAATCTGAACTACCCCTTTAAGTGAGGGTCTGGTTAAAATCCCTGCCTGTAAAGTTGTCAAGGTGTTAAAATCCTGCATTCCTCCATATTAATATTTACGCATTGTATAAATCTTCACAATGGCATAACTCTCGAAATATTTAAGATAAATTACATTTAAAAAAAGATGAAAAAGACTTTCATACTTTTTCACCCCATCTTCCATGTATTCACTCCTGTAAAATCCTCCGAGTTCGTCAGCCAGCTCTCCAACAAACTCGGTGAAAAGCTCATACTTGCTGCCGGCCTGCAGTGGGCTGTTGAGTTGGATCACCAGGTACTGGGTGGGAGTCTCCAGCCAGGTGGCTTTCAGACTGGGCGCAGTGGCTCCATCTAGGCCCCTCAGCTGGGCTAAGTATCCCTCGAAGCTGGTGAGGTTCAGCTTGTTGGAGTGGATGAGGATGAGATCAGTCTCCTTTACACATCTGAAGATCACAGTGGAGTGTCCAGTGAAGATGTACAGGCCGTCTGCATTGGGCTCCAGCCGGGGCCACAGGGTTACATTGTAGGAGTCAGGAGCAAGGGAGTCTGGAAGTCTGTATTTCTGCCAGGGCTCCTCTGGGTTGGATGGCGTTGTGGGCTCTTCATTCCCTGCCTCCTCCTGTGCGATAACCACAGACAGGGCTGTGGTGGTGGTCACAGCAGTGATGGCTGCAACCAAACAGGTTAAAGCCACTGCTTTGCTGATGAAGAAGCCCTTCCCCATGTCTCCACCAGAGAAAAAGAAGACAGAAATTAGTGGCTGATTTCGTGGGTGGGGAAAACAGCTGAAAGTCCAAAACATTGGGTGGTAAAAAGTCCTTGAGATAAGAGAGAGTCCTGCCCAATATGTTAATTTCATACCTGCACAATGGCTTAGTATATAGGCTGTTTTTAGAAGCTGGCCTGTGTTGTCTCTGTTTATTGGAAATACAGTGCAACTCTGTGTGTGTGTGTGTGTGTGTGTGTGTGTGTGTGTGTGTGTGTGTGTGTGTACAATTTGCAACTGTAAACAACTGTAACTGTAAGCAATTGATGTGCAAAGTCTAAGTTTGCTTTGGTTGACCATAACAGTTGTGGCTTGAAGAAATGGAGACATTCCAACAGTTAAACTGAAAACACATTTTGTGCACAGTCGCCTGTGTCGAAACAACTGGCACAGAAAAGTCTTCCTAACAATGTGACGTCTGGAGTTTGGTGTGCAACCAGAAGCAGAAATACATATGCAAATAATTCTAAAGATTATAAAGTTTATCAGCTCTTGCCCAACAAAACAGAGGCATCAGCATTCAACTGAGCTGAGTAAAGGATGATGAATCTGACAGTCAGACACTTCTTATGACCAGGAAAGCAGAAATGTGGAATTATGTTCAAAGGCATGAAAGGAAATGACAACTTTGGTGAGTCCAGTAAGTTTTTGAGAATTTTGTTAGCAATCTTCAAAACGACGGGAGTCAAATGAGTCAGATAACAACACTGTATTTAAACAGGCTGCACATCTGCAAGCAGCTGTAAAATGGAAGAAAATGAACATGAAGCCTGAACAGACGCTTTGGGTCACATTTAGGAGCATAACACCCCAGTGAAACACAAGCTGTTAGGTTGCCTTGTGCAGACAGCAGGTTTGACTCAAATTGTTCCATCACTCGCCACACTATAGGCACTATATTTTACTCAGAGTAAAATACACACTTGAGTGACTTGAGTAAGTCAGATTAAGGTATGTCCTCACCTTGTTTCTTTTTCTAAACCTAACTGCAGTAACTTTTCAATGATTACATAATTTTTTTATATATGTAATGTCATTCATTGGGCGCTACTTTGTAGGATATAATTTCAACTGTTGTGTGTGCATTTTCGTAGGATACCATACAAGGTGATATATGAAGATACTGTGGTTATACTAATTGGTACCACTTGATAGCATTCAGGTTTAATTTTACACCCTTTTCTGTGCAGGTACATTCATGTGTATCCTCACATAAGCATAATTCCATTCTCTAAGGCTGTTAAACCTACATCAGAACTACATGAAAACACGCATTCATTTCAGTGAGGCCCCTGTGTTACATAGAGGGCAAAACAACTCATGGCTGTTTGGCACAAAGTTCATCCAGGTTCAACTTTTCTTGCAGAGCAATGCATCATCATCTAACAATGTGCTGCCAGTAACTAATCAAATACATGCAAGTGTCCATTCTTCATGGAAAGATGTGAGTGTGATGGTTTTAGTGTCTAGCTCACTAATTGTTGAAAGAGAGGTTAAAATTGTCATCACAGTGTACCTGTCAAATCTGTCTCAGAAAACACAGCATTTGATGTCTATCAAACCTTCAGACTCATGGATCTATTTTTCACACTGGCTTTTCTGGATCATACGTAATCATCTCTCTGTTATGCTTTTCATCTGAATGAATTAAAAATAATAGCCATATCACTCTAAAGAGCCACATCACATTCAGACAGACACGCAGCATTTCACACCAAATTACACTTTGATGCAATGACAGGCTGGAAATCTTCTTACCTTGTATTTAGTAGTTCTGACTCTGGATTCTGCGGCCTTTTCACCTGTTGATTGTGGAATCAGATTTTAAAGTAGTGTTGTTTGCCACGCCACACTCACTTTTAGAACTTAAGATCTCTGACTTAAAAATGTGTCCTGAAGAGTATGAGTTTGTTACCAAAGGGGAATACTATTTATACCAGGTCAGGCAAAAAGCTGTAACTCCCCCCCATAGATCCGAATTGAGTCTTTAGAAAAAAAACAGAAACATATTGCACAATCCTCAACCACAAATTACAATCATTGCACTGCTCTTGAACTTGCTGTGTCTTGTCTTGAATATAAATCCAATGTGATGTATTTCTTAAGAACAAAAAACATCTGTGTGCAGGAATATTGCACAATGTATTAATACCAAGTCAGAACCTTTTTTTAAAGTATTTTTATGGAGATAGGACAGCATTACTGAGGCCCTTTTTTCTTAAATTTATTTTTGTTTTTAGCACGCACTATGACTACACTGGAAAAAGAAGTACTTTGGACATGGTAAATACAACCCATGCAATTTTTTTAAGATTTTGGTTATGAAGGTAAATATAACATAATGGGTTAATTCTACCAACAGTACCTATCTATTAACAGTACCAACTGCAAAAAAAACATATCATAAAATTTACTCAAAACCTTTGGCAATGCACTACGGTGTGCGCATGCGTCATGAAGTATGATTGCATCAGCAGAACTTGGGCATTCGGAGCATCAGCTTACTGCTTGCTGTCAGATGGTCTGTTCCTGAGCTGCTGGATTGAATCGAAGTTTGATTTCTATTCAACATTTTGCTGTGTATGGTATCACGGATACAAATATTAACATATTTAATGGTAAGGTCTTTCACAAGACTTGGAGTTGGCGTGCCTTTGTGTCATGTTCTTTGCACAGCATGTACTTAAACCTGAAAGTCTGAATCGGTGACAGGCGCCGTCTTCGTGCTTGTGATGACAAATAACAGGAGACATTGCTGGGAGAAATAACAATGGCGTTTGCAGCGGAATTATATGTGCATTGTCTATCTTACAAGACGAAGTAAGCATGCATGTTTGTATTTTTTTGCTCTGCGTGGCATCCACACTAACAAGCCTGCTGTTAGCCAACAGTTGTGTTGTGTTGCTGGAAAAAAGCAGTTTTTTTCCACAAGCTCTTTGTTTCTGTCCGATAACATTTCATTCTTTTCTCAAGAACAAACTGTACTTTGTCCACTGTTTAATATAATATATAATCTTACGTTTAAGTTGCGTTGATTTGACAGCTAATCCCACTTGATGGCACAGACTATAACCTGGTATAACCAGGACTCAGCTCCTGATAGCGAACTTTGGAATGGACGACTGGCATGATCATGGCTGTTTTAATGAGGAAGAACTCGCTGGTAGGAACAATATAATCATTGGTATTTAAGTCAAAAAAGGTCAGGCTGTTGGTAATTGGGCTTTGTATTAGAGTTATTTGCAACGCGTATTTTACAAGACGAAGTGAACACTGACTTGTTTGTGATTATTTTGCACCGTAACAGTTGTTTTCATTATGTCTCTAGTCTGTCTTCTTTCCTCCGTCTTCTCTCTGTACGTTCACAAAGTAAAGTACATCAGATCCGATCAGAATCTGAAATGACGCTGCGTTTTTTTGTTCAGCAGCTTCGTGCTGCCCCCAGTTTCCTGTCTAAGAGCTAGCGGGAGTTCAGCAGCTTACTGCGGGCGAGCAGTGGCTCTGTCCCTCCGCTCTATACACTCTACAAAGCAACACACCTAAGTTGCATGTTTTCAACTTGAACTTTTTACTGGCACTTGCGACAGTGTTGCTTGTAACCCAGTATTAAGAACAAGTTATTTGGGGGTATCTTTTGGTGCTTTTAAAAATAGCTCAAGAGCATGGGGCTAACTGCACTAGCAAAAGAAATTCTGGGACAATATTTAAATTTCCAAAATTCCAAATTTACAACAACAATAGTACTGCCCATAAATTGACGCATCAATAATGGGATGCTGGGACGAAGCTTTCAAGTTTGTTTAATATCTGTTGCCTGCTTGTACTGAAGTGCTGATTTATACAAAAAATGGCTTGTGTTGAAATAAATGCCTTGACCAAGAAAACTGAATCATATTGGAACAACATCTTACTAATAAGCATAAATTAAAAATGTACATGCTTTTTGTTTCTTCCTTTTCAACATGGAGGACAAATGCGAGGGCCACATGGACCAAACCATGAAAGTGTTTGTAATTCCACAGCAAGGAGGATCCAGCAGAAGTGTCTGTAGTGATTGCGGGCAACCAAGTGCTGAGCTGGTGTGGAAACTGAACCAAAGCATGTCTGCTGTTGATGGGATTGATCTATGCCCTTGACCTTGAGTATCCCTAGATGCTCAAGAACACCCTTGAAGTATTCAAGAATTTTTTTTCTAGAGCTTGATGGCACAAAGCTGCTCAAGAGGGCCTACAGCATGTAAAGCAGGCTAATGGAATGAACTATTTGCAACCAAGTTCTGGCACAGACTGACATTTCCCTCTTCATCCCATAAGACTTTTTGGTCCATGTAGTTTTTAGGAACTTGCTGTAATAAACACCTGATATTTGCATTTTTTTTTGTTGGCACTGACTGATGCTCATTGAAATATTACCACCCAAATTCATGTCCATGCAACAGTCAATGGTGATTGGACACCTACAGAGGGACCAAGGTGACCACCGACATTTTTTTAAGGTCATCAAATGTAGAAAAATGTCAAACAATGCATACTACTGATTAACCAAGTAAGCAGTCTGAATACCTGTTTAACACAGCTAAGAAATGTACCTTAATGTCTAAATGGAAGCATGTGTAAACTATCTAAATAAGGTCAAGCACAGCAATTTGCAGATAGACACATTGATTTTTTTTTTTTAATAATCTTAAATACCCCAAACGTGGAAATGTTTTGTGATGTAGTTGTTACAGAAACTTGAAACCACACTTGTGGTAACTTGAATGATTATAAGACAGTGTTTGGTGTTTGAAATGTTTTATAATAAAGTTGTGCAGAAAGTTGCACATTATTGTTCAAGAAATGTTTACATTTGAAGCTGTGGGTGTCCTCGCCCGCCTCTCCATTCCTCTCCTCCTCCTCTACAGCACTAGGTTATCTTTACCCTAAATGTTCAGAAATGTTTTGCCATCTAGTTGCAGCCCTACATTAAATAAACTTACATTTGAAGTTGTTGGCATCCTGTCCTCCCTTGCCCCCTCTCTTCCTTTCCTTTCCTCCTCTCCCCTTCAGCAGTTGCTTATCTTAAATACCACAAGTGAGTAGAAACGTTCTGTGATCCAGTTGTTTCAGAGACTATAGCACATTTGAAGAAATGATGACTGTGCTGAATTGAAGTGATAAATACACTTTTGTTTCAGTTGAATATGTGGAGTGAAGAGGGTCCTTTTGTCCATCCCTTCTTTATTTTTTTAATCTGCTTGATTAAAAAATACTGACATGATCAAGACTGTTTCCTGTGTCTGAAAATAAATTTCCAAGTAACTCTAACCTTCCCTGAATATGTAATGATTAATTAGTCATATTGGTTAATTATGGATAGTAATTTTTAGTAGAGTAGAAATTACCTACTAACAATCACGTTAATATTAATTTAATTAGAAATGTTAAGTAGCCTTTACCTAATTTCTTTTATTATTTCATGGCTGCTGAATTAAGGTAGTCTTTACTCAAAATATAGTATCTAATCTACTCCCCAAAAAACTGAGTGCAAATTGTTACTCCAGATTTATCGGGTTAATTCTTTAGGCTGTTCTGTACAATGTAATCACCTGAAAATACGAACTGTTGTGTTTTCGTTTATGAGCCATTTATATCTGCATAAGGAACGGATCCTCATCTTTAGAGATCCCCATGTTGCACCACTATATTTCTACAGTAGCCAAGAACAGACAAACCAAACACTGGCTCTAGATTGGGCTATTTGCATTTTTGCGTTTTAGTGTTGGCCACCATAATGAGAAGCTCCTCATAAGAAAAACACAGGTTTTTTAACATGAACCTGCTTTATTAAGTGTTTTTATTGGTTTAAATCACCGGGTCTGTTTGTTTTGGAGAGGGAGAGACCTCTGTGGAAAATTCATCTCTTGATAAAAACCTCCTAAACTAGATCTTAAGTTATCACAGTGAGATGTTTTTGGGACAAGATGATATTAAGTCTGTCTTCTATTCTGGATGTGAAAATACCTCAGTGTCCATCAGTTTGCCTCTTAGACACAAGGATATTAAGTATAGAATCGAAGCTTACACACTGTATTATTGCTCTAGCTTTTATGTCAGTTAAACGTATCATTACGATGAATTGGAAATCACACAAACCAAGTTGTTTTAATCAAGTTCATTCAAGCCTGTTTCATACTGTTTTCAGTTTAAAATTTATAGCCAAGTCTTCAAGACCAAGCCTGGATACCCCTAGGATGTTTTTCTTCACAGGGAACATTACACAATGGTTTTCACACACTTTGCAGTACCCCTTCTGACTGGTAGATTGACTTTGTCAGTCTCTAAAACCTTTTTATTTTATTTTTTTTACTTTATACAGGTCATACAAGGTCTGTAAACTGTCTCATCAGCTCATGCTGTCACTGTGAACTGTCAAAACATTTGTTTCAAACAGACTGACAGGGTAAACTGATCTGTGTGGAGCCTTTGATTTTATCACTTTCAAAAACCACCTTCAAATTTAAGTGTTATGCACAGATTGAACAGCGGTCAGCCGCCACTGGTTTTGTCAGGGGGGAAAAAAAACAGACAACAGTGAAAAAAAAGACACAGATATCAGGTCTTTCCGAGCCTAAGTTGTTTTTAAGTAGGACAAACAACAAGAAGCCTAATAAAAAATAAGATCAAGCTACTGTTTTTAGTAAGATCACTTTTTACAAATATTTCTCTCCTACAACTGAATGAAAAGATAACCAGTAATCAGGGATGACTAAACATCAAAGAAGCTGCAGGAAATCTTAATTTACCATAGTTGTTAATAACATATAGCACAGCCTCTTCTAAATACAGCATGAAGGTAACATCCCATCATGATTAGGGTCACTAATTACAGTCACAGGTTTCAGCCACTTATAGAGTAATGCCTATAAAATATGAAGCTGCTCTGGTGCTCTACAAGTGGCTCAATGCATCACATACATCACAGTAAGCAGCAACACCTAATGTGAAGTATGAAGAAAAAACAAAGACAGACACTGCATCTCTACTTTTGTCTTTCAAATTAAAGTTTGATACAATTACAAGTTGTTAATCTTGCCTTGTATTTAGTAGTTTTGACTCTGGATTCTGTGGCCTTTTTACCTTCGGATTGTGGAGTCAGATTTTAAAGCAGTGCTGTCTGCTACACCAGGGCATACCAGGTCAGGTAATATCTGTAACTCCCCCAGTAGATCCAAATTGAGGCCCTCCAAATGTAGCCAGAGGTTGTCTTCATCCCTGTCAATGCATGCTGTGCCAGGCTTACTGGCATATTAATTGTCAGGGTAGTGCCGTGCACAAATGGTGGAGGTGGCAGAGCCAAAACCAACATGGAGCTTGTTTTTTTTAATTTCTTCAGCTGTAGGGAGAAACAAAAAACAAAGAGAAAAACTGAAGCCTCTGAATACCCCAAGGGAAGTGTGTATTTTAGTGTGGTTGCAGCTGCGTAGGCTGCATACCTCCTGCAACTCAAACTCTGTAGAATCTCGTTATTAAAAAAATCTCACTGAAAGAAGGACTCAGTCCTTCTTGCAGCGTGAAATTTGGAAGGATCCTTGACATTGCAACAGTCCTTTGGCGGAGGTCGATGATGTAGCATCCTTCAAATCCGCCCATTTGAGGATCCTTCCTTGACATTGAGAAACACCTTGTGTGTTATTTTCTGCTGTGCCTTTTTCCCTCCCTTGTAGACCTGCCCAGGTGTACTGCATCAGTTAATGAGGTGCTGTGCACCTGGCATGGAGGAGGCGTTTAAGAGCTCCTGTGCCAGCAGAAAAGGTGAGAGGCTCTGGTGGAGGACTGCTGGTCCTGTTGCCTCTCCCCATGGGATTTTTGTTGTCTTGTGTGTTTGTTTTGATTCTAATAAATTTTAATAAATCCCATGGATTTGAGTGTTTTAGAGGTGTTCATGTGATTATTTTTGGGTCAGTTTTAGAGTTTTGTTCACCCCATAGGGCTGCCTAAGGGTGCGGCGTAACACCGCTGATGAGATTAGAGAAGGGAAATGATCCACCAGCACTCTAAAAGTGTTGATATAATGATGGTGATCAGCACTGAACATCTTTCTGGGAAAACAGCAGATAAATAACCCTGTACTAAATCTACAAATAAAGGTTGGTGGTGTTGGTGTGAAGGCTCAAAAACAGAGATTTTTAGCACTTAATATAGTTATTCATGCTTCATTGTCAAAGACTTCTGACTATTTTCCAAGCTAACTCAATGAGGGGAAGGCTCAAAGAAATGCTTGCACACTCAGCAAACTGGGTGAGTAAGTAAAGTAAAAATAGCACCATATGTGCAGCCATAGAAGTTACATTTCTGCCTAGAAATCTTCAGCATTTTTAACTTTTACACTCAGTAGAGACCTGCTGTGGATTCTGTGTATTAAATATTCTTCTGACCTTAATTCATTCTTTGAGAGTACTGACTGTTTTCCCGTCCAATCCTCCCTGAGGAGTGATCTCTTACAGCTGGTAAATGTGGCTCTATCTTGCTCTGGCGAAGTTCCAGGCCAGTGGCATCCCCGTAACGTTTCTGGTGATGTACTGGATGGTAGAGAGGGCGTCTTGCCTGCGGACTTTACTTACATCTAGGGTTTACTCCAGATACGTGGCTCAACCAAAACACTTTCTCACAGAGCAGTCATATCCGGTACAAATAAATACATTTACTTCAGAAGAAAAATAACCAGTAGACCACTGAATATTTTAAACATCTTGAGCATGTAAAAGGGATGGCATAGTTGTCACCTTAGTGTTAGGGTTACCTTCTAGCCTGAAATAGTACAGTTTAAAGAGTTTTAAAGGCGTGTTCAGACAGAATGCAAAGCAAATTTTTGACAGTTTTAGGACATTTTTGTGAAAGTCAGAGAGAAGCAAGTGGCTGTGAAATTATGCAGATTTGCTCCTAATGGCATGAATTTTAGATTGGTCCCTCCCACTGGAAATTATTTGAACTGTTCTGAGATCAGCTTATGTCTGATACGTGGCCAGGCGGCATCAGGACTTAATGTAGCTGGATGTAACCTTTCACATTGATATTATACGCAACGGGTCGGCCAGACAGTACCTGTTGTGGTGGTATAATATGCTGCTGGATGGCTATAAAGGAGATGTTGGTTTACTGAATACCAGGCATGTGACCTCAGTGATGATGAATGAATTAACCCTTAGGTGATGGCTTTATAGATGTTCAATCTCCTGAGTGCAGAAAAGATGGTGATGGGTAATAAACCCGGTTCACACACTCATTGACATGCCACTTATTTACTGTTGGTTTGTCAGAATATCCCTGTGTGATATAGTTATTGCAATAAAGGGACGAAATGCATCACGTGTATCAAGTTATTTTGGTTTTCAGCCTCAATGCCTGCCTAAACTCGACCCAGCGTAGAGGACGACAGAGGACGCTGAACAACTCCATTCATTTTTCCTTTTTCTTTAATGAAGCAGTTAGTTTCCAGAAAGAGAACATTCAATAATAGGTTGATAACCTTCAAGAAAAGACCAAAAAATTATGTTAATTAAATCAGTCAACTCAATCAGTCCAATCAATTAACCAAAATCTCCTATGTTCATCACTTAAGTTAAATCAGTAAATCTAAAGTTACAATTTTAAAGTTAAACTGTTAATCATAATCAATCAGACATTATGTGTTAAAAAAAAAACCCAATAATCAAATTTAACATTAAAAATAATTGATTACTTTTATCAGTCAATTTCATGTTGTACCAAGTATTTAGGGTCCGAGCTGCTAAGCAGCCAAGGACCCTATTGTAATCGGAAGAATTCTTCTTTCTTTCTTTCCTATGCCAGATTTACTCAACTTCAAGGACATGTGTTTGGGTGATCCTGTTCTTGGAAAACTTGGTATGTCTATCTATGACGATGCACAGGAATTTCTGCAGCCTTTGAATATGGCATTGCAAATGGTCTTCATTGATTTCAATGCATGCTTAATAACTATGAAGGGTACCACATTTATGGTAAGTAGAGATGGCAATTGGTTTGGTATATTTGATCCTCATGCTCGCAACGAAAGAGGTCTGGTACATGGCAACGGCACAGCTGTTAATTTTGAATTTGAAGTTGGAGACGAGCCAACTGAAAATGATGGATTGGAAAACAGTAACATGGATGAAAGAGATGACTCCAGTGTACACGAAGACAATGAAGTTGAGGAGGATCTGACTTACGCTGAGCAACAGCAAGGAATCTTTCTGGATACATGTTTGCAACCTGTTGACATTGGCCAAGAAATTTTGGATCATCATTTTGAAGACATCTTTTGTCTTGCACCAGCTGAAGGCAATAATCCTGTCCAGTTGTTGAAAGATCTATCAAATGAAGCTAAATGTTAAATGTTCCAATTGCTTTGAGGAAAGGGTTCTCTAACAGCTTTAGGGATATCACTGCAAGCACATTAACAAATAAAGAATCTTTTCAAGCGATATTAAAATTTGATGAGGGATACAAATTCCATAGACTTATCCGTGGAACACCTCCTTTCTGGCAATCTGTACAAAAAGATTTTTTTGCGATACTGAGACAACTGGGCATACCAACATGGTTCTGCTCTTTTTCTTGCGCTGAAATGAGATGGAAGGAAATCCTGCAGACAGTCATGACACAAGAAGGCATCAATAAGAATATTGAGGAAATGGACTGGTTGGAAGAAAATAATTTATTGAAAAGAAATCCAGTAACTGCAGCTAGGATGTTTGATCATCGTTTTCAAACATTTTTGAACAAAGTTATCTTTTCTGATGCACACCCAATTGGTAAGATAAAGGACTATTTCTATCATATCAAGTTTCAACACAGAGGATCTCCTCATGCTCATTGCCTGTTTTGGGTAGAAAACGCTCCACAGATTGACAAGGATGAAGACAAGGATGTTGTACAGTTTGTAGATCGATACATCACCTGCAAAAAAACATCAAATGATTTAGACTTGGAGGAAAAAGTTACAAGTGTTCAAAAAGACACGTAGGAAAAAAAGGTACGACATGTAGATTTAATTTCCCATGTGAGCCCTCTTGTCAAACATTTATCTGCAGAAATAATAAGGCAAATGACCAAAAAAAAAAACCCAGAGTCCTTCAAATGCAGATACAGTTGGAATGTCAGAAGACCAAGCTATGACTATATTGACCAAACTCAAAGAGGCTTTGAGCAACGATGATGTTGAATCCCTCACAACTGAAGAATTATTTGAAAAGTTGGAATATCTCAAAATGATTTGGAAAATGCTTGCACCAGACTCAGTGGAAAAAACAGTGTTGTTCTCAAAAGAAACCCAGATGCTTTGTGGATAAACTAATACAATGGAAATCTCTTATGGGCCTGGAAAGCAAACATGGATATCCAGTATGTGGTTGATGCTTATTCTTGTGTTGTATATATCATATCATACATTTCAAAGGCTGAGAGAGAAATGGGCATTCTCCTGGAACGAACATAAAAGGAGGCAAGAAATAAAAACCATGATGCAAAACAAGCCTTGAAAGAACTTGGTACAATCTATCTTCATAACAGAGAAGTATGTGCTCAAGAAGCGGTGTACAGGTTGACTGGCATGCCGCTTAGAAAATGCTCATGAAAAATACGGTTCATCCCAACAGGAGAAAATCCTGTGAAAATGAGTAAACCATTGCATGAATTGCAACAACAAACTCAAGAGGGAAGCAGAAGTGACAAATAATTGTGGATGGTCAGCTTGTCAGACAGATATCGAAATAGACCAAACACTGAAAACCTGGAAAACATCTGTCTTGCGAGTTTTGCTTCAGAATGCAGGGAGTTGTCAAAATCTGAAGTACATTCATCCAGAGTGGAAAATGATAACATTGTGAAATTGAAGGAGGACTTTGGCTATATGAGAAGAAGAACTAGAACTCCACCTGCTGTTGTCAGATATGCCAGACTTTCTCCAACTAAAGATCCTGAAAAATATCATCAAAGTATTTTACAGCTTTTGGAGCATTTTACTTTTACAGCATCGAAATGATTCCAATCTGAAACCAGTACCTTTTGAGTCATATAAAGACTACTATGAATTTGGAACAATAGGTATTGATGGAGATGACCATTCAGTCCAGTCTATAGTTGATAGAAATAGATGTCTGTTTGAAAAAGAATCTGAGAAAATCGATGAGTTGAAAGAAATGATTGAAACATTTAGAGAGTTGGAAGATATCTGGGGACAGATATGCCCTGAATCTGAACTTGAGTGTTTGGAATGCCAAGAGATCCTACATAACCAGAAGCAAGACTTGAATGAAGAGGACCATATTGATATGATTCCTGATTTGATGATAAATCATGATGTAGCAGTTCTTATTGAAAAGACCAGATGTGAGATATCAAGAGATGATGCACTTAGTCTCTTACGGTCACTGAATAACTTACAACAGAAAGCTTTTTACCAAATAAAACGATGGTGTCTAGCCAAATGCAATGGTGATAACCCAGATCCTTTTTATGTTTTCATAACAGGTTCTGCAGGAACTGGAAAAAGTCATTTGATAAAGGCAATACAATATGAATGCTCACGGATATAACAACAGACGACAATGAATCCGGATGATGTTACTATTCTTCTGACTGCCCCAACTGGTGTAGCAGCTTATAACATTGGAGCTACAACAATCCACAACACGTTTCATGCTCATAGTAAGCTACCTTATCAACCGCTTGGTGAAGAACAAATCAACACACTGAGAGCAAATCTAAGTAACATACAAATACCGATCATTGATGAAATTTCAATTGTGGACCAGACACTTCTGTCTTACATTCATGGATGTCTCAGACAAATAAAACAAACAGGAGATTATTCCCCATTTGGTAAAGTATGCATCATTGCTGTTGGTAATTTCTATCAACTTCCACCTTGCAAAAATCGGCCACTTTACGATGAATCGGATCTGTTTAATTTATGGGCAGATAATTTTACCATTATCAAACTTCAAGAAATTGTCAGGCAAAAAGATAAATCATTTGCTGAATTATTAAACAGAATAAGGAAACGGAAGAAGGGTGAACCATTGCTGGAAGCTGATATTGTCATGTTGAAACAGCGTGAAACAGGAGATGAGAAGAATGTTATCCATATCTTTGCAACAAATAAGGAAGTTGACATTTACAATGCAGAAATGCTGAGTAAAACCTGCAATGACATAATGGAGAATTAAGCTCAAGATTTTTAAAGAAATGCTAAAACTGGAAGATTGGAAGAGAAAATCAGCCACCCCTCAAATGTATTCAACACCTGTTCGAAGAAATCTCTTTCTCTGGGTGTGGGTGCTCGCGTCATCCATCCATCCATTTTCTAACCGCTTCTCCTCTTGAGGGTCGCGGGGGGGGCTGGAGCCTATCCCAGCTGACATTGGGTACCCTGTGTCCCTGTACGTAGCTCAAACGGAGTAAACCCCGTTGTAGTATTTACTGAGCTACGAATTGATAACAGTGCCAAAGGCAAGCTATCCACCCAATTCATCCCTGTTGCGGCCATTATCTTTCCAATTTTGGCCTTGATGGATTGATTCATCCTCTCCACCTTTCCCTGAGACTGTGGGTGATACACAGTCCCATAGGCATGCCGGAGCCCCAGCAGCCTTTCTACCCCTCTCAGGTCTTTGTTTTTGAAATGGGTTCCATTGTCTGTTCGTATTCTGGCTGGAAACCCATGAAAGGGGATGTAGTGGTTAATCAAAAATTTAACCACTGTCTTTGCGTCCTCTGCTTTTGTTGGTATCGCCTCCGGCCAGCCAGTGTATGCATCCACTGCCACCAAGAGGTAATGATACCCACTGACTCTGTCACCCATGTCAGTGTAGTCAATAATGATCTCCCTGCCTGGATATCTGGGAAGGGGAAACTTCCCTTCATGTGGTTTCATAGTTGGACAAATATTATACACTGTACATATATTACATTCCCTAATGTGTCCCTCTACCAGCCCTGGCAGATGAGGATGCCACCAGTGACTCAGGTTTCTCAGCACCTGAGTCTTTCCTACATGTGTTAGGCCATGAGCTTCTGCTATCACTGTTGATGCTAGCCCTGGAGGCAACACTGGCCTCCTGTCTGCTGACCTCCACACCCCTTCACTCTCCACCGCTCCTCTGTCCTTCCAGAGCTGCTTCTCAGCATCTGTTGCTCTCTCCTGTTCCTTTCTTATCATATTTATATCACATGGTGGTAGCATGTCTTGAATTATTCCAGTCCGTACCATCATGTACTGAGGTGCATATCCTGCTGTTCTTTTTGCTATCAGGTCAGCTGCGTCATTACCCCTTGCTATCACTGATTTCTCCCTGTCATGCCCTTTGCATTTCATGATAGCGACCTCTTCCGGCCCCTTCAATGCCTCCATTAACTGTTTCATTTCTTTTTCATGTTTTATGGGAGTTCCTGCTGCTGTCAGAAACCCTGCTCGGAGCCATTGTGCCATCTCCACATGCACGGCTCCCACAACATATGCTGAGTCTGTATAAATATTTACACATTTCCCTGCTGCCCATTCTAGTGCTGCTATCATTGCCTGCAGCTCTGCCAGTTGTGATGATTCTTTTCCTGTCACTGGACCTGCTTTCACTTCCTCAAACTCTTCCCCTGCCATGCGCACCACGGCATATGCTGCTTTCAGTCCTTCCTGTGGGTGCTTGAAACAGTACCCGTCTGTAAATACTGTTTCCTGTGCTAGTTTCAGTGGTGTGCTGTGCAAACCTTCTCTTACTTTTATGTCCTTTCTCACCCTGTCTTCACACCTGTGCGGTTCTCCTTCTCTGATCCCTTCTGCCATGTTAATCCTCTCGTGTGTGTATGTGATGTATGGTGCGCTCAAAACTGAGTAGAGCTCTCCAGTCTCTCAATGCCAATTGATGACCTAGCGTCTGCTTTAAAAATTTCTCCATCCATGGTCCTCCCCCTTCGCTAGGTAGAGGCATAGCAGACAGTGCAGGTCGGTGAACCCGAATGGCTGGTAGACAGGTTGACCCCCACCCATTTTTTGTATTAGTGACATTTGATGTGTTTTCGCCTTTAGGGTCTCTCGGTCTCTCAAATCATATCCTTTAGTCTTGGGTTGTCTGAATGGTAATGACGGGTATGTTTGCATCATTCCAGTAATCTGCACTGCCCATGGCAGTTCCTCATCATTCTCCCTTCTATTTTCCTTACTCTCCCTTCTACTTCCCTCACTGTCTACACTGCTCGTCTCTGAGTCAGCCTCATACTCTTCACCACTTCCCTCATCCATACATCTGGTGTCTGTTCCTGTGACAACAGCTAACACGTCTGTGGAGGCCAAGGGTCTAGTAGGGGGTACTTGTTGCTGCTGGTTTCACCGAGGCCGCAGCCTGAAGTCTACGGTACTCCTCCTCTTCCCTTTTCTTTATCTCATCCTCGCACCATTTCCTGAAATCCTCCTGCTCCTTATCTCGTCTCTGCCTTGATCTGTCTGTCTCCTCCCTCAGTTGACTTGCTTCCCATAGCGCTCTGTCCCTCAGAGCTCCTGATTCCCTGATCTTATTTTCGGCCTGCTCCTGTAACTTCAGTAGTTCCTCTTTCGCCCTCTCAAGCTTGTGGCTCACTACCTCCCTATCCATTTGTGTGCTTTGATCTACGCTCTCTTCCACATACTCTACATCCAACCGTCCTGCTTTAATCTGCAAAACAGGTATCTGTATCGGATAAGGTGGCGGCTCGCACGATATCTCTGGATACAGTCATGCGCTTGGTTTTGCTGATGGGGTCCCAGTGGCTGCCACTTTGGATTGAGGAGGTGAAACTTTCTCCTCCATTTTATCACTCTTAATCTTGCCACTCTGGGACTGCAGCACCATGCCAGTAATAGCCATTTGATGTACCACTGTCTTGATTTCTTCTAATTCTTCTCCTTTTTGTTTCCACCTCCTCTTTATCAACCCATCCTTATCTGGATGTCCCTCATGCTTTTTAATCTCCTCTCTACAAGTGAACTCATATTGACTCAATGCTGATGTTACATTTCCTTTTTCCTCATCGCTAGGTATCACTCCCTTGGTTTGCAAATCTCTCCAAACTTTATCAAATCTGTTCCCCCATTCAACCTTCTGTTTCCCCGGAATGCCACTATCTGTTTCCTGATTGTCTCTCCCTGTTCGCCTACCTTAAGGGTATCGAACAGCGACATCTCTGACTCCTGTTTTACTTCCCCTACCATTATGAGAATATTACTTGCGTGTTCTAAATTACTGGCCTACAGTAAAACTCCACGACTTACTCTTTTTTTCCCCTGTGATTTGTTTTCTCGTTGAACTGAATCCGCTAGTCAGCACGTCCAAGCTTCTACACTCCGTTACTGGACTGAGTGCAGGACGCCTATGGCCTGACGGCGGTTTTCAATATCAGTCGAGTTCAAATTACACAGTTCCTTTGATTACAGACCCTGCGAAACTAGGCCGCTTCCATATCGGTGAGAATTCACACTGCATGAAAAGTGGGATTTTCGTCCCCGTAAACACCCGGAAATCTCACTCATTTTCGGCAGTTTCCGACAATTTACAGGCTGCGAACGCGGCGTTTACGGGTGCCACAAATTGTCGAATACGGACCCTTGACGTATATGGAGACCTCCCGGGAGGTGCTAATGGCTCTAATTAGCATATGAATAGCAGCGGAGCCGCGTCTGGCTTGAAATTCCTCACTCGAGGATTGGATGAAACCACTACTTTGAAGCAAGAAAAATCACTCGTGATTGGTTGGCAGATCTGTCACTATTGGCCACTCTGGGTCATTATAAATGTAAACCCCTCCCCTACATTAATAAGTATAAAAATAATTTTAAAAATAATACTTATAATATAATAATTATAATAAATGTATAATTATTATTAAAAATTACAATAAACTTATTATTATGCTGTATATTCATGTCATTGTTATCCTATGGGCTACACTATTATTACCATCAAGGACATGAATGAATTTATTGAGTAAAGGAACATTTGCGAGGAACATGTTTATTCAAATAAAGAGCTTTATTTATATCACACAACTATGTACAAGTACAAGTAGGAGATTTCAACAACAAATCAAAATCCTACAGCGCCATCAACTGTCTATTATTCGCCGCCTCAGAGCTGTAGGCATCTGACGGCGATCTGTCTGCATGTGCTCCATCTTGCAGACATCTGTGGAGCTGCCCTGTAGTTCGGGTTCGCCTCCAATCTGACTGCAGCGTGGCACAGAGTTCAGTCAGCTCCTGCTGCGGAACGACGGAGGTCGCACAATCCACCCAGTCTTCCTCATCATCGTCCTCTGCCAGGACACTCCGTCTCGCTTCCAGCAGCTGTAAAAACAATCAGTAAAGACAATAAGTACTGCGCAGTGTACTGCATATTGACACATCTATTAATACACCTGAAAAATAGTCACACTGACCAACAACGAGTCTGAAGTAGTATAAAAGTATAAAAGAAACAGTAAAAGTCACTTACACACAATGGCGTCATTATCCGCATCAAGTGAATCCGGACTTGCAGACAGAACTCTCAGTAAATAAGAGGTCACAGCCTCCTTATGAGGCGAGGTCAGTCTGTGAAAAACAAAATGTACGGTTAAGTTCGGTCAATGAAAGCATATTCTTTAAACTTGCCCTTTGGTTCGTAGTGCATACACTTTGTCTCCGAGTTGTGGAGACGGCGTACTGCTTCCTGTACTACAAGACCAAAAAAATACACTTTAATAACAAAACTTAGACTGTTTCTGCTTCTTCATTTGTTCTTTTTCTTTTAGCTTAGCTAGCAGTCACTGAATATATTCTTACTGCTGTTTGGGGATTGTGCACCGTCTTCTCTTGTTAGTTAGTCTCCTCCACACGAGTTTACTGCGGTGAACTGCTGAGTCATGTCGGCAGCAAACACAGCAAGCTGGCAGACAGTCCACTGATAGCGTTCAGCTGTGTCTTCGTCCATGCTGAGGAGTTTCCGGGTGTTGAAGGAGAGACGCCATCCAGACATTGTAGTTCACGAAACAGCAAAGCAGCGAAAAACACGTGAAACGGAGGAGACTTTCTGAATATACAGGAGTAAAAACAGGACTGTTGATATGCTCGTCTTGCGAGGTCTTCCATTTGAATCATGCCGAGCTCGCACGTGATTGGACGAGGGCTAGACGGCTCGTCGGGCTCCTCCAATCACATGATCATTGTTTACGGAAGAGGTCACTGCAGTCATGCCACTACGCACAGTGGTTGAGCTCTGGGAGACTGTGATGTTGTTTGCATGGAGTGCACATTTGACCTTTGTGGCAAAGCCTGGTTAAAACTAATTGTTGAAATAAATTGTTTTGTGTATCTTTTTTATTTAACATTGACCATTGCTAATGACCATACACAGTAATTAATCTAGCATACTTTCATGAAATAAATCAATTCAAGCTAAAATTTAAGAGTCTATAATTAGGCTATACTAAGCCTCATCTATTTATACCAGAGATGAATGAAGTTAATACCTTTTAGAGAAATGTCACCTCTTTGTGGGGAGTGAAACTCCCCCTGCTCCCCTGGTTTGCATTTCTATAGCTCACAGCATGTTCATTCACATGTTAAAGCCTCCCCTAGAATTAGGGGAAGGGGGGACAACTGCCAAGCAAGGCCCACGACAATTTACGACAGTTTCCGGCAGTTTTCTGTGTTGCCTGTAAATTGCCGCGCGCAGCCGTAAACCTGAAATTCCACGGCAATCTACAGTGACGCATACTGACGGAAATCCCTTTTTTTCATGCAATGTCAGATCTCTCTACTCGATCTTACTGCACTGTTACATAGCATTTAAAATGTCTTAGTTTACGCCAAACCTCCCCACATTCACTTTTTTAAGAAAAGCTTTCTCTATTTCAGGCAGGACTCTAACCCCCTGTTTTTATTTAGGTGGGACTCTAACCCCCTATTAGGTGTGACTCTAACCCCCTGTTTTATTCCCAGGGGACTCTAACCCCTAGTCGGGAACTCTAACCCCTTATCAGGCGGGACTCTAACCCCCTGTTTTATTCCCAGGGGACTCTAACCCTTGGTCGGGGACTCTAACCCCCTTTTTTTTTTTTTATTCCCAGGGACTCTAACCAATCCCCAATTATCTCATAATCTACTAAAAAAGGGTGCCTTGCCAACTCAGTGAGAAACAGTTTTGAATTATAGGCCAAATAGCAGTACTTTGTATAAAACAGGCGTCTGCTTACCTTTTTTAATGAGCCAGCTCGTTTGTCACTGCGTTTTCAGTTGCCTTGTACTCTCATCCAGTCCGACGATCGACCACTATTCTCCTTCCTCATCACGTCGGGGTCACCAAATTGTTGGAGTGTGTCTTTTCTTCTTCCTTTAAACAATCACAAATAACATTAAGACACCTCCGCATGTTCGTTTGATGAAGAATAACAGGAGAGTAGATGGTCTCAGTTAACTTCTGTTTATTTAAAACAAAAAGATTACGAGATACAGAGCTCTGTGTCCAACTTCACGTCCCTGTCCGCAACAAGTGTCGTCAGTTCATGAAGTCTGACTCCTAACTTTCCCTCAACACTTTTATAAGGTGTTACAGTTATGAAATGTGCACGCAAGAGGATTGGCTGTTTCTCCGCTGCAGTTCCTCTTCCTCCCTCTGACTCCACCACGCCTTACTGCTTTCACGTCAACTGCTCCTGCAAAACAAGGTCAAACAAGAACAGGCATGCTGCCAAGCATGGCTCAGCACATCAGTTGTCAGTGACATACAAGAAACTCGCTATCCTAGGACATTCTGTACTTATAAGGTATCAGTTACTGTCTTGGTGTTCTTTCTTATCTCTGGTTGACAGCGCCTGCAGCTCTGTCTTCTTCTCACACTACACACACAGTAATTTCCCACTACAACTAAGTTTCACATCCTCTGCATATCACTCGTTTAGAGAATGGGTACAGTGATCAATATATAACCTTTTTACAATAATCCAACACTAGGTTGAATGCATCATCTATGATCTGTGCTCTGTTGATAATTGATAAGGCCTGAAAGAAACAACATGCACAGTTACGTACATCTTCAAACTCACAAAAATATATCACATGGTGAAGAAAAAAGAAAAGTCTCTCACAGCCTTGGTGTCTGGAGTTTCAGAAACAACATTTAATGTTGGGATCCTCAAATTAAAATTTAAGACCAACTGAAAATGCAATATAAGGAATGGAATTTGCCAATACCAGCACACTCTGATTAAATACAACTAATATAAACACTTAAACCCCACATATGCAGTGCAGGAAATAGGGCAACAAATTAATACTTCAAGTAAATAAAATCCAAATGTGTTTTAAAAAGTTTCATTTATTTTTATACTGTAGATCCATTCTCCAGTGTAGAAAAATCCATCAAAAATATTTTTATACTTGTCTGGTGTATTAGGATGTACACAATAACCTCATCCAGTGTCAGCTTTGTGATTGGCCAAGTTGGAATGAGAAATAAACTGAAGGGGGATTTATAATGCTCATTTACAGGTTTATACTTGTATTCTGGGTTTCTACTAGAACATGTTTACATGCTTTAATGTTCAAACAACACTTTCCCACCTAGGCAGGTCCTGGGCAGGCCAAGAATAACTGTTTATCTAACATGGGGCAGATTTGATGATTGACAGAGCAGTGTCACCAGTCTCTGCTGTATGGAGATCATAGCTCACCCTAAAGTACCCAGATACATTGATGTTGGCCAGCACCCAGTCCTGTCCTGAAACTCTCATCAGATTGTGAGTGTCTGGTCAAAAATATTAAAGATATGCAGAATATTCAGTTAATGCCATGACCAGCTATGGTTGACTCCACTCATCTGGTGGAAAGTCTTTCCTTCTCCAGTATGCGGTTCTAATCTAGAGGAGAAGTGGGTGTTACTACTGTATGACCATACCTGTCCTTTGAAGGAGCCAGTACTGTTGCTGCTTTGCACCTGTCTTCATCCATTTAATTGGGACAAACCATGTGTAACTGGACAGAAACACGGATAAAGACAACGAGTGAAAATGTGGGAAATTCTGCTTTTCCACTATGGTAGCTGCATGGCTTTAAGGATAGCAGTATAAGGCTCTTGGTTAGCCTTGCTTTTGAACTATTGGATGGACTGCCATGAAATTTAGTTCAGATATGTATGGTCCCCAGAGGATTAATTCTATTGACTCTGGTAATCCACTGACTTTTGTCTAGTGCCACCACAAAGTTCACATTTGTGGATATAAGTGAAATTTCAACAATCATTGGATGGCCATAACATTTGGTATATTTTGATATCCCTCTCATGTTGGATTGTGCTAACTTAAGTGTTCCTCTTACTTTCATCAAAATTAAACATTTTCAATACATTTCCAATACTTTACTTGAATACTGTTTATGGCCCAATATCTACTGATCTTGGCCACAGCAATAGATTGCTTAACTTCTGTGTTGGACTCCAGCCTGCTTCTCCAAAGTTAGTTACTCATACAGCATAAGATCCTAACTTGGCTAACATGCTGTCAAACTGGTTTTATTTCACTTCCAGATTGTCCAGATTGTCACTTTCTGTTCTGTTTCTCTGTGCTGTCCATATATAATTTAGAAACATAAATATGGGCAAATTGTGTCTTAGTCATTGTAGATAGCCATCCCACTTTTGATGTTTTATACTGTTGCTATGTCAACACCGCGACCTGTGATGTTCCTGAGATGCCTGGGGCGGCTATACCGTATGCTATGATACTGTATGGACCAAAGAATGAGTCTTTTTGTTCAGAAGAGATAAATATCCAAGCTGATTCAAAATACTATTTAAATGTGAGGGTAAAAATGTCAAAACCTATTTTGGCTTTTATTTCATATAATGACACAATATGTAAAAAATATTTGGGTGAGCACAGAATATCACTCTTCTGTGTTGTGACATTTATCCAAAATCTTGAAATTCCCTTAACACCTTTCAAATGTTGACAGTATGCACAATGTTAAAAATAGTTTCCAAAAAACAACCAGATTTTGGTATCAAATAGTCTTTATTCATAAAAATAATCAAATAATCTTTACATTTTAAAAAAGCCTCATCTCTCAGAACATTTATAATAATATATTTGGTTCCAGCTGGAGTAAACGTCAGGAAAACAATCTACATTTGAAAATTGTGGGGAGTGTTAAACTGGAGAAGAAATTTCACTGGTGAACCAGTTGAGCACCTGTTCCTTGTTCATGGCCACCCAGTTCATGTTGGCCTTGGTTCTCTCCAGTGCCTGATAAAGAGACGTAGCGGCTGAGCCCAGCTGTTCTGCGTTGTCTTCTTTGAACTGCAGCAACTGGAGAAGAACAAGGGGAGGGCGTTACTGGAATATAAGAATATGTTCTCCACATTCAAATCTACATAACAATTCATGGAGTTTATGCTTGTACTGTACCTGATGCACAGCACCTTGCAAGCATTAGTCTTGTTACTAATATTAAGTAACTTCTTTAATATGAAATGACACACTAGGTCATTAGGTCCAACAGGAAACATCAACAAATATTACAGAAAGTGTACCTGCTGGTATTCAAACTCAGTGGAGAATCGTTTGGTCACTCCATTTATTAGCCCTCCAAAGGAAAATGATCCACCACCATACCTGAAGAAAAGGCGAAAAAAAAAAACAGGCTTTGATCATTTTGTAAACATGTACATGCTGCATAACCAAAACTGTTTAGTTTTGATATCAATTATTATTATGACCTCTACCAGCTGAGTTTACTGTAACATTATAAACATAAGTGCATCTGGGAAAACTCACTCATTGTATATGTAGTCCCATTTGGCTCTGACAAAGTCCCATGCCAGAGGTTGACCGATGGGGTTACTAGCAATAGAAATGATGGTGGATGTGGCATCTTGCTTACGGATCATCTTGGGGTTCAGACAATACTCAAGATACCTGAAACACACAAACAGAGTGAGGACAAAAGCCTACGGTGTCAACTGTACTATTTCCTGCAGTATTTAACGCAGGACCATCGAAACCCTGCAGTAACTACTCTCTGTCTGCAGGTGAATTGAAATGATTAAAAATTTGATTCTAACTAAATACAGAGAGTCTTTGTTTATTTATTGTGCACTCAGAACACGCTACAGAGTGCAAAATGACCTGAAGAAGAGCAATGGGGGAATTAACATTATCCAGCATGATGTTAGCACTACTGACCTGTTCAGCAGCCAGGGTTGTTTGGTGCAGGCCAGAGCAGACATGAGTTTATCAGCCTCCGAAGCAATGGTGGCATTCTTGTACATGGACCAAGCAAAGTCCCACTCCTCCACTCCTCCTGCTGCAATCGCACTGCAGTACACTGTGTACTTCAAGTTGGCACTTATGCTAAATAAATTAATGAAGATGACAGATAGTCAAAGGCAATGACACCAGTGGCTAGGGAAGAAATCAGGGAGGTCAAGTGGAAAGAAATGACAATTTGAGAAGTAAAATGTGAACAACTACTGCATTTAACATGTTTGGGGAAAATTTCACAGTGACAACTTTTCTACAGAACCCACCCCCCACCTCCCAACATTTCCAAGTTGGGAGGTGGTACATATTGTTGGTGCCACTGTTGCAAAGACAATCAAATCGCTTTTTGATTTTCCTCAGAACTTGAAACTACCAACAACACACTGCATTCTCTTTTTTATTGTTACTTCAATTGTTCTACTGTCTGTCATTTCCACTGCTTGGAATAATATTGATATTGTTAAATGGGGATAGCTAGCAATGGCTACCGGGGAAAACCGTAGTGCTGTCCTCTTCCTGTTTTGGTTACACAATACACAATAAATCAATCATTTTCCCAAGTGATCATGGCAGACAGAATTGCATAGTCAAGACAAGGCTTATAGGAAACCAATCTAAACACAGATAATGTTGGTATTCTATAGTGATTACACTGTACTATCAACATTCACTTCATAATGATAAGTTATATCAAAAAAACTTGTCTATTTCCACTCTAAGAGAGTATGAAAAAAGACAGAATGAAAGCAAAGTGTGGGATGTGAACATACTTGTTGATAGCTGGATCTTTCATCCACTCTCTGAACCAGCCAGTGGTCAGCTCCTCACAACCTTCCACTCCAGTTTTACAGGCCATGGAGATAGCATTCACCTGGTTGTACCTGGAAGTGAGATAATACAACGTCAAAAAAATGTTCTAGAAGGGTCAAACCTCAGGACCTCAGAAGTCTGCAAGTCAATAGCAAGAGAGTGGGGTTCCCATGTGTGAGATGGCACACTTCCTTTCTTGTAATATTTTTTATTTTTATTTTTAGTATTTTTTTCAGTTTATTTTTACCAGTGGCGTGCATTATGTGTCACATAATTTGATTTTTAAGGTAAAAAAAAAAAAAAGCTTAATATTCTTTCTTGATGTGCGTTAAGCATGAAAGATGTACTCTGCTAAATAATGTAAAAAATACAACCTTGTTGACGTCATTGTTTGATTGTAGCAAATTATGTGTGCCTAAACTTGTACTGCCTTCTAAACACATAACTGCTTAGGATGAAAATGCAATGGTACAGTTACTACACTGACAAACAAAGTCACCATGCAGTACAACAAGCTAAATTTTAACAGCACAGTAACTGACTGATGTTTAATGTTAGTCACAAACATCTTTATAAAAGCCTGAAGGTAAAGGTATATCCTCCCAGTAATACCTTTAATGTTAGTCCATTGAATGTGCTTGGTTATCAGCCTCATATATATTGGTTAGAAGGGGGCTGCTGTACCTGTTAGTGGGATCAGAAGGCATTTACCAGCTTATTAAATGGCTGTTATTAGTTGTCAATGGAAACATAAGCACTAATGCTTCAATTGTTAGGTGGTGACCTCTAGTGGCTGTAGTAATTATGATGGGAGCAAAGGCAGAAATTAGAGGAAGAAGTTAACATAGCATACTTAACTTACGTCAAGTTATGTTGCAACAAAAGTACTAATGAACCTAACCTAACCTAATGAAAGTGAAATTGACACCTAACAGCTATTTATTGGGATGAGGTACAGCTGGCTCCTCCTGAATTATATTGTTTAAAGCTGAGAACAGCTATTTAATGGGGTAATAACACTCAAAATGGGTGTCTCGATGGGCACCCTTCTCTCTTCCCATTGACTTTCAGATCTTGGCTGCCCAGACTTGAGGAGTGCAGTAGGACCCTCTCTGAATGGTGATGTTAAAAAATGAGTCCATTAAGACTCTAGAAGTATTGACTCATACATCAAACAATGCAACTGCACAGATTTTTTTCTGGAGTAAGAATATAGGTGAAAAAGTAAATATAGACTCAGGAGGTAGACTATATGTCTATCATGATGAATGGAAATTAGAGTAAACACCTTAAGGAGATACAGCGTGGAGAAGGTTACTTTAGATACAGCTTGGGAAGAGTTTTATAAGAGAGGATGGGTAGACTCATTGGACATTGTATTGTTTTCTGGTTGGGATAATCAAAGTTTCATCTCATCTACGTTGCATTAATCCACAGGGATCTGGCTTACTATAGCAATGTAAATTGTCAATTTGTCAGAGTTTGCCTTCAGGAAACCCCCAGATGAAGGTATCATCCTGTAAATGCTGTTCTCCGGGGTCTACAAGGACAAACACCAGTCTAGTCATGATATCGTGGCAATTACTAATAACAACCAAACACACAAACTGGTGTCTGATCTTTAGGCAATCATTGTAACATTGTGACAGGGGGATCGTGTATCAACCAATGGTTACTACAGACACTATTCAAAAGAGTAAAACAAACATGGTTTAAAACAGGCATGTTAACATCCTTACTGGTCAGTGTGCTTCTCTGGGATCTTTGTCCAGTTGAGAGTGAGCTCTTTGAAGTAGTGACCTGTGGGGTGAGGGGTGACCTGTTTCTTTAAGTAAGCCTGAGGGAAGAAGATATACACATTTTGTTAAATTAAATTACTGTGAAAAATATAGAAGTGTTACCTTAAGACTTGCATTCAATTTCTGTTGGGTATGTCCAGTTATATTTTTCCCCAATCAATTTGTCAGAAGAAAAAGTGGGTATTGTACATTAAATATTACATTTGCATGTTTCATAGGTATCATATCAACGTTTTTCAGAGTGATGTAGTATGAGCTGACTTTGTCATCTGGAGATGGAGGGGTTGGTGGATGGCGCGACACCTAGGTGAGAAACCTGCTAAGCTGCAGACCACTGTTTGAGACCAACAAACAATAGCACCAGTTGTAAATGAGCGAGTCATTTTGTGCTTCCAGCGGCTTTTTCGGCACTAAATGCGTGTTGTGTAGTAACCTGTCGCTGTTTTTCCAGCAACTTTGTTGGCACCAAATGTAGGTATTTTGTAGTGACCAGTTGCTGTGCTGTCAGCGGCTTTTTAGGCACAGAAAGCGGGTGTTAACCAAAACATCACTGCTTTTCCTGCTGGAATCGTTCCCCCAAAATCTGGTATTTTGAGCCATAACACAATCTTTCCATAACCACAACCAAGTGGTTTCTGTGCCTGAACCTAACTATACATCAACCTAGTGCTGTTGAAATGTAAATTTGCAACGCATTAGCTAAATAACAACATGCCACTGTAACATATCTGTGGTTTACAGAAACTTACAATGCCAAAAATGTTTTCATTCAGGTTGAGTTTTTCCCATGATTAACCAATGTGCATTCCTTCATACACACCTCTTGGGGGTCAGCACTGGGAGTAATTTATCGAAGGAACATGAGAAATTATGACCATTTATCACAAACCTGCATGGGTCCATACACTTCACTGCGGTCGAACATCAGGAAGAAGTAGTTCAAGTTGCGACGGGCTGTCTCCCAGGGCATGTATTCAACTTCTTCATTGAGGAACTTGGTAGTTGTCAGAGCCAGAGTTGTGTTCACCATCTCTGCCCTGAATATGGCACACACAACTGCTCAGCACTCTCTTTCAATATTTGACAACAATGCTTTGTAAAAAACAAAAAAACTTACCTTGCAAGGTTGAAAGCATCATCAATAATTTGAACTCTGTTGAGTACTGGAATATCCTGAAAAGTGAACAGGGAATTGAGGTTGGGGGCTTGGATAATCATTTTAAAGCACTGCTGAAGTAATGCAGCATTCTTTCCAGTGGGAGGTGTTGTACCTCATGTTCAGAGCTCAGCTTGGCGAGGAGACGCTCCCAGTTTTCAGAGTCATAGTTGACTCTGTAGAAGCCCCTCATATTTATGTTGGCCACCAGCCATTCATTAGCACCAAGAGTCATGTCTGTGTTAGTTGCTGTTTGGATGGAGATGAAAAGAAGCATCTTTTTTTACTGTGTTCATCACCCTTGCAATGCTCTGAACGTACACCTGAAATAAATCTTACCTTCTTTGTTAAGAAGCCAGTACATCTCTTCAGCTCCACCAGACTTGATCCAAGTAATGGGGACAAACCACTCATACCTGGAGCCACATTCATCCAGCCATACATATGCACATAAACACAGAGTATATGGAGAGAGCAGGTGAGTTTCTTATGACAGAGCACATACAGTATATTCAGCACGTTCACATGAAACATGAACACTGTTTCCTACTTGTATGGTGACTGTATGTCCACTTCAGAGTCTGGGTCCAACAGGAAGTGTTTCTGGGTAACTTTTCCAGTCTGGGTGTCGATGGTGACCACTGGGAAACCCATCTGTAGGATCCAGCGGTTCATGATATCCTCCACAGAGTGGGGCAGATCTATACCGGCTTCATCTACAGCCTGATGAGAGGAAAAGGTAAATATTACTTTAATAGTATTATGAATTCTTTTACTTTTTACATATTTCAATAATTCAAGGTGTCATGACCTTTTCAGTGAACACAGGAGCTGCTTTACTATTGTCTCGATTGGTGGTTTGATTGTGTGATTTTGGTGTTTTCAAAGGTTAGTTTCAATTCACCAAAGTCGCACAAAAACACCAAAAAAAATCAGAGTGAGACAGCAGTACACCAGCAGCTCCCGTGTTCAGCGAGATAAAATGACTGTTTCTATGAATGGAGTCTGGCTTTGAAAAGAGTATAGATAGGTTTCACTCTTTATTCAGCTTCACACTGGAAAGAACTGCCTGTTTGGAAAGTACTGAGCATACAACTAGATTAATGAGACTTAGATTGCAAGAGTTGTGTAAGAGTTTATAAAAGGATGCTTGACGTTAATGTTTGTTGCTGGATGTCTAAAAAGGCAGCTGTTTGCTGCCTTTTAACAACACGTTAGCCAGCGAGGTGGTAATACATCAGTTTTGTGTTTACAGCTTGTTGGGCTGCTCTAAAGTTTAAAAAAAAACAACTGATTATTACTGCTTTAAGGAACATTGTCAAAGATTAAAGGGGATTTGGCAACATCTAGCAGTCATTCATTTTCCATAACCGCTCATCCTGTTGGGGGTTGTGGGGGCGCTGGAGCCTATCCTACCTGACATTGGGCGAGAGGCAGGGTACACCCTGCACAGGTCGGCAGACTAGACGCAGGGCTAACACATAGCGATAGACAACATTCACACTCACATTCACACCTGCAGGCAATATAGAGTCACCAATTAACCTAACCTAACGGTGAGAATTGTAAATTGCAACCAGCTAAAAACAATCCTACAAAGAATTATTTCAGTGTTCGTTATTCAGGAGGTTTTTACTGGGAGCGGAATTATCCCCAGAGGTCTCTTCCTCCCCAAAACAAAAGGACAAGGTGATTAAAACCAGTAAAATCATGTATCTAACATTATAAATCAGTGTTTCTCTAATGCTATTTGGCCTGTCAGAGATGGGCAGCTAGTCTAGCACCTGCCGATGTGTGCTCATCTTTTTTCTATCATAACTTAAGATCCAGTTCAGGAGGTTTTCACCGGGAGCCAAATTATCTACAGAGGTCTCCTCCTCTCCAAAACAAATGGACCTGCTGATTTAAACTGGTAAAAGCACTGAATAAAGTAGCTAATGTTGTAAAAATTCAATGTTTTTCCGACGCTCTCGGAACAACTGCGCACTAT
Source organism: Cephalopholis sonnerati (assembly GCA_019142605.1). NCBI lineage: Eukaryota > Metazoa > Chordata > Actinopteri > Perciformes > Serranidae > Cephalopholis > Cephalopholis sonnerati. The sequence continues at coordinate 13,261,482 of JAGQAX010000001.1, forward strand.
GGGGGCAAAATGCAAATAGTGCAATCTAGAGCTAGTGTTTGGTTTGTCCGTTCTCAGATACAGTAGAAACATTGTAGTGCAACATAGCCATCTTTATGTATGAGGACCCTCTCCCTATGAAGATATTAACAGCTCATTCTAAGGTAACAAAAACACAACGATTCTTAATTTCAGGTAAATATACACTGAAGAAAATATACTTGTGATATTCCTCTTCTGCTAGTATATCCCCTTTAATTCTACACACTGGACCTTTAATATCAATGTATAGGTACCTCACAAAGATTAAACATGAGTTTGGAAAGCATTTTCGTTACAAGTAGCTGTTTTGTGGAACGTAAGCAGTCGTGATGATGGTGCTATCTTACCTTCTGCAGGTGCTTCCAGAGGTCTGTGTAGACTGCATTCTTATACTTGAACTCCTCTAAGTATGTCTGCAGACAGATAACACAACGACCTTCTGGTTATGCTCGAGTTGTGCTTTTTGTGGTGACCAAAAGAATCAGCTGATGTTAATAAAAATGTGATTCAAGAACATCAACAAAATACAAAACATATTTTAATCGGCTGTACTCACACTAAGTCCTTTGGAAAAGACGGCCTCAGTGATAAACTCTGAGAGCATCCTGAGGACTGCAGCTCCCTGTAATGAAACACAGAAGAATATTAGCAGTGTTAGTGGCTGATATATAGGATGGGACAGAATTATACTATTCTGTTAATGAGGATCAGTGATTCATTAGTACTCTAGTTCTAACCTCAATTATACCGCACCTTGCTGTATGTGATGGAGTCAAACAGTTGACTGATGTCCGCTGGTGTCATGATGTCCTCCTCTTTGGAGGAGAGGGGGTGGGAGGAGGCCAAGGCATCCACACCCATCACACCAATGATCTCATTCAGAACTATCAAATCTGTCTGGAAATTACACAGAGAAACATTTGTTCTATTTTGTATTATGGCATTAGTAGACACAATTTCCAATCAACATATGAAAGTAATTTAGTAATAAATGGCTTACACTGGGGCAATTTATAAATAGATCCATTCAGTATGTTCAGTATATCTAGCAGGTCTCAACTTGGATGTGTTTCCGGAAGAGAACAGAACTCACCATGTTCCATGTTGGTTCAGCATAGTTGGCTCCAAGATAAGAGACGTACGTGGCAAAGCCCTCATTGAGCCACAGGTCATTCCACCACCTAGTGGTCACCAAGTTCCCAAACCACTGAGAGGGCAGAGCGTCATTTTAATGCCATGTTTTTCAAACACATTTCAAAGCTAGACACAGTTAGTATCAACGATATGACTGGCAGTACACCACTGAATGTCCTCATACCATATGAGCCAGCTCATGCGAGATGACTGTTGCCACCCACTCCTTGTCTCCATTGGATGACACGCCAGGATTATAAAGGAGGGCAGTTTCTCTGTAGGTGATCAGGCCCCAGTTCTCCATGGCTCCAGCACTGAAGTCAGGAAGTGCGATCTGGTCTAAAAACAGTTACAGTATTTAATACAAAGTTATGGTTACAAACTCTCTCCACCTCCCTATACTCGTATTTTGAGTGTAATTTATTTGCCAAAAAAGAGATACACAACAAACAAAGTTTAATTAAGCTTTGATTAAGACTGATAGCAATGTTTTTTTATTTTTGTTATTATTATTATTATTATTATTATTATTGTTATGAACTCTTTTGACCATGATACTTGCATAGCGAAAATCTGATATTGTGCCAGCCCTAGTAGTACTAATACAGAAGTGTGTGTGTGGTTCCTACCTGACTTGCTCAGAGGGTAAGAAGAGTTGTAGTACTTTTCAAAGAATGCCAGTATGGGCCCAGTCTTCTCGAGGGCATAGTTTCCCTGGCCCTCCTCTATAGCCTTCCTTCGAGCCCAGATCCTGATCTAAACACAAACAGTCCCTTATTAATTTGACAGAAAAAAAAATGGTAGACCAGAGCTGAGCCTTAACTCCAGCAGAGGGCAGCACAGAACCACTGCGACCACCAGGTAGGCAAAAGACAGACAAGCCAACATCTTGTGTTTGTATTGGTAGTCATTGTTGTGGCAGTAATTAATAAAGCTGCTTACCCTAACCCAATCAATAATACAAACAAGGACTGTTAAATCTGAAATAGATGCATGATACACAATTAAAATTAAACCACTGTATGACCCAGTCATTACTTTCAAAGCACCAGTTTAGTGGACTAATCCATGGTATCAAGGATCCAAGTCCACAGCTGGCCTATTCCAAACACCTTGGATGCCACAAAAATTCCTCATTTTAAGTTTCATGGGTTACTTTCTTAAATGAATGCAGCAAGTCTTCTTATTTTCCCTTTCAAACTGGGCATCAGATAAGTCGGGCACAGGTTAATTAAAGACCTATAAATGTGAATAGTGTAGATATTGTGCACCCATATCCATTTGCAGGGTTTCAACTGTAAGATGTTATAAATAATTACCAAAACTTCTGCATCAGGACTAGATGTATTGAATGCAAAATTGGACACAACAAAAGCCAGCAAGTAGGTTGACATGATCTCTGTTGGTTCAAAGCTTGTCTGAATGTGTCCCTCCTCAGTGGCGTTAACAGGCTCTGTGTGGGGAAAAAGACAGCAACAGACTGATTACAAATGAAAAAATGAGGACAAATAGGCTCATTGTATGACTATAGTAGCAGTTTGCTGTTGTTGTAAATTAAATTAGGACATATAAAAATGTAGTTGAGGACAGGTATGTTTCACTAGAAGTTTTGGGTCACTAAGAAATGTTGCACAGAGACAGTTCACATGAGAAATGTTGCACTGAGCACTGACACACTGAAACTTGCCATAGTTCATGCCATTGGACAGAGCCACAGTGTCATTGGGGTGAATGAGAGTCATGTGGAAGACAGCTTTCATAGCGGGCTCATCAAAGCAGGGGAAGGCTTTCCTGGCATCCGTTGGCTGCATTTGAGTAGTGGCCACAACTCTGACAATAGCAGATGTGAAAACTCATAATTAACACCCACATCAAATTAAAGGAACCCTCTATCCTTTGATACTCTCTCAAGGTAATATAATCTATTTCAGCAACTCTTGGAAATGGGGTTTGAACTTAAATTTATAGAAACAATGGCAAAAATTACAGCCAAAAACTTCCTCAGAATTCTGCATATCTTGTGGTTGTATTTAATTATTTCTATTGAGGCTGACTAGTTACTGTTATTTGCTGGTGGGGGTTTTTTTTTAAATAACTGAAATATTTCTATGCTGTCAATGAGCAGTGTAGCAGCTAATTACAGGGGCGCTGCAAGGCAGGGAATCCTGAGGGTTCCAGGGGACCCAGAGCTGGACAGACGTGCTGGAACGGGGATTACAGATAAAACACAATGAAAGATTAGTGAAATAAATGTGTACTCAAAGGTTCATGAAATATCACCACTAGCAGTGGCTGTAGCTAATGTGCACTGCTGTCTATCACAGTGTCTTTTTTTGTACAACCACTAGGTGTTAGCAAAGTGACACTTTCAAATCCTGCACATCATGGTTGTACATTTAACACTCTAAAACTATGGATTTGGACTTGGAATTTTGTTTGAGTTTTATTATTCTCCTAAACAATAATCTTCTACGTTGCTGAGAATGTAGAGCTATAGGTTCTTTGTCATTAATAGCCCACCATTTTATTATAACATGCAGAGGAGAAGAGATTAAATTTAAATTCAAATAGACTTAACACTGCTTGCTAACACATAGGGATCATTCTTCATTCTTATTTAAAGGAATTGTGTAATATTTTGGGAAATACACATGTAACTTTTTTGCTGAGAGTTAAATGAGGAGATTGATACCATGCTTGACGGTATCAGTCCTCTCATCTAACTCTCAGCAAACAAAGCAAATAAGCACATTTCCTGAAATGCCATATTGTGCCTTTTAAAGGGATAGTTTGGATCTTTTGAAGTGGATGTCGGTCGGCATGCTCCCAGATTGGAGAAGCAGGCTGGAGTCCGACATGGAAGCTAAGCAATGTACTGCTGTGGATGGGGTCAGCAGCAAAATGGATTTTAGCCACCTAAAACAAAGTCCTATCAAAAAAAAAAAAAAAAACTATTATTTTGAGTGTGTAGTTTTTTGTGTGCACTATATTTAAAACATTTTGACTGCTTTACAGCAATTTCCAATGGGGAAATGAAGCCATTACATTGCTCGCTACAAAGCCAGACTCCTTTGAGAAAAACGGTGATTTCATACTGCTGAATACAGGAGCTGCTGGTCTACCGCTGCCTTAATCAGTTATTTTGTTTGTGTTATTTTGTGACACTGGCATTCAAACAGTTAGTTCGAGTTTGCCAAAGACACACAGTAACACAAATTATCTTATGAAGGTGGTGGTAGACCAGCAGCTCTTGTGTTCAGCGACCTAAAATGACTGTTTTTGTTAATGGAGTCTGGTGACTTTGACAAGAGCATAGATGGGGAGCTGAAGCCATTGATGGACTGTCTGACAGGAAGGTAAAGCGGTGAAAATACTTTCAATAAAGCATACATTTAGACAGTTCTAGTTTTTAAGCGGCTAAAATAAGTTTTGCTGCTGCCCCTCATGTGCAGCTTCCATGTCGGCAACTCCTGCCACTTCACCAAACTGGGAAGCACACTGACATCTACTGTATTTAATACTCTGACTGGCAACCCCATTTAAAATAAATCCGAACTATCCCTTTAAGTGAGGATCTGGTTTAAAACCCTGCCTGTAAAACTGTCAAGGTGTTAAAATCCTGCATTCCTCCATATTAATATTTACACATTGTATAAATCTTCACAATGGCATAACTCTCGAAATATTTAAGATAAATTACATTTAAAAAAAGATGAAAAAGACTTTCATACTTCTTCACCCCATCTTCCATGTATTCACTCCTGTAAAATCCTCCCAGGTCATCGGCCAGCTCTCCAACAAACTCGGTGAAAAGCTCATACTTGCTGCCGGCCTGCAGTGGGCTGTTGAGTTGGATCACCAGGTACTGGGTGGGAGTCTCCAGCCAGGTGGCTTTCAGACTGGGCGCAGTGGCTCCGTCTAGGCCCCTCAGCTGGGCTAAGTATCCCTCGAAGCTGGTGAGGTTCAGCTTGTTGGAGTGGATGAGGATGAGATCAGTCTCCTTTACACATCTGAAGATCACAGTGGAGTTTCCAGTGAAGATGTACAGGCCGTCTGCATTGGGCTCCAGCCGGGGCCACAGGGTTACATTGTAGGAGTCAGGAGCAAGGGAGTCTGGAAGTCTGTATTTCTGCCAGGGCTCCTTCGGGTTGGATGGTGTGGTGGGTGAGGGGGTGCTGGTACTGGGGCTGGCGGTGGATGTAGGTGTCACTTCATTCTTTGCCTTTTCCTGAGCGTAAACCACAGACAGGGCTATGATGGTGGCCACAGCACTGATGGCTGCAACCAAACAGGTTAAAGCCACTGCTTTGCTGATGAAGAAGCCCTTCCCCATGTCTCCACCAGAGAAAAAGAAGACAGAAGGAAGAGAGTGATTGCTATTTATGCCCTGCCTTTTTAGATCCAGCCCAAAGTTAATGGCTGATTTCCTGGGTGGGGAAAACAGCTGAAAGTCCAAAACACTGAGTTGTAAAAAGTCCTTGAGATAAGAGAGAGTCCTGCCTATTCTGTGAATTTCATACCTGCACAATAGCTTGGAATATAGGCTGTGTTTAGAGGCTGGCCTGTGTTGTCTCTGTTTATTCAGTACTGTAAATTCTGTGGTAGTGAAAATACAGTACAACTGTGTGTGTGTGTGTGTGTGTGTGTGTGTGTGTGTGTGTGTGTGTGTGTGTGTGTGTGTGTGTGTGTGTGTGTGTGTGCACACGCACGCATGTGTGTGTGTGTATGTATACAATTTGCAAATGTTAACTGTATACAGAACTGGCATATCTGATATTGAAGAAGCCAGAGTTGCATAATGTAATGGGACAAAGATGGATTTATAAAACTGCGTACACTTCTATTTAGTTTGTTGTGCAAAGTCTAAGTTTGCTTTGGTTGACCATAACAGTTGTGGCTTGAAGAAATGGAGACATTCCAACAGTTAAACTGAAAACACATTTTGTGCACAGTCGCCTGTGTCGAAACAACTGGCACAGAAAAGTCTTCCTAACAATGTGACGTCTGGGGTTTGGTCTGCAACCAGAAGCAGAAATACATATGCAAATAATTCTAAAGATTATAAAGTTTATCAGCTCTTGCAAACAGAGGCATCAGCATTCAACTGAGCTGAGTAAAGGATGATGAATCTCACAGTCAGACACTTCTTATTACCAGGAAAGCAGAAATGTGGAATTATGTCTGAAGGCATGAAAGGAAATGACAACTTTGGTGAGTCCAGTAAGTTTTTGAGAATTTTGATAGCAATCTTCAAAAAGACGGGAGTCAAATGAGTCAGATAACAACACTGTATTTAAACAGGCTGCACATCTGCAAGCAGCTGTAAAATGGAAGAAAATGAACATGAAGCCTGAACAGATGCTTTGGGTCACATTTAGGAGCATAACACCCCAGTGAAACACAAGCTGTTAGGTTGCCTTGTGCAGATAACAACACTGTATTTAAACAGGCTGCACATCTGCAAGTGGCAGCTTCAATCCTCTGTCAGGGTCTAGACAGGATGCATTCATGCACCATAACATTGTGTGGTGACCCACGTTTTGGTAAGGCTCAGAGTCCAATATACAATATATACATATATATACAATAACTGTACTTTGTAAAATGGAAGGAAATAAACTTGAAGCCTAAACAGATGCTTTGGGTCACATGTAGGAGCATAAAACCCCAGTGAAAGCCATCCAGCCACACTATGAGATGGATGACTGTAAAACGCACCTGAAACACCTTTTATGTAGAGGTGGAGTACTTTTATGAGCAGCATGCACATTAGGGGTGTAACAATCCATTGATCTAGATCGATATATTGATTCAATGATTCAGTATCATCAATGCAAAGTGAAAACATTGATCCATATCATCATCTTCAGGATATGAGACAGAGACAGATGATGAGGATAACGTTATTTAGTCGGAAATAAATCATCACAGTGGAATTATCTTGGATTTCAGAGAAAATACAGGCCGATGCCTGGCCCCTAACTTCTCACTACAGCAACACTGGCGGCTCTGTCTCAACAATGTTCAGCTGAAAAAAAGTGCATGCAGGCTGAAATCCAGCTGAGCTGTTCTGTCGAGAAATGCAGTGACTTAAACCAACAGTGGGTAAGAAAAATAGTAATGCCATATGTAAATTGTAAAGCTATAAGTAGAGGGAAAAAGTGCACTAGTTGCGAGGCTAATTTGTGCAATGTCAACGTGCTTAAGCTGACAGTGGGTCACAACTATTGATCTGTCTATGAACCTTGAGTTATTACTGAGCCGAATTCAATACTTATGTTGGATTATGTTGTTAATCCATGTTTTATGGCTGCTGGGAGAAGTTTGCCCTTCGGGCTTTAAGCCAGATAACCCTGAAGTTTGAGGAAAAAGATTAGCATTAAGGCTAAAATGAAAAGACTTGTTTCAGAAAGGACTTTCTATCAGAATCCCTGAAGGTTAACTCATCCCATGTGCTTTAATGTGTGTTAGTGGAGTCAGTTTAAAGTAAACTTTACTGTACTTAAGTGGTTACAATTACTTACATTATTTATGCGTTGTTTTTGTCCTTTATGGCCAAAAGCAAAAAAAAAAAGAATGGCAGCTTTCTCTGTCAGCGGTTGTGTTAAATGGGCATACAGTATTGTGTCAAATCGATTGCAGGCTCCTTAATCGCATCGAATCGAAATTGTAATGTAGCAGACTTTGTAATAACGGTAAATACTGTATCATAGTCCAACGCATCAATAAAGTGTCGTATTGTGATGAAACTTGTGATTTACAGCCCTAATACACATACGCAAACATAACATATAGTGGTTGTGTAGAGACGTGTGTGTTATACTCAAGCTGTTCTCATGCACTGCTCATGAACTTTCCTACAAAAAGTATAGTACCAAAATTCGTGAATATCTCAGATAATGATGAGCCAGTGATTCATTTATAACCGACGTATTTTGGAAGGCCATGATCACGTGACTGATGCGCTGACAAGAGTAAAGAAGGAAACAGTCCCAAAGGGGCCAGTTAGAAGGAGGGCTGGGCTAGTTGATGGACTTTCCCCCTGGAGACCGGTATTCGGAACTGTGTGAACTTTGAGAGAATTTTAAGTCATTTTAAGATTCGTCCTCTCCATGTTTCTTTTTCTCAACCTAACCAGAGTAACTCTACTTGCCTAAATCCAACCTCCATAACTTTATATTTATTATGTAACTTTGCATTAAATATGCAATGTCATTCATGGGGCGTATATAATATGAACAGCCGTGTGTGCATTTTCGTAGGATACCATACAAACTGATATATGAGGATACTGTGGTTATACTAATTGGTACCACTTGATAGCATTCAGGTTTAATTTTACACCCTTTTCTGTGCAGGTACATTCATGTGTATCCTCACATAAGCATAATTCCATTCTCTAAGGCTGTTAAACCTACATCAGAACTACATGAAAACACACATTCATTTCAGTGAGGCCCCTGTGTTACATAGAGGGCAAAATAACTCATGGCTGTTTGACAAAAAGTTCATACAGGTTCAACTTTTCTTGAAGAGCAATGCATCATCATCTAACAATGTGCTGCCAGTGACTAATCAAATACATGCAAGTGTCCATTCTTGGTGGAAAGATGTGACTGTGATGGTTTCAGTGTCTAGCTCACTAATTGTTCAAAGAGAGGATAAAATTGTCAACACAGTTTACCTGTCAAATCTGTCTCAGAAAACACAGCATTTGATGTCTATCAGACCTTCAGACTCATGGATCTATTTCTCACACTGGCTTTTCTGGATCATACGTAACCATCTCTCTGTTATGCTTTTCATCTGAATGCATAAAATAATAGCCATATCACTCTAAAGAGCCACATCACATTCAGACAGACACACAGCATTTCATACCAAATAACAGTTTGATGCAATGACAGGCTGGAAATCTTCTTACCTTGTATTTAGTAGTTTTGACTCTGGATTCTGCGGCCTTTTCACCTGTTGATTGTGGAATCAGATTTTAAAGCAGTGTTGTTTGCTACGCCACACTCACTTTTAGCACTTCAGATCTCTGACTTAAAAATGCATCCTGAAGAGTTTGAGTTTGTTGCCAAAGAGGAATACTATTTATACCAGGTCAGGCAAAATCTGTAAAAAAGATCCAAATTGAGTCTTTCCAAATAATGCAGAAGGATATTGCACAATCCTCAACCACAAAATACAGTCATTGCCCTGGTCTTGAACTTGTTATGTCTTGTCTCGAATATGAATCCAATGTGATGTATTTCTTAAGATCAAATCACGGCTTTTTCCAATAATATTGCACAATGTACTGACACCGAGTCTAAACCCTTTTAACTGTCATTTTATGGAGATAGGACAGCATTACTGAGGCCCTTTTTTTATTATTATTAATTTTTGTTTTTAGCAAGCACCATGTTCCATGCTAGCTGATAAAATGCAGCATCAAGAATTTTTGGTTTATTTTTTGGAACAACTGGATCTGCTTCTCTGACTAATGTTTATAAGTGTTCCACTTCTGCATGTAAAGCTCAGTTGCTTCAGGAAGGTTAAAGGTTCAGTGTGTAAGATTTAGGGAAATATATTAGCAGAAATCAAATATGATATAATAAGTATGTTGCCTTTAGTTTCTAATCACCTGAAAATAAGAACTGTTGTGTTTTTGTTATCTAAGAATGAGCCATTTAAATAAAAGCGGGTCCTCATCTATGGAAACAGCCATGTTGCACTGCCATATTTCTACAGTGGCCAAGAACGAAGAAACCAAACACTGGTTCTAGATGGGGCTGTTTGCATTTTTGCAAATTCGCATTGGCCACTGTAATGAGAAGCCCCTCATCAGAAAAATACAGATTTTTTTTTTTTACATGAAACTGCTTTATTCAGTGCTTTTTATCAGTTTAAATCACGTCTGTTCGTTTTGGAGAGGGAGAGATCTTTGCGGATAATTCATGTCTCGATAAAAACCTCCTAAACGTCTGGATCTTAACTTAGCAGAGAAAGCCAGGTGTCCTAGCAGATGCTAGGCTAACGGCTCATCTCCAACATGCCAAACAGCATTGAAAAACATTCAGTCAATCATGATTTGTGATGTGAAGCTGCTTTATTCTCTGTTTTCATTGGTTAAAAACATTGGGTCCATCTGTTTGGAGAGGAAGAGACCTCTGCAGATAATTTGGCCCCCTTGGTAAAATTCTCTTAAACGTCTGGAACAAAAATAAGGTGAGCACACATTCAATTATGAGAGAAAATAGGTGAGCACATGTAACAGGTGCTGGGTGAGTGGCCCCATCAGTGACGGAAAAACTCTGATTTGTTATTTGAAACTGCTTTATGTAGTGTTTTCACTGGTTTTAATCACCTCGTCCATTTGTTTTGGAGAGAAAGAGGAACCTCTGTGGATAATTCAGCTCCAGGAACAACCTCTTGAACAATGAAGACAGTGGGAATTTAAATTGGAAGAAGTTTCATCTGGTTGCAATCTACAGTCCTTTCCACTGGACACCACTAAATGCTATAAATCTTACACACTGGACCTGTAAGTGAAATGGCACTGAGCAGGCTCTGAGAGGTTGGAAGACTAGAGGATGCTTTACAAGTCCAGTCAAGTCTGTTTCATACTCATTGACCGAAAATGTATTCTTCAAGCCTAGATACCCGTGTCAAGTCCCCTAGGTTGTTTTCTCTTCAGAAGACATTACATAACAGTTTTCACAAGCTGTGCAATGTTCCCTGTGACTGGTAGATTGACTTTGTCAGTTTCTTTACCCTTTTCATTGTTTTCAACTTTATACAGGTCATAAAGTCTGTAAACTGTCTTATCAGCTCATGCTGTCATTATGAACTGTCAAAACATCTGTTTCAAACAGACTGTGTCCTCTGTGCTATCTCACTCCTCTGTACTGGGGTGGAGAATTTCCCGCAAGATTCCATTTCCAGTAACTGCTGTAATACTGACGTGATCAGACTGATTTCCAAAGGAGTGAAGTGATACATACAGTACACCCCCACAGAAGTATGGACAGGGAAAACTGATCTGTGTGGAGCCTTTGATTTTATCACTTTCAAAAACAACCCTCAAATTTAAGTGTTATGCACAGACTGAACAGCGGTCAGCCGCCACTGGTTTTGTCGGGGGAAAAAAAGAGAAAACAGAGAAAAAACAGACACAGACATCAGGTCTCTCTGAGCCCTTCTTATTTATTTCACCATTGAGTCTTTGCATAGGATTGGCAAACAGTTAGTACATCCTATAGTACAATGATTTATGATGTTATGAAGTTTTTTGTTTTTGTTTTTTTAAAAAAGGACAAACAACAAGCCTAATAAAAATCAAATCAGATTAATTTATCCTGTAAGATCACTTTTTTTTTTTTTACAAATATTTCTCTCCTACCAATGAATGAAAAGATAACCAGTGTTGAGAATGACTTCATATCAAAGACGCTGCAGGAGATGTTAATTTACCATAGTTGTTAATAACATATAGCACAATCTCTTTTAAATACAGCATGTAGTTAACATCCCATCATGATTAGATTCACTTATTACAGTCACAGGTTTCAGCCACTTATAGGAGTAATGCCTATAAAATATGAAGCTGCTCTGGAGCTCTACAAGTGGCTCAATGCATCACATACATCAGTGTAAGCTGCAACACCTAATGTGAAGTATGAGGAGAAGAAAAAGACATAACATCAATGCCTTTCTGGGATTCAAACTAAATGTTGTGCAAGTAAAACATCCTCTTATCACAATGGTTTTCTCTCTGACAATCACAGACTAGAGGTGAGGGTTCAACTTCTTTATTTACAGCTACATCACTGATATATGGTGATGTAAGTGGTCCACTTATCATCATATGTTGTTCCTTTGTGCTGAAGTGGATGACCAGTGAGGTATTGTGTGTGTCAGCTGTCTTTACCACACCATTTGCTGTTTGTGATGATTATAGCGATTGTCATTCATTATGTATCCCTGACGGTAACAAAAAAAAAAAAAAAAAAAAAGCATTTAATTTTGACTAAGTGTTCTCATGTGGACTCTTCAGTAAACCACCTCAGCACATGGGCTTTGTTCTCTGTCACCCATTTAATGTTTGCTATGGTCTTCTCTATAGCCTGCTCCATGGCCAAGGTGGCGGAGCCAAAACCAACGTGAAGGTTGTCTTCTTTGAATTTCCTCAGCTGGAGGGAGACACAAAAAACAAAGACAAACAACTGAATTGCTACATTTGTCTTTCTTTTCCTCTGAATACCCTCAGGGAAGTGTGTATTTCAGTGTGGTTGTGGCTGTGTGGGCTGCATACCTCCTGCAACTCAAACTCTGTAGAGAATCTCCTTGTGATCCCACTGATGAGATTAGAGAAGGAAAATGATCCACTCCCATACCTAATAAAGAAAAGAAACATGCTGTTTATCTTAAATGTGTAGTGATATAATGATGGTGATCAGCAGAGGAAAACTGTGTATATCCTGCTGTTGACCTCATTGAACATCCTAAAACAAAAAGCCTGTAAATAATGACTAGTGGTGTTGGTGTGAAGGCTAAAAAACAGTTAGACATTTTTAGCACTTAATATAGTTACTCATGCTTTATTGTGAAAGACTTCTGACTATTTTCCAAGCTAACTCAATGACAGGGAAGGCTCAAAGAAATGCTTGCACACTCAGCAAACTGGGTAAGTAAGTAAAGTAAAAATAGCACCATATGTGCAGCTGTAGAAGTTACATTTCTGCCTAGAAATCCTCAGCATTTTTAACTTTTATACTCAGCTGAGACCTGCTGTGGATTCTGTGTATTGTACATTCTTCCAACCTTAATTCATTCTTTGAGAGTGCTGACTGTTTTTCCATCAAACCCTGAACTCTTACAGCTGGAAAATGTGGCTCCATCTTGCTCTGACGAAGTTCCAGGCCAGCGGCATCCCCACAACATTTCCGGCAATGTACTGGATGGTAGAGAGGGCGTCTTGCCTGCGGACTTTACTTACATCTAGGGTGTACTCCAGATACCTGGTTCAACCAAAACATTTTCTTACAAAGCAATCATATCCGGTACATATAAATACATTTATTTCAGAAGAAAAATTACCAGTAGACCACTGAATATTTTAAACATCTTGAGCATGTAAAAAGGATGGCATAGTTGTCACCTTAGTGTTAGGGTTACCTACTAGCCTGAAATAGTACAGTTTTAAAGAGCTTTAAAGGTGTGTTCAAAAATGTCAACAGAGAGACACAAGTGGCTGTGAAATGATGCAGATTTGCTCTCGGTGGCATGAATTTAAGATTGATCCTTCCCACTACAAAGAACTTAAACTGTTCTGAGATCAGCCAGGGCGGTATCAGGACGTAATGTGGCTGGACGTAACCTTTTGCGTTGTTATGATACGTCTCCGGTTGGCTGGATGGTACCTAGTGTGGTGGTATGATATGCCGCTGGATGGTGTCAGGTTGAAACACTGCTGGTAAAGACAGAAAGATCTGGGAAGTCCTTATAGTGGGGGTGGGACAGGTAGTGGATGGGTCTAACAAACCCCAGACTTTTACCCAAGAGCCTGTTTTCACTTCCCATATGAATGTAGAGCCAAACCATGACGTTTTTTTGTTGGTAGCATGTCCTGGAACATCAACAGCAGATGAAGAAGGATATCTTGCACGTAAAATGTTGACGTGAAAGGCCACTGACAACGCGGAATACGTGACGACTTGAGTTGAGAATGTGTTGGTATGTTTCTAGCTATAGCTAAAGCTAACATCTGTACTGTAAATTCACAGCAAATAATCACGCTGCACTAACAGTCAAGCAGTTGTATTAGCATGACTAGCGCAAGGCAAAAATTTGCTAAATCCGAGACTACTGAGATGATATAACTTTTCAACAACCTAATGGTGCATCTTATGAATATTCTGCTGTGACAGTCTTTTTGTTCTGGTATGACCATTAGCTTATAGTGGCTAACGTTATCTGATGATAGCAGGTGAATGTTAGGCCTTCTCTAAAACTCACATTACTGATACCCTTTTTTCACCAAAATTAGCGCATGTGTACTTTTTTTTTTTCAAACACAGGATGACCTGCTAAAAATAGACACTAAACTCTTTTCCCATTGCTAGTAGACTAGAGCTGTGTGCACGGTTTTAAAGCAGTCAAGTATGCCTTTCTTTGTGTGTGTCTTTTCTAGTAAGTCACATTCAACTTCATGGACAGGCTGTAAAATTGGTTATTTAACAATAGAAAGTAGAATGGAGGCCAGTGGAAATGTTTTGGCAGTTACGTCTTTTGCATATCTCTTACTTATTTGGTTTTTTGTTCAAACTCAGCGCTGACTGAATTTCAAAAGATTTCTGAATGCTGCTTAGATGGAGACGGATGGTATTTTCTGGCAGCCTGTCATTGCATGGCACCGACAGAGGGGCTGTAATTGGCGCACCCACCTGGGTGTCATATTTCCATCACTGCTGATCAGAGCTGGAGCTGATAAATACTTGTGACTTATGCAGTCATTTGACCCAGATGTGAATGCTGATTATAATCTTTTCCATTATAAAAAAGCCAGATGTTAGCATGTGTTAATGGGTTTTTTTTGTGAAAGGGGCTTGGGTCAGTTTGCTCACTTTAACACCTTGTTCAGTCTGCCTGATATGTGGACACATAAATCTGATCTGATCACTTAGCAAATGACAGTGCAGTCAGTCAGACTTAAAGATCTGATTTAAGAAACAAATCTGATTGGCCTCCAGTCTGAATGTAGCCTTTGACTCTATACATCTTGTGCCATTTTAGTATGTTACAAAATAAAGTCAGTGGTTTCCATGTTTCATTGCCCAGTCATTGTTGCTTGTGGCTAAGTGAAACTTTTGTCAAATGGTCGACATCTTGTTTGGAAACAAAATCACAGATCAGTGTTCAAGTTTTTTACTTATCAAGTGAAATAAATTCTAATTAATCATCCAGGTTAGTGTCTTTGAAAGTACAGAAAACAAGCAGTCGGAGGGAGAGACAAAAGTCCTTTTACACTGGTGGTTTACAGGTGTCTCATTCAAAACACTCCTTGAATGAGAATACTCCTACCTGTCGGGCTGTCTTGCGTACCTGTTCAAAAGCCAAGGTGCTTTGGCGCAGGCCATCGCTCCCCTGAGCTTGGAAGCTTCAGTTGCCACAGTGGCATTTTTGAACATTCTCCAGGCAAAGTCCCACTCCTCCACACCACCGAAGGCTATGGCATAGCAATAAACTGTGTTTTTCAAGTTGGGATGGATCCTGGTCAACATCAAGGCAAACACACAGTAGATTGTAAAATGAATAACACAAAAGTCTCTCACACACACACACACTGCCGGTGTGCTCATTGCTAGCTACACATTTGTACAGATGTTTCAGTGGTTCTCTTGGGTGAATTATCACAGACTGCACATACGGTCAGATTTGTGTGAATATGAAATATTAAACCACAAAAGAATGGACTTAGACTGCTCTGTACTCACGGGTTGTGATGTGGGTTTTCCATCCACTGTCTGTACCAGCTTTTGATCAGCTCCCTGCAACCTTCCACGCCCATACTGCAGGCTATTCCAATAGCATTCATCTGATTATACCTGAGAAGAGAGATGGGAAACACGGAAATATAGCATGACTATGCCCAATATGTGTGAGACTTGTGGAAAAGGTAACAACAGAAATTAAATATTGCATTGAATTATGTCACCAAATGGTAAGTCACCTTTTTGTTTTAAAAATACATCTTCTGGTATACGAATTCTTACTGGTCAGTGTGTCCTGATGGTACTTTGGTCCAGTTAGCTGTAATCGTCTTGAAGTGCTCAAAAAGTGGTTGGATTTGTTTCTTGAGGTATAACTAAAATAAAAGTATATCAGCAGTTTTTATGTCGAAACACTTTACACTTTCCTGTTAGCATCAAAATGAGCAGTATTCATAGTAAAGCAGTATTAACCTGCAAAGCTCCATAGACCTCAGTGCGGTCAAACATGAGGATGTAGTAGTTGAGGTTTCTCAGAGCTGACTCCCAGGGGATGTAGTCTCTTTCCTTGGACAGGTATTTGGTCGTTCTCAGGGCCAATGTTGTATTGATTATTTTGGCTCTATACAAAAGGAACAGATCTTTCACATTCTTGGAAGACATGCAATGTGTGAAAGATTCAGTACTTTTAATACATATTTTTTTGTTTTTTTTTACCTTGCTAGGTTGAATGCATCATCTATGATCTGTGCTCTGTTGATAATTGGCAAGGCCTGAAAGAAACAACACTTGTCACGTACGTGTTCAAACTCACACACATTGATTACATGGTGAAGAAAACAGAGAGGTCTCTAATAGTCTTGGTGTCTGCAGTTTCAGGAACATTTAATATTGGGATCCTGGAAATAAAATTTGAAACCAACTGAAAATGCAATATTACGAATGAAATTTGCCAAAACAGCACATTTCTGATTATACACAACTAATAAAAACCCTGAAACCCTACATACATTGTACAGGAAATAGGTCAACAAATTAACAGTTAGAGTGAATCAAATCCAGATGTGTCTCAGAAAACAGACTTTTTCCTCTGACAGGCTCTATACTGTAGGTTCATTCCCCAATATAGAATCATACATCAAAATGTATTTATACTTGATCGGCATATTAGGATGTATATACCAACCCCATCCAGTATCAGCTTTGTGATTGGTTGTTGTACCCAAGTAGGAATGAGAAATAAACTCAGAGGGGATTTATAATGCTTATACGGTTTAAGGTTTGTTTTTTACGGTTTAAGGTTTACACTTGTATTCTGGGTCTCTACTAGAACATGTTTACAGGCTTTCAAAAACACTTTATTTCAACCAGATCCCGGGCAGGTCAATAACAACTGTTTATGTAATATGGGGAAGATTTAATATGATAATTTACGGTGAAGGGTCACCAGTCACCATCAGACTTTTGAACCAGGCAGCACTGGTCAAATATGAATTAAGATTCTGTTACTGCATTGCCTATTTCCCACCTAAAGTGTTTTGAGAAACACATTTTAGTGTACTGTTTAGCTGTGATTTGAGGAAGTTTGTGACCAGGCCGCCATTTTTTTCCTGCTTGACAATGGACCAAGCACCACAACAACTTATATGTATCACTCAGCACTACATCACACCCAGAAGCATTCTGGTCTGTGCTCGGTAATACCGCCCCCAGGAAATCAAAAATTATCTGCCAGGCTAGTACAGGTCCCCTTTAAACTTGAAAATGAGTGGGCAAGCCTGCAACCATCACTAAAATGCATAATTTGCACC
Source organism: Cephalopholis sonnerati (assembly GCA_019142605.1). Lineage (NCBI taxonomy): Eukaryota > Metazoa > Chordata > Actinopteri > Perciformes > Serranidae > Cephalopholis > Cephalopholis sonnerati. Next base: position 13,278,922 of record JAGQAX010000001.1, read on the forward strand.
TTACCAGTTTTTGTTTTCATCTAAAAAGTTGACATACAGCACAAACAAAACTGTCACTGGATGGAATGAAAATTGTTTGGTGAAGGGGGATGTGACTCACTTGGTGGTTGGTGTTGAGCAGGGAGAGGAGACGATCCCAGTTGTCGAGATCGTAGTTCACCCTAAAGTACCCGGATACATTGATGTTGGCCAGCACCCAGTCCTGTCCTGAAACTCTCATCAGACTGTGAGTGTCTGGTCAAAAATATTAAAGATATGCAGAATATTCAGTTAATGCCATGACCAGCTATGGTTGACTCCACTTATCTGGTGGAAAGTCTTTCCTTCTCCAGTATGCAGGTCTGATCTAGGGGAGAAGTGGGTGTTACTACTGTATGACCATACCTGTCCTTTGAAGGAGCCAGTACTGTTGCTGCTCTGCACCTGTCTTCATCCATTTAATTGGGACAAACCATGTGTAACTGGACAGAAACACGGATAAAGACAGGGAGTGAAAATGTGGAAAATTCTGTTTTTTAGCCACGGTGGCTGCATGGCTTAAGGATAGCAGTGTGAGGCTGTTCGTTAGCCTTTCTGTCGTACTAATGGATGGATTGCCATGAAATTTAGTACAGATATTTATGGGCCCCAGGGGATTCATTCTATTGACTCTGGTAATCCGCTGACTTTTGTCTAGTGCCACCACAAAGTTCACATTTGTGGATTTGAATGCAACAAGCACTGGATGGCCATAACATTTGGCATGAGGGAATCTAATTTATCGTATAAATGGAAGTTGCAGGATAAGGTAAAACTGATTCCTACTTGAACTCGGAGGGCCTGTCCACTACAGACTCTGGATCCAACAGGAAGTGTTTCTGGTTGATAGTTCCTGTCTGGGTGTCAATAGTGACCACTGGGAAGCCCATCTGAAGAGTCCAGCGGTTCATGATGTTGTGGACGGTGTGAGGAATATGCATATCTGGTGTGTTTTCAACTGCCTAACAACAAACAGACAGTCACAGAAAGAGGAAAAGACACATTCAAAGACTGTTGTCAGGTGAAATCATGCACAACACATTTGTGACTTTTAAGTTTTTTGACTGTACCAACCTGCTGGAGATGGTCCCACAAGTCTGTATACACTGTGTTGCCAAAGGCGAAAGTATTCAGGTAAGACTGAAAAGAGAAAACAGTTATGGACAGTTAAAAAGCTGTGTTAGGCTGCATGTCTTAAAACGCATTGTTTTATTAGAGTCCAACCACAGTACACAGGAAGCAGCAATTCAAGGGAATAATCCTGAGTCAGCGTAATGATAACATGAATGCAGTGTGATTCATCATACCCACAGACTCTGTCACTGGTGTGCACTCAAACACACACACACACACACACACACACACACACACACACACACACACACCACACACACACACACACAGTGACTGTAGTAATTATGTAATGAGGCTGACAGAGTGAATACTCACACTGAGTCCTTTGGCAAACACAGGTTCAGTGAGAAACTCTGACAGCATCCTGAGTACTGCGGCTCCCTGACAACAACAAACAGAAACCACAGCAAAGGAGTTTGCATTCAATCCACTATATTTAAACAAGATGTTTCTCTGATGGGGCAACATGGCTCCTGATTCAGGAAATGACAAGATTCAGGACTGGATGAATGTGGAAAAAAAAAAGACTTAAAAGTGAGAGTCATACTGAATATTTTCTCAAACAAAGGTGTTATAGTTATTTGTGCTACATGCAGTTTCCTGGAAGTTAAAAAAGAGAATCAGATAAAACATACAATTAATGATTAAAAAAAATAATAAAAAGCTAATGTTGGCTTTAAATGAACAACATCACAGTCACATGACTTCAGCATCTTCACCACAACAAGGCTGTAAAGCCATTCAGTATGATGTTGTTCTGTAGTGTCATTTAGCCACTTAGTTTCTACTGCCTTTTTTCTACTGAGTGAGGTATTTACTGACATATTTTATATTGTAGAACAAAATGTCAAAATCTCTTGAGCTTGATGAAAACAGTCAGATATTTCTAGGCATCTCACCAAAAACGTATTCAAAAAACCCATTGACTTCCTGATGAGGGAACCAAAAATGCAAACTAATTACCCGGTTTTAGGACTCATTTCTGCAACACTCGATCGGATAATAAAATTTTGGTAGAGAAGCAGACCTTGCTGTAGGAGATGGTGTTGAACATCTCACTGATCTGAGCAGGAGTATTGACCTCCTCTTCTCGACGGGACAGCGGGTGAGAGGAGGCCAGGGCATCCACAGCAAACACTTTGTGCACATCGGACAGTATGATCTCATCTTTCTGCAGCCAAGCAGAGATGAGTGAGGACAGACTTTCAGACCCATAGACACCATTGATCTGTGAAATGTAATTGAGCTCTCTGTCTGTCTCTCTTTTCAAGCATGGCTCTTACCATGTTCCAGGTGGGCTCAGCGTGGTCAGCTCCGAGGTACTCAACGTATGATGCAAACCCCTCGTTCAACCACAAGTCATTCCACCATTTGAGAGTCACCAGGTTGCCAAACCACTATAAAAACATAACATAAAGGGGAAAGAGATAAAGAGTTTGCCACAATAACACCTCAGTTATTCTCAGTACATTCTCAGGGAATGAATGTTCACACGAGAACCGTTGCTGTCTGACGGTGTGTTAAGATTTTGGCCAACATTACCACAAAAGTTCCACTCCAAGAAATATAAAAACTGAGTGAGCAGGGGCTTAAGAAGATTCCCAACCACAGAATTTCACATCACTTATAATGTCAAACTATAAATACATTCAACAGGGAGCAGGGTTAATTTGTCCCCAGGTGATGACCAATCATCTGCCTCTGCAAAGGGAGGTTGAGTACTTTGGCTAAATGTATGTTGGCAACGTTACGAAAGAACTGAGATTGCACCAAATTAATGTCCTGATTATAACCTCCCATTTTGACTTACTATAAGATCTTTTCTCCTTATTATCAAAACTGGAACAGACATGATGATAGCAATTTGGCAGAAATGTTATGGTCTACCATGTGTGCCTAGTTCATGAGAGATGACTGTTGTAATTCTCTCTTTGTTGCCAATGGAAGACATGATGGGGTCATAGAGCAGGGCAGCCTCTCTGTATGTGACCAGACCCCAGTTTTCCATTGCTCCAGCATGGAAGTCAGGCAGAGCTATCTGATCTGGGGAGCACAAAGACATCAGAAAATGATCAGAAATCAGTACTAGAAAAGGCCCACTACAAGACATTTGAAAATGCTGGTGAATTTAGCATATAGGTGATCCACCGATCACATATATCCACCATCCGCAAGTTGTATGTGACACAAGAAGTTAAAAAAAGTGAGGTTAAAATACGCTTGAACTGATAAATTTACCAGTGGGATCTAGTGATTCATTGAAAGCATTGAGTCATCATTGACATTGGTCCGGAGTGAAATATCTCAACAACTATTCAGGGGATTGTCATGGAATTTTGTACAGATGTCCATGGTCCACAGAGGGTGAACCTCAACAACTTACTGTGGTGATCCCCTGACTTTTCTTTACTGCCACCATGAGGCCTACATTTGTGACTGTGAATGAAATGTCTCAACAACTACTGGATGGATTGTCTTTATCAGGTCAAATCTTTACTTTTATGACCAAATACTTGCAACACCAAATGACATTCCCATCAGACTCAGTTGAACTTTGTGTTTACTGGTAATCAGCAAATGTTAGCATGCAAGCATGCTAAACTAAGATGGTTAACAGGAAATATTATGTTATTGTGAACATTTTAGCATACTGACAGTAACATTCACCTCAAGCACTGCTGTGCATAAATAGCTTACAGCCTTACAGAGCTGCTAGCATGTCTGTACACTTCAGTCTTAATAATTCATCACGATTGATTCTTTGTTATGTAGTTAATCTTAAAAGTGAAACTTATTACTGGAAGTCCTTTTGAATACAGATTAAAATACCCAACTGCAAAGCTTACACGTAATGCATAAAATGTTTTTCTTTTCAGTTGAAATACAAGACTGAATGCCAGGCTATAAAGATAGATAAAGAAAATGAGATCAATATATCTTTTGTCACAGGAAAATGTTTGTCTGAGCATGCTGCAGAGTTGACCTACCTGACTTGGAGAGCGGATATGTTGCATTGTAGTAATGCTCATAGAACTGAAGGATTGGCCCTGTAACGTTGAGAGCATAGTCACCCTGCCTATTATCTATGGCTTTTCTTCGAGCCCAGATTCGAATCTGCAAAGAATCCGACAGCTTTATTTAAAAACTTAACACTGGTTGTTTGTACTGCTTTTGGTCTGTGATCCAAATTACTTTGTATGCTCGACCACACTGGTAATGTAAACAGGGAACAAAAATGTCTTACCAACAAATTGTTGTTTCGGGTTGATTGAATGTCAACAAAGTCACTGACAATAAACGCCAGCAGATATGTGGACATTTTCGCTGTGGGCTCAAATGCCGTCACTCTGACAGGCACGTTGTCAATGACAGAGTCCTCAGTGCCTGTGCAGGGAGAGAAAGAGTTTGACTGACACTCTGTTAAAATTAACAGCATCTAGTTGCTGATTTTCCCATAACATGTCCAAGTTATTAATAATTTACAATCATGCTGTCTTACACATAACACATAATAATCCCTTTGAATTAACAAGTCAAATGTCTTGTACTAACCACCATTTGAGTGATACCGTAATCACTGAACATATTTTGCTTCCAGTATGTTTTTGTGTTCCTATATACAATTTGCCTTTGCACTGACCCAGTTTGCACAGAGAATTAGGATGTAACAAAAATGTAAAAGCAGCAAACTTGTGTTTCTAAAACGAACCAGTTTCCCTGCCGTTGGACAGAGCCACAGTGTCTCGGTCATGGATGATTGTGACGTTAAAGACGGCTTTCATTGCTGGCTCGTCAAAGCAAGGAAAGGATTTTCTGGCATATGTTGCTTGCATCTGCGAGGTAGCGACGACTCTGCAAAGTGTTCCAGTTAAACAATAACATATATAGACATCAAGCGAGTGAAAAACTCCCGCTAAGAGGAACATTGGAACCATGAACGTTGCAGTCAAGAGCACAGTGATGGTGCAACATTTTGCAGTGCTGTGTCATTGCTTACTTCGTCACGCCATCCTCAGTGTATTCACTCCTGTAGAAGCCCTCCAGGTCATCTGCTAGCTCCCCCTGAAATTCCGTGTTAAGTACATATAATGTCCCAACAGTTAGTCTGCTGTGTAGCTGAAGAACCAGATACTCCGTCATCACAACAAGCCAAGACTTTTGTATCATGGGTGCAGTGGCTTTACCCAGGCCACTCAGCTTAGCATGGTGCCCCTGGAACATGGTGAGGTTCAGCTTGTTGGAGTGGATGACGATGAGGTCTGTTTCCTTCACACATCTGAAGATCACAGTTGACTGTCCAGTGAAGATGTAGAGGCCATCTGCATTGGGCTTCAGCCGGGGCCACAGGGTGACATTGTAGGAGACAGGAACAAGGGAGTCTGGAAGTCTGTAGTGGTCCCAGGGCTCCTTCGGAGTGAAGGGAGTGGTGAGGGGTATAGGCAAGCTGGTGCTCTCTGTTGCTCCATCTTCAGGTTTACCTCGATTCTTGGCCCTTTCCTTGTCATAGGCAATGGACAGAGCTATAATCGTAGTCAGAGCACAGGCCGCCAGCGCAAGCAACCCGAGTCCCACATTTTTACTGACATAGTAGACTTTCCCCATGTCCGAATCAAGAGTTCAGAGATGAACTCTCAGTCTGTGTTTGTCCAGCACAGCCGGGCTCTTTCCTCCTCAGTTAATGGTTGAGATATTAACATGGCAAAAAAGACATTTTCATACCACCCTGGAGAAATGGAGAGATGGGAAGACCTTGGTCACTAGTCTGCAACTTGGTTCCTAGATTTGCAAATGTGTCAATTAATATCAAAAATTACATTTCAGTCATTCATGTTCCATAGTTATCATCAATACACATTGCAAGCATCCTCCACTGGTCTTTCAAGATGTTTTACATTGTATGCCACCAGAACATCTATGTGCAGAACATGCAGAACTCACATAATATCATGCATTGCAGTCTTCTGTGCAAGGAAGCATATGGAAAGTATTCCTGTGATCAGTGCCGAAAAGCAAGGTTGCCAGTTGTTACCACTTGTTTCAGAATGAAAAGCGGTTATGGCTGAAGGAGGAGTACACTCACTGCTGGATGACTGGATGGAAAATTGTCACATTGCTACACTCTTGATTTTCCAGAGAGAAAAAATCAAGTCTCTTTTCCATGATCCTATGTGGCTGATTAGTAATCCTGCCCTTTGGTGCATATTATGCTTCAGTCTGTCCTATCAAATACAGTCAAAAGCCAAAAATAAAACTTATTAGATCCTATAATGACACCATTTGCCACTATTGTGAGTTCTTGCAATAATGTGATACATTAGGCATGTACCCAGTGACTGATTTATTTTTAACATTTACCATCTATTGATTCCTTCTCCTTTTTATTATTGGTCAGTCTGTGCTAAGGGTATATCTAGTATTATATTTCCTAGTATTTTCCATTTCATATCAGGGCTGCAGAGGTTAGCATTGTTGTCTCACAGCAACAGGGTTTCCAAAGACATGCAGGAAAGGTTATTTGGTTACTTTAAATTACCTGTTGATGTGAATGGTTAGAGTTAGGGGTATGTCATTATTTGCAACCAGTCCAGCCAATGTCAATTGGGATTGGCTCCAGCCACCCCACAACCCTTGAGAGAAAGTGGCTACAGAAAATGAAAGGATAGATGGATTTTGCTGTCAACTCCTCTGTGTGTTACATTTGTCTTTAATAAAACAAAAACCAGCAGGGTGGACAATATCAGGATTATTTTACAACAAACACTATCCAGGAGATAACAGAGCATGTTAACGCATGTTAACTCTCACTTCTGTACAGCCTAGTACAATTTGATTAGAACAAAGATCACAGTGTGGTGTGACTCTGGTTTATTGTCTTATCATTTAACAACATTTACAACTGATATCTATCCCTGATGTTCTTTGGTGTTCTCAACAGTCTGACGTTTTTATGCAGTCTCATATGCTAGAGATTATAAAGGCTCATAATGATATCTCTATCAATAAAAGACAATTACAGGTAATAGAAAACGTCATGGTAATCTGGTGGCTTCAGAGCAGCTGAGACTTACAAATAAGATTTTAACCACCAACGTCTTTAAACTAAGCAAAATCTTTCTCAGGTAATTGAACCAAAGTTTACCAGTGAGGTAAATTCTGCTGGCATATAGGGAGATCAGCAGTTTCCTCCTGCTCCCCTGTATATCGAAATCACTTGACACTATCAGCACATGGGACCAGTGTGGTAATATCTGCCTGTACAAAGTGTTACATACAGTACTTGATAGAAGAAAACACAGACTCAAATCATACTTTGTTCCTTTTATCATGTGAAGGACAAAATCCTGAGTGCGCAATTTATGTCCTAGTTTAAGATCCCTCCTTTCCTTCCTATCTGACAGCATGTACAGGTGTTTCCTCTGCAACGTCATCATCTAATCATCATACCACACATGTGGAAGCACATGACAAAAACCCAGAAATGTCACTAACCCCACCAGAAGTTTAATTATTATACAGGTCTTCCCATCACATGCATACTTGAGATTAAGGATACCCCAACTACTGGTTAATCTACAATCCATGTTGTGTTGTAATAGTAATCAATAACACTTAGCCTTTGATAGTAAGAGGCTGCAGCTAAAGATAAGATTTCCTTAGTTACAGGAGTCTATATTTGGAAACAAGTTGCATACAGATAATTCTCCATTGGATTATAGACATTAATAATAGACATTCCTTGCAATAAAGGTAAAAAGCTTTTAATGAATGAAAGATTTTGATTATGGAAATTTGAATCTTTGTTGATTCTTGCCTGTCTTGATATTTCAGCCTATTACTTTCTGTATATCAGGCAGCAATAAATGAGACTATCATATTACAAAATCTGGCAACGCTTTAATCAGGCTTATCTACCATTTTATTAACAAAGATAACAAGGCTGAAAAGATTAATGAGCTCTTCAGACATGAAAAGAGAGAAAAAAAGATCTCAACACCCAACAGGTACAGAGCATCTGGAAACTCTCTACAGACCAAGACTACACAAACATAGACATTGTAGGATCTCACCATAATATGAATGACCTATGCTCCTAAAGACCTATGTTCCTACCATGCAGTGTGTACAGTACAAAGGTAGAGAGCTGTTAATACAGAAGCAGTGAAGTTAAGGAAAAGAGGTTTAAAGAGACAGTTCACCAAAAAAATCAAAAACACATATATTCTTCTAACCTGTATTGTTATTTATCAGTCTAGGTTGTTTTGGTGTGAGGTGCTGGGTGTTGGAGATATTGGCCATAGAGATGTCTGCCTTCTCTCGAATATAATGGAATGAGATGGCACTCAGCTTGAGGTGCTCAAAAAAAAAAAACTTAACAGTAATACATTATCCGATCTGCCTAAAATTTCTCATGCATGACAAGAGTCATGGCAGCTACGTGGCAAAATGAAGTAAAAGTCATAGCAACACCTACTAGCAACAGGAAATGTTTTCTACGATGACATACTTGACCAGATCCACCTCAAATTTGGTCAGCGTAGTTGCAAGACCTTGATAATGCCCAGTTGTGAAGATTGTGAGTTTGCATCGAACAATGTTGCCATGGTGACGCCTTATTCACCACAAAACAGGAAGTTGATGTTACTTAAGTGCACTTTGTCCAGTCTTCCACAGATTTAACTTCTTTTGTAAGGCCCCACACCTGAAGGCATCGACATGCCAGTTATGTGTCGTAGTGACTGCGCAACCTACTGACAACAGGAAGTAAGCCTTGTTAGATAATTATCGTTTGATTTACATGAAGTTTACGTGGGGTGGTCTACACTTGATTTATAGCAATATGACGTATAATTTGTGTGCTCTCCAGTGCCACATAGTGGACACAGGAAGTTCCAGCACCCACACTCCATGAAGGATATACCATCTCACTGCTGCATGCAGTGTTTGAGTTTTATAGCTTTAATCTTTAAAATGTATTTGTCAATTGTTACCAGGTGGAGGAAAATAAAAAAACATGTACACTTAGCTAATGCCAGTCACGTGTGCTTATATAGTTGAAGGGTTTGGGCTTTGTCAGCTGTCAATCAGCTCTGTTTTGTAGTTAGCAGTTTGCACAGAAATTACACATTTCTGTGACATAATTTTTATACAGTAAAATGACAGATGTCAGAAAGTTATATTAAGGTCTCCTCACTCAGTTTTGACCAAAGGTGATGCTAGTTACTGCAATTTGTAGCACAGCCACCTTGTCTGTTAAAAAATGTGTAATAAATGATAGAAATTTCTGCGTTTAAATAAAAATTCCTAATAACCAGAAGGATTGGGCTTGTCATGACCTGTCTGACTAAATATGCACTGATATAATATATTGTATATATACAATATTAAATCTTAACGTAACAGACCAGAAGGATTCTGATGCAGGTGCAGTCGGTGCTGTGAGTAAAAAAATAATGTTACTGAATTTCAGGGTGAAGCACAGTCAGTCAGTGAAGATGGTAAACAAGGGTTAACAAGGAAGTAAATTAATCACGTCTGTTAGATAAATGTTTCTAAAGTAAGAAGTGTCCCTTTAGGCCAAGTTAAAAAGCAATATAAGCCAAATAATCCAACAAAGTTCATAGTGTCTATGTTATTATAGATTTACTTGTTTTCTTTTTTATAAGACACAAATTGTCAAATCATACCTGACATGTTTCGACGGTAACTTAAGTCTTCGTCAGAGGTGTCACTAAATGTGTGACGTGTCCTTAAATCAGGTGACTGAGGCGGTGTCAACCTGTCAAAATTTGACAAGCCGTTGGAGGATGTCAGTCCAGGTGTGGGAGAGCAGGAACGCCCCCTCATCCCGGTGCATGGCTGTGTGGGCCCGCTTCCATGATCCAATGCTGGTGCCTGCTGACTTTGGCCTTTTCCCAATCCATGATGTGATTTTCTTGTTCGCAGTGGTCCATTATTGCCGATTTCATGTTTTCCTGTAATGCCTTTTTCTTTTATCGATCGTGTTTGTCTTTTCATTGTCTCATTCTCACATTCTTTTTGATGTGCTTTTTTGTGTTATGTGTTGAAATGACGTCCTGTTTCTCCTGTGTATGTTTTATTGCAGGAATGACATGGTATTTCGTATATTACGTTGCATTTATTGTAGAAGTTGTCGGAGTTCCGACAATCACAATCACATGCTTTTTTTTTTTACAAAATTTGACAGGTTGACACCGCCTCAGTCAGCTGATTTAAGGACACGTCACACACCATCTAGTGACACCTCTGACGTAGACGGAAGTTACCGTCGAAACATGTCAGGTATGATTTGATAATTTGTGTCTGATAAAAAAGAAAACAAGTAAATCAATATAAGCCAAACATATCACAAGCACGTTCCCTCTGCCAGTAGAGAGTGGAATAATCTTGTGAGTGGGAATGTTTATCTTGGGCGCAAAAAAATCACATTTTTTTCACGGTGTAAAAAATGACAATAAAAGAACCATGTGACCATCTCTGCTTTGTGGTGTGATTTCAACACACCCTGCTCTTCTGCTCCCTGCAAGTACTCTGTATTCTTATTGGTCAAAACCTGTGTGAGGGTATTAGTACAATTGTATGCTCCTCACGATAAGCCCTGTGCACATGCATGACACTCGTATATCAACATAGTAGTTAGTAATGTAGAAGTATTCTGCTGTTTGCACGGGACTGTGAATTACTGGTGACATCTGGAAAGAACTAAGACTGGACCCCTGCCTTCTTGATGTAAATCTCCATTTGGTTAAAAGGGGAAATTACATCACCTGCACGACATTCATTTTGTTTGCATAATTTCTCTCACACTTTGCCCTTTGACACTTCAAACAGATACCCTGTTTGGGATCAACAGTTCATCTTATCTCAAGAATGTGAAGGTAAAATACCTTTTACTACCTATGCACACTTCTGCATTAACATTCTACCTGCACGTGAACCTGTGACTTACACTATCAGCTCTGTGTTGCCTCAGTTCCCCACTGTGCAGATAAGCCTCAGCCAGCTGTAGGAGTTGCAGAGTTTACCTCCGGGACAGTTCTCACTGGATGTTGACAACCGTTTAATCCAAAGCAGAGCCAAGAGGTCCAACAGGGACCTTAAATATACAGTCTTTTCTCAGAACTGCATTGCACAAGCGCTATTAACGGTTTGCATACCACTGAAATAGTGGTTACAAGCCTTAATCTTTTGTTTGAAGTGAAAGCAGTGAGCCCATAGAGGAATAAGGGAGAAAGAGAAGCAACAAAGGCTCAACTGGCCGCTTTGTAGTGACACCAGAAGTCAATCATCTTTTTTCCATCATTGATGTTCATAAACAGCATTTCACAGTGAATATATTCTGTCCACGCTGCATTCACGCACCATTTGCAAACAATCAAGGAGCACTCTTTCTGCTGCAGGCCAATTCTAAGAAACCTTCTTCAGCGTAAAAGAAGCCGCACAACAATGCACCAGATGCCAAAAGCTGTAAAGCTAATACACAGACAGGCTATCACAGAACCTTTGCTGTGAAGGAAAGCACAACTTGCAAACAAAAGAGGTAACTTGGCATGCAGGATGTTGGATAAATTAACATGTCAAACATGGTGAAAAACAGCACGTACCAAACCTTGTGTAGCTGGATGTCCACCACGAGCTCTGATTTAAGTCTGCATGAGACACAGAAGTTGAGCTGGAGTGAACCCGGCTGATGTGAAACACTCAAGAGTCTGCATCTGTGAGGGTGGAGGTGGGAGGTTGTGAGAGCTACCACAAGTTTTCCTGGGGATGTAGGGAGGGAACTACTCTCTCAATTTCCCCAAAAAAATCCCTAAATTAGTGGGAAGGGGGGCTGAAAGAATGCGGCTGTATCAACAAGACTGCAAACTCATTGTGGTTGAGCTGAAAGAAGCTCAAAGTGCGTATGATCCTCAGAGGTACAGAGTGTTCTGACCGGTACGGTGCAAGTTCACGTGATGCTGGTTGACCACAGGCTAGTGACTCAGTTTACCTGCTGACAAAGTAAAAACTCCAGGTTGAATGAGATGACACACAACAAAGCACAGCCACATGGATTTTTGGTTTTCATTTATTTAATTTGCCTTGGCAGGCAATGTCTTTGACACGGAGACATTCGCCTTTCTTGAGAGGCTCAACAGGACTTAATGGTAAAACTCTACCAGAGTATGACTGAAATGAAATTTGAATCTATGAGACCACTAAATACAGTCAACGAGACACAAACACACTTTATACAAACACTTTAAGATACAAAAAAAGGTCAAAGTTAATCTGCTGCCTCTGAGCAGACGTAGGCAAGATCCTAACACAGCACATTAAAACTTGGCTAGAACTTAACAGAATTTACATTTGCCGTACTGAGCACATTCTGCACTCAGGAGAACAATATTATTATTCACAAATCACAGAGATGTCAGAGACACAGTATATTACAGAGAAGGACAAATAAATTGTGACAAGCAGAGGAGTGTAATCCCAGTGTGTATGAACACACACTTGGAACAGGAGATAAAGATGTGTTTGAGTAATTATAACCAAATATAGAAGCCAAAAGATCTTATTACAGTGAGCTGTGCAGAGTCCAAAAGCTCACTCCAGACAGGGAAAGTTTTCAAGCCTTGAGCAGGACGACGAATGATGAATGTCAGAGATTTGGAGGAGTTGTGCAGGAAAATACACAGTGAGCCAACATAGTTCATTTGTCTTTAGGGGAGAGTAGGAAATCAGCTAGAGAAATAAAAAACCCAGACTGAACAGCAGAAAATACACAGATATTAATATTCCTCTTGATGCTTTATAGACTCAAACTTTACATTATTGTGCAAATCCTTCAACTGGAGCAATCTGTAACTTGTATACAGTAGTACTCAAAAATAATTCACCGCTCATCTCCCGTTCATGTAAGAGGATAGGAATGAGTGGGAGAATAAGCGGCCATGGTTCCATAATACACATATAAAACGGTTTGCTCTGTGTTAACAACAGAACTGGGTGGAGGGGAACTGCATCAGTAGTACATCGACCCTGCAGAGCTCAGCAGGAATGCTATTCAAAACGGGGAGAGGCTCGGCACTTTGATATTGATGTCTCCGATGTTGATGTTGCGGGGAATCTCGGGCAGGTTCATGTTCTTCACGGCGGACACGGCGCGAGCGGGGGCTGCTGACAGACCTCCCTGCCAACACAAAACATCATGGAAAACACCTTTTAATATTATCTGATCTTTAAAATTATGGGCATATGTTTTACGTCTATAGAAAAAAACTACTACTACTGTCAGTATGTTTTTTAATGTTTTGGTCCACTTAGAAGTCAAATAGAACAGTGATATTTTGGTTGATTTCAAGTCATGGGCCTGCGATCGATATAAGACGATATCAGTTGATATCCTCATTGTCTTTTTTCTTGGCTGCTTAGGTGTGTCTGACGTGCCATGGGCATTTAAAAATAAAAGCATATCTTAAACTTGAGGATATGTAGACATTATTTTGGATCATTTATCACTGAATAGAGAAACTGGTTGCCATTGATTAGTTAATGACACCACAGTTAGAACATCACTCAGCCTGAGAGATCATGCCGCTTACACTTTGGACAATGCTGTGAGGAACTACTATGAAAATCTCTCCTTGCTACTACTTAAAGGTGATTTCAAAATGTGAGACTTCAGTTTTAGGTGTCGAATTGCTAAACTTAAAGAAATAGTTCAACTTATTGGAAACTACGCTTGTTCGCTTTCTTGCCAAGAAATAATGAAGTCCTGACCTCATTTTCCATCAACATACAGTAGCTCATAAACCTGATGCATTTTTGGCAGCCTATTCTCAAATTTTAGGTACACTGTAGGAGTCTCCCACAGGCACCTGAATGAATCAAAAAGGAAAAACAGCCCCTGCCCTCAAGTACATGACCAAATAACAGAACATAAAAGACTGAGTTGGCCTGAATTACCATTTAATTTCATGTAGTCTGACGTGTTCATGTGGAGAAGGGCTCATTTGTTTTGCCCCAACCAATCAGTGATAAATGACATATCCATCCTGTGGACATTTTCAGTTAACTCAGAGGCCGTGAAAGCAGTCGCTAAGAGCAGTTAGCTTTACTGATTTCTCAGTAGTTAAAGAATTTCTTTGTTTTTATACCAGTCTGTTTCCAGGTCTTGGGTAAGACTGCTGCATGTGTGCATTTGTGGCTCCAGAGGGAGCTACATACAGTCTGATAAACTGCCCCAAGTGATGTCACTTGAGTCAGCATTGGTTGGGTCTGAACAGGTTGGAAAATTAAGATGGTGGTGTAGAGTTCAAAGAAGTGATCTTACCAGACCTCTGTAGCCAGCAACTCAAGGCTACATTAAACACTACTTACAAATCTCCAAGGGAACTGTGGGGGGTGATTATGCACTAATAAAAACATTATTAAAAATATTTTATTCAACGTCTGCCAGTAGATCCACCTAAATACTACTCACTGATCCTTGTCTTTATTTTTCATTAATGTAGCTAGCTAGCTATGTAGGAAGCTGATGTCCCCATTCGTAGCTACTACACCTACTACATTTGCATTGGGCAGTAGTTTCTTTAACCACAGGAAACAGGCATCAGTGGGCAGTACATCAGATCTCACTAAACAAATCTGAGATGTTGGTGGCAATCCAGAGGTCCAAAACCAGGCTAATAATGACAGTGATGTCAAATGTTATGGACGACCTTTCAAGCAAGCTTTAGCAAGTGTCAGGTTTGTATTCAATAGCTGAGTGAATGGTAACCAATGTGGCTGCCTGGGAAGCAAATCTAAAATCCCATGATCCACACAAGTTACATGAGCCAAAATATGCAGAAACATGGACACGATCCTTAAATGTAGCTGACAGACTGACCTCTGACTTCTCCATGCGGTTCTGCACCTCAACCTGGGCTACGATCTCATTCATGTTGGTCTCCAGCACCATGCCTCCCATCACCACCTCCTGCAAGATATAATGGACCTGCAGACACACAAGTCACAGCAGTTAATACACAGCTGTACACCACTGTACGTGTCAGTTCAGTCATTAGAGCAGTTCTCTTTGCATGCTTGCTGTGACTGCACATTCAGAATACAATGAACATAAACAGCAACCAAACCTTTTAAATGATGTCAGACATAAAATCCAGTAAACTAGATCACACAACATCTGGCTGCTTCAAATGGCAGCCAGATGTAAGTGTTTATAGCAGTGTAAACCTCTGAACTTCACAATCCTGCAACTCAGCTAATTTTTGTTTCTTTCTACCCAGTGATACAGAGGGGATGCACAAGGTATAAAAATCTAATGTTGGAGAGGTCAGTCCTCTTAAGAATGTAGCTCTCACTCATAACTCGCTGGGAGACAGTTTCAATTTCACTCTGAAATTGAGATTTGTGGATTCCTGTGGGCAGAAAATATTTCGGGGAACATGACACCGTCTTTTGTTGCAGGACTACTTTGAGGTTTAGGATGAGAACCTGGAAACAATCATGCCTGGGACAGCTGTAAAATCAGTAAGGTAAAGTATTCCATAAAGCTATATCCTAAATGTTGGACTACACGAGTAATAGTTGGATGAAATGACAGACGGAAAAGAAATTAAAACTGGTCTAATTTATTAATGTGCCTACGTCAATGACAGACTAGTGATATTAAATCTGTTTAACCCTGCGTGCGTGCATGTATCAGAAATTTACGATGCTATGCAGGGCAGTGTTGTCCAGCTAGCAGAGCTCTCTGAGAGCAAAAGGTTTAGTAGAAATATTTCCAAGTTTCATCTTGGGAACATTCCTAAGGCCAAACCCCACTGCACCACATGACATCAATTTCCTGCTGAGAAAATTCAATCAAGATGGCAGTAGATGTGTGTGATTAGTCTCCAGCAACACTTGTAGCTCAGCTCCAGGCAGAGGAAAGGAGGCTTTGTTGTAGCAGAGCTTCCCTCTTAAGGAAACAGTTTGAAATGCAATTCTTTAAAATCCATCACCTGATAAAATATTTACAAGAAGAAACTGATGTGTTTTTGTCATCATTCCTTACTATAATTCCCATTTCAAAACAAAAATGCAGCCCTCAGACACTGACGACTCTCATTTTTCTGAGGGGGAAATGTTGAGAGGAAGAGGAATTTCAGAGCTGTAGAATCGCTCATGTGAGATCTACTGTATGATCTCAGGAGCCAACTTTGATATACAGTATTAGTAAAAAGGCTGAGCCCACACACCAAAAGGAAATCGATCAATCACAGCAACACAGCTGGTTCCTGAAAAGCAGCTGGCTGAATGGAAAAGACAAACACACACGACTGTACTGCACATTAGCTCGGGGTCATATCTCTCAGCAGCTCATTCATAAATACAAAGTTCCCCCCACATCTGAACCCTATATTGAATATGAAAAACAAAAACATTTATAACAAACTGTTTTGGAGTTGGCACATGTACAGTAAACATAATGGAATAAACATGAGGTGGTTTTTGACATTTTGAGATGAAAATAACAGACTTGTGTATGCAAAGGCCTTAACGTTCCCATAGTGTTACAGATGCTGATTACCACAGGTTTCATGTTCCAAGGTACAACATTGTGAAAATGTGCTTTTAATGGATTTTTGCCTTACCAAAGTGCTTGCATCCAGAAAATAGTAGCAAAGAAAATGTAGAAACTGACCTACTAGCTTCAACTAACCTTTTCTAGTGATTGAGTCATTGCTTCCTTCAGCTGCTACACTGTCTTGCAAATCTTTTATTGTCAAGGCTTCACTGAAAGTTGCCTAACATCACATGCAAGTGTTGTTCCACAGGTTAAAAATTAACAGTGCAGCTTGTTCTGACACTGAAAAGGGGCATCATGTGCTGCTAATCCATGTCTACGTCAATGCTACTGGTATGCTTCTGCACATAACAACATGGCACCAACCGTAGCAAAAACCATGACTGTTGCAGAGAAGGCTCCCCTGTTCCCCACTCACCTTGTCCATGTGAAATATGAGGTCCAGCTCACAGACGTTTTCAAAGCATTTATCCAACGTTTCCACAAACACCTGCAATTAAGAGGATTTTGGAAGTTTAATATCTCATTTCTCGAATATGCACCTGCAGAGTGATCCTTCAAATGTTATCAGACAGAGAAATATTTTGAAGATTATTTCTTGAGATTCTGTTTATATTTGAGCCATGACACATACTGGGTGCCCTTTGGGATTTATATTATTGGCAATTAACGAGGATCTTAGAAGTCTGCTGAATTAATAAGAAAGTAACACTGGTTATGATCCAAACCTGCAGGAAGTTAGCAATTGATGCAATGACTTATGCCTCATTCTAAACAAAAAAAAACTACAGACATTGTAACAATTTTAGATAAAATACTAATATTGATGTTGTTATCAATAAAGAGGCCATATAGGAGGACCAAATCAAACATCAGCAGGGTTCCCACACATTTTTAGCAAAGTTTTCCATAATACTTTACCCCATTTTCATGACTTTATTCAAGTAATTTCAAGTAGCCTGCCTGGACACCTCTCTGACAGCAAGTGATCTGAATTATGGTGCAATTCCAAATGTAGAATAGCTAAAATAATGTGTATTGAAAACTTTCCAAAATATTCTGTTTATTCCAAATCAGGCCTGCGGAACAGTATGTCAAATTCCGTAACTTTTCCATGAATTTTAGGACCTTGGGAACGCTGGATCAGTCTTTTTTTTTTTTTTGTATATATGTATATATATTGTAAATTCTGTTAATATTCATTCTCAATCGTGCCTTACTTTTTAAAATATTTTTTGTATATTTTTGACATACATATTTTCTATTTTTAATCTTTATTTAATTTTTTATAATTCACTGTCCAGTTGACTTTCTGTCTGTACTTTGAGCTGCTGTGACATGTGAATTTCCCCAGTGTGGGATCAATAAAGTTTATCTTATCTTATCTTATTAAAAACTCTAAGCAGAGCACCTTTGGGAATCTCGCAATAGTGAAAGTATTTCTCCTTTATATCATGTGTCGGGTCACTCAATGTGATAGTGAGGAAGACTTCTAGGACAGATACTGTGGCTTGTTGCCGGTGGTTGTTACCCACTACTTTGAGAATTTAAATCTTTACACCCCAGTGGGTGCTGGTGAGTCTTTTGTTCCACATACCACAATTCTCCTTGATTGATGACTACAGATTGTGCTAGTAAATATCTGATGTCAGTGTTCAGTGGGAGGACCGAGCAGGTCAACCCAACCTGAATATGATGTTGCTTCACTTTTTAGGGCACTAGTTGTTGTAGGTGTGAATGACCTGTGTCTCTTATGTCCGTGTGGGCAAATCTTTTATCTTTACTATCTTATCCAGAAAGATTTCCACTGAGGTCAACAGTAGAGTAAGTTTCTTTTCTTGGATCACCAGCATTAAAACAGCCAGCAAGAAGGCAACAGGTTTGTTTCATAGAGTGAATCAAAACCAGCATGAGGTAATGGAAAGAAGCCTGATAAGTAGCTCAAAGAAGAGACTGTGAGTCTTCTTTTAATGCTTGGACCATTCTATGAGGAAACAGATGGCGATGTGGGATTTTACTTCAAAAAACACACTTTACATATGTCTTTAAAGCAATTAAATAAAGTAGAAGCTGACCTGGATCAGGTCCAGAATGCCGAGCTCACTCTCAGACGAGTCCACACAGAAGACAAAGTAGAGGGTTGCGTAGTGCCGATAAATCAGCTTGTAGTCAGAGCCACCAATGAGGCTGCAAGAAAAGAGAAATGCGACCTTACCAGAAAATTCATGTCTAGCTTTGTGCTGTGTGTCATTGTGACAGCAGGAATGAAACTTGGTGAAACAAATAAATATATGCTATAAAATTCACAGCTGGGGTTTCGTATGAAAATGACCTGTGAAGAGAAATGAAAAGAAGTGACTGAGACCAAGTCCACTTTTGTGGATTTGTCTCCATCTAATGGTTTAAGTCATGCTACTGCATCTGCAGTCAGCTGCTGATCAGCTGCTCATCTCTGTTGCCAAGTGAGGTCAGCTGCTGTAGTGACATCGAGCCAAATTGAAAAAACCCACAAGAGTAGCTCAGGGTTTAAAGTTATTTCAAAATGTCATGACACATAATAACTCAAATTACAGGTCTGCGCTTCAGTCTCTGCCAGCACAAATTTAAAAATCTCCACATGTAAATAACCGTATGTTTAGCTGTTACACTAACAGTCCTTTGCATTAAAAAAATCACATCATAAACAAAACAAGTTCAGTTGAAGCAATTGTTCTGATAGCAGCACATCACTAAGCACTAACAACACCTCTGACTGTCTTTTCATATGTCCATGTAGTATACATACATGCTTAGTTATTCAAAATGTGACATTTGTATACACTTAAAGCAAACAGGAAGACTTGCCTTCCACCCTCCAAGAAGTTGCAGACATTGTCGTCTCTCTTAGATACCAAATGGAAAGTCTCCCGAATTATCTGCTGCTGCATGTCCTCTGCCTGCAAGAAAACATGTTACACAGTCAGCAAAGTGCCCACCATTCTAGAAAGTATAGTCTGTGTTTTATTTATAAAGTCACTCTACAGACACCTATTATTTTGCATCATATTGTATTTCTTACATTTGGCTGGCTGACATAGCAGTAAAACTTACACAAGGCTCTCATGGTGCCCTAAAAATTAAATTCCCATTCAAAGATAGCAGGTACAGATATATTGTTACACCATAGAAGAATGATAATGAAAATGAGAGCACTGATGCCCACCAATACCTGGTTACTTGTGGATTAGGTTTGTTTGCTCAATAATGATAATATTATCTTTTTAAAAATCCAGACACTTTCTTTAAATTTGATCTTTTAAAACAAGAAAGACTCATTTCCCAACAAATAATTTCTGTCATATCACCCTGCCAGGTATGTACCTGTCAAGCTTAAGTGAGGCCAACTAATTCTTACATTACACTCATAATTACCAAAACTATACTAAATTTAATTGCGGGAGTTATTATAAGTCCTGATGTCCATATTCGATTCACTGATCTTTGTAACAGACGCACAGCCACCTTTTACCCGCAGTTATTAGCTACAACATCAAAAGAGAGATCATCATTACTTCAAAATCAGTTACCTGCTAACTAGGCAATAAGTAAGGAGTTACAGTGTATTTGTACAAAGCATAAAAGCTACGCGTTTTATCTTGGCGAAATCTTATCTACGGTTATATAGCATGGGTTTAAGGAGTACATTGTTAAATCAGGGTACAAAGACAGATGTATCCCTGAACAGGAGAGGGAACTGAAACTAAAAAGTGGCTAATTAAGCTATGGCAAGCTAGCATCAGCTAACCTATATTATTTGAATGTTATTGTTTGGTTGGTGTTAGACATTTTAAACAAATAACACGACATTTTCGTAACGTTTGCGATGGAGTTTATGTCCAAAGCTAATCCCACACAGACTCTAAACCAAATGAGAGATGACAGCAAGAGAAAAATGCTAATGTTTTGAACAGCAACCCCAAAAATACTCACAAAATACTGATAGAATCTGATCAGCCGCGGCTTTCCGTGGTTGTTAAATATCAAGATGGCTTTAATCATGTCTGTTCTTTGGTGCTGTCAAACGATAATATGACAGAATTATTAAAATGTTAAGGTTTTGACTGTAAAGATGACGTTAGCTAGATGGCTAAACGGCCTATCAGCTGCCGGACGAGTTGACCAGTTACATCCGGTTGCGTATCATCATCCGACAGTCGACCTCAAACAAGCACCTTACAATCTTTTGTTCCGGGCAGGTCACTGAGTTCATTTACATGCGCAGTTGTATCCCAGGTTTTTGGAGTATCCCGGTTATGTGTTGTATATATAAAACTTTAGCCAATTTTCTGACAAGACAGGACTGAACACAGGTGATCATAAAGTTGAACACTGTAGCATCATGTATAGTTATCCATGTTTCTCATCTTCCATGTAAACATCATATCCCAGATAAGACCAAAATTGAGATCAGGCTAAAAACATTGGGTACTACTGCACATGCAATCACACTCACTGAAACATGAGACGTGATTCTTTCATCAAAATATCGTAAATATTTCTCATGTAGCCTGTGTGAGTTGAAATGTGTATTTTATACATCATATGCAATAAACTATACACAACACTGAATGATCGGTCAGAAACACTGAGAAAATCACAGTTAGGACATGTTGGATAACATGGCTGAATTTGCAGCTGTAGTGTGTTTAAATTGGAACATATATGGCTTAAAGTATTTGAACTGTTTACCTACTTCTTAACAACAGTAGTAGAATTGTTCTTTGTATGGTCACTCATTCTCAAAACACACTGGAATGACACATCTTTAGACTTTAGATTAATATAATAGGTCTACTAAAGCCCTGTAGTATAGCAGTTTGGTGATGCTCATATTTTTTATTGAGACTTTTTTAGGTCATGTGTAGTGTTGTAAAGTCAGTATCCCATTACGTGTCAGCATCAGTGAGGCTTTACACTGTTTCTCTTCTTCTGTGTGTAACTCTAACCCCATGTCATCAAGAGCTCTGAGACTTTTTCCTGCCACATTACATAATTTTGCAGTCTTTGTGGCTAATGCACCAGCAACTGAGGCACCACGTAATTACTGGACCCTTTGTAACTTTGTCAGCTGCTTTATGCTGCCTTGAAATCTCAAAAGAGTGATGTCACACCAGCTGCACCTTTCTTTGTTGTGATCTGTAGCTGTTGAAGAATCTGATCAACAGCTAAATTATGTAATGTTGCAATAAGATATTTCAAATACCAATATAATACATATTGACCAAAGACAGAAAAACTGTATCACGCAAAAGGAACAATTCATTTATTTACAGTACTTTATTTACAGTAAATTTATTGTGAAGCATTTTTTTCCTCACCTGCTGCATCCATGCAAGGGTGACATTTTCTCACCAGTGTAATATTGCAATCACATGTTGTCAAGTTTAAATTTACTTTTTTTGTGAAAATGGATTGAAGTTGATAAAACTATACTGAATGAAACAAAGTGTATTAACCCTCCATATTTCAGGGTCATGGGGGTCATTAGGGAGCTGGGCACAGAAACTACACGGGCAAGAAAACAGTAATACATTTTATCTATTCTTTCTATGGACTCTTTAGATTCTCCATCTGCCTCACCTGTATGTCTTTGGACAGCAGGATGAAACCTATTCTCAAATCTGACACAATGCCAACCAGATGCGCTGTGAAATAAAAACATAATTTAAATGTGCATGGTGATGCATTGCATTAGCATTGTCGCCTCACAGCACCCAGGATGGGGGGCTCAAACCCTGGGGTGGGGGTGCCCTTCTCTGTGGAGTTTGCATGTTCTCCCCCTGTCAGTGTGGGTTTTCTCCGGGTACTCCGGCTTCCTCCCACAATCCAAAGACATGCAGGTTAATTGGTGACTCTAAATTGACTGTAGGTGTGAATGTGAGCATGAATGATTGTCTGTCTCTATGTTGTATGTACTCTACTGTTGACCTCTATGTCTCAGCCCTGTGATAGTCTAGCGACCTGTCATTGTCATTGCTCACTGGGACACTTGAATAGAACAGAGCCACATTAATGTTATTAGTAACACCCATACTTGTCTTATACAACAAGTTAAATGTCTAATTGAGATCCTAACAGGAAGTAATAGACCATTCAATGTTCAGGAACATTTACTCCTCAGCCATGTTTAAAATGAACAACATTGTGTTGTTCACGTGTGTTTATTTAAATATAGTCAAAATAATAACTAAATAAAAAAATGTTATGCTAAGACAGACATTACCGTTATAAATAATAATTAGCATATATAATTATAATCATAAATAAATTTTACGAATTAGCAGGTTATAGTAGAGTGTGCTGCAGTACTGCATGTGGTTTGTCCAAGTGGTGTTGCCGTACACCAGCAGAAGCCATTGCTTGAAATAAATATATATGTTTTTACACTGGAGCTGTAATTGTGGAAATGCCTAACATTTTTGCTTAAAAGTGTCAGTAATTGCATGGAACTGAAACAAACGTTTCTTGGTGAAAAGGGCCTGATGGGCCGATGTGCTGATCAATCAACCATCACTATTGTTAACTATCGTAGCTAAGTTACCTGCAGTCAATTGGCCATTTGCCCACCTACCATCAATAGTGCTCATGGGCTTCTTCGACTAGCAGTTATGTTTGTCAGATGGCCCAAGTGAAGTCTGAGTCATTTATGCTGCATTGCATGTGTAATTAATTTACAGACAGAGCAAGCTTTCATTTATTACACATTCCTATTATATACTGTATAGCTGTATTGTTTACGATTATTAATATAATACAATAGGAAATTAGTTTTAAATTTAAAAAAAAAATCTGGTCTCCCCCAATGTTGACTCCATGGCTACGGCCTTGATGTCTGTGCTGTATATTGGCAAGCTATTTGCCTTAAACTGTACTGGATCAACAGTGAATGGTTTAGACAAGTATTTACACGACATCATACCTTACCTGTCAGCTGGCGGCTCATCAGTCAGACAAAGCTTACTGGGTCTGTGGTCTAATGTCAGTGTATCTGGGGATTCTTGAGCCACAACTGCACCACTGCTTCCAAACCAGGCCACTCGACATCCTGTATTTCTGCGTGATCAGACCCAGCAACATCAAAATGTCAGACCACATTTCCTGTTCTGATTTCATATCCATTAATTCTCTGCTCAACGTTTTTCATCATTAGTGCAGCAAAGCCACCCGGGCTGTTGTCTGCATATCATCTATTATTTCCCCTCTAAATTCCCTTCCTCCTGCATGAGCACAGTGGAAAACAAACAGACGCTCATTAGCATGTGTGACCCGTTGGTGGTAAACAGGCTTATTTCCACATGAGTGCAGTGCGAGAATGGATTCCACCGGGACAGTCGAGGTAGGTGGGCCCACCGGCTGCCTTCATGGGGACTTTAATAGGGACTTAACAAATGCAAGTGGACAGGCACAACATTCTCTGGCACAGGGAGGTCATGTTGGTACAGTGAGCACTTGTTAGAGGGTGACTCACTGTATTTGGACTCTTGGGTGGCCACTGATATTCACTTCATTTTTAATGTGCATTTTTTTTCTCTCTCTCAGTGCTAATTGTTGGATTGTGACGGATGCCGAGCGGTGTCTGCCAGAGCTGAGGTAATGTGTGGCGTTCAAATAATGCCTCTGTGCTCTGCTCTGTAAAGTGATGAAAGCGGCCTATAATTACAGGGATAATCAAAACTGTCAGGGGCTCTTCTATGGACGGTTTTGTTTACTGTCTGCTTCTCTCACAGCATCACAAGCTGCTGGCCCTCCACTTCCTCAGCCTGGACCTCAGACCTCAAAAGATCACTGCAACTGTACCTGTCTGTGTCTCAAACAAAGGAAGTCAGTGTGATGAGATGAGTTGTTTTAAAATCCACACATATAAAGGGTGCAACTTTAACTGTCCTGTCTCCCTATATATTTAGCTCATAAAGCTACAGTATGACATTATTTTACTTATACTTTTGTAGCTTTTTGTGGAGCTCAACAGACCATGCAAGGCCAAGGTAAAAGATGAAATCCCTTTGACAAAGTGTTAATACTGTCATGGTTACTGGGTTTAAACTCACTGCAACCTCCCATGATAACAACACATGCAAAGGTTAAAAAAATCTTATTGTAAACAAGGTCTTCAGGAGGCATACATTCATATTTTCATAGTTTTTCACAGCACTGTTACTGTAGCTGGCTGTGGATTGTGAGTCTGCAGTTGGGTCCTCTCCCCTCAAGATGGCAGCATTTCGGTGCCTTTTCAAAGAGAAACCCAGAGCCAAATGTTTTTGCATGAGTTGCTCCAGTACCAAGCTCCAAAACACATGACTACGTGATGATTTTTGTGATACTGGCCTAATATTATAGAGCATGGGGATTAGGAACAAAGAGATTTTGTGATTTAATAGTTAGCTTAAGTATAATATGAATTATATTACAGCTCATTGAACAAAACTACATAGCCTTAAATCATAACATAATGTAAAAAACAACCACGCCATGTTATTTGATGCCAAGATAACAATAAGACAGATGTTACACAGGCACTTGCAGGTTAAACTCTAAAGGCACTAGATGAATATGAAGACCAGAGTGATGTGTGTACATGTCTGATTGACAGGCTCATAAATGAAGTCAATACACATATGAAAACACAGCTGTGACTGCGTGGATTCAAGAGTGTAATTACAGGTGGTGCAGACAGACACGATCTTTGTATCAGCAGCCCTCTGCTGTGTATTTGGGAGCAGCAAAACAACCCTGATCCTGGATCAGCATCCCGGCTTTCCTTCGCGCCGCGTCGTAAACGGAGTCGCTACGGCGGTGAGCAGAGAGGAGAAGGAACAGCCAGAGGTCTCACTCTGTCTAAATTTTTCAGGTGCTGGTGATGTGGATCTCTATGAAGAAGAGCACAAAATTGTGTATTCTTAAAGTTGCGAAGTATGTTTGTGTATAGGCTGCTGTAATGCTAGATGAATGACGGTTTACTCTGTAAGCCCTGCCCTATGGCCTCAATGTGTGGTGTTTACGTACGACAAAAGTTGGCGTAGGTGAAATAGCCTAGCGTTCCTCCGGTGCAGATGATAATAACAAAGGGGAGACATGTGGTGTCCTCTTGTTAATGTTGTTTACAGTTTGCACTGTTAAGAATACTGTTAAAACACAGATTAAACTGACCTTGTGCGTGCCAGACCAGTCACTATGGTAACTGCTCTTGTGTAGTTTGCTGAACTGCAGTCAGAGCGACGCCCACTTCAACAGAAGGCGGGGCAGCAGCCGGAGTGATTCATCTTTTGAAACAGAGACGATCTCTGCGCAGGGCGCCGTGTTTACAGCGAATACGGCAGACTGCAGACTGACCGAAGGAGACCGTGTATGTACCTGTACATTAATCTGTCTAACTGCGCTGCCCGTTCAGCTATCTATCGACGGAGGGCATTAGATAACCAACCGACTTGACCTAACCTGGAGCAATAAGGTCAAATACTCCATTTTCCGTTGATATGAAGGTGATTTACTCCTACCACAACAACGCGGTGTGTGTGTGCATGATGAGCGGCTGAGGAGGAGGAGGAGGAGGAGAAGAAGGAGGCTGCGGTCTGAAACTAGATTTTATCCAGGATATTTCGAAACAAACGTCGTGTCTTTCACGCAGGGGAGCTGCGTATCGATTTAATATGTCAGTGAATCTCCTAGATAGTGTCTTTCCATCACAATTTTAAAGGGGTTTGACCCGTTTTCTGCCTCCAGAGGCTCCTCCAGCAGCGGGACGTTGAACGGTTTTCCTCCAGATATGGAGTGTGAAGATGCGGATTACAGAGGAATCCCCGCCGCTAGTTTAACCGCATTGGTTTCATTACACACATCAATGCGGCGTTGTTTTTGGCAGGAATAGAGCCGAACTATGAATACACATTTTCACACCAGAGGAATAAATCGGTGATTTTTGGAGCACGACTGGACTCCCATTAGGAAACGTGAGAAAGCTACCCAGCTAGCCCGTTTGTAGTAGCTATTAGCTCCATTAGCCGGCTAACTGCTAAAAGGTGCTGGCTGGAGATTAAAAAGCTTTTTAATAATTCCTAGCAGGTTTGGTCCACGTTTTCCCCCCTCAACATATTTATTTACAGGATTTGGGAGGATTTACTCATCCAGGAATGAGGTCTCGAACGGAAAGGAGCCGCTTGACCTTGTTTTGGGGTCTGATGCTGGGTCTGTCGTCCTGCCTCCGGCCCGCCACCGCAGAGAGTAAGTAATACTACTCCACATTACTACACACGGGAAACATTGTTTTTTCATCCTCCGTTGCTCTTAAGATATTGGAAATAAAATTGGCGTTACAGTGTTACAGTGAAAACACAATGCTTTATTAACGTTATGTACGCGGTGTATGTTCAGTACAACACTGTAAACAGAGAACAATAGGTCGCATTTATGGCGAACATAGAAAAATAAGTGTTTTGTAAACAGAGAAGAAGACACATGCTGTCACTGTAGTTATATGGATAAATGCTAATAAAAGATTTGAATTTGTATTTAGCCTAATGTATGGACATAATGTGTCACATCATAATACATGTGCGTCTCTAGAAACTACTTTTTATGTCAATGGGAAAATAATTAGATATGTAATGTCTTTGCTAATATTTGAAGTTGACTTGGATTTGGTGTGTTCTCTGATATAGATTGTAAAAAGACTAGTTGTAATATTGTAACTTGGTTTTAAAGCACACCACAGAAAATGAGTCAGTTCAAGTGTGTTGGTAAATACATTGCCATGACTCAGCCAATGGAGAAAGTCAGTCAAGCTATATATATACACACAGCACATTGTCAACTCTGAGTCACAATGAGGTGGATTAGAATCAAGCAAAAGTGGAGGGTATCTGTGATCTCAACATAAAACAGCAAACAGGATTTGAGCACGAAAAATGTAGGTAATTGGGTTCAGCTGAAGCTTGTCTTCCCCTGCATTCAAAATGTGATATATTATTTTCATACTGAAGTGAGATAAAACACTGCAAACTGGGTGCCAACATAAATAATCTGTCACTGCATGTAGTAAGAACCTTGACAAATTCAGCTCTGTATATGCTATTATAGATTAGACATTTCAATTTATTTTTTAAACAGCGCAGGTCACGGGAAGTGTTTGTCAGTGACAGGGAAGGTGTGATGGTTTTACAGCCTGGTCCAGTACATTTGGTGCAAGAGGTTTAGCATCAAAACGTATACATGCCATATTAAGAGCGCAATCAAGGTTTTGGTCAATAAAAGGCTTTGCCATTTTCAGTCATATTTTATAAACTTTCTCAAGGTTTCTGATGAGACACCCAACCTAAGTGGATGCAACACAACATTGATTAATTTTAGACATTCTCTTGTGCGTGGGCATCCTTTCCAAAATTCGATATTCCCAGTCATTTATTCTTCTTTACGAAACAGACCTGAGGATACCTTGACCTTGGAAATATTTTCATGAATACCAGTATGCTGTAGCATCCACCCATCAAGCAAATTAGTTAACACAGCTCTGAGGTTGTGAATTTTACTCACATAACAATTCTTTGGAGTAAACCATACTTCTTTAAAATTTTTACTTAACTTTGAGAAGCACCAGTTGGACTTTCTGTAGACTAACTACTGTATGGCAGCATATAGAAACATCTCTCAGCATATAAAACTGAATTTAAAGCTTCTTTATGTGTTCAAATTTTCTTTTTATGTGTTGCCATGCCATTTTTTCCCATGTTTCCAGCTATACTGTAAACTGGGCTTCCTGATTCATCCCATTCATCATGACATGTTGGGGAGGGGTGGGTTGGGGGATTGAACCAGGGTCTGGGTTTTAAAATAGAACAAGCCAAAGTACATTCGCAAGCAAAACAGACTAAGTTCTGTTGATTGGAAAGAGTGAGGAGCTTGTGAACTGTGTGTCATGGGGTTTACTGTTAGCCCCAGTGGTTACAGGACAAACCTGGGAGAAGCAGAGAGGTTCTCCCATCGAAATCCTACATTTATTCTCGCTCCGGTGTGGAGCTGTCTAAAGGTTCCTTGTGTGGCTAAACTCTGAGCATTCCTGCTGGTTTGCTGTATCAGTTGGAACTAAAGGGTTAGTAGGTTTGGGTTAACCAGGTTCAGCCCTGGTGCTGCAAACAAAGCCTTTCAGATGAATCAAACAAGCTTTATCTGTCAAGAATGATCTTTTGCTACAGCTTCCCAGCGCATTTCTTCTCACCTTGCCTCTCATGTGGAAAAGTATTTATGAATACGTTCCCCCCCTCGGGCAATCTGTCACTAACGGGATGGAAATGAGGAGTAAACAGACTTGCTGCAGTCTAGTGGCAGTGTATGAAGCACCAGCTTAGAGGGCGTATTGCTTCCTATTTCTTGTCTTATGGGACTTCTAGTGGATTTCCTCTGATTGTCTGCGGATAGTCTGGGTGCTGCAACCAGCTGGGAAAAGGTTATCAAAAGTAAATATGTGATCTGGAGGCTCATCAAAGCTGCAGAGATAGGCTTGTGTACTCAGCTGTTTAAAATGTGTCAGTATGAGAGGAGGAGGAGGGGGGGTTATTAAGCTGCTACACCTGCTATCCTTATTTTCACTTAGCTGAGCACAAGATGTAAATTTTGATCAGAAACTTTTGTGTAGTATCTTCACAAGCGTGGTAAGGAGCAGTTCCCATGAAAGATGGCCATGCTGGCGTTGCAGTGAGGCCACAGAGGGTGAAGCGCTAAGGCTGCTGTGATGTAACGTCACCAGGCAGTGTGTCTTTTTACAGGCCCGGGTGTTGGGATTGTATTAACAGGTATGCAGCTCGCTCAAGGCTGCTGACAGTGTGCACTGACAAGTAGATTATAGAGAAAGACATAACAGCCATACCAGCACACTGCCTGCCTTAAATCACACCAAAGGCATTTCATAATGGCTCACCAGAGGCTCTCACGTCCTCTCTAGAGGAGATTTAAACTCTCAGCAGTTTTGGTCAAAAAGACTACAGTTCTTAACCCTCTATGTAATGCGAGAGCCAAATTATCCCCAATTAAAATGCCAAATGCTAAGAAAGGCGATACAACTTTATCACATTTTATCTGGGCACTGGTACGCTCCAAGCTACAGCTCCAGTGTGCTTTGAAGTTTATGTCACAAGTGGGGTTGAAAGAGGTCAATCTAAGGAAAGTTTTTACATTAGGTATATTTGTTGTCTGGAGACTTACTGTTGTAAAGCATGCTTTTTGGGGAAAGAATTACAGGACAATCTTAAACTTGTTTTTGCCAGCTTACTCACCTAATTTGCACAAATGGGCCCAACTTTCTTTTGTTATTGGTGTCAGTTGCTATGTTTTTATTTTGACATTTCAACATGTCAAAATATGATTTTGACATGTTGAAATGTTAATTTAAGATATTTGTAAAACAACTTTGATTTGTCACAAATATATGTAGAAAACATTTCTGATTTATAGATGTCTTTTATTCAATTATAGATGTCAGGAATTGGGGCGGCACAGTGATGCAGTGGTTAGCATTGTCGCCTCACAGCAAGATGGTTTCTGATTCGAACCAGGGTTGGGGGAGCCCTTCTGTGCGGAGTTTGCATGTTCTCCCCCATATCAGCGTGGGTTTTCACCGAGCACTCCGGCCTCCTCCCACAGTCCAAAGACATGCAGGCTAATTGGTGACTCTAAATTGCCTGTAGGTTTCAGTTTGATCGTGTGTGTCTCTGTGTCAGCCCTGTGATAGTCTGGCGACCTGTCCAGGGTGTACCCTGCCTCTCGCCCAATGTCAGCTGGGATAGGCTCCACTAGTAAGAATCAGTCGTTGAAATCAAGAGTTAACATTTTGACTAGGGAGAAATAAATTGTAGATGTCTTTTATTAGAATTGCAACTAGTCAGGATTACATTATGGCTTTATTGGTTTGGAAATCTATAATCAAAAAGCAACTGTTGATATCTACAATGGCAAATACCGCTACTGATTAAATGTGTACCTGTTGGAGCAAAGCGGCAGATATGTGAAGTAGCATTGAACTGGATATTATGTGTAATATGACATGGGGATGTCACTTTTTCTTTATACTTTTTTTTTTTTTACAAAATGATACAACTGCTGGTTTTTAATTTCCCAAGCACACAGGTCCAACATGTACCATTTACTGTGAGTGTTAACTTTTTAACTTTTAATTTAAGGGCTTTTACATCCAGCAGATAGATGGTGTATTAAATGTATATCGCTTAGTACACAGCCCCCCAAATCAAGTTAACAAAAACTCAAATGAAACCTGCATAGTTAATATTTGGTTGTCATTTGCAGTTATAGACAAAGTTCTTAGACATCAGCAAACACTTTGTGTCTTCCCTGGTAATGAATGACATGTCAGGTGCAGCCACCGTGACTTGTTGCCTTATGTTCTGTATGCCGTGTTTACAACCAGGTGCTAAATAGGAGAAATTTTCCCTCAGCCATGATTAGCATCTAAAAGATGAAAAAAGGTGTCATGCTTCCCGTTCTCTGGGCTGCACTTTAGGACTGCTGTGACATCAGGAATTTTTAATACCCGTTTCATACAGGAGATGCTGGTTAGACCTGCATCACTGTGTTAATGCTAACTGGGTATAGGAAAGTTACCATCTTTGTGAACTTTGCCACAGCTGTGTTAAGATTAAACATATCTTTTATGTTTTTCACATTAGAGAGTTGGCCACAGTTACAGAAACATATATATATATATATATATTTTTTTTTTTCAAACAGTAACCACAGTTAGTACAATACATTTCCCAAATGGAAAAGTACATTTAAAGTTTCTGAAAGTTAGCAAGAATATTTTACCTCCCACATGAATAAGTGAGTGATCACTATACGAGGGGTACTAGTTGCACACACTAGTCAGTTTTAGTTGTTTTATTACTTACCTTCAGCGTGCAGTAGGGTAATGTTATACAGTCCTAGTATTCACATTCAGAATACTTTATTGATCCCCCAGGAATAGCCTCTCTTTCTGTGTGTGGCTGACCACAGATCTGCTGTTTAGTGACTATCTTTAGAGCATTTGAGCACACAACTAAAATATTTCAATTTGTCAAACATCATGTTCATGGTTAACAGTCTTGTTTATTTGAGGATGAAACATACAATCTTTGACTACAGCAAAACATTTAACATTTAAATATTTGTTCATGTTCTGATTCACACTGAAATATTACTGATTAATAAAGCTAAAATTACAACACTGTACTGAGAATATAATATGGTGATAGGTTTGTTAAAGACCCTTTCTAATATTGTGATGTGTCATTTTGTGCTATGCCGTCGAACCGCATTGGAAGGTTTGGGAAAAATTTCCATTGCCAGTAGAAAAAGTTCAGGGTGTTCTTTTGGAAATTAAACATTGTTCCACCTCAGAAGCAGTGTGGTTTCTGAAGAAACAACACATATGGTTTGCGGAACTACAGATTTTGGTATCAGTAATACTGTCTTATTATGTGCATTTATTGGTCTTATTAAAATTTAACTGTTTGTATAGTACTGTAAACTTATTATAATTTGTTAGAAAATGATGGGGAGTTTAAAATCTAAACTGTGCATTTATTGTGACAGGTTTATAACATATTACACTACAACTTATTTCCCTAGATTATACAGTGATGTGTACAGCCTGGGGGTATGACATCTAGTGTGAGAATATGTGTAGCTGTTGGCACATTGCACTAGCTCCAGGTTTTGCCTTTAGGGCAATCCCCTGATTGAACAAAATGACATTAATTTACACCTGCAACACCAGATCAAATGTTTAATTATAAAATGTATTTTATAAAATGTTGTTAACTAAGAAAACAGTTAAATGTTTGCTGGTTATGCATCGTCTTTCCCAAACCCCTCTGTGTGGCATTCATACAGTAAAACTTTATAGACCAGCATTAAAGCAGTAGAGTGACAACCTGTTAGCTGGTTGGTGTGAGTTTTCCATGACTCACTGCCCTCCAGCTTTTGAAGTCTAAATCCTCCTCACAGTGATGTGCGATAATGGCCTCCATGTTTCTGTGGGTGCTGCTGGGGCTTCAGGCGAAGTATTGTTTAGAGCATAGCACACAGGTGGGAGTAAAAGTTGGAAAGGCAAACACTCAACCGATCATCACCATCATGCCGTACCAAACTTTTCCTAATGCGGGTTTGGATTTAGAGCTGTGCCTTTCATATTCTCTGCTCTGCAATTGATTTGGTTCAAAGTATTTCTTTGTCTAAATAGAATCAAAGACTACAGACACTCTCAGTAAATAAAGTACTACTCATGAAGTTAAAAACAAATCTAAACAAATTTATTTTACACAATGCGTTAAATTACATAAATACATGCTCTTACAGTTTGTTCACATAAAAGGGCAGACGGCTGTCCTTTGTTGTCTGTCCTTTGATCTGAAGCCTAGAAATTTTCACTTCTGCCGTACATCATTCTTCAATTCATTAGATCGTGGTGAATACAAAGGTGCTACATGCTGAGACTTTTCCACGAGGGCGTGCTACACTGCATTTACAATAGCCGTTTTTATCCATATTAGCAGTAGAGCTGCAATGATAAAGCGATTAATTAATTAGTCGATCGAAAGAAAATTAATCGCCCACTATTTTGATACTCAATTAATAATTTCAGTGATTTTTCAATCAAAAAAGCCAAACATTTTCTGGTTCCAGCTTCTTAAATGAGAGAATTGGCTGCTTTTCTGTGTCATTTACAATAGCAAATAAATAGTCTTAGGGCTTTGGATTGTTGGCTGGACAAAAGAGGCAAATTTAAGACATCACAATTGTCTCTGGGAAATTGTGATGAGCATTTTTTTGGACATTTTATAGATTTAATGAATAATCACTCGTAAAAATAATCAGCAGATTAATTGATATTAAAAATGATCATTACTTGCAGCCCTAGTTAGCAGCATAGTTCTGCAATACTGGTCTGTCTGGTCAGTCCACCGCTTTAGTCCAGAGTGAAATATCTAAACTATTGAATAGATTGTCACTTTACACATTCATGTCCCTCAGAGTATAAATCCTACTTTTCCTCTAGGTCCACCTTAGGCATGGTGATGTTGGTTGACATCTGTAATTTTGACGTGTGATTTTGAGTAAAATGTCTTCTCAACTACTGAATAGATTGTCATGAAATTTATTACATAGATTGATGGAAGGATTATAATAACTGGTGACTTGACTTGAGCCCATACTTTCTTACCAAAATCCTGCAAATCTAATCATATTCCCATCAGCTTCAGCTTAACTTTGGGTTTAGGGCTAATTAGCAAATGCTAGCATGCTAAAATAAGATAAGGAACAGGGTACACATTATACCTGCTAAACACCAGCTTTTTTTGCATTATCTTAGTGAGCATTTTAGCATGTTGACGTGGGCATGTTAGCACAAAACACCGCTGTACATGACGAAGCTGCTGCCTTGGCTGTAGACTCTTGTTTCATGAAGAATGATGATGACAGCACTTTTGAAACTCCTCCATGATTCATTTTGTCCTTTTGTTTAACAAGTTGTTCTGTCACTTATGCTGTATTTGATTAACAGAGTTTGTGCAGTTTTTTATGGATGATGTATTTTATAGTAGATTGTTTCTATTGCTTTCATGTGTTGTAAAAGCTTGACAAAAGCAGACAGTGAAACAAAAGGCTGGGGTCATATCAGGTGGACACAAGAGCAACAATAGCCTGAAGGCAGAGTAATGTAAACTTTATTGCACTGTTAACCTGAGCTTGAATAGAATCTGACCCAAGTATTTACTTTGTCACGCCATGTCAACATGGCATTGAAGATGAGAACTGCAAGGCAAACATGTTCTGTCAACAACAGCACAATTCAAGTGCACTGTCAATATTTAAATAATGTACAAACAAACATTGCTTTATAAATGTAACTATTTCAGAAATGAAGAACAGTGTTTTGATAATTGTAACATTTAACATTACAAAGATAGTGTAAATAAAGTATGATACGTCAAGGTCATTTGTAAGAGTGTGTTGGCTTTAAAAAAGAACAGGCAAGGCTGTTTGATTTAGCCAAGGACACATATTGTGATGATGAAGCTGTTATGATCCCTGTGGAGGGCATCGCATAAAAGGATACAGCAAAGAAATAAATGAGAATGGAGCAGATAACGTTTTAGATATTTAAGTTGCTGTTGAGTTTAATGCATCACGGCCCCTCAAACTCTTCTTTTGTTTGCCTCCTACAGTCTGTGGTCCCAGCATCGACATTGGGAACGACATCAGCGAATTCAGGCGTCTAGAGAACTGCACAGTGGTGGAGGGCTACTTGCAGATCCTCCTCATTGGTGACAAAAACAACAACAACATCAACCAGGAAGTCTTCCGCTCCCTCAGCTTCCCCAAGCTGACCATGATCACAGACTACCTGCTGCTATTCCGGGTATCTGGCCTGGACAGTCTGAGCACACTCTTTCCCAACCTCACCGTCATACGAGGACGGAACCTCTTCTACAACTACGCCCTTGTGATCTTTGAGATGACCAGCTTGAAGGACATTGGCCTGTACAACTTGAGGAACATCACCCGTGGCGCCATCCGCATTGAGAAGAACCCCGAGCTCTGCTACCTGGACTCCATAGACTGGTCCCTCATCCTGGACGCTGAGTTCAACAACTACATCGCCGGGAACAAGCAGTCCAAGGAGTGCAGCGATGTTTGTCCAGGCATCATGGAGAACAACCCTCAGTGCAGAAAGACCATGTTCAACAACAACTACAACTACCGCTGCTGGAATTCCAATCACTGCCAGAAAGGTAAGCTGACTGTCACACATGATAGCTCCTCAGGGATTTGAATTGCAAATAGATCATGCAGACAGTCTAGCCTTTGGCCTGATTTGTGTAGATGTGAATTTGGGAGTGTAATGAACGGCTCTGTGCCTACAGCTGTGGCCTGCTACCTGTCACTTTAACTACTTTAGCTGTTGTGTTTTGGCTGCGGGGAAGGAGGAAAGCAGGGGGATGTTGTTATGCATGATTGGCTTGTCTGCAGATCTTTGCTGTAATATATCTCAGGTGTTTATCCAAGTTAAGGAAAGATGAAGAAAGAGCTAAACAGAGGCATTGTTGAGACTGCAATTTTGCCTCAGCCTGTGTCGTTCTTGAGCAAGGTTTTCTAAATGTAAGCAACTGCTGGCTGTAAAATATCAACCTCTGTTTACTTAAAAGCAAAAAACTTGTATTTTAGGGTGGCTGCCCATAGTAATTGCAGTTTTCTCAACAGAGACAGTAGCTCACATATTTGGGTGTCTTGTGGTGCTCGTTTGGTTCCATGCAAGTTCAATACAAATGCTCTCATCTGTCTAAACAAACTGACTAAAGGAGTAAATGCTCCAGAGTTTAATTAAACTACTCCAGGCACGATGAGTGTGAACTCGCCCTTTAATTTTGTGTTTACGACTGCAGCGTTTTAGATGACTTGTTTTGCTGGTGCGTTTCAGACAATGTGTTTTGGCTGACTGAGTGTGTGTGTCTGGCTGAATTGTTTCCCTGGTGACTGGCGCCTTGCTGCAGACTCAGCATGTTGATGTTTTCAGTCTTGTGACATGGAACTGTCGCAGGACTGGCCTGGATTGCACGCATGTACATACACACATAGACACATGCACTGTCGCATCATCAAACACACTCAAAGCTCAGACAGAGATGCAGGCGCACACACATGTAAACAGACAAATCACAGAGATGCAAATATGTTTGACATATGCACATACGCCGGCCCTCTTTGTGGGTTGTTGGAGTGGCAGAGTGTGGGCATACTGGAAAAGAAGCCAGGAGGTGGAATATATTGGAGGAAGACATGTTGGATGGATGGAGGGGGTGTCAGGTGGAGGAGCAGAACTCTGTGCTGTTTATCATTTCTCTTGTCAGCAAGAAAACATTATAGAAGGTCCACAATAAAATCTAGACTTCTCCTCACCCATTTGTCTGTGTTTGTGCCAGTGGGCATTAAACTCATATGAAAAAGGGTCTCATTTAGTAAGACACAAAGTCACAGATAATATAACCAGTCATTAAATGGATGTTGACCCATAGTGAACCAGAAGCCCTATCTAAAGTTGTGTCTTCACATGTGAGACGACCACCTGTCTTCCCTCCTGTAGCGACATCAACTCAACAACAACTGACAGCTGTGTTGCTCTGAAAAAAGACTCAGCAATTTAAATTAATTTTGGACATTTGTGTGAATGTTATCTCTAAGGGTCTGTTTGTATCATAAATCAAATTAGCTGCAATTCACCCTTTGCCAAGCCCTGTTCCTTTGTGATGGTCCTTCAAGCTGTTGGAGCTAACATGAAGCCCACACTGTCACTAACTGCACTCCCTGAAGAAATATTATCAATTTTTGGAAAAACAAAAACGTTACTTCAGAGAGAAGCAGACAGAAGGGTCTACAGTTAGAGTTTGAAGGATATATCCAGGGTGTCAAAGTCACTCAGCAGCAAATACAGGTTAAAAAGACAAAGATAGTAAGAAGCTAAAGCCTACAGATCAGTGTTAAAGTGAACCACCACATCGCCTAGGGATCAAGCAAGAAGACAATGAAAATAAAGGGAAACTTTGCTGATATTCAGCCAGCTATATGCCATTAAAGTATGCACAGGTGAACAATGTTTGGCATCCCCCGTGCCGCCAGCGCCTGGACCTTCGCCAACGCCAAATATCCATTCCAGTGTTTGCCTCATATTTATTCTGCAGCAGAGCACCTCATGCCATGAAGTGCAACAGTGCATCTCCATAAGTCTATGAATGAGGAAAGTGTCTGTGGTTAGTTCACGTCTGTAATAAGAGCAGGACAGTCTGGTATCTAAATTGCTTAAGTCGGTTGAACACTGGCCAGGCCAAAGCGGGCAACTAAGGGGAAACACTGCATATACCAGTATGTGGTAAGGAGGTCAAGTGTAGCAGCGCTGTACAGAGACAGTACAGGGCCATCTTTCTGTCTCCACTCTGTTGAGACTAGACTTACAGCTGTTTATCAGAGGGTGAGGGCAGTAAAGGACAGGAAATAGATTTGGATATTATTTTAACTTAACTTTTATCTTTAACTTAGTAGTAAATGAGTTACGCTTCTGCCTACACCTTTTTGGTCTATATTTTTGGTTTTCCTTTTAATGTAATGCCTTGATGTTATTTATTCTTTAAAATGCCTTGACTAGTAGTACTTTTGTTACCGGTGCTAGGTGTGACAGTTGCTGCCACTACAGTTTCTCTTACTACTGCCTCAACTACTAAGCTAGCTGCTGCTGCTAACTACTATTACTGCTACTATCACTTCTGCCAGTAAGACTACAACAGTCACTGTTTTTTGCTACTAAAACTGCTGTGAACAAGTAGTAGTGCTTGGTTCACATTCTTCTTGTGTGCAGCTGTATGATGTCAAAACCCAAACAGACGCATGCACACACAGACCTCTGCTCCACTATCCTCCTGACTAACTGGTGCCAGTACAGTTTAAGTGTTGTGAAAAAAAACATCCTCTTCTCTTAACTTCAGAAATGGTATTATTTAACAGCAAAGAGAACAAGGAAACTGGAGGGAAAAGTTAGAACTCTCAGGAAAATGAATGTAGGCTCCACTCTGCAATCCTAAGATATATGGGTTCAGATAATTTTACCACATTAGCCCCAAAAGCCTCATGGTTGCAGTTTGTCCACAGCCATAACTTAGAACCTGTCGGTCTGGACAGATGAAACACTTATAGGAATAACTGATGTGTTCAGCTGGCATCTCCCTATCCAAGAGGTTGGTATGTTTTGTTAAGTCAGTTTAAGTAGACTAAATATAGAAGAAGTGGAGAATGACCCTGTGAAGATGCATAAGCAGTCAACCAGGCTCCTGAGGGAGTGTGCCAGCCAGGGCAAATGGGCCATCATTTGCTGCTGCTGCTGCCTTAAAACAGCATTGATCTCAAACAACATGAGCACTACTGCTCTCACTGCAGAGACTGCATTGTTGTGCTATTTATTAGGCAGTTTATTGGAGAAGTCTGGTGGTAGTAAAAGCAGGCTTCATTAAAAAGAGGAAGGCCGATAGCTGGAGTAGTTTAGCTGGCTGACCAAACAGTGCTCATTCCCTCAAGTTGTTGTCTGGCGGCTCCAGTACCTGCAGATCAGAGGCTGTTTATACGTATGCTATTCAATCTTGTGTGTTAGTATGTAGCAGTAAAAAAATAGTAAAGCCTGATGCTGCTATACTTGGAGTTGCGTCTTTTTACTTAATTTTGGACCAGTATCAGCAAACACTTTGACAATAGAGGATTAAATGATGATGGTTTTCATTTGTCCCTTCTGATAACGCCCTGTATCAAGCTTCAGTAATCTTATCTGGGGTCTATTGTTTAAATGTGTGCCTTGCTCACAGGCCTTCTGCTGTGCTGGCCTGGGAGTCATCTTTGTATTCAGAGGCATTTTATTTCCAGACCCGGTCATTCATCAGATCAATAAATGACGGAAGGGAAAAGTGCAAGCCCTGGTTTTATTGAGTTAATAATATAAAGGACATTCTTTTAGCCGGAACTCATTCATAAAACTGTTACAAGGAAAAAAGGGTTCAAAGGCTGTTTCCCTCTCTGGGAAAGTGGAGTGTTTTTTAGTCGTGGCGGTGGGGGCTACATTCTCCCATGTTTACTTCCCTCATTTGTTTTTTTGGAATCTGGTCTGGTTGTTTTGTCTCGTTCATAACTCATAGGCTTCTTCTAAAGAAGAGCCATGTCTGTGCATGCTGGGAAACAAACACACACTCTCTCTCTCTCAAACACACAAACCCGCACACACGCTCTCTCATTGAACAGCATGGGGGATGTTTTTCCGGTACTTTGTATGGTCTGAGGAGATGAAAGCACATCATTAAAGTACAAAGTAGGTCTTCAGGGATTTACTGGAAGGAATTTTTGTCTTTTGTCAACCCCTGGCTGAAGAGATTACACATTAAACTAGAAGGATTGTCTTCTGGGTTGTTGCTAGTTTAATGTACTGCACTTGACATGTCAGTGTTTGCTCATTTATATTTGTATTTAAAGTATGTAGTTAGCAACAGTAGTGTTGTATATAATATGGGAACAAACTTACTGCGTTTATGCATAGGATTTGAAAGTTTTTGACTTGTGCAACTTATGCCTTTAAACATTTTTTTTTTTTATTGTTTGGGCCTTTTGCCTTTATTTTTGTGCAGCAGGAGATTGAGTGGGAAGTGGGGTAGAAAGGGGAAATGACATGCAGCAAAGGGCCTCAGGTTGGAATCGAACCCGGGCCCCTGCATAAGACTCAACCTGTATGGGGTGTACACTCTACTGGATGAGCGAGAGGTCGCCACTTTGCAACTTCTAAGACACTGGCAGAGAGCAGTGCACATGCAGCACAGTCCCCCACCCACTCATCCACCATAACAACTATTTCTCTGCCCGACATATAACTTTAAAAGACGCTTCTTTGGGTGAGTAAGTAAGGGCTGGAATAGTTTTTTTTTCTGCCGGTTCAGGTCTGATTTTGTTTTGAAAAAAAGAAAAAAATTGGCAGGAATTAGTAGATCATGTTATTTGCTCATAAAGCAGCATGTCTTTACAGTTTGACTGTGATGTAAAAACAGTGATCTGTGCTGACTCAAAGTTCTTAATCTCAGTAAATGGTACAAGGCTCAGACGGTATCGCTTTATTACATTATATCAGGGTATTTAGAAATACTGTCAGAAAGACAGACTATGCTCTTTCTGTTAAACTGATACAGAGATGCTGTAGTGAGGCGATGTATTGTAGTGCACAGCAGGTACCACCAGAGGTCCGTCTCTAGAGGTGGAACAGGAAGCTAAGAAAGATAGCGACTTGGAGTAATTGTGTTAACAATACAGGATACAGTAAAACTGAAAAGTGCCGCTGCCCTTGTTTAGCCCACTGCTGTGTCAGTATCCACTGCAGCAACAAGTGTCATTGGATCTTAAATCAAGAATCTATGAAAGAAGGGTGCTTATTTCCTATCTATTCATTATTTGAAAGGCTGTAAGTATTTAAACCAAGCAAGTATGCCAATTGCATACACTCAGCATTGTAGGCTATACAATGTCATACATGCTTCTTTGCTCAGGCCTTTTTTTCTGCACAAATGCCGTCATATAATAATATAATAATGCCGTCGTAAAACCCGGTGAAATGTCAGGAAGGTATGAAAAAATAGATAATGCCCAAGTCTAAATAGATAGAAATTTCTGACAGAAAGTCCTCTAAGGCATTCTGGTTTACTGTAAGTTACAATATTGATAAGCTTAGTGCTTAATCACTTTTATTCAGCACAAAAGAAAATTATCGGCTTCATTTCATTTAGAAATACACCCCTTGACCCACAGCCTGACTGATAAGGCGGCTGGGTGGATATGCTGGCTAGTATTGTCTAATTGCAGATGTATCTGTACCTGATAAGTATCTGTATCTGATAAGTAACGAAAGAAATAGCAGAACACGTGTACCAAGATACATTTGAGCTAGTTTGAGAAACAGTGCCATCAACACATAGATTGTTCGGCAGTAAGCACTGACAAAAGTATTTTTCAACTGTAAAATATCCGACTCGGTGCATAAATTGGTCACAGTTTTTATTAACCAAATTAACGGGTCATTGTCAAGAAGTTTGTTTAAAGTTATATTTTTATGTTATACTGGAAAAAAATATTTGCCAATATTGCTGTCAGATTTTTTTTAAAACTATCACAAATCAATATTGCTATCTGCCTTGAAAATACAGTATGAGTTTGGGGCTTCATGGTGTCCCATATAACTACAACATACCAGGTTCAGTCCCAGGTGAGGACCTTTGTCACATGTTATATGTCTCTTCCTTAGATTAGTGTTGATAAATGGGGAATAAAGCTTTCCAACAATTCTCAGCATGTCAGAATGTCTGTATATGCTTTTTGCAGAAACAAGAACCACTGTGATTTTTGATTAGAAATCCTGAATAGATTGCTGTGGCATCAGTGACATTGTGCATGTTAGCTGACATGCAGGCGACACACTATCAGCTGTCTAGCAGGAAAACGCACACTGTGTGTGTGAAAGAGGGCTTAAGAGAGTCACTCACCACAGAGGGTGAATGAGTTGTGAATTCAGTCCCAGCCCCCCTCCCTCTCCTGTTTTCTGGTTGGTTTTGGATGTGGTAGATCCAGTGTTTATTTACCCAGTGCGTCTCTAGTGCTAAATGTGGGGCCATTTTTAAACTTATATTTTCTTAATGTGAACTAGCTGTTTTTGAGATTCTACCTCACTGATGTTTTGGGGATTTTCAGTAATGAACCATCTCTGCTGTACTTCATCTGAGAAGTTTCTGCTCTCTCCCTGTATCTTTAAGATGAGGTGGCTGGGATGAATATGAATTGTGTTGAGGCATTGTTGTGGGCCATAAGGTGTTGGGTTGTGTTTAGACTTAAGGACTGAGACATAGTTCCATTGATGAAAGTGTATCCAGAAGTAAACATCACTTCATTGATCATCCTTGTAATGACACTTCCTCCTTGCATTTATTGAATACAACCAGGCGCTGCGACCTGGTATTAGATCATGTTGATAGCCTCCAGTGTTATCTGTTCTTCATCTTGTACTTTTGTACTAGTTCTACTACTTAAAATTTAAAATTATATGCTGACCAAGTAGTGCCAGTGTTCATAATTATATTCAACCTTTCCTTGGCTCAGTCCATCATACCCACGCACTCAGTAAAGTCCATCCCAAGAAAACAAGGCCAGCCTGCCTGAATGACTGCTGCCCAGTGGCAAACTTCTTGTTACTGTCTACACAGGTTAGACCCAGCGTTGGACCTTGGATGAGAACACAGCTGGTTTCATCAAAAACCGTCTGCTCCATTTCCCCAGACAGTGTGCTCAGATTACACTCTGTCGCTCTGAGAGAGTGGTGCTCTGAGTAACTGAACAGTGTATATATACTCCAACAGCGCTCCAAATTAACGGACAGATCCACTTGTGCCAGAGTGTGCTCTAGCACAAATTGCTTGGGGTGCAGCTCCAAAAATAGAAAATCCATATGTGGCGGCAGTGTTGATATTGTGGTGGGCCACCACAAATTTAACTTGTGTGCAAGAAACCCTGAGTGCTTTGAAGGGCTGGTTAAGGATTACATCTGCTCCTCACTACCCAGCACATTGGACCCACTTCAGTTTGCCTATTGTCCCAACCAATCAACAGAAGACACCATAGCACATATCCTCTATGCTAACCTGTCTTTCCCGGACAAGGGGACTATGTGATATTGCTGTTTATTGACTACAGTTCAGCATTTAACACCATAGTTCCCTCCAAAGTTGTTACAAAGCTTAAGGAGCTGGGATCAAACATTGCACTGTGTATGTGGATTCGCGACTTGCTGATGGACAGACCCTTAGGTCGTGAGGGTGGGCTGACGCACCTCTTCCACCCTCATTCTTAACACTGGAGCACCCCAGGGCTGCGTTTTGAGCCCCCTGCTGTACTCTCTGTACACACTTGACTGTATAGACACTTTAGACTCCAATACCATCACCAAGTTTGATGATGACACAGTTTTGTTGGGTCTGATCACAGATAAGAATGATGAGGCTGACTTGAAAGAAGTAGAGGACCTGATGTCTCAACGTCTATCAAGACCAAGGAGCTGGTAGTTTACTTTGAGAAGAAACAGGGAAGAAACTACGCTCCCTTAATATCATCAGGTCACCAGTGGAGTGGGTACACAGCTTCAAGTACCTTGGTGTCCACATCACAGTGGGCTTGACCTGGACACTGCATTCTAAGTCAGTGGTGTGAAAGGCAAGACTATTTCACCTCACACGCTTGAGGCAGTTTCAGGTATCCCCTCGAAAACTGAAAGGGTGACATGGGAAAGGAGAGAGTGAGGAAAGGAATGTATGATAATGTGATGCACTGAAGCAGTGAGTGTTGATAGATACATTGCAGCTTCGTGCTAAAGTTTGTTGTTTCACAAGACTGAAGCCTTTAGACTCTGTTCGGTCCAGATGATAAGTGTTATAGTGACTTCGGAAGATGTTTTTTTTCTGTACTTTTGTTTTAAAGTGAAGTAGGGAAGTGACACCTGCCAGAATTAATAAGGTAAAAAGGAGCAGCTAGTTGTGACATAATACAGCAAAGACATGATGAATTGAAAATGGAAGAAAACAATGGTGGTAATTTAGGTGAATCTCCCCCTCTCGAGCCTTAAATATTTATTATTCTATTTTGATATTAATTACATTTGTCTGCCTGCTACAAGCAATTTTTTTTTCAAAGTTTATCAATAAAAACATGCATTGCGCATGCATGACATAGCTGTGTCTAGTCTTATGTTTAGATAGTTTAGTGACAATATATACAGGTCACAATGTTGACTATACTAAGAGCTCTTGTAGTTGGTGTATCCAGCCCTTTGGTTTGAATCCAGGCTTTGAAAAAGCCAGTTACATCTTCTGATGTAAGTCATATTTGGTTATATAATCTGTGAGTTCAGATCCACTCTTCTTGTATGCTGTCAATAAATGCTATAATTACACTAGATAAAACCTTTCAAGATACTTAGATATGATGTTATTGTCCTTTGGAAATTGTATTAACAGTTTTATTGTCTTCTCA
This sequence comes from Cephalopholis sonnerati, assembly GCA_019142605.1. Classification (NCBI taxonomy): domain Eukaryota; kingdom Metazoa; phylum Chordata; class Actinopteri; order Perciformes; family Serranidae; genus Cephalopholis; species Cephalopholis sonnerati. Next base: position 13,323,317 of record JAGQAX010000001.1, read on the forward strand.
TAAAGCAGATATTTTAAAAGTAGTTATCGGTCATCAAAAATAAAATCACATCAATGTGATGATCCACAACTAGCCATGCACCCCGTACCCTGACCCAGAACCCGGAGGCTGTCAAGGCTCGTAATTATAGGGACTACTTTGTAAACCAGGCACATCCATGACTACTTTTAGTGAACAGTCACACCCATCCCTGGAATTCCTGGAAGAGAACATTACTGGTTTGGCTGTGTTGAAGTGCCTACTGTAATTATGTGGCCTTTAATTGTGCTCTGTTAACACCGTCAGATTCGGATGAGCTGTGACCAGGGACTAAGATGAGTCTCTTGTTTGTGGATTTGAGGCTGGATGGAATAGTTTATGTTTTGTTATAAGGGCTCATTTTCCATCACTTCACTCCACTGTGATCACAGTAAAATTAGAATGAAAGAAAGAAAAAAAGGCAAAATACTTTGGCATTGTTGGAAGTTTTTTGTCCTCTCGTTTATGACTGTAGGTTTGCATTGTCTGACCAATTGTCTGTAATTGCCAGAATGTAACAAGAACAAAAACAAACTGTTGATACATTTAGGCTATCTATAGATCAATTAAATGTGTTTTAATTTTTTCCAGATTCCATTTAATTTTTTTCCCAAAATCTGTATTCCATTTAAATTTTTCTGAATTTTGTTTTTTTTTTTTTTTATACAATTTTAGGGTGATTTCAAAATGCCTGACAAAGATCTCTGCTAGATTGAAACATTGCACAAGTGAAATTACTGTGAGCTTTTAATACAGTGTGTGGATCTCCTGCCTGGTTCTCACAATTTAAGCACATTATTACATTGTGGATTAATTAAATTTCAACAGTTCAATAGAAAATATTCAAAATTGAATGAATATAATGCCAAAACATTGTACTACTTTTTATTAAAGAAAGGATGTCAGTACCGTTATAAGAATAATATTTTAGTCTTATGTAAAATAAAGTGCTTTGCACCTTAGCTTCATATCTCTCTGCTCTAAATTTAGCTCTAAAGGCCCTGGCACACCAAGCCGAAGGTTGACCATCAGTTATGTTGGGCTTTCAGTGAGCATCTTTCGGTGCGGGACATTGCACTGTTTCCCCGCCAAGGCCCTTTTCAGCTTTTTTTTGCAAATTCAGTATGTTGAATTGGCAACGGCAGAGCCCGTCAGTGAATGACATCACCGTAGTTGGTAGTTCAGCTCAGCGCACGAGAAGAGAAACTTAAGTGGGGAAAGTAAACAAACAGCTAAAGTCAAGAGGGAGTAAGATCAAAACAGGCTTGTTACATAAGGTTGTATTATTTTTCTTTAGCCATTGAACTCTTTAGCAGAAATATTTCCGTTGGTTTGTGTTATTGTTCCCTGGTGCACAGTTAATATGTCTCTTCTTTCAACATTGGATTGTGTTGTTAATATGCTAACTAGCGTCAAGATGGTTTTCATGTTTCCCTTCTTAAATGCCACATACAGACTACCGCTGTCTGCTGGTGTGGTGAGTTATTTCCTCTCACGCAGGTGCCGAATGTTTGTGCTGGTTAGCCTTCAGCTGTAGTCTTAGCGGTGTGTTCATGTGACATGGGCATTCAGTACCTGGTGACCAGGCTCCGTCCATTTCAGCTAGTTATCAGTGATAGCAAGTTGTAGTTGTAGTTTCGGTCTGTTGCAGCTTTTATCAACCCAGAGTGGGGGTGTGGTTGGCTTTGGTTAGAAGTTCTAAAACATCACCTTCTTCATACAAGGTAATCTGTCAGAACAGGGTAGCTTTGAGAATCTCTGCTTATCGAAGTAAACTATGTTGATGTGAATAACATCCAGGCCTTGAATTCTGGGTGTGATGAGTTGCCCAGCATGTGTTACGGTCATTAATGCAGCCAACCAGGCCAGGCTGCCCTCAAGGTGTAAGGGAATCTTATCCTCCATCTCCATAATCCTTAACATCAAAATTTCAGTGATATTTATGCTTCCTGTGCCAAGTAAAAATACAAATACAAAGGCTCAGGAATGTAGACAACTCCTTCGGATTCAGTCTGTGAGTGTTTAAATTGGTGGCTTGAATATCAAGATTTACATTTCACAGATTTTGAATCTCTTCAAACAACTTTATGTACCCTCTAATTAAATTGAGAATTTTAGACCGAAGTGGACTAATGCAGGTGAAATCAATCTTTGTTTGACACTGACTCTGTTGATTCACTCTGCACGTTTTGGAAATTAATCTGCTGAACCAAAACTAAAAACTAGAAAAGGACGTGGCAAGTCATGTGAATAACACCAACTATAACAACAGCATCAGTAGTTTGTAGAGGGCAGGGTAGTTAATGAGTTGAAATTGAACAAGAACATAATACAGTGAAGAGGAACCCAGGCCAAGTGGAAATACACCAGTGACAGTCAGGCTGATGATTGGCTTTATTGTGTTTGTTAATATGAAAAGCCAGGGTTCAATGCCGTGTCCTTTTCACCTGAGCAGAAACAATGTGATATTTCATCAGAATTAATATAATATTGCTGTGTTTCACCCTGAAGTTAAGTTATTTATATTAGTACATTGCAAATACAGGCTGGTTTTAGCCACTCTTTTGTTTCAGAAATAGTTTTGGCTTGGAGAATTATTGTTTAACCATAGTTCTTAGCCCTACAGAAGAGCTGAAGCTCCTGCTTTTTCTGTGAATGTACAATATGTTGAAATCACATGTGATGACAAACAGCATCATCTGTATTTACTGAAGACAATAGTAATGATCCAAGAGATCTGTCAGTGGTTGAAAGGGTCTAATTATTTACTGGATTTTGAGCTCAGTCCTCTTCCTCCTTACCCTTCAGTGCTGCCGTGGCTCAAAACTGAGCTCAACATGTGTTGCTTGCATGTTTCATTGCAGCAGCTTATGTTCATCTTTTGCTTTGTGTACAGTTTGGATCATGTGTTTGCATTAGCTAATACTTTTTCCTGTTTTCCTAGCAAGATGCTCCCAGTCATCTTTATGATATTATATAACACATACTCAAAAACACACAAGCAGAGACACATCTGTATGCTATATTGGATTTATAGTAAAAGTTTAGGGGTTTAGTGAACTGTCTGTTGAATGATAAAATCGTGTTTCTTGTCATATTGTGTTTGAGCCCTCATCTTTATCCCCATCACATGCAGTAAAAGGTCAAACCTTCCTCATTTGATAGGATTTTAACCGTCTTTTTTGACCAAGACATAACCCTCAAAAGTTCTGTTATTGTGGCTATTGATATTTCTGCAGCTCCCTGTCCCTTTGGAGCTGCAGCCATATGTGGTATCTGTCCTCATCTTAACTTATCTTGGAGATGTAGGTTTTAGGAAACAGCTGATGTGATAGCTCCTTGTAAACCCCGTCCACCCTGTTATTGTCTGGCCTCTGTGGAGACTCTGGGGACCAGAGTATTTGATTTGTCTTGTCTTTTCCAGGTCAGACAGCAGGGGGATGCCAGGAATTCCCTTTGTCTGTAGTTATCCTGTAGTGTCAGCTGATCTGACAGATGTTTGTTCCTAACAGGTTCCACAAGGCTAACTGTTGGCTCTGTTTAGACTAGCTTAATCAGGATATTTTTCTGATGTTGTTTCATATGCTTTGACTATTAGGTTATTACAAGGTATATGATTAGCCCAGCCCTCCTGACACCACATGGGGTTGTTTAATGGCAGATAAGGCTTGTTTTTAAATTCCTGATTTGTAGTGGATGATGGGGCTCGAAAGAATAAATGGAAAAAAGTATGTATGAAAGTTGCAAATGCTCCTGGGTATCATTTTACAAGCTGTGTATGGTCACCAAACTGGATTAGTGTTTTGCACTGAAGCATTTTGTTATATAGTCCGCACATACTGCACATGTCAAGCTGTCTCTCTTCTTGTCTAAAACTCCAAGACAGACTGTCTCTCTGGGTAGGATCACAAGTGGATGATGATATGAATTGGTAGCATTTACAGGTGGGAAGCGTGTAGAGGATTTTTTTTTTCTGCAATAGTAACTCATACTTGTCGGGGCCTGCATAGAGGGGGCTGGGATCCGGTTGGGATACCTTGAACTGATCAAGTGGGATAGGCATAGTGAGGTAACAAAGAGCTGTGTACTTACTATAAGGACTGTTGTAAATTTGTATTGAATACTCCAAACTATGGAGAAAAAGTGGGGACAAGTAAAAAATAACAAAAGTAAACTGTTATGATAGAGAAAATGATTGCTGTTGTAACTGTTGTACAGTCCCACATAAAAGAGAATAAACTGCTGTCATCTGTCGTTGTGATAGGTCTTCACACTAGGCTTCCTGTTTGTACTTTATCTTTTCACCAGTTCCTTGTGGCAGCATGCCCATACCAACCGAGACTCTTGCAGGTGCTTTGCCATGTCAGTACTAAACCAGCTATACATGTTACACTGTCACTTACACAGAAATCTTAATGTTCATGATGTAAATGCCTTGCCTTTCATTTTATTTTCTGTTTGCTTTGCTGACAGACAGCTGGCCAGTCGTGCTAACATACAGAAACATAGTGCCCACTGCCAACCCTGTGGTCTTCACTGTTTAGTTAACGTTAGCCTTGGCCACCCTGCATTGCGCACCACCCAGGTGGGATCTAGCTAGCGGCGCCACTCATTCAGCGATTACCACTAGTAATCTGTAATGTTGGCTGCAGATGGTGGCAAACCTCTGGCCTCCCCCCAGGTAGCCCAGGTTAGCAAGCAACTTCATTTTGAGTCACAAAACTCATTGTAAACTAAGTCAGCAACACTAGCCATGTTGACCTAGCAAACAGCACCAACAGAGCTAACAGTGGTTAACAATGCTGAAGGTGGTTCCCAGTTCAAAATTGAGCTGCTTACTTATAAGGGAGGAGACCAGAGAGTGGGCACTGTTTTACCACAGCAACACTGTTTGGCCAGTATGGTGTTACATGCGGTAATCGCTGAATGAGCAGCATCACTAGCTAAAGTCAGCTCCGAACGGATACAGATAGTGCATAGTGCAGAAAATGAAGAGAGGCAAAATTAATCTATAGACAGCCATGTGTAATGATAATATAAATATATGGATATATTTTTTATTCAAATTTTAATTTCTATTTTATCACATCAGTTGAACTACTCTTCATTATTTTGATTCATATCCAAACAACTGCAGAAATATCCCTTGATGAACACTACAGGTATTCACCTGTATTAATGCTGTCACATGAGTCAGTCTTGGAAACTGAAGTCCAATCCTAATATAATGTTATAAGGTGACGGGCAGCAGGGTCTTCACATCCCTCTGTGACTCTGCTCTCATTGAGAGGGTGAGCCAGAAAGAAAAGCATATCCAGCTTTTCATCAGTTACAGGAAAGATGGTCTCAGAGCACCTCTCTTAGTGTTTTTCCCTTTGAACAGACTGTAATTATCAACAGGAAGCTTCAGACCACACATCTCCTGTGGGATGTCTTCTCACACTGGGAGGAGCAGAGGGTGAGGAGGAAATCCAGCGTTACTTAAGATATTTCTGTCAGCAACACTGTGCAAACTACATCTCTTTACCTAGTTAATGGTTATATTGCCAGTACTTACTCAAGTGTCTGCCTTTGTGTTAAAATAAACTGGATATCTGATTCTGTTTAAAAGTGTAGTAAAGCCTTGTGGAAAACCCTTTTGAACATGATTAATTTATTAATTAAATTAGGACAGGACCAAGTGAGGCTGTCTCTATGAGTCATCTAATTGGAATCCAAAAAAGTACTTTGCACCAGCCAATGAAAACTATACCTCCTCTGTCCTGTTTCCAATCATTGTTTCCATCCAATGGTCAGCCATCAAGAGTGCAGAGTGGACTGAATAAATGGAGATCTTTGTTCTACTGACGCGAATCAGCCTGTGGACAACACAGACACCACTGACTGACTGTTTTTCTGAATGACTGATTCACTGACTGAACCTACACACTAACAGACTTCCCAGCTGCAACAGAACACGCTTTGTATCTTTGTAGGAGACTGGAAACACAGCAATATAGTTGTGTTTTCTGTCCATCATCAACTTCTGGTTCAGCCTGCGGAGACTGTTCTGGTGCTGTTTATTTCCTGATTCAGTCTGTGTTGTGGAACACATGGGGAGAGCATGGCGTATGGGGATTTTGATGCGGGGGGTGGCGGGTAGCTGGTCCCAGCTGACCCACCCAGACACTGGGTGAGAAGGAGGGACAGGTCGCCTGTCAATCACAGGACTGATACATAACCTAGCAGTATGATACGGTACAGTTCAGGTCGGTGTGCTTTTTTCCCGTTTCCACTGTGAATAGTTGTGGATGGTCCCAATGGAACTGCTCCGTACGTCCCCATTTTTGATAACCCTTCTGTTGGGGTACCTAGCACACAGATCTGGTACTAAAAGGTGGAGGTGTGAACACTGCAGTCCGTTGATTGGTCAATAGTCACTCTTGCTCAGGGCTGAGTTGTGGCTGGTTTTGAGGCCTATGTAACCACTGTTCGTACCATGGAGAGTTTTACATATATTAGTAAACTGTAATTATAAAATGAAAATATGTTTTGCTGCCTCTCACAGCAGCTGTAGTCTGAGAAAAAATAATTTAAATTCACTGGGCTGTCTGCCGGCGACTTTTAAGGTGGAACGTTAACTTGTAATGTTACTCAATGCATGAGTTGACGACGTGAATACATCAACACACCTTAAATTTCACTGACAACTTTGACTGTCACTTTAGTTTTTATATGACATACCCTTTTGGTAATGAGTGGATCTGCAAGGGTTATATATGTTTATTTTGGCTGGGTTATGTGAATGGCATATTCTAATCCTTACTCAGAGAAAAAAAAAGCGTCATGGAGCATCACTCCCATGGACTCCGGCAACACTAAACTCCGGAGCTTGCCTTAGAAGGACTAAGTGCACAAACTCGCTATTTATAGATATCTCATGGAGAGACTCTTACTGCAGCCTGTTTCATTTTGTTGTGAAAATGTCGGCATGCAGCCTCATTCTTTGGACGATAAACGAGGTGCAGACTTTCCTCTGTGTTACCGGTAATGAGGAAATACAGTGAGTGCTGGACAGAGCAATGAGTGCCAACAACCCTGCCCAAATTTAAGAGTACTGTTTGCAGTGGAAACGCTAGGGTCTAGGTCCCATGTCTGAAGTGTTACTGTTGGTTCCAAAGGTACCATACAGAAAGTGTTTGATGGAAATGGGATTATAGAGAGGAATCCAGAGCACCCTGAGGAAACCCATGCGGGCACAGGGACAACATGGAAAAAAAAGACAAAAACAAAGTGAGTGTGCAGTTTGTAGTGGATCTTGTAGGCTTCTTTTGTGTCAAGTACATTTTGATGACTGTTGTATTGTCAGAAAAAAATATTATTATGCATATATCTGGACCAAATTGACACATTCATAAATGTTGAAGACCGTGTTGGTTGGGAAACGCAGAAGATGCAACCTTGGTAATACAATGCTGTTTTTCTATACAAGTGCTGGCTTGGCTTGACTTGTTATGGCTCGGCACAGCAGCCCAGAGCAGCGGGGATTTGTGTCTCCATTATAACGGGGCTACCCACTGAAAGGTGTGTCTTTACTGATGATGGCTTGTCTTGATTGATGGCATTTCAACGCAGCAGGCTGATCTATGGCTAAAGTCCCCCTTTATTTTGTGTTTTTCCATTACACAGCAAGGCAGGTAAAAGAGGTTTACCTGTTGGAGGTGAGCTGTTTGCAGAGGTGCAGTAAGAGCCTGTCGTTTGCAGCTCTTCATCTAACATCTCACTGTGGCTGTTTTTGCTTTTACTCATTCTCCCTGCAATTTTGTAGCCTTGTTTCTGTTAAAGATTTTATTAATAGCTGTTCACAAAGTCCTGCTAATTTGGTGAGAAACATGTTTCATTTCCTATACATGTTTCACAATGAAAGTACCCCTGTATTTTGTCATGTAAAAGCTTTTATTGTGAAGCAGCAAAATAAGGCGATGTTGAGTTTTCATCAGCAGTAACTTAACATGACTCCTATATAGCTGAAAGTAAACATGAAACAGTAAAATAAAGCAGATATCCAAAATATACAAACAGGAATGCAGGACAAAAATTAAATGTCAAAACACAGAGATCCAGTTAGAAGCTACAAAAGTACTGAGAGCTGAACACAGAGACTTAAAACACAGAGTTGAGTGTTGCAACACACACTTTTTTGATGGGGACATAGGGGGAGAAGGGGGATTGTCAAGAGTTGGCTGCTGTCGGTGAGACATCACCACTATACCACTTGGAGATGGTTAGGCATGCGTTTGGCCCTACTCAGAACTGAGGAGATGGTCCATGTCAGGCGCAACTTGGCATGTTTAAACTGACAATGGAAACGAAAATTGGTGTGGCCCAAAGTGCCAATGGAAAATCCCTACAAGCTTGCATCTGCAGTTTGTGATTTGAGTGATAGGAAGGAAAGAAAAACTGTTTGATATCCCTATTGAATAATCTTGAGGGAATTACAGAGAAATTACAGCTTACTGGGCCCAAAACCAGTTAGTTTTAGACCCATTTGTGTTCAAGCTGAGAATCAAAGCTGTAGTGCACTTACAGTGAATGAGGCTGAATGTTGATGAATGAAATGGTGCAGATCAATATTCCATTGTCTGCTGGTCAGTAGTAACACAGTGATGTGTTGTGTGTATTTTTTTATTTTTGTTGTGGTAGTGGTGAGTGGTTAGTTTATTCAATTTCAGTTATGTTTAAAATAAAACTCTTTAGTTTTCTTTGATATTACTTCTGGACAGTGATGGGGAGAATCAACAGGGACTACGCCAGGATTTCTGACTGCTGCAAAGTACTTCTTGTCTGGCTATTGAATCTCAGGGCCTTCTGGTTTTGGTAGTCACTGTCCTTCTCATCAAATCATACAATATTGACAATCCACCATCACTGAAACATTAGATCAAATCCTGTAATTAGATTTCAGATATTTTTGAACATTTATATAAGGTGAAAAGGCAATATTAAATATAGTTCTGAAAATACATTAGCCAGATCAATCATTTATTAATGATTATGCCTGTACCATCTTGTCATTTCAGGCATAATGGTACCGCCCTGTCATATTGGGATGGGTAATTACAAAACCAAATCATACAGGAAGTTGAGGGAGCCCCAGGGGCCTGTTCCTGGCAGTCTTTGTCACTGGGGCAACACAATTAATGGCAACCCCTCCCATCTCAATCCAAATATTGACTACAGCCATTTCTATCATTTCCATCTAACATCCCCTCCTGATCAAATCAAGTTATTTACAAAGCCCAAAGCCACACATCGGAACTTGAAGATTTTTGATCCTGTAAAACCACAACAATGAAATAGAAACAGTTCTTTTTCTTTACATTTTTTTCATCACAGCAAATTCTTAGTACCTACCTCCTCTCTAGTCTTAAGCAAAAAACATATGATGTCATTAACATCAAAATCCAATCCTAATATTAAAAGTGAGTAAATTTTAAAGTGAGTATCCAGTTTGCATTATTTCTGTTAAAATCACGGATTGTGTAAAACAGTTTAGTTAAAGTAAGTACTGTTTGCCAAGTCTTGAGGGAAAGATCTTAGGTGGGGTTTCATTTTAATAAAAATTGTCCCAAGCCTAGTCACAATTAAAGGCCCAGTCTCCTTTACCAGCCTGGGTTGGCTCATTTTGATGAATAAATGTCTGTCCCAAATAAACGACTGGTCTGGTTGCCAAGCAGGTCATTTTTATAGACACTCGTTGGATGTATAAAACCAGATTGTTAACTACCCACTTGAGCTAACATTAGTTAGCTGTTTAGCTCATGCATACAAATATAAATGTTTAAAGTTTTGTCAGTACAGAGATGCTACACATCATTAGCTTTGTTCATTTAATTGTACTGAAACCGTGAGCGCTAAAAAAGACCATAATTAATTCAAATTTACCAGCATGACGAAAAAACAAGTAGAGACTTCCTTCTTCAATGCTGTCATAAAGTCAGAATATGTGTCCATTTCTCGATATCCAGGTAAGTTATTCATATTCCTCTAGTCTGTAAGGGTCCACTGATCAAAAGAACCAAAAGGGTTTTTCATGAAAGTTATGAACATTCTTTTAATAGGATAAAGAGTTGTGTCGGTATGACAGGTGCCATAAAATGAGTTCCATAACATAATTGATATGTTTTTGAAGCCTAATTTTTAAACTATTTCCACTGTATGCCCCATCTTTGCTGAGCAACAGTTTTATCTGAGAGGTACAAAAGGCCTGTCCCCTATAGACACCTGTCTCAAATATAAGCCTGTTGAGTTAAGTGATTTAAGCAAATAATTGCCCAGGCTACTAATTGAAGTTTTATGACATAAAGACAAGTAATATCTGTATATTTACCGTAAAGTAATAATGTTATTCCGATATTCAGCAACATAATTGCACATTTCACTCATGTCGTTTAGCCCTAGCAAAGAATGAGGTTATTAATCTGATTTTAAAAATGCCAAATGTCATTTGTCCTACCAACGTATCATTTGAGTTGAAATTACACTTCTGAAATATTAACTGATGGATTTCCAGTGGGGGCTGTTGGAACTGTAGCCAATACAGAGCTCTATCTGTGTTTTTGAATCAACTCTGCTGTCATCAGTCTAGACATCTGCCTTTGCCTGTTATTGTTGTGCTGTGCTGCTGAGTAGTACACACTGCTAAAGCCTGGAGCGTCATCACAGCAACTATGTGTCTATGTGGGACATCCTGTTTCTATCACCCCGAGGATGGGGGCTGAAAACAAGGATTAACAGTTAGAAAGGCTTTTAATTCTTAGTTGATCAGCTGATCAAGCAGGAGAGAGAGAGAGAGAAAAAAAACACGAGTCCACCTGCCACTTTCATTGTTTAACCAGCCAGCAAGATATTTACAATCATATATGACTCTGAAGTCCAGTTCGATTCCTCATAGCTGCTGTAATTAATGAGTTTAGAAGCAACATTTTCCCGCCGTTTAACTGGTGACTGGCATGAGTTTCCCAGCCCACCTTCCTGCTGGGCTGGTATTTCTGTTTGCCTGGAAACCCTGTATCGGCTTTTTGACCCACAGCAGCGATCTTTATTGCACAGCCAGAGTGCTGCATGATGACAAAAGGTGACCCGTTTTACTACATGGACTCCAACAACTCCATAACTACTTACGGTAATTTTCTACAACCCATAACTTAATTTTTTAATGCTCCTCTCAGGCTGACACAAGGACACAGAAAGGAATAACCCATGTAAATGAATGTATTAATAAAATGATAAAAAAAATAGTAGAATATAAAAAGTTATCACAGTTTTCCCTAGGCAAGTATGCAAATGCTGTGATAACAATGGCCTTTAGATATCCTCCATGTTCTCTTCCACGTATCCCTGTTCTGTAGTTCATTCTCTTCCGCATCTATCCTTTACACTTCCTTCTTCTCAATCTCCTCCTTTACCGCTTTGCCTTCCTCCTACTTCTCCACACACTCTCATGTGCTGCAGCTCTGCATCAACCTGTCTCTGAGAGTGCAGTCAGGAGCATTAAAGCTGGGATCCATTATGTTGCAGATGTCCAGTGGAATGCTGGTGTACACTGTATGTTCCCATCAACCCCTCCGCCACCCTACACTGGTCAGTCAGTGAGTTGTGTTTAGGAGGCCACAGACTAACAGCTCCAGCCTGAGCCAAAACTTCAGGCACAGATTATCTCCTTCCTCTCCCTCAGCTTCCTCTGTCTACAGGCCTGAGGCTGTACATTATCACATTGCAAAATTACACCTTTCCAACACAGCTCCCATCACCCCATTGCAGAGGTCAGAGGGCGAGATGGAGTCGGGGGGTGGCGGGGGCTCGGAGCAGAGAAAGAACATTCTGTGCCAGAGAAATGCAGCACTGGTTCCCTCCCGCTGAGCACAAACAGCCTGCTGAATGGTTGGTGGGACCACACAGTCTGAAGGTTCTGATTGGCTTCTGAGTCAGTCAGGAGGCGGGCTGGAAGGTCATCTCATGGGCACTGCCCGATGATGAATGTTTATCATATCAGAAGGACAGTAGATTTCTCCAATGTCCTGAATACAGCTGTCACTCAAAAGCAACTGAAAAAATGAATGACTGATCAGAGTGCCTAAAATGCCTGGTAGCGCATTGATACTGTATTTAATTTTGACAATGCAGAAGTGGATTTCCTGAGCAGGTGGGCTGCATTGGTTTCACAGATCAAAGCATCCAGTATTTGGTTAATATCAGTATCATATATTTAATCAGAAAAATGTGTGGACACAAACAGTGTGATGATAAAACAGTATGAGATTAAAGTGATCATTGGAAGCTTTTGTGGGGTTGTAGCTCAAAATGGCTACTTTTCCCTCGTTTGTTTGTTTTTTTTTCGTTTTTCGTTTTTCAAACAATCATCAACACAAAAGTGTAAATGTGCAGTGTTGTTAGCATAGAAATGCTAATCATGTCACTTTTATGTCTGAAATGCTACAGTGTATACAAAAACTGTATCAACATGTGAATGAGCTGCAACGATAAGTTGATCGACAAAAAAATTAAAGAGCACCTAAAGGTATTTCATAAACAAAAATGCCAGAAATGTACTGGTTGCAGATGTGTGAATGGAAATGTGAATTGGCTGGTCTTGTAAGATATTATCATATCTTGCACTTTGCGGTGTGCAGGGGCTGGTTGTGAATCACTTGGTCTTAAGTTATTTGAATGAAGTGCTTTGAATTAACTCATTGGTTACAAACTAAAGGTGCCTCATGGATGTGCATGTAAGCCACTTCCTTTAGCCCGTAGCTCCAAGTTTGAGAGGTAAAAGATCAAGCAGATGGTTGGAACCTCTCTGCCGTGTTACAGACCCAGGGAATGACTTCCTATTCCAATTTGACATCTGGTTTTTTTTTTTGTTTTTTTGTTGTTTTTTTTGGGAGGTTTTTTTTTCTCCCAAAGAGCCTTACAGTCAACATCCAGCTCTCTTAGCATCAGTTTACCCATTTTGAGCACAGTAATAAAACAAGTATAAAATGCTGATATCCTGACCAAAACATTGATTCTGGAGTCATGACAGATACATCACTACAATATAAATAAGAGGAGTAGCAGTAGGCATCTCCTCCAGCCTGGTGTCTACATTTTGTTTGACAGAAATGCTAGAGGCAACATGTTGAAGCGTGTTTCAGTGTTTTATCACTCAGCATCCTATAAACAGCACATCATTTCCCATAACTTTGTTTGGTCCCTGTTTAAACACAACCCTGGCTAACCTAAGTGGATGACATAATCCAAAATTACAGTTTTTTGTCTATCTAGTTGTTTCTGGTTCAGATATGCCTCTCCTTTTGTTTATGCCTTACAGGACACATACTCACCAACACACACAAATAATTTTAAGCAGCGATTCAAAGCGTTTCCATAGCAATTAGTGTTTGTTTCTGCGGCAGACGGTTAAAGTGCTTTGAAGGTCTCATTTCTCTATGTAAACTGCGTTTGAACCAATCAGCTTCTGTCTCTGTGTGTACTGCTGTGCTGAACCAGTGAGCAACTGTCAGTAAAGCCAGGTGAAAAGTTTAATGGTGATGATGAAGGTGTGTGTCAAGTTGGTGAAATGATCTGCTGTAGTGTTTGGTTGCTCTCTACCTCCATCATGCTTGTTTAAATTCTCCCTGCCGTAGAGACAAAGGCCACCACGAGGTGTGGCTCCTTTCTTTACTGTACGTAGGCTAGTTCAGTGTTTTCCTTCTTGGAGCTCTTCAATCAGTTTTCCCTGTCATCAGTTACAATATCCTCTTATTTAGAGGGACACCACAGCAACTGGAGGAGTTATTTGTAGCAGTGCTCAGTGGAAAACCCGGAGCGGAGAGGCTTTTGTCACTGTGGATCTGGGATGAACTGCTGGGCTCAACACCAGCCCGCCCAGCAAACAACTGTGTTATCTAATAAAAACAACCTGTCAGAGGTTTTATCTGTGGTTTTGTAGCTGTATTTACATTTTTACACAAAAGAAACAAAGTTGTTGGTTGGATTTGAAGCAGCCTGCATGCCTTCCTCATGGGTTTTTAGTCTTTTACAAGCTGGTTTCAGAGAGATGATGTGTGTGTTATTGTGTGTGTGTCAGCATGTGTGTTGTCAGGCACTCTCCACTTAATGCAAATCATTTGTTCAGGACTGTAGCCAAAAGCATCATGCCACGGACTAATTCAGGCTGAGTACTGGCTGGTTTATTTGTTACATGCTGACGTATCCTAAAGTAGTTGTGTTTGCTGGTTGCTGGATGTGGATTGAGAATCAGAAGAACAGGGTAAATCGGGGAAGTATTGTTAGTGATACATTGAGCTGATGTGCAAAACAAGTTGTCTCAGGGTGTTTTTAATGCCTGATGTGGCTCAAATTTCTTTGCATTCTAACCCACAATTCTTTAAGTACACCAGCTATTTAAAACACCACATTGCACTCTGTTACCACACTAGAACTGTATCCTAATACTTAATGCTGGCATTTGACATTTTGCAGGTGTAACCACAAAATGTTGAAAATGAAACTATTTGGTACATGTTGTGGATGAGCGGGCGTCCCATTTAATCTAAAAAAGGAATAAGTGTATCTCCCAAAATGTCAAACTCTTCCTGTAAGGAATAGCTGTAGGTGTAGAATATATTTCCTTAATGGAGAGCTTTTCAGCTGTCAAATTGCATTGCTATTTTTGCTCTGTGTAGCTCTAGCTGTAAAATATATCAGAATCGGACTAGGATTAGGGGCAAAAATACTCTCTATCATGAGTAATACCTTATAATTTTGGATGTATGTCCTAGTGTGTCTTGAAAAAAGTAACATCTTGGGGAAAAAACATTGTTTATTCATCTGCATCAGTAAAATATGTTCTCTCCCTCTCTCTCTCTCTCTCTCTCTCTCTCTCTCTCTCTCTCTCTCTCTCTCTCTCTCTCTCTCTCTCTCTCTCTCTCTCTCTCTCTGTCTCTCTGTCCACCAGAGTGCCCAGAGAAGTGCGTACGGCGAGCGTGTACAGCGGACGGCGAGTGCTGCCACCCTCAGTGTCTGGGCAGCTGCACAGTCCCTGGTAGTGACACAGCATGTGCAGCATGCGTGCATTACTACCACCAAGGACGCTGCGTGGCTGACTGCCCTCCCGGCACCTACAAGTTCGAGGGCTGGCGATGCATCAGTGCCGAACTTTGCTCCAAAGTCCACCTCCCTGACTTCAACAGCTTCATTATCCATGGCGGAGAGTGCATGTCTGAATGCCCACATGGGTACATGCAGACCGCGCCCAACAGGTGAGCTGCCATCCACTCTGCTGGCTGAAATGGAGACACTGGGTGGAGGTACTCTTATTGTTGGCCTGACACTGGTACCGATTCCACACCCTGCTATTAGTTTTCATTCTTAAATTTCATCAGGGAAAAACTGAATGTAACAGAACAGCTACAATGAAGGGCAGTTAGTGTAAGGCAGCCATCCATCCTGAGTATTATTATGAACCTGTAGCTAATAAAATAATGAAGGTTTCTGGTTAAATCTAGGAATCTGTCCGAGACATCATTCAGCTGTTACTATCAAACATTGACGTAAAACTTCTGAGGGATGAAAATAAAAAAAAGTTAAAGGTCAGGGGAGAGCAAGAGTTCAGAGAATGAATGTACGTCAGTAACCGAACATTTACCGTCTCCTGTCCCCCTCTGTCTGTCCCTGTCTGTCTCCAGTATGTTCTGTACAGCCTGTGATGGTCTGTGTGATAAAGTATGTGAGGAGAAGGTCATCGACTCCATGGATGCTGCTCAGTCTCTCAAAGGCTGTACTGTTATCAAAGGAAACCTGCATATCAACATCCGCAGAGGCCGTAAGTATTGCAGTGTACCAAAGCAACACTATGGATAATACTAACATCTCTACGCTGCCTCGTTACTTGTTGTTAGTTACATATAATTAAACCATGACGCCAGTAGCTTCATAAGGCATTGGTCCTGGATTTCCCAGACTCATAAAGTCAGCTGTTACTTTACAACACCTCTGGACCTGGGTTTTAAAACACTTGAGACCTAATAGGGTTTGTTTCACTGAAAAGTTCTGTGAACATAAATTATTCTACAAAGGTTAGTCTAGACCAGGGCTCTAATAAAGTTCCAAAAAAAAAAGTCTGGTAGGGTGTATAATTTCCAGGTGAAAGACCTTGAATACACATTGTAGGATGATGAAGAAGGCCCAGAGGGAAAAGGGATGAGAAAGGATGGGAGAGAGGAAGATGAACGCAAGGGGAAAAAATAAGGAACAGAAAGGCAATCCAGGTGTATAACTGTTTATTAAATGATTTATGATACGAGGTGATTTCCAGTAAATCTAATACAAAAGAAGATGTTCAACCTTGGAAGTTCCAGATGTTACAGATAGTATGAAATATAAAAGCAAGATTTATAATTCCAGAAGTTCAGGAACATGAATGTTGTAAAAACAGAAAGTATAAATAGATTAAAGAGACTGACTAAACAGGTGGAAAAAAGAGGTAATAACAGTGGTGTGTCTTTGTGTGTGTTTAGACAACATAGTGGCAGAGCTGGAGAGTTTCACAGGTTTGATCCAGAGGGTGACCGGTAACGTGTGGATCAGACATTCCCACACTCTGAGCTCCCTGGCCTTCCTCCGCAGCCTCAGATACATCGACGGAGAGGAGCTTCTGGACGAGTAGGACCACACACAAACACACAAAATCCCCAACAGCTCTCCATTCAGACTGATGTTGGTGTACACACTGGTCACACTCTGAGTTCTTCTCTTGTGTTTTCTTGAACATCTTTCATCTATAAAGGACTCTTCTGAGTAGTGTAATGTAGTGAATAGTGTTCAGCTCCAGAGTCCATAGACAAATATACAAACAAAATATTGACTTGAAGAAAAGTCTGTTTTGTTGCTACTCTCTAACGTGACAACGACACTTGTCCCTTCTTATTCTCAATGTGCCTGTTGCTGTGAGAGTTGTCGTAGTAACCAAGCAGAGTATTTGTGCAGCGTTAGTGTTCTAATATGGCTCGCCGAGGTCATCGCTGAAAGGTTGGCAGGATGGAGAGAAACTGAAAGGATGTTTTGACTGTGAGGGTGCAGACTGGAAAGTGTTTTATGTAGGACAGACGTACTTGTTTTGGGTTGGTAACTGAAATATCATCACTGAAATGAACAAAATAACACTTGAGTCTCTCTTTTAAACTGGAAAAGTAAATATACTAACTAAAGCTAATGGCAGATGTCCCCTGTTTTTTTTTTAAGACCTTGAATGCAGCATATCTTCCAACAGGCCAAGGAAAGGTCCTCTCAGGGTCACAGAGAGGCCTTCACTCCCTCCACAGTCTGTTTCTCTTTGAGTTTACAGGAATCTTACTGTCCCAAGGCCCACATTACTCTCATTCCTGAATGTCTGGGTGTTACCCAGTGACTCATAAAAACTGCACCTCCTCTCCTCTCCTTTCCAACATAAAAAGCAGTCCCTGGTTAATCTGATTTCCCAGTTTGATTTTATCCCACAGTGTGAGCCAGTTCCCCTTCTGTCTAACTAGGTTATTGAACCACCAGCTGAAAATTTGGAGATCTGCTGAAAGTACCTAACTGCTACCTTTTGTACCATTAGCATAGCTTTGCCTTATAGAAAAGTACTAGCAGGTATATAGGACGTCTACATACCCTCTCTGTTTGACATGCCCGTTGTGCGGTTTTTCCATTGCGCACCAAATAAGGCATTGTTCTTGATGGAAGAGCTGGCCATCAGCTTGGCACGATTCACAATACACACAATAAACCAACACAGGAACATTATACAATGAAGGGAGATTCAAGAGGCACATTGTTAACTGTCATTCATTCATCCTCTCTTCTCTCTGCCCTGTAGCATGTACGCCTTCTTGGCAGTTGACAACCAGCAGCTCCAGTATCTTTGGGACTGGAAGCAGCACAACCTTACCATCAAGGCAGGAAAGCTGTTCTTCAGAGCCAACCCAAAACTGTGCATGTCCGAGATCCGCAAGATGTGGGAGAAGACAGGCATCCAGGGACACTTTGATGAGAGCGATTTCCGAAACAACGGCGACAGAGCCAGCTGTAAGGGTCACGAGCTTCGGTCTGAAAAACCACAAAATTTAAAATGCTACATCCAGCACATGTACAGTAGTTACTCAGATTACAACAGTTTGCAGACACTCCCTCTGAGCCTGATGTTGTTATGTACCATGTGACGGTGTTTACTGCACTACTCTCTCAACGTGACTTAATACTGCAGATTTTAACAGAAACATATTTAAGGTCTTTGACTTTAGCTCAATCCCTTATTCCTGTCTACACAGGTGAAAGTACAATCCTGAAGTTTAAGTCCAACAGCACCAGCAGTACAAGGATCAAACTGACCTGGCAGCGCTACCGTCCCCCCGACTACAGAGACCTCATCAGCTTTATTGTCTACTACAAGGAGGCGTAAGTTCTTCAGTGTCACCACAGTCGTTGCTGGAACCTGATTCCCCCAGCTTATTAATCGACTTGTTTGAAGGCAGTAATCAGGGATTTATTGGAACCTCACAATCAGATTGATGAAGAGGATGTTAAATGCACTGAACAACAAGCCAATCAAACTTATTTATAGCCAAGAGTCCTTACAGATTCCAGAACATCGGCAAAAAAAGTGAATATTAACATGTGGGTCCATCTACTGTTGCTACTCTTGATCTTATAGAAACAGTAGGTGTTGTTAATACTGGGGTCAGGTGCAGTTAAATCATTGCAGAAGAAGAGGGCACAATGAGATAATGTCATTGAAAGGGCACCAGTCAAACCTCAAACAAAAATGATGTAGAAATGTGATTGAGTCAGATCTGATATTTTCGGCGGCCGCAATTTTTATTTATTTATTTATTTTTTAAAATCTCTTCAGTGGAGTGGAAGCCTCAGAAGACATAAAGTCACATGCTTCTTGTACGTCATAATAAATTTGCTAAGTCTGTTTTCATTGCACTTAATGGCATTTTTTTTTTACATTTTATTACAAAAGGTGCATAAAAACAGTTGGATTGACACACTTAGTATTTTCTAATGCTGTTTAGGATTTGTTTACATCAGTGTTAAATGTAAACACATGAATAAAGTAGGTGTATATCAATTATAAAAACATGACAAACACAAAATTTTGGAAGGTCAATCTCTCTGAAGGTCAATAATATATGAATACCACTGTAATTAACATAGCCAAAATGGTAAGAATTAATAATGAATCTTTTCCTTTAGGCCGTTCCAGAACATAACAGAGTTCGAGGGGCAGGACGGCTGTGGCTACAACAGCTGGAATATGGTGGATGTGGAGCTGAGGCCAGACAAAGAGACAGACCCCGGAGTTCTGCTGTCCGGCCTGAAGCCCTGGACGCAGTACGCTATTTTCGTTAAGGCCATCACACTCATGGTGGAGGGAAAACATTTGCCAGGTGCCAAGAGCAAAGTGGTCTACATCCGCACCAGCCCTTCCGGTAAATATAATTTTATAGGTAACCAAGGGTTCAAGCAACCGGTTGTTAAGTTTAAGGTCAAAAGCCACATGCTGCATTGTCATAGAATATATTAGAAAATAATTGAAAATAACAGAGAGG
Source organism: Cephalopholis sonnerati (assembly GCA_019142605.1). NCBI lineage: Eukaryota > Metazoa > Chordata > Actinopteri > Perciformes > Serranidae > Cephalopholis > Cephalopholis sonnerati. The sequence continues at coordinate 13,342,954 of JAGQAX010000001.1, forward strand.
TGCTAAAAGTGTGTGACTGTTATTAACTAAGCCTCAGCTAAGCTTTTAGGAGCCAGCAATGAAGGAGAGTGTCTTGAAGTGATACATTTACATACAGTCAGTGATTGATTTTTATGTCAGAAGTCATTCTTTAATGTGGGTGAACAGTAAAGGAAGAGCAGGCAATAGTGGTTGTTGTAGTGCTGGAAAATTGGAAAATCATAAATGCTGCAATTAACGTGTTTCATTATGATATTTTAAGTTCTCATTTCTTCGGAACACATTTGCTGATATCTACGTTCTGTCCACATTGCAGCTTGCTTGTCAGATAGCGGCTGGATTGTTTTATGATGACAGTGTGCTAGCATTTCTGGATGCGATCCAGAGCATAGTGTAAGAAGATGGAGAGGAAGACTGTTTTAGTAAACACAGCTGCAACTCTAAGAGATGGAGAAAAATCTGATTTACAAAATCTACGATATAATTAGATAAAATGGAAGATTGCTTTAAGTAAATCCAGCTGCACTGTAAAGACATAGCAGCCCTGTGATGTGATGAGAATCACATCTGCGCTGGCAGACTGTTCATCACAGCCTGAAGGAGAAAGGCGATGAAACTAGGTTTACTGTATCAAGCAGGCGGTGACACAAAATCAGAATAATTCTATTTTTTTGTTTCTCTTTCAGCACCCTCCATGCCTCAGGATGTGCGAGCATACTCTAACTCCTCTACACAGTTGGTGGTGCGTTGGTCGCCCCCTGTTTCACCAAATGGGAACCAAACTTACTACCTGGTCAGATGGCAGCAACAAGCGGAAGACAGAGAGCTGTATCAGCACAATTACTGCTCTAAAGGTACACACACAACTTCTACACTCTTTATAGGTAGTTGTTGAGTTACAGAGTACACCTGTCATGAAACACGTCCTTTTCCACCTCCTCCAGAGCTGAAGATCCCCATAAGGATTGCTGCCATAGGTGTGGGAGACCAGGAAGAGGACACTAAGCCCACTAAGCCAGATCCCGACGGGCCAGACAAAGGCCCGTGTTGCCCCTGCCCCAAATCAGTGGAGGTTCTGGAAGCTGAAGCTGCTGATGCCTCCTACAGAAAAGTCTTTGAAAACTTCCTGCACAACTCCATTTTTACACCAAGGTAAGCGACTCATTGTAATTGCTGTATTTTGTGGCACTGGGGTGGATTGGTCCTAGCAGAACAACTTCATATTTATTGATTTTTTTTTTTTTCTAAACCAAGATGAAGAAGAGCTGCTGTTAATGTGCATTTCTTCTGTAGTATCTGAGGGCAACATTCAAGCTAACTTAGATCAGCAACTGTCTTCAGTTGTTGGCCATCTTGTAGTTATGCTTAGTGGTAAAAAGAAACATGGCCCATTTATGTACACATGAAAAGCTCTTTTTGCTGCTTTTCTAAATTATGTTTGGGCTTCTGACTGATTTAGGGAGTCCGCCTGCTGCATTTCACTTCAGACATCTGCATCACATTATCTCTTTTTGTCTTTGCACACAGACACAAACACTCACACACAAACATATGCAGAGCTTGGCCCAGTCGATGTTAGTTCTCTGTATGTTTTGTAAAAGAAAAGGATGGATACATTTTCTTCTAAGATAAACAACAGGTGTCATCATATTTTTCCCCTCAGCTGACCTCAGACCCTGACTGTGAGAAAACCAACATTCATGTCACCTTGAACTGTATTTTGGAACTCTGAGATGTCTCAAACAGTGAGAAAAGGAAAACATTGCTTGTTTGTCCTGAAAAGAGAAATATAGTTGAAGGTGAATACGTAAAGCCCTTAAAAGGTGTAACTTGTACACATTTGGCTCAGATGAAACAAAACCTGGTTAACACATGACGAGCCTATCTTTTCTATTGAGGTCAAAAAAACTGTATATCCTCTCTCATTTAACCAAATGTCATGCAATTAAATAAATACACATGCTGAAGGAACAATGTGGTAAACTCCTGTTGCACTGTGGTCAAACATGATAGTGGTGGGTGAGGTTTACTGCTTGTGAAAGTTCAATAGCTACAAAATCCACTGAGCTGTTAAAGGCATAGTTAAGGTCTTTTTAAGTGGGGGTGTATGAGGTTCTTTTCCATAGTGAGTGTATTACATACAGAAGATGACAGACGGCACACCCCCAGTTTGGAGAAGCACGCAGAAGTACCATCATAGAGGCTAAGCAATTTACTGCTGTGGATGGGGGCAGCAGCAAAACTTATTTTAGCCACCTATAAATAGTCCCACCCAAAAATTCACTGTGAGCTTAAGTATACACTATATTTAGAATAATTTTGCTCTTTTACCTTTCAGTCAGACAGTGATTTCTGATGGGGAACTGAAGCAGTTATATCGCTCTCTTCATAGCCAGACTCTATAGAGAAAAACAGAAATTTCACATCACTGAACACAGGAGCTGCTGCTCTACCGCTGCCTCCATCAGTTAGTTTGTCTGTATTATCGTGTGACTTTGTTGTTTTAAATGGTTAGTTCAGATTAACAAAAGTAACACAATAGCACAAACTAACTAACTGATCAAGGCAGAGGTAGACCAGCAACTCTAATGTTCTGCAAGCTAAAAATTACTGTTTCTCCCAATGTAGTCTGGTGGCTTTGACGAGAGCATAGGTGGTAAACTGGAACTGTTGGCAGCTTTCCCATCAGAATGGGCTGTCTGACGGTAAGGTAAAGCTGTGAAAATATTCTCAGAATAGCGTACACTTAAACTGTGATTAACTTTTTTATAGGTGACTAAAATACGTTTTGCTCCTGTCAACAGCAGTACATTGCTTACATTTCATGTCGGTACTCTTGCCCGCTTCTCCAAACTGGGGTTATGCCAACTGACATCTACTGTATGTAATTCACTGACTATGGATAAGTACCTTACATAACCACACTTCAAAAGATCCAAATGATCCCCTCAAGTAATTCCTTTAAGAATGTGCCTACTTACTTGCCTTCCATTTTCATACTGAATGGAAATTAAAACAAGCAAATCAATCATACACTGAGGGTTGTTGGAGGAAGGATTCTTAACAGTCTATGACAATCCTATCTTGTGCTTTATCCACTTCTGTATACAAACCTTTTGTACTCTAATGAAAATGTTTTGTTGTTTGAAAACATTTTCATTTTACCCATGTCATTTTGTTTAAGATTTCTCTTTCTCTTCGCATTTTGGGTTGGAAAAAGAATTCGTAGTGATTGCTAGTGTTGTGCTTATGTTGTAGAGTTTTGAATGTATCCATGTTAATCTTTAAACTGTCCTCCATCCTCCTCCGTCCTTCATCCATCCATCCCATGTACCCCTCTTATATCTCCACCTTACCGTGCTCTTCCTTTTACCTTCAGGCCACCAGATCGTCGCCGTAGAGATCTCTTTGGCATAGCCAACGCCACTCACACCCGCCGTAACCGGCTGCACACCAACAGCAGCAGCACCGTCCCTCCTCTTCTAGCCGCTGGTAACAGCAGCACCGCAGACATGGAGCCAGCCGACAGAGAGTTTGAATTCATGGAGCAAGCGGTGACAGAGCGAGAGCTGCAGATCTCTGGCCTGCAGCCGTTTACAGTTTACCGTATAGATATTCATGCTTGCAATCGTCAAGTCCAACGCTGCAGCGCTGCAGAGTTTGTCTTCTCCAGAACCAAGCCTGCAGGTTAGAGGAGGAGTGATCTTTTAACAAATATAATACATGTTAATTCACATATTTGACCAGCACTGCTTTGAGGTATTATTTCTGCTGATGCACTAAAGGTAGCTGGCAACTGTTAGGATTTACTAGCGTAGAAAAGTGTAGAAAAATGCGCTGGATATACACAAGGCTGTTGCAGTAATCAAACCTCTGATGTCTGTGTTCACCATGGTAACCTATTCTCCCTGTGTGTCTCCAGAAAAGGCTGACGACATACCCGGCCCAATGACCTGGGAGGGCCATGAGGACTGGGTGTTTCTGCGCTGGCCAGAGCCTCCTCACCCCAACGGACTTATCCTCATGTATGAGATCAAGTTTAAACTGGCTGCTGAGGTAAGACAACACACATCTACCTGCAGCATCACTGAAGGCCTGAAGAACTAGAAAACCAGAAAATGACTTTAAAAGTCAAAATCAATCTGAATTGTGAAGTGTGAAGTGTTTATTTATCAGCGCTGTCCACATCTGAGCACAGTGTTGGTTGACCCCTCTGTCTGGCCAGCTGTCTGGTTGGTAGAAAAGCACAAAATATAACGTAAAGATAGCACATAGTCATTTTAATTCTCTAAACCTATAGATGCCCCGAAATCCTACAGGTCTTATATACATATGTATCTATATGTCTTGACCAATCAACTGACCCAGTGACCACACTTGGTGAACCCTATTATTTATTGATCCAGATCGATAAGTCTGGCACTTTCCTTCCTTTTACTGCGCAATAAAGATGAAAAACAGCAGGTCTCGAATTCTCTTTTGTTTATGCAATTGCTACATTCTGTCTGTAATAAGCCTTGTTTCGTAATTGCGTGGTTTTGTGTGTGTGTGTGTGTGTGTCAGACTGAGAAGCACGAATGTGTCTCTGGTCAGATGTATCATGCACAGCGTGGTGTTCGGCTGACCAACCTCAGTCCAGGAAACTACTCAGTCAGAGTGAGAGCCACATCACTGGCTGGCAACGGCTCCTGGACACACGCTCTGGATCTCTACGTGGCTGAACGTAAGACACACACTTTCACGTGACTGCATCACTCCTTTGTATCTGTACATGTGTTTTTGAATAGCACAGAACTGATGATGGCAGTGGTCATTAAAGTAATCGAAGTGTTTGCCTCAGCAGGATATGAAAACGTCCTCTACGCTATGATCTTCGTTCCTATTGTCATCATCCTCGTCATCTGCCTTTTAGTCGCAATGCTGGTGGTCCTCAGCAGGAAAAGGTGTGTGTGTTTCAGTGTACTGCAGTTGTATGTGTAGAGCTCAGTAGTTGTTTCATAACAGAATGCAACCTTACCTAAATAACTGAGCCAAACCAATAGACCATATTCGGAAAGCAAACAGAAGACACCTGGTTAGGATAAGAACCTTTTTTTGTCTCCATTTCAATAAATGTTTCAACCAGTTGGTACTGGTTGATGTGGTCACAGTAGGATCCATGTCCAATAACAAACCACTCAAACCAACGCACAGACCAAAGAAAAAGGCTTCTACCAATTGTAGTCCATAAAATTGGCAAGTAAAGCTTAGTTTGTACTGTGATTGGCACCATCTTGTATTTGTGGTTGTACCTTGTAATATTAGCTTAGTGTTTGTGTCAAAATATTTACATTGAACAAAACCAAAAGGGTGTTCTTCACCCTGGACACTATGTTCTCATGTTTTTCTGTGTAAGTGACAGGTAGAAACAACAATTTTTGAAACTGGTCCAGTATTGAGTGAGACGCCTACAGCTGCTGTGTAACCACTCAGGGCATGTTCGCACCATCAGTGTACATACACTAAAGGTGCTTGTTTTGCCACTGGCATGCTCACATTATTATTTTAAGTGTGTGACAACTAATGGAAAGGATCCCTGCAGAGAGAGAGTTTTTTGCTAAAGAGTAAGATCTTTTTTGAAACAGCCTTGAAACTGCTTTCATCAAACCCACCAGACTCCTGTTAAATACACAGCAATTTTATCATTATAAAACACACTTCATTCAAAGTCAACAGAAACAATATAAAAGTCACAAAAACATCTTGGTTTGTCTTTCAACTTTTCCAACAGTCACCAGCTCTGGTTAAAATAATCCCTTAATTCACCCAGTTAGATGTGGAAATAAGCAGGCTCTGTACATGCTAAAATGATTGTTTATTTAAAAGGAGTTTGGTGGGTTTGGTGATAGGGGTTTTGGTGCTGTTTCTGGTTAAACTACAAGGATCTTACCCATTGACAAAATGTCCATATCTGTAGGGATCCTTTCAGTAAGTCGTCAGACACTTAAAATAACGATCACTGATGGTGTGGACATGTTCCTAGTGGTTATGTTGCAGCCTGTTTCGCCACAGCTGACTGCAGCCCTCTCGCTCAGAAGTGGACCAAAGTCAAAAATTGTTGTTCCCATTAGTCACTTTGACACCATGGGAAAATAGGGTCAAGGTTGAAAAAATAATGAACTTACCCTTTAAGATGACAAAAAAACATTAAGCAAAAGCATGTTTTTCTGTGTGATTTAAAGACTGGGAGGCAATGTTGTGATATAAAGAATTTCATTTATGCAAGAAATTAACAGCAACAGCCACGCTGAAAGAGTTATTTATTGTTTTCTTTTTAAGTCAGATCAATGTTTTGAATTGTTTCAACCCCAGAAGGCTTTCAGAAATGTTTCAGTGTTGCATTGCCAGTAAATTTTGTGAGGTTAAACTGTGATATGCACGATTACACACCAAGCAAATCCCAAAAGTATGCATGCACATGGTGTGTGTGTGTGTGTGTGTGTGTGTGTGTGTGTGTGTGTGTGTGTGTGTGTGTGTGTGTGTGTGTGTGTGTGTGTGTGTGTGTGTGTGTGTGTGTGTGTGTGTGTGTGTGTGTGTGTGTGTGAGTGAGAGAGAGAGAGAAGGTATGTGCAAGTGTGTTTGTGTGTCTGTAAACACTTCTGTTTTTGTTTTGGTCAGGAACAGTGACCGGCTCGGAAATGGAGTCCTGTACGCCTCAGTCAACCCAGAGTACTTCAGCGCTGCAGAAAGTGAGTGAAGAGTGTGTGTGTGTGAGAGAGAGAGAGAGAGAGAGAGAGAGAGAGAGAGAGAGAGAGAAATGTAGTGCACAGTTTTATTGATGTTGTAAGAATAACTGAAAACATCTACGCTGGGTCTTTATTGACATGTGTTTTGTCTGTGCAGTGTATGTACCAGATGAATGGGAGGTGGCACGGGAGAAGATCACCCTGAGTCGTGAGCTTGGCCAGGGGTCCTTTGGCATGGTGTACGAGGGCTTGGCAAAGGGTGTGGTCAAAGATGAACCAGAGACACGTGTTGCCATCAAGACTGTCAACGAGTCAGCCAGCATGAGGGAGAGGATAGAGTTTCTCAATGAAGCCTCTGTCATGAAGGAGTTCAACTGTCACCATGTGGTATGAACGCACAAACACAAACACATGCATTAAGATCATACAGAGCAGTGGTTGGTTGTGGACGTGCTTCATAAAACAAAGGATGTCAGTCAGGAGGATGTCATGGTGATGTGCTGTGTTTGGCGCAGGTTCGTCTCCTGGGAGTGGTGTCGCAGGGACAGCCAACCCTGGTCATCATGGAGCTGATGACACGAGGAGACCTTAAGAGCTATCTTCGGTCCCTCCGACCTAAAGAGGTACACACACTGTGATCACATTAAACACAGATGTATTTTCAGTATACATAGAACAGCAAGGTGGGCAGATATTGGTAATCGTGCATGTCTGTTTCTGTTTTGACTGTGTTTGGTTGTTTGAGCTGGACAGAGCAAGTGGATCTCAAATTGGACACTGGAGACTCACATTTATACCATGTGTAAATATAACCAGGTCAAATCAAATGTAGACACACTCTGAATACGAGACAAGGTGTAAGGGGGGTCAATGCGAGCTCATTTCCCCTTAAAAACAATGTGTACAATCAGTCGTGCTTTTTACGATAAGAGTGACAGATGTAAAGAAAGAGCAGAGAGTTTATTTTACCATCTGTAACAAACCATAAGAAGTATCAGGATGTTTTGGTATGAATACAAAGTCATCTTAGACTTTTGTAATCCTTACAGAACTCTCTATTGTGTAGTATGTGCACTGTGCACAGTTAACTGTGAGGGAACTGAAAAGCTACACCTTGCTCTGCTTCTGAGAACTTACTCTCTCCAATCCGTCTGTCTCCAGCAACAATGGTCGAGCCTGTCTCTCCCTCCTCTGAAGAAGATGCTTCAGATGGCTGGGCAGATCGCTGACGGCATGGCTTACCTCAACGCCAACAAGTTTGTCCACAGAGATCTGGCAGCCAGGAACTGCATGGTGGCCGAGGACTTCACTGTTAAGATAGGAGGTAAAGAACTGTAAGGCTGTCAGCAGTCAGTGTCAGCTATGTAGCAGAGGTGGGAGGGAGTTGGGTTCATGCTGATTAAGTGGAAATGTTTTAATTATCAAGTTACTGGATGACCAAATTGTCAGGGTAACTTTAATCCCAGTAAAGGAAACCCTCTAGGGGCAGTAGTGTAGCTCTGTCAACATGTTTTCATCCCCAGAGCTGACCTCCTCAGTGGAAATGTGATGCAAGTAAACATGTTTTCAGAGAACAGGATCAAACCCATATGAATGTGTAAACTTACTGAGTGTGAAAAGGTCATCATCAAGACAATTCTGACTACACTAATTTGCCAGGAATTATAACAGTCAGTAATACCAGTATGGAGTGATCCATAGGGGTTACTGTAGTGGTATGTCTACTCCTATAATGTCAGTAAAGAGCGCCCTCCTGTGGAGTATGAACCTACATGACACGACAATAACCAGCTACAACAGTTAGAACCATCTTTATCAAATGTGATTTGATAGTAGGTGTCAACACTTCATTTCCTCTATGTGTGTGTGTGTGTGTGTGTGTGTGTGTGTATGTGGGTAGACTTTGGCATGACTAGAGACATCTATGAGACTGATTACTACCGCAAAGGTGGTAAGGGTTTGCTCCCTGTCCGCTGGATGTCACCCGAGTCTCTGAAGGACGGAGTCTTCACCACCACCTCTGACGTCTGGTAAGCAGGCGCACACAAACAAACACATACACATGGTGGCTTTATTGTCTTTGTTTACCTCTGCCAAAGAATATGTTCAGAGTATGGCAGTGATAATGACAGGCGCAGTGATTTAACCCCCTCACTCCTTCCTCCATGTAGGTCGTTTGGGGTTGTACTGTGGGAAATTGCCACTCTGGCTGAACAGCCCTACCAAGGTCTGTCCAATGAGCAGGTGCTCCGCTTTGTCATGGAGGGAGGGCTGCTGGAGAAACCACAGAACTGTCCTGACATGCTGTAAGACACCAACATACATACAATCAGCAGATTTCTCACTTTTCTATCTACAAGCCGGTGTCTTCCTGTCTGCCATGTTTTCCTCTACTTTGCTAGTTTAATCACAAGTGACTGCAGTTTATTCACACAAACAACAAAGTGAAGCAGCACTTCTGCCCGTCAGCCTGCAGTCATTGGGATTTCCATACCCCGGTGCTGATTGCATTCAAGGCCCGTCTGTTTGGCATTGTGTGCTCTTGTGTTCTCCACGATGTGTTTGTTCTTAATATGAAACAGCCCAAGTATAAATCCACATCAAAAGAGTTGTGAGCGTGGCAGACAAATTTGGCCACCAACCACACAACACTGAGGAAGCATCAGATGGTGAAGTCATGAGGAGAACAAATGTGAAAGCTCAGGGTTTGCTGTGGGAATAATGACAATGCTGTCCAAAAGCAAATTTTTATTGATGAGACGGTACTCTAACAGCAATCACTCTTAAATACGTTGCTTATATACTTACTATTAAACATATAGATAAAAGCACTTTCATAATAATTGCATTGTGCCTGTACAATGTTTTTAAGTCTTGTACAGCATATATATATGTATATATATATCACCCCAAAAATCCAACATGCAGTCAAACATTTTTCCTAATGCATCAACTTTAATTATTTTTACTTATTCTCAGACAAAGACATTTAAACTTTGTGATACTAGCAGTCCAGCACTACTTAAACAGGGACAGCTTGACTGCACGTGACAGTTTTACAGATAGGCCAGCAAGATGTCAAAAATGTCAAGTGTCTAGAATAGTTTGTGCCAGATACCTTAAAGGAAGCTGGCATATCACAAATCTACAACCAGCTTGGCAAATTACCCCAACACTTAAAGTAATAGCTAAGTCATCTTGCAAAGTATTTTTTTTCTAGCTATTCTGGTTAATGTGCTGCCCGCATGCTAACCCTAACCCTAACCCTACCACCACACAAAGGCTGAGCTAAGCTAACACAAGTCAGGCAGCTAGCCTGCTGTTGTCCAAATGTAACATAATCTACCTATCAGCACCATTAAAGCTCACTAATTAGCATGTCATGGTTTTTTTTTAATTATACAAAAACTAAAATGTAAAACTTTTCAGGGAAGGCCTGTACGTCTGGGCAGAGCTGAGCTAGCTTTTGTCTTTGTGCTAAGCCAAGCTAATCGGCTGCTTGCAGTAGCTAAACAGTTAGCGTGAGTGGTATTGACCCTCTCATCTAACTCTCAGCAAGAATTGGCTTGTCTTCCAAAATTTTTAACTAATTCTTTAATCTTGCTTGCTGACACTGTACTCCACTGATAAAATCAGCTTTTAATGGTGATCCTGTAGCGCAAACAAGAAGTATTTATCTAATCAGTACACATTATTATACAGGTGTCATTGAAAACTTGATGACAGATGAATTGTCACAGAAGACTGGCTAAGACAGCCTTCGGTTTAAATCACATATTGTGATCTTTGTCATAGAAACCAAGAGGAAAACATATCAGCATCTTAGCCATTAATGCATCAGTTTCTTTGATTTAAAATGAATGAGCCTCCATCAGAGAAAGCATTTGCTACACTTGATGTATCATACCGTAAAGGGTGCCATCTTGATGTGTCAGGCTTGTCAGATCCAGGGTTGATGTAGAGCTCGCTGTGCCAGCTGCTGGACCCTGGTGAAAGCAGCATCAGCTCTGTGCTTCATAAACAAGAAGTAGGGGGGTCACATACGGCCGTTTTAGCAACAGAAAGCAAACATTTGGCAAAAGTAAATATTGGCTTGTCGGTAGGAAGGCACAGTTCCTCTGGATAGAGTAATTACTACAGGAGGACATGTTGTTGATGTAGACTGAGCTAAACTGTGTGTGTGTTTGTGCGTGTCTGTGTAGGTTCGAGCTGATGCGAATGTGTTGGCAGTACAATCCCAAGATGCGTCCATCCTTCGTAGAGATCATCAGCAGCCTAAAGGATGAGCTGGAACCATCTTTCAGAGAGGTTAGTTTCTTCTACAGTGCGGATAACAAGCCGCCTGACGCTCCGCAGCTCCACCTGGACAAGATGGACAACATGGATGATGTTCCTCTGGAGCCCCCTTCTTCCACGCAGCCACAGCAAACCCCAGTCCCCCAACAGACCCCACCCTCCCCGAGCTCAGAGGCTCCACCCGCCCCCTCGTTAGCCCCCAGCTCCCCCTCCTCTCCCTGTACGTCAACCGCTGCCATGGACAAGCAGCCCTCTGGCCAGCAGGCAGCCAACGGGCTGTCGGGGGCGGGCCTCGCAGCAGGGTCAGGGGCAGTGCGGCCGTCTCTGGACGAACTGCCGCCGTACGCACACATGAACGGAGGACGCAAAAATGAACGCGCCATGCCCCTCCCACAGTCCTCTGCCTGCTGATGGGACAGAGACACCCACCAGACTGAAAACCCTGCCACCTACTTCTCTGCAGAACTTGATGTCTCAGTGGGTGGGATCTCTTTAAAAGAAAAAAAAAACACTAACAGAAAAACCATGTCCACCAGCTGGGTGTGGCTACTCGGTGAGGAGCAAAGACTCACAGGAAGGTAAAGAAAACACTAAGTCCATGTTCTGCTGTACCTCCACACACCTTTTTCATATTAATCTAGTTTTGGTTTCTACCAGCTGGCTGTCAGACGTGACACTGCCCTCGCTGCTGAGTGGGAAGACCAAAAAGAAAACAGAAAGAAAAAGTTGATTTAAGGGAGACGGCTCTCTCTCTTTATGGCTGAACTTATTTTATAAATTGTTGTTTGTTACTTTTTTATACGTATTTTCAAAATGGGAAAACAAAATGTGTAGGCCTTTATAAATGATCGGCGTTGTGGTCGCTTTTGGGCGGGCATTATGGTGAAACTGTTAAGCATATCTTACGAAGAAGCACTTCAGAGAGGTCAGCGTCTTGGTGGTCGTCCAGTAGTCTTGTTGCTCTGCAGGCTGGGTGTCAGCGTAATGCCGGGTCAACAGCCAATCCACTGAAACAAACAATCAGAGGGAGAAAGGTCAAATCTGCCAAATTTGTTGCCAAAATTGTACTTTTTGTCAAATTCTCTCCTCTGCAGCCCTGTAATTCTCCAACACACCGGATTGAAAATGGAAGCAAAACAAGCATCTTGATCTGCTACCACAACATTGTAAAAATGTGTGATCAACGGGATATTAACTTCCCTCTACAGTCCTACTCTATCTACACCTCTTGTACTCAATCAGTTGACTTTGTGTGTAACCTTGGTTACATCAGTTTATCTGAAATCGAGCCACATCTTCTCACAAAGTGCCGTTCCGTTACGGTTTAAACACCAAATCCAGTCAATAAAGAAGCAAAAACAAAAAACTTTAAAGCAAGGACTGCGGAGGGAAGCGCATTAAGAGGAAATCAAATATGAACACTAGATGTACAACGCCACTCGATCGGGGTTTGCTCCGAATTCAGAGGAATCGTTGTTGTTGCATACAAACAGGTACTTTTTTAGACTAGTCATTAGTCTCCAACATCTCTACGTGGGCAGAGCATTTATGTACGCACCAGTTGTTTGTGTCACTTTTCTAACTTTTCTACAGTTGGAGACATTCATCATGTACAGAAAGAAGCTGCTATTCCTTATTTCTCTTGTGGTTGTAATATAGTTGATATCTATATATAAAAAGAGAAAAAAACTCCTTCAGGTTGGATCTATGAACGTTTCCACTACAGTCCTTTTTTTTAAAATGCTTGTAATTGTGTAAAGTGTATCTGAGCTGGTTTTTGTTTCTGTGTTTGCGTAAAGGTACAACAGTTTGCCTTGTGTTCTGAAACACCGGTAACTTCCCCTCCCATCTGACTCTCGGACAGTGATGGTACCAATGATCGATGTTCTGTTCTCTCGGGACGCCTCGGCCTCTGTCCTCTGGGGTCTGTACTGGGGCTCCCTTTAAACTTGGTACTCACATGGGTGTGGTGCTGCAGGGCACGGCAGAACAAGCTTCGGATAGCTGGAAAATTTGGCAAAATAGACTGAATAATACACACAATATTTATGAGGTCAGTTTACTTGATGTGTATCAAGTATTCTTACAGAATATATTATTCATATTTTCCTATAATTTGTTTAAGTGAGGCCCTCTGTGGGTTTAATCTTGGTGTTAAGGCAAAGAGCAGGTTAATACACAACTTTATAGGTTACGGTTTGCTAGCTTATCCAAAACGTGACGAGAAAACCCAACGCAAGCCAATGAGGAGGCGCATCAGGCACACAAGACGTACTGCACTGCCCACCAGATGAAAGAAGGAGACCCGATCTCAACTCGTACCCAGAGGCCAGAGGTCAGGCATCACTGCTGAGTCCCAACTAAATCTCAGGTCAAAGAGAAAAGTGAAATCCTTCTCTAGTTTTTATTTTTTATTTTATTTTTTTTTATTTTTTTGTGCTGTCATACCCAGAGACATCCAGCCTGGTGTTTGTGTGTTAACCTCTGTCTGATTCTGTATCCCTCTGACTCTGTTATTTCATTTCCTTTGATCATTAGAAAGAGCAGTGTTTCTTACAACGGTCTGAAACCAGAAGGGGGGTTTCTAGTTTTGGATGGGTCCCTGCACTAATGACACTAAAGCCCCACTAATGACAAAATGTAGTCAAAGGTTGTCGGACTCATGAAAATATAACTGAATACATCACTAAAAAATATTGTTAGTTAACTAAGATGGAGCGTAAAGAGAAAATTTGTACATTTCCCCTTACTTTAAATCAGTTGGTATAGTAAGAGGGATAGAACTGATTGGTGTTAAAGGACATTTATTTATTGTGGTATACAGTAATATTTTTGATGTGTCTCAATACTGTTTCCACGTTTTGTCAGTGTCAGGGCTCCAAATGTTTGTGCAATGTAAGAACTCTGAGTTCAAAGTACAAATGAATGCAGAATATAGTTGATTTAATGTAGCAGGGAGTCGGAATATCTTATTTTTCTAAAGGCGAGTGCAACAATCTGTGTGTGGGATAATTTCACTCTCTGCAAATCAACTTCTCTCTTGGATCAGGGGTGGTTTTCTGTATGCTGCTGGAGTAATCCACATTATTTATCTTTTTTCAACATATTACCATGTGTTTGTAGACGATTGCTGATGTTGAATTGGCTTGAGAAATGGGCTAAGTGGAATTATCCTACAGCACTGAGAGATATTTAATGCTTTAAGAAAAATAAGATTTCACAGTTGAGGGTTAAAGGACTCATAACAGTAACAAATGCTCACGAGGCTCCTCTTCTAAATCGAAATTCAGCACGACACAATTGATCAGAGAGCTAACTGTAACTGGAGATCCCTGTGCTGAACATCTGAGCATTAGACAGACTGCATTATTAAGGTTTACTGAAGAAACCCACGGCACTAAAATATGAAGACGATGTGAGAGGACCACGTGGAAAGAAAGGTTTGGATTCCCAGCCCAGATGTTTCTAGGTTATTTATGTTATTTTTTTTGTGAAGTGTAAATCACTGTACAAATTCCCCACACATTTTTTTCTCCCTCTAATATTTTGATGTTCTTTTGCTATTTTGGGGGAAGGTTTTGTTTTTTATTCCTTCAACCATCCATCTACCTCACTTTTTTCTTCTTTTTTTTTTCTATTTACATGTACAGAAAAACAAACATCTCACCTCTGTGTTCCCGGCTGTAATGACGATCATACTGAGTGCTGTTAATATGGTCAAAGTCAAACCACAAACCAAACCATCCTGATGGGGGAAAAGGGCACAAAAATGTGGTGGTCAGTGGGGAAAGCCAGGTTAATGCTGGTAGATATTTCTCTCTATTGTGCAGATAATCAGCAAATCTTTGATTTATAAGGTTTTAACAGCTGCTGTTTTTTCTTGGTTTATATCTCAGATGCTCTGCTGTTAGAGGAGCTGTTAGAAACATGGAAGAAGGAGGGAAGTGCAATGTCCTTCCCCTGTTATTAAAACCTCCTGACCTCCTCACCTTTCCCCTCTCCTTCACCTCCTCCTACTGTCCCCTCAGGTACTGCTCCCTTTTCAAACCTACAGCCTGACGTCTAGCCCCAGACTGTGCCTCTCATGTATGAACCTGACATTTGAGTCGCGTTGCTCTGCATCTGCTTTTTGATTCATGGAAAACCCAAGTGGTCTTTTTACAACACTTCCTGCTGCTCTGAAGGTATTTCCAGAATGCTCAAAGACTAATGGATGGGAAAAAATATGATAAAAACCTTTCCAGGTAAATGGAAATCACACATCTACTTGCTTGTTTTGTACAACACAAAAAATCCCCACATTATTTTATATAAAATATAAAATATTGCGATGTAACATAAATATAGACAAATATAACTGATAATAAAACTTTTTGAGAAATGGGTTTAAAATCCTTTTTTTTCCTCGATGCTGCAGACATAATATTCAGAAAGTCTTTAAGGATTCTGGGGAAAAAAACTTGTTAAGTGCTGTTAAATAGCTTTAAGTTAGATGCCTAGCACTGTGACTCAAATGTTATGGTAATACACCAGAAGCACAAACTGGGGCTACTGGAAGGTGTCAGTTGTGAAAGAAAAATCCACAACATCTTACATTGTGGTTTTGATCATTAGATGATGCTGTCTTTTAGCAGGAAGTGAGACATTAAGTCTCAAGCCTGGTTTCAGCCAGTGTCTTGAAAAGAATGCAGTTACTGTGTATTTTCTGCGACACTAAGAATGGAATTGGAGGCATATATATAGAGGACAGATGTTTCTCATTGTGTTGGTGCAAAAATTTTCACTACACATAGGACATTATGCGATATCCCCTTTTGGGGGGTCTGCGTGTCCAGTTTGAGACAGTTTACACTGGTTACCTTTCAACATGTTCCTCAGTTCTTACTGCTTCTAGTTTTTGCTACAGTGAAATTTCTCCAAAGACATGGTACCTATCCTCTGTTCGAATTAACTGACAGGTAATCTGTATTCCCACACACTCAGCTGGGCTTTAATGTTCACTGGAAGCTATTTGTTTTGTATATTACTTCCTCTTCACGTCTTTACTGCCATTACGGGACTTTTGACGCTGTTCCTTGTGCCTAGACTTGTTGCCATGGTGATCAAACACCAGTAAAGAAAGCATCCTTCTCCCTCCCCTTACATGGCAGGTTTGTAGCGTCAGGCTGGGAGTGATTTTAGTTCCTGTCCGACGACAGCCGACCATATGAGATCAGGATGGGTACTTCCGTGTTTGTGGTCTGATTTTCACCTCACTTTACCACTGGAACACCACAGAGTGGACATGGAATCGAACAAATCTAGTTTTCTTTTTCCCCTTTTGTGTTACATTGATGGCCAATTTGTTACCAAGATTTTGATATGTGTAAGTTATTCATAGCCTTCCAACTCTTGCGTTTCTATTGAAATGATCTGTTAGATTGAGGTTTCATTTTGGTTTTCTTTTGTACATGCTGTTATAAGAATTTTTCCTGTTATCGATATATTCTGAGTACTGGGAAAAATTATTGGCTGAAGGAAAAGAGAATGTCTGTTTCTCTGATTCTTTTTTTTTATACACAAGATTTAAGATGAATAAAAATGTATGCAAACTGTTTGACTGCTTGTGTCTGTGAGGAAGTGTGTGTTATTTGTGCTTTCACTGCCACATTTGAAACAATGCAAGAGAGGGGTCACATTTCCACACTTCACATTTTGTCTGGTCTGTGGCACAACGATTGCCTCAATCATCATTGCCTGCACAGTACAATAGCTATGAAGCTAAATATAAAACTGGATCCACAACAGAAGGGTGTAATGATGAGGGCTGGTGCTACTGAAGGAATAATGTGGGATATCACTGGAGTCCAAAATGATGTATACCCTTCACTTCACTATGACTGCTGTTACAAGTCAAATTAAGTAACGCCCATACATACGAAATACAAAGTGGAGACATCCTGCAATCAGTCCTGGGCGTACACACCAGGTGTCATTCATATCAGCTGAAGGAAGGTGAAATGGCTGCTGTGATTGAAACTCTACATACATTGTAATGATGAAAGAAAGAGTGTGATTGGCCTCTCTCATTCTTAAAACAAAATTAAAATCAGCTGAAGTGAATTTGCTCAGCTTTTGAATCGCACAACCCGCCCACTGCTGCTTGTGGCATGGATTTGTGAAATAGAGCTGCTTCATTGTGTTGGTGAGGAAGGGCTTGAACCTGGGATTGCCACTAGCAGCTGTATTAATTTAAATGTATTTATCGATTGTACCAACCCAACCATTTGTCATTTAATTTAATAGAATTATTGTATTTTTTTTAAAGATTATTTATGGGCTTTTTGTGCCTTTGATGACGGCAGGTGCGGACCAAGCCCAGCTGCAGCGAGGACTGAGCCTGACTGACAGCCCATTTAATAGAATAATTTTAAAATACTAAATCCCTTTATTGTGATCTATTTTTATTATAGATATTATTTTATTTTAAACTGTACACTAAATGCTTTCGCTCTTGGATTGCATTTATTTTTGTACATTTTTTGAAAACCATTTCACTGATAGTAAGTTTTAAAATATACATATAATCAGGTGAAGTAATAGGCTATTAAATCAAATAAAGTCTCTTCTGAGAGGTGGGGAATGACAAAATGTTTTAATAATTAATAAAATAAGTTTAAAAAAACTGATGCATTAACATGTAAGCAGCATTTTATTGACTGGAGTCATTTCAACTGCTTTATTGGGTAGTTCAATATTTAAAAATATGTAATATTTTACAAGATTACCACATATAGGCTTCTGTATTTAAATCCTCATCTGCAAATATAGCCAGTAAGTGTAGCTGTCAAATAAATGTAACACTTAGTCAACAAAAGCCAAACACTTTCCCCAGAAATGTAGAATTATACAGTAACAAAATGGAAATACCTCTAAGAGTTACCTCTTGTACCTCTTACACGCCACTGCCTGAAGGATTTAGGTTATTTATGAGGCAGTTCAAACGATGTAACAGCAGGTGGCAGCAGCAGTGCACCAACAGTGTCCTGCCTGCAGCGACTTTAGAAGTGGAAGAAGAAGAACGAGCGTGACGTTTGACGCAACAGTGACGTCTTACGTTGTTTACGACTGCTGGTGTTCAACAGTTCATTTCTTAGCTTTGGCTGATGTGCTTTCACAAACATATATTTAGCATTAGTGTGCATTTGTGGGAAGTAAAGTAGAACAGAATGTTTCTGCACATTTAAGGTAAATAATTGTCTTCTTTGCGGCTTTTTGTTATCGATATTAATGTGCTAATAGCAGCCACTTAGCTAGCATGCTAACGGTGCTAGGAATGACAGATGTAACGTTAAACAGGGAGAGGTGAGCATCATGTCAGCGACTTGAAGTCAGTCTTCACTAACATTACGATAGCTACAGGCTGTAGTGAGTTTTTGAGATATGTTGCGTCTGTAACAGCAGCTTCCCACTGTTGTGTTGTCAAGACCACCGGAAAACTGGCGGTAATTTAGCCAGAAGTGGCCTGTTGGGCAGCCATTGCTTCCCTCACAGCAACATGGTTTGTTATACATACAGAAATCAGAGGTCTTTTTTTGCACGTCATGCTCCTGTGTGTTTGTGTGTTTGTGTCTGTAAATATATCCTTGCTGTGTGTATACTTGTGCACTATTAATGATGCAGTTACTTACTTGGTACTTGGTGTAACAACGTTTGGTCTAAGTAAGCATGTTGCCGGCTGTGTTATCCTGGTCAAACAAGCTAACACTGCTGTGTCTTGATGCCTCTGTTCTGTTGCATTTCTTTCAGGAGGCAGTGATGCCATAGAGAAAGGAGGCATTGCCAAGTCTCCTCCACCAGGGAGGAGAGGTTTCCTCAGATATGGCAACTGAACTCCATGAGGCTATTTGCATGGCCAAGCAGGAGCGCCACAAAAATCTGTTTCTTAATTACAGAAACCTGAATAATTTCCCTGTAGAACTGCTGAAGGATGAAGGCCTGCAGTTTCTGGAGAGACTGTACATGAAGAGGAACTCACTCACAACACTGGTATTCATTAAGTACATGCTACATGAAGTACATCACTGATGCAGTTAATTGTTACAACAAACAATTTACAAATGTTAGAAAGTCTGTTAGTTCAACAAATGAGGCAGCAGTGAGCAGGGCGTTTATTTCATGTGAAGTTCACTGACTTATTGCTCCTTCCTCTCTTAAACAGCCTGACAATCTTGCTCAGAAGCTCCCAAATCTAATTGAACTGTGAGTACTCAGCAAATCTGTGTTTCTGTACAAATGTTCATAACAATTGTTATTTTAAAGAAAAGAGTTGAATGAAACTACACATGCCATGACATTACTGTAAATTGCCTGGTTTTCCTGTTATAATGGGGAAGGTGGCTGGTGAACTGATGTTGTGACTGTCTGATACATTCCTAAATTGTAACTCGGACAGACTATTACACTTGGATGTATGCATAACACTTCACTTCAAGGAAATGATGAAAAAATGCTTTACACTGTTTAAGAACATTAATTACGAGATATTTAATAGTGCAGTCTGTTCAAATTGTAACTTTTTTTTTGTCATTCAAGGTATTTGCACTCAAACAACATAGTCATTATTCCTGAAGGTAAGTCCTCTGTTATGGCATAATATGTCATAGTTATGACATCATAATTATGACATGATAATATGCCTGTGTATACACTGTTTTTTGTCATTTAGCTTTCACTCAACAGCATTTAAATCCATTGCTGTCCTACTTTGAGAGAGTCTTTGTGGTAGAGCATGGTCATCAAGTGCTTGTGCATGAGTGTTATACTCATGGTGCTTTCAGTTTGTGTTTTCTTCAAAGTTTAATTAAAAGATTAAATGAAACAAAAGTAACAACCGCAATAAAATAGATGGAGCGCTCAGGCTGTAGAAATCATCTCTGACACACAATTTATTAACACTGATATGACACAAGATGATCAGTAAGACCATCAATAAAACAGAAAGCGGAAGAATTTAAACGAGAAATTTGGAGATGAGGTCAGCCTGACATTTGTTTTTGACTGCAAAGCCTTTATCTGTTCTGGTTTAATTTGTTTTTTGAAATAAAGAGGGCAACTGTGGTTTGATCCCCAGCTATCGGAAACCTGGCCAGACTGCAGTCATTGGACCTCAGCAATAACGCCCTCCAGTTCCTTTGTCCAGAGATTGGCCGACTGAGGTCTCTACGGCACCTGAGACTGTCCAATAACCAGCTGAAATGCCTTCCTCCAGGTAACACACAGCAACTGTCTGTCGTTTATTTCTCACAGTCTTCTCTAAGCACAAGGTCGGGTTTACTTTGTGACTTTAATTATGAAAAGTACAGTTGAAATTATGTAATGGTTTTCCAGGACCGCTGTATCTGGTAAAATTTCAGACCAAACCCTATGTTTGGTCTGATGTCAAGAAAAGAAAAAAAAGATGTACACATACACATCTAAATTTTGTATGTATGTCAAATATATGTAGACATACAAACATATTAATACACATACACTGATCAGCCACAACATTAAAACCACTGACAGGAGGAGTAAATAATTTTGATGATCTTGATACGACATTGTTTTGCACCAATGTAACAGTGCTGCAGACCAAGTACCCCCTCCCATTGCTACAACCTCCCCCCCTCCAGGAATGTGACAAAGAGTTGACCTGGCCTCCAAAATTCCCAGATCCCAGTTTGATCGAGCATCTGTGGAACGTGCTGACACCCACCTCACAAACCCAAGGGCTCAAAGGATCTGCCACCAAAGCTCTTAGGGCCCCCCAGAGGTCCATGCCTCAACAGTTCAGAGCTAAGTCCGATCCAAGGACGCCTCACTGTGGATTGTGGGTACCTCTAGGGGACCAGCAGGTCCAACAAATCCTCAGTCAGATTTGGATCTGGGGAATTTGGAGGGCAGGTCAACACCTTGAGCTCTTTGTCATGTTCCTGGGGCCTTCCCTAAATAGTTTTTGTGGTGTGGCATGATGCACTGTCTTGCTGGGGGGTCCACTGCAATAAGGGAGTGTCGGTGCCCATGAGGTCATATACTTCGTCTGAAACAGTGTTTGGGTGGGTGTTGTGTGTCAGGTGGCATCCACATGAATGCCAGGACCCCAGGTTTCCCAGCAGAACATTGAATTGTAACAAGATGATCAAAATTGTTCACTCCACCTGTCAATGGTTTTAATGTTTAAGGCTGATTAATGTATAAAGTCTTTGTTTATGTTTGTGTGCTCAACACAGTCCACTTGCATGAGTCTCTAAATTATAACACATTTATACTTAATTCACGGTATAAAGTCAAGCAAATTGATTAACATATTTTTTGTAACGTTTGCCACTCTGAGGTACAGAGTCATATTAGTTGGTCATTGACAATTTTTAGTTGTGAGAATACTAACCAGAATTGAGTTGTAAGTATTTGATTTGCCAGCAGAGGGCAACAGAGCTTCAAAAATGAAAAACAGCATCACTGTACTGTGTGCTGTAAACACAGTGAGAAAACATTGCGTCTTTACTACAAATGCAGAGACCAGACATAAAAACTGAATCTAAAATTTGAATGATTTTGTTTTCATTTGATTTTATTTTGGGTGGTTCACAAATACAATTATGGTTTAACTTGACATTTTAATGTTAAATTACATTTCACTGTCACTACATATTGAGAAGAATTAAGAAACATTGGTGATATTTCAGCAGTCTATATTAGCAGTGGAGAACAAAATGAACAAATGAATATGTCTTTACTAGCCTCTAAAATGTCTGTCAGACAGATATCTGTTTGCCCACTAAAGATCTTTTCCATTCTCTTGTTTTTTCTCGAGTTTCACCGCCATTTAAAACCATTTAATGCAAAGTGGAATTGTTTTGCTTAAAGTGCTGTTACCAAAAGGTCACAGGTATGAGCACAGCAACAGTCTGGCTGACTTAATTCCTTTTGACCTATCCTCTCTCTCACTGTAAGTCAGTGTCCGCAGAATACAACAGGAAAGGGTAATGTGATATAGAGAAACACACAGGTTACAGCCTAAATATCAGAGTGTTCTTTCTTTGTTTCAGACTGTTTGGAAATGTTAGAGAACATAATGCTGCTGTTAGTCAGCATTTTAAGTTACAACAGATGTGGTCAGCAAAAACTGTAAAGTTCTAAATTATCCCTTTAAAAACATTTTGTTACAGTCTCTGCCTTTTTTACTCCAAGATTTGTGTTGATTTGTGTTTTTTAAAAGGTAGAGATCTAATTTGGAAAGACTGTTTCAGACTCTCTCTCTTATCATGTCTGTCTGATACCTTCAGAGATCGGAGATCTGCAGGACCTGGAGACTCTGGACGTGTCGATGAACCAGCTGATGTCTCTACCTGATCGGCTGCATCGCTGTATCTCTCTGCAGAATCTGACGGCCGATCACAACTCGTTGAGCCATGTTCCCCGGCAGCTCTGCTGGCTCCACCGCCTCAACCAGCTCTCCATGGCTGCAAACAGGCTGACCTTTCTACCACTCGGTCTGTAATACCCCCTTATCTGTGTGTTTCCATAGTGATGTAGATATGATGAGGGAGGCACTGTTAACATCATGGTGTGTTACAGATCTGGGCAGATCACGAGAGCTGCAGTTTGTGTTTGTGGACAACAATGTGGACCTTAAAGGCCTTCCCTCGTACCTATATAACAAGGTCATCGGCTGCAGCGGGTAATACAGCTTATCAAAGTTGGCTGTTTGGTATATGATGAGGAAGTTGATATGGATCAGATCAGTTCAATGTGATACAGAGCAGTATGAGTTAGTTTAGCTATGCATTGTTTGAATAGTGAAATGAAATTATTAAAATGAAAAGAAAAATGTGATGGTAACACTATAAGAGAAATGCAGTCAAACAGTGTTTCATATGAGATTTAAAAGAAAAATCAAGTGACCATATCTGTGTGTGTCGCTGCTGTACAGGTGCGGTGTGTCAGCCCAGGTGTTGGAGGGTGACATCGGTGAGGCACTGGGTGAAGCACTGAGTGAGGCCCTGGTCGGGCTTCCTGCTGAAGTGAAGGTGGTTGGCTCAGAGACTGATAATGTGGTCCCCCTGGAGGAGATCGCCTTGAGGACCCTGCACCGCATGTACCACCACCGCCCAGCAGGTGAGGAGTTATACACCTGTATACACGTGGTCAGCTGTGCCTCACTGACATAAAACCTACACTTAACTAAAATTTGTAGGTTTTGTTCATTTGTTTACACTGAGCAGTAGGGGGGTAACAATACATAGTTTTGGATCAATGTATCGATTCAGTGATCGACAATCCAGTATTATTGATGCAAAGAGAAAACATTGATACACATCCTCATTAGGAGTGTAAATCACAAGTTTCACCATGATGCAATAATGTAGCAATTCTTTGGACAACAATATGATATTTGCTGATATTACAAAGCCATGATAAGATTTCAGTTTTATTCCATTCAGGGGCCTGTGATCAAAATGAGACGACATTATATGACCATTTAACACGGTCTGTCACAGAATAAGCTGCCACTTTTTTTTGCTTTTGGCCATAAAAGATAAAAACAACACATAAATGATGTAAATAATTGTAACCACTTAAGTGCAGTAAGATTAACTTTAAATGGACTCCACTAACACACATTACACAGCACATGGGATAAGTTAACCTTCAGGGCTCTCTGTCAGAAAGCCCTTTACGGAAGAGATGATTTCATTTTAACTCAAATCCTTTATCCTTTTCTGGAAATTTCAGGGCTTTCTGCCCCTAAAGGCAAACCTCTTCCAAAAAACAATTAACAGCAACATCATTTAACAAAAGTATACAGTTCGGCTCAGTAACAACTGTCAAGTTCTGGTTTCTTCAGGCTTCAGTCATTATGACGACTGGCAGCATTATCAAACTGAATATTTTAATAAATATTGATATTTGTCAATATGGAAAGTAATATTGTGATCATATCATATCATATTTTTTTTCCATATCACCCAGCCCTAGAAAAAAATGTTGATAAGCAAGTTGGTTATTCACTAAGTTACTGAAAATGACTTTGTTTGACTGCGTAAAGTTACAAGTACTTCCTGTACTGTTGTGTTTTTAGAGCTCAACTTGCCTCCCATCAGCCTCCCAAAGAGCCTGCTGGACCTGCTGCAGTTCCCCCTGGGACACTGCCACCGATGTAGTCAAGCCATGTTCACCATCATCTACCCCAAACTTTTCCCCCTCCGTGACACCGCACTGGCAGGAGTGCACCGCAGGTCAGAACGAACACACCTACATTCTATTGCAAAATGAACAAATAGCTTCAGTGTTGAAAGATGACTGCAAGCCTTGTCTCATATTTCCAAATGAACTGTTGGCAGCTGAACCTGCATGTTCATCTTTCTCACACTTTTCCCGTACTTCTTTCATCTAAAGGACAACTGTGAGTTTTGTGGCCTATTGCTGCTCCAGCCGCTGCCTCCGGACCTTTGACCTCCAGTGATGACGCCACTTTCATTCGCTCAGAAGCTACTGAGCGGTTTCCAGAAGGCGACAGATAACGGCTTGTAATTTGTGTGGACCTTGAGCGTCTGTGAGCTCTGTGCTTGACTGACAATACTGAGAAGCACAGAGAAGCAGCCTGTGTGGATGTATGAGGGTCAGATGACGGACACATGGCTCGTTCAGCAACGTCTCAACACACTTAGGTCAAAAACTCAAACCTACATGATGTCCCTGAATCCAAACAACTGGGAGGATTATATTCCTATGTGTATGGCGGGGTTCAAATAATAACTACAATGTGTGAACAGTAAACTAACAGTATTAGACCTGAAGTACTCACCAATGGGCACTTTAAAACAAGCACTGTTTGATTTTTGTGAAATCAGCAATTATTCACACAGAAGTTTATTGCAGCAGACATCCCATTGATTGTGGAGTCATATTTGAGGTATTAACATTTTCTAGTACAGTTTGTTTAACTGATTACTGAAGAAAAAATGAAGGGTTAATATTTACAGTTAAAGAATGTGTATCTATTTGATATGTGTCATTTTCAGCAGCAGGCACAGGCACCTGTTAGATAATTATTATGAAGCTATTTATACCATCCATGTACCAGTCAGTAAAATGAGCCAAGGATTCATCTCACATGTTTGTCAAAAAGGTAACAGAATTTTGTCAGAGTTTGTAATAGGAGTCATATTGGACGGGTATCCATTTTGAAAATTTTGACTGATTTTGGAACAAAATTTAATATGTTAACATGTTGAAACCTAATATTTGTATCTTTACATGAGCATTAATGCACTGTGTGAAATTAGCAAGAACCCAAAAATGATCACATTTTTGCAACACTTTAAACATCAGTTCAGGTCAAAGGTTTCTGTCATCATCAAGGTTTGTACACATCAGAGGCACTGTGTGGTTCCCTTGTTGAACTGATGCTGTACTTGATGTTCATTACTATGTTGTGCACTTATTATTTATCATTTGTTTTGATTGTGTAGCTTTTGGCAGTAAATGTTGACTGATCTCAATGACTTTCAGTGAATGTGTATCTGATTTACACCAAAGAGAGCGCATCATTGTGGATGCATGGAAAGGTTAATGTGACAGTTTGATAGTGGTGGAAGAAGCATTCAGATTCTTTGCTCAAGTAAATGTAATCCTGCAGTGTATAAATACTCTGTGACAAGTAAAGGCCTGCATTCAAAATATTCAGTAAAAATACAAAAGTATTAGCATAATGATATTCCCGAAGTACCAAAAATAAAAAATATTCATCAGGCAGAATGGCCTTTTTAAACTAATATATATTATTTTATTGGATTATAATTATAGTTGCATTAATGTGTAAGCATCACTAATGTTGCTGCTGGTAATTGTGGGGGTTATATTTAATTACTTTATATACTGCTGGGTTGCTAGCCACAACAGTACATTATTTATTAGATGATTAATAATCCAAACCTGCAAAGGAACTTGTTTTCAAATAAATGTGGCGTAAAACATACAACATTTGCCTCCAAATTGTAGTGGAGTAGAAGTATAAGGTAGCATAAAATGGAAACACTCAAGTACAAGTACCTCAAATGTAAAAGTACTTCAGTACAGTACTTGAGTAAATGTACTTAGATGCATTCCACCAGTGCAGTTTTGCATCTTAAACACTCAGCTGTAGGAAGACACTTTAACTGTTAGGAGATTTTAAATATTAATACTAATCACAGATCATTACAGCAAAAGTTTTCTATCCTAAACACCTCCATTTCTCCATCACCAACTGTCTTCACCATGATCTACATGTCACTGTGGCAGTCAGTGGCATGTAGTTCTCAGTGTCAGTAGGTCAAGCTCTTTGGCTTTCCTGCAAGTGGGATACTCACCTAACACACAACCTTGCAACAGGAAATGTTGCGTCAGATGCGCTTCCGAGGTCTAGTAGTGTCGGGAAATTCATGTTAAATGTGTATCAACCCATTTCTTAATAAGATAACTCAACTAAGACCACATTCTTGTTGAACAATGAGGGTGTTTTTAAAAAGAAAGGCCACATGAAGCCTATATATAGATGTTTGTGTGTGTGTGTGTGTGTGTGTGTGTGTATGTATGTCGAGGGGGTTATGGTAGAGCAGAAAGCAGTGCACCTCCATTACCAGGATCGATGTGTTCATATGAGTATGAGACTACAGTATGATCCTCTCCGGCTGGTGCTTCTGCTCTCTGCCCTCCCCGTGGGAGTATCACGTCTCTGCTGACTGCACATATGAAATAACACAGATTGTCATGCTTCATGTTCATGTGAAAACACAGGCACAGGGTATACACACACAAAACATGATGAGAGTCTATATACAGATTTCAAGACTTAAAATGAATGACAGGAACATTTTCAGAGGCTTTTTGTACTCAGCTCTTCAAGTCAAGTTAATTTTAAAATGTAAGAAACAGGTGTATTATATGACACTGGAGCAATGGCTCATTTTCTATCAATGTAATTTAAGCAATTGTTTATTACTTTGAACTTTCAGCACTCACATGTTACTGTTTGATTTCATATATTACATTTAGCTATCAGTTTCAGTCATTCAGTTTATTGGTTACATCTGCTTGCTAATTTTCACCCATTCCCAGTCACAACAAGTGGTGTTCAGGTGTTACAGTGGACTCAGTGTGTGGATGTATTCCTCTACAGATATGTAGACTATATATTATGTAGTGATATATTACCATGCGCCTGATTAATCATCTCAGTGTCACTGCACAGATTTTATAAGCACTCAAGTCGATACATGTAATAAATTGCTGTGTTAAACTGTATGTAACTCTGAGTGGAGCTTATATTATGAGACACTCTGTGGCATTTAGATACATCATGCAACACCACAGTAATTTCCTGTGGTGAGTCAGGCAGGGCAGAGTGTGAAGGGGATTGGGGGGGGGGATTAATAGACTGAGCAACAGCTGACTCGAGTGCTGTTCAGCCTACTGTAGATAACACGGACTGTGAAATGTCACGTCATGAATACAAAACGATTAGTCTGGGGTAGCGTCTATATCTGTACTTCTGATCACCTGTTTCAGTGGCCTAGCCTGAAGTCTTGT
The DNA here is from genome assembly GCA_019142605.1 of Cephalopholis sonnerati. Taxonomy (NCBI): domain Eukaryota; kingdom Metazoa; phylum Chordata; class Actinopteri; order Perciformes; family Serranidae; genus Cephalopholis; species Cephalopholis sonnerati. Next base: position 13,370,547 of record JAGQAX010000001.1, read on the forward strand.
TTTCTGAAGAAGTCTGTGAGTCTTTTCTGACAATACACGCAGTGAAGTATTCACAAAGAATACTAGTCTAAAATCATGTTGTTCAAGGTCTAAGAATGAAGATCTATTCAGTGGAATTGTGCAGCCTTACCATCTGTAGTACATAAAAGAAACTGCTCTCAGATGAATGCCTTTTTTACTGGATGTACTGTGATGAGAATAAATTTGCACTTTTGAAAGCACAACACCCAAGGAGAGAAATCGGTCGTGCTTCAATCAATGGCAATACAGTGAGATTCATTGTGCTCGGACTGAACACCATCACATCATCAATTTGGGAGGGAGGTCTTTAATGGTTTGTTTGATGGGCTGGTAATGATCTGAGCCACGTGTGGGAAAGGCTCATCCATCACCTGTAAAGATCAGATCTGACGTTTCCTATCAGACCTGAGAGTCTGACTGGATGCCTGCTGTTAAAAAGAAATGTCTGTGTAATGTTGGTTTTGTAAGGCAGCAAATAGACAGAGTGGAGGAGGAGACAGAGGATATCAGCTGTTCATCTACCCTATAGCTCTCCATCACTGTACCTCAGTCTCACATGACCTCTCTGACAGTATCTTTCCAGAGTCACAGAAATAATTAAGACACTGTGTCTCTGACCTTTGACCTTCTGTCCAAGGATTTTTTTTAACTGAGGCTCTTACTGTTCACCTCTGCAAGATGTGGACTTTTGGTATATGTATATTTTACCTGAAGGTACAGATCTGAAAGAGTTCTGTGATGAGGAATTAGTAATGGTCACACAGCAAAATCTAAAATTTTGTTCCACAAAGGTGGTTAAGACAACAGTTTAAAGGGTAAGTCCAGTATTTTGCACTTTGAGCCCCATTCCTGGTTGTTTATGATGAAATAGAGTGGTTAAGACCAAAATCTTGACGATTGCTCCTTCTCTGAGAATTTGAGAGAATTTGGCTTTCCCCTGCCTGGCTTAACAATGCTGTCTATGGCCATGTGTAAATCTGTCCTAAAACCACCTTAAACCTTCGTTTTCAAAGCCATGAAACTCACCAAGTGGTCAGTGGTGTTCCTTGATGGTTTCCGTGATGATTTATTTGACATTTTGGCCATGCATTGATTTCCTATAGGAAACCTCATCGTCCATTGGTAGTAATCCCCCACCGGAAACGGAACGGGGGTTGTTTATGACAAGGTTGTAGTCATTGTAGTCTTTTAGCTCAGCGAAAGTGCCGGCTTGACAGTGCTGTGTGCGCTCCTCCTCTTCGGAGGAATTCTCCTGCAGTTGCTGACCACACAAAACTTGCCCATTGTTACTCGCTTGTAAACAGCCTTCGCAGTACGATGCCTTTGAACGCAACGCTAGCCTTCTTCTTCTGCTTCTTTCTGTGTCCAATTACATTGCAATGGTTTCCTGCCGGCTGGAGACACACACGTAAAGGAGCATTATCGCCATCAAGTGGGCTGGAGTGTATAACGCTTCAGGGTCAAACGAACGATCAAGCGGAAGTTTACACACGGGTGTGAGGCAGCTGAAAAAATAGTTCCACAATCGAGATGAATAGTGAAAACACGGATGGAAACGACAGTTTGCTACGATTTTTATGTCGGAACATCAAGGAACACCACTGACCACTGGGTGAGTTTCATGGCTTTGAAAACAAACGTTTAAGGTGGTTTTAGGACAGATTTACACATGGCCATAGACAGCATTGTTAAGCCAGGCAGGGGAAAGCCAAATTCTCTCAAATTCTCAGAGAAGGAGCAATCGTCAAGATTTTGGACTTAACCACTCTATTTCATCATAAACAACCAGGAATGGGGTTCCAAGTGCAAAATACTGGACACTTTAAGATGTCGATCATTCTAGCTAAGTGGCCAAATAGATACAACGAACTGATTTATGAAGTTATCCTGCTACTTCAAGCCCAACACAGTGTTGTCAAAGGATTTCAACCAATGCTTTAAAGGTTCAGTGTGTAAGATTTAGGGGGATTTAATGGCACCCAGTGATGAGGATTGCAGATTGTAACCAGCTGAAACTTGTCCTGGTTAGAATTCCTTCAGTCTTCATTTTTCAGGAGGGTTTTACAGGAAGCCAAATTATCTGCAGAGGTCTCCTTCTCTTCAAAACAATCAGGCTGGATGATAAAAATCGGTAAAAACCCCAAATAAAGCAGTTTCATGTTACAAATCAGTGTTTCTCCTGTTAGGCACGTCGCAGACAGGCTGCTTGCCCAGTACCTGCTAATGTGTGCTCACCTATTTTCTTTTGTGACTTAATGTGTGTTCACTTTATTTCTGATGCAGACATTCAGAAGGTTTTTACCAGGAGCCTGAATTATCCTCAGACATCTTCTACTCTCCAAAACAAATGGACCCCGTGATTTAAACCTGTTATCAGTACTGAAAAAAAGCAGTTTTTTGGTGCAAATGAGTGTTTAGCCGACTTGCCAAACAGCCCACTAGCCCAGAACCTGCTAATCTGTGGCTCACCTTTTTTCTCTGATAACGTAAGATCCAGATACTTCTGAGGTTTTTACTGCGAGCTAAATTATCCACAGAGGTCTCTCCCTCTCCAAAACAAACCGATCCACTAATTTAAACTGGTAAAACATTTTTAAAAAGCAGTTTCATGTTTTAAAAAAATCAGCGTTTTTCCAATGCTCTCATTGCAGAGGGGCTGCTGACTAAGGCAGGCTTATAAAGTTGTGGGTTTGAATTTCAAGACCAACTGGCAAGGGAACTAATATTCAATAGAAATGCGTATAATGGGACAAGATGGCACTAGGCTTGTGATGCTCAAAGTGCCAAAAAATGCATTTGAAAAGCTATAATCCATGGACCTTGTTGTTAGCATTTTCACATAGGAACTTTTTTCCTGCTACCAAACTACACTCACCAACTGTATCGATGCACAAAAAGGAAGCTTGCATTTACTGCTAGCTTACTGAACATCACTGAGCTAGCTAACTTTACAGAGGAATGCCATTAATGTTTACATCCCGTGCTGTCATGAGCACGAGCCTCTCATCCATGAGTAGATGCATACTCTCTTCTGCACAGTGATACAGTTGTCGGATGTCGTTTGATAGAAAGAAAATAGTTCCTTCATAAAACTGCTCACAACAAGGTCTGTGGATTATCTTGAGTAACCAGGTCATGATTTCTTAAAAGAGACATTGCTGTTGAGTTGTTTAAATGTATTATTTTGGCGCTTTGAGCACCACAAGCTGAGTGCCATCTAGTTCCATTATACTCAATAAAAGGCAAACATCTCTACAGCCAATATCTCCAACACTCAGGCAACTCACACCAAAACAATCTAGATTAATGAACAGCATGAGAGGTAAGAGGAAAAATACAGATTTTCAATTTTGGGGTGAACTGTCCCTTTAAAGTTGATATATCTTAAGTGACAACAGCCTAACGGTTGATGTGACAAGTCAGGTACTGCGCAGCATGTCATTCTGTGTTAGTTTTCTTTCTTTGGAAGTATTCAGTGTTCACATGTGCCTCGTGGCGCTGCAAAGAACATTATAATATATTTGAATATGTAAAGTCAGGGACTCCAGGGCCAAATGTTTTATTCACTGAGGAGAATCTCAAAGAGCCTTTCTGTCAGGGAACTGTGCACACTCATGGACATGTACAGTATGTGCACATACGCCTGCAGACACAAGGATGGATATAAGTAGATATGTTAACATGCTTTATATTGTCATGCAGTATTTGTAGTGCTGTGAGCTGAGCATGTGATGCATTTAGGGTCTTAGATTATTACTTCTCTAATAGAAACCCTGTTTACCCCTGTTTTCTTTTCTTGAGGTGTTTATGGTTCAGTGTCTCTGCAGCATTTGTACAAATGGAGAATTTATTGAACTGAACTGAATTAAAACAAGTTGAGAGAAGATACAGATGATAGCACACTCTCTCACCACACGTCTTTTAGAAATGCCAAACGCCATCAGTGGGTCAGTGCCTGTGCTGGAGGTGAGAACTACTAAGTGATGGTGGTGTGTTTAAATGTGTATATGTGTGTGTATGAGCGCATGTGTGGTTGTGTCAGCTCAAGAAGACATCAGCATAGGTCAGATATTACCTGCTTATCTTGTGCCCTTTGAAGGGTACCAACAAGTTATTTTGTGCACAAATGGAAAAAAGGTCAAACATGTAAAGTGGAGGGACTGGATAAAATGAAAGAGCATTGCACGCACTTTGACTCTCTGACTCTCTGTCTCACACTGAGTTTTAATGTGGAACACTGCATTTCTCTAATGTCTGTCCTAAAGCAGCCATTTGCATTCAGACATTTGATTTTATTTACACTTTTCTATTTTACATTTTTGATTAAAAGTTTCATTTTTACATGTATTATTATTATTATCGTTATACCAAAAATAAATGCTAGCAATAATCTTGTTTGAAATAAATCATCCTCCAGCTCTGCCTAATTATAAACTGTGGAAACAGACAGTCAGCAGTCTCTTAGCAAAGATGGCTTTGAGCTGCCCTTTATTTAGTCCACTCCACCTTTTAATAAAAATATTTTCATCAGTCCTTGAAACGATCTCCATGTATGGCTGTGCAAAGAAAAAAAAACTTTTCATGCCGGACAAAAAGGCTGAATATCTTGTAGCCTACCACTTTAATTCTGCTGGTAAAATATTATTGTAACTAATGGGCCATCTTTTTAAAATCCTTGAGATACATTATTAGGCAAAACGTACTTAACTTTCTTTGTATGAAGGTTTGAAGTTGTATCAGACATAATCCCCCCTCACTCACTTTTGTAAGACACTTTATGAAACAAGCTTTTATCCACTCCCTGTGACATCAGAGGGCGCGGCCATTTTGTGAGTAACATCAATGTAACACAGTGAGACAGGAAGGTGAATGACTCAACCATCAAATTAAAAGCGACACTTTTTTTTTTAGCTACAAAAAATGATTTAATTGAATAATGATAAACTAAACACATTTTAAAGAACAACAACAACCTCAATAATAATATTGATATTCATATGGTATCTTCTATTAATCATAACAGACTGAGTAGCAGGAGCTGTTGTTGCTGTTGAGGGACAGTGGTGTGAGCATCCCCGCATGTTTGAGGGCTGTTGTGGTGTTTTCATTGTGTTTTTAATTTCTAGGTGTTAGCCAGCTTGTCGGAAATGTAATTGAGGAGGAGGAATTGCGTTAGTTTAACTTCCAGTTGACGCTGATGAAACTGACATTTAACCATCTATGGTACTGTGTTGCCCCTGGGTTCATTTACACTCAGAAAACACATCCTCAACTATGTTGCAGTACATTAAAAATAAAAGAGCCAGGCAAAAAGGAAACTAATAGGGATTGACTGTCATTTTGCAATCTGGAAAAAAATTGATTCACAATAATAGATGAGAAAAGTTTGTTTGAGAAAAATTTTCAATTGTTTAATGTACTTTATTTTTTTTAATTATGTCATAGAGTTGAGAGAGTTTTTATTACTGTGTATTTGGGTTTATATACTGTTCAAATGTATAACAGTAAGTTTTTTTCATCTCCAGGTAGCCTAGATACATTTAATAATGTTAGCTTCAATGAAGTTCATTCTAATAGTCTAATATAACAGTACACTTTGTGAGACCTCTCTACAGAGCAGACTGTATGCTTATATTTTACACACTTTTCTTCCATTTACTGAATGAATGTAATAATATTCTATGACTCTTCAAAGAAGGCAAGGGTAAAATTAACACTTCCAGCTGATGTTAGTGAGGATGAATCAGAGTTTAGTAGTGATGAAGACGACAAGCTGCCAGCAATCAAGCAGCAACACAGCAAATAGTGAAAACATAGTATATAACAACATAGTATAGTTTGATAAACTGTTGATGTAAAGTTTGCTGAAATATGCTTACACTCTTAAACACATTCCTTCCTATGGGCTGTTCCACAGTGGTATGATGGTGTCTGAGGGTAACGTTCAGACAAACAGACTTATTTCAACGTGTTTCAATTTCAAATGGTGTGAATTTTTTAACCTTTAAGGTTTTTTAATATTTTCCATGAGTACTGTATTAAATTGTATTAACATGTTGAACAATAACCCTCTTTTTTAAATGTCTTAACATTTGATTTCATACACCACATGCCACAGTGTTGCTGTACAATAAAATACCCCAGAGTTTACAAATTTCTATGAATGATGTTTACTTAGTCTAATTTATGATGGAAAAAAACATCACAATCATTTTTTTACCATCATCATCATCATCACCTCTATGGTATGCTCTCTGTGTACTCTAGAGGGTTAAATGGAAGCAGGTGGAGGGAGAAACTCAACATGGAGGCATCGTTCACCTTAGGATGTCCTGGAAAAGATGGATTATGGTCTCTGCCTCTGCTGGTACACTGTGTCTTACTGCTGTGGCCACCAAAACTACCTTAATAGTCCAATAAAAATAAAACAAAATAGGGGTAAACCTAGAACAAATTGCAACAGAAGCAAACTCTACTGATTTTGTATCCTCAATATGTCCTGAGTAAGGGAAAAAAAAGTCCCGAAGAAACGCAATATGGGAAAGTTTCAAAAAAGACCCAAATATAGCCTATTCATATGCCTATTCATTCTTTTTCTCACGTGAATAGGGTAAACATTTTAACCTTTAGAGATCACCATGACATTTACTGAGTTGATTACTTACACCAAGACAAACAACATTGCATAAACTAAACTAAACTGAACTGAACTTGCAGAGATGGGATTTGGGGCTGGGTCCGTGGGACTGTTTCTGGGGATGAATGTTGTAGATCAAAACACAGACAGGCATAATAATGAATAAAGGCTGGTTTAAAGTACTTCTTCCTGCCTCTATGTATTAATGCTCATGGGTAGCCTAAATGGGCTCCATTCAGACCTTAACATTAAGTCTTCTACTGTTATATGTCAACAAGATTCACCAAGACATTTTCACCTGGCTATACCCAATGTTTAGATCTGTTGTGGTATTTATACAAATGAGCACATATGTAATTAGATTATGCACCGTTTGCCCATGTTAATAAACATTTTTAATAAACTTGTAATACATTTTTTGTTTGTCTTGGTGTAAGTAATCAACTCAGTAAATTTCATGGTGATATCTGAAGGTTAAAATCTTTACCCTATTCACGTGAGAAAAAGAATGAATAGGCTATATTTGGGTCTTTTTCGAAACTTTCCCATATTGCGTTTCTTTTTTTCCCTTACTCAGGACATATTGAGGATACAAACTCAGTTGAGTTTGCTTCTGTTGCAATTTGTCTTACCTTTTTTCTTATTTTTACTGGACTATAAAGGTTTGAAATAGTTGAATTTGACCTGAGAGGAAGCTTCCTTTGTTATGATTTTATTTTGTAAAACACCAACAGGAAGTGTGTGATTTCCTAATCCGCCCCGCTTTACAGTTGGGGTGGAGGAGGGTGGTGTGTTTATACCGGGGACAGTCCCGTTGAGTGGAGCGGTAGCACGGACGGACATTTTCATCCTGAACCGAAACAACTAGAGAAAAAGAAAAAGAAGACGAGCAGAAGAAACTGAACCAGGTAGGTTTGACTTTTCTTTGCTTTACTAAAACAATTGTTTAAAAAAAATCTGAACAACACCACCTAAAGTTTCAATTATTCATAAATGATGTGGCTTTAAAGGGTCGCACCTTCTTACTTATCAGTTACGTGGCTCTTGTTAAAGTTTTCTCCAGCAACTCTTATATTGAAACAAAGCCCGTGAATTCATATGTGAAGGAAAACCTAGTGTAAATGTTCCTGTGATGTTGCCGTAGTGTCTCAGCACTGATTTATGTGCCGACAGGATCAAACTCTGGGACATTTTCTGTGTCTGTGTTCGGAGGGGAGTTTCCGTCTTAAATATATTACAGGATTAAAGTAGTTGTTTGTTGTAAGGATTAAATTAAAGGATAAAGCAGCCTCTGTGAAGTTGTTTCCTGTGTTTCTGGAGGGTCGTAGTGAGGCGAAGGCTTTAACAGCGAGTTAAAGCCTTGTGCAGAGTGGAGGGTGTTCAGCACCGCGGACAGCTCCGGGTGAGCACAGCCACATGGGGGACATCTGCCACCCTCCAGTTCTGCTGCTGCATACAAGTTTGATGGGATTGTGAAAGCAGGCAGGATGAGGCAGGTCACTTCATGAGCGTCAGGACAATGTAACAAGTTGATACGATTTGGAAACAAGTGAAATTATTTCCTCTGTTGACACATTCTGTTTTTTGTTTTTTTTAGAAAAATTCACATAGTTTTGCATGCTCTCTCAAGAGAAGTCATGGCTGCAGTGGTGTTGTGATAGTGAAGGCTGTTTGTGGTGATTTCTAGAGGTTTGACCTTCACCTCCCTTTGACTTAATGTTTCCTATGTGATCAGAGCCAGAGCTCCTTGGCCTTAAAAAGCACCGGCTGAATAGGGAGTCATTAATGTTTACCTATCCACCTACCCACCCACCCACACACCTTCCTGCTGTTCTTTCTGTCTTTCTCTGTTTTTGTGAGGAGAGGTGTGCACTTTTTGGTGGAAAGCATTCAGTAAGATAGCCAAAACGCCGTTGTTATTTGGCACACCAAGAGTTTGGCAACAACTTTGTTCCTGTGTCTCCATGTGGGGATACAGGAACAAATAGTTACAGCTCTGACTCAGCGAAGTACAATGTTTCTCCTTAGAAAGACTGATAAAGGCTCATTTCACAAAAATATTCTTGGAAAATAATTTTTGTATCATTATGTGTGAACTAGTAATGTTGTCAAGTTGTAAAATGAGCCTTGTTACAAAATTTGATGTGATAAATGATCAAAATAATTTTATTGTAACTGTTTTATTCTAGAAATGAGCTGCACCTCCATTTTAAGAAAAAGAGCACAAACTTTTGGCCCTCCCTGCTTCCCGTCCTGTCACTTTATCTGTGTCAGCGAGGACAAGGAGCTCAGGCTGACTGTTAAGCAGATCAACACGTGTGTGTTGTCTTGGTTTGGCAGCCTGGTGTTGTTTGTAACTACGAGCAAACAGATAGATAGTACAATTAGGACAGGAAGTGACCACAAAGCGCTCAACATATCCTTTAATCTTAGCCAACTGAAACACATTCAACCTCGTCTGACTCTTCATGCCTTTTTTTTTTGCTTATAGATATCTTGGCTTTCTGCTCCAGTTTAATAGAAAGGATTTTGTAAAGAAGTTCATGTACAATATAAATGAAATCAGCATTTAACTGGTAAAATTCGGTGAGTACAATGGACATTGAAGCGTTAAATTATGTGGAGTCTGCCTGCAGCCAGCGAGTTATTCTACTCCATCAGGCACTGTGAAAGACAACAATCAGAGTGTTATAAAACCTCATTAGCTTGTGAAATGGTGATTTTCATTTGTTCAGGCTGCACCTGAAACAGGTGTTTTTCACTGATTCTTTGTACATGAACGTGAACCCAGGGTGCACAAATAATTGGTTTCCTGCTGAGAAAATGGTTCCTGCCTCCACTGTCACAACCTTGCCCCCCCACCTCCACCCATCCCCCCCACTTCTCATCCCCCTCGGCACCCATCACTCACCAATCCATCACCCTGCCCACAGAATGGTGAGAAATTACCACCAGCCTCCTGCTACATCTGTCGAAAACACACAGGCACATACGCACAAACAGACACGCACTTTTCCTCTTGTCCCTTTCACAGTCACACACTTTAATTTATTCCCCTCCTTATTTATTCATCTTGTTCTTTTTTCACTCTCCCTGTTGAATTTCAGTGTAATCTGCCTCAAAAGTGCCAGATGGCAGAACAACAGTAATATCCAAGAATGCACTGTGATCACAATCTTCTTTTTCAGTGCGTGTTGCTTACTTATTAGGTTACAGCAATGAAATGAGCAGGGACATCACATTTGCAGTCCGTTCTTGGCAACTGTTGCCTTTCTTACCATGTGGGATTTTTATATACAGATTTGTTTTGGATGTGCACTTTGGAAAACCTGTTAATGTTTGGATGGCACATCAGTCATCAGAGTAGTCTTGTTGTTTGTCATCTTTAGTTAATTCCATCTTTTCTGGGAGGGACAGATGTTGTTAGAAGCCCCGCAGGATGTTCTGGGCTCACCCACACAGTGTGTGTTTAGTCTGAAATCATTTGTGCCACTTACAGAGCCGTGGGCTTGAGTCACATGACCTTAGGCTTGACTTCACAAAAGCAAAAGACACTTTAAAGTGGAATGGACGGCTTTTTAATTTTTACCCCCTTGTGTTACTGAGTGATTTTATTGTTGCTACCGCTTTCGTAAAGACAACCCTATCACTTTCCATTTTCCTCAGAGCTGAGCTGCCACAGCTTCCACAGTCACTTCGATTGTTCCACCGTCCACCATTTTTGCTACTGGGGATAGGAACTGCAAAAAAGTTACACTGATAATCTTTGGCAACTGGCCTTGAGATACCCACCAATAGCTATCAGGGGAAAAGAAAAGCACTATCCTCTTAAAGATAACCCATTTTTTGACCATTAGTGGTATTAGCGTACGCCTCCAGAAGAACAGTCTTTTCCTCCTCTGACCAGTATGGTTTTCTTGTCGTCTTTGCTTTTGACATTTTTTCACAGGCATCACAAACATGAGTCTAAGCAAACAAACGGTCTCCAGGGAAGCTTTACCACTGTAAAATCTCTTTCAAGGCAACAAGTGAATTAACATTTTTCCTTAACTAAGGAAAACTTTAAAGGGATTCTGTGCAACTGTGTAAGTCCCTCAACTAAGGAGAATTTAAGCCTTAAGTGTCATACTTAAGGAGAAAACTAAAGGTATCTAAAACCAGTAAAACATTGGATAAAGCAGTTTCATGTAAAAAAAAAAAAAAAAAAAAAAAGGTTTTTTCTGACGCCCTCATTGCAGAGGAGCTGCTTACTTTGGTGTCCAATAAAAAAAAAACGAGAATGGTCCTATCTAGAGCCACTAGTGGCATTACAACATGGTGATGAGTACCTGCTCCATATATAAGTATAAACAGCTCACTCTGAGGAAACAAAACTATTCTTATTTCTAGGTGATCATACACTTATATTATACTCTATTTCAGCGATATATTCCTCTAAGTCCTGCACGCTGGACCTTTAAAGGCAGCAAAACATCATTTAGTGGGACGTGAACAATCTCTTGTGCTGACCAGCCCATCATTCCCCTTTGCCCACAGAAACAGAGACAGACTCGTATTTTGATCCTTATGCTCTATCGACAAAACGGATCGTTTTAGGTATTTGAAATTGTGATATGTATACCCCCTCTTATTGATCAGGATGACATGGCGGATCTGCAGAAACCTGAGTCCTCTGGTACAGCAGCTACACTGTAGGGATGCTCATGAACCCCTCCCTTACCCTCAGGAGGAAGAGAGGGTTTTCAAGATATTAAAGGGAATTTATGAATGTTTCTTTGCAACATTAAAATCAGTCACTGTCAAAAGTACAAATAGTTTTTCTTGTGGAAAAATACTCTCAACTTCCCACACAGTCATTTATGTGCTTAGTATGTGTATGTGTGTGTGAGCGTTGTGTAACCATGTTGTCTGTGTTTCTGCATGTGCAGTATCATATGTGTAATAGTTAATTACAAGTCTTTCTTCATCCTGTGTGTCATAGGAATGTAGGTGTTCATGTACCTACACCTATTTTAATATAGGTTGTACTATAGGTTCCTGTCACCACTGAGTATGTCTGAGAGTCAAAATGAACAGCATGTAAAGAGCAGCATGTTGACAGGTGTCCATTCGAATGTGTGCAAGCAGGAGGAGAGAGGAGAAGAAAACGGTGCAAAGGAGGGGGTGGTGGAGGAGTGCGTGTGTGTGTGTGTGTTTGTGTATCTGTGTGCACTCGAGGTTTTGTGTGTGTTAGTGGGAGCAGAAAGTGAGAGAGAGGCTGTGAATGTGAAAGAAAAGGGAAAGCATGTATGAGGGAGGGAAAGTAAAAGAGAGCGAGAGGCAGAGTGGTCCATGTGTTATGTAAGTGTTGTGAAGCATCTCTCAGTGTGTGTGTGTGTGTGTGTGTGTGTATTCTGTAGGCCTACAGATTAATCCAGTGGGTTTTATCCTCAGTGAATGGGACAGTGGGGCTTTGCAGTGATTATCCCTGCAGGCCACAGATGATTGCTTTGAAACTCCTGTACGTCCCACACCGCCATGTTTCCCTGCCTGAATATCTGTGTGCCTGCACATCATTCGGTCTAATTTGTCATGAACATGTTGACAGATCACAACATTCGAAGATGTCTGTAGGTGGCTGCAGATGCTTGCATCATTTTCATGGAGGATCTACTTTAATTATCCCTCTTCAATAGTTCAAAACTGTTTCAAAAACAATCTTAATGCATAGTTAAATGCTTATTTTCTCCTTTGCTGACTGGCCACCTCTGCACATGTCTATCTTTTCATCCATACATTTCTATGGTTAATCTGCTGTCTCAATCCTAGCCCGCCTGCCGTAGCTTTCTGTCTGTCTGTCCTCCTTTGGATTATATAACGAGGAAATATCAGAAATGCAATCTGCTCCATCATCCCTGCTCAGCTGAGACAGAAAAAAATGGCTGAATGCTGGGAACCATTTGTCATTTGGGTCTAGTAATCCTCCATCACGGCGAAGGTGTTAAAATCGGAGCAGGGCATCTTAAATGGTGCATTTTTACACTTGCTGCCAGGTGGTCAGGTTGTCCACTCACTGGGTGGCAGCTGCATGCAGTTACTCTGTGAGAATCAGTGTTACAGGACAGTTTAGTCAGAAAACCAGACACGAGGAGCTACAATTATGCAAATAAAGTTTTTAGGATAACACTGATGTCCATTTTGGTGGCATTTCACAGGAAAATAGAACAAAAAGAACATGTTCAGGCGTTTATCCTTCTGATTTCCTCAGTGATTTTCCACAGCAGATTCCCCTCTGTGTGTCCTTCCTGTCGCTCCATAGGGAATGTTTTAATTCGGTGAGGCCATATTGCCACGGCAGGCGTTGCTATGGGCAAAAAACCAGCACTGTGTGAGCTTTTTTACCTTGTTCTACTCACATTCAACCACTGTGGTCAACCTGGATGGAAATCAGGAGGCTCGATTATAAAGCTGTTCTTTGAACATCAGACATCGCTATTGAGAATCTGAAAGTGGATGGAAACCTAGTTTTAGCTCTTTTGATGTGTAATTGAATAGAACTGAATGTAAAATAATGAAATGACTCGGAAGTTTTGTCACATGACAGTCTCAGAAAAGATCTTAACATGGGAATATTCTTAAGATGGTGGCGATATATCCATATTATACTATTACATATATAGAATGCTGCTCTTGTAACTACAATAGTCTAAAGATGAGTCTTTCTCTCCAGTTATCTTCAGATTAGAAGTTGTTTCATTGGTCTTCTCTGTGCACATTGTGACTGATTGCATCTAGACAAAGAACTGACATCATAATATTGGCCTGATATTTTTTCCTGTCTGGTTTTGAAGTTAAATGTGATAAAGAATTTTGAAAATTGAATTTTTAATGCATCCAGAGTTTTTCTTTAAAGCACCAGGACCATGAGCGCTCCCAATTTTGTGAAGATCAGAGGGATCTTCCCCTCAATTTTTGTTTTTTTAAATTTAACTAATTAATTTATTTATTTTTACCATCACTGCTTAATTATAATTTTATTATAGAATTACTGTATGAACTGAGAAAGCATCTTAGTGCACAGTCCATGCATTTGTCTTGTTGGTACATGTATAGTGTATTAGCAGTCAGGCATGAAGTGGTGGGTGTTCTGTCTGAATAGTTTAGCCCTCAGGCTCCCATCATGCTCTCTGGCCCGGTCACATCTTGGCATATGTGTTTACTGCTTATAGGTCAGCGTGGAGGTAGGGTATGAGGTTTGTGTGAGTGTGACTGTGAAAAACTGCACTAAACAGTAAATATTTTGTCTACTTGTAATGCAACTAAAATATATGATTGAATTAATATTTTCTTGTGGCAGTAAGCAGATAGATAATAAATGTTCTATTTCAGTAATAGACTAATTAATCAACAGTTATCTCTTACACAGCAAACAACCACCAGCAGCAGTAGCGGTGTAAAGGTCAGAGTCACAGTGCTCCAGCTTCATTCGGTCCACCTCACACCCATGTTGTAAAACATGTTTGATTTACCTTAGAGTCAAATGTGTTTTGTTTGCTAGCTAGAAGATGGATGGAAATGGTGCTCAACTGTGTGACTAAACAAAGAGACCATACTCTGAAACCTACCTCCGGTAGCAGAGACGTAAATCTCTTAAAAGTTATGTTATGATACAAAATATCTGCTCTTGCTTGTAGTAACAGCATTATTAAAGTTTTTATGGTTATGTTTAGGCACTGACAGCTCTTTGTTAAAAGATGATCTGGTTTGTAAAGAAACACAAAACCATTTTTTTCTTCTAACCTATACCAAGCTGCTTTTGTTTCCTAAACCTAAGCACAAATAAGACAGAGATACAAATCCTGGACTCTGGTGTCAAAGTTAGGAATGCACAATATATATCGAGCCAATAAATTATTGGCTGATAATGGGAAATTTATATTATTCTGTACTATTTTGATAATGGAATTATAGCTGATAAATAGCACTGATAATACAAAGCCAAATTGCCTTCATTGACTTAACAAAGGCAGCAGCCACGTACACCCCCTGACACAGTGGGTGGCAGTATACCTTGGTTTGCCAGTTGCCAAAAGACACAAAGAAGAGGAAGAACAAGCGCACCAAACATGACATTGCCGTCAACATGGACATCCTTCAGGTTCAGAGGAAGAGATAATTGCACCAAGGGAATGATCCCTGACCAATAAACTTCCTGCTGCCATTAAACAGGTTAGACGCAGTGCTAAAGGACCGTCTTCAAAGCCACTTTCCCCCCAGTAAATGGTCAGTGTTTGACCGGTTTATGTTAGCACAAGTTAACACAGCAGCAGCTCACATCCAACACAGAGCCTTTAAACAGTCTAAACAAACTCACACTGTAAAGGCTTGACTCTGTCGTTAAACCAATTTATAATTGTTAGCCAACACTAGCCGTGTGATGCTACAGTTAGCCCTTGTCACTGTGTGTGTGCAGTCAAACTTTCACCAACTAGGAGTAGTCTCCTAGTGTCTCCACGGGGAGGTGGAGGAACATTACTTTCTGTTGTAATTCTTTGTGCATAACACATTGGCATGTTATTTTGACAAAAAAGTATATTTTGGAAGTTTTTTATACATTTTACGAACAAAAAATACATGAACATTTGAAGAGACAGAACTTCTCTTTGTTTTTGTTGTGTTTACAATAGTGATTCCTGTTAGATTTGGTTAGGTCATGGCTATGGAATATTAAATCATCCATATTTTCTCACTACATCTTAGTCTTTCTTACCCCCAGGTGTACATACAGGTTATAAACTCCTTTTAAAAAAGACAAAAATGTGATATTATTGGTTATCTTATCAGTGTTGGTTGTCAGTATCAGCTTAAAAAATGTTCCATCCATGTTGTGCATCCCTAGATAAAGTGCTGCGCTTTGTATGCCCATCATCCACCCTAACTACGCCCCTGCAACTCCAGCACAATACTCAATGTAGTGCTTCATTCATTTATTAATTAAAAAAAAAGCCTTTTAACATAATCCAAGCAGCAATTATGTTTGACACCTCAATGTAATCAGAAAAATGCAATTTCAAGGAGACAGCATAGAAATCAAATGTGGTCACTGTGTGAATAAAGTGAATAGATGTCCTGCTGCATCTCTTTGTAAGACAGACGCAGCAGGACATGAAGACAAAGACATGTGAGCTACAGGAGGTGATGCACTGCAAATTTCCTGAACCGTCACTGTTGTGTAGATGTACCTAATATAAAATGAAGGTTGCCTGAGAATGGAGAATGGATGATGTTATATATGTAGTGTCAGCAGGTACTTTACCCTCCTGTAGAGTGTGTATGACAGCTTTGATTATATATTGCTCTGCTTGGTCCTGACCAGGCAAGTTGTAATGGACTGACAGGGCTTCAGTGTATATAGGAGTGGATGCTAGAACATGTGAGCATGTTTGTGTATGTGTTTACGTGTATTTGTGTGTAACTGAATGGTATCAGTCTCTACGTCTTAACAAGAGCCTCTCTGATGGCAGGATAAGAGTTTTGCAAGGTGAGAGTAAGAGCTGCAGAGTTTCATAACGGCATGTGTGTGCATGTGTCTGCAACAAAAAGCTGAAACAAATCAGATCAGGATATCTTAGAATATCAGAAAGCTTACAACACATGGCACATGTAAACAGTCATTGTGCCTAAAAATAATTTATAATCTCTACTGAAAGAAAATGTGTGTTGATACATCCGGTCCGAATGTTGTCACATACTGTAGGCGTTAGTCGTGGTTATCAGCATTGTAGATATACTGTAGGTTACAGGGCTCCTGCTACACTGACTGGTATGTTTAGAAAGCTATTTTCAGCTATTAAAAGGCTGTGTTTCTTGTTATGCAGTGAGATATATATGAGCTGACTTTGTTATCGGGAAGTGTAGAGGATGGTGGTTGGCATGACATCTAAGTGATACGGCTGCCAAGCTGCAAACCACTTTCCAAGACCAACAAACAACAACACTGTTGTTTATTAGCGAGACATTGAGGCATTTGTGCCCCCAAACGTGAATGTTTTTTAGCAACCCGTTGCTGCATTTCCAGTGGCTTTTGTGCCCCCAAATGTGGATGTTTTAAGCCAAAATTTGATCTTTTTCTAACACTGACCAAGTGGTTTTTGTACCTAAACATAACCACATATTACCGGAGTGTTATTGAAAGGTAAAGAAACATAAAGTTATGCTAACGGCCATTTCAGTAGGCGATAAAGGCATTCTGAACGTATCTGAGGAGCCTAACCTACATGTACAGTATGATGCTGATAACCACAACTAATGCCTATTTACTAGAGTGACAGCATTCGAAAGGGGTGGTTGATATTGTGGTGTTCGCGCCCTGGTTCCCAGCTGTGTTGGGGGCTTAACCCGTGGTGTAATGGCTCGCAGGTCTAGTTATAATTAGGACAACAGCATCAGTTCACATGAGGACAGATTCATTGACTAAATGGAAACATCTCAGTAGGTGCATTTACATGGACATAAATAACCTGTTCATGATTGTTTTTTTTTTAAGTATAATGTTTATGTACTCATTCAAGAGCGCGTGCCCCGTGAACAGCACTGACAGTCCTCATTGCTTGGTGCAGGTGATGGCAGGAAACATCAGATTGATAGTGAATAAGTAGATGCACCGCATACAAGAGGACTGAATTGCTTCTTCTTTAATTTAGTCTTCATGTGAAATGTTACAAAAAGGCATCTACTTATTTACTGCTAGCTGGAGCACTCTGGGAAAACAAATGGGATACTGTTGCACGTACACACCTTATCTCAGTTATTGAGGTCTGATGTCTATCTGTGCAGGCGTGGCCTCAGTAATGAAAGAGGCTACATATCTTCATCCACTGCTCCCCTGTCCTACGCAGTGGTAGTAACAGTGACAAGCTGGCTCTGCTATGGAGAACAGTGTTACAGGAGTAGAGTAGCTGTTTTCAGGAATAACATTAGCTCAGTACCAAGTGTGTGTGTGGTTGAGACAAAAGAGAGTGATGGTGGAAGTGCTCAGAGCAGACAGCCGTTGGCAAAGGGAGGAGAGAAGACATTTCCAGTTAAGATGTGTAGTGGTTGTGACTGTGAAGTCTGTAAACATCACAGTGCCTGCGCAAATAGATCAGTAACCGGGTTACTAGAATTTTTCATGTATATGGGGAATATCAATAACTCAGTTTCTCTGTGCTCATGTAAACACCTAATCCTGAATATGATCATCACTGGAATAAGGCTCATAAACAGGTTATTCATGTCCATGTAAACGCACTCAGTGATAACATGGACATGAAGTAATCCAGGCAGTCAGCCTTACCACGCTAAAATACTTCAGACCGTAGAGGGTCACAGTCGTGTTATTAGATATATTAAATTAGACAAATTTATGAAAATAAACAATGCAGTCAGGCACACATTGAGACCAACTGCTGCAATGTGATGCAGAACTGAATAGGACAGAAAGTAGAAAAACCAAAGACCACACACACTGTGCATGCATATATAAAGCCACATGTGCAGGTGTGTACTGAACCACGCTTGCTCCTGTAAATACACTCACACACACACACACACACACACACACACACACACACACACTGCTGTTGCATTAATGATGTTGACCTGCCTCTATCCAGTGAATAATGAAACATGGCTCTGCTTTGATGTAGTAAGATGTTGGACCCTCTGTACCACACCTATACCCTCACCCACACACACACACACCTACATACACTTTTGTCTGCCCTGCTGCTGCTCTCCTTCTTGTCCTTGAACCAGTTCTTACTGTGTGAAGTTTTCAGTTTTCGAGTGTAGCGATGTGTTAACCTGCACACATACACACAGATGTTTTTAGTGTGATATGGTGAGTCTGCAGACTCCTTCACTTTGAGTTTAAGTGGACAGGAGAGAGAAGATAGGCATTGGTGGCATGTCTGTGTTATAATTACGGAGATTTAATAAAGCCATTATAATAAAGTTTTAAGCAGCTGACCTGCTGTTGCACTAATTTTCAAGAGGATAGATGAGATTGAGAGGATGGAAGAGAGGAGGTCAAGTCTGGTGCAAATAGAGGAGGGAGAGAGGGAGTAAGAGGATGTTAAGTGTTCTTAAAGACATTTCTGCCCTGTCTTCCTAATATCACCTCTCTTATCTTAAGTGTTTTTGTGCAATGCTGCTAAAGTAAGATGTACAAGAAAAAGACGAAAATATATCCTTGTGTTGCCGTTTTCTCAGCTCTCTATTGCTGCTCCTTCATGCATGTTCTTCCTGTAGGGTTTCATTGTTGTCCTTCCAGAAACGCACTTGCTGCCCAGCGCTCACTTCTGTGCTTTTCAGTTCTACACAGCCAGCTTTGCTTGCAATTATACAAAGAAAAGGAGCATCACAGAAATAGCAATGCTAATTTTCAGTCACGCTGTGCCCACCGTCTCATTTGCTACCGCCTCTCGATCTAATCTGCGATTAAAACAAATGCATGAAAGAGAGAGAAAAGTGCACCAGCTATCCTAAAAATCCCCCAGATTTAGGTTAGTGCTTCTATAAACCCGTGAGAAAAATACAACTGAACAACTGACAAGCTGACCTGGTTTCCCTGACTGTGTATATCAGTGCGGCCAGAGTGTCCTGATGTCCTATTTCCCTCACAAACATTGTTTATCTCAACTGAACACAGCGCTTGATTGATGGCAGTCTTTTCGGCTCAGAGTAGAGCCAGTTTATCACAACAGCCTGACAGTCTGCTACAGTGAAGGTTGCTAAACAAGTGTGACTTCATCTTTTTATCCTTCATCTCTCCTCATTTTGTTCTGAGTGCAGTGGAAGGCATTGTAAAAAACTTCTCTTCTATGCATTTATCCTTCATCCAGGCTACAATAAATCTACCTGCAGGCATTTTTCATTCACTCTTAAAGTCTTTCATTGATTTAGCATTTTTATAACATCTCTCAAATGTATCATGACTTACCTTAGTATTTTTTAAATCTTATTTTTGTTTTCTTCTTAGGTTGATGTTATAAGCGCTCAAACCTAAAGGAGTACTTCCTATTGTAGATGCTTTTTACATAACATGCTTCAACGCAGTGCAAGATATCACATTTAAAATGTGCTCTGACAGACAATATAGACCTTTTTAAATGGTGACTTAATCACTGCTTCATGTCAGGCCCGCAGGAAGTGCGCTGGGCTTTAAAAAACAATTTTTGTAGCAATCAAATAGTAGAATTGCACCACCATGTAATGCCCTACAGCCTAAGTAGACTTTTTTTTCTCATAGACTTACATTGCAAAAGAGGTGTGGGATTGGGATTTTATCTATTCAATCTGATAATATTTGGAAAGTCTAGAAGAGCCTCACAATTGACTGGCCATCTGAGTAATTATATAGGCGGCAGTTAAACCATTTTGGCTTCATATGCCACCACCTCCATGGCTGTATCATGTTCTCTTTATACATCCATGGTTCACGTAGACGTAAACAAAAACCATCAGCTCCTCCTGTCAAATCAAACAGCCCTTTTCTCCTCATCTTTCTAATAAATAACATATTAGAGGTTCCATGAAATACACTTCAGTAATTATTACATTTATCAGTTGGTACAGTACCATTACTGCATGTCAACAATACAGTGAAAACACATACTGTATTGTAGATGCCATATGAATGTGACTTTAAATGTCAGAATTGTGTCCTTTGTAATTTTTAATAATAATGTACATATTCCAGACTTAATTCTGGCCAACAGGTAAAATAGTTTCAAATTAAGAACACCGTCTTTCCAACAAGGCTCCTGCATCCGCAACACTTACAGTGTCTCATTCAGACAATGGCACGCTGTATTTTCCGTGGGGTGTTTAGTGTTCTCGGGGTTTTCAACATGGAATTTTCCATTTGTATGCTTTGACAGGATTTTTCTTTGTTGCCAGAAATAGCCTGTCGTTGGAGTCTTCCACGATTGGGACTGTGTAGCTGTGTGTTAATCATGTCAGCCTATGACAGTGCTAATCCAGTCCCCTTCTGGAGCTCTGTGCCAAAACTTTATGCTGCTCTGTTCTACTACTGTACACTCTGTTCATACACAGACTCACCCAGTTCAAATGTGTGTGTGTGTGTGTGTGTGTGTGTGTGTGTGTGTGTGTGTGTGTGTGTGTGTGTGTGTGTGTGTGTGTGTGGTGTGCTGGTACTACATGGCTTTGTAGGAAGGCAAAAGATGTGATGATGGATGAGACAGACAAAGTGGGAGGCAAACTGAGACAGACAAGATGGAAACAAATTCTGGATTTAACCAACAAAAGAAATACAGAAAGAATGACAGACGTAGGAGTCCACATATTAGCAGCTGGGTTTTTCACTGTTCAGTGAGGCAGATGGGCATTTGGTGCGATTATAAAACAATTTCTATTTTGTTTTTGTCACGATAAATGATGAAGATGCTGCTGTGTTCAGGTTCTTACCTGTTTTGTTTGTTGAGGTCATGTCTTAGCCCTTTCCTAACCTCCTCCACATCTCCCTTTAACAGCTTTTAGGATTAATGCTGTTAATATTATAATCAATAATTCATCGGTGCCCTTTTAATGTCTCCATTTAAATTAATGCTCTACCAATACGCTTTAATTTGTTGCTCAGTTTTGGATGGACAGCATTTGTTGTTGTGGTGTTTTGCCAAGCACTTACTGACATCACTACACAGTTATTATAATGTTGCTGTCCTTATCCTGTCAATATCATGAGTTTCTGTAGGTGGTAAGATTTCAGCCATAATCGCCTCTCACACTAAATACTTCATCCTCCTTCCTTTAAGGAAAATTTTATCACTTCCTGTGAGCCTGAGGATTTGCCCGGGGAAAGACCCTCCTCACACCAGCTATAACATATTCAGCAAAGGAAATTACTGTCAGGTTACATCAGTCAGCTACGAATATGGAAAAACTGGCATTTATATAGGTAAATGTTATGGATTGTTACTTAAATCTTCTCGCTCTGGTTACTGGACATACACTGTATACATTCATAGAGAGAAAGGGGAATGGAAAGCATTAAGAGAGGAAAGAAAGCATGAGAGAAGAGATAGATAGATAGAGGAGTGAGTGTTTGTGAGAGCGGAGAGAAAACAGTGGAGAGTAAATCCTCTTTCCCTGCTGACTTTAATCTCTCCACGGGCTGAGCCTGGCAGTTCAGGCCTTACAGCAGCCGTCAGTCAAGACGGGTGACAGCCAGCAGGGACGCAGGTGGGGGATGGGGACGGCCGGACCTTGTGTTATGTCAGCTCGACTGTAGTGTGTGTGTGTGTGTCTGTTTGTCTATAAAACATGTTACGCATGTTAAAGAGGAAGTGACTTTCAAAGTGGGATGGATGGGCAGAGAAGGAGAGAGAAATAGAGTGAATAGATGGATTGTTTGAGTTACAGTGTGGTGTGAGACATTCACAAAGATGACTGGTAACAGAAACATTTAAAATGGAAAACTCTGAAGCGATGTGCCACCACCAAAACACGGTGAAACAGCTTTGTTCTTGTGCCATTTGTAAATGTCCCAGCAATCACAGCTGGTAGCGTCGTATGAGCCTCTTTGGTGTGTTTTCCTGTTTTCCCCGTATTGATCAAATATAAAACAAGCTAAAAAAGTGAGATTTTTGCAGCTTGTGGTTGTAACCAAAGGTACTGTAGAGTGTTCTTGTGAATCTAATGAAGTGATGTTACAAGTAAAAATCAATAGGTTTCTCTCAGAATTTAGGTTACTGGGACACTAGTGTTTTGTGTCTTTACTCCAAATCCCAGTTGGAGAGAGAAGCAGCAGAGCTAACATGAGCCCTCTGTCGGATTTTGGTTTTGTTACTGCAACACACAAACGTAAGAGAGCAGGATCATTGAGTGGAGCAACAGAATTTACACAAGATCTTCTACTTGGTTGTATGTTGTACATATGTTCTACATGTGTTTACAGGACAGTGGGTGTGAGCTGGGTAACGTTACTCAATACCTTAAAGGTACTGACTGAAATACTCCAGGACCAATTGAAACTTCACCTGCATTCGATCATTTTTATAATTCTCGATGAATTGCAGTTATAGGGGTCTGCACTGAACCTTATAGTTTCACAAAACTATATTAAAACATGCTTTTACAAACTCTTCCACAACTCATGCAGAATAACCCAAGTCTCATGTATCCATATGCTCAGTACTCTCAAAACAGACATCCCTTTCCAAAAGGGAACTGAAGTAAAAGTGAAACTTAAAGCCAGACTTGACAAAAATGGTGATTTTATCTCACTGAACACGGGAGCTGCTGGTCTACCACTGCATTGATCAGTTAGTTTGTTTATGTTACTGTGTGACTTTGCTGTTATAAAGGGTTAGTTCGGATTTAGCAAAGTCACAAATGCGGACTCCTTTCACTTCAATTCGTTACGAATCTTTTAAGATTTTGAACTCTTTGTTCACCATAGGTATGTGAAAAGAACAATTAAATGTCACAAGGTGAGTAACTGATATAAAAATGGCCATTTTGGGGGTGAAGTATTTCAAGAATGTAATATTTGACTGGTCCACTACTGCAGCAGCTACAACCTATCCAATCTGTGCTCGAGTGCAGGGGCTATACTACATGCCTTTGCTGTCTGTTGTACTGTACTGTATTGGTATCTGTACCACTTTAAGGGTACTGGTATTGGTACTGGTGTATTGGTTTGGCTTAAAAAGATTGACATACATTTTACTGAAATAAAACATCACTGCTAATTAAACTTAACATATGGAAATCAAAATGTTTTTCCAAGGATTTAATTTCCATTATTGTGTTTCCTGACATGTTCCTGGAGCTGTTTCACCAACATCCATAATTTGTTTCAGTTTCTTCCAGCCGTGAGCAGCTTTGTGCTTTGGAGTGTGGGAGAATAGTGTCCATCAAATGCATACTCAAATCAAGGGTTTGTTGGTACAGAATATTTTGAGAACACTGCAGACTCAACAACTGCTTGGATTTGCAATATATTATGGATTTGGGACCAAGCTATAAGAGCAGGTTAATCTGATTTGTTGTAGTAGAACTGATCAGATGAGTGTTAGTCCAACAAGTGTGTGACGGGTGTCCAGTTTAGTAAATCTGTGGTTTACCAGAACAAAGCTTAATTCAAAGTGAGAGTGTAATGAGAAGTAATGACAGAGATAAAGGGAGTGTATGTGGGATGTGCAGAATATTGATGAGTGAGATCAATATCAGGAACACACTCACTCAACTTTATACTCGGTGAGCATTCAAGCAATATTGCACCATAAAGACTGAATAGCATCACCAACATCACCGAAACAGATGTTGTGTACAGTAAAATGCTAAAAATAAGATGTTATGTGAAGAACATTTAATTGTTCAAGAATTTCACTACACATTGTACTGTGTATGACTGTGTATGTGACAAATACATGTGATTGGGTTGGAAAAGAAGAAGTGAAAAGAAAACAAATAGGTTAAAAGAT
Organism: Cephalopholis sonnerati; assembly: GCA_019142605.1. Classification (NCBI taxonomy): domain Eukaryota; kingdom Metazoa; phylum Chordata; class Actinopteri; order Perciformes; family Serranidae; genus Cephalopholis; species Cephalopholis sonnerati. The sequence continues at coordinate 13,394,673 of JAGQAX010000001.1, forward strand.
TATTTTGATTATAATGTTGAGACCAGGAAGAGAGTGACACAGACAATGACAGAAGAGTGCTCACAGTCAATATAAGAGGAAACATGAAGACGAAGCTGTGCTGCACAGGAAGCCGCTCCACTGCAAAGAAATAAGCTATCAATGACTGATCAATAATAGCAGAACATTACACCGTGAAGATAAATGTAGCGAGGAGCATGTGAGAGCTCAGGTCTGATGTTAAAGACTGAATGAGATGTAACACTATTTACTAATAGTCAGTTCAGTGGATTATCAATACTGTTGCCACTGACAACAAAACCCTTGGAATGTTGTCAACAAGTGGGCATGATTTCATTATGGCAATGGATATGATCACTCTTGGTTTGTTGCCATTTTGAAACTTCATATCCATTTCCTGAAATGGAGACAAGAGGTCCAATAATAACCTGAATAAATCAATGCATTTCTTAAAATGAATTGATACTGTGTTTAGACAAACTAACATCATCAAAGTTTTACTGATCTTTTCTGTATCTCAGGGGTTCTTTTCAACTTAAATAAGAGGTCATGTTTGGATAAAATCATCAGGGCAACTGCTTCTTGCCCCACCTAAAATATGGTGGATGTGTTTTCGGCTCATGATGTGTTTTTCTGTCCAGTTTCTCTCTTTTATAACTCAAAGCCTCGTCCTCTGCGTGGTTCACCTGTAATGTAGCTGATCTATGAACTGAAGGTTATTCTGCTGTTGCACTCCATTGTAAGGAGCTCTGGATCACAGCGTCAGCCAAATGGCTAAAATGTAAAATGTCAACATAAATATTTTAAAGTGCAACTGTGCACCAGGCATAGCAGACAAAAACACACACACATAGAGAGAGAGAGGAGGGCATGAAAGAAGGAGAGCGGCACTTTGAAAAGGCTGGGTTTTTTTTCCCTCCATCTCTTTTCCCGGCACATGTTCAATTATTAACCGCCTGACGACTCCGCCGGGATGGAGGCAGAGGCAGACAGACAGAGGGCGGGGCAGAACAAGGAGATACTTTATCAAACATCCAGCTGCGACTGACCTTGTGTCCATTCACCTCAGAGACCTTATGACAAGGACGGATTGATGGATTCCTTGGGCTTCAGCAGAAAACAGAAAACATTTTAGGTCCCAAAATCTGGTACATAAACATTTTCACTGTGTCATAGGAAGGCTAAAATATCATTAATGGCTTTAAACACCTGCATGGAGACTTAACAAGAGGAGCTATTATGATTTTCCTTGTTCTCTGTCATATACTATATAATGTTCCAGTGTCAGATGTTCATATTAAAAGTGGTCAGAGTTGTGAATAATGAGGTGAACGTATGTTAAAGTAAAAATCTCAGCCTTCAGACCCCTCTGAATTCTTTGTTTCCAGTGTTATTTTTTTCTTTCGAGACAAGCTGACGTCAACTCATGACCGATTTCTTTATATGGTCATCTGCTCCAGGAACACCACTGCAAGTGTTTATATCACATAGCCTTCACTGCTACATGTTGCTACATGCCGACGTCAGGGAAACATGTGATCTTGGTCACCAATGTTGTCTCTCAGACTTCAGATCATATTCCTGCTGGAACATGTCTAACTTGGAAGATTTTGGTTTAGAAGCTTTTATTAGTGATTTTTCATGGTAGAAAGTGCTGCTATACTCGATTACAGTCATTTCCCACCTGCAGTTGCGATGCAGAGACACTGTGACAGCTCAGATATAGAAGATCTGCAAACATTGACCAATCAGAAAAGACTGAGCTTTTTCAGGAGGAGGTCTTGAAGAGACAGGCTCTACAACGAAGCATTTCAGACAGAGGGTGCAGCACAAACAGTATGAGGAAAGTAAAGTGTTTTTTGAACATTAAAGCATGTAAACATGTTCTAGAAGAAACCTAAAATACAAGTTTGAACCATAAAATTAGCATAAAATAAGTACATTCTTTTTATAGAATAAAAATGTTCCACTTTTATCCATGGAAACCTGGGTTTGAAAATGTTATTTTGCCATGGCAGATTAATCAAATTGACAGTCTCCTCCTGCAGCCACAGCACCTAATTGAGTCCAGAAGTCAGCGGTCCCTTGGTCCCATAGCTGCACTGTATATTGCAGTAGATTAGATTACATAAAGCTTTAATGATCCCAGAGCTGAAAGCTGCTGGGTGGTTAAATTTATATTAGCGACAAGCCACATTAGAACAAAGCTCTTCAATATGATTTGTGCAATAGAAACAAACGCATTAGATGTACAAATGAGATCTGATTGGACCGAATCAGATTATGTGCCTCATTAAAGGCTTAATTGTTCAGAGAAACAGTGGCGGAGGGAAGGAAAGAAGGAATGAAGGGAACATAGAGGCTGAGCTAGTTCACTTTGTCTCCCTCGTCTCGACCGGCAGCAGCAGCGCGTAGGTCTGTCAGTCTGCAGAGTTACAGCCACATACATTTTTCATGGACCATACCTCCAGCCCTACTGTGTGTGGCTATATGAAATACTGTCTGGGAGCACGTCAGAGGAACAAAAATAGAGCCTTGTCTCTGTCCTGACACTTTTTCTTCAAACCGTTGGAATGATGGAGCTCCTCCCTTGCTCATCTTGAGTCACTGTTGATCCCTCAGGGTCAGCAAGGTGGAGGTTTGAACTCATGGTGTGTGTAGCAGCAGTGATCTTTCTCCAATGGACAGTGTGTTTTTGGGTGCACATGGTCGGTTGCATGCATGACTGCGGCTGTAAGCAAAAGCAGAACCTATTTACCCACAGTGTTTCAAACATTAAATTATGCATCACTTGTGCTTATGAGGTAAGACTTTTGCCCTTTACTTTGGCTCAGTCAGTAACTCTGGTGCCCTCTTGTATCTCAAATCTGAAACTATTGTTTCATCTCTTTTTTGTACTGTTGACAGTGACTGAGCAGGTATGACAAAGGTTTTCACAACTGAGTACTTGCCAGCTTTGGCTGCAGGAACTTTTCCAGGAACCTGTAAAGAAACTTGCATGCCTCTTTTACACCAATTTAGCTCTGTATTTTAAACTTCTTGGAACCTTGGTGCTATTTAGCAATCAGTCTGCATTTCCATCAGTTATGAGCAGAACTATTATAATCAAGGATGCTTCATCAACAGAGAGCATTGCACAATGCACAATGGAAGTAAAGAGTAGTAGTAAGGTGGCAGACTGCATTGATTACCTGTGAACTTTTGTTCTCTTATTAGCCACAGATGTTTGATTTTATCCAAAGAATAAGCATGCACCAACTATTAATGTCGATATGAAGATATAGAGGACTATTTCATGAAAGACTCCATCCTCTTTTCCAACCTATAAAATATGAAAATCCCACTGATGTTGTCACAGTTCGCACTTCAGGGTCTGTATTCACAAAGCTTTCTCATACAAAGAGTTGCTCCTAGCGACAAAAATCTCAGAAAATTCTTAGAATCATGACGTTTTCTAAGAATTTCCCCTTCAAGTTAAGACAAGGTCCTGTTAAAGATAAAAGTTATTCACAGAGCAGAGCTCCTGAGGTGAGAAACTATTGGGAGTAGGAAGGAGCACTTTTAAGAGGCTTAGGAGTTTCTTGCAAGAGGAGAAAATGGCAGAAAGACAAAAAGGGAAGAAGAAATATTCTTCAAATGCTGAAAGACAGTGAATGTATAAATGCCACAGATTAGATTGGTCAGGGATAATGTTTGTGATTAATCTCATTAGAGATGCGCTCATGTCTCCCACCTAACACAAATATGATAAAACGCCAGTAATGAAGTGATATTTGGTAACTGTAAAAAATGTAACAGTGCAGCAGTGATGATTTGTGTGTGTCTCAATCTTCCATCAGCTCAGTGATCACACAAACAATGACAACACTTTCAGTCTCATATTGTGACGCAGGTCATTTAATGTCCACTGGGTGTCCACACCTTTCAGGCTCACAAAAGGGCAACCAATCACATCTTAAAAGAACATATCCTACCTAGCAACGGGATCAACCACACCCTCTCACTAAGATAAAAATTTTTGTCCCTTTCTTGCTCTGAGCTGCTCTGAGAATTTTCCTAATTTCAGGTCCCAAACCGTTTTATTTTTGGTCGAAATGTTGCAGTTAAAAATTACGTGCGCAAACCAGAATGGAATCAGTTCTGAGTTGCTGGAAAAGGGGTATCAGAGAATTTACCTGCACTGTCATATTTTCTGCCCAACACAAAGTAATTCTAGTTACTGTGAAATGGTGTTTTGTCAAGTGTTAACTTCAGGTTTCAGAAAGGGATCGAGTCTGGTGTAAAAAGCTCTTCACTGTTTTGCTGAAGGACACTTGACAATGGCTGCTGCCAAGGGTGATTGAACCTCTGACCTTGCTGTTATTGAACAACCTCTTCAACCTTGAGATGAATCTGAGAACAGATTGGGACAAAAAAAGCCACGAAATTAAGAAGATAATTTTGAATATTGTCATTTGTTTGAAAGCAGCAGTTCAGTGACCTGACATGTCACCAAAAGCAACCAGTATATAATTAAGGATCAGAGCTGTGCTTGAGCTCTGCATGAAAAATATCTGTCACTCTAACTGGACTTCCTGAATTGTATGTCATATCTTACTAGTACCTGAAACAACAAACTCCCACTAGCACAGCCCTGTGTGTTGGTTTAATGCAGGGCCGTTTTGCAGACTCAACATCAACTAATGCTCCAAAATCTTATGATTCTTTCTCACACTCCAGGTCACATGCTGTACAAAGCATCTGTTACACAGCTTTATTTTGTAGTGTCATTGGTGCTCTAACCTCTCTCTTTCTCTCTGTCTCTCTCCCCAGTCTTTCTCGTTTGAGGTCAAAGTTTAACAGTCATCATGGCCGACGAATCAGACATGCGCAATGAGCTGGCCGACCTGCAGACGCGCGCAGACCAGATAGCCGATGAGGTACAGTAGAACACACATACACACTCGTGTACACCTGCATAAACATGCTCACATATTCACCCACACACAAACACTGTTGTCTGCTCTAATAATGAAAAGAATGATAATGCATCACATAATATTTTTTAAGCAAATATGAATTAATGTGTGGTTTTGTCTGCAACTCACAGTGAGTGGTACGGCCTAGTGGGATCCCATATGATCCATCACATTTAACAAAACCTACTGTAATATCCTCGGGTATTGCTTGTTATATACGCTGTTTAAATCACAAAACAAATTAATTATTAATCTCAATAAGAAAATAGTGTTGCTGGGGCAGCAGTCTTTAGTTAAATAAAGATAAATGTGGTCACTTGGCTAAATTGAGAATGCAAATGCAAAAAAAACATCCAGTATATAGAAAGTATACATAAAAATATACATAAAAAACTCAATGCATAAATATTTTATCTTATTTTGGAAAATTCAGAGAATGGGTTTAAACATTTGCACATCTAACATCACAGCTAAAAACCTGCAATTCAATTTTCATTTCATTATCTACTTGTCAAAAAAAGGTAACTAATAGTGCACGTGTATGTGACTTAATAATGCCCAAAAAAACAGAGAACTTGTGAGGATCTTCAGTCAAAACTGATTTTTGGTCTATGACATGACAATGATCCGGTTCTCGTTAGGACACAAATGTAGCTCCAAAGCCTTGCAGGCTGACAGACACAGCTGCTTAAATGTGACCCTCCCTTGTTTTAGCAATTTGTTCTCCAAGTCTCTTTCATCAAGACTGTGCTTTTTTGGGGGAAGAGAGAACTTTGGCCTCTTTAATGAGTTGAGAGGAGCTCAGGAAGAGCAGATAATTCTGTGCAGCAGAATAATAGAGCAGCTCAAATGGCCTTATTAAACATTCATGAGGAGATAATGCAAGGCCAAGAGGCTCCATGGATGTGATGGGAGGGAAGGAAGGGAGAAATGAGGAAGGCAGGGATGGATGGAGATAATACAGGGTTAGAGTGAAATGAGGATTAGGTATGAAAAAGTGTTTGGTTTAAGAAATGAATGAGAATAGGAGGGATCCTGCAGAGGGTGGAAAGTTAGCAAACAAAAGGTAGAAATCAGATAATTAATCCTGGGATGAGAGGAGAGGGGAGGAGAGGAGAGGAGAGGAATAATCAAGGCTAATTATATGACTGGGTGTCAGTAATTTGTCTGTCTACACATTTGAATATTAGCACTCTTTTCTTCTCCTTTGTTCACCTTCCAGATGTGTTTCTGAAACCCTCAATATTTCATCTTAACACACTTAGATATATCTATGATACTGGTGATATGCTGGATGTCTGTATTCACTCTCTTGTGAACTATCAAATAATTATTTGCCCTCTCTTTCTGTCACCACAGTCTCTGGAGAGCACTCGGCGTATGCTGGCTCTGGTTGAGGAGGTGAGTCAACTGAAGACACACATCACTTGACCAGTCACAACAGAGAGAGGATAGGCCTGATCAACAATGATTTGTCTTTGGGTTTTTGTGTATTTCTTGTCTTAAGCTAAGGAAGGAAGGAACACCTGCTCACTCACCTCATGGATCACTTATTTAGCACTTGGTATGTTAAACTGTTGGTCTGCATCTTCAACCTCAACACTCGTGAAGAGAAGGGACAGTTTCAGCTGATTCAGTAACACAGATTTTAAAGGAAAAATAGAAACTTTAATCATCAGGTGAACATGTCAGTTTATTTTCCTCATCCTACCCAAACAACTCTCAGAGGTTAGTAAGTTCAGCTGAAGGAAACCTCTGAGTGAATTTAGTTTTGGTTAACATATGAACAAGCCGGGTCTTCAGACAGTACGGGCACCAACGGGGATGTTGAACACTTCCTCTATCCCATGTAGCAAGCATTTCATAGGCAGAGGAACAGGCCATTAAAATGATAGTAACACACATTAGGAGTGGGCAGTTTGGATGAAATCTTACATTACAGAATATATCATTTCAAATCATGATAGCAGTATATATCATGATACAGTACTGTTTCTTGAAAGCATTAGATCTACCTAACTCTCCAGATAGGATAGGAAACAAAAGAATTGTGATATTTTAAAACAAATGCTGTAGTTATATATTGATATACAGTGAAATATTGTGGGGGCAGCACTATTGGTGCACAGGAAGCAGCAGAATATGATGACCAAACAATTATATATTTATAATGACTGATGGGTTAAAAGCAAATAACAGGACACCTAGAACAGTCTGGTAAGTTCTGAAAATGACACCTCTTTACTGTAATACAGCCTCTTAAACCAGGAAAAGACAACACTGATAATATTATTATATTCAAATTCTTAGACAATATCTCATCTCATATCACTATATTGATATAATATCAATATATTTTATTGAACTTACGCCAGTAGAAGCTGAGAACTTATTGCACTGTAACCCAGCCTTAGAGACCTGCAAAAGTCGATACTTAACATATATGTTGATATTATGATAACCAAATCCCAGATGATACTAAATTATATATCATGATATGGATATTATAAATATTTATTGAATAACAAGAACTGTTGCACATGCATTTGACATACTGCTTACATTGTTATGGTTTAAAACCTTAAGTCCTAACAGCACTATTGATTTTAAAGCATAGATCCAGAGCGCCTTTTACCGCGACCATCTGCAGAAACTTAATGGTGATTTAAACAGCTAGGTGTCTGAAATGAGGGTACTCTGCAGGGACATGATGAAGACTTTGTGTGCTCTGTCTCATTAAGGAGGACCTTACTGCATGTGATGCTCTCCTATACACTAAGATGGTTGTCTACATATATGAGGAAAGGGAGCTCTTCATATCTTTTGCCTTCAAAATCAGTCCTTGGAATAAGTATTCCCAAGCTGATTTTGCTGTTTTACTGGCATTAGATTGCCACGAGCTTGTCTCGGGCTTCTAGTTCCTGCTGCTGGCTCCAGAGACATGGCCCCTGCACTAACCCCTGGACCAGCCACCATGTCTTAATGAGACAAAGCCGTGAGGGACAGAGTGAGACCTGAGGCTGACCTAAACAGTGGCCTGCTCGACAGACAAGCCTTTTCACTGGCAGTAGCTGAGTATTTGCCCTTTTGAAGATAATGCCAAGGGAATGCCATTTGTTCGTTTCGACTGTTACTCTCTGATTTGAAGATGTCATGTGGTTTGTTAGTACAGAGTGTGCTTACTTGTGGTGCTCCCACATGGTAGTTCTTGAGCTGAAACCAGTGAAAGACACAGAGACAAACAGCGACTGTGTCATGTTTTGGCTTCTCTTTACCTTTCTAGCTGACAACATGCTCTTTATCCTTCTCACTCAGCATCTCCCCAGAGAAATAGGGCTCAATATAGACTGCAATACAGCAGCATGGATTATGGATGAGGCTCAACATGACTCTTTGTCAATACAGTAGATATTACAAAACTTGATCTGGGCTTATTTGAGTTGATGGTGTGATTTTTATTTTTTAGAGTTCTAGTGAAGGTCAAAACTAATCATGTGACTTTCAGTCATCAGTTTTTATTGCACCATATGTTGCCAGTGGTGGACCTACATGCAGAATAGCAATAAAGCAGAGGGGTTTTATTGCCGTCTGCTTTTCTAGAAATTAGAAGAGGGAACGTTTATAGTTGCCACCCTAATTTTACTGTCTAATAGTGTTAACAAAATGAAAACCAAGTCTGAAAGCGATTCTGTTTGTGACCATACAGTGAACCTTTCCTTCCAGTAAACTGTGAGCATGTGCTAATACATCCTGTGTTAAAAGGGCTTATGGTGAAGCTTACACTAATGGAATAAGTGGAAAGCAGTCAGAGCAGTGATCACACTCACCCCGGGATCTCTTTGAGATCTGTGCGGTGATTCCTGCTTGTTTAGGTCTGTCCTAGTCTGACTCACCGGATGTAGACTGTGGCTATAAGCCCGACATTGGCTGGCTATTTGGAACCGCATTCTCCCTCCCCTCAGCTATCAACTTGTAAACAACCCTCTGAAAAACCCCCAGCCGCTCGGGGCGCCTGTCCATGGGCAGCCCCCTCACTCTGACATCTCTCCATTTAATGCATGTATAGGTCCCGTTTGTGCATGTGTGTGTGTATTTCGGACCTGTTAAAAAAACAACAACAGAGTGTAAACATTGAATTTCCCCTTGCAGGATTAATAAAGTATATAAAAAAAATAAAAATTAAAAAAAAGCCCAATGTTGCTAATAACATGCTAACAGTTGCTCCTGTTACTGTTTGTGACTCTCCCGACAATATTTCGCAAGAACACTGTCACTGCATCCTGGGATTAGCACTGCCCAGGATTGTGATTGGTTTAGAGAAATACAAACAAGTCAGAGTGTTTTCCCCTGTAGCAGGATGATAATTTGGTGATTACAGACCTTTCGGAACACTGTGGCTACGCAAAACTAGGCCTGTCCAGATCTGACAGTGTATATAAACATTTTAAAGGGTAGTGATGGCTTTTAGTTTTACTTGCCCTGAGCTTCCTCTGTTAAGCCAAGGCAACGCTCTGATTATTACCACCACTTAATATTCATGACTAAATGAGTAATGTAACTCACACAAGCAAACAAACAGACTAGATGGTTTGATACCACTTTAACTTGGGTATATAAACTCTGGGCAGCTGTTTGATGTTAATTTTTCAGCTCTTAGCAAGGTTCAAAATGCTAATTTAAGCATCTAAACTTCATATTTTCAATGCCAGAAAGTAATTGGCCCTTTAACTCAACATTTCATCAATTTTCTCTATTATCAGATTTGCGTTGCTGGAGTTTTTTAGTGCCTCTTTATTGCATCTAACACTGTTTGTTGCTCTGAAAATCCTCTCTCCTTTATGATGTTTGGCTGAATAACATCAACATATTACTCTCTTCAGTGTAAATTGGCTGATAGTGTTCATGGTTTTTAGCTACTTAGACCAGTAACTAATAGTCATGATAATAACACATGGACTGATATTTAGAGGAATCTATGTAAAACAATAATCTGGCTGTAAATGAGGTTGTAAGAAATTAGTGAAGAGCTTAAACTGATAGTTCGCTTTAAGAATGCATAAGATCAACCTTCGCGGCAGCCCTTGTTTTTCTCTCTTGCTGTTTTGGTGACACACGTAGACCTTAAAAAAAAACCAAGAATACTGGCACAGTTTCACTGTGTCAGAAAAAAATCTATTGTGAGTGCTAAGCAAGGATAATTTGACATCCATTCCTAAAATATCTGTGTTTTAATCACAGAGACACAATTGAGAGAAAGTAAAAGATGGGTAACTAACCTCTTCTCTGCTCCAACTTTTCTTTCACGTGATCCTTTAAGGATTCACGCTGTACTGCAGCTCTGATTCTTCCTCTCTTTACTCTTTGTTTGTTATAATCTAGATGTTTCAGAAATAAAAGCTTCTTCCACTCTTGTACTCAGTAAGTCGCTCTGGTTGAGCTCATCAGCCTAATACCAAAAATGTAATTGTAAAATCTGTGCACAACCTGTATCATCATATCATTATGCATAGATTCTCATTTGAAATGCATGAACTTACACGAGAGAGCGGCACGGTGAAATCAATTTATAAGAAATGCAAAACTACGGGGTAAATATGAAAAGACTCACACAACGAATAATAAAGGCTCAACTCCTTGGTTTATTTTAAGGTTTAGAGTGGTGACAGTGATACTGTCACTGTCACTGTGTTATATGAATAATACAACATATAATACCTTTTTTTCTTTTTTTTTAAATGTCACTATCCTCTTCTATGGCTGCGGAGAGTGTCTCCTTATGTACACTTCTTTGGATGTTTAATATATGTGTATATGTATATGTATAAAAGCCATAAAATACTTAAGGCTGTTCTTTCCTAAAAAAAAAAACGAGCGTGTCTTTTGTTACCGTAATGTCCACAAACAAAAAGACTCTCTAACAATGTCAGCTAGTGGTCAGCCAGCAGAAACACTCACAGTGAGTGATGTAATGTGTCCTTGTCTCGTATAAATTTGACCTGTAATTGATTCTGTGGACCGATGTGTAACATGACCTTTATCATGTAGCTGAAGCCAGCAGATGTTAGCGTAGCTTAGCACTAAAACTGGAAACAGAGGGATACAGCTAACCTGTCTCTGTTTACCAAACCACTAGCAGCACCTCTGAAGCTCACTAATTAACATGTTATACCTTGTCTGTCAGCCTTGTCTCACTCCCAAGTCATCAATTAGCAACACTTGGTCGGTGGCCCGATGGCGTCACACACAGACACACAGAGGCACCCTTTAGCAGCATTATGAGACAATCCGGGCACCAACATTTGTTGACACTCCAGGCAACTACCATTGTATAAAGAGTGAGAAAGTTTGCAAAGGGCAGGCGGGAGTAGAGGTGGATGGGCACACAAACCCACCACTTTGAACTGGGACCTCACTGTTCGTGTCCAGTGTTACACCAAAATTCAACTGAGTTGTTTTCATAACAGCTTAGTGTGCTAGCATGTTAAGCATCCTATGCTAATGACGTATGTCATGTGACGTTATAATACGTCAGTACAAATGTGCTTATTTTAAGCCAAACCACGATGTTTTTTTCTAAACCTAACCATGTTCTTAAGTTGCCTAAACCTAAGGAAGTAAAACTCAAAATGTTTTACACACATTCTAAGTTTATTTTGACTTAATGCAATAAAGAGCAGAAACTGTACATTTCCTGTGAAAACAAATGTTGTTTTTTTATATAGATAATGCATGTAACGAGCAGAAATTGACACAAACTGACGCAATATATTTTGGCGCCAATGGGCAACTGACCAAATGTGGGTATCTGATGAGTTTGAGTAAGAATGTGTTGTGCTTGTTTAATCTGACAACAAAACTCCACTAAATCACTTCATAGAGGAGCTGGTTACCAGATTTTGTTACGTTTAGACAGAGCCAGGCTTAACTATTTACATTAAAATGAAAACAGCAAAAATTGGTTCAGTTCTACATCAAAATCTATGGATTAGCAGCATACATCCCATGTACAGTATCTGAAGTGTATCAGCGATGGGGAGATGTGGTGTAATGAATGAACTTTGTTGTGCAACACATTTTTCTGAAAAGGTTTTATCAAGAAAGATCCAGAGATATTGAAGTTCTAATAAAACTGTTATCTTCACAGCAGGCAGGGAGCAGAAATGAGAAACTCCTCGGTGGCTCAAAATGAAATGTGAAGAAAGCGTGGTGAGAGGGATGAAAATGAAAAAAAGAAAGTAAGATAGAGATGAACATAGGAGGGAGAGATGAGATGAGGAGAGTGTGAAAGATAAACAGAGAGGTAGACAGGACTCCGTGAAGGACATCAAGTCCAAATGCAATGTCTCTGTGGACATTTGATTTGATGAGCAGCGTCAGGCCTGAAGTCAGAGAATACATTACACAAGATGGACGTGATATTACATTCATGAAGGCTGTTATATGACTAGAAACCACTACGCTGTTGCCTTGATGAGAAAAATATTGACCTTAGCAAGTCATTTTATTCACCATCTGAGTCTTGTTTTTCTTTAAAGACAGAAAAAGTATCATATCGTATTGTGGATTTGCATTCATAGTGGAATCTTGCTTGGGGTGTTTTTCAGCTGTAATGGGAGAAAAAAACATTTAAAGGTCAAGTGTGTAGGATTCAGGGGCATCTATGTACTGAAGGGGTATCAAATATTCATAACTATGCTTCCTATAGTGTAGAAATTTACCTGAAGATAAGAATTGTTTGTTTTCGTTTCCTTAGAATAAGCTATTTATAGCTACATACGTTGTTTCTACAGTAACCCAGAATGGACAAACGCTGGCTTTAGATTGGGCCATTTGTGTTTTCATGAAATTGAAAGACAAGAAGACTTTTTATATGATCGATACTTTGTTGTTGTATACCAGTAATACTTAACTTTTGCCCCACAGGCCAAATCTGGCCCGTGATGGGGCTCTAGGGTGGACCTTTTGTACCATTTTCTAATTCCCAATGAGTGTAAGTTGGTTCATACTGGGGATTTCTTTTGCACTTGAAATCTAAATAAGGGGATAGAGTGCATAAAAACATAAAAAAAGAGTTTGTTTATCCTAAAAAAAAAAAAGTGCCAGGGGAGAATGCTGGATTTGCCTCTTGGCAAAGATGAATGAGGACAGCCAACGCTGAAAGGTTGAAAACAGGCAATACATTTATTGCATATACTGATAAACTATATTAATGTTTGTTTATTAACTGGCTGTTGGCCTCCGGTCAGTTTGCAAAAGTGGCAAAGCAATTTGAGTATCCCTGCCATAGACCCAAGGCAAAACGATTTAAATGTTATTCTTTGAGGGAATACATCAGATACTTTCAAGCAGTATTTTGACATTTTGGGAAATATGCTTATTTCCTAACTGGCTGCTGGCTGCAGTCATATATTTACTGGATAGATACAAGGCTTGTATTGATCTTCTCATCTAACTCTTGGCAAGAAAGCAAATTAATATAATGCTCAAAATGTCAAGCTATTTTTTTGACATTTTCAGCTAATGAAAGCCAACAAAGCTAATGAAAAATGAATGAATAGAAAATGTGTAATATACATAAATGTTTATATTTTGTTCAGTGTGTACTGAGAATGTGTTATTCACTCTAAAATGCTTAAGATATGTAACGAAAGATTACAATAGAGTTGCCAGGAATTGAATAATGACATAGACAAGTTTTATCAATCAAGCCGATAACTTGATTGATCTGTTTTCAAAATGTGTAGCTCCAGTAGAGCTGTGTTTATCAGATATCACCTCAGGTGGTTGGTTGACCAATAGCAGGGCAGCAGCAGTCGTCTCCACAGTGAATAAATTAGGATAGATTCCAGCAGACAGCAGGGTGGATATCTCAATGAAAAATCAATGCTGGGCTACAGAGGAAGACTCTGTCTTAATATTAAACAGATCTCTTGCCCTCTCTCTTTCTTTTTTCTCATGACATTTTTTTCTATGTTCTTTCCTTTACTGTCTTTCTATGTTTTTTTATTTATGACCTCGCTTTATTGCCTTTTACTTTTCTTAAAGTCATTTATGCACAGCAAAGTAGCAACGATTGTGTTTACCTTAAGGATTGTAACTGATACAGACACCACTCTCAGTCTGTTAGTAACACATTTAATTCACCTCACCTTATTTAAAAGGTTTTGGGGCAGAACACTAAGAAAAAAGTGAAGTATAGCATTACTCTCTACCTTATTAGCCAACTAAATGTGCTTAAAACTCATATCAAAGGACTGCTTGATGCCAGCTCTGCTGCTGAGCTGAAGAACAAAGAAAGAAAGAAGGTGGGTTTAAAATATCCATCTCTATTAATCTCTTGAAAAGTTGTCCTCACCTTCCGTGTTCACTTCCTGGGCAGAAAATTATTTTGGGAGAAACAGTTAAAAAAAAATCTCAGTGACTCACTGTATCACAGCAAAGAGTAAAAAAGACCTGATAGTCTGTGTGCATGTGTGTGCGTCAAACAATCCATACAGAAAGATGTGATGTCATTACATCAGGCTGTGCCAGTTGGCACCGTCAGATATCTCGTCCTGTGGTTCAGGAGACTCTGCCCTCGTATGTCTGTGGTTTCCTATGATTCCTGGTGGGTAAACAAGCAGTTCTTCGACTGGGTTTAAACACATGTATGTATTAACATTAGCTCTGCTGAAGTTTCTGACTGAGGATTATTTAATTATCATTTATTTGACCTCAAAGCTCCTGTAAATATACTGCTTTTCCTCTGCTAACATGATGTTTCCAGAGAAAGCACTGACCAATAACAATTTAACTCCACACTGATGGCCACTGGCAGTTCCCTGTCGCAGTCCGTTTGATTGATACTAATATCAGTGGCATGTCTAGCTGGCCTCCAGCACTGGTCTCTATCTATCACTGCTCCAAGAAGGTCAGAGCACACTTTGATCCAAAATAGCTGATGCATGAACTGAACGGCCTTTGGTTTTTAATATCTGTCCGAGGAAGCCTCGGGCTCATGGAGAGCACAAAGCTGTTGTTTTGTTGTATGCACAGTGGTTAATGTGGTTATTGTGTGCTTCCTGAAGTGTTATTATGTGACGAAGCCCAGGCTGTGCATGCACAGAGAAATAACAGCGTACCAGTCTGCATGAATGTTCATGTTCGTGGTTGTTTAAGCTTGTGCCAACTTTGGAAGCATAATCAGAATGTTACATTGTTGGAGCTTTGTCAACAAATCTCTGGTACCAGCCCAGTGAACATAACAAATATAGCACATGCCATTTGGTGGACGAGTTTATCACAGAAATCTGTGCAGGGTCGTGTATGAATATAAGTATGACTTTTTGAGATTCTTTGTTGAGGTTTTCTTAATCTTCTATAGGGTTTTTAGAGGTTTGCAATTTTCTTTTTTTTCCTGATATCTGGATGTTAGTCTCTTTCTATATGAGGGATGATTTTAAAACAGATTTGTATATATAAACTTGAGGGGCAGTCCAGAAGGGTCTCCTGACCCTGTCCATACTTGAACCTACAGAAAGGAATGCACTTTAATTTCTATATAACCAACCTAATCATGAGCCAGGAGGCTGTGATCAGGTGACCTATGTGCTGTGACCTTTCCTCCCTTATTTGATGGGAGTGAAAGTCTGTGCATGAAGGCATTTGAGATGGTGTATGGGTCAAACACAGGACTTTGACCCAGGAGGCCAGGGTTTGTGTCCCATGTGGAACCAAAAGTCACAATTTAAGTTACATACCTGTCTAACTTTACTTTGTCACATCACCTTGTCGCCTCAAATTAAGTACATGATATGATGACGCCCAACCATGATTCTTTTCCCTAACCTAACCTAATTGAGGCGCTAATTGGTAAAATATGAAATAGATGCACAACTTTTTGAGAACGTAATATCTCAAAAACACCTTGAATTTATATGTCAATGATGAATTTACACAAATATGAAACAGGAAATAATGATGAAGTTATGATATTTTATATCCAAAAGGTCAAAGGTCAACTTCACTGTGACATCATGATGTTCTGCAAAAACATGTTTTGGCAATTACTCCATGTCATATCTCAGGAAAAGAAAAGGAAACATTTGTTCAGATACTGAACTGGTGACACTAATCTTGTATAGATCTTCTATGCTGCTAAGACTGAAGATGTGTGTGAAGTACCCATGTTTTAGAATATGTAGCTTTGCAGAAACATCCATATTTGAAGCATTGCCGAGTGTCATGGCCACACATGAGTCTGGACAGACATGGATGTAAACTGTAACTGCACCTTGAGTAATTCACGGAGCATACAACCACCAGGCAGTAACTTTGCTTTGTGTTCAATTCTATTTTCACACATTTGCTTACTGTAATAAGATGTTCCCAATGAGTGGTGTTTATTTCCATGACTTTGCTGTATTCTTGGGTCCAATACTGTGTAATAAATTAAATCCTTCCCTTTGTTTGGTGACTGATGATGGCTGACTGTTTTAGTTTAGATTTTAGAAAATATGCTTACTTGCTGTCTCACTGAGAGTTTTTTGAGAAGATTGTTACCACTCTCATGTCTGTAATGTAAATATGGAGCTAAAGCCAGCTGGCAATAAGGTTAGCTTAGCACAAAGACTGGAAACAGGGTGAAACAGCTAGCCTAGCCAAACCAAAGGTTAAAAGAAATCTTCAAACCAGCACCTTGAGAGCTCATTAATTAACACCTTCATATTTTTTTTTGTATGTACAAAACCCAGAGCCTAAGCTAGCAGTTCCCTGACTCTAATGTCGTATGTAGCGCACTCAGATATGAGAGTGGTATCAATCCTCTATGCAGCATTTGGCGAGAAAGCGATTAAGCATATTTCCCAAAATGTCAAAAAAATTTTATAGTCAGATTGTTTCAGTTGTGCCAGACAACATCAGCCACATTAAAAAGGTGATTTCTAATTGTAGTTTGACCCACCTCCACTGTCCTTTGCTCTGTTCTGACCTTTACTGATCTGTCACATTTATTCCTCTTTTTCCAACTCTCTTTGTTTTTCCATCTCTCTTTCTGTCTGTCTGTTAGAGTAAAGATGCCGGCATCAGGACTCTGGTCATGTTGGATGAGCAGGGAGGTAAGTCGATAGGGAGAGATCACTAAACACTATCTCTCGAACATCTGTCTGCACTTTTTAATCTGCTCCACTACCGATTCTCTCTTGCAGCTATTTCATGCTGTATAATAGAAGAGTCGTCATCAGCAGTGCGTCCAGTATAAAGCGGCAGAGTCCCAGTAATATTTACACCACAGGAAAATGATCTTTATGGTTCCATAATTACTAAAGCAGAACAGTTTATTTCTTTATGAGCTTCTGCCAAGTCTTTAAAAGTAACCTCAGCTGCAGTCTGAGCTAATGTGGCTGAAATCATTATACTGGATGTGACTGTTGAGCTAGGGTAGCCCTCTGCTTTGCCTCCCCATTACTACACTTTTATGCTTACTGTATTTGTCAGACAAATGGGTACATCTATAGAGTTAATCTTACTGATTATATTTTAGCTATATAATATAAGTACTTTCAAGCAGGAGAACAAACATAAACCACCTCAAAAAAATACATTAATGCTGAAAGCATGACTGACTCAGAGGTCAGAGGTCAGCTGCTAATAGATACACTTTACCATTCTCCTCTCTCTGAGGTGAGAGAATGATCACTTTGACTGGTAATGTCAAACACATACACTATCTGTCTCATATTCCTCCACATCCTCTGCCCAAATTATAGCCTGATCCACCATTAAGAATCAAATTAAGGTACTCAGCCTGTGAAAACAGTCGTATAATGCCCTTTGTGGCTCTGGAGGAACTTTGTTAAGTTTGAAGCTACTCAAATGATGGTGGGCTCTAACAAATGCACTATAGAGTTGTATGTGAGTACGGTAGGATCCAGTGTTTGTTTATGGAAGTGCAACACTCAATTTTGTTTGTTCACTGAATAATATAATCACTAATACTGTACATTAATGCAGTATAGAAATCTCCCGTATGTCAACACTTGTTTACAGTTTATCAGTGTAAGACCGGTATAATATTTCTGTTGCGACTTAGACCATATGTAGGACAGTATCTTACAGTGAGGTAAAATTACAGCACTACTTAGAGTACCATGTTCTAGCATGTTATTTCTAATGTCACTTTAAGAAATTCTAATAGTAACTTATGATGTTGTCGCATATACACCCTTTGGAGCACCCAACATTATCACAATGTAAATTTATCATACTGTATAGTTACATATGTGCTTTTATGGTCAGTCTGTGTGTACTGTTCAGAGTCTCTCCAGTTATCAGGGAGGAGATCTGTCTGCCAGTTACAGGTGCTGCTTCAGGATCACCAAACCCAGCCCAGTGTTACTGGCCTTCACTACCAGTTCACCACCAAAATAGAGGAGGCCATGCACGGCAAAAATCCACACAGTAATCTACCACATCAACAACACTTAAGTACCAAGGAGAGTGAACACCACAAGTCTAAATTTATCAAGAAACAAGACTTTACCATGTTAAACCTGCAACAAAAATGCCATCCTTGTTGTCAACACTTTGACTGCACTATGAATAGCATCAGCAGTGTTGCCAGTTTATCTTTTGTGCTAAGATTAGCAGGTTTGCAAGGCAAATCCACCTCTGTTACCCCTGCACGCTGGACTCAAGGGCTAGTTCAACACCATGGTAGTGAATTATTCCATTAACTCAAAATAACAAACTAAATACAAGTTAATATCCAGTTTTAGACGTTCATCGTTCTCTATTTCATACTTGCAAACCTGCCAATGACTGAAGAAAATTAGAAGAACACACAACAAGACTCACAAACAAACAAAAAAAAACCATAACATTTAACATTTTAACATGTAACCAGATTTTTTTTTTTTTCACTTTTGCAATAGCCCTCGTACACTGTAGCACAGTGGAACCAACTATCCCTGAAATAAAGTATTACACAACTTATATAACTGGCTCATTTATGTCAGACTTAATAATTAAATAATTAAGCACTCTTAAAATATTAAAAAGACAACCAGGCCCACTAAAACAGCAAAGGAAAAGAAAGGTCAGGGGTTCTCAGACAACACTGTAGGAATACTACAACGCCAGCAGATGCACAGCCCACTGCATGATATTAAAACTGACTTTTTTCTAATGTTTTCTGCTTTATAGAATACAGTAGTAGTGAGTGTTTTCAATCAGTATAAAATAACTTTGAAATTAAAAAGAAGCAAAGCAGGGTGTGATCTTATGGGCTTCTAATGGAGCCCCTTGGTGAGTGTGGGCCCTGGGTCAGTCAGCTCGATACCCCCCCTCCATAAAACTTGCTATTGGCTTGTGCTTCGCTCCATGCGTGAAAGAGCAGCCTAATTGGCCTGTCAGAGGAACAGATAGCCTGTTTCCCTTCTCTCTCTCTTTCTCTTTCCTCCTGTCCTCTTCCCTCCAGAGTCACGGCTGCGTCAGTGCACGGCTCGCTGCTGTTAGCACAGGACAGCAATCAATTCACAGATTTAAATTACCTCTGCCTCTCAGCAAATGTCCTCTTAACCTGATCCCCCATCTGTCTCTCTCTCTTTCTTTCTGTCTTCCCGTCTTCCCTTCTTTTCTCGATCTCACGCTCCTTCTCTTCTTTCCGTCAGCCCCTCCTCTCATTCCCTTCACTTTTCTTTCCTGACCTCTATACGTTTTTCCTCTCCAGTACGTTTGCCTGGAGATCACTTTGGTTACAATAATGATGACACTCCCTGTTGTTTTTATTCAGTCTATCTATCCTCCTCTCTTCTTTACCCCTTGTTCCCGTTTGCAATAAGAACTGAACTACACAAGTCTTTCCGGTTGGCAGCTCTGACATATTTACCATTTTATTTACATCAAGAATTCCCTCTTATATTGCCATGAAAGAAAAAGGCTCATAAGTAATAGCTTTCCATGCCTGTGGTAATTAATACTGTCTTGTTGAGCAGGGTGTAACTAATCCCTCTGACCTTTACACACACACGCACACACACACACACACACACACACACACACACACACACACACATACACATGCAGGTCATACATAGGAGGACATTTTTCATTTCTTATAGTGATGTATTACCTATGGCGGAGGTCTCACTGCAGTTAATGAGTCCCTCCCTGCTCGGCTGTTACATGCATGTTGACCTGAATTACACCCCGGTCTGCGCTGATGGATTGCAGCTCTGCCTCAGTGAGCCCCCACCAGGAGCGTTTTAGCTCAGAGCACAAGCCATTGGTTAGATTGTAGCTGCAGGCTGAAAAAGAACAAGGAGCGTCGTTGAGTTTTAATTGCCTTAAATTGGTAACTGGAGATCACAGTTTGTACATCAGTACCACTTTTAATTTATCACTTCATCAGTAACTGTTTTTTTTCTGTTACTCTTGGATCAGTGTTGAATACCGTACAGCCGAAAACTGATTTACTTACACACCACCAGTTAATGAAACACATTAAAGCAACCACTCTGGATATTTTCCAGGCACTCAGTCGCACACATCACTGTCTCATTTTACTTCATTTTCATCTCAGTGAAACTGTGAGTAAAGTGAATTTAAAAGATGGAGTGTGCAGTTTAAGAGTTAGATTTCACATGTTTCTTATGTTTCTGCAAACCATGGATGTGTAACATTTGTTACTGACTCATGATTAGATATGTACAAATTTTGGTGTATTACTTTTTGAAGGAAAATGTACAAACCGTGTGTGAGAACAGCCCAATCATGGCTCTATATGCTGCGATGTCTCGTTAAAAAACATCAGTCCTGGTGCCACAATTGGTAGAAATGCCACCTGTGTCTGAGTAAAAAACAGCTAGTTTTGTTGTTTGTTGGTCTCAAACAGTGGTCTGCTGCTTGGCAGATGTCTTAGGTGTCATGCTATCCCTCCACCCGTGGGTAGGTTACTGAACAGGCCTACCAGGCACAGGCCTAGGGGCTTTAAGTGTCAGGGGCCCACCTGGCCTTCACATGCAAAATATCACTCAAATTAATCGACCAAAAAGAGACACAAAAAGACCAAAAAGAGAAGGACAATCACCACAGAGTGACAGTCTCTTTCAGTCTTGCTCCAGTGTAGGAGAAGTGGTGGGGCCCTTTGCATGTCTGTGTTCAGGGGCCCATTTTCTTGTAATCTGCCAATGCCTACACTTCCTGAGAAAAAAGTCAGCATATGTAATCTGAACTATGTCACTAAATGTTATTATGCTACATATGAAATGTGGAAATGTATGTTACATATCCATGGTTTGCAGAAAATTGAAATGCAACATTTTATTCTGTCGACTGGTCTGTATTTATACAGTGTCCTTAATGTTACTTAATGTTGAAACACAAGACTCTCCAGGATAATGTGACAATCCTACAGGTTTATGCTATAACCACCAGTTTTGATCATTTCAACTTTGTGTCTGTGAAATATTTAGTCCATTATTTTGGCATGGTGGACAGCTCAAACTACTACAATGCACTGGCTTCTTGGTCGCTGTTGTCATGGAGAAGAAGGTAGTCAGAGGCACGAATCAAAGTGCTAACAAATTCAAATGCTTCGTTGGTGCAGCTGAGAACAAAACACGGTGCCATAATTGCTGAATTCATTCAGAACTGACCCAGAATTTCAAACAGAGTTGATTTAAGCTGCAGGTTGTAGTTTTAGTTTTCTCAGCTGTCCTTTTGGGATAGCATATTCCTTAATTACATAGATTTTTACTATTTATGTTCTGGTCATAGTGTTTAAAAACTGTAAATACAATGACAATATGACAAAGAAGTCTTTTTCACAGCAGACATTTTGACATGTCACAGCAGAAAAACCACAGGTGTGGTTTTGATAGATTGATTTGAGTGACTAGAGCATAGCCAGTGTTATTTTTGGTAGTAACACCTGTACTTATGCTACTACTGTACAACAAGTAACAATGACTGCTGTGGGGAAAAATAGCCTGTTGCACTTATTCCTCATTGATTTGACTGATCCTACTTTCTAATTGGTTAAATCTGCGACTGTGACTGTAGGAGAGGAGGGGAAGGGAGGCGCTCACACGATAATCCTCAGACAGAGGGCAGGAGGCAGGTTGTTAAGTCTGGCCCGGCTGCCTGAAGCTGAGGAGATAAACAATGCCTCTCTCTCTCTCACGTTCCTCCTTGACTCAATCCTTCACTTTGCCTAGGATTACTGCTGGAGGCCATTTAGTTGTCTTCTACTGTACCGTCTAGTTGTACTGTACAGTTAGCTGAAAATTCATTGTAATCCTTTTAACTAGTACTCTCTCCTTAGCTTTTAAGATTGTCTTTGCTTTTTGAAAAGTTTCCTCCATTTATTTAGCACATAGTGTAAACTGTTGTCATAGTTTTGAAATGGGATGACGTAACTGATTGTTCAAACTTTGCAGGTCAAATGATGCCATCTTGAATTTTGGGAGCGGCAGTCCCACCTGTGGCTATAGATGCCTCAGCTTTCAGGGTTAAGAAACTGACTTGATGCCTTGACCCTGTTAGCAGACATCTGTACAGCTTATGTAAGGGTCCATGACTTGATTTTCTCATTTTAACTCCAGCAAGGTTGTCATTTACAATCGCACATAGAGATTTAATTCAACCAACAGTTTGCTTCACAACAGTACTGCATGTTGTTGAGCAAAGCCCCCCTGCCTCAGAAGGCTCAGCAGAACTGAAGAAATACTGAAATTGAAAGCTTTACAACAGACCTCGGTTGTGGATCAGTACCACTAATTTCTAGAGATCTTGAGCCACTGTTATGTGACTATCCGCATCCTCTGTACTAGAATGTGACATATCAAACCTTAGGAGTTTTTCCCAGAAGACAAAGTGCCCCTTTCCACTGATGGAGATTACTGCTATCCTGTCCTATAACCATTAACCAGCCAGAGAGAGGATCTGACCTTGAATCAGAGCTTTTTATAGCTCTGCGCCCTATTGACCATCTGAGTAAGGAAGCACTGGCGACTTCATGTGCCTGAGCAGTGCTTTTCATCACACTCAATCCATGATTTGTTCATTGATTTGTTGCTCATTTATTCCATTGCTTTTAAGGTACTCTGCCCATCACGGTCTCTTTCACTCTCTGTGTCGCCTATCACTGCTCCCATTGAGGTGCAGTAGCATTCAGACAGTCAAAGTGGCAGAAATAACATCTTCATGCACAGATGCAGGTCTGGATGAAGCATACAGCTGCTGATGCAGGTATTGCTACTGCCACTCAGATGAAATACTTACTCAGAGAAGCAATGTGTCGCTTTGGATGGAGGTAGGAAACGAAAGTCGTTAGATTCCAAGGAAGTTAACTCACATGCAAAGCAATGTTTTTACTCACTCTGTCAACAGCTACTCTCAGTGCTTGTTGCCTGCTTTGCCTTCTGCATCTAGCCAAACCATTTTGCCTCTTGCACCGTAGCGTAGAGCGCCAACCCTCAAAAAACAAACCAGTCAAATTTATTTCATTGCTCTCATGCCTTTGTCCTCACCAGAACAACTTGATCGTGTGGAAGAGGGCATGAACAAGGTGAATGCAGACCTGAAGGAGGCCGAGAAAGATTTAAAAGATATAGGACAATGCTGTGGTCTGATATGCCCATGTATTAAAAAGTAGGTACCGGCCAGGAGCCCCGAGCTCTTGCCTGTCCAGTGCTGGTGGTGGTGGTGATGTCTGATGTCTCTCTTGTCACAGTCAATGTCTTTTTTGTCTCTTCTCCTTTGTTTGCCCTCTCTACTCCCCCACCCTCCCTTCCACCCGCAACTTCTTCCTCCTCTCTTCTCTTCTCACGTGCTTTCGTTCTTTTGCTGGGAAAAATGACAATGTGTTGGTAATCAGAACAACTGGAGCGCATCGAGGAGGGGATGGACCAAATCAATAAGGACATGAAGGATGCAGAAAAGAATTTGAACAATCTAGGACAGTTCTGTGGTCTATGTTCATGTCCCTGTAACAAGTAGGTGCTGCCTGTGTCGCCTGACTGCATGTGTTTCAGTGCCTGCCTTCCTGCCTCTCTATTCGTCCGCCTGCTTCTGGTGTGTAGAGCATGGTGAACAGTGGTGTGAGCAGTTGGGCCCAAAGCCACAATAACACACTGTCAGAACAGGCACCAGTGCTGCATGCATGTGTGGGTGTGTATGCTTAAGTTGAAAGCGTGCATGCATGAACAACACACACATCTGCACAACAGGTCTGATGCCACTTTATTCACTGTTGTCATCAAAAGCCCTTCATTCCACATTGGATGAGAGATTCTCTTCCAGCAGGTAGCAGCGTCAGCAGGGATCTGGGCTACAGCACCCACCACTTCCCCTAAACCCCACCCAAACCTCCACCCCTAACCCTGCAGCATGATGCATCATGCTGTGTACAAAGTCTAAATCAAACCAAAGAATAAATCAACTAGTTGCCTTCTTTACTAAATACCTCATTTGAGTTTTATCCATTTTTTTGCCATTTGGAAAACTGTTGGTGTTTTACATGTTTTTACATGAATTAATTGATAACATGGGGCTCTTGCAGTACATTAAAAAGAGAGTTATCCGATTTAAATTTGCCAGTTTCAGACAAGACTGTATCATAGTTCCTGGAATTTATGACATCCAAAGTTTTCACCAGTATATTTTCAGAAAAAAAAGCTGCTATTATAATTCAGTACATAACATTACAGTACACATCTGATACTTGCAGCTAAGCAATTTCAATTTGATGTTTTGGGAAACAGGCTTATTATATTTGTTGCCAAGAATTAGATGAGAACATTCATACTACTCTTAAGTCTGTACAGTAAATATGTAGCTTAGCACAAAGACTGTAAGCAGGAGGAAACAGCTAGCCTGGCTTATTCAAAGCTAATAAGCTAATTCCTACCAGCACCACTAAAGCTCATTAATTAACATGTTATGTTTGGGTTGTTAAATATGTTCATGAAGAAATTTGTTATAGTTTGAAACATGTTATAGTTTCATGGGGGTTAGTATGTGCCAGACTTTTTCTTGGCTAACACCTAGTTTCTGTATTAGCTAAACAAGATTTTACGTACAGTACAGAAACTTTGTAATCAAAAATGTACAGTAAAAACACCGGTTACAGCAGCTGTCTTAATTACACTTTAACACACCACTTCGGCATATGACCCTCAGGTTACAGTTGAAACGTTAAAGGCATAGTTTGGATATTTGAAATGGAGCTGTATGAGGTACTTATCCTTAGTCAGTGTATTACCTACAGTAGACAGAGGTCGGCACGCCCCCAGTTTGGAGAAGCAGGCAGGAGTACTGCCATGGAAGCTAAGCAATCTACTGCTTTTGACGGGTGTTGCAGTAAAATGCATTTTAGCTACGTAAAAAAATCTATATCAGTTTCAGTATACGCTATATTTAGAACATTTTCACAGCTTTACCTTGCTGTCAGACAGCCCTTTCTGACAGAGAACTGAAGCTGTAACCTATGCTCTCTTCAAAGACAAAAACAATAATTTTACTTTGCAGAACACAGGAGCTGCTGGTCCACTGCTGCCTTGATTGGTTAGTTTGTTTGTGTTATTTTGTGAATTTGGTGAATCTGATCTAACCTTTAAAAAGACCAAAGTCACAGAATAACAAAGCTAGCCTATCTCATCAAGGCAACGGTAGACCAGCAGCTCTTGTGTCCAGCGAGGTAAAATTACTGTTTTGTAAATGGAGTCTGGTGGCTTTGATGAGAGCATAGATAGATATAATGCTTTAGTTCCCTGTTGGAAAGGGCAGTCTGACAGCAAGGTAAAGCGGTGTCAATATAGAGTACACTAAACTGATACTGATTTTTTTAGGTAGCTAAAACACATTTTGCTTCTGCCCCTGCCCACAGCAGTACATTGCTTAGCTTCTATTGCAGTACTCCTGCCTGCTTCTCCAAACTGGGGGCGTGCCGACTTCCATCTACTGTAGGTAATACACTGACTATGGATAAGTACCTCATACAATCCCCATATCTGAACTATCCCATTACCATAGGATGTCTCAGTCGGCCCCTGCCTCTTTCCCCTCAGGACTGTCCTACATAATGAAACTTCATACAAGAGTGAGGTAAACTTGTTCGCTGAGCACACTAGACATCAGGTGCTACCATTTTAAGCTTTGATATGAAGGTGGATTCCCAATGCTAGTTTTCACCAAACTCCTGTGTGATCTGGTCTCCCTTCAACAGCCAGACTATGGCCACTGAGTCATACCTGACCACACTATACTATACTATACTGGGACCAGTACATGTACTGTATACAGTTGTCTATCTCAGAGCTATAGAAAACACAAGTGGCTGACAAACCAAGAAATAAATGGATATATATGGGTTAGTTCGTGGTGGGTTTGCAGCAGGATGTTTCTCAGACTTGTAATGAGTGAAGTGATGCCTTTATGATTAACCAAATGCAGCACCTGTATATCTAAAGTCAGGCAGTGCTGTAGAATGTGCTGGGTTTTTTTTGTCTTTTTAAGGAAAGGTTTTAACAAAACAAAACAAAAACAACTCTTGTTTTTTGTGTTAGATCTGCCCTAGAATCAGTAGACATTTTAACAGATGATTTTTTTTCTCCAAAACAGGGCTGAGCAGGATCTTGATAGTAGCACACGTAACTCATCTGCCTTATTTGCGTCACAGCTGTCATTTTGTAGCAGTTGGTGTTTTAAATAGTCACCACCTGATTTTGGCTTGAATTTTTTTTTTTTTTTTTTTTGTATGAAGATATATTAAGAGCTTGCTGCCTTTATTTGGTCCATTTTGGTCCTTCTTCCATATGTGACTGTTTTGGGTTCAGATCTTGTCTATTCTATAGCTCTTTGGTCCTCCCTATCATGATCCACTTGTTATGTGATCCTGTGGTTATGTAATGTGCTTCATGTGATCTAGACTCTTTATATGGCACTGTCAAATAGTGTAAGACAAATAATTCTTGCTTGTTGTTATAACCTGGAGCCCTGAATGGGTGTGGTTTACCACCTCACAATAACAATGTTGCATACAGCAGTTGTCTTTTATTGGAAATTGAGCAACTTTAAAATAGCATAGACTTTGTTCATTGTGTTGTCCTCAGTGGTGACCTCCACTCATCAGATACTCCAAGCATAATAAAACAAACGCTAAGAATTAGATTTGCCTATTTGACTGTATACAGTGTATCATCCTACAGATGTATCCATCCAGATGAAATGAAGGGCTCATCACAACTACTGTATTATTTAGTTTTGATCACCAACCACTCACAGTTTTTTGTTGTTTTTTCTTTTTGGTTTTCCACAACGGATCTAACTGCTGGGCTTTCTTTTAGTAGATACAGCATGTGTCTGATCCTGTTCCTCTCTACATGTTACTCCCTCTCATGTCAAACATTGTGTACTATGTTTCCTCTTTGCATGTCCTCTCAATCTGCATGTGTGTTTGTGTCTCCTCTGTCTGGAGTCTTGTCATTATGTTCTGTGTTTGTGCTCTTCTGTATGTGCTTGTGGGAGATGGTTTTCTGAGTCTTTAAAGGACCTTGATTACTCTCTAACACAAGCCACATGTGAGCTTATTGTGCTCAGATTCAATTGATCTGCCCATTAGATCAATTATTCACAGACTGCAAATGCACGTATGCAAGTTTATCATACGTGGCTAGCATGTTGCTTTCAGTAGGCTGATTGGTGTGGCACCATATTATGCAATGCATTCCAAACATATATTCATGTATATGTTTTAACGGTGAATTGCTAGAAAACATGCACTTATATAGACAATACACATCCACACTCCACTGCACACACACACACAGTGTCACACATACAGGCCAGCATACAGTCACATGCACACCCACAGCATGCCCAGTTACATTCACAAATAAGTAAACAAGTGCACACACATACATATACACACACACACAAGCACACAATACAACAGTCACACTGGCCCTGACTGATATGTGTGTGTGGTAGGATTAAGGGCGGGGGCCAGGCCTGGGGAGGGAACCAGGATGGAGTGGTGAACAGCCAGCCAGGGGCTCGAGTCATGGACGAACGTGAACAGATGGCCATCAGTGGGGGCTTCATCCGCAGGTAAGTAGTGTGTGTGTGTGTGTGTGTGTGTGTGTGTGTGTACGCGTGTGCTCCTGTGTGTGTGTGTGTGTGTGTGTATAGTCGGTATGCTTACTAGTTTCTATGTGTTTGAATGAATGATTGTGTATGCTGTGTGTTTATGTGTGAATGAATATTTGATACTATTTACATTCACAATTATATGAAATTATATACGTCCTGGAATCCTGGAATAGGTTGCCCATTTTGAAACATTTTACCATCATTTTAGACAGGTAGAACCTGTATTTTCATACTGTTCCGCTTAGAAATGTTTGAAATATTATTTACTGTAATGTTTAGAGGCTTTCAGACTGAAGGACTGTTCAGAATAATCAGGACACTTTCTGCTCAGTTTGCAACAATATGTAGTCAGGGTTCAATAAAGCTATGTAGTCATTTCATATTCAGGCTCAGAACCCATTGGCTATCATCTGACGAGCCTCTTGGGGCTACAGCCAAAATTTCGAGAGATCCGTTGTAGCCAGCAGATATCCAGGCCAAGACTTCCTCTTCAGTGTGCTGCTCATTGTTTACAGTTTGATAAGCAACTTGAGACGAGCCCAAGCAACATTTCAGCTGATCTCTATAAACACATATCAGCATTTTAATGCAGATAAATTTGAAAAAAGCTAGCAAAAAGATAAATCAAGTGTTTGGAGATTGCATTTTAGCCAATGCATTCCTCCTCTTTTGCTCTCCACATGGACTGTTTACCTGCAGACAACCAAAGTACACTCAGATGTGGTTGGTTAATACTACTCGGACTAAAACCGGACACCAGAATGCTTCTGATACCAAAATCTTGTCCAGAGGCCTACAGATTCTGGATACATGCAGCGAACTGTTTTTTTTAAAGTCACATTAAAAGTAAAAAAAAATAGTACAAATTTTGACATAGGGATTTTTCCAATGGTTTTCAACCATTTTCACTTATGACCCCTTAAAATAAATATGTGTCTACTTGTGACCTCCCATCACTACTGACAGAAGTCTATAAGGTGAGCAGTAGTAGAATGAACTCTAAACTTTGTCATTTGAATAAATGTTTGGAACCTGAGCAAGTAAAACTTTCCAAAAAAGCAATGATTTGAGGTAAATCCAATAAAAAAAATAATTCAGATTAGTTCTGGCAAAGCTTTATATTAATCATGTTGTGACCCTGGGTGGCACGGTGGTGCAGTGGTTAGCATTGTCGCCTCACAGCAAGATGGTTCGTGGTTGATCCGTGGTTGAGTTTGCATGTTCTCCCCGTGTCAGCGTGGGTTTTCTCCGGGTACTCCGGCTTCCTCCCACGCTGACACGGGCAGAATAGGTTAATTGGCGACTCTAAATTGGCCTGAGGTGCGAATGTGAGCATGAATGGTTGTCTGTCTCTATGTGTCAACCCTGTGATAGTCTGGCGACCTGTGCAGGGCGTACCCCGCCTCTCACCCAGTGTCGGCTGGGATAGGCTCCAGCCCCCCACGACCCTCAAGAGGATAAGCGCTTACAGAATGAATGTTATGACCCTCAGATCTATCTGATGACTCACTGGAGAGGTCCCTGGCCTGTAATTAGGAATCACTGGGTAATAGTGTAACATATGATTCAAGCCTTGTGGATCCCAGAAAATTATCAGGGTGTCTTTCTCCTGCTGAGGTATTTTTTAGTTTCTTGAAAAACAGGAATTCCACAGATTGATGTTAAGTGCTGTCCATTGTTCTGAATCCTCAGATAGCTCATAACATGTTTGACAGTTAGGAGGCCATGTGGTAGGATAATACATTTTAACCAGTGACCAATTTGCCTTATTATTTTATCCTTAAATATACCAGTATTTGAGTTCAGAGGCAATGTGATTTATTTGTTCATTTAAAAGATATCATATCGTGCACTGAACTATACTGTACTGTTTTGCAAGGCTTGAGCACAATGCAGATTCCGACAGTAACTACTAAATAATCTTTTGCCATTAACCAGTCCTACGTCCTCTTCCTGTGTGCCCCAGGGTAACAGATGACGCCCGGGAGAATGAGATGGATGAGAACCTGGAGCAGGTGGGCGGGATCATTGGCAATCTGCGTCACATGGCCCTGGACATGGGCCAGGAGATTGACACCCAGAACCGGCAGATCGATAGGATCATGGAGAAGGTACAGGAACATTTTAATTGATGGGAGAGGGTGCATTTTTTTCCAGAGAACTGCATGACTTTAGTGTTCTTCACCACTCTAAATTCATAGTTGTTGTTGGAAACAAGTCAGTTTCAGTTACCAGGCAACAACCTCTCCTAGTTGGTGGGGTAGGAAAGTAATGTTCAATCCAAAGTAGACGAAGATAGTGCCAACAGAGTTAAACATTCAGAAGTGTGATGCTTCAAAATCTTAACAATTTGCACCTAAAATAATACAGAACTACTTATGGAACAACATGGACAACGTTTGTCGTATTTATGAAACAAAATAATCAAGAGGCTGCAAAGGGCACTACATTTTAAAGACCACTTTATGAAATAACCATTTACAGGCTGATTTGTATGAATGCTAGAAAAAGGTATGGAAAGCTATGGGGCCAGAACGTGGTTTAAATTTAGATATTTAAAGTCAGATATTGTGAGTTTAACAATGTGATGTCAGAACTGTACGTAAAGTAAGTAAATGAAAGGCAGCAAATGGTAGCTAATCTATAGAGTATTTAGCTGATATTTAGCATGGATTACATGCTCAGCATTAGGCTATGTAACAGCGGATGCAGCTGTGCTGATTTTGAGCAGATTTAGCCCGCTTGACACAGTAACAGAGCAAATCTGATTCACATGCCAATACACAAAATCTGGGTGAAAATGTGAGTGTTAAACATCCCAATTGTGCACTTTGTCTATTAGTTCAGTAAGTATGTCTTCATTAAAGGATAATTCTGGTTCCTTTCTAGCGAATTTCCCATGAATGTGGCTGTTGTGACTCTGTGGGTTTCCAGCTCTGGCTAATTGCTCTGCAAGTTAATTGAAACATGACTCCGAGGTGTCACATTCTTTTTATTTTGGGATATTTTGTGCGGATGAATGTGCAGGGTAATTAGGTCAGCTGGCAAGTTGACCCGGACATAGGTCCCTATGCAGTTAGCCATGAAGGGAGTTCATGACAGCTAAATTATGTGTTTACCTTCAGGCACATCCACAGACAAGTGTTTGCAATGATTCTTGTAAAAATCTGGTTTATTTTAACAGCTGTAGGAGGCTCCCACAGCTTGCCCTGTTGTTTTGCATGACCCCTCCTTTCATAACATCTCTAAAAAGGAGGTGGCAAGTGCAAAGTTAGCTCCACCCACAGAGTCACATTTATGGAAAATATACTGCATTTTCCCGTTACTCATCCCCACCCTTAACTGACTCCTGGCTGAACTGTGCGTGTGTCTCTTTCAGGCTGATTCCAACAAGACCAGGATTGACGAGGCCAACCAGCGTGCTACAAAGATGTTGGGCAGTGGCTAAACTGCAGCGAAAAGTGCTTTCATCCCCAGTTTAACCCCAACCACCCTAAAAATAACAACACCAAACCCAGCCCAGCCCCAACACCAACGCCCAGCGCCCTCTTCTTATGCTCGACAGCAGGCGCTGCAAACTCATGCTTTTATTGTGATACTTGTAGAGGTTTGCACACATGCACATATCATACATTCCTCTGCCCCCCTCTCAATTACGCCGATCACTTCCTTCCATCCCGTCCCTCCCCTTGTTGTCAATGTTGTTCTGTGTTGTCGCTCTTTTGATTTTGTTAAGAAATATTAGTTCTGTTACACATCGTCCACTCAAACTGTCTCCACACTGTACATAGTGCTTCTTAAATGGCTTCATGGACTTAGATCACTTCTCCTGTTTAATTCATCATTCTTTTTTTAAGTCTGTGTATAATATAAACTGTATGTACACCTTTTTCCAAAATGTTCTTCCCCCATATCAGTATTCTGGTGTTGTCCATGTAAGACACACTGTGTATTCATCAGTTAAGATGTCGTGATGCTACATGATAAAGCCACAGTGATTTGCAGTGAATATAGTGAACATACAGCCCTCACAGCTTGTAAAGAAGGCCACTGTCAAAATACAGTCATTTAATGTTGACGTGGAGCCGCTCAGATCTTAATAACATCATAGACCAATAATACACAGCTATATATTTAAGCCATTTGGATGAAAACGTGGCTTTTTGTTCCTGACTGTTTGTGCACCAGTATTGAACCAACTCTATTGATGAAGCAGTATTAATACAATTTGATGCCATTGATTGTATAGTATTTACCTTTTCCTCAGGGAGCTAAATCTGACCATTCAAAAGCAAGGGTTGAAGATTTGTTGTAATTTGTACAAACTGGATCATAAGGCTCAGTTGTGGATGGGACCCTTGTTTAACCATCAGAAAAATGTCGGGCATTAACCATCATAGCTAACATTGTAATCGACAATGAAAGGAGGTGGAGCTTTGCTAAAGGTCACAGTTTAACAGCACTGTTAGGCAAAGTTACAGAGAGGTCACATCCCAAGCCAGACTGCTTCACCCATGATTCAACCCTAGCAACCCTAATATCAAGTAGTGCATTAAGTGTTATGCATGTCCATCCGCTGCTAGAAGACACTGAATAATTCATGTATACAGACAAAAATATCTTAACATGGCAACCGCATGCTACATATGTAGGCCACACAGAAGAGAGGCCCATATTTATCTGCAATAGTGCCACTCTTTTTGTTTCATGTCTCTTTACCTTTCCAGACTGTGACCATCACTGTAAAATACAACCTTGGAAAATGCCAATAAAACCATCATAACTGTAGAACCAAACTGAGCTTCCTTTCTATTTTTATGACTTTCAGTGCTGGTTTGTGTTGATATCATGGTCCTGTGTAACTCACTGAGATGAGCGGAACAAAGACAAGCATGGATTGAAGTACGCTTCACATTTTGGTCCTGCACACCAAAGAGAGTGAAAATCAGGGAGGGAAAAATGACTGAATGCAGTTTTTATTTTAAAGGGTTCAGCAGATGAAATACTTCACCCTCCAAATGACCATTTTTATAGCAGTTACTCACCCCGTGTTACATTTATTTTGTTGAGAAAACTCTATTTTCTGCATGCTTGGAACGAAGAATCCAAAACCTGAGAAAATTCTTGATGAATTGAAGTCATAGGGGTCCACAGTCTAACAACAGCTAACAATTTAAAACATCCTTTTACAAACTCTTACACAACTCATGCAGTATAATTTAAGTCTCAATTATCCAGTCGTATGCTCAGTACCCTCCAAACAGACAGCTCCTTCTTACGGAGAAGTTGACAAGGTGAAACTTACCTTTGCTCTCTCTTCAAGGCCAGACTCCATTGACAAAAACTGTGATTTTACTACACTGAACATGGGAGCTGCTGGTCTACCATTGCAGGGATCAGTTGGTTAGTCTGTGTTATTGTGTGACTTGGTGCATCTGAACTAATCTAAAATTACAAAACAACACAAGCAAACTAACTGATCGAGGCAGTGGTAGACCAGCAGCTGCCATGTTTAGCGAGGTAAAACTCTGGCTTTTGAGAGAGTTTAGGTAATTTTCACTTTGTCAAGTTCCCCAGTAGAGCAGGCTGTCTGTTTGGGAAGTACTAAGCATATGAATAGATAAATGAGGCTTGGATTATACTGCACACGCTGAGTGAACGTTTATAAAGGGATGTCTTGATATAATTTTGCTGTTGTTAAATTGCGGTAATTCATTAAGAATTTTTGGATTCCTCTTTCACTGCAGACATGTGAAAAAAAAAAAAATTCTTCACACACTTAACAGTAAGTAGGGTGAAGTCTTCACTTAAGGTAAGGCAGGACACAAGCAGACTTTTTTCAACTACAATAAGAACTGCAGACTTAAAACATGTTTTTAATACATTAGTAACATCCATAGGTTGGTCACAGTAGTGATAGTTTGAGCCATTTAGCTGATGTTGTTATCCAAAATGATGTATATATTGGGGGTTTCACTTCTGGACAGGAGCACAGGAATCAAGTGAAAAAGAAGATACTGTAGATCTAGTTGAAAGATGACGCAGTGTGTTAAAAAGTATGTGAATACAATACTTGCAGACAAATAATATTGATAAAAAAAAATGCTGAGGTTTTACAGTGCAGATAATCACACCTTAAATGTAACACTCTTCTCATACATCATGTTCTGTTGAATTTCCTCATTTCAGGGAGATTGATTTCTCTGTGGTGTCAGCATATTCGTTTCCTTCACTGACAGACAGGTGACAACATGACCCAACTTTATATAAGAAAAAAGAGCTGTTACAATCAGAGTAGTGTTTTTAGGTGCTTTCACCTATGTAAAATATTAACAACCCACAGGGTACCATAAGTGTAATATAATGTTATGTTATGGTTATCAAATCAAGAAAATGTGTTTCCTTTTGCGCCCTTCCACAGGGAGGTTAGAGGTCAGAGAGCTTATCCTAATGACTAGTAAGTGCCTTTAAAACTGGAGTGTAATAGCTAAAATATGCAATGTCAGCACATTAATTTAAAGCACTATAGTGTGTTGCATTGAGGGCACGGAAGCAAACAGAAGACAGACATGGTAGAGAGAGAAAGAGACAGGCAGGGACGGAGAAGGAAAGATGTGCAGCAGCACATTACACTAATGGACATCCAGTGTGGTGCCCTGGGCTTAGGGTGGATTAGAGTTTACCACGTCACTAAGAACCCTGACACACTCTCTCTATGTCACACACACAAACTTAAATCAGCAACAGATACACAATCTGTTATACCTCCGAAACATGCACACAAAGACAATTAAAATAGATGAATGTTATCATCATGTTATCAACATGAGAAAATGTCTGCATATCTGATCATTAGTGGTTCATTAAAAACAACATGAGTCTACTCTAAAACAATAATGTCATATTTTGTAACAAAATCTGTCTGATCTTCAGCTCCTCACATGCACTTACCATTAAAGATATTTTCTACTGAACCAATAAATGAAACAACTTGCTTTGCTGTGTCTGAGGGCTTAAGAGGGCATTTTTAAGCTAAGAGCTCCCTCTGCTGGTATCATACGACTATGCACTGCATTTCTGATTTTAGCTTGGTGGTGATATTAAAGGGGCACCCCACCAATTTTACAGAAGGTTTCTCATCTATACAGCTCCTGTGGCTCTCGTGGAGCTGATAAAATAACCTGATGATGTCATCAGAGTTATTTCAGTCTCGGCTTGAGACATAAACTTTTGTTATACAAATCTGTCTTACAAACTGTGCTTGATAAGTTTGAATGATGCTTGTCTCTATTAGACAATATAATGAAAGATACTATCGAGTTCCATAGTGTAAAGTGTAGAATCAGGTTGCTAAAGGATTGCTAAATAGGCCTACAGCACACAGGCCCTGGGGCCCAGTGCGTCAGAAGGGGGGCCTTGCCCTCAACTGCAAAATGTGTCTCAAATGAACACCAGCAAGAGATTAAAAATAACCACAAAGAGATGCAAAGGAACTGCAAAGAGACACAAAATAACTACGAAAAAGGGGGAAACAACCGTAAAGGGCCACAAAATGACAGATCCAGTGTTTTGGGGGCATGATGACTCATACTTGGGGCTTAAACTCAAGATATTTTGGCCTCTGCTGCTTTGATAGACTATGATCTGATACAAATACAAAAACTATATTTTATAGTACTAAAGCTGAGAGCTACGTCCAGTCCTCATAATGTTTCTGTTAGCATTACCTTAAGTTCTCACAAAATTATAGGTGCTGCCCCAACTACATGCCATTTCCTTTTCAGAGGTCCAAACCCCTCTTTTCCAAGCAGCTTTGTGGCAATATGATGTAAATTAATTTGTTGAGCTCTCAAAAATAATCATTAATGTCTGAAGTTTGTCTGAACGTATCCTGAAGCAATGTAAGAGCTAAATAAACAACATATAGAAACTATATGTGAATCTTTTTTTATGTGAACTATCCAAAAGATTTTGGACAGATTTGGAATCTCACTTATTTGAAACCTCTAATTCAGTTTACTTCTTTAACCTATTTGTTATCATGATAATCCAGAAAATAGGGCTCTTGAATATCTGATTTTGTTATTCTAAACGCTAAATTGTTTATTCATAAACAGAAATTCTCCTTCAGTCACCTCCTGAATTTGTATCTTTTCTCCTAGAATTTAAGGCTCTTCTCAGGTCACTCAGTTTGTTAAAAAACCAAACAAAAAGAAAGCTACGCTTTTTGGGAAATTTTGACTGAGTAGACTTTATTTTGTTTTCTCTGCATTCATGTACCCCTGGTTCCTGTTTTTGACTGTTTGTCTGTTATTAATTATTAATTAGCTGATGTTTTGTACATGTTTTTTTCTCATTTTTTAAAGAAAACTGAATAAATAAAGTCTGTGTGTAGATTGCACTGAGCGCCTGTGTCCACTAATATTGTCCAAACCAAAACACGTCGCCTAATATGAAGTCAAGTCATGGACCAATCAACAACTCGGACGTAGGAGCCTTCGGCTGTCTCCGTCGATCACGTGACCGTCGTCACCCTCATCGTGTTTGTCCGTCCAGAGTCTCCCTCTTTAGCAAACAGCACGGTTAGCACTCACTGCGGTACCATGTTCCGAGCTGTGATCCGACTGTCAGCCACAGGGGCCCGTAGTCTGGCCCGGTCACGACCCTGTTACTCAGGTATGACTGTCCGCTTTACATGTGCCGTGAAAATAAACAGCCGCTGGTGTAAAGATGACTGTAGTAAGATTGTTCCGCTAGCTAGTTAGCTTAGCTACTGCTGCAAGTGAACGTAAAGCTAACTGGGGGTGACATTGAATTATTTCTGTGGTTAGCTGTCTCTGTGGTCTTGAACTGAATATATTCCTGTAGTTTCACCTCACGTAGCTTATTTAAAATAAAGAGCCGCCAAATTAATTTTAGCAGAAAAAGTCACGACCTTGTGATGACCCTCCTTAGTTAGTTCAGGAGAGTCAGTGACCGCAGTTGATACGCAGCTGATAACACTTTATGAGCAAGTCAGAACATATGCTGTACATGTATATATGTCATGTATATAGCTAACGTGACAGTTTAAAATTTACACATAGGTGACAATGGATGTTTTGCGTGTTGTGTGTTACCTATTTTGATGCTAATATTCTCTCATAG
The DNA here is from genome assembly GCA_019142605.1 of Cephalopholis sonnerati. Lineage (NCBI taxonomy): Eukaryota > Metazoa > Chordata > Actinopteri > Perciformes > Serranidae > Cephalopholis > Cephalopholis sonnerati. The sequence continues at coordinate 13,431,908 of JAGQAX010000001.1, forward strand.
TAACTGTTATTAATATGAACTTGGATATGCTGTACAGGTGTTGTGTGTTGGGATGTCGTGCTCCTGCATTATTGTTGTGAGAGATAAAATGTGGTTGGAATAATAAAGTAACACTAAAACCTCTTCCTATAGCAACTTACGTTTATAGCCATGTATTAATTACAACTTCTTAACTGGCTTTGTTGACCCACAGCATCAACCACACTGATTTAGGCAATGTAGCTGAACATGTTTTTGTCTAACCTGATTTTATTTGAGTTCCTTAAAGTGTTTGACTTTGGTAGACCTTTGGCAGAGACAGTAGTGTCTGCACCTATTAATATGTCATTTTTTTTACTTAATGTTAGGGATGTACAGGTTATACCAGCACTTCATCAGTATCAGCCAACATGCTGATAATATCAGTACGTCATCAGTATTAGTCAATATCAGCTTTAAAATGAACTATCAGAACTCTCAACGTGCTTTTTCTCATTGTGCACAATAAATGAATGTTGATATACATTAAAAAGCATTATATTTCATGTCTCCATCTGCTGGTGAGCCATCATGATGCACACATGTATGTATGATGTTAATTCCACTACAGAAGAGACTTGATGATCACTTAAGTTAGGTGGGAAAAAGTAGAAATATCAATAACGAAATCGGTTATCGGCCAAATAAGTTGTCATATACTAGCATATCGGATATAGGCAAAAAAATCCAATATCGTGCATACCTACTTTATGTCCGACTAAAGTCCTGCAATATTGTCTTTCCCATTTTGAAAAAAACAGTTATCACATAAGAGGTTTTGTAGAAAAGTCAATTTTGCTGTTAAAACAAGCTCTATTCCATGTCATTTTGTCTCTGTCAAATGTTGCTTGGCTCACTGGCATATGAAAACTCAAATGTACATAACATGACTCAAAAGCGTTTTGAATATAGTGGATGTTCTGTTTGGTCAGCTTGAGTCTTTAATTCTGTGTGACGCTTATCTTATTCACATGTTGGAAATTATTTCTAGGCCTCATGATATAAAGCTTAACAGTCAGTTATTAAAGGTTGGCATAGAGTGCCTGGTCATGTTCACAGTTTTGTTTAGGCCTACTTGCTTAATAAGATATACACTAAATTTAATCAAACTTTGGCCAATTTTAGACATGTAAACTTCTTTATTGCTGCTTGTGTTTGGTTTCTTTAAAAAAAAAAAAAGGTTTTGTAGAAAGTTGTTTATTTTAGAGCCACTAGGGCTACTAAAAAAAATCCTAGTGTGATTATTTTGGCAGACAGTGATTGTGATATCATTACACAATTTTAGTGGGAATGGTAATTTTGCATTTAATTTTCAGTGGAAAAAAAGAAACATGACGATGATTTGATTTTTGCTGGGGTCTGTACCAAACACCTATGTTCCCTTACACCTTGAATTTGATTTGTAGGTGGGGGCATCTTCGTAGTACCACAGTGCTTCATTTATAATTGGACACATTTCAATTTTGGTAATGTTGCTATTGACTGTGCGGCCCCAGTTTACTTTTTTCTATATTACATGTACTTTACGCTCTTGAAACTTTGGTACTGTATCGTCACCAGTATTTAAAAACATTTAGAAGTAATCTCAATGTCTGCCTTATGTTCTCCAGCTCCATTGGCCTCCAGATGTTACTCCCATGGCAAGGTGGAGACTGACGAGGAGTTTGATGCCCGTTGGGTCACTTACTTCAGCAAGCCTGACATAGATGCTTGGGAATTGAGGAAAGGTGAATTTGTTGACAATTTTTGGCTTTCATATTCTGATAATGTGTCCTTATTCTGCTGTTCCTAGTTTGGTCACTGTTTCAGTTCTGGTTTGGATCATATATCAGACCAAAGTAATTGTGGCTTATTTTTGTGGTAATTATAATTTCCCGTGCTGTCCAGCAGTAGTGGTTGTGGGGTTTGACTCCAGTTGTAACCAGCAAATCAGTGGCAAAAACTGCGAGTATTGTAGAGGTTAAATGGTCCATTGGAGATGACCTTTTCTCTTGGATATTGTTTACATTCGGTCATAATATTATTGCTGATACTTTAAAGTAATAGTATTTTTTTTAATATTAATTTTAACCTAAAGGCATGAACACCCTAATTGGGTATGACCTGGTACCCGAGGCCAAGATCCTGGATTCTGCTCTTAGGGCTTGCCGGAGACTGAATGACATGGCCAGCGCCATCCGCATCCTTGAGGCTGTGAAGGTGAGTGATCATCCCTTCATAGGGTTCACTTAGGTGTGCCATAATTTTTTTGTGAAACTTTGTTTCATTGGGCTCCTGACAGACCCACACCTTCAATGAGAAACACTCAACTTACAAGAAGTCAAATTTGTCACAACAGCGCAGAGATCCATCAGAAACTTCCACATAAGGAGATCATATTGTTACAAGCTACTTGAAAAAAGGACCCAACAGTTTAATCAGATATCAAGCACAAATAAGAAGTCACTCTGATATTACTGTAGTGTAAAAATGACACAGTAATGCCATTTGATTAACACATTTATACAGTGATAGTTAAAAAAATGAACATATACATACATATAATACAACACCCCAATAACAATTTAATCACTGGATTATATTGTTTGAGGCTCATTATCACCTCTTGCTGCTAAGTTTGCAAGTATTGCCTATGACAAAGTGCAACTCACTTGTTGTTTTTGTGTTTTGCAGGACAAAGCAGGCCCCCATAAAGAAATCTATCCCTACCTGATCCAAGAGCTCAAGCCCACCCTTTCAGAACTCGGCATCTCAACACCAGAAGAGCTGGGCATTGACAAACTATAGACTGTCAAGGTGAGACTGCACTATGCTATATGTTACTTGTTTAAGGCGATGTGGCTTTAGAAAGGGAATTGCTTTAGGCGTAAGTACTGATCATGTCCAGCACTGCCTCAAACCCTGTATGTGTTTATTGGTCGACTGAATGTACTGTAGACCATAAATTATATTACACGCTACTTGCATGCAGCTAAAAATGTCTTTGTTCCTCTTTCCTCAGGTCATTGGCTGTATAAAGAGAAGAGCTCTCCTGATTCTCTCCTGTCAAATATGTCTATATTGTTGATTAAATCCATGCTGTCCTGTTGTGTACAAAATGGTGGACCTAATAAAGAAAACCAATAATTGATGAATGTCTCTGTTTTCTTTTGTGGTAAGTGGCTAATTATTTTTTTATTTAATGTTTTTTTTACAGCCAATGTTTTGACTCCTTGTAGCGGGAAGAGCACAGGTGTAAATAATACAATTAAGATTGACTGCATTGCATTTAGGAGCTCCCTGCTAATATGCACGCTTCTTCACTAGCATAGTTTACCGAGTTACTTACATGTTATGAGACATTGTTAATGATTTTCATCACACCTTTGCTATGACAAGTCAAAATGTCTGTTGTGAAAACAGTCTTATGTATGTGCAGGTAGGTTAAAAACTATAAACAAACCATAAAGTAGCTCACTACATTTCAGTGAATAGAAACCTAAATGGTTAAAGAACCTACTTTCATTTGAAATAAAATTATAAAAAATAAATGTCTCATAAATGTTTTTGGCAATAAAAGGTTTCTCAGTATTTTCATTTACAGTATAATCTGTCCCAATGTGCAAAAGGGTCCTTTACATGTTTTGAACCTCAAACACAAATGTTCATATCTTTACAAAACATGTCCATCTCTGCTCTAAATGGTGGTCAGATTATGAAGACCAAAATGCTAACCAGTGCTGGTCAAGGCATACATTATTCTCATTTAACCCCCTCTAATAAATGCAATAGTTTTTTCCACAAAGAAATATATAGTGTATGAATGGAGGGATTACTTAATGGGCCTACAGGCCCAGAGTGTCAGGGGGGGCCCTGGCTTTCACTTTCAAAATGTCAAATTCACATGTAAGGACCAGGAAGAGACACAAACATACAAAAAGATGCATCACGACTACACGGAGATACAAAGCCTGTGTCTTGCTCCTATGTAGAAGAGATGGTGGGGCCCTTTAACTCATAATCTGCCCACGAGTGTATGGGGTCCAAGGTCAGTCCAGCAGCAGTAGTTAAAACACAAAGAGGGCTCTTTAGTTTGCATTTTAAACTGTATGTCACTATGAGCTACATGAAAACGGAGCTTTCACAAAGCAATAATCACAGAAAATGTTTTCCTACTTGGCGTTAGCGTTATACGTGCGTAAATGCACCAATGTGTATGTTTTGGAAATACGGTAAAAACGGTACGGAAGTAGGTGATAATTATAATAATTATTGTCCTTGCCAAATTTTCATTCTTCACTTCCAACTATTATGTATTAAAAATGAAAAATGATCTATTTTTAATCGTTTTTCCAGTTGATTTTTTTCTAGTTTACCTGGATAACTTTTCATGTTGAGGTGTTGTTGAATTGGCGAGTTGTCACATTGTAGTAATAAAAGAAATGCCAAAATGCTACTACACATAACCAAACATTAAGTTCAAATTGTCGTCTTGCACAACATGCAGCACGTCACGTATCTTTACAAACCATGTTAACGTTGGGTTTTATTTTGTAATTTTTTTCCCGGAAGTAGTACACACGCTGTCACTGCTAGCATAATAGCACAGCTAGCGAACAGAAGTGCCTACCTGCTCCTGAAGAAAACAACAAAGTCCCGCACCGGTGGGACACTTTGTCATCATGGCTGTGTTGTGGTGTAAACTGTGACAACTAACGCCAAGATGATGAACGACATCATAGAGGAACCAGAGAAGGACAACCTGCTGGAGACGCAGCCGGAGCCACAAGTTTTGTCGGTAATGTCAGCTAAAGCTAGTCCGGCTAACGCTAGCTTGTAAATAGAAACTGGGAGGCTAGCTGATTAGCTTAGCCTGGGATTTTTTTTTTTACAGTTATTTAGATGAGACATGCTTACAAAATTGTTTTTTTCAAGAAAGTAAGCTCTCTGTTGTTAGATATTGTTGAGTTTGACTATAAGTTATATCGAGTGACATGTTTAATAAGTTTATAAAAACGTAAAATTGATTATCTCTTCTAGAATCTAAGGGGCTGTTTGGAGAATTTGAATGAGTTTCGATTTAATATACTCTCTTCTGATTGGTGAAATGTTAGGGTTTACCACTGGAGACAGACTTCAGCTAATTAAGGAATAGATCAGAACTATTTACAGGAGACATACATAAACAAATTTGATTCATGAATGTTATCTTTGAACCACATTGGAGCTGGTTCTTAAAGACACCACAAAAAATGTATTGTCTGGTCATACAACTATCATGCAGTGCCATGTAGTTGTTATATTGTCCTTGTCTTCACTTTGCTGCCATACATGATTAATAAGTACAGATTTTCCTCAATTTCTTCACCTTCAGGGACCCAGCAATGGCACAAGACCTAAGACTGCTGATGGAGGGATCAGGCCTGTGGAGAAAAGAGGACCTTACATCATGTCCAGAGCTTCAGCAATCCATCTCAAACTACGTAAGCATTGTCTTGACTCATTATAACTAATGTCACCATTATGTCTCACTGCAGGTCAGAAGTCTTTCCACAGTGGTTGTTTTTATGAGTTCAGCTGTTCATACTGTTGTAAAGAGCATCCACACTAAGTGGGACATCAGACTGTTGAATGTGCAGCTGGCAGGTCAGCAAAGCCTGAGTCATGTGACATTGATGAGCAAAGTCGCCTGCAGTTTCACTCAGTCAACTTTTTATTAAGTTATTCTCTGCCTACATTCATGACATCAAAGGTGTTATTTTAATGTTACATAGATCAAAATGGTCTCCTTAACTGAAAGCTGTCAAGGTCTCTGACCAAAAGTTCTGCACTTCAGCACAGCTGACTGTTATTCTAAGTCTGGTATTTATTTTCATCAAAAAGGACTCTATGTAGCAGTGCATTCCTGAGTAAAGCAAGGCAAGTGTCATGGACAGAGAGAGTTTTCACACAGAGAAGAGGTGATGTTGGGTCTTAGGCACGGTAAACCAATGATAGTGTGAATCCGTCATGGGAGACTGGAGGGACACATTGCAAAAGACACATGATCAATTTCACAGACTCTTTGGTCTCTGTTTTAAATATGTTTACACTCAGTAAATAGGAAAAGGAAATGTAAAAAGTAGTGGAACTTAGTTTATCTGGTGGATTCCTGAAACATAAATGAATTTTGGCATCTGATTTCTTGGGAGCTACCTGTTCAGCCCAACTTTAACACATGTAATTTAAAATGTATCACAGACACATTTTTCAAAACCCACAAAGTTTGTTTAATAGGAAAGAAGAAATTGTTAGATTATTGTCTTCCCTGTATTATAGAACATAACCCCTGTTAAGGGGTTGTATTAAGCATCATCACAAAGTATAAAAAAAGAGTCTTAACAAAAAATAATTCTTAAAATGGTGTTTATTTGATTTTACTTTGGCAGAGGATTTTTATCAACTCAAGTTAGGAAACTCTTCAAGGGTTTAGCAGAGCTGCTTTGACCTGTTAATAGGAGAGAGAGGCAGTTTATAGGACCAACGTGGCCACACACACCAACAAGTGTGGGCATACACAAAGTGTAAGTAAGAAAATGACAACAGGCTTCTACAAATGTATTGATTGGGTTTAAACTTCCTGTAACAAGTGTCTTCTTGGATCATGAAAACCGAACAATAACAGTGCAGTGAAAAAAGAAATGAAAATGGACAGACCTGAATAATTAAAATAAATTTAACTGAACTGGTGTAAGCCATTAGAAAAAGCTAATTAAATCCAATTTATTATATTTTTGCCATTACCTTTTAAATATGAGAAGCATGTCATACAGGTAATGCTGTTTTGTGTTTTTCTTTTCCTTAATCAAATTGTTGTCTCAATCAGTCTTTTAAATGTGTTTACTCTCCACCAACTGCTCAAACTGTAAAACACCATCATGGATTTTATTCTAAAGGTCTGAGTATCATAACAGTGATGTCAGGCATTCTTAAAGACCTTACACATGCTAAGAGTGTGTGTAGCAAGCTTCCTAAATCTGGTGTCCTACACTGAGATAAGAGAGCCTTTTAAAGATAAGTTGTTATTAGCACAATAAACTTCTTATGTGTCCTTTGCCTTGACCTTCATCTAGCCAGTCCTGTTTGGCACAAAAATGTCTCTTTATTTTCACAGAGAAACACAGGGAGATGGCGAGGAAAGCACTGAAGAAGAAAGCCCTGTCGCCCGGACCTCCAGTAATGCATCAGCCCAGACAAGGAGCTAAGAGGTAAGATGAGGAAGTAGAATGAGGAAAGACGAAACTGCTTTTTGTGATGTCAGCCTAAAGCAGGGGAGGAGATGCTTGTTTCGGACAATTTTTACAGTTTCTTGTTCTCCTTTTAGGATGGTGAAGTATAACAAGGGCTACGCTGCTTTGAGTCAGCACGCTGAGGACACTTTGGTTGCACTGGACTCAGACAGGTAAGGTTATACCAGATATACAGGTGATAGCGATTGTCTACTTCAAGCAGTAAACTGAGCACTGAAAAACGTACTGGCAATCTACAGACGATTTTTCTTCTAGAACCACTACATGTAGCCTACTCTCTTCATTTGTTTCCCAGGATGTCTTTCTCATAAGCTTACACACGTGTTTTAAAATTGTCTTTGGTCTGTTTGTCGAGATGCGGCAGTTGTGCTGATAGTAAGAGAGAATCAGTAAAATATGTCCTAGAAGAGTTTTCTAGGTTTGGTTCTCCTTTCAAAGAATGTTGTAAAAAGCAAAGTGTTTAACTAACTTACACTGTGTAATCAAATGCGCTAACAGGGAATGTTCCAGTGTGTAAGATTTACGGGGATTTAGTGACATCTAGTGGTGAGGATTGCAGATTGCTACCAGCTGAAACTTCTCCTGGTTAGCATTTCATCAGTGCTCATTGTTCAGGAGGTTTTTGCCAGCAGCTGAATTATCTGCAGAGGCTTCTCTTTCGCTCCAGAACAAACAGACCTGGTGATTTAAACCTGTAAAAACACTGAATAAAGCAGTGTTACATTACAAATCAGTGTTTCCTCTACCCTGTTTGGCAGACTGGCTGTTAGTCCAGCACCTGTTATTGTGTGCTCCCCTATTTTCTCTGATAACTAAAGGCTTGCTTACCTTATTGGAGATCCAGACGTTCAGGAGGTTTTTACTGGGAGCCCCTTTCCAAACCAAACTGGACCCAGTGATTAAACCGATAAAGCACTGAGTAGAGCTGTTTTACGTTAAAGTTTCCAACACTCTCATTGCAGAGTGGCTGCTAACTATGGTGCTTGATAACAAAACTTCAAATGGCCCTACCTAGAGCCAGTGTTTGGTTTGTCCGTTTTGGGCTACTGTAGAAACATGGCAGTGCAACATGACGATCTCCATAGATAAGGACCAACTCCCTATGTAGATATAAACGGCTCATTTTAAGGCAATGAAAACATCAATTTCTTATTTTCATATGATTATACACTAAAGAAAACATACTTTATATGTCATTATGTTCCATTTCTGCCAGTATATCCCCCTAAATCCCACACACTGGACCTTTAATCCATCATTTTACTTTGTATGCATAAATCATGTCACCAGGACAGTTTGAATTGTCACAGTTTGTGTCCTTCAATATGTTTCCAGTAGACACACACACACACACACACACACACACATACATACACAATTGTTTACATCAGAATGACAGAACCTGTCCTACTTGTCCTTACAGTGATGAAGAGATCGATTTTGAGCAGTATTCCTCAGGATACTCTTCAGCTGAGGTGAGTTTGCACCACGAGACCTTATTCAGATGCTTTCAGAATGTCAGTCAACACTCCAACTTGCTGTGTGACCACAACTATGTGGGTGTACAAAAGTCTGTTTTTTGACCATCTATATACATATGTTCAAAGAAAATATCATTTGTGTTATTTTAAGCCTGGGCTCAATGTATCCCTCCACCTTTGTGACTTCTGTGCAGTCTTTCACACATCGCTTCTCTTGTCAGGTCAGCAACAGTTTCTGCGCAAAGTGGAAAAATATTTCAGTGTTTTCTGTAGGTTACAACACCAAATCCTACACATTTGCCTATACAGCAAACAGGTATGGTGTCAAAAGGAACAGGTTTATCACAAAGTGATATAATAATGTAAAACTACTACAGCTATTTAGAATTAGGGCCAGATCTTATCTGTGTCAGCATGCTTTCATACATATTGTAGGAACAGTATATACTGACTGCCTGCGCATGCATAAATGTGGAGCAAAGGATGTGTTTTATTTTTGACCTTACTATTGTTGTTCTTCAGTCACACTCACGCTGAGCCTCTGGCTATTTCTTGATCTCAGATATGTAACCAGGGCTGTTTTGTGCTGGGTTTTAGCAGAGCTCAGTCTTGTGTATTTTTTGCATTGCTGTGGAGTAACTAGGACGTTCATCAGAGAAATAAAATACATACAAAAATACTTTTAATTCAAAGTTAAAATTAGTCATGGCGTGGATTCCAGCTAAATATTTATACACTGTATTTGAAGGGGGCTGGGTTTGGGTGATTGTAAAGTAGATCAAAAAGGTTTCCTACCTCTTTAACATGACTGTATAAATGCTAACAGTGATTAACAAAGGACTGTAGGCGTCACTAGCAACTTAATTTTGATCTGTCAATAATTCTTGTCTCTTTTAGAGATAATGTTGTTTGTTGCCTGGCTGCTTAAGTAGCTTTGTTTCATTTAAATGTCCAAGTGCCTTGGAGCAAGTCAGGTGAGCTCATGAAACAATTATGAGGGCTCCTGTTGACTTCTGTGGCTTATTTCCATTGTAAACAACTTTTTCTACTGTGGCTTGAAAACATCTCATGTGTATAGTTCACATTTTTGAATATCACATTATAAACTGCAAATTAGAGCATAAACATGTAATTAAGGACCATAGAGAATCATAAATAATAATATTGTTGAGTCTGTTAATGTCCTCAGTGTTTGTGGTAACCTGATTTTGCTTAGTTTGATAGAGAAGAGTTGGCTAAACCATTCTAAATATTTATCTAGTTTGATTAATAGCAGCAGGCATAAGCAGTCACAGGGGTATGAGAAGGTGCCTAGTAACCGATGAGTGAGATGTCTGCCAGGTTAGCCATCTTTCTCTGATATCTGTGTGATAGTGAAGTCCTCTTTGCTCTCCAGGTCCATCCTGATTTAAGCAGACAGCTGCTTCAGGACGGCTACCGTCTGGATGAGATCCCCGATGACGAGGATCTGGACCTGATTCCGCCCAAAGCCATGGGCTCCTCTGTGTGCTGCTGCTCCGAGGGCCCGTCCTGCTCCATGCAGTGATGCCGATGCCGTGACTCAAACCTTACAAAGGCTTGGCACCAGTTCCTGTCCCAGACTTAAGTCACTGGTGCCTGAGGCCGTCTTTCTAACCCAGCTCCACTGCTGTGCTGCCTGAGGACTTTCAGCTCTGAAGCCAAACTCCTGTTCATGCAGGCCTACATGCACTGGGATTGCTCAACCCACAGGAGGACGCGGATGGACACAAGAACAAGCCTTATTCACTGTGACCCCAAAGCTTGACCTAATTTTATTTTTCTTTTTTTTTTCTTTTTATGGAACATGATGAAATGCTTACTACGCCACTACTCCAAATAGAGTGGCATTTATTATTTGGGATTTGTCCTCGTTGACCCAGTGGGGAGATGTTGTCTTTTCTGCTCTGATGAACAGGTCTGCCGCCCTCTAAGCCGACATGCATACATGTAGTGTATTGTCTCTTAATGTTCTGGCTCGTGGTGAGTTTGAATTGTCCAGTTATTAACTAACTGCTATATGAAGGCACCTCGCATGATCATTGACATTCCCTAACTTGTTGCATTAAGTGGATGTTTTTCATTTTGCTGTACTGTATCTGTCCTCAAAAATGACCTTTTATTCCAAAATTACATAGAATGTTATTCCAAAATGAAATAGCCACTACTTGGGGAAAATATGAAAAATATGACGCATATTTCTAAAAGAAGTTAATTTTTTTTGTTAAACGAAACAGAGCACTAAATCAGAATAGGATGAACAGTGAATGAGTGAAGCCACTTAAATTCGTAACAGCATATGTTTAATAATACTTGTTTTTTTTCCCCAGCAAATACTGCTATCTCAAAAACCTGAAATGCCATGTAGAGGAAAAGCCTGGCCCAGGATTATCTTCTTCCTTCCATATTCTTTGCTTTGTGTCTGTGAGGACAAAGAGTTCAGCACATTTTACAAGTTGTCATTGAGCAAACTGCTACATACCAAGAAGGATTTACTCCTCCTCTGCCTGTAGAGGAATATACATGGAGAGAAAAGCATAGCAAAAAAGCTGTCCTACAAAGTTATCCACTGTTTAAAAGAGTAATACCCTACTCTTACTAAATGTTACACTACTCTGTACGGCATAAAATGTAAGCAGATGAGTTACTGAAGCGCTTCGATAGATTAACCAGTTACATTAGATTTACAATCTCTGTATTGTAGAAGTAAGTTTCATTCCAGGAAACTAATAGTCTCCACTTTTAAAAAAAGATGTTACAAAAAGACTGAAAACAGAATATATTTCAAATTACAATACAAGTGATCTTGTCACCTTAAAACATTTGCGCATGTGGCTAGATAGTTTTCTGATTTAAATTCCCTTCTTTCTAGAAAACCCTTTGGGTTAGATATGAAGAATTCAAATTCAAAATTTTAATTCCAAAATACATGTGCATTGGTTACTTGTTTGGATATGTTGAGTTTGGGATCAGCAGCCTGTCCAGGATTGGATATAAAAACTAAAAAGGAATGTGTCGTCTGTAACACATCAGTGTGCGGACGGCTAATTTGAGTTGTGATATTATATTTTATTTATTTATTTATTGGTTTACTGCTGGGGACACTAAAAATAGTTTAAAAAATGCATTTGCATAAGGATTGAGGCATTCGTCTACCCTTGTTATTCTTATATTCACATACATCGATTTAAAGTATATGTTGGTATTATTTTTTTGTTTGTGTTATGATGTGTCAGTTGTTTTCTACACAACAGACACGGATGTGCTGAAAATGGCAGTGCTTTTTATTATTTTCTCTTTCCACTTAAAAAAAAATCTACTCACTTATGTTACAGTCTGGGTCATATTTTTACTATTAATTGTTTTTTTAACTGTGCATTTACAAACACATGTTCAATATCAGAGCAAGTGACAGTGATCACTTTCTCAGGAGATTTTTTGTTTGTTTGTGTGTATGAGTGTGAGACTAGAAAGAAATTTGCCTTTCACACACATTTGTAAAATAAACAGTCTGAAGATTGCACAACTGTTGAAGTGCATAGAGGTTTAAAGTAAGGATAAAAGTGTGCTGCAGGCCACACTGTTATTTCTCATGCTGTGATGTTGGTTGTTAACAAGGTGTAACTCTCAGTCATATAAATGAATGGTATAGCAGACCATTTGACCACCATAAAGAATTTAAGGACTGGAAAGAGTATGGCATTCTGTGCCAGAGAAAGTAGGAACCTTGATTTGTACTTTGCAGAGTCGGGATCAGTTCACAAATTAACATCCTGAAAATGTTATATTGTTAACATGAGAAATGTACATCTTCTCCTCACAACACTCTGTTGTTCTAATGAGGGTGATGTAGAAATAAAAGCTGATCCTGCTATTACACTAAGCGTGAATCACTTGATACAAGTTTGGGGTAAATGCTTTAAATCTAACAACTGAACTTAAAGTGTGTTGACCCCGGCCCCTGGCTCTGCACGATATTTTTATGTACACGAATATTGCACTTAACACCAGTGGTCAGTAGCAAGTACACTTGACTCACCTGTACTATGCAACTATTGGGACAATCTGCTTGTTATACAACATTGTGACGATATAGTGTTATTGAGTGCTAAATGCAATAACTTAATTAGTTATTTTATGATGGTAAACACTACTCCTTTTTTATTTGATTGTACTGTTTATTGGTTTACATTATTAAAATAAAAACATTATCTATAATTTCATGTGTATGACTGATCATAAGATCATCTCATCTCACATTTATGTAACTTTGTGCCCTCCTAGTTCATCATGTGCTCATACATGGGAAGCCTATGAGAGAAGCTGGACAGCCAGTATGACCCAGCCTAAGCTGTTACATTGTTGCACCCAATATATGTAATGTAGTACATACAGACTGTATCTCCTCTTTATGTAGTTTTTAAGACAGTGATGGATGACCAAAGATCAGTAACTGAGATGTGACCATCTGCTGGAGGAAGGCAGAGACTTGTCACAGCTCAGCCCTGGTCAGTGTGGTGATTACAGTAACAGTGATGCCATCCATTTGAGGGAAATTCAAAGCCATATAGTTGAAGACCACATTGTCTTCCAGTGAACTGACAGTATCAACACTTCCACCAATGGTGGACGCCTGTGGTGATGTGCCTGTGGAGTCTATCCAGGGCTGGATAAGGCACACAAGGGCGCTTTTCTCACGCTACCTGGCAACAACAAACATAATGTGTGATGCCGATGACACATTATGGCCTGACCCAGACCAGAGACCAGATGATGAGAACGCTGATTGTTCAGAAGGTCATTCTGTCTTTAACAGTTTACACCAAGGCATCCCTCTTTTAGCTCACTGGCTGTTCATGTGAACAAAGCTGTCCCAAAATTAATTTACCTGCTGCACCAATCTCAGGTCTCCCACACCGACCTATAAAACTCAACAACATCAAAGGACATTTTACTTGAACTGAAGTCTATCATTCCTGCATTTTTTCTGGACTCTATTTCACATTGTTTACTCACCTGGTTTATTATCCCGTGCATCCATGACAATTAACCACATCACATAGGGATATTCTAGCCAACCGACAATAAATGAGTGGCACGTCAGTCAGTGTGAACTGGATTTATTAGCCATCACCATCGTTCCTTTTCTTACCAGACAACCTGTGGAGACTGAACATCTATAAATCCAGCACCTAGGGGTTCATTTATTCATCACCACTGAGGTCACACTCTTGGTATTCAGTAAACCAACACCTCTTTGTACCCATGCTGAGTAATCTGTACATTTACTGCACTGGAATTACTGTAAAGCATCTGCATTTTTTTTCTTTTTTACTGTGAAAACCTGTTGTAACAAATGTTGGTAGCAGTGTTTTATACTGATCCCTCCAGTGTGTAACACACAGTCATGTAGTGTGTGTCTCTGAAGCAAAGTTTGAATTAGATGTAAGATCAAGGGTGTAAATATAGACAGTGCAGGCGGTATGGTTGCACTGGGGCCCGTGGATTGGAGGGGCCCAACTGCCACCTGGAAATATGCTTGTGTTTGAATGTGATTTAAATTTTATAAGTGCACAAGATGTCATAAAAACAAGTATATAAAAATAAACATAGCAGGGATTATGGAGAAGAGATAAAAAACCCGAAGGGGCTCAGGGTGAAAACCTCCCCTCTAGAATTTCAAATCTATTCTAATACACATAGTATTTCTCTCCTAAACATGAGAGTATAACAGACAGAAAAGTAGTTATAATAATCAGAAATCAAACAGACACATACACATAATGCATACAATGTTAAAAAAAATATCACGTAAAATCAAAAATTACATGAATTTTTATGTAGGCTATGCCCTCAAAAAAGGCAAAGTCATCTCCATCATGGTTCTCTGTTTTTGTAAAATAGAATCAAACTGTAACAAAATGATATGCCTATTCTACATAAACTATAAAAAAACTATTAAAATATTTAGTTAAAGTAATAATTTTCTATTTTCTTGTGTAGTTTTTGTCATATACAGATATGTAATGATGATTGATGTTGACATGCATGTTGATGTTGTCTGATTTACAACTTCTAATTTAGGTGTAAAATCTCTCAAAACTCACAAGCTGGGAACATCTGCAAGCGGATGTAATATAAAAGTGGTAGTTAGACACTGTTGGTAAGATATATATATGTCTAAAACTCTGTGTGTGTGTAGGTTTCATGACTAGTAACTAGGGCACACTAGGGCCCATCATATTAGCGTGCACTGGGGCCCATCATAACTACCTTACGCCACTGTGAAAGATTACATGGTTTTGAGTGGAGAATTTGGTTAGCAGTTATGGATTTGTGTTTAGAGTTTTGGGAAATGGAGCATAATTCCAAGACATGCCTCTTCTGTAATTATGGGATGTAAATATACTGCAGATGGTGGATGATAAAAAAGCCCCATGTATTCTGAACATGGAGGTCGTTGTGTCCACAAGGAGGCAGCATGGAGCTGTGCTGCAGCTTCAACGCAATACCTGCTGCACTTCACTATTGGGCCCCTCACAATGAGGTTTTTGTAGTTAATTTAAACATTGCATTACAATCACTGACATGTTATGCAGCATTCAGAGAAAGCTGTAAACAGGCCATGTACATCTTGTTCACGTAGACCAGTCTTTACTGGCAAAAATACAAGTTGGTGTTAGAAATATATTTATATTTTCAGTAATAGCATCCCGTGTCGATTATAAATGTATATTTGGTCAGTATTTTTGACACCATATGACTAGTTAGCAGTTAAAAAGCTTTGAATGTACTTTTGCTTCAAGCTTTTTTATTTATAAAGATTAACTCTGCTACTCCCACTTGCACATGCGTATCTACATCTTGTTTTTTCAGACTACAAAATGCTGTGTTATACAAATAAATGTATGAATAAATAATATGTTAAACTACTTGATAAGAGTGTCATGGAAGTGAAAAGGCTGTGAGACTTGTTGCTGCCGCTGGGCGGGCCTACATGCTGTTGTCCGCCATGCGGGGGGTGTCAATTGAAGGGGAGGAAAAAAACCGACTGAAGGGAGTTACCTCAGCGCTCTGCGAGATATGAGATCGGGCCATTTTCCACTCGGTCCCCTTTTCTAATAAAGAAGAAAATCACGAATATCACAGGGGAAAGAAAGACAGAGACACAGGTACATTTGGAGAGGTCGTCCAGAGGAGAGCACACAGCGCCTTTCTGCTGGCGGATCAGTCGGTATCTACGGTGCATGCACAGTATCTCTGCCCCCGTGCGCGCGCGCGTGTGTGTGTTTACAAGTGTTTGAACGAGTGCCACAAACGAGGGAAGGACGATAAAGCCAAGGAAGGAGGGATGGTGGACAATTCAAGCAGTAGTAAGGCACAAATGGTGAGTCGTGGTCCTGCTCGGTTGTTTCTTTCAATTGTATCAAGCTGAAAAAAGCAGCCTAGTAAAGACGCTGTTTGGCCGCCTTATTTACGGAAAAGAGTTAGCTGGCTAAACGTGACATTTTTTTCAAGGGAAAAAGAAGAAAAACTTTCGGAGCTAATTTGACCTTATGGTAGGTTACTTTAAAATCATATTTCACAATCTTACGACAACACTGAAATACATGTTTTAGAAAAAAAGCCTTATGCTAATAAGCTAGTTTGTCTTGTTTGTACGGTAACTTATCCTAAACCCCACTACGCATAGCGTTACGTTATCCACGCATTTTGAGGATGTGGCAGCTAGCCAACTATAAATGCGGAAAAAGGGGACATTTTTAAAAACAATTCTAACATATTTTGTTTTTACTTTGGTGGTTGTTTGCCTTGTTAAGATGTTTGGAGTTCAGCTTGCCCTCCTTTACATGTAACACTGAAGTTTCTGTTGGAGGCTGTTTGGAGGTAGTTTATCTCCCTCTCGGGTTAACAAGCTAGTTTGAACACTAGTTAGCAATATGACTGACCATTTTACTGTCCTTTCTAAAACCTAAAAGTTTGGGACAGTTATCCACCGATTGCTTTGATAAAGGCGATTAAAGGTGTTAGGATATGAGAAATTACTGTACTACTCCTACTGACGTTACTGTAAAAGTAGTCAAAGTAATATGTACAGTGAAAAACACATTTACAGTTTGTCTCTTCTGGTGAGAAGCTTTGGTGGCTGGCTGCTGTCTGGCCTGATAAGAACATCTAGCTGTGTGGTTTCTATGCTCTTCAAACTTAATTGTCCTTTAAGATTATTTTAGTCCTTTTCTTTTGGCCTGGTAGGTTACTCTGTATTGTGCCTGGCTACATTATTGTAGTTGCAGCCAGTGTTAGTGGATTTTCCAGCTTCGTTGTTTCTGCTTCTGTATATGCTCTGGTCTTTGAATTTAGGTGTCAAAGTTGAGAGCCTAAGCCACCATGTTGTACACATGTTTTATCAGTAAATACAGTTGAGATGTATTGCTGTGATGCTAAAGATTTTCCAACTTTTTTCTCAGTGGTATTTAGCTCAAGGCTTTGGTTAAAACTTTAACTGAAGAGAAGCAAGGAGTTACAACTCAACAAGTTTTTACTACATGAACCTGATGAAAATTTCACAGCTGGATCATCTGTGTCATTGTGTGTGAGCTCATGAACAAATCAGGCTCCTAAGTTTTCATTTTAGCTTTAATGTGTGTGTTGGTGTGGGTGGGTGTAGGTGCATGTGCCTTACCCGTGTCTCATTTCATCCCGTATAACGAGATAAAAGGGTAATTTGATTTTAGTATATGGTAGATCATCCATGACTCCTTCTCTTCCTCCCACAGCCCAGCATGTCTCAGGAGCCTGGTGTGGCCTTTCCTCAGAGCACCTCTACAGGGGGGATGAAGCTGGAGGCAGTAATGGAGCAGCTTCAGCGCCAGCAGCAGGCCCGACTAGAAATGGAGCGCAAGGAGAGGAAGCTGCGAGAGGCCCACATCATGTATGCTCAGCAGGTTGCTGCCCAGCAGGCCATCCTGGCGGCTGCCCGCGCTTCTGGGGCCAGCTTCATGGGCAAAGGCCTGGCTGGTGGCGTCCCAAGTGGTGTGTTGCCTCCCCGGGTCTCCAATCAGAGCAGTGTGGACTCAGAAAGAGAGGATGACGAGGACAGAGGCCGTGATTCTGGGGATGAGGATGACGACAATGAGATGATGGAGGGGGACGAGGGAAGTGACGAGGACGAGGGGAGTGCCAGTGGTCTGGAGTTCCTCCGCAAGCAGACCCTCGCTTTGCAGCAGAGCGCCTCCCGCATCCCAGCCCGTCCATTTGGCAGTTACTCTGCGTCAGCCCCCCAGAGGGCTGCATCCCCACCTATCAGAGTGAAGCAGGAACCTGACGAGGGCCTGTCTCCTGCAGGGCCTCACTCTGCTACCTCTCCTAACGGACAGGCCGACTGGGGCTTTGATGATCACTTCAGACAGGTCAGTGCCCTGCTCTGGCTCCTTGCCACACCATTTTCTCCCTAATAATTCAATTCATGATTTGGTCTTTTTTTTTCCTATACAAACCAAACAGTGAGTCAGCATAGAGCTGCATAATCAAAACACTCTTCATTGTTACCAAAGGAGCAAAGCCTTGCGCTGTTCACTTTACCACTCTCCTGTTGAGTGTTCTGTTTGATTTCTCAGTCCAACCCCCTGCTGTGAGTGACTGCTTAATCTTGATTGTCGGACAAATCTCTCCAGCTGTATCTTTGTGAGACACTTCAAATCTCTGTGGATGGTTGACCGCCAATTGGCTTTTGTGGCTAAAAATCCTCCTAAGTGAGTCCTGGCAGAGGGCCAGGCTGGGGCGCAATGTGTTCACACTCACTAGTTCTCTCCCTCTGCGCTCACATTCTGTGTGTGTGTGTGTGTGTCTAACTCTCGTTCTCTGTCCCTCTTGGCGCTTTGCTCAGGCTCTGGTTTGGCTCTGATCCAGGTAGCGGAGTCAGCCAGGGCAGGACTGCCGCTGTGAGGCTGTGGGTGGTTGGCTGGGTCAGCACGAGGATTTTGGGTGGGTGGGAAGTTTGGATGTAGTACACAGTAGCAACCTGTCACACCCCCCCCTTTCCCACCCCAAGAGTTTCGGCTGTGTGCCAAGTGCACTTTCCCTTGAAGGTAAATATTGCCTCAGCACAGTGTTACAAAACGCTGGAATGCCAACTGGGAACCAAGCCGAGCTACATGTGGTTTAGCATCATAGCTTGGGACATAGCAGGTTCAAGAGAGCTCAGCAGCATGTGAGTGATATAAAAAGCCTTAGTTGCACAAGAGTGGGCAGTGTCAGAGGACATATCTGTGCTTGATCAGTGGGCTGAGGGTGTTGGACTATCATGTGTCTGGATTTTATTACTGTCTATTTAAAGGCAAATGTCTTTGAATGGTGCTTCTCTAGACCACATTACCAAATTTAGGGAAGGCAGTAGTATAAAGGCTGGGGGAGGAGCAGAATTTTATCGTAATAGTGTATATCAACAAACACCTCTGCCTCCACAGGGATCTGTTGGAGATAATTAAAAATATCACTTGAATATGAATATTGTATGAAATGGAGTTTCATTGCATTGTTTGGGATGCTTATTGTTTCCAAAGGTGTCAGAAAGAGTGGAGTAGTGTACTGGGAGATGACCAGGCTTTGTGTGAACGTTGTCAGAACAGAAGATCACAGCAGCAAAGTTGTAGCTGACCAGTGCCCTATCTGTGGCTCAGTGTCTTTTATTAGGAGAGGTGGGCTGAGCCTGGGGGTTGGGGGAGGCATTATGGGACGAGAATTGGTCTAGCCTTTTTTTTTGTTTCCTCTCTTTTATCTTTCCTGTCATTATGTCAGCTCTGCAGTATTTAATGACGGCTCATCTCTTCAGGCAGTTTCAGGTTGCACCGCTGTAGGGGGAGGGGGACAGTGGAGGCAGGGGAACTGTTTTTTTTTTTTTTTTTTTTTTTTTTTTGATGTCATTGTCTTCGAGAGGCCAGAGTCAAGCCTGGCAGATGCCACAAATACCGACTCCCCCCCCCCCCCATAATAATGTAGGGAGCACATTTATTGTGTTCTAAAAGCAGTGACGTAGGAGAGATGTGATAGTTAGCAAGAAGAGACAAATGTATGGAAGACCATTTACATTAACATTTACATTTAGCCAGTCACATTGGGTGGAGGCTTTTACTCAAAGCACCCTGTCTGTGAGTGCTGTGACCATTTTGACAGAGATACTGCTATCAGCTTAAGCCATAGCAGACCGTATGTAAAGAGTTTGGCTCCTGATTTCACCCAGAGCAGCTTACGGAAAGACAAACAGAACAGGATCATTTGCTAGTTCACCAACATTTCAAGTAACTAAAGGTGATGATTGCAAAGTCTAGACGTCGCTCCTAAACAGTGGGTGAGTGACATACTACAGAATAAGAACAAATAACCAGGGCATATCCCTGTAGTAATGAGGTAATGTTCTGTTGTGTTTAAGACGCCAGCAGCAACATTTGACTGACGACCATTTGATTAGTCTATCTTGTAGTCTTGTAGTCCTGTACTCCTAAGTGTGTATGTATATGAGTGGTGAGGTCAGATGGGGGTGGACAGAAGCGGGTAGCCAGTGTTTTCGTGTCAGTGATGTATGCGTGGTGACCTCAGCCCTGTCCCAAACAGCGGAGTAAATAATTGTCAAACAAGGGGATGGACAAAGGCGTCGCGTGGAGGAGAGCCAGGGTGGACAGCCGACCGGCCTCAGCACTTTGGCCTCCACCGCAGTGGGACAGAGGCTGCATGACCCCTGTAATCCAACCCCCCACCCCTCCTGCTCACATACACACACATGTCCATAGACCCCTCCACTCCTTGTGATAATCCCTCTGTGATTAATAGTTTTAATCATGCCTGCAGAACACAGATTGTGTCTTATGTCCCACTGTATTGGTGGTGACAGAGCTTCAGTTGGATTGGCTGGATGTCGTTACTGAGAGGTGTGGTGCGGTATGCCACAGGTGGTGTATGAGCGCAGTGGCTTTCGTTCCATAGGTTTACAAGTTTAATGTTCACATGCTCTTTGTTCCTGTGCAATTCTGTCGTCTGAGCAATGAGACAAAGTGGAGGCAATAAGCAGAGCATGTCTACATTTGAATCTCTGTGATCACAGAGAGAGAGTAATGACAAGGCTACAAGACACAGAAACCAGTATGAGTACTTCTTTCATCACGTCACAGGGCTGAATAATAAGTTACAGGAGTGCTTGCCACACATGAAATTACGCATCAAGTTGACAGATTGGTGGCCACGTTATAATTGTTTCTAATTGGGGCATTGGTGCTCTTGTGTAATGATATCGCATGATTCAATAAAGAAAATTATGTTAGAAATAATTAGTATTGCACAATTTGGTCCTCTTTCATTATGTCACATGGACTAATATAGGGCTACCCCCTGAAAGTCAGGTTTGAGTCATCAGTTGGAGACTATTCAGTCTACTTAGATTTTCTTTTTTTGTCAGTGTCCTCCTGGGGACATTTCGGCTCCCAGATGCAAGGTGCAGGGTGAGTGCTTTTCACTTACACACTGCTCTCCAGTGCAGGCAGCTGTGGACCCAGACCCAGGGTGAGTCTGAGTGAGACGGGGACAGCTGCCTGGGGGAAGATAGTTTTTGCCCCGTCAGGCTCCAAGATAATGTGACTGTTTCTGGCTTTTGTTTGATATCTAGTATCAGGAAAAAAATGTTGTTGCACATTTCCGATCCATTGATAGTGTGGTTAATGCATATTACTTGGCTTGTTTACTATCACCTGAACATTAGTCACCTGAAACGTTTCGCCAAACCTCCCTCACGCACACCCGCTATGTGGTTTAAAAAGGAACGAATAGTCGAATACCTGTATTGAGCAGCCAAGTCCAATTTGACTGATACAATTTCAAGTTGTATACAGCCCTAGACCAACAGTCAAGAATGTTAGCTTAGTAAATTTCGATTACACATGGTAACACATTTAGTGGGCTCAGTTACAAGAGGCTGGATAGTAACCCCCTAAAGCCTGATACGATTTGTCATTTGGGTCAGCTCAGACGGGTTTTCAATCGGGAAAGGCTGTAAACCAGGTTAAAATGGGAAACTTATTTGTTTTTATCATTTCAGACTAAGTAAATCAGTGCAGAAGCAGTGCTTTCAGATTTTCTCCACTTGAGTGAGGGATACATTTGACACAAGAAAAGTGGAGGCCAACAAGGGCAAACAGACCACAGTGGTCCAAATCTGGTTTCTGGGGGTATCTGGGCATTTGTTACTGCTGAGCCTCGCCATCATTTGCCACCCTTGAGCCTTGCTTCTGCTGCTCAAGCACTGAAGCCTGTCTGTTGAGCCAGCGCTGTTGCATAATTTAGCTGTCGCCCCAGCAACACATCAGCCAGGAAGTGGGGAGCTGCACGGCTGCAGCTCTGAGATCAATAAGGATTGTGTGTGAGCTTTTAGAGGCAGGAATGTTTGGCCTTGTTTATGGTTCATTTATGATAAATGAGGGGGACATTGTATTTAGCAGATGGACTCAAGTTTTCATTTTGAATGTGGTATGTGGGACAAATTTACCCTGGTGAATCAGCCCACCCACTGCAGTGTTGTAGGGAAGGCCACTGGATGTGTGATTAACATATAACAGTATGTTTATCACACTACTATGCAGGTTTTGTAAACACGGGAAAACCTGCTTAAAATAGGCGATAGACTCCTTTCCCATTGCCAGTAGACAGTAGGCAAGTATGCCTTTCTGTTTTTTGTTTGTTTGTTTGTGTGTTTTTTGCCGTGTCATGTTTAACATCATGAATGTGCCAGAAAACAGGGGTGGTAAACAGAAGATCTTTTTATATCAGTTACGTATTCAGTCTCTCTTTCAAACTCATTGCTGACTAATTTGTAACATTGTTCCAGCCAGAGCTGGGCAATATATTGATATTCTATCAATACTGTGTGATATGAGACTAGATATTGTCAAAGATTTTGGATATTGTTGTATCGTAAATGTAGTCTTTTCTTGTTTTAAAAAGCTGCATTACAGTAAAGTAATTTTCTGAATTTGTGTGTTTACCCATCGGCTTTTTCTAACTGTTTTTTATTTCTCTTTACCCACGTAGTCATGATGTCCACATGACTGATGAATCATCCAAAAATCTCATTGTGTAAGCCCAAATATTTTATGAAAGAACCAATAGTCAACCCTACAGCATTGTTGCAGTATTGATAACAAGGTGTTTGGTCAAAATATTGTGAAAATTGATTTTTTGATGGAATTAGTGGCTGTGCATCATTGCATTACATCGTACCGGAGAAAGGGTGAAACTGACATGTCCTGACAGGTGTCGTATTTTCACTACTGTCGATCAGAGCTGATCAGAGCTGGAGCCAGTAATTACCCATGACTACTTTAGAGTCATTTGTCCTGGGACTCTGGAAATGAATGCTGATTGTCATTCTTCCCACTAAAGACAAAAGCCAGATGTCGGTAGGTGTTAGTGGGTTTTTGTCCAGTAGGGAAAGGGGCTTCAGTGGAGTTGCGATGGGAGCCAGGAGGCCTCACTGGTTGGTGAGCATGCTGCATACGCCAACCTGGCCTGGTTTCTGCTTACTGAATGTTGTGTTGGTGTCTCACATGCCATAACTGTCAGTGGGTTTTAAATGGTGTACTTAGTCTTATTCTGTTTACTGGACTTCCTGTTAGGCTGATGTAATAAGGCTGGAATTACCGTCTGACCCCTATTTGTACAAACCGCCTGCAAATGGAGGTCATTCAGATGAGAAATAATGAGGAAGGCTGAGGTCCATTAAAACATGTTGCGGTACTTGTTCAGAACAAGAAGCATGACTGTAATGTGTGAAACCTGCATTGTCTCTGCCATGCTCAAACTGTTGAGCTACAAAGGGAATTGAAAACCTCAACTGTGACTATTCCCACCTGCTATGCTCACTAACAACAATGCATTCACATTACAGTAAACGTATTGTTTCACGTTTGAACTTACCAAGAATAAAATAATGTTGCAGTGAAGTAATAGTAATATAGCAGTGAAGGACTAACTCAAACGGGCATCTGCACAATAAGTCAGTATATCAGTCATTGTTTAGCACAATTTAAGTGCCGATAAATTCTGAAATTTACCTTTTCAAGCTTCTTTTGTTTAACAGTTCTGTGGTTCCCACATTTGAGGACTTTTTAGCGCCATGCCAAAACATATAATTTAACAATTTAATCCACTGTAGTCCAAGGAAATGAACGACATTTAAAATGGGGCTCCTTTACTTTATGTTTTAATCTAAATGGGATACTAATAAATTCCTAAGTTCCTTTTTACACGTATTTCTGATACGCACTCAATTACATTTATTAATGCCTTTTCCAGATTTTCTTCTTCACTTCTTCTTGTGAATGTGACTCTCTTTAATTCCTCACCAGGTTCTCTGTCATCTGGATGATGTCATGACTAAAAATTATGTTACTAAAGACATTTGTGATGAATGGTCTGGACACTAAATGGTTAACCTCATTTCCGAAATAGCTACAACACTGATCTCAATACAGATTAGGCTGGCTAAAGGTGTCTTATTTTAACTGTATTTTTAGCTTACTGGGGGAAAATTCCCCGTCAACACTGACTTGCCATTTCTTTCTCTGTTTCTGTTTTCATGTCATACATTTGCACAACCAGAACAACTCAAAAATGAATATGATGTGTGCACTCTTTGCTAAAACAGCTAAAAGATTTACATTTTTTGCTATATTGCTTTCAATTTTGTGCCTCAAGCATGTCACTTAATTTAAAAAATGTTTTTTTAAGTGATCCGGCTGATAAATTCACATTTAATGAATGTCAGAAGTCAGTGTACTTTGGCATGTCTGTACATTTACTGTTAAACTCTTAAAACACTGTTTTCTGGCATTGGGTTTTGGTAGCATTTTGAGCAAACTGAGGTATAGTGTTTACACATTCATTTATATGTTGCATTGCTCTGGGATTTTTCAGTTTATGTTTCTAGTTAAATGCTCTGTGAATATTGCTTTGCGTCATTAACAGCAGGCCTTGGCTGGTTGGGTTGGTTGGAGGCGGCTGGGCTTTTAACTCTGGATTGCCTTTTTTAATGGCTTTTTTTCTGACTGATGCTACTCTGTGCTTAATGTAGCCTGACTGGTATGGCTATGGTTGGATTTGTGTCAGGATGGAAACAAATAAGGGCCTACAAATGTACAATTAGTGGGGTGTAATTATATTTTGCTCTTCCAGTTTCCAGTAGAGGTTGTGTACAGGCAATGTTGGAACATTTAACTTAATTTGAACTGTCTGTTGTATTTAAAAATAGTCATTTATGAAAATCATGTAATACAATTTTGCTCCTCAAACCACATAATTAATTATCACAATATTTATACAAATAGCCTCGCCTGTTAGCTGTGCATATCAATGACAACATACAGTAATTTGAAAACTAAGCGGGTGACATTTTTGGCAGCCCCCAAATATTAATCTCTGATATTGCATAGCAGTGTGTAGGGTTGTCCCATTTGGTTAATTTTGCTTTCAACAGCCCAACATCCATTAACCAGTAACTAGCTGATTTGTTTTTAAGAAAACACGCAAAATGATGTGAAATACAAGAGCCAATAGGGCTTGACATTAACGTTTGCGTGGTGCAGGTAAACTCTATGTTTGGGTAAGTTAATGCCTCATGCAGTTGTCCAATTTGGCAAGTGACAAATAAATGTGATTACTAATGCCACTAATGTAATGCAATTCGAAAATAAAGTGTGTCTGTATCACTGAAGCTGAGCTTTTCTAGCTGAGATACGTGCACGACTCTGTCTCACCACCAAGTGTTAAACAGGACTGATAAGAGAAATCTGACATTCTGGACACTATCCCCTTTTATTCCTGGGAGTGCTACTGTAGAAATGATTATGGATGCAACTTCTGGTGAGATTGCGGAAGTCGCAGTAAGCTTGTTAGACTGTCTATAGTTAGCAGGCCCCCAGGAAGTGTGCCGGGCTTTGAAGCCAATTTTCATATTGGCTCAACAGCGGTACTGCAATTTCTGGGTCCGTCATGTTATCTCACTGGGCGCAAAAAGACTTTTCTCGTAGACTTACATCGGGAAACAGATGTCTATAAATCAGTGGATACATTTTTTTTTAACGTCACAACCCCCACGAAATGACTGATTCCACTATCAGGGTTTAATCCATTAACTCCAACAACAATTTGGGAATTATAAAAGAGCTGCAAGACTAAATTATTTAATCCCCATTTAAATTAGTGGAGTGCTAAAGCGAAAGTCAGTCGCTTGGCTGGTGGGAGTTGGCCACTTGGCTGTATTTGGCTTAGTTTGGAAGCCGTAAGCCTGTACTGCACTTGCTTTATGGGCACAATGATGTGAAGCAGCGCCTGTCATCTGGGTAATTTCATACCATGGACAAATACCAATTTTGGGATCATGTACCACTAAGCATCTTTCATGGGAATGAACTTCTTTTCTAAACTAATTGCCTTCAATTTAACAAATACTGCTTTTTTTTTTAAAACAAATATTTAACTAATGTTTAATTAGCATTTTCTGAAATGTTATTTTCAGAGCTCTGGTACCTGTCAGCTGCTGTACAAACAGACTAAATTTAAATAAGGCTAAATTTGTGGCGTCAACAACAATGTGTTAAACATGCATCCATAACAAAAATTGATTGTTCCTGTAACCAATGGTACAGTTGAAATGAGAAATAATAAAACCAAAACAGTTTGACGAGACATAGCAGGGAAGTATTATCTTAGAATTTGCAGAAGAGAATGACATCTACAATAACAGGTCTGTCACTCAACACAGTACATGATATCCCTGTCTGACTGCATTCTCAATCTGCGTTAGAAAATTGGCCATTATAAAATAAACTTAGCAGCACACCTTGTATTATGTGTTTACAGTAGTCATCTAGACTGACAATACGTAAAGTGATCTTAATGCTTCTGTGTACACTAGATGCAATGTGCACGCTGTTGCTCCACAGTTGCTCCGCAGTTGCTGTGTGCCTATCATAGTTCTGCGTCTTGTTGGTCTATGTTGCTATGCAATTCCCCACCAAAGCGCTTGGGGGCACGGTGTTCTTTTATATGCATGCCATTGCTTTTACACCTCCAAAACACTGGTCGGCAGTGGAGGTTTCTATGAAGCGCTGTAAGGTTTAGTTAATTCAAAACACATACTAAACATGGCTTAATAGAGACAATTTCAAACACAAGTACACAAATCGGCTTCACTATAACTCGCAGCAGTCACAGACAAACACTCCAGACACATTTTCCCCATAGATACCACATGCTAATATTTTTAGCATAAGCCTATGGCATTTTACATTGTATAAATTAGCCTAGCGATATTTTCCTCTTCTCATATAAAACCAGGGACAACAGCAACATTTAACAAAGGTAACGGTACACAATTTGGCTCCATTATAACTCATTTAGATTCACCGACAAAACAACTGTCATACTAAACACCTTTTCCAAACAACTAAAAAATGCTAACGTTATTAGCACAAGCCTATGGCATTTTACATTGTATAAATTAGCCTAGCGACGAGCAGAGATTTCCTCTTGATGATGTAGTTTGAAGGACCAATCATAGCTCTTGCGGTCTTCGTTGGTTGGGTCTGCATTGCTTGACATGTGGATGCAATTTTTTGGAGGTGCATGTTGCATCTCTGCGTCGGTCGCAAAGGGACGCAACGCCTACACAAAGCCCTCTGCGTCGTAGGTACGCAGAAGCATAAACCTAGTGTAACTGATTTACAGGTTTTTTTGTCATATCATAAAAAATGAATGCCTAAATGATTGCCTTTTACTACTTCTTTGTGTCATCGGTATTACTGAGATCTGCTGCTAAATTCAGCATCATGTTTGTAGAACTACCATTCATTTCAAGTTAGCAGTTATAAAAGTGTGTAAACTGTTATGTTAAGGCAGAAGAGCGCAGCATTAACTCGGAAATGCCACGTTTGTTCAGTCTACATAGAGCTAAAATTAATCCTGAATTATGTAAAACGTTCGCTGAATGTGTTAGTGTCTGCTTATGAGTCGTACAAAATCGAAAATCATCTTTTAGAAGGAGTAGATGTTTACCATAAGCTAACTCAGGCGCTATTAAATATAACAATATGTTAACCAGCCTTTGACTGTGGTTTCTTTTCGAAAACCATGTAAAATAAATCCAAAATAATAAATCTGTCACAGCACTCCTGTGATTATGCAGTTTACCTTATTTATTTATTTTGTATTCAAAACAGATATTGCAGTTGTCTGCTATCCCCACTAGCCAGCCATTGATGCCCTCATTGACCTATCAGTGGCTGAGTTCCTGAATGGGTCCATTTGAGGTTAGCTGGCAAGTAAAGGGCAAGTGACTGAGTTGTGCCAGGTTGTGGAAGTCCCTTCCTAGAAGTTGCATCATGGCTCAGTGGTAACTGCTGCAGCCATCTGCAGTGTTTGTGTGTACAAATTAACCTGTAGACCGACATGCATAACCGGTCAAAATTATTCTCAGTGGTTACCAATTAACGATTAACTGTTTACATCCCTAGTAATGTGGCATCCTTGCTACTTCAGATGCCAGTTTGTCATGTGCCTCACAGCTGGCTCAAGTGACCTTAACTTGCTCAAGTGAGATTTCATGAACCTTCTATTATTTTTGGTACAGTAGTGTGGTTAGCAGACATTTATTAAATGACCCCAAAATGTCGGGTGGGAAATTTTTCACATGCATATGATAGTTTCAGATTTATCTGAATTGGAGTGCAAGGTGTAATCGTGCTGGCATGGGCCAAGCTTCATTTTGTGCTGACCTGCTCTTAACAGCCACGTGTGGACGATTCCCCTGGCCCAGAAATAGAGGTATTGAATTTAGTAGGGAGATGAAGGGGGGAGGGAGAGGGGGTAGGAGATACTGTGGAAGGAGAAGAGGGGTTAGTGGACTGGCTCACCACACTACACTGCCCCACCCAGAGGAAACATTCCAGACGGAATTAAAGAGTTAACTCTTCAAACAGTGAACATTCCCACCGGGGGCTCCCAACAAGAGACAGGGGGTTTGACGGGGGTGGGTGGGTGCGTGTCCGTGTTGTAGTCAGGCCCCCGATTGGTGATCTTTCAATTCATTTCACTCAGTGTCGCAGAGGTTGTAAAAGAAAAAAGCCAAAGGGCCTGAATGGGAGGAGCTGGATGGGAGGGCCCGCTGGTGCAGGCAGAGACACTTTTTTTATTTGTCTGAGTCCCAAAGGGCACATCTGCTGCTGGCAGACATGAAGAGGCTCCTATTGGTGTCCAGTCTCCTCACCTCGGTCACACCATGGCCTGGTCAAACACAGCAATAATTAGCAATGTGTAGTCTGTCATGATTCTGGACCTAGATGGTGTTGTTTAAGTCATTCATGGATTCATTGTCCTCCATCATTGAGAGGGTCCTACTGTGCTGTCCATCAAACTTAGGAGAGGTTTACGTTAATAGTTCCATTTTATGTGGACAAAATATGCCACACTAATATCCTAGATGATGAATACTTGGTGCTGACTTCTTTTAGGTGGAGCTCTATGATCCATTGTTTAAAAACATTTGGCAACCTGTGTTTCAAAAGCATTTGTAACACATCACAGAAGAGCCATTTTCACCTTAGCACAGTTTTCTTACATTTTGCTCGTTCAAATGGATCTTACATGTCCAACATTAGATTTGAAATTATTATTTTTTTAATCAGTTTATAAGTGGCAGTTGTAATCCTGTCACAGATCAAACTTGGACTTTCCCCGTTCCTCACGTCTATACCTTCTTCACAGAGATGGTAAGCACAGCTGTTACGACGTTGAAATGCTCATTTCCTTTGTGGGTTTATTATCTATAAGCGTTGGTGATTTGCATTGTCGGTGTGTTTGCGTAAAGTTGGGCCCCTTGAAGCCCGACTGTTCCGCTCCATTCAGATCCCACTTTACATGCGCCAGTCCCTTGAATAACAGAAATGTCTTTACGAGAGAAAGAAGTATGTTGTGCTCTTCTCTCAACAGACCCATTTTTATCTTTGCCAAATATACCTGTTAAGAGCACAAGGTCTGCATGGTTTTGTATTTGAGGTGTTTGCCTTTCAGCTGCAGTAATCGTTCCTGCAACATCATGCAAATGACTTTTTGAATGACCCCTCATGCGCATTGTCACTGAGGGCCACACTGCTCGTCTCCATTTAATTGAATTGAAAGGCAAAAAGTTCTCACATTTAGATGCAAATGTTGCATGTCCATTAGAGTTGTCACACTTTTTTCCCAAATTGACCCTGGAGGATTGACTTCCATGCTACTAATGGAAACTGAGCTACTGATGCCTGCTGTAATTTGATCAGTTGGTAGTGAAACCACAAGCCCCCCTCCCCACACCATTGCTGGTTCCATTCGTCCTTTACAACCACTCCCACTCAGCATATCTCAACACCTGCTCTTTAATGAAGGCAAACAGAGAAAGGGGAATAGCCAAATGAAACAAAGACATCCACCAACCCCCTTGGCAGCTGCATGAAGTAGAGCCAAGGTCATATGACTCTGTTGAGCAAAGTCTCCTTGGTTTTTATATAGGCTTATTGCGTATAGTTATATATACAGTACACATGTATATAGACTACTGTTCACGCTGTCTCTTGCAGTGACCCTTGGCACAGTATGCAAGGTCCTGTTGTCCTTGTACCATGTACAGTATGGTCCCATACTGTGTGTTTAACTTGTTGGTCTGTCTTTGCACTACAGCTCACATGATTAATTCTTTGCGTGTTCTTGGTATTGAAAGGGGTTTTCCATTTCAAATGTAAAAAACACAGTTTAGCTGAGTTTTCCAGCATGAAGTCGTATCAAGGTAAACATCCTGTGAAGTATTTGTCACACAGATTTTAATCATTAAAGGTATTCTGATACTATCACCACTGACTTAAGCTTAGTGTTCTTTCTTTTGACTCTAGTGTCAGTGTAATGCCTGGATTTTGGTGATGACACTAAATGACACTCTTTTTGATACTTTTCTTTGAGGAGTGTGAGCAAAGCCCTTACTTTGAAGATGCCAGTCTTCTCAAATGTAAAATATTGTCTAAAACCGAGCAGCAGACAAAAACTTTGCCTAAATAAAATGCTCTACAATTGGTTAAATAATAATTTCAACGGAATATTCGCTCTAATAACTTGACAGTTTACAGTACATTTTCGATTGGTACCAAAATAGTGTTGTGGCTTGATACACTCATACATGTAAAGTGACATCACCAACATAACCTTCTATAGTGGTCTGTGTTGCTATTATAGCTACATCATAGGACAGCTTAATGTAGATAAAGTCACACTGCAGTTCTTTGCTAAATACTGTGATAGAATTTTTTCAGCACTCAGATGAAAAGATGTTAGAAGAGGTAATTTACTATTTCTATGTCTAATGTTTTATGATGTTAATTGAATAAGTGTAATGATGCCTTTGGTGAAATTTTAGCTGCATAGCATATTGAATTGATTTGATTCTAATTCTAAAAATACATGACGCAGCAAAGCACGTCCATTATAATCAACTGAACCTGCTACACTGACAACGGAAGCCACACGCAGCTCATCTCTATTTTAAAAATGATTAGAATAAATACTTCATTGTACCAGAGGCAATTTGACACAGCATAGCAATATCGTGGGTGTTTTTACATTTCACATCAAAACAAATCAAGTCAATGCATCCTGTTACTAAAAGGATTAATACAGCACCAGATAATATAGCCTATACGCTTCCAAACCCTGCACAAGCAACCGCATTATGACTTGCTGAAACTCAGTATGCACACAGTGAAGCTGGCACTTAACCACACACTACAGAGAGGGAGTGTGTAGCAGGTGAATAACCATGCTCTGCTACACCTATGTGACAGTCAGTGCCCCATGTATGTCAGCCATTAGCAGGACAATCAGGCAGTGTCTGTCCCTCCTTACCACATAATGGTTGTGATGCGTACTTTCAGTGAGGAAGACGAAGTTAGTTGCTGATTGTTTTGGAATTTAATTATTGATGAAGATCCACTACATGAAAATAAGGGGACACAAGTAGCCTAATTAACCATGTAAACAACATTTTGTGAATGTAATTAAAGTAAAGGCTGTAGCGTTTTAATGGAGTGCAGATTGCATATGGATTGGATTTTATATTGCTGATAGTGATCGATTAAAAATGCCCTGATTTGCCAAATCCAAACACCTACTAGGCAGGAAGTCTTTCAAGAATATTAGTTTGCAGTCGTACTTGGAACATAAAGAAACGTTACATTTATGAGAACGTCTGTGTTCAACCACAACTTTTTTTAAGTGGAAATACGCAGTTGAATACAAAAGATATGGTCTCTTTGGGTTCTGGTCTCTGCTGTGCTCCTTGTAGAAAGGGCCCGGCAGTAAGGAGGTGTGAAGGTGAAGAGCGAGAGTTGTCTATTGTTAGTGGCTTTCTTGGCTGTCTTCTGCCACTGCTTTGGCTGTGCTCCAGGCTGGTGTCAGAGGCCTGTAGGTGCTAACTGGGCCACTGTGTCAAGGCCCTTGGGTAAACACAGCAGAGAAGGAGGTGAAAGAGGTACAGGAGGCTTCCCTTTCACTGTAGCCTGCCTGCTTTTCAGTCTGCACAGTCATAGCGCTGCCTGCCAAAATCCCATGTAGTTTATAATAGCATGTGGCCAGGTTGTTTGGCTGCCAAGTCTTCAAACACAAGCTGAGTGTAATCATGTGCTTGTAAGAGGGAGCTACCAGCAGAGGAGGAAGGAAGAAAAAAAGGTCCTGGCTGCTGCCCAGGAAACGTCACATTACACTGAAAGCAATGCGTTCACAGCTCAGCTTCCAACATTTACATTCTACATTCAGGGCTGGACATCCGCCAAAGCTTTTCACTTCCTGAATCACAATCATCACAAGAAACAAACAGTGAGCAGCGTGTCTGTCAAAGCCACTGGCTTGTAATCCGAAATGTTGTGCTAGTGTACACAGAGTTTCCTACAGGAAAAACATTATTCCTACTAGCATCAGCAAAGACCTGTTTGTTGTCTTGTGATCCATCCACACAATATATTGGAGAGTAGAGGTGTGCTAAAGAATATAAACAAAATATGATTTTCTTTTCTTTCAGACAAAATCTGTTTTGCAGATCATGTGCCCAGCGCTGAGATAGCTGCACTTTTCTGGATTAAAGAGTTCTGAACACTTCCTAATTACTTGATATATGTGTTGCATAAAGTAATTAAATTGAACAAGCTAAACAAATATTTCAAGAGTTGGAATTTAAAATCAGGCTTCAATTTGATATAGCATGCTTCTGCATGTTATAAACAATAAAAGAAATACCTCTGACTGTGCATTTCACTCCTATTATCAGTTTGTATTTAGCTTTTTAGAGGTAAAACATTTAAGTTCGTAATTAGAAAATGGAATATGAGATTCCTTTTTTAGATTGTCTTTGTTGTTGTCAGCAGCAGCACACCAATGACTGGATTTACCACTTGTGTTGAATTGAAAGGTTTGCAATGAGTCATTTGAGATGACAAAAACACATCGGGCTCTGACTTGTAGACGATCTGGTTAATAGTCAATCACACTGTGAATAGTACTATGGACCATGTCAACTGCAGTCAATAATTTCAAAAGCTGTGTTAGTAAATGATTAAAGAGTGGCACAGAAAATTGAATTATTAACAGCAGGGACTATAGTAAATTTAGGAGGTTTTTATAAGAACCATAACATTGTAGGATGAGAATGTTGGTCTGTTGTTTGGTATCTTTCAGTGAGTGAAGTGCAGAATGTTTCCTTCGCACTTTATTATATGACATCAGAAAAATGATCTTGCCTCACCTCGTCCATCTTAAGAAGGCACTCAGCGTGATTCTCTAGGTATGAAATTTGCATAATGTATATCAGCTTGCAAGGCTCTTGTTCTAGCAATCATCAGCATATTAATGTGGAACATGGTTCAATAATGTTTGTGGCAGATTTGGGATGCCCCAACCCCCAGTGGAGCCAGCCTTGATTAGCCAGCCATCTGGTCAAACAAAGACATCTCAGGTTTTCCTGCCCTAAATAAATGTGATTAGAAAACCTGGGGAAGCTCCATGCTTTCAGCACAGGGAGGATGTGTGGTCAGATCATTTGTTTAAAAAAAGGGGGAGCATCGTTTACTGAATGATTAATAGCACAAAATTGATTTCATTTGGAGCCAGTGTTGTTCTCAGTTGATCACTAATACCTTGGAATCTTGGAAAAATGCATGTGAACTTAACATAAGTGATCATATGTATAAAAACAAAGGCAAAGTATACCATCAAATAGAGCTGCTGTATGGAGGTAGCATGGATGAAAACACTCGTTGTAGTGATTGGTTGGAACAATAATGGCGTATAGGCTATCTGTGCACCACAGGAGCTGAATTAACTTTAAGTTAGCGTGAGTGAATGCGAATCATGTACTCTGCAAACATCTGCCCACCTGTAATTCTGTAATTGGAAACCCTGTATGTCTTTGCATTTAT
This sequence comes from Cephalopholis sonnerati, assembly GCA_019142605.1. NCBI lineage: Eukaryota > Metazoa > Chordata > Actinopteri > Perciformes > Serranidae > Cephalopholis > Cephalopholis sonnerati. Next base: position 13,466,222 of record JAGQAX010000001.1, read on the forward strand.
TGGTTTCACTATTCACAGTATACGTGCTTTTGTTGCTGTTGTATTACATTCAGTACAGTCTGTTTGCTCTGTTATCTATATCATATCCCCTGCTGCTGCAGCAACCCAATTTCCCCATGAGAATCAGTACACTTTTATCTTATCTGATCATGTATACTGCACCTCTGTGATGACTGTGTATGGAATAAACCATAGTATATAGTATAAAGCAAGCATGTAATTTGGTTCTTTACCTTTAGACTGTCAACACTTAAATATCTAGTTTGACTAAGCATAATAATTTACCCACCATATATTTTTTCTTAAAACACCTTATGCAGAAAGTTAACTTCTGGAGTAGAGAGGATAATCTGTGTTTATTAACTTGGTAAGGTAGACTAAAGATAAGCTATGTACTATATATGACATATATATACAAACCAACAATGCTTTTCATCTTGACATTCATAGGCTACATCCTGTAAGTGGCCCGTCAGGTGACGCTAACACAGCTGACAGAACATTACTGACAGTGATATCGAGTACCAGTGCACATGGATGTATGGATGATTACCAGACTATTCAGGGCTGCGTTTCAAATATAGAATGCCTTGACGTCATGCAGTTTGCCTGTTGTAACAACAAACACAGCTTATTAGAGCTGCTTATTAGCTACGATCAACTTCCCACATATTGCAGGCAAAAATGCAAAATTCACTTGTTTGTCCAGCAGCCAAATGATTAGTGATTGTCCAGACTTTACCAGCCACTCAAGACGTTACCATTGTTGTTTTGGCTGGTGATCGAAGCAAATCTACCAGCCACTTGCATATTTTACCAGCACTTGACTGACTGATGGTGCTAATTTTGTGCCCTACATGCAGGCATCATTTATTGTCCAGATTGCCATGGAACGTTATTTTGCTGGTCACATATAAGTACAGTGTTGAGGTACAAAAACGGCATTCTCATTTTCAAACCAGGCAAAACGTGTTAATGACAAATGAAAAACAAGCTATAAGGCACTATTTCACAGGATGGTGAACATTTAAACCATTGAACGTGATGGCTGCTGGCTAAAACTGGTTGCATAATAATTGCATAACTTTCACAGCAATGATACTTTGAAAGTTTGTTTTCTTAAATTTTGGTTCAGTAATTCCCACACTGACCATGAGTTTGGTCGTTCTTTTAAGTTTTTGGGTGTCTCTGCTGTCTCATGAGTGTCCAGTAGAGATGTAGTGGCTCGTTGGCCCCTGGAGATGAGCTCCAGATGCGTGACGGTCTGCATCATCCCAAACTGGGTCCCTGGGGTGTACAGGCCTGTCAGAGGTGGAATGCCCCTGCACACTTAACGCTAGCTGAGAGGAAACAGATACCTTTGGCTCTTAACAGAGGAATAGCTCCCTATCGATTAGACTCTACAGAAAGCTGTGAATTGCGCTTATGGTTTGAACATTTGATACAGCAGATTCAGAGAGATAGTCATAACACTAACTCCTCTGGTGGAGGAAACCGTGGGAATAACGCGACCGATTTCCCCCACCACCACGAATGCCACACAAAGAAGTCATTTACCCATCTGACTGCAGGCGTTGTGACCTCTGTCATTTCATATGTAATGAGATGTGATGTGTCCTAATAGCAGTGAAGGTTTTTTGTTGATTGTGAATGTATCAAGTTCCCGGCGCTGTCAGTATAATGAGAATGTATATAAAGGGCTATCAGGTCTGTGTGATGTCTCCAGCTGCCATTAGCATGGGGGTGAAGTGGATGCTTGCTCTTTGAAAGATGTGAGATATGCAAGGTATTTTTAGCCAAAGCTTTTAACCCAGAAGAAACCGCTAATAGCTGCTTTGACCTAAATGCAGCAGTATGGCTTCTTGCTCAAAGCTGCATTGATTACAAGGGGCCCCTAAAAATATGGAAATTATGAATTTCTGTCTTTGCAAAATGATAGTGCTTTGCATATCAGAGACAACTGTACACTTCACAGAGCAAAACTAATAGCTTCAAATCAAATTATCCGTGAGGGGTTACCAAGGGGGCCCCATGCAAGTCTGTGCACAGTGTAGTTGGAAAGTCTAGTCTCTGCGGTCTAGTTTCTTACGGGCCTGAAACATGACGGGAAAGGGTTAACTTATGGAGTACTGTATGTGGTGGCACAGATGTGATTCACTAAAATGTTTGCTCTGCCTGTGAAAGGGTCTTTGAACCAATGAGTGTGAACTTCTGGCCACACCAGCCTATAAACGTTGCATTTGTGTGAGGCAGCGAAAGGGGCCAGCTAGTGTAATGGGGGATGGGGCCTCTGCCTGTGGAATGTGGTGTCTTGGTGAAAGGGCTGGAGCTGAACAAATGCAGTCAGTTTATTTGGCAAACCAGACTTGCTGGTCACCAACAGACATGTTTACCCAGGAACTAAATATGCAGATCCTCCCCTTTCTTTCAGACATAAGTCTCTCTCTCTCTCTCTCTCTCTCTCTCTCTCTCTCTCTCTCTCTCTCTCTCTCTCTCTCTCTCTCTCTGTCTCTCCCTCTCTCTGTCTTTCTCTCTTTCCGTGTGTGAAATTGAATAAGGTGAAAAAGTGTGTTGATCAGTGTTTAAGTTTTTCTTCTGCATGTGTCTGCCTGCCTGCCTGCCTATTTTCATTCTGCTCTCCTATCTGTCCCCCCCCCCACCCCATCTCTTTTTCCTCTGTTTCTTTTTTTCGGCTTTGTAATTGGAGTGATTAATGGAGGGAGGGGTGGTCTTGCCTGAAGGCGTGTTTTTCAGTGGCCTGTTTAGAGGTGCTGAGGCCGGGGCAGGTAGCAACACGTTCTGCCCCTGGACATTTAGCCCCTTGTCCCTGCCACTTTGTCTGTTCCCCCAAAAGCCAGAAATCTCTTCAAACTACAGACATGACTGGACACTCAGAGACAGGCATGCCCCTGGGTCCTGTTTTCTGCTGCTGGCCAGCTCTCATGTGATATGTGACCTTTTTTTATGCCCTATAATAACTCTTAATGAGAGCAGAGAATCAGTGGATCTGTTTGTAAGTAGGATTTCAACCATATGTTCCCAAGTAGCAGTGAGATTTACCTCCCTGTTGTTGCACATGGAATTATGATTAGCCCAAGCCTTTGTTGGTGGTAGCGTATGGAGAGCTCACCATGAGATCTTTTACAGTAGTTAGCAGATAAAGGACGCCATCAGCTCAGCTGCACTCCCAGTGCACCTGCCCCTCACCCATCAACCCCTCCCCGCTGCAAGAGCCACTATAAATGATTCTTGGAGCCCCGCTGTGGGATCAAGGCCCCAATTATTTGATTTGGATTAGAGATTGCTGCCCCCCACAATGCGCGTTTTTACAGGCATGCTGAGAGGAAGCAGATTCGCTTTCTTTGAAAGACTTAAACTAAAGTCATCATGGCTCTTGTCCTCCAGTAGATGAGGAAACAGGCGAACTGCTGTAGTGATCTGCATTAATCACAGATCCAGCTCTCTTCACAAATAAGTATACAAAGCAAATACCTATGAAGTTGTCTTTACATCGATCTCAGGTCACTACAGTACATTTAGTCACATTTTAGAAAAATTGTCATTGCTTTACTAGTCAAGTGTACAAAAAAGCTAGTTTAACTACTGAGCATGTGTCCTCTTCTCTGGCCACTCACCATTTATCACCATTGTTGGCTGCGATCCAGAATACTGCTGGAGGCCTTGATTGTGATTAAATTACTGCCGCTGTGTCTGTTTAAAAGATTTCCCTTGCTGAACTGTTTTGACAGGCAGCAATTTGGCTAAAAAAGATTAGTCCAGGAATGAGATGTTAAGAGTACCTGTGGGATGAGAGGGGCTCTCCTGTTATTGTGAGGTCCTGTTACTGGTGTACAGGAATGTTGGTGAATTTCACTGCTCACCCTCCCTCCTGTGTCTGTATTCTGACAGAGCTCGCACTGAGAGCACAGTGACATTTTGTCACTCTTGATTTACTAGCTTGGGTTGCTATGGGGATTTTGTTTGTACGTGTCTGTATTTAGTTTTTGAGGATAGGTGTGGCTGTTTACACTGTCTTTTTTTGTAGATAACTGCAATTTGATGAGGGTTTGCCATGGAAACCTTCACAGTGTTAGTCAAAGTTAGTTGTCTTGTTGGAGGTGAAGGGGTTAGGTCACCATGGGAGCTGTGATCCTGCCCTCATCTCAGTTTCCCTGGCGTGGCGGTAGATGACTGAGGATGATGAGTATTGACGTGTGCTGCGAGATTGCGTCCGGAGGGGGCTGGGGACTTCCCTATGTTTGCACATCCAGTGCTATTGATTTGCCTCCTGTTCAATGACTGTGGCCCAGGGGACTTGGTCTGCAGTGTGGAGCTGTGTAGGGTGGGACACAGAGAGCCGTGACAGAAGCTCAGAGTGGGAAGACAGGGGTTAGGGGTATGGCTCAGGGCTAACAGGCCTCTAATATGGCACGTGCCTCTCTTCATTAGGCCTTGTTTAGTCTGCAGGATTAAACTAGCAGGCTGCAAAACAACAACTGTTTTCTGATCTACTTCACATTTCAGATGAGCAGTTGTGTCACTTGTTTATTTCTGCCATCCCACCAGTTAGACTCATCCAGCCTGTCATTCATAGTATAAAAATGACCTACTTTACACAGGTTCACTGCTGCTTATACACTGTGAAATTGGCTGCTTACCTTTTGTAAAGCATGTGTGAAAATGTACTCCATCTAGTTTTCCCCCTGCTTTTATTATCTTGAGGTGATTCCTGAAGTGGGTCTAACACAATGCGTATTTCCTTAGCTCCATGGCTGCTATCTGAGCCCACTCAACCCCCTACTGGAAAAGTGAAGGCAAATCACATGATGCTTTTATTAAGAACAAGCCTCTTCATCTAATAACAGCTCCACTATCAAATTGGAGAAGTGCTGTCAACATCCTGAGCAATCAATGCCATCCATCCCCCACTCCCCAAGCAGCAGCCATTAACCCTTCTTGTTCCGGCATGCCTGGCCTCACTAAAATGGTGGCTCTACTCCAGACATCTTTCTATAATGGCTGCGTAGAATTACCCCCAAGCTATGCATCGACATTCAAGTAGGAGTGTGTTGCGTAGTTTGTCCGGTGCAGATGGAGGGATATGCAAAGAATGTCAACTTGTTGAAGATGGAACGTAGTCCACTGTATTGTACGCCACTAATGGCTCATGAAAACAAAATCCAAATGAATGAATTTCACAACTGGGTCTATGTTCTAAGAAAAGGAGCCAGATCTTCCTTATCTGAAAAAACAAAATTTTTGAGGACATAAAACTGTACAAATTAATGTATTGACAGCACTGTTGTCAGAATATCAAGTGGTAACCACCTAGGCAACCCACATGAACCTCAGCTGACCTATGGACCCCCACTCAAAAACCATCTCCATAGAGAGAACTTTTTAGCTAGAGAGGTACTTATTGAATGTAGATGTGTGGACTGCCCCCCCCCCCCCCTTTCTGGTCATCTACCTTATTCTTATCCCTGATTTGGCACTGCGCCAGTCAGTCACGTATGGCCATAATGTGATTAGGCCACCCACCGCCTGGCCAGTAAACCTGCTAACAGCATGAGAGAGAGACAGAGAGGAAGCATGGGCTGCTTAAACATATGAAGGCTTCTGTTCATCCTACACCCAGCACAAACACACTAGCACACATGCACGTACACACAGACATATGTAATGCTTTATTTGAATATTCTTATTTTATTTGACCTAACTGAATTGAAGTTTGGATAAATATACTCACAAAATATCTGGCTGTAAGACATGTTAATGGGGATGTGTCAGTTTGTCAGGCACACATTGGTATCGGCTGATATTTGCCTTGTTGACTGCCATTGACCTGTCAGCAGATAAGATGGTATTCACTGATGGCAGTTGCCAGTTTTCTGTCATGGCGCAACACTGAAAGAAATGTTTGTCATGGAAAAGAAGAAGGTTATTTTAAAGGTTGTTTCATAAATGTGTATGACCAAATATGTGCTTATTCAAAGGTAGTGTTAAGGGCAGACCGACTGAAACAGTTCATTTATGTATTTTTTTATTATGAAGATGTCTTTGTTTCCCTGGTACAACAGGGGGAATAAAAAAAAATAACATAAACCAAATTAACAACAACAACAAAAAAATCATTGGAATGGGCTTTCTTCTATCTACTATTGGCTGTTTGCTGAATTGTAATTTTAAACATTGGTATTGGCTCACAATTTCACGGCACATCACTACATATAAAAAAAAAATCTATACTGCAGTAACAAAGCCATTTATAATACAAATACATAACATAAAGATGGGCTTTTAACACTTCATTGGTGATTATATCAGGCAAGCCAAGCCCTCAAGCCTGTCATGAATATAGGTAGGGTGTGGGAATTTCTTTTTTAAAGAAGTCGTTATTGGGTGGAGCGCTGGATGTGATGAAGGGGCTGAGGTGACTGATCATAAGGAGTGGTCCCAAAACATCAGTATCCACTCTAACTTGACAAAAAGCAACATAGTGTTAACATTCCTCAGCTGACCAAGGTCCCAATTCAAGAGCCAACATGTCTATTCATGGTTAACGGCTTCTATGTTCCAATTACTGTGCTTTTTTTGAACCGGCTTGAGAAGCAGACAGGTTTTCTGTAGATGCAACTGAGTTTATTTGCGTGATAACAAGTGACAGCAGAATAACTCTCCGAGACCCAATCACATGCAATCATTGACAGTTGTCCCAACAGTCCCACTAGTTTTGAGTTCCAAAAGTTTAATATTAACAGAATCGACATCCAGTGAGCCACAAAGTGCAGCCATGTTTTTGTTGCAGACACCTGCTTGGTTGTTACAAGTTAAAATAATTGATAATTCTGAAGTCTCCCCTGTTTCATATTTTGTGCTCCCATATTATTTATTGCTCCAGTAGTTTGGTTTTATCTTTACTTGCAACTATCCTTGTCATTATACCAGCCACTTGGCATTAGCTTGCCCTTCACCCTTGAAGAGGACAAGCTGACCTTGCTCAGTGCACGAGAGCACTCCACAGTTAAATCAAAGGTGATGCGATGTGGTAGCATCATGCGACTTTTGGCTGAACTTTGGAGTACTCAACAAGGATTAAAGGCTTGGCCCCTCTAAGGACAATGACTGCACCATGAAGAAAAGCTTGCAGACTGTCAAAATGAAATCTATCTATGTTATACATGATCACTGACAGTAAATGTTCTAAATTTCTGTCATTTAATTCATTTGAAAACGAGACAGAAATGTTCCAATTTTAAAACAAAAGTTGTTGATTTTGCGTACTTCAGAAAATGCAGTTTAAGCAAAGAGGCGTGCGGCGCAGAAAGCCAAAGCCTGACACTGACTGGACCTTGGTGTTCTGTCACATTAGACCTTTGTTCTTGGTTGATGTTAGGAACATCTTGACCCTTGCGCTCCCATAACACAGAGTGTCCCTCTGGGTGGCAATGGCATGAGTGTGTGTTTGTGTGTGTGGGTGTGCAAATGGTTTGTGTGAAAACATGTTTGTGTTCACCTAACAAATCCAAGGCCAGTAACCCAGCAGCGACTGACTGCTCTTTTATAGTTACATTTGATTCTGGTGAGCTGGGAGTGAATTCTATTGTTGGCAGGCTCACAGTGGTTTACTTTGGAAAAGAGCCAGAGAGATGTTAAATGATTTAATGTACTAGCTAGACCTTATAAATCACTAAACACAACTAATCACAGTTATTACCAGTAGCACTATCAGTGTGTCCTGTAAGTACACATACAGAGCATTCTGTCATTGCAAATATCCTTTGTAAGCACTTTTTGATTATAAGAGGTTGTAGGGTTTTATGATCAAATACACTGACACACAGTTATTAAAACTGTTATTAATAATCTGTACATAGAAGCGGAATTGCACTTTGTTGGAAGAATAAAAAAGTGCACTTAACTTGCTAACAAGCAGAATGATGTGTTTCCCACGCGGCTTTATGGCTCCTTGTTTGGTTACCATCAGTAACACATTGTCAGTACACATTGTCGACCCCGGGGCCATTGAAAAGGGAACATTAACTTGTATAAAAGGTGCCGAATGCAAAGTTTTTTCATGCAAGAGCAAGCATGTGAGATTATACATTGCTGCAATCGGAATTATCTGCTGTTATAATCATTTATAATGGTTTAAAGGTTAACAGAGGTGGTCTAATTGTGTGCAAAGGTCTATAAGGTCTTAAATGTTCTATACTGTATATTTACCTTCACATGACGATACTGTTGTATCTGTATGACATACTATAGATAATGTAAGTTGACAACGAAATGCAGTTTGATAAGGAATGAGCTGTGTTTGTGGACTTATTTAAATTTATATATCTGCTGAGAGGCCAACTGGAGAAAATAATACCTTTTTTGAAAACTGATTGAACTCTCACTTTTGAGAGGATAGCAATCTAATGTCTTTGAACATTGGACTTCAAATATTAGTTTTTCCATACTGGCAATGTAGCATTTTGGAACTAGACTTTTTATGTTAGCTTAAAAGGGAAAATACCATTTTTTGTTTCATATTTGTCAATGATGGTAGTATGCAAGTTAATTCCCACCCTTATAAAGGTTACTATTTTTGACTTTTTTTTTTTTTGTTTTAATCTATTAGAGAGAGTGTTAGCTAATTTTGTAACAAAAGTCTAGTTTAGCTCTATCCTGAAACAGCATTAGCAGTGGGTTTGCAAGTTGATGGCTGATGAGTATTTGTTTAGAGAGCATGAATGTTGACAACCGTTACACGTACAGAGAGTGAGAGGGTGAAAATGACTTGCTCTCAGGGGCCTTGACAACCTTTGCCCTCCCGGCTCTCGTTTCAGGCCTTGTAATTGCCACTGACCAATGGGCTCCCGTTTGAAACTAGACCCTGGGCTGCAGCTATTAACGTCCCCCTCCAAACGGATCTTGTTTTGATTCCTGATGCTTTTATAGGTTTTGTCTTTAGGAGACATTCCTGGTCGGCACATACCGTGCACCCCTTTCTGCCCCTATTTTCCTTCCTTCCCGTCTTGTGGGGCCATTGCCCCCCTCTCTGCACTCACAAACATACACACAGCCATGATCAGCCTTTGCACATGTGTGTGTGTGTGCTCACGCTAGGGCTACTGACCAGCCCACCCTCCCCTGGCCCCTCCTGACAGCCAGCTACACTCCATGAACTTGGCCACCCGTCACAGCTGCGTTAAGATTGAGGGATGGGGGGCCCTTGTATCCAGCTGGGTCGGAAGACATGGGTGGGGGCAGGGCAGGCCCAGATGCAGATGGTTTAGGTCAAATGGAGATGTTTGAGGATGAAGGGGGAGGGGGACACAGGAGCTCAGGGGCACAATAACTCCAGAGGTTACTCCTCCAACCTCTGGAAAAATGCACTCTTGGAGTTTGGATATGTATTAGTTTTCATACGTTTGTTTTGCTGAATGTTGGTAGCTGTTGGAACTAGCTCGGAGTTTACTTCAAATTTTTTTGGCCGCCCCACATGATATTTTGACTTGCAGTCAGTCAACCTGATGAACACATTCTAGTAAAAACAACTTTGAAGGTTAAAGTCCATTCTTTTGAATTGCAAATGTGCATCTACATTAGTGGTGGAATCAGGAAATGTCCTCTGCTCAGGGACCTTGTTGCATGACATTAGCTCTGCTCTCTCCCCTCGTGTTTCCTGTCTGTATCTCTACTGTCTCAATCAAAGTTTAAAATGCCACAAGAATAATCGCAATAATAGATAATTGTGTTACTCTTGAAAGACTTACTGTGAATGATATGATAGCCCTGCATCCTTGATCCTCTCTGTATGTGTTTGTAACCACGTTCTGTTTGTTTATTGACCTTATTCGTGTTTTCTCTCCTGTCTGTTGTAGAATGGAAGTGCAGGCTGGGCGGATGAGGCTGACAGTAGCAGAGGAAGAGGAGAGGCCTCCAGAGACTTTGCTAAGGTAAGGGTTAGGAAACTGTTCACCAGGTGGCTTCAGTGGGTTCAATCATTAAACAACCAAAAAGCCTTTGCACCAATGACATAACATTCAATCTTATGAAAGTCAAACTAGTGGAAATTGTGAATAGATTAACCTTTTGACACAGTCCAAATGTACAGCTGTACATATATTTTTATGACCCTGAAACTCAGAGCTTCCACAAACTAGCACTGACCAAGACTGCTGGCTCACCTCCTCCGTTAAAAGTTGCGCCTGAACACACCACAAAGATAAGGGCCAACGGTCAGCTGGCAGTTGACATGCGTGCATGTTCTGTGCCTGTGTGAGAGGAAATGAGTAGTCAGTATGTGCACTACAAAAAGCACTGCATAGAAGAACAAAAATAACTAGTTAACAGTATTCACACCACTGTTAATGTGACTGATCAGTATAAATAAAGAATGTGTCTGGTAAAAATTTTGCAGTTGACAGATTTTTTAATGCTTTGCACAGGCATTGTCAGCTTGTTGTCTTATTGTGGAAAAAGAAAAGAATACGCTGTTCCCTCTAGTGACAATTTAGCACACTGAATGTGCTGTACAAATAGAGCCAACAGTGTTAGACACACAGCAAGAACTACAGATGACTGCTGGATTCATGCAGCGGTCAACTGACAAGTTGGTGCATTGTGGCCCTAATAAGCTTCTGTCTTCCCTTTCAGTTGTATGAACTGGACAATGACCCCAAAAGGAAGGAGTTTTTGGATGACCTATTCACCTTCATGCAGAAAAGAGGTAGGAGTGCTCTCCAGAAATCCCCATTATATAAAGCAACTGCTCCTCACTTTGACTCTCCGTCACATACATTTTCTTGTACTTGTGTCAGATCCGGCACATTGGCATGCACCTACAAATTGGATTTTGAGTTGGAATTTACGTGAAATTCAAATGAATTTTCTAAGTACATTAGGGTTGTTTTCCATAACATTTTTTCCATTTTCTAAATACAATACAAACATTTAAGTTTGGTGAAAATGGAATTGTTGAAGTGTCTTTTTTCAAAAGGTTCCCGATTGGAAACATCTGGTTTTAGTTCTATGGTTTCAGGCTTTGTAGACAATACAGTATAATTTTTAAATTCAAAACCACACACCTATAATTTTATAACTTTCAGGGCATGTACAGTGTTTCACCTTTGCATTAAGAATTGCTGTTAAGATTTGCCAAAAATGTGACATTGGTCGGAGCTGATTTCCCTCTCTCTGCCTATGTGGAAAAAGCAAATACCACGACTTCCATTTCTTAAGAGTCATTTCCTGTCTCTGTGTGAGGAGGGGTTGCTCTTTTTTACAGACCATCTGGAATTTCGCTGTAGATTGGTGTTATGCCTACAGCACAAATGGTTTATTTGGTCATTCAACTGTCGGAGACCTTACAAACTAAGCAGTGATAACAGTACAAATACATTAGCTCTTTCCCTTGTGGCCTTGGAGTTTCAAATACATTTGCTTGTCCCATGGTTTGCTATGTCATTGATCAACACAAAAAACATGCTGTAACTCTCACTGGCTAAGAAATCCTTTACTAATTCCCTCTCCAGAGTTAAGGCTTTAAAGGGTCAGCAGGTGAGATCTGCCTCCGTTGATCCTGTCGTTCTGCAGTATCAGAGCCAAGAGGATCTGGCACTGGCCTAACTTATTTAGTTGGCCAACAGCCGGGGAGGCTCAGCTGACCGCGTGCTGCTTTGACACTGCCTACAAGACCCCTCTGACCAGGGCAGATAATGCACTTAGGCTTCTATCAGACAAATCTGTTGCCAAGCAAGTTACATGGCTTGAGCAATACCTCCCAAGGTGAATCACAATGTTATTACAGTGGTGCATACTTTACATTATGTTTTGGCAGGCTATGATGGGTGATGATGGTCTTTGAGCGTGTGTGTGGTTCATGCTTCATTATGTTTTGTCACAGGCTATGATGGGTGACACGATACGTATGCGAGTGTGTACGTGAGTCATAGTTTGTTTTGTCAGACTGTGACGGATGATGATGGTGCGTAAATTTGTGTAGATGGGTCCATTTGCATTGACGTGCATGTGTGTGCTTGTATGTATATGTTGGCTCATATTCACAAGAGAGGCAGCTACTGAGTGTCTGGTCTGGTCTTAGCACCCAGGGGTCTTGTTTGGAGGGTGATGAATTAAGTTGAGTCAGAGAGAGGGAGGGACAGGATCTGTCAGGGCCCTGTTAGCATCTCTGTCCAGTGGCAGACGCTGGGAGTGGTTGGCTGACCCTTTACTCACGCTGGTCAGACAGAGAAATCCATCAAACTGACTAAAATGCCACCTGACGGCAGATAACTGGCTGATTACAGCGCGCCATGTCACATTATTTTCACTAAATTTGTGTTTACTTAAGGCAGGAAAAAATAGGTTGACTTTAAAGTGCAAACAAACCTGTCCTTTTTATTTTCTCATTGTGTGTTTTAAGCAAAACAAATATGGAATTAATTATAGCATACATTTAAAAAGAGAGAAAGAGATGGGCTTTTAAAATCGTCCCACCTTAAAACAAAGAAAACAAAACTTTGATTCACAGGTAGCAAATTGAAAATTAGAATGTTAGAACTAGAGTTAGAAAGAATTAGAAAAGTCATTTCCATGTTATTTAACTTGTTTAGCTAAATTACATTTCCAGAGTGAATTATAGTGAGTGCAACTGGAATTGACTTGCATGGATCAAGTTCCTGTATCACCATCATTACATGTGACCAGTAGTGAGGGATTGCAAGGGGTCAGCGGCCGACAACAGTTGTAACAAATATTACCGTGTCTCCGGAGAGCTCATCTATAATACACAAGTGTGAGGCAAAGGAAAAAAGAATATGGTGAGAGATTGAAGTGGGTTTTTTATTTGAGTGTTTTCATTTGGAAAAAGTGAAAGAGCACCAGAAAATAGTCGTAGTTATTACTGGAATGCTGAAAATTGAAGTGCTATGGCTGCACTGTGCTTCAGATATGGATGCAAGATATGACAGGGACGTTGCTATTGACATTAGAGACCTCATGTAACCGTTGTGCAGGAGGGTAGGGTATAATTTCAGCTACTCTGGAGTGAGTTCTTCGCCCCTCCCTTAAGACGAAAGCACTTGGCTGACCTGCTGTCTCTCAAACCAGAATTCTAATCACAGGGAACAAATTGCTTGGTTGTATTCCCTTTTTACTGTTAGTGCCAAGAGTATAAGAGATGAAGAGCAAGCCTTGCTAAGCTCTTGTTAATGGCACCCTCTAATTACTGTGCGTGTACGCCTCCTTCCATTTCACTTGATAGATATGGGGTCAAGATTATTGCTCTCTTTTTAAAATGACACAGTGTTCAGAAAGCCTTTTTAATTTAATGTCTCTGTGTGAAAGAAGGGGGTGTTAGAGCGGGTAATAGGTGAAATGGCAGCCTCTTGATTTGACTGACTTCACAAGCAGATAGCTTAAAAATACTACCTCATCGTGTGAAGCCGATTGGTTGGAGAGAGACAAATGGTGAAGTGCTTTTCCCACCTCATCATGGGGCCTCCAGGCCTTGAGAGGAAAGCAACAGCGGAAGGAAAACTTACGAGGGATTCCCATTTCCTGCCTCTGCGCTTAAAAACAGGCACGTGTGTGTGTGTGTGTGTGCGTGTGTGTGTGTGTGTGTGTGTGTGTGTGCGCGTGTGTGTGTGTGTGTGTGTGTGTGTGTGTGTGTGTGTGTGTGTGTGTGCGCGTGTGTGTGTGTGTGTGTGTGTGTGTGCGCGTGTGTGTGTGTGTGTGTGTGTGTGTGTGTGCGTGTGCGTGTGCGTGTGTGTTAATGGTTGAGGAATTTTAGCAGCTGTCCTAAACACTGTCTGTGCGTAAAGGGGCCCATTGATGGGTTCTACATCACAGACATGGCAGAAGATACACGAACAAACCATTACTTCCGTGGCTCTTATTTCTTTGCTCCAACATCCATTGCTGGACCCCTTTCGTTTTCTCCATTGACCTTTGTTCTGTTGGTTGCTCATAATTTTAAAGAAGAAGCTTAGCTTTATCCTCCTTGAGAACCTCCTGGCATTCGCTGCAGATAGAAACATCAGCTAATGGCTTGACATGTAAATGTAATGTAAATGCACTAGGGCTGCTCATGTTGGAAAAGTGTGGGTGGAGAATATTAGCCTTCATGAGTAGAGCCGACATCACTGTTCATCATATCCATTACAGGTTTTGCTGTTTCACGCCCACTGGGAGTGCAGAGAAAAGCTTTGACGCCATTAACCACCTCAAAGGTTTCGATTAAGCAGATGGGTGAATGTTTGTTTTGGCTTGACACCCGGCCACTTTCTCATTCGGGGACGGGGGTTTGGGGCAAGAGGTGGGGTTATGAAGAGGTAATCGAGGGGGGAGCAGTGAATACGGCTGCGGGAGCTACGGGTGCGTAATAAAGGGAAAAAAAAAGAGGAAGAAAATAAAAGAGTGATGCAGCCAACTGCCTGTCAGCGCTGTCCACTTGAGATGATTAATGGCCACAGGCTGTGATGGACAGAGCCAGAGAGAGAGGCTCCTGTTCAGTGAAATCACCAGTCGAGAAAGGAGGGGGTAACGGGGGGTAAAGACAAGTGTTTTAGCTCCTTCTACTCCAGCCAGAAACCCCACACGTTGCGGTCAGCAAAGGCTAGATCCATCCCAGTGTGACACTCTTAATGGGAAGTGTAGATTCAGCTTAAGAGATACCACATGGTGTTCTATTGCTGCTTTAGAGTTATTTTAGGGGAAAATCCCCTGCGTAGTAGATTTAGGTCTGTTAATAGTAATAAAGTGGTAAGCCGGACTTGTCTGTGCCATTAAGTTGCAGCAGTCTTGATGGGGCTGGAGAAAGATGTACAGAATTAGAGGAAGGAGTAGGGGGAAGGAAGGGGAGATAATGATTATAATGAAGATGTCTCATTTAGCTGCAGCTCCACTGTTAAACCTACTAGCAGTGACTCTGCTCTGTTTGTTCCCTTAAATCTTTACTGTGGCTGCCAGAAATGTTTTCAGGGGCCTCACATCAAAATGAGCTAGTCAGTGTCATATTTGACCTTCAGTGCTTGTTTTTCTTAACTGAAAGACAAAAACAAAAACAGACTGTTAGACCATTTACATTTGAAAAACCCTGAAAAATATGATTTGCATCAAAAAATTTCAGTAGTTCATGCTCTGCCAGTTTTTCACATTTGATGAAACAGTTGAAATGTTATGTCCTAGTTAAGCTGGATATTTTTTGTGGTGTGGGAAGAGTGGCCTCCCAGCAGGACATTAGAGGAAGTTCTCTAACTGTAACCCTGAGACCGAGAGCTCTGTCCACACCAATTACACCATGAATGGGCTCTGGGGGATCCATGTATGCATTATATTACTCCCCCGGTCAGCCTCACACTGGCCCTCGTAACAGGCGGGCCCTCTGTACAAACACCCCACTACAATAGGAACATTCTCTGGCTCTTTGATATGGCCTCATTTTCCTTTAGTTAACACCCCACAACTTCTGGAAAGTGGCAGCACCTGGTTGGTTTAACAACAAAAACACTGGGTATTGTGAGCACATTTGTCCATTTTAGATAGTGTCAGATTGTGGGTAAAACGATTTTCATTTGGGATTGACCGTTTGAACTGCTACTTGGCTGGACAACTATAACACAATCCAATAGTTTAATCTGCAATTGTGTGATCAATTTATTTCAACTACAGTAGCTTGTATATTGTGACTCATTAAAGATGCAAATCTCAAAATGGATGCAGCTTTTGGGACCCAAGAAGTGTGTTTTACTTAGAATGCAGCCATAAAATGTAGTTAGGAAATGACATTTTGTCCTCTCTTGTCTTTCTTTCTGTCTCCATCCCCTTCCTCCTCCTCTGCACCCACCCCATTCTCCTTCCCCCTCTGTTTATTGTGCTACAGTTACAACCACTGAAACTTGATAACACCATGGGGGATAGGGGCGGAGGGCCGTACTGTGGCCTGCTTGGTGAGGGGGGGGGGTGTTGGATTAAGGGGCCTCCTGTCCTACACGGAATGATTAATGATCTCCAAAAAGTAGGGGCCAGCCTTTTTGATAGGGCAATGCTGACGGACCGCAGACAAGGGAGTGACCGTCGTGTGTCTGTATGTGTGAAAAGGGAGAAAAGAGAGGATGAAGAGGGCAGACAGGGAAACCACAGTAGGAGACGAGGACAGGCAGGGTGACAGTGGGGAGGTTAAAGGAGGCTTTGGTGGGCTTGTGTAGAAACAAGGCCATGCTCTTTCATTTCCCTTTGAAAGCACTTCGTCAGTGGGCTAAAACTGACCAAGCTCACCAACCAGACAGAAAGATAATCAGGCAAACATACTAAAAGACCAGCACTGGTAGCAAAGGGCCCCTACTCTCAGGAAAGGGTGGGGACCCAAATGATATACAGATTCCAACCACTGCTTTCTAATCATTACTCCAAGACAGACTCTAAAAGAAGAAGCAAAACTATTCTTATTGGACACATCCTCCACTGCATTTGTGATCAAAGATTTTGTGGTTACCGTGTTGATATATGTGAGGGCTGAGATTATCTTTGCCTTTGGTAAACTCCACCCGTTGGCTGGCAAATTACAGCCCAGCCTTTGGGGAGTGAGTTCATCTATGGTGGTTATGCTCCTCTCTTCCTTCAAAACAAAAGGAAATAGTAGTTTTCCTGATGTTTTTGTATGGGGCTGTGTTGGGAGATGTTAGATTAGAATCTTGAGACTTTTTTAGTTTTTGTTTCTGTTTGTTTCTTACGAACCAAGACTACTCTTTGTGTCTCTTCCTCTCTCTGTCTCTTCATCCCAACCCCCAATCTGCACCGCCTCCCTGTTATTTCCTCTGTCATTTAGCCAGACTGTTCCACAACGCTGGATTGCCACTGTGCTGTCCATCTTTAATTACGACCATACTGTACAGGGATTTGAGTCTCTAAGCTGCAGAGCTGGGAGATTCTTAATCACCATGCTCATAAGTAACTGAGCAGGGAAGAGGCCGAGTGCAGGCCTCAAGCAGATTCATGCTTCCCTGCGAGGTCATTGGTCACGGTAAAAATAACACAGCCTCCTCAGATCCATGCACTTTGTTTTGGCTTCACTGGAATACATTCACAAATTCTCTGAAAAGCAATTGTAGTAATCAAATACTATTAAATATCTACAAAAGAAGTGTGAAGGGGCTAGTCAGTTAAAACACAAGCTGTTTTGTAAAGAGGGTATTGCAACTTAAAAAAGTGGAATGTGGCTGAAACTGAGGCAGCAAGTATTCTTTCCCACAAACAAACATCGTCCTTTTGATACAGGAACCTTCTGAAAGGCATACAGTGAAAACAGCCTAATGGTATTAAACATATTCCTGCCCGCAAGACTTGATGGAACAAAGGTGTAAAGAAGTGATGTAACTCGTTTAATGAATAAAAATTGCAGAAATAAAACAGATAATAGTTATACTTTTAGGAATTCTAAAAGCAGTACAAAGGGAGAATGGACCTATCCTAGATATATGTAGATTTTGGTGAATAAAAGATAAACTAGGACTTAAAGTTATGAGTAAAGAAAAGCCACACTTTAATTTGAAATACAGTTTCCTTTACATCATTTATCTTATTGTACTTTTCATTTGAAATATTTAACTTTTTTTACCCACTCAAAATTATTTTTTTTGTGGGGGCTTTGTTAAGCTGTTCCCATGTGAAGCTCTCCTGTGATCAACAAATTTCCCAAACTTCTGCTATCTCTGCATATCTTCGTGTCTTGCTTCTCCATCTGTGTCCTGTGTGTGCTCTTAAAGCAATGTTTCCTGGCCTCCACACCCCTGTGATGGATGGTATGAAACACATTACAGCCCCCAGAGGAGCCCTACACCAATACAATAGCCCTGAGCTCACTTCCAGTGCAGCTCTGCGGCAGTGTTGCATAAGCCACACAGTAACGGAGATTTGAGTGCAAAGGGGCCTAATGGAAAACAAGATGCTTGATTTGAGGGAAGAAATGGACATGAAACACACAGTTGCCAAATGGTATTGCCTTTTTGTCTATGGCATTGTAGTCAATGTGGTTTGGGAGGTAAACGGTCAGTTAACAATTTTGATAGATGAATGTGAAAAGATGAGTTTTCATCATTTGCAACCAGGCTGAAAACCTGACTTTTCATGCTGTAGTATACAATACGTTATGATCCCTTTCCTGATGTTTCATTCTGTTGTGTAACTTAAAAGGGTACTTCGCTGATTTTCAACCAGCTTTGTTTTTAAAAAATGTGCGTAGTATGTGTAAACGAACCGCGTAAACCCTCCTACATCGAACCAGTGCCGAGATATCCCTTCTTGCCCCCCGGAGGCAAAAGTCTGCCAGATGACATACTTTACTTCGTCTGGTCGTCAATACCTGTTCGAGATCGAGATCGTTTCTGGTCAGCCGGCTGCTTTTTTTGTTTTGTGGTTTGTTTGTTTTTTTTGATTTTTGAATTCTTTTTTTGTGTTTGCATGACATCAGCCACCAGTGGGAGCATTGTGGCGCAGTGCATTCCGGTAGTTGTAGGTTTTTTTTTCCCTTTTGAGCAAAAGCGTCCTTTTTCTCTGTTTTCTTTGGTTCTATAGCACCAATTTCATGTTATTTGCATCTTCCTACTGCATAGGCATCCAATTTTTTTTCTTTTTTAATGAAAAATCATTACACACAGGAACCTTGCACACTGAGCCTGATGCGTTTTATTGGCAAAATGGAAAGACACATTTCCCCATTGTCTCTCTCCACTGGAGTTACCCACCTAGTGTGTTGTTACTCTCTGCAGTTGGCATTTTGCACAGCGACCACTTAAGTAATAAAATGATATGGCGATGAAACGACACTCTACTGTAAGCATCATCATTGCTGTAGTGCATTTCTGGATAGGCTAATGCTACCTTCTCTTTGTCATGAAGATTTCTTGTTCCATATACTTTTCCTGCTGTCCCCCTGTCCACTTCTGCTGTGTTCCTCTCCCTTGTTGCAGATGTATGTGTTCCACAGGTCACATTTGTTTACCGCTTGTTGGTTAAACAACTCTCTAAAGTAGGGGTCTTCAACACTTTTCAGGCCAAGGTACCCTTAGCTGACAGAGAGGTGCAGTTGGGACTCCCCGCTAGCCTACGTATATTGCATAAAATTGAGTTGTGCTTAAGATAATTCTCAGAATATTTTCAGGTCTTCTCTCATTTGCACTTGCCTGTAGCTGTCAGCAGCAGCTGTAGCATGCAGCAAAAAATAAACTAAATTATCAAGAGGTAATTTGGCAGCCCCCTGCAGTAACTCTGAGGGCCCCCTACGGGTCACAGATCCCCTGTTGAAGACCCAGGCTCTTAAGGCTTTTGACGGATGCAGAAAAACACAGAAAAATGAACCTGTTCCAAAAACTTTAATGACAGGTGACAGTTGCAGCATCTTTGTGCAAGCGTGGTTGAGACAACGTGAGGTTGTATTGAAACGTGCAGCAATTCTGGAGGAATAATACGGACTTGGTGTACAAAGGCTTTAGGGGTCCTCAAAAATCATATAAAGCTTCTAGATGTTTAAGGCCTTAAGATCTATTAGGCACACCTTTTTTGTACAAAGGGCATTGTTTGTAATTGAGGATTTAAAGTATATTTTGCTGTTAACCTCATTTTAGGTCTCTCTGCGTTAAGAGCATCAGCCGAATCCTTGAAAGGTAAATGTATGACCCCCAGTCATGGATTCCAAAAGCCAAAAGTAATTAGCATTGATGGGAGTTGAAATTTCCGAGATGAGTGCACAACCCCCCACAATCTCTTTGCCTGTTTCAACATATCCTTCGTTCTCCTCGGCTTATAGCAGCTGATGTCTCCCGTATTGATCAGTGATGCTGGGCCCCAAATGGGACTCGTCAGCTGATGGCTTTATCTGTCAGTCCGGGTGTCCATTGATTGAAGCAGTTAGCTGTGTTATACAGCTTGCTAGAAGGGAGAGGGGCACCCTCAATGTTGCACCTGCCAGTTAAGACATCCCTGCCACCTACCTACACTTTTAAACTAGCAGCACCCAGTCTGACCAGTGAACTGCCGCCAGTGTTAGCCACAGATTGCCTCACTGTCACTGAGGAGATAGAGTTGTTTCTATTTTTTCTGGCTATCCTATCTTCCTGTGTCTCTCCTCTTGACATTGTTTCTCTATGCACGGTCTATTAACCCTTTCTTGTGCTATATATTGCTCTTGCCCTCGTTTTCTGTCTGCCTGACGTCTGCAGCTTCATCACAGGAATCTATAGTTAATGCCAAAGCCCCTCCCTCTATTATGCAGACAACATACCATTGTCATGTTGCTGTGACATATGCATTCTTGACATTTCTGCAAAGATCAGAGATGGCTGTTTACAAGGCCAAGCTATTGGGTTACTTTTCTCTCACTTGATCTTCCAGTCCAGTGTTGATATAGAGCAGAGGTCATCCATCATATTTTACCAAGCTGTTAAGTTTTTAATTGTAACACCAAAAGCCAGTAGCTTACAACTCTAGTACATGTTTTGATGATGAGGGTTTAATATTCAGTGTTTGATATCTAATGCATTAAATTTAAAAACTAGCTAGTCATTCTTAAGCATGTATACATGGCAGTGGATTTACTGGTACCAGTACTCAGTATGTTAATATACATTTTGTATTAAATTATTATGACTGTATACCTACCTAGTGTTTTCGTGCTTGCTCTCAAGAAGTTCAGCTTGTGGATAGAAAACAACTTTTATTGATCTTTTCCCAACTGACTGTAACTCACAATACAGGCCTGTATCATCAGTGTTTATAACCAATGCATGTGTCAACAAAGATTTTACCTCCCCCCACTTTAAATGTCCTAGCTGTCATCTGTTGTCTGCCCTTGTATCTAACGCTAATTTAATATTGCCCAAAGATATATTTTTAGTCCAATCACAATTATAACTTGGGTCTTTAAAAAGCCTGTTACAATAAGAAGGGGAAATGTACTCTACACAGAGGCTTGAGATAATAAAGGAGCATGTAGTGCTGTAGTAATACTTTTGCAGTTCTAACCAAATTGTGTTTATAGCACAGAATATGGGAAGCGTGTTTGAGCTAATCACTTTATACACTATTTGAGCACATTTCTGACATATTCTTACACATTTCTTACTGTTTGTGGTCAGAAAGTATTAAAAAAAAATGAAAAAGAAACAAGTTCTCTAGAAAAACGTGTGTACTCAGTCAGATGTTTTATCAGCACAAACATAACCAAGCCAGAATTGTGCAACAAGGGTGGAGAAATGTTACTTACACATTATATGCATGTCTCATGCATGAGCAATGCAACAGGTTTAGGTGGTTGCTGTGGTTTGTGGAGGTGTACCGTATGTAGTGCTGTAGACGTGAAGTTATTAGAAACATACTTTCCTTTGGTCAAAAATTGTCAAATCAGTGCCTCATAGTAGTTCTGGCAATGCAACAGTGATTTTATTATTATTCATTCAGTATTATTCATGTATGATGATTATCATGTAGCAAGTGTGCAGAAATCTGGCTTTACACTGACACACTCATAGCACTGGCCTCTGACTAGTACATTGCAAATTCATCAGCCACCTGCACAATTTCACTGGTCAACTAGATGTTAATGGAAGACAAACATTCCCAGATAGTGGTTGGTTTCCTTCAAATGTGGCTGTTGGGTGGAGTAACTAGACGATGACAAGGAGAAACAGTCTGAAGCACTAATGGATGGATGCATTAACAGATATGCATAGTAGACACACACTGAGCCAGTAATTCTTCCTTTTTGTGAGGCACAAAACAGAGCAGAGGAGGGTAAATTTCTCCTGTGCATCCATCAAATGTCCAACGTTTCTTTGAAATTGCAGCATTTCACAGTCTGAATCTTGTATGGCTTACATCGTTCTTCATTTGTAGAAGAGTCTTTTCTCTGGGCTGTCTGTAAAATCCAAATGTAATTAAATTATTTTAAGCAAGTGAAATATATTGTGGTGTATTCCTGTTAAGTGACCCCTTCTTCTTAACATGAAGAGGTATCCTGGGAAAATACATCAAACACCCAAGTTTTCCCTGACTAATGTACACCTGTCAGATGTCACATGTCAGATGTCCTCACTATTTCTGAGAACCATCAGATATTGAAAGAGCAGTCCCCCTAAATAACCACACAGCATAAGAGACATCGGCCATCTATCTGTCCTTCCATCCATCTCACTGTCAGCTCCATATCAGCCGGTGTTGATTGGGGTCCAGTCAGTTGATCTGCTGGGTCTCTGGGGATGGAGGGGACTTGGGTTACAGTTGGAGAGGCCATCTCACTTTTCGCGCCATCCAACCTTTCCAATCCCCCTCCCCCTCTGTTTCACCAGGTGACCCATCTTCATGACCCATGGAGAAGGAGTCATGTTTCTCTCTCTTTTTCTTTTGCTATCTGTCTTTCTGTTCGACTCTCTAATTCAGTTCAAGGATGTTTCACTGTTGTAACTGTCAGAAGATTAAGGCTGGGCAGTTAACAGTACTTTAAACATCATATAAATTGTATCAGGCTTGTCAGTGCAGAGATTTATTGCCAAATTGCACTTGGCAAACTTCTAATTGTGTAATTTAAGTTCGAATAGTGTCATTATTTGTAGTCTGACAGCCTGCGCAGTGTGTGAACAGCACCCAGTGAGATTTACAGCTTCTGGCTGTTGTTTGGAGCCTCGCCAGTTTTGTGATGTTTTACACCACAGGCTGAAGCAGTTGACAGTGTGCAGAAGACAGCTCCTGTAATATACTGGCCGCCTTCTCACTGTAATAATTCTTACTAAGAAGCTACTCTCACTGTTTCCTGAGTAAATACGGCTTCAAGTGACTTATCCATCATTAGATGTTTGCTTTTTTTCCCCCGTAGTATTTGTTCTTTTTAGTGAGACAGAAGGAAAACTGTGAGGAAGAGACAAGAGAGGAGGTTTTAGTGGTATTTGATCTTCCTAAAATGTCAGGCTGAATCTTAAATGCGTCTATTGCATTTGTCAGACCTGTACAGATTCTAATAATGGAGGCGCTACAAAATAGAAGATAGGAAATAAAATACTTTTTTTTTTTTTTACATATCAAGGAAATTACTTAAAAGTCAGATGTTGTATTCTTTATTTAATCAATAAAGGAACATGTGAAGTGGGCTCATTAGAAAAAGCCCAAAATGTCTCTGAGATGATCTGACATATAGCATGTGCAGTTGTTTTGTCACTTATTTGCGCAGATGAAGAATGCACAGTACTTCGCTTTATCCTTTCATGTGTTAATCCCTTTATTGCACTGTTGTCGATACAGTCACATCATGCATGGCGTGACTTGATAATATTGTAGCACATTGTTTTATGTCTCTGTAGATGATTGATATATGTGGCATCACAGTACCCAACGTAACTTACTCTATAGGATGGCTTATCTATTTGAGTTTAAACTCAAGTCAAGGGAATGAATCTGTTTACCTATGTTAAATACACTTGGCAGATGATATGACATTATATCTTTCTCTATCCTGTACCACCGCTCTCACTTCAGCTGCATGTCTGCTTCTGTCAATTCACATTAATTGCACTTTATTGACATGACAGCAATGAAACCTATGTATCCAATGGTAGAGAGCATATTGACCCACAACACTGTATTATAGACGTTATTAGACGACTGTTCCTCTCTTTCTATCTCTCTGTCTGTGTCTCTACCAGCTGTGGCTTTAGCTTCATGCTTAGAATAGCGATGTATTCTATAGTGTAACGTTACATTTAACTTCCCTTATGTGGAGGGTGCATATCTTAACACTCGATATGAATTGGTCCGTCATGCGAGTGGTGGCTCTGCCTGGACTAAAGATAGCAAATTCCATACAGTCAAGGCTTTTTTACCTTTTATGTCCCTGGCCATGCATTAAAAATAAAACAAACATGCCCCAGCGTGGAGCAGGGTCCTGACAATATGCTGCCCCGACGTACGAACATATAAACTAAACAGCCAGGGGGCTGCCCGACATAAAGTAAACACTTAGCATGTGGAGTCCAGACACTTGTCTCTCCTGTCAGTGTCTCTCTGTCCTGTGTTAATGAAGGGTTTGGGCTGTTCTGTATTACGGAATTCATAAATTGGAAGAATAGGTGATAAAAAGCACAAATCACAGCATTTAGGGCTGTTTAAAATACCAGCAGTAATGCTCACTGGTGTAGTTTATGCATTCAGATAATTTCTCTTGTTTTAGTCCAGAAATGTCTTTGACAGTGGACAGTATGTTTACTGCTTTGGCATCAGAGTTTCTTACTGACAATCAGGCCAGTAAGCAAAGTGGATGTAGTTAAATTGAATGGAGGAAGTGGTCTGAGGTGCAGAGATGAGACGTAGCCCTGGTTGGGTCTTATCTGACGTGTAGATGCAGTGGTTGAGGTAGGGAGGAGGAAGGTGTGGGTGGGTGGGTAGTAGGCTGGGGTGGCTCTGAAAGGACTCAGACACTGCCATGAGGCCAAGGGCTGTTTGTGTTGGCTGACACCTTCCTTACAGCAGTAATCCAGTCTTATTCCAGCTGGCTACACCTCCCCCTTCCTTTTTTCCTTCCTTCCATCTATCCTTCCTTCCTTTCCTCCTAAAGGCAGCAAAATCTTTTTCTTTTTATGCCTTCTTTTTTCTCTTTTTCAGTTTTTTATCTCTGTTTATCTCCCTCCATTTTCTCTCCACCCTGCTCTTTCCGTGTTTTTCTGCCTCATGAGCACTTCACAACAGCATGTACGTCAGTAATCTGAGTTTAAGAAAGTAGAGCGATCCAACAGAATAATCTTCAATGTGATTGCTAGAATTAAAGCAACCAAAGACCATGAGATGATGTGGAGTTTCCTTCTCTTCCTCTCCTTTTCCATGTCTGAGATCATCTGTAGATGTTAGTGAAACCTCACACCAGCCAATACTCATTCAGTAAAAAATTCATTTCCTGTGCGTCGTCCGCTGGAAGGCTGTCGCTCTGTCACTTAATTATTTAAAAAATGCCCATCATGTGAAGTCAGCGATATGTAATTTACCACTACTGGCGCCAGGGGCACCCAATTGATTTATTATAGAGGCCCTTTAATGTGAACAGCTGTTTCCTACTAAAAATAGGTCAGGGGTCAGATAAAATGACCTTGTTCCTCTTTTTTTTTGTCCCCCCATTGAGATAAAAAGCTAGATGTGAGGTGGGAAATGTTAATGTTTGATTCAGATGTACACTCTCTGTCAGTCTCAGTCTGTTTGCTTTTGCTCAATGCATGGGGCCAGTATAAGGGATTATTACAAATTGTGTGTCGTCTGATCAATGTCTCTAGCCTCTGAAATAATAACGTAAAGGCTTTTTACTTGATTATATATTTTACTGTATAGTTGAGTTATATGTCTTTTATCAATCTGTTTTGTGTTAATGGAGAGACTAATTTTTCCATAGTGTAAAAGCTGTAAATTATTCCTATCCTGCTGGGAAATCATCACAGGCATGAACTTTATTAAATATAAAGGTATTGATTATCTGCATAAAATATCAGCTTTATCATCTAATATCAAACTCTCAAAAATAATTGTCCCCGACAGGCCTTTATTTGTCAAACCCTCTTTTCTTTACTGTCTGGCTCTCTATCTGTATCCCTTATCATTTGATGTCTAGCCGTTTGAAGACGAGCCGTGTGGCTCTAGTGTTCACTGTGGAAGTCGGAGGAAGGACTTAGGGAGTGGTTCAGGGGCCCTCAGCCGCGGCACTTCCCACCAGAGTGACCTCTGACCCCTGGTGCCATTAATCACTAGGCTCCTGATGGCCCTGTCCCTGGGGGAAAATCAGTCCGGGGCAAAGGATGATGGGAGGTGAAGCCTGTAGCCAATTACAGATTGGCTCAGAGCAGCAGAGTGGACAAATCAGGGCTTTACAGAGAGATGAAATACCCAATAGCTGCCTACTTGAGGCCTGTGTGGCGTAACGGTGTGGAGTGGTCTCGTAATATTGGCGATCATGATGTCTCTAAAGAAAAATTAGAAATACGGTTGAAATGGGAACAATTATAACAGCAGAACAGACTGCATGGTAAAGGGACTGTGAGGCAGAGTTGTGCTGCTGCGATCAAAAGAAATGTTTTGGACTGGTCTAATTAAGCCTGTTAGAGCTAAATGTCTCCAGGGTTGGAAATGGAGCAGATGTTGGACACCAAAGGCAGGCTTTCAAATTAGGGAACTCTCTGGCTAACTGCCCAAGTGTTGCTAATGTGATTTTTGGTCAATTACGGTATTATCAAAGGTGCTTTCCCAGTGCTTTCATATGTGGTCGGGCCATGTTGAAATGTGAAACTTGGGTGATGTCAAGTGTTGACTAATTAATGCTGTTTTAGGTTTCAAAACCACCTCTGGTACACTTAAGATATATAGATAGCTATTGGTTTACTCACATACACACACACAACTCTGCTGTATGAAATTTGTCCTTTTTTGGCTTGCTTTTTGTAGGTATGCACTCTGGAAGAAGTTCCTTGTAAATATATGAAATCAGATCTGATTTGAGAGCAGCCACTGATAAAAGGCTGAATAAAAGCATAGGTGTGAATCAAAGCCGAACTAACTGCTGGCCTGTCACTATGGGGCCAGTGCTGTTGTGTTTCATTTGTTGTGCTCTCATTGTTCACGTCCGGGCCAGTATGAAAACATGGCTTCCTGCTGACCTGCAGTTTAATTCACACATCAATAACCCCTGGCTGATCTCTGACCCCTCTAGTTGTACTAATTGTTTGATGCAAGATTGATGTCCAACACTGCATTAAATAACTGACGAGGTGCTGGCAGAAAAGCATTCCTGGTGCTTTGATCCGCTGCGTGTTCTGGAAATGTGGCTACTGCCCAGAGATGTAGTGGAACGTCTGCC
Source organism: Cephalopholis sonnerati (assembly GCA_019142605.1). NCBI lineage: Eukaryota > Metazoa > Chordata > Actinopteri > Perciformes > Serranidae > Cephalopholis > Cephalopholis sonnerati. Next base: position 13,493,085 of record JAGQAX010000001.1, read on the forward strand.
ATCTACATTTAGTTTACAGTGCCTTTTCAGAATAAGTTGACCTTCTTTTCAGTTTGATAGGAGGACAGGACCTTTTTAATATTTATTGGACAGTTGCTTATTATACCATTATATTACTGGCTGCAGTTTATAAACACATTTACATACTGCTCTATATGTTTTTAACTTTTTTACAGCTGATTTGGAAAAGGTATATTAATACATGCTTGGATTTATTCTGAAATAAATCAGTTTATAAATTGCCACCACCCACTGTTAAATGTAAAAAAAAAAAAAACTATTAATTTTCATTTGGAGGGATTAGGTTAATTTCACTTATTTTGAAACTTAATGTCAGAAAGTAGTTGTAAGTTCTTCATTAGGAATAACCCCTAACTAACCATCTCATATTCAAGGTGGTCTTCAATGACAATTATACAATATAAACACAATGACACAAAAAATACAACAAAAATAATAAGATAATTAAAAGATACCAAATGTGACCAAAAAAACATCAACTTTTTTTTTTTGTAATGGAATATACAGACCTAACGTTTAAAAGAGACAATAAACAATGTCCTCCTCTCCTCTGCCTCTGTACAGAGCTAATTCCTTTTATCTGTAAAGGACGCTCACGTCTTGGCAAAGGCCCACTTGTTTTCTTAATTGTTAATTGGCTCTGGAGATAAGATGGCTTTTTTCCCAGAACAGCATTTGAACGGCTCAACATTATTAACCACGTACAATATGCTGTGGTGCTGTGGTTACATTCACTTTACACGGTGAGAGAAAGTCTTACTGGTATGTTGCAGGTAGACCTATATATGTTTACTCCATTATGTAAAACCAGCACCACTGAATGCAATTTATTCAGTCTTCAAATATTAATTTAAGTGAATAGAGGTAGACATAATTATCTTGACAAAGGAGGGATTTTTTGCAGGGCTGCTGTATGCAATTGCATTAGATTTTAAAGGTGCAGCTAATAAACTGGTTCCACTGCACGTATTTCAGTCCAACGTGTATTTCTGCTTTTTAAAGCGCTGTCATGGCTGCCTGTAATCACTTACATGTGTGTTTGAATGTATAGACTAGCATTAGCAACTCCTATTCTCTTAAGCCTGCAACCTCTAAAAACTTCACTCACTTCCCATTGTTGCTATGTTAATATGCAGAATGAGGAAATGATATTTTTTAATTATTGCTCAAAATTGCAGCCTCACCAGCTTTCCAGCCCCTGTGTAGAGACCCACTGCTCCGTAATAATTTATATTAACAGGTTATAACTCTCTCACTGTACCCTAATACAGAAACTTGGAAATCTGGACAAACTTAAGAGTAATTTGATGAAACACTGGAGCAGGGAAAGCTTTAGATTCAACACCTTTAACTTTACAGCCAATATTAAGTAGTGCACTTTAAAGGTCAGAGCTCCATACTTATGTAGGTCCATGTGTTCACCTAGGCCCCTTGCACATAGCTTAGACATGTTGCTAACTTAATAAAATGAACCAGGGCTAATCTTCATGGCCTGATCACACTGCTATTTTACAAAGTCATTAATGAGTCTGATTCCAGGTTAAGAGCAGCCTGTGGAGGGGCTGAGGGATTGGCTGGCATTAGCTGTGAGGGCAAATCTGTACGACTCCCCTTCGCTGGGCCCGGCAGCACTAACAGCAGAGGGGTGTGGATTTACTCGGTACAATCCTCTAAATGAGCTTCATTATACTGGCCTATCCAGGAGCCCCCCACCCACCGCTGCCCATGGATTAGCAGGTCGTCACAATCCCCAGTCCCCTCCTCCCGCTTCATGCTTACACTGTTGCACATTGCACTTTTTGATTCTGTTGCATACTGCGAACCAGCCCCTCCTTCCTCCTCTTTGCCCCCCTCTCCCCACACGCTCCCTGCAAGCCTCACTGCAGATAAGCTGTTGACAAGATTAATGCATCTGTATCAAAAGTCTAGAGCCGCTTTGCTTTGTGTTGTTTGTGAATCCCCTTTTCCAGGTCAAGCCAGATTGCCTTAACTGGGCTAATATGTTTTCAAGCCAAATTTAACAGGCGTGCTGGCAACAGGCCTGACACCCTCGTCTTAACAGCATCCTGACAGCGCTTAGATCAGTATCTAGTGGTCGAAAATGATTCTGGCTGTTTCAGCATTGATTGGTGGATGGATTAATGCATAATTTAGAATTAATCCTGCTTTGTCGTTTTCACTGTAGAAGCTTTAAATGTATTTTCTGTGTTGGGTGCCAATATGTCTCTGCGGGGACACGCACAAGAGAACTTGTCAGCATTAGGGTTTTCCATTTCCGTTGGGATTGTCCATGTTAAAAATGCATGCATATGTGATACACAAATGCACTTTAAAATACATTCATTCACCATAAAGCATTCATTGTGCGTCACTCAGTTATTCTAATACAGATGTATGATTTATACTGTATTGATTTATTTTATCGTTTTCCTGTCCTCAATAGGAACCCCAGTCAATCGTATCCCCATCATGGCCAAGCAGGTCCTGGATCTGTATATGCTGTACAAGCTGGTGACGGAGAAGGGAGGCCTGGTGGAGGTAATCAACAAGAAGATCTGGAGAGAAATCACAAAGGGACTCAACCTGCCCACCTCCATCACCAGTGCAGCTTTCACCCTGCGCACACAGTAAGTCTTTGCATCTGTGTCACAAAACAACCAGAAAAATTCATTTCATTGGCTGCAGTGGCTTTAAATTGACCCAGCCTGTTTGTTTAATGTTGATCTTACGCAAACTCTAATTTAATTTACGGGAACTAAATAAAGAATCTCAAATGTGTGACTTCTCAGCTGGAAACAAGCACCTTCCTATTCCATGAATATATGTGCTGTATAGTATGTGGATTTTTGTGTGTGTTGGTATGAGTACGGATGTCAATATTAACCTGTGCCTGTGTGTTTATACACATGTGGGTTTGTTTCCTCCACCGGGCCGCCTTCCCTCTTCACATTCTATCCCTCCGTCCATTACATCTCACATAGAGTCCATTGATTCCCATAGATTTATTGATGTGATTTGGGTCAGAGTTCACAATGACTAAGGTGGGGTTTGACTGACAGATTGTACGCCAAGCCACGACTAAAATGCTCTTGCTATCTTGGTGGAAATCGTTCCGTAGGTGTGACACCTCTCCATACTGTCCACTAGCAGGGTGCCCTAATGATCCTTTATGTATTTTTAATGCTGGTGGGCTGTTGTGTTGTGTTGTGTTGCTCCATGAGCTTTATCTAATGGACGCTGCTCTCAGCTTCTTATTGATCTGCTATTCCACCATCACGCAGTCAGCATACTGTATCTTCAAATCTCTGAATGTTCTTCTGGGATGGAGAAAATACCAGAGCTGTGACTGTGCATACCTGTAGAGCCCCTTTGATGTCATCTAAGTATACTCAGTGTGCAAAACATGTTTTTGCACAATGGTCATGCCAAGTGTCTCGTTAAATCCTGTGCCTATACATGCACATAAATAAGAAGGTTACTGTGAGGTTTCTGGTGTAACTTATTCAGTAGATGTCATGTATACAAGAGGGGTTTCTATAATTAGGGTGGGGATTAAAGAAACACAGTCAACACAGCTAGATTTCTGCTGGAGAAAGCAGATTATTGTAGCCATACCTATGCATGTAACCAGGCGTCAAACAGGGTTTGTACATGTGTAAATCTACATGGAGGACTTCAGAAAGTGACACAATCACTTAAAATCAGAATCAGAATCGGTTTGAATTGATAAAACGAAAGATCAGTCTTTATAGTAGTGTAGTCCTTCATCTTAAATTGAGTCCAAACACTGATTAAACGTTAACCTGACAAAAACAATTTTTAGCTTTTACAGACTAAACTCATGATATCATTGTTTCACTTAATATATGACAACTTTGGTTCTAAGACATGACTGGCGATATATTAGTTTACATACAGACTGAAACACAGGTTTAGAAGGAACCAGTTAACTCCAGTACATGTCAACACTTTCTCTAATTTCCTGCTTTAACTGCATTTCTACCATAAACCTCATTCCTTGTGTGCACATGCTTATTTAGTCACCTGAAAAAACATGTTGAAGACAGAGGTTACTGTTCTTGGATCAAAATTGCTGATAGTCTGTATAATGTAGTTATGTAGCATATTTAAGTTAATGTTCGTAAGTTTGACAGTGTTCATTCTAAAACCATCATACAGACTTTTTATTTTAATTTATAATAAAGCTTTTGGTTATGTTTTTGATTACACCAATAAGTCTGAATGGTACTGCCAATACTTACTGTGCGAATTTTTCTGTGGTGATCTTACATATTGCTTTGTGCATGTGTGTGTTCTGCTCTTAAGGTACATGAAGTACTTGTATCCATATGAGTGCGAGAGGAAAGGCCTCAGCTCCCCAGGTGAGCTCCAGGCTGCCATCGACAGTAATCGACGCGAGGGTCGTCGTCCGAGCTACAGCAGCAGCCTCTTCCGCTTCTCTCCTTCTCCCAGCACAGCTCCGCACATCCTCTCACCTCCCAAGATGCACCTTTCAGCTCTGGGAGCAGGGGCCTCGGGGGCCCTCAACGGCCTGCAGGCTTCACCAGGACCCTCTCTGAAGAAAGGTATGTACCATACAGCTGACAACCAGACATGGAGACTACTGATGGCGTTAATTAAACCTCTTGCAACAGTAGAGAGACAATAACCTCATTGCTTATGGCCAAAACACTCTGTCACCAAACAGCCGCCACTATTATTTTCAATGAACAACCCCACAGCTGCACTGGCTAGACCCGTGCCAGCACTTGTGTGCGGCCACCCTGCGACCCTTCTCGCCACTGTCCTATTTCGAGCCTAGCCGCCTCTGAAAAAACACATTTTTTCCTCACTAGATCCTTTCTTGTACATCCCACTTCCTGTAGTAGCTCATATGCTTTGCTGCAGTGGTAGCTTGACTTCTGACCTCATCTCTAGTCTGTCAATAGTTGTTGAGGTTTAGAAATATCCCGATTTCCACAGCCATACATACAAAACCCTCGTTAAGACAGTGGCTGAAAATATATTACCTGGTGAGCCATAGCTCTGGAGATCAGCTCTTCAGGTGAGGAATGAACTTTAAGTAGTTATTAGGGTTATTATTATCAGGGAGTCAACACATGATTTTAAGTTAATGCAGAGGTGAAAGAAGTACAGATCCTTCAGTGAAAGTAGTAATGATCTCTGTGAACAGATATCTGCATATCATCATCAGACTAATGGCTGATGGGCTCTGAGATTAAAGTAGTAAAAACTGTCAAACCCACTGTCATGGAAAACCTGGAAAATTCATAAAATCAATAAAAATCATTGAAACTTTTGAGAAGTCATGGAATGTTGTTTTGTTATGAAATTGTGACAGTAATCTTCCATGGACAGTTTTTCACATAGTGTAAAATAGCAGCAAATTTATTTTCTGAAGCTGACAATCCAACGTGGCTTTAATATGCGTCTGTGTGTGTGTGTTTACCATCACATACATTACTTTATTTTCTCCCTGCGTTCCATCTCTCCCTTCATGTATGCCAGCTTGCTGGACTTATGTCTGACTAGAGTTTGAATCTGATATGTTTCAAAAATGTTGGGCAAGTAGGGTGAGAAAAATAATATTAAGCGTCCTTGAAAAGTCATGGAGAAGTTTTGAAATTTTAAAATGTGTGGGAACCCTGACCTGTGTGTGGTCTTCTGTTGATGCGCTGCAGCGCAGTGCTTCCAACTGGTGTTAGGGGCGGCACTTGATGCACATCATATGATGTGCTGATGCAGTGTGTTGTCTGCCTTACATGAATTTTACACCAGTAGTATAAGGTAGGTTTTGAAAATAATCGCAAGGCTTCATTGCGGCATAAAGAGGAGGCTGATCTTTATTCCACAAATAAAAATGCTTGGAAATACAAGTGTACAGTATGTCAGGGTTACCTTCTAAAACAAGTCTGCTTCCAAGTAAACAGGCAGCTTACAGATGTAATGTACATGTGTGTAACTATGAAGGGGGGGAAAAAGGGTGTAACTGGAAAAAAAAACAAGCATATACACTCATAAATCCTTCTCTGGTTTCATGAAGGTTATAATAAACTGAGTAAATGTTTACGACAGAGAATGTAACCTCACTATACAGGTTGGATTGAACTGGAGTGTTCCAGTTACAGATGTGCTGAGACTTTTAAGTATTTATAGGGAAATACTGCCCTCTGTGGCAATTTGGAAAAACTACATGTAGTCGTAGCAATTGAAAAACATGATTGAGATACAGTATTTTACAAATAAGATTCTTGCTTTAATGATTTAAGGAGGGTTTTTCTTAGTATCAGCATGATTACACAGCAAAAGAAAAGACCTGATATATAGGCCCTGACACGAGACCAAAATAGTTTTCATCTGAGCACCTGCTCCGTTTTTGTCAAATGTATATGCGCGTATATATGTGTAGGCCTATTGGTATGAGTGTGTGTGTGTGTGTGTGTGTGTGTGCAGGAATGTTGGTATGAGAGTGTCCTGTTACATTTGCGTATTACATTCTCGCAACAAGTCCTGATCCTTCCCTCCACTGTATCCCGTCATCAGTGTGTGTATGTGTGCATTTTAAGTATTTTTATATGACTTTGTGTGAGTGAGTGTGAGTGTGTGTGTGTAGCTCATCCAGGTGTTTAAGAGTCCATGTTTGAACCTATTTAGCCTCAGGCTGCTGAGACCCCTCACCTTTACTACTGATTAATAACATGGTTCCCACGCTGGGGGGGACACTTTATGAACTTTGAAGCCTTCAGTCCACATCAGTGGGACCCAGTTGATAACTGTCATTACCCTGCTGTCTTATCTGATGTCACTTTGACTTGGCTGGAATGTAAAAACTCTGTGGACCTTGACAGTATCCATGGTTTGACTTGTGTAATGCACTGTATTTTACCTGTCAATCGTTTTATGGGGTCAGATAGGATGGCAGGTGGTCTGACCAACCCAGTCACTACTGATGTGTGACTGCTTTGCATGCCCAAGACCAGCTCTGTTTTGTTTTTATTTAAATGAATGGTTCATAAAGTGAGGTTCTTGAAAGTTCATACTGTGCTGGAGGTCTGTGTAGTACATTACAGCCCATTTTATTGCGTCTATCTAGAGGACTGCTTGTTTTCTCATTTTTCAGTTTGCTATTAAGTTAAAATTGGGATCAAATTATACACTGATTGACGTGACTATATAATTTAATGTGATGAAATATTCTAATTCTCCCACAGTAATTCATAAAATGAACCCTCCAGTTTTCTCTCTTCCAGATGACCTGACCCCCTCCATCATGGCAGCGAGACCCTCCATGGCGCTGGCCCTGGGTCACCAGCAGGTTGCGGGTTTGGCAAGAGCCGCCACTCTGGAGCAGCTGAGAGAAAAGCTGGAGACCAGCGGTGGAGGAGAGGGGCCAGAGAGGAAGATGGCCCGCCTGGCGGAAGAGCAGCAGCGCTTGATGCAGCAGGCTTTCCAACACAACCTGCTGGCCATGGCTTCCCAAATGCCCATGAACCTGCGCCTGGGAGCCCCCACCATCACCACCAGAGGTCAGTGTTGCCAAGTTTGTCACAATAGTATTAAAAGAACCTGGAAATTATGTAAATTTGATGTGTTTTCAGTGAGTAGAGAGAGGAACTTAGTACTGGGCAAGTTGTATGATATAGGGTTTGCTATATTTAATTTCAACCATATCAGAGGTCAAACAAAATTCTACGAATCTGTCTAAATTAGATTAGGTATTCAGCCCTTTGAAATCAGTATTGAGTTGATTTTAAATTGGTAACAATTTGGCAGCAGAGCATTTCTAAACCCACCATTTCTGGATAAGCACATCTACATAAATGTACTAATTTTGTGACTTTGATGGAACATATGTCTTGTGAAAACACTAAAACATTATTTCTGCTCCTGCAGATGAGAAGCAGCAGGATATGTCACTGAGCATCTCAACCAATGGAAATGCCAGCATTACTGTCTCAGTGGATGTCAATGGCACAGTCTACTCAGGTTTGTATGGGAGAGGAGTTCAATCAATCAGTCAATCATTTATTTGTCACATGGAAGAATACAAGGTACTCCAGTGAAATGTGCTCCCATCAGCTCCTTTAACTCGTACACAGCGCCACTCTGCAGCCGCCTCTGAACAGTGTATAGCAGTGATCCACAGCAGGATCAGGACAGCACCTCACAGTCCCACCGTCACACCAGCTCTTATTTACCATAACCCACACGCCTCCTCTTCTTCTCTTGCCAGAGCCCTCTGCTCTGTCAGACTGGCATATAGACAAGAGTCACTCAGTTGAATGGGCCTGTCCAGGATTAGCATAGTTTCAGTGCATTAAAGGATGTTATCAGTTCCTGATATCCAGTTAGATACTGATGTGGTACGGTGGTCATCAGCTTTATCTCCAATGCCTGTTCAATGGCTAGCAGGATGCCTGTTCAGCTGGTGCTCATTCTTCATCTTTTCCTCGATGTTTACTGATGTTAACATTTGAAAACATGTACCTGGCTAGCTAGCAGCTAGCCAACGTTAGCTAGAAGTTGGCAGAAGTTAACAGAATGGCAAGTTGATTTCAACATCCCAGTGAGTGACTCGCAGCTACACACCATCCAAAGCCAACCCACAAAAGCACCTCCTAGACTTGCAAAATAGACATGAGAACCTAAATGTAGCACAAATGTAGCAAAGCTGACAGAGAGGCGACTGGAAACGTCTGCGTCTACTTCTTACTTTTAATATTATTAAATGTTTCATTGATCAACATTAATAATGTGTTAAATCCAATACTTTACCCTTGTATTGATAAAGGTACTATATTTACGTAATGATTCTTTTTCCCACAGGAACCCTGTTTGCTCAGAAGTCTGGTGGGGCCCCGGGGCCTGCTGTATCTGCTGCTGCTACTGCTGCTGCTGCCTCAGCCTCCCCTGCTGGAACCAGCACTAGCTTTGGCTTCTCTGCACCCCTGGCTCAGACCCTCAGCCCCACGTCCTCCTCCTCCTCCAAGGGTCCCGGCTCGGCTGAGCCGACTCCTAGCGGGTCACCCTAACTCAGGCTGCCCTTTGTACCTGTTCCCCAGGCCCCTCTTCCACCGGGAGGCCCCGCAAGAATATACAGTACAATGAGAAACCGATAAGAATAACAAACTGTTGCACAACAAATACCTCATCAACCCTGTCAACCTCTTGGCTGTCCAATCATGAACACAGAGCCCAAGAATATTATATGACAGCACGTGCCCAAACGCACAGCTATGCATTTTATTCAACATGCAAACACATACACATACACACACTACACTACAAACACACACACTTACACATATACAGGCACACAATCTACACATACATACATTTGTTAATCCTAATGTACATGCTAAACACAATCAGCTCAGCCAAAACCCACTGACAGGTGTAGTCACAACTGAACTTGAAAAGTTTTATCTTAGGACATTTTGTTTGTTTGTTGCCATTTTGTCGTCTTTTTGATTTTGTGTTTTAGAATGATTTTGTTTTTAGTTTTTCTCTTTTTACATACCTCAAATCAAGTAACCTGCAGTGGTGTCTTTACCTCAGGAGTTGTAGTATATTTAACCTGAATCAACTTTATTTTTATATTCTTTTTGACCTAGTTGCAATCAGGGGAAGTCGGGTAACTCTCACCAGTGGAACCTCATGTACAGCACCCACCTCGCAGTGACAGGCCTCCAACCCGGGCCGCTCAGGTTTCAGCACACTGTAGACTCTTACTGAGCTCAGACTGGTGAATGATCAGATGCTGTAGATCAGCACATTAAATACATAATTTCATAACTCTGCCCTCAGCTCAGTCCATCATATTGGTTGGAAGGTTAACAGTGTACGCAAACCTCCCAATATGAACAGGATTTCACCACACTTAAAACTCTCACTAGCAATGCACAGGATTTTTATGTCCACCTAAAATTCAACTTTTTGCAGGTCCGCACAAACTGTCTTTAAACACGTAGCGCACAAATTTGAGGGAACAGCAACTCTAATCCACCCACAGCAGGCCTAGCAGACCCTGAGCTCATTTCTCCACCCGTCTACGTTACAGAGAGGTAGTACAGAATCAGGTTTGGGTTTGTTGTCCTCGATTTTGTTTGTGTATCCCTCCTCCAGCCACAGCCACAGAGCCCAATGTCAATCTGACGGCGGTCACCATCAATGCGTAGTTCTCAGACCTCATACTGGCCGCTCTGCTCTGGAGGGCGTCTCTCTCAGGAAGCAATGTGACAACTGCAAGGAATCACTGTTCATTTAAAGAAAAAGAAGGGATTCATACCTGAAGAATGGACACGTCTACATGACTGTTCAAGAATACCTCATCAGTCTCTCTCAAAAGGAGAGCTACACTACATACCTCATACGGCTGCGAAGCCATCAAGACTTGACGTCACAACCCGAGATGGTAATTCTACCTGAACTGAAACTGACATACGGACACACTGCTGGTGGTTTTTGGAGACAAACAGATTTAGGATGGGCTTGCTATCTCTCTACTTCTGTGTTCACTTGTATAACTTGTTTTATGCTTGCTTCCATTTCCTTTTTTTTTTTGGTTCCTGAAGTTGTTGTCTGAGAAGAGTGATATATCTGCATTTTTTTTCAGGGAAGAGGAAAAGAATAGTTCCTCACTGACACATGTAGAGTTGTAGGATTGTCAGGTTTCACGGTCGCAGGGGTCAAAAAATTAAAAACAATCGACCATGTTAACCTTAAATTTGACTGCGAACACCTTTCCTTTTTTTTTTTTTTTTTTTTTTTCACGACAGTGGCGAAATGATTATGCATGTATACAATCAAGTGACCAGTGTTTTAACACCCTAATCTTCTGGTTCACATTAGCCTCTGGTTATTGCACAGCTAGATACCAAAGACTAGCCAGGTCGCTCCTCCTGATTGATCCCTCGTACAATCCTGCCCACAGCTGCAGTGGTGCACAGCAAGGCAGTTCAAGGTCTGTTTTGGGCTGCACAGAAAGTTGCATCTAAAGTCATTTAATCTGAATTTGAGTTTTATCCTTAAGCAAGTAAAAATATCTTAAGGTAAGGTGAAGTAATTCCCTTGTTTCTTGTTTTACGGCATGACTTGATTATTGGAAAGCTACAATGAAATTCAGCAAACTTAAAACTGGATTTAAAGACTCAAAATCTGATTATATGACATGTACAGAAATGTTTGTCAGCAGATATTTAAGTTTTGTTATCCAGAGCAGTAACCGATGCTGTGGCTTTCCTGTGCTGTCTCCCTGATTTAATCCTTTACACTTATGGGCTCTTGAGGCTGGTTTTTTAACACCCAGTGTGGACAGAGGCCCACAAGCCTGGCCCCATTTTATTGCAACACCCACTTCCTGATAATCTACAAACACTTGGATTATCCCTTGAATTGTAAGGTATTTTTCTCCCTTTAAAGTGTTAGCATTTTGAAATACCACAAAGGATGAAAATGAATTTTCTAGCTTTATCTGTGTTGAATGTGAGGCATTTAACTGTTTAGAAACCTCTTGAAGCCCAGTGTGACCTGAGGTGGGCAGCCTTGTTGCTTTTATTAGACTGTATTTTAGCCATTACTTGTCAGGTTTTGCAGATGTTTTGCAGTGCAGATCGCAGTTGAGGGTTTGAGGACGGTACTTGAAGCCCTTTTTGGTGTACCCTTCAGAACCCTGTATGACACATAACTGTATTTTATAAAGGTGAGAACTGTAGATGCTGCCTTAAAGTAGTTGCTGGTGAGATCCGGCCAGTGTGGTTTTCACTTCTCAACTGGCTGGGAAAATGTCTTTCTCTTCAAGCTTAATCCCTTGGAGAGCAATCATTTTTTATTTTGGTGAACGATTCAATCAAACCATAGACACCAGTCTGTCATTCATGCTGTTGGTAACAACTGAGTTTTTGCTATTTATTTGTGTTTTGTTTTTTTGTCCTTGTTTTAGTAACAGTGTAGCTTAATCCGTTAGGCTGTGTTGCTGAAACATTTTCTTATTTCTAAGTCCAGGCTTTCTGTTTCATCTGCTTAGTCTAAGCAATGACTGTTTAGTGTAGCTTCACTGCCTTTGTGTGTGTTTTTGTGCGTGTGTGTACATGTGAGTGAGTGAGTGTGTGTGTGTGTGTGTGTGTGTGTGTGCGCACGTGCAAGCAGGTTCAGTATATACAGTATGTGGTTGCAGTTTCTACTATGTGGAGTATCTCTCCTACATACATGTGTAATACCATTAGCGAAACTGCAGGTGGCGCCACTGTCATGTTTATTGTATCATACGAGGAGGTGATGGCTCACACATAAGTTTCGATGACATTTTTCAGTGGGAACTGCCCATTACACCCACAGTCATCTTCTGCTGTTGAATGGCACTTTGCTGTTTGCTGTTTAGGGAGTTGAAAGTGTTGAGGGTTGGTCATTCACTTCTCTTCTCTGATCTCAGTGACCTTCTGGTCACCTCGCTAACCTCAAGCCTCCTGCCACCTGATTTGCTGTGTGGATGAGTATATATGATGCGTTGTGTGTGTGTGTGTGTGTGTGTGTGCGTGCGTGTGTCTATTAGAGACCGCCCCTACCTCGTCATACCACAATACCTCAGGGCAGTGGGCTGCAGTCACTGTTGCGTTGGATGTTGAAGCTGCGTTGAGGGACGAGTCCTGACAGAAGCTGTGGTCACTTCGCTGAATGCAACGTTGGTTTTGGTTTTGCATTTTTGGATTTGTGTCGTCAGTAACTGCAGGCGAGGTCTCGTCACTCAGGAAGCTGTGAAGTTGGAAGTCTGCAGAACCTTTTGTCTCTCAGATGATTTTGGAGTTAATTCAGTTTTAAATTGTTTAAAAACTAACCTGATCTGTGTAAAAACAGGCGCATATGCAAGTGGTTATTGAATACCTCATTTATCAATTTTATGTTGTTTTTGGCTTGTACAATGCTCCGTATATTAATTCAACTGTGGGGTTTGTGCATATTTTTGTACTGTTATTATTATGGACATGGTAATAATGATATTACTGATATTATAGTTTTCTCTTTGATTAAAGCAAACAAAAAAAAAATAGGACAAAACACATGGATGCTTGTAAAAACTGGTTTGTGCTGATTGTATTTAAGAGGAGCACTTTTCCAAAGTGGTTTTCACACATTCAGTTTTGTTCATATTAGTAATATAAAGATATGGTTCTCAGGGCTTTAAACTTGTATGTCATGATAAAGTTTTACTTTATATCTTATGTCTGTGTGTGTGTGTGTTTTATGTCTTCTTTAAATTGTCATTGGGCCTCTGAGACCACCGGACAGGGTGCTCGCAGACGTGTGATTGACACCATCTCACCTTTTAAAGCTTTGTGAAACACCCACAAACATTTTCACTCTTACGTGGACTTTCAGTCAGGTAAAACCAATACATTCATTACCACTCTTTTCACTTTAAAAACTTGTGCCACAGGTTCAGTAAGTTCCCTAACGAGAAATACAGCCCCAGGCTCTGTGGTTAATCCACAAGCACATCATCTCAGGTTTTTTTTATGAGTCATCCTGGCTTTTGGAAGTTTTGACACTAATAGTATTACACTAATAGTATGTGAAGGCTTCCCCGTAATCACACTGCAAACCACTGTGTTCTTAGCACGTCATTCAGGAAACATCACAATGCAAGTCGTGAAAATTTGTCTTCCCCTTCTGTATTTTCCCACCAGTAATGGTTCTTTCTTATGTAGAGTGCAGGAAGCAGACTGGAGCCAGGAGTTTTACTTTTCTTCTTCGAAGGAGACAGCAAAAAACCGGCACGTTTAATTTCAAGGTTACTTTGAGGGCAGAAATGTGTGAGGAAGCCAAGTGGTGCAGCCTCTGTAGTCAAGCGTGAAGTTGTGCATGTGGCCTGCTGCTGTCACCTTACAGCTGTTTCCCCCTGAGGTTTTAAGAACTTAAGTGGTAGAATGTAACAATCAATTACAATGAACTGTAGGATGGAAAAAAAGAGAAAGAAACCATGCACATAGACAGAAATATGTTTTTAAGTAACTTTTTTTTTTTCAAAAATAATTACATTGCAAAGCTCAAATATTAACAGACCAAAAGTGAAATATTGTAGATTACGCAGCAAATGTTACATGAACATGTAAAAGTTTAGAAGTGCATAAAAAACATTGCATTCATTCAAAACAATGACGGACACACCTCTTGATGTTAACCGCCCTCAGTCACTAAAGTTCGACAGGGACAAGGACACTGTGGTAATTCTTAAATTTGACAGGCTGCTAACAGCATCTGGACTCCTCTGGAAAATCTTAAATGCTACAGCATTCACCTCCATTGTTTTGGGTCAAAGGCGAACATCTGAGTGACAAACATATCCAACGAAATCAAAGCTGTTTGCAAGGCTAAATACCACCAGTGATCCTACAACTCTCGTATCAACCACTTGTACAAATAAATAAAGTGCCATAACTGCCTGGATTTAAGGGAACTAGAAGTTAGAAAATAAAGGTCAAATAAATTTTATGTTAATTTAATTAAAAAAAAAAAAACATTTTACAATATCACATGCTGCCACGGCAACCATTCACTGCTCGAAAACACCTTAAGGATCACAATTGTTATTTCAACACTTAGATTCACACCTCACTGACAACAGCACTTGAGCAATATTTCACAATATGAATTTTACTGGCAGAGTACTGACAAACCCATATTGTGTTGAGCAAGTGTGAGGTAGTTTGCAAGATAGGAAATTACAGCTAAGACGCAATGTTCTCTCTCATCAGGCAGAAGTTCACATTAAAAGGAAACGGATGTACAACAGGTAGTATTTCTAAAGAACTGAAATGCAGTCGATCATATTTTAAGACTCGTGATTTATGCACCTGCATGATGGTCTCAACATATTAAAGGCTACCTAGAAGGCTTCCTGCATGTGGCACCTTCGCTCCATATCATGTAACATTATCACTTTTCAGCTAAGCATCTGGTTTTCTGAAAAATAATCCCTTGCCATCTTTAAAAACCCAGAGGGTTGTTCAACAGCTTTTAACACAGTTTAGACTTTCAACCAGTTTCCTAGCGTGCAGTTCTACAGATGTCTCTTAATCCAAAGATTGTAGCAGAAGCGATATATCTTCTTGCTTACATTTTTTTAAAAGCTGAATGAACAGGTACATTTATTTATATTATATTGTCAAGTTTTAAATAATGCACATTTTTCTGTTTTGTCTTTGGCTCTGTGACTGTTTAAGGATAAAAAAATAAATAGTTTTGCATTAAAATTGCTATTACAACAGAATCAAGAAGTTTAGCTGAAATTATAGTAACAAAGTCTTCATTATCAACACTACTGGTTAAAAGTGCACTCTGCTGTTTATGTGCAGGCGACGGCAAACACCTTCAGTAGAACATCAAGGGATTCAGATATGCTAAATCAGGAATACTGAAGTTTTGCGCACATTTTCTACTTCACATTCTTCTGAAAATACGGACTTGTAGGCTAGGGCTAATTATGTACAATCGAAATTTTTGCTATTTAAATTTCCATAATCACTAAAGCAGGTTGTTGGCGAGATTGAGACATCTGTTAACAGTGTCTACTGCACTTTAAAGGGAGGCTGATGCATAAATAAAAAAAGGACAAAATATAATATGTTAGTTAAATTCTAGGAAGGAAATAATTACAATCTAAACCTGTGGTTTAAAAAAAAAACCTTACCTATTCTGTGACTACACACACTCAGAAGTAGGACGTGTCTGAAGTCTACATAATTATTGCGTCATTTTATTTACTCTGGACTAACAGGACAAACTTGCGATCAGAACAGCTATTAGACAAAGCCAGACCAGTGGGCTTGATGAGCGGCCCACCGCCCTGCCCTTCACCTGTAGTTGGTACTGTGCCAGGACTCTGCTGTAGCCCATCTCCTCTGACACACATGTGTAAGTTCCCTCTTGCCCGGGACCCATGCTGTCGATCAGAAGAAGGCACTGCTTGTCCCTGGAGTTGCAGGATGTGTTGCTTTTGGGGTGAAGCCAGGTATACTGGGCATGATGGGATGTCACTGGGCACTGGAGGTAATACTTGGACTTAGGGGGAAGTATGATGCTGTCCTTGGCCATGTCTGCTGGTGCATCAGTAGAATATCTATAAGCTGAGAAAAGAAGACAAGCTCTGTTAAGCTTCAAGGCGGATGTTTATTTTGTTTTATTTAACAAGGCTGGTCTCTTATTTTAATTAGAGCATGACGAGCCTCTTTGCAAGGTGCCAGCATGCAATAGACAAATCAAAAGTGGACCAACCAAGGGCAGGCCCTGCACCTAACAGTGAAATTGTTTAACTAAGGTGCAACAACTTAGCAATGTGTTTTACCAAGGGTTATTATTTTATGGTATGAAGCAGAGGAGTTATTTACTTTTGCACATGAACTGAAGTGTGAGGTGCAAGCAAGTAGAGCTTTTGAATAATGAGGAAGTCTGTCTGGTGTGAGGCTGTCAGAAACTAAAAGGGGACTAGGAGAATAGAGAAGTGCATTATCAGCATAAGGAACTATAGAGGGAGGTCTCTGATGGTAAATGAGAAAAAGATGGAACCTAAAATTGAGCTTTGTGGCACACCCTTGATGACTACAGACCTGTGCTACGAAGCAGAATTTTGGGGTTAACGAGGTAACTTCAGGGTTAACCCTGGATTTTAAGCACCATAAGAGAGTATATATTATTATACCTTAGTAGAATACATTTATTGTTCCAGGCTTTCTATTTCCACTCTGGTTTTAAAATATAACTTGATTGTTTATGCACAGCTGCATTTCAATTGTGCAATGTTTATTTTCACCAGAATAACATGAAACACCTGTTTATGATAGCGGAAAATGAAAGTGGAAGATTTTCCTTTATTTAAAAGAAAAATCCACACACTGTTAATTGCCTCATGTCATTATAAATGCAACATTTCCGCCAGGTAGACCTCATCAAAACAGTCTGGCATTACTGTAAAGTGTTTTACATCACATACTCAGAGTAGTATCTTAATCATCCAACTAAGAGGCAAAAATACTCACTCTCTATTTGCAATATAATAATACTATATATACAATATAATAATAATAGTAATTGGAAATTATTTCTAGTGTTTCTACATCTCCATATTCTATTGGAAAAATACAGGCTATTGTTTACATTTCACTCCAATGAATATGACTTCTTGCTGTCCTTAAAACAAGACATTCCTGCTGGTAATTTAGTATCATCATTTACTGTCATATATGAGGAAGTTTATTTCGTGGTTCTGATGATGTCTCTCATAATTACCAGCCTCGCCTCTGTCATATGATTTTGTGGCTGGATAGGAAAACCCAGAGTTGACTGAGCTAGTTGATAACCAGCTGCATGCTACTGGTTATCCAGACGGCACGTGTTTGGGTTAGTGAAGCTAGATAACGAAAAGATGTCCAGGGCATGTTGAACTTGCTTCATAGCACAGGCCCCAGGAGGGGGTGTGATAAGAAAGTTGGAAAAAAGGGTGACGAAAGAATTCAGCAAGACTAATAGTTTTGTAGTATTTCTAACAGACAGGTCAAAGCTCTTGTTAAGAACATTTAAACTAGATCACAACACTAAACCACAGATCAGATGCTAAGGCTGACAGTGGTTGTGACAGTGACGTGACAAGGGCAAAACCACACTGCATATAGACCTAGATAATACACTTCTAGGAAGTGGCCGAGTCTGTTGCTTGCAAGTGTCCCTTATCATGTGAAGCATATGGTGAGATAAACTAACGGTTCAAATCAGCCTTAATTCCTCTCTTAAGTAAAGGACACACAAAGATATTTAGTATGCCTGATTACAGGATGTGATGCAGTGGCTGTAAAGTCAAGGGCTGGTACTTTTAAGACATGGAGACTATGTAAATCTACTTGATTCCAGGGATTCAGACACAAGCTGATGTACTGTAGTAGGAGTGGTAGGGACAACTTCAGCAGAAACACCTGGGTAGTTGAACTTGAATTAGTATAGCCGTGTTTAAAGAGCTTAGCTATTCATTTGCAGATAAAATACACAGGTTAAGGATGAGTGATTTCCTTACAGTGTACAAAATTAAATAAACTATTTGGTTGGCAGCTTTGACAAACCTTATGATATCACGAGAACAACTACACAACCCTTCTCAACCTGGCAGCAGCACTGCCGTGCTGGAACCACAGAGCTATTCAGCCAGTAAAATATGTAAATATCTATCTTCTGAGTTATTATTACCAACATGTTTTTCATGTGTGTTTGATAAACGCAGTTTTATTTGCAACATAATGTTTGCCTATTATGATCATTCAGGCATACAGGCATATCCTGTTCTGTTAGGATTAATGTAGATCTGTTCTGCAGTGTATATTCAAACAGCGCTGTGTGAACCTTAAAAAGAAAATTTCTTGGTCAGTGCACCCAGGAAATTGTGACTTTTTTGCCAATAGGTGTTTAAGAAGATCATTTTCACTCATGTCAGTTTCTTTAATATAAAGCTATAGGTAGTAGCAGGTTAGCTTAGCTTAGCAAACAGACTGTTAGACAGAGGCAGGCCAGCTGTTGCCTTCTATTTCCAGTCTTTGTGCTAAGCTAAGATAGCTGGCTGCTGGTAGTTTCATATGTAATGTAGCGACCCTTAGCAAGAAATGTAGATAATATCTGTAGACTGATACCTTTACCTTTTCCAGGGACCTGAACCTTTGGACAGATGGCATGGTTCCCATGGGTCACATCCTGCTTTGCACCTCTGTGAAAGGAAAGCATAGCTCAGTTAGAAAACTATTCCAGTTTCATTAAAGACATTGTGCGTAAAGCCAGTGAGTTTTTACTTGTCCTTATGTACTCACGGACACACAAGACAACTAAATTCCCTGCCAACTGCAAGTACATCTGACATTTAAATTGACCTTAATACAGTGTACTTGCCTTAACGCAAGTTACACAACTGTCACAGTACACTCTTATTACTAATACTTTATTCTTTATACTTTACATATGTATACACACAAACACAAACCTTCATTTAAGTGAAATTATTCAATAATGGCAGTCAAGTCCACACAGTACTTTTCAACGTAATACATTGAAAAGCAGATTCAGCAATGTCTCTTTCCAGAAATCATGACGTGGTTACTAGACCCCGACTACATCTGCCAACTGTATTCTGGTGCAGAAGGAAGCGTGCGTCTACTGCTAGCTCACCTGAGCTAGCTAATGTTACAGCTCAATGGAGGACAACACCATTACTGATAACATCTCACACGGTCATGAGCCTCTTGTCATTGAACAGATGCACTCTTCCTTCAGTGCAGTTATACAGTCGGTTGGTTTAGTTCTGTAAAATAGTCCCTACATGAAACCGCTCACAACAAGGTCTGTGGATTATCTTGCCTAACCAGGTCATGATTTCTGGAAAGAGACATTACTGTTGAGTTTCTCTAAATGTACTTTTAGTGCTTTGAGCACCACAAGCAGAGTGCCATCTAGTTCCATTATATCTAAAAGAAGGCAGACATCTCTACGGCTGATATCTCCAACACTTGGCAACTCACACCAAAACAACCTGAAACAGCACTACAGGTAAAAGGAAAAATATGTATCTTTTAATTTTGGGGTGCACTGTCACTTTAAGTGTGGTGTTTTGGGGAAACTACCATTCCATCCCCTCATGGTAAGTAGCGTAATGGGGGGGCTCAAGGGGGCATGAATACTCCACTCTTAACCCAGTTGTTACAGTCAACCTTTCCACAGGTCGACAGAAACTCACCATCTTTTCCTACATTTGTAGCACCAAAGAGCAAATTACGAATCAGACACCCATTTATCCGTTTTTTAAGCGTTATATGGAAAAGTTATCTCAGTGATCTAAGTGATTAACCACACCACAGGAAGTGTGTATGCAGATGTACTCCTCTGCACTGTGTGCAACGGTGGAAATATAAGCGTGAGGGGGCTGTCAGGGTGGGGGTAGCTGTGTTTCTGTGTTGGTGGTGTAGCAACCAGTAGTACTAAAGTTAACACTCACGCACACTCACCACAGAAATCTAATTATAGCTTCTCTTATTTTATGAAAAAGAAATCCTTTCTGTTTACAGAGAAAGCACTCTATCAGGTTTATCAGGCGTGAAGTCCATTTGAAGTCAACTTGTAATCGGATTGGTTCTTGAACAGGATGACAGATTTATTTTTATATCCTCATGAGAGTACATTTTTTTACTACTGCTTCCTGATAACATACAAGGCACTTTGTTGTAAAATATTCCTCCCCTAACATTTCTGAGTTGCTCAAACAACTTCACCATCATGTGACAGTAAGCAGTCAGGTGACTGATGCTGAGCTGCCGAAACTCATGACACACTGTATGCTCTTGCTGTGCTAAAACTAGAGTTACCACCTCGCGGTTGAATGCCTCTGTGAATCAGTCAGGCTGCAGTTACAGTTTACACTCATGTCTGTTCTCATATGCTGCCATGGCAGTAGACAACGCTTTAAATATGGATGTTGCCACAAAGGAGTTACATATTCTAAAACATGTATGCTTTACATAAATGTTTGCCCTGGCAGCATCAAATATCTTTGACACCCAAGATTAGTGTCACCAATTTAATGTCTGACCAAATGTCTACCCCTCTATTCCTGAGTTATGGTGTTGAGTAATGGCCAGAAAAGTGTTTTTGCAGAACATTATGATGTCACAGTGAAGCTGACCTTTGACTTTTTGGATTTAAAATGCTCTCACTTCATCATTTGATCCTATCAGACATTTGTGTTGAATTTTGTCATAATTAGTTTAGAAATTCTTGAGTTATGGACCAAAATGTGTTTTCTAGGTCAGAGTCACCTTGACCTTTGACCACCAAACTCTAATCAGTGTATTCTTGAGTCCAATAAGACATTTGTGCCAAATTTGAGGACATTTTTCAAGGTCTTTTTGAGATATTGCATTTACGAGAATGAGTCAGACACAAGATCACAGTGACCTTGACCTTTGACCACCAAACTCTAATCAGTTTATTCTTGAGTCCAATAAGACATTTGTGCCAAATTTGAGGACATTTTTCAAGGTCTTTTTGAGATATTGCATTTACGAGAATGAGTCAGACACAAGATCACAATGACCTTGACCTTTGGCCACCAAAATCTGCTCAGGTCATTGTTGAGTACAAGCGGATGTTTGTGCCAGACTTGAAGAAATTCCCTGAAGGTGTGCTTAAGATATCTCATTCACAAGAATGGGACAGACAGATGAATGGAGGGACGGATGGATGGTTGGACAACCTGAAAACTTAATGTCTCCAGCCAGCGCTGTTGCTGGTGCAGAGACATCACATGAAGACAAGAAATTTGATCACAATCCTCAGTTTTATATATTCATATTTTAAAATGTCATCTGGTGGCAATTTGTTTTATTTAATGTTAAGGACAAAGGCTAATAAAGACTGTTTAACATCACCTTGCTTAGAACAATACAGTGTCTTTGACAGCCAAAACAGCTGACAGCTATGGAATTTAGGGTGTTGCTGTGTTGATAAAAGACAGACTGCTAATGCCAGGTTGGCACCTGTCAGTGTTAGCTCAGTGTTAAAATATTTTGGCAACATGACTTATACCAAAGTCATCTGAATTGCTCCATACAGGAAGTGATGATTCCTTAGTGGGTGCAGTTTGAGGTTAATCAGCCTCTAGAAATAAATGGCATATTACACCACAAACAGATGACGACACGCTATTAACACCCAACACGAGCCGGATGTTGAAACACTGTGGGGCTGACTCAGATGAGCTTGTGGTATACTTTTAATTAAGGTACCCTGTGGAGTTTTTGACCACTAGAAGTGCTATGGAGCGATGTTTGTTTGCATCTTATACATGTGAATTTGCAGGCGATACAATACACATTTCAGCCGCTGGATTCATGCTATTCCCCTAACAAAGATTTGTGGTAATACTGTAAGAAATGTAGCAATGTGCCAACAAAGGCAGTGAAGGAGGAGACAGCAAGCTAGCAAAAATGGGTGTAAACAATGAACAACATAATGTAAGCAAATGTACCATGGTTCAGCGACCTCAAAGCAACACAAAGCAATGGTTTCTTTAAGAAAACATGTAAATAGACACAATAAAAGATAATGAATTAACGACCTGACATGCGGAAAAATCAATGTGATGCCACATGCACAGCATTTAGAATAAGGGCTGCAAGAAGCTCATAACACAACGGAAACTGTTTCCAGGAGACAATAAAAAGTGATGCTTGTTGTTAATGGATTATGATGTCACTGAGGTCGGCTATCTGACAGTGATGCTGGAAACTGACCTAAAATTAAAGTTTCTTGGCTTACTTCAACATTGTGATCCCATGATTCAGATGTTAATGCAGATGTTTCTTGTTGCTTATTTTTATAATATCTGAATCATGTAATCACAATGACAAATAGCCAACTTCAGTGACTTCATAAGTCCAGTCAGTATTTAGTGTCCTCTGGAAACATATTTTTGTTGTGATGTTTTTGCAGCGCTTTTTCCAATGCTACACACGTGTTGTCAAGTTTGTGATGATGTTTCTTAATTTTCTTGTGTTTTCTTAATCTGTTTTTTTTTTGTTTGTTTGTTTGACCTCAAGTAAACACAAGAAACAGCGAATGTCTGTTTACAAGAAAACTCCACACTCCACCTTTAAGCTGAGGCCACAACATGTAATCTCTGGATGTGAAATGATAATGTGTGTTTAGATATTTAGATGAAATGGACAAATAAAGATGGGTGGTCTTACTCTGTCTGTAGGGAGCAGTTTGACTTGCTCCAGCCGCAGTAGGGATCTCTGGCCAAGACACATTGCTGACAGCTGTTTCCGTATTGGGCACAGTTTGCCACATCCATTTGGACCAGTTCATTTTGTGTGTTCACATACAGCTTCCTCTGCAATGACACATAGTACACAGGTTTTCTAATGATACTGGACCATATCTGACCTTTTCATTAAAACACTAATATCCTTGAAAAGTTTAGACTTTATCCAGAAAATCTAAGTTGTAAGCACTCCTGGAGAAGTAATACCATTTTCAGTTGCTTCCACACTCCCACCCTTGTGTCTTGGTGGGGTGGGTGAATAGTTGTGTAGGCAGTAATGTGTTACTCACAGAGGAGGGGTGCAGAATCATGTTGAGGACGTGGACTCTTTGGTTGAGGGGTCGGTACTCAGCGATGACAAAGGACTGACTTTCACTCTGTATCGCCTTATGAATCCCCCCATTATCTGTTTAAACACACAGAAAGACAGGAAGATGACTAAATACCACACCTCGTATAACACACCCTACAGACACACTCATATCTCGTGTTTCATCACCTCATTACAACTCTTCCAGCAAAGCCTATCAAATGTTTTATTAAAAAATAAAAGGAAAGTCTGTTCAGAGATTATTTTCATGAAAAATCCCCTTCAAAATCTGTACCTGCCCTCCAGTAAATCCTGTTACATCTGACAAAGTAGAAAAGCAAAGTCCATGTGTGTTTATGTAGGCCTAACAGTGCATGGGTAAAGTGTTGGGGATTTTCTTGCTGTGGGCTGTTTCTCCACAACATTTATCACGTTCATATACATGTGTTGTTTGTGTCTTCCCCTTTGACATGGGAAACTGTTCAGTTGGCGCAACAGTCTTTAGTCTTCTGCTAATGACAGCATGGACCTCTTTAAGGATGGTCATAAAGGATTAGTTCAACCAATTTGGGTCACACACTATAATTAAAGAGCAACACAACTTTAGCAGCTGCGAGACTGACATGGTTTTAAATGTTACAACTGTTCAGTGATGTAGAGTCCTCAGCCAATAACAGCATGCAGGGTTTGAGAGTGAGAATCTATAAAAACATAGCAATGAGATGCCAGATTATAAGCAGCATCCAAAAGGAGCTATTTAGCCGAGGAGGAGGGACCAACTTTTAATGTGTTTACAAAACCACTACCCACAAAAATCCTACTCATTCTGCCTTTAAGCTGAACTGAATTTTTGAAAAGAAAAGGAATTTGAATTATATTTCTCAATGTTCTCAACTGGGTGTGACAATGTCACTACAGGTAACTTGACTGTTGCAATGTTTTAATTCCAACAAGCTAACAGAGAGCCATGAGCCCCCAGGAACACCATTCGCAGCCTGTTCTCATCCTCAGTTTGTCAATTACTGCCGCTTTGTCAGTGATTTAGGTGTCAGACACCTTTCTCCGCAGTACGATAGGCCGCTGAGTAGCATCACTTTATAACAGAGCCAGCAATAATATAATATAAAAAGCTGGAATGTCCTCTCGGGGGGGTGGGATGGGAGGTGAATGGGTCATACAAACTCTAGATTTCACCCTGATGTTTGCTTCCCATGTGAACGTTGAGCCAAACCATGATGGTTTTCTTGTAAACCTAACCATGTGCTCTTGTTGCACAAGGAAATAAATGCAAAAACAAGGTATTTGATGACATTGCTAGTGCATTTTGAAAAGAACTGTATGCATCCAACAAGCAGAAACTGTACATATCCTGTAGGAATGGAGGTGTATTTTGAAAAGACACAATGTAACAAATGTACATGTAACAGGCGTAAATTGACATGCCATCCTAGAACATCAGCAACAGATGCAGGAGGATACCTAGTGTGTCATATTTAGACATGACAGTCCTCTGATAGAGCAGCGGTACCGAATGGGTTGGGATGAGAATGCATTGGCACTGGGTTGTGCGGCAACTTTAGTGTGGTGGCCACACTCCATATAGCAGTATCAGAAGTGCTATAGACCCCTTCACAGAACGTAAACATCCGGGTGGGCGGGGCGATCACTGGAGGCAGAAGTAGAATGAGCACAGTGGCGAGTCCAAGCGCGGCTAGCTAGCTTATATTGTTTTGGGGCTTTTTGGCGATCGTTATCGTGCACAACATGGCCAACATGCTAATTTATCGAAGTATGTACAGACACTCACTGTACGGGATCGGGAGTGTTATTTAAAAAAAACTGACGTTATCAGATGGGACCATCTTGACAGACCCCTACGCGCTCACTCAATGGAAGGACGACGTGACAGGTTTACCCTCTGTTGAATGGCCGGAGATTTACAGTTACTTAATAGAGAAACCAAGCGTCTACAGTAAAGAGAAACTAAGGGCATATAAATCGTTTTCATCTGTAGAAGCCTCGCCTACAAAATAAGATGAAGCTTTATCAGTGTCAGGCAGCCTAAGCTAACGTTATATACTGGTTGGTTGGGCTGGTTAACTTTAGCTACTAAGTTAGTTGATTACTAATTTCTGAAAATGTAATGTTAGGCACGGCAAGATACACCAGAAAATGATTTATTTAGCTAGCTACCTAGCTAGTAACGTTAGTAGAAATTACCTGAGGGGTGTACTACGAGATTAATGGGTTAGCGAGGTATGTTGAGTCTAAAGCCAGAGTTTTCAGTGTCACGAAGGTGGCTCTCTTTTAACCTGGCTAGATCACCATGGTAACTTATGCTTAACTCATAACCTGGTCCCGACCAGGTTATAT
Source organism: Cephalopholis sonnerati (assembly GCA_019142605.1). Classification (NCBI taxonomy): domain Eukaryota; kingdom Metazoa; phylum Chordata; class Actinopteri; order Perciformes; family Serranidae; genus Cephalopholis; species Cephalopholis sonnerati. The sequence goes on from JAGQAX010000001.1 coordinate 13,518,653, forward strand.
TCAGAGTTTAATCTTAAAATCAGCTATAAAAGCGCCACTGTTTCACAATTTAGCGGGTTTGGAGCTGGCGTAACCTTTACTTTGAAAGTCCAGTGGAGCTGGATCAGAACCGAGCATCTGTACGGAGGGAGAGATCGCACTGATCCACTGTGTTTACTTTCTCTCTGAGCGTCTCCGCCTACAGATGTTCAGCTGAGGGAATACACCACTCACTGTTGAGCCGAGCGTCAGGAGGACACTGAAACAAGCATTACAGATAATCAGATAGCTAATCAGTAAAGTTAATCATTTCACTTTGATGTGGCCATGAATAAATGAATTTCAGTGTTTGGCCTGTTATATGGCAGTGTTGCCCAAACACAAATCTTGAATAGGTCTATGCTATTTTCACAGTTACAAAGGTCTTTGTTGTCATTGTACAGAGACAATAGGCTATGAGATTTACTGTACAGCACCTAAAAAGTTCACTGTATATTCATACGCACACCCAGCCTCACTTTCAATAAAACACACTCATTCTATAATTGATCAGTAAAATATATGAAAACAATATAAAACACAATTTAAAAATGACAGTTGCTGCTCTAGTTTATTTTGTTTAAATGGATAAAGCTTTGTGTTTAAAAGTACCGCAATGTTCAGCTGTCAGAAATTAAAACCAGCCTCCTCTCTTTACGTATTATTAATTATCATATTTGCAGCAACAGTGTTGCTTTTGGCTGTGATCAGGCTTTTTTATATCGCTCATACTCTCTCCATTAAAACAACCTGCTCCTCTTGGCTGAAATCAGCGACCATGTGCGGAAGTAGAATCATATGACGCCAAACACCTCTTTTTATGTGAATGCGCAGCAGGAGCACAAAGCTGAGAGCCGGACTTGACAAACCAAGTTGATAACCACCTTCGTGATACCGTTTAACTCTGTTTAGGGGCTTTAGGTTTTGTTAAGCCAGAACATGAACACAAAGCCTGGCTGTGTTGAGCTTCCTTCGTAGTACACCCCTCTGATATGAAATGCGCGCTGCAAACACGAGCATTTTTGATGATTGCCTCCGTCCAGTCCTTTCTTCTGATCGCATTTAGCCATAGTTGTCTTCGTTTTTTTTGACTGGCAGGTGGTATCCGATAATATTTTAGATTTAAGCCATTACTCTTTGGGTTCTGGCACCCGACCGCACAGCAAGATGACACCATGATAGCAGAGATGGCAAAGTCCTGGCGCCAGCTAGCGACCAACGTTAGTAGCTGCCTGTTTGTTTTGCCTCCAGCTGAACACGTGACCTAATCGTGACGTAGGCTCAGAAAGGGTCTATACCAACAAAGTCACCTGTGACCCCCTGATGACCAAGGACAGGCTATATCTTCCGGTGTCGTCAGAGGATCTGTTCCTTTAATTCTTCTCGCTGTCGCAGTATACTATGGTCGTAGTATCGGCTTAAAGCTAACTGTCCCTTGAGTGACTATAGCCGCTGTAGCTGAAGCTAGCGTGTTAGCAGCCTGTCGCCGGTAGCCTTGTGACCGCACGTTGTCGGTCGGAGCTGCGAGGTGCTCGCCCTCCAAGGGCTGCAACAAGCTGTCCCTCCAGGACGCGGGTGTGGCTGCCTGTAATCAAGCTAGGCTAGCAAACTAGCTTCCATGCCAATCACACACTGACTGGGTAACACCCACTCTGAGACTTGGACGTAATTTATTAAAGAACGTTCAAAAATGGTTTTATCATCTTCTGAAGCTTTTTTAAAATATGCTAAAAAGCCATTGCTTGGGTCCAGACTTTTGAATCTGCCCACTTCACTGAGTTCAAGTTGACTGATTCATCTGGCGTTATCACATGAAACAGCAGCTTCACAGTTACAAGTAAAGCAACCAATGAGCAGCGTGGTTGGACTCAATTAGCCAATCAGAGCCACAAGCAGGACTAAAACCATTGTTAAGCTGTTGTAAAGTGGTGCACTAGAACAAGTGAGGAGTAATAACAACAATGGCGAGTGCTATAGACAAGATAGACGCTGCTGTTCTAAATCAACAGGTCTCCTCAATATTGCTAGAATCCCACTTTCTTTTTACGTCACTCCTCTCTTCTCTTCTCCTTAAAGCATGAAACGTCACATATGTCATAAGAGGCTGAATGAAAATAAAAACTATTATCCCCTTTCTCAGGAGATATCCCACATGATGCTTCTCTGTTCTTGTGAAATGGCAATAAACCTCAAAACAAAACCAAAAGCCTGGCTCTGGGAGTTTCTGGAGATCAGAGAAACTTTTCTTTATAAAACAAATACACAGAGATGCTTCCTTCCTCTCTGCTACACAGATAGCCAAGCTGAGCCAAGGTCAATCTGGTCTTACAGGACAGTGACAACTTTTCCAGGAACAGCTTCAAATCTTTTTTTTTTTGTTGTTATTTGGTGTAAAATTCGAGCCAGCAAATGTAACGCATACTTCTACTACATTTGTATCTGGCATCCACAGAGAACATTAAACTTCACAGTAAGCCTCTAGGTTGTGGGTACATATGTAAAACTTTTGGGTCATCAGGATATGGGTGTCTGCAGGCCTTTTTTTCCCCAACTAGATACTTGATACTACAGTTGTATTTAAAGCTGCAGCGCTGGGTTCTTCTCATCTCCTATGTCTGCTATGTGAAAGTGAACTTTTCTTGCTTGTTTAAAATATCAAACAATAAGTTGTTCAAAATGCTTCCCTTCCAGTACAACAAACAAATGAAAGGAAACTGTGTATGTAATGACCCTCAAACATACATAAGTATACAATACAGCACACTATTCTTATCAACTTCCCTGATTCATATTACTTTATTACTCACTTAATGACAGGAACAGAACTGTGTGGTCATTGTTCTCCTTGTTCTGGGAACCATCAACATAGATGTGAGTATAGCTGTGGTGGTGAAAGAGAAGTGGGCCAGACTTGTTCACAGGCCGGACTGGATCATCCATCTCCGAATTATCCGCAATCTTGGTCAGGATGGTTGTAGGAATCTTTGTGCTGTCCTCAGCACACTGAAGAAAAAGGTATATGTTTTAGTTTTGGTTGCACACCAACTGACTGGTGTACTTTACCATATTATTGATGGTCAACTTAACATCTGAAATTTTTAGTACTTTAAAACAATGGCTCTTTATTTCAGATAGATGAAAAAAAAGTCTGCGAGAATCAGTTTTGTCAGCTGGAACGACAGCTGTTGTGGGCAGCCCTCTAAAAGTGTTGTTAATTATGCATTTGATGGCTACAAACATCTAATTTAGCTTAACACTGACATTAAAACCAAGACGGGATGGCTAACCAGGAGCCCTCTTGCTGTGAGGCAACATCGCTAACCACTGCACCACCATGCCACCCCTGGTTTTCACTTGCAAAATAACCCATATTGCCCCAGAAGAGACTCAAAATGACCACAAAGTGAAACAAACAAACAAAAAGATGCATATTCACTACAAAGTGACACAAAACCAGAAAGTTCTGGGCTCATAATTCACCCATGGTTACTTTACATCTCGATTTGCATGAAACCTACCTCTCTAGCTCTGTCTTTTTGGTGGTCTTTGCCTTTAAATGGGGAGGTCATGAAGATGTTTTCAATATCTTGTATCGTGTAGACACACACAGCACTCATACCCCTGCAGAGAGACATCAGGCACAGAGGTCAGCAGATATACACAGAGACATCTATTGCTACAACAAATGTTGTGAAGTCAGCAGACGTTTCAGCCATGTTGGTAAAACCTGTGAAAAAGCTGAGCAGACGGTGCTAAGTTTAGAGAGGGGAACTGAACTTAACTCGCTCAAAAAGAGGAACAATGAATAAAGTAAGACAATCAGAGACAATAAGACAAGTAAGACAGTAAGATAAAACCAACCAATTATTTCTGATTTACATGATCTCCAAACTTTAGGGAACTTTATCTACTGTACAATGGTTTGACCATTTTGTCAACTTCAGAGTTACATTTCTCTTGTTTTGTTTCTGTGTAAACAACTGATCTCAGGGGCACCCAGCAGCTCAGCGGGTAAGACAGGCATCCTATGTACAAAGGTTGACCAACATTTTTGGGAAAGCACAACATTTGATAAAGCCAATGCCAAAGTTATGAACATACTCGAGTACATATACTCTACTAAATGTTTGAGATCATTTATTTTGCCCCATTATTCAAACTTGAAAAGTAGCAGTGTTCTAAAACTTAACAAAATGCTTTCAACCCTTTCATAAAAACATGTATTATAATGGAGTCATACCATTCATTTTTGAAGAGTGCATAAACCCTGGTATCCTGCCAGCGGTGTGCATGCACAGTAGCCACATCCACCAGCTCAGAGAAATGCTGTCTGCTGTCAGGGTCTCCACAGTAGAGCCTGGCATTCATCTGAGACGTCCAGCTAGACTGCAGGTTATTCTTGCGACCACCACGATCGTTCTAGAAGCAATGCATAGACAAGCGATCAATCAGTCCTTGGTACTGCATATGTAGTAGCTACTTTGTGCACATACCGGACGCTGGAATTTGTTTTTATTCATAAAAATCGAGCTCAAATTTTTAAACTGAAAAGCGCAACCCTTATTCCTTACCATGCAAACCTGGGCCACAAAAGGGAGCCACATTTCACTGTCCAAGCCTGTCTCTCTGTTTTTCTCGTTATAGAAGGCATAGACTTTGTTCTGCGAGGGATCGTCTCTCTGATTGCTGAGCACCAAGCCCACATAGTGCTGTTCTAAAGACAGAAATGTAAATAGCCTCAGAACAAATGACGTTAACATCCGTTAACTAATGAAACTTTTTAAGTCCTTGCAGAAAAACAAGCTCTATCCGGGCAAGTACCTTTATCACGGCTTGCAGGTGCAACTGTATTTTCCCCAAACTTGTGAATGCCAACAAACTCTCCAGATCCAGAGTATGTAATGTAGAGATCACTATCTAGTGATAAGGAAAGACAACACAACTTATTAGGTATTTTTTACATTGCTAAGTTTCAGTAAGCACCATTGCTGTGCTTTCAATTTGCAGCAAGCATCAGTGTATATTCCAGGAATCAGTTTCTCCTGTATGTAAAGTTACTGATAAGCAAAACCTGTGTGAAAGCCATAATGTGTCTATACTGGCTGTGATGCCTGCATGAGAGCCTGGAGTCTGGAGTGAGTAGTAGGTACAAGCAAGTAGCACCAGCACAATGTCATTATAAGCAATGGCAGCAAAGAAGGATCAGAATTGTGTCATGTTGAGCTGAGTAAAGCAGGTAAGTGGTGCTGTAAAGAGCATAGACATCAGATGGCAAAAATACTTTGTGTACAGAAACTTACCAACAAGGACAGAGGGTTCACCTTCTTTTATGACAAATTCATATATGCTTCCTTTTATGTGCTCCGTTTCGGTTAAGGAAATGCAGCTCGGTGACTTCGCTGCTAAATCCTACAAGGAAACACGAAAGGTCTTAAACTCTGTTCGCTATTCTCCATCTGGTATCACAAACGTAATTTGATGATTCATAATACCTAATTCATAAAAGCTTATGCATCTTACAGGTAAAAAAAAAGTTCTTGCAACAGCATCAGTGGGTTATTGCAAATACACTGAAGGAGAAGTGACTGTAAAAACTTGCAGTAAGTCTCTGCAGTGTCCTACCATGTCACAGCACACTGTTTCCCGGCCATTAGTTCCACAAAGAAAGACCTCATTGTCCCTTGACTTCTTGTGGACCAGACTGATGTTATAGTTGCAATCCTAAATGACAAGAATGTTTGTGATATTTGAATCAGATGTGACCAAGATACCATGTGCTCTGCTGTTTGCTATTAAGTTATGTTCTTTTACCTTTTTCACTCTTTGCGGGGACCGACTGTCGATGCACTGTGTCCACAACACCCTTATCTCCAGAGGAGACTGTAAAGAGGAGGGATACAGGACAGTCATCATCTCCACATCACTTTAAATTCATGCAACCTCTTATGTGATTACAGACGGTAGATGTTTCAATAATGTAATCAAACAAACAGTCAGAGATGTTCACTACCTCCTGAGGATTTTTAAAGTTGAATGAATACAGGTTTTTTTGTCCAGCGACTATGACAATGCCGGGCTCTCTTTCCAGGACAATCCCTACAGGTGCACTGTGTCCAGGCAAAGGGACCTTGATCATTGGAGTCTCTGCAAAAAATAAATACATAAATAAATTATTTAATAAACTAAAATAATCTACAGCATATATTAACATACCATCACTGGCCACTTTATTAGGTACACCTGTTCAATTGCTCGTTGATGCAAATAGTCAATCAGCCAATCACGTGGCAGCAACACAAGAAAAAGAATGGGGAAGAAGGTGATTTAAGTGACTTTGAAGTGGCATGGTTGTTGGTGCCAGACAGGCTAGTCTGAGTATTTCAGAAACTGTTGGGATTTATCACGCACAACCATCTCTAGGATTTAAAGAGGATGAACCGACAAAGAGAAAATATCCAGTGAGCGGCAGTTGTCTGGGTGAAGAAATGCCTTGTTGATGCCAGAGGAGAATGGCCAGACTGGTTCAAGGTAACAGAAGGGCAAGAGTAACTCAAATAACCACTCGTTACAACCAAGGTATGCAGAAGACCATCTCTGAATGAACAACATGTCCAACCTTGAAGCAGACAGGCTACAGCAGCACAAGACCACACCAGGTGCCACTCCTGTCAGCTAACAACAGGAAACTGAGCCTACAATGTGCATGAGTTCACCAAAATGACACAATAGAAGATTGGTAAATCGTTGCCTGGTCTGACGAGTCTCAATTTGTTCAGATGGTAGGGTCAGAATTTGGGATATTTCCTTGGCACACTTTGGGCCCTTTAGTACCAACTGAGCATGGTTTAAACACCACAGCCCACCTGAGTATTGTTGCTGACCGTGTCCATCCCCTATGACCACAGCGTACCCATCTTCTGATGGCCACTTCCAGCAAGATAACGCGCCATGTCGCAAAGCTCAGATCATCTCAAACTGGTTTCTTGAACATGACAATGAGTTCACTGTACTCCAGTGGCCTCCACAGTCACCAGATCTCAACCCAATAGAGCACTTTTGGGATATGTTGGAACAGGAGATATGCATCATGGATGTGCGGCAGACAAATCTGCAGCAACTGCGTGATGCTATCATGTCAATATGGACCAGGAAAATAATTAAATTGCCATGTACGATAGCAGTGTCAATTCACTGGTCAAACCACTTTGGCCCAGACTGAAATATCTCAACACCTTTTGCATGGATTGCCATGAAATTTGGTGCAGACATGCATGTCCCCCAGAGGCAGTCCTCCATGTTAATGATATCAATGGTCCTTGTATGACAAATTCTTTAACAAATTCCACATTTTTACAGATATTCATGATTCAATGATAAAGTACTTCAGTGATCCCCTGACTTCTCCTTAATGCCAGCATGAGGTAGACATTTGTTGTTTTGAGTGAAATGTCTCAACTCTTGGATGGACTGTCTTAAAAGTTGGTGTAGATATCCATGGCCATGGGTGAACTGTAAAAACTTTGCTGGAGAGACTGTCTGAAAATGTTTGCCTTTTATCCTATATTTAAATCTTAGGTAGTTATATTGCTTGTGTTGTCCAGCCAACGGCCAGAGACCAAAATATATTCAATTTACGATCATAGTGAACAGAAAAAAAGAAGTAGATATACAGAAACATACTTGCACACTAAAACACTCATATAAGTTCCCCTTATTTAAACTTTCCATGATGTCTCCATTTATGCAATGGTATGTTTTGTCCAGTGCAGAGAGGAAAAATGTCAACAACGACCTTGAATTCTGAGGATATCTAGTGGATAATTGGAAAATAGAAGTGAGGGGACCTGGGAATTTAGGGAATGTGTCTGCAGAGGAGGGACAGAGGCTGACCGTGACACTGTCCTATTCATAGTGGCTCATGTAGGCTTCGTTTCTGCCCACTGCTGAAGTGTCTGCTTTGAGTGTTTCCAAACTTCAAATGAAGTTTTGGTGAACAGTCCTGTTTGACTTGGAATTTTGTGTACTTTTTGGATGACAAACATCTCGCTGTATCAGTCTTTAATTGAGTAGTAAAAAAATTACCTTACTTCGGGCTGACAGTGACTGAAAGTGATTACCTTGACGTGTCACATTTGTGAGATAGGCATTTAAGGGAAAAATATGAATGATGCATGAATTTACTGCGGAAGTCGATGACCATTTGTCATGTGTTGAGGATGAGGGTGAGTGCATGAATGAATGGAATGCATTGTCATAATTCTATTAGCAGCTGTTACTGGTAGCTCTGTGGGTGGAGTGGCGTGGGTGTAGGAAAGAGAGTCAGGGGTGGTAGGACTGCGTTGTGAAAGGTTTCACGAAAGGAACAGTTCCTCTAAAACTTTAGGATGCTCAGGGCTGCCTTCCACTATGTCTGTCGACGCCTCAACACAAGGCTGTCACAGCAGAACTCAAACTGTAGGCACACTGTCCCGATCAGAAGGTGTCTGGCAGTTGGGCTCTATTGTCTGGCAACTGGGGAAGCTTACCCCAGCAGAGGCACAGCTATGGCAGCCTTCTGTAGTTTTAACAGACTGTTTAACACTGTAAGGGAAGTGATCCACGCCTGCACTGTGAAGCAGGACGTGAAAAAACCATGGATGTATGAGAAAAACACACGACTACCGATATGCCTGTTCTCACAGTCAACTGATCAGCTATGTATCGTAAAATGGTAAAATGTATGTATGTAAAAAAAAAAAGGATTTGGGCCACATTATCTTGTCATGAGAAAGTAGCCTAGTAGGGCTGTAGCAAATGTTGATGAAGAGTAGTGAGTGATGAAGCAGATCATAGTCAGAATCACTAAGCAGTTAACCGCACCTGTTGCGTAAAATATGTTTGCTTTGCAAGGAAATGAGAAGTGTATTTCAGAAAACAAGAACTGCAAGATTAAAACTAGAAGTATGCTATTATCAGGTTTAACAGCTGTTGCACCTTAAACACTGATTTGTATCAGTGTGTATGTAGTGTCATCACAGTGACTGTGTGCTAGCAGTTAGCGAGAGAAGATATTACAGTATGTGTCATTCTATGTGTTGATTTCAGTACCTTATTTTGGATCATCTACAGGTCAGCTGTTAGTGTGTATATGATGTTCCGGACAAGACCAGTGCAAGAGTCCATGTAATGGAAGACTTGTTTGATTAAGGCACTCTGCTATACTATAAAAATAGTGAACACTCCCTTGTTAGTGAGAGACTCCTCTGTACTGCTGCATGCATGCCAGAATACTCTCTCCATGCCTTGTCTATAATAAGCGCTTGACTGAAGCATCAACCTGCGTACCCTGATGTTCATTTTACCGCAGCAAATGCTTAGCGTGAATATTTTCCACGGGGCTGTCACACACACCTTAACTCTGCCTTGCACCTAATTTAATTCATAAATCCATCCCTATGCAGCCAGTCTGTGGGTCCTGTCTGTGAGGAAGATGCTTTCACTTCCTGATCAATCAGGTGAACAGTCCTTTCAATCATTAGGGTAGTTTGGCATCTGTCTTTCAAATATGTATTCATTTAGAGTAAAACTTAAAACAGCTGTTGTTCTCCAAACTGGTGCTCCAAGCCTCGCTCAGCTACCCTCACATTTTTATCAACAGATCAGACCCATATGCAACACTGCGTAATTGTGCAAATGAAAGCATTTTAAGAGGCACATAAGTGCAGACACCTTGCAGTAGAAAGAGAGGGGTGTCAGGTTGAGGTTTGATAGTTAGCAAAATCTGCAGCGTCAGTGTGCGTGCTGATGTGGGAGAATGCATGGTCTCATGTTTGCTCCTCAGTACATCTCAGACATGGTGTGACCTCAGCCGACCTCTCCAGTCACAAGGTTGAAATCTCCTCCATTTACCTTTAAGTCTGACGAGACGCCATTCAGTTTTAATGCGCCTATAGACAGCCTTCCAGCTGGTCTCAGACTTCCTTCGACACAGCGTTCTTTTAAAACAAAACTAAAGACCTTCAATACAAGATTAGATAGTTGTTGATTAGATGCTGTTCTCTGTTTTCAGAAACACATTCCAGTGCGCTGTAATACCAGAACTCGCGAACGGGAAGTTGGTGCTATACTGTTCCCTGTTTCGTAAAAACAAAGGTAATAGTAAAACCAAGTGCTAATCAAATGCGAGCTGAGATTCTGTCACTGCATTGGCCATTTTTCACCTGAAATATTTTCAGAAACATATTTTAACTTTCTGTTTAACTGTTATTTGAGACTGTTTTTTACCAGCTGGCGGCCATATTGTTTCCAGTGTCCACAGACTTTATAAGATCAAAATGGCCAAGCTCATGATACGAGCAATTTTTTTGGGTCTGGTTTTCTACCTCTTGAGCAAAAGCGAATGCCACAGCCCTTTTTCTCTATTTTCTCTGGTTATGTAGCTAAATTTCAAAAGAATTTGTGTCTTTGTACCGCGACAACACCACTTTATGAAATGACCATCTTTCCAGGAGTGAAATCCTACAAGAGTACACAAGGGTTGAATGAACACACTGTAATGCTACATTATATTTGTTATTATGTGTTTATGTACTGTGTATATGTTTTTATGTGTATTACTTTTTTGCTATTTTAATAAGTTCTTATATAAAGCACTCTGAACTGCTTTTGTATGATGTGGTATTATACAAATGAATTCACCCGTGTGTCTACATGACAGCGCTGATGCTATCCCAATGAAATCCACTGCACAGGTCTATTTCCACAGCAGACATTTGACTTGTAAAACAAGGAACAGCACAGATGTTACTTAGAACATTAACAAAGACTCTATTCTATTTAAGTGCCCCAGTAAATCAATAAAATGTGACAGCATGCACTGGATCAGCTTTATGGAATTCAGCTATCATTCTTTTTTTATTTACACTTTCGTGTTTTCTCATGTGACATGTTGAAGTCCTCTGTTAAAAGGGCCCTTTGTTCACGATGAAGACACAGCTTCTTACAATGAGTTCAGTCACTGAAACTTTCTGAAGTGTAGCTCTCATTCTTCAAGACATGCTTATTAAATACTGTGTGATTATTTTGTTATTACCATAATATCCATATGGTGAATTTAATAGTAGGCTACTAAACAATGAGTTTACAATGACTGTAATATCTTAAATTTATATTCTGATTATATCACATTAATAAAAAAAACCTAACCTATCTATAATCTATATTAATGTATAATCTCTATTGTTATAATATTAGTTAATATTAGATATATAGATATATTATAATAATAGACTTTAGTGTGTCTGTGTCCATGTAGTCAATCAGTATATATTTATGTCCTTGTATCTATATGTCCTTCAGTTTTCTATCACAGTTAAATTCCTAGGGAAGCCTTAATAAATAATTTTCTTCACCCTGTTGCTCGGACCTGCCAAATGCTGGTGTTGGTGCCAGAGGAGCACTTTAAACTGAGACGCAGTGCAGCAGCTCGTTCAAACTGAGAACGGCAGTCTTTGTGGGTTTTAAATTAACTGGGAAGACAACCCTTCGCATTTCTCTAACATTTAAAAAAAAGTCAAACATCTTCTTTGTGTTATTTTCTTGGATACACGTCAAGCAGCTGCATCATCGCGATGTCAGAACTATATCATGTTTCAAAGTTAAAGAGACATACAAAATACGTCATACCTTTTTCCGTGAATGTCATCCTCGGTAAATGCGTTGAGTTCGCCTCTGTCAAACTACTGAGGCATGAAAATAATAAATATACTGTTAGAATTGAGGGCAACATTGTCCGTGTGAGGTGTCAGCTGTTGTGTTGGCTGCGCGTCTCTCCAAAACTTCTGCGCGTCTGTGTTCAGAACATAGTAAGTGATAAGCCCTGCCTCTCAATGAGGTTTCCTAATCTACAGGATAAACTTAAAGGCTGTAGTGACATTACTCAGTTATAGCCTTCTGTAATGGTCTTCTATTTATTTATGTATTCATTTTAATTTTAGAGAATTTAACAGCAAAACCCAGTTATTTTAATCGTGTCACTGCAGAGCAACGAGGGATGGATGTAAATGCAGACATGGATGCAGGCAAGGACAGTTGATTGATTTATTCCCAAAAGAAAATATACAGAAACTCACCAGGATGAGCTGTAAATCCGAGCAATCCAAACAGAAGTTGAAATAAATCCACAGAATGGCAGGAAAGGAGCAGGGAGAAGTGCAGGTGGACAGACAGCTGCAGAGAGGTGGACAGACAGCTGCAGAGTCAGACTCTGGTGGCTTGAAAACAAAGTATGAAGCACCATAGCAACCGATGAAGTGACAGGAGGGACAGGAGATGGGATCTGTATATGGAGAGAAACTGATGAATGAGATGCAGGAGGAGTGGGAACAGGTGATGGGTGGGGCAGTCAGGTGATGGGGAAGGGAAGAGCATCTGGTGGATGCAGAATGGCACTTAGGGAGACAGGAGATTTTAGGATTGTGCCTGGAGGTAAGGGACAGAGAGACAGACTATGACAATTGCTTACCATGAAAATTATTTATTCCAGTAACTGCGCTTACACATGTTTATTACACTAATGATGCAGGTGAAACAAATAGAATATAAAGATAAAAAACTGTAAATGAATATTGTGTCATTACTGGGCTCCAGCGACAAGTGATTCTGCTTTCTGATAAATTAGATTGTCAGATTTCTGATGTGATCTACAGTTTGAGGGAGACTTTACCATCATCTGCTTCTAATACAAAGTCTAGGAGCCAATCATCATAGACATCAAAGGACCTGTCACCTTTGACTTACTGACTAAACTTAATTAATGTGGTGTATGCTGCCTAAACCTTCCAGCAGATGGCAGTGTAAGTTCATTGCTAAAGAATTTTACGTTATCAGAAACAAGTGACCATTTGACTCGACCATCTTGTGTCTCTGTAAAACATGCATTTTTATTTCAAAGAAGAAGAAGAAGAAGTATGCGTTGGAGCAAAGCATGTTTTGATATAAGATTGTGTGCATGTACATGTTCTTACTCTATGTATCAAATAGAAAGGCCTGCATAAAAAAAATCTTAGTGCTGTAACCCTCCCCTCCCTGTGTTTTCTGTCAAGAAAAAATCATACTAAAATTTAAATGGGAAAAATTTTGTGAAATAAGATGAGTCATAAGATTGCTTATTGGTTATTAGGGTCCGGCTGCTAAGCAGGAAATCATACTTCCCATGGGCAAAAACTCACCAAACTTTACAGAAATGTCCGACCCCATGCCAGATTTACTCAACTCCAAGGACATGTGCCACAATAAACGTTTAAATTTAAAAACTTTAAAAATTCCTACCAAACCAACGATACATGCTACACTTTTGAAACTTCACCACAATGTAGCCCCAGTACTGCAGAAACTTTTGTCCATTTAGACTCATTACAAATTATGAAGTCCATCACTCTGTTTTTTCCAGAAACTGTAAAACTTATAAAACGTATCTCCTCCGACAATTTTTGCTCAATTGTCACCAAACTTGCTAGAGAGCATCTCCAGACTGTCCTCCACAAAACTTGTTTCTCGGATTTTTGATTTATCAAAAATTGAGCCTGCAGTGCATGAAAACGTTTGACTGTAAACACTACTGTAAACATATACCATCCAATTCTTGCGAAATACATTTTCAATCTTCCTGAAAATAATTGACAATATTTTGGAGTCGTGGTTGATGAAGTTTGGCAAATATCAGAATTTTATCTCCAAAACTGAATTTTCTAGAACATTTTGAATTCTGCTCTCATGGGAACAACTGGAGTCAATGTAAAAGTGGCATTTTTAAACATCACATTTTCTCTTGTGAAGCAAAACACTTATCATTAAAAACAAATCACCAACATGTCCATGCTGTCTACATGCAATTTATGTATTGTCAGATTTTTGTTTAGATGATAGAATTTGTGACATTTTGACTATTTCTGAAATCTGCCACAACAACTGCAGCCTGGGTGGTGACTTCCTGAGTCTATTTGAGAACTTCCAGACAATTAGCTCAGTGAGTTAGGAGCTGGATCACAGTGCCAAGGACTCTGGGTTCAAGACCCAACAAGGGGGATGAGTATGACACACCAAAACTACAAAGAGTCTTTGAGAAACAAATGTTCCACTTATACAAAAGTGCACTTTATTCCAATATTCAACCACTTTTACTTTTCAATTGCTGCAATACAATTTCCAGATGATGCAACCTGCAAAATGACTCAGCTGATGCTAAATGCAGATTGTAATATCAACTTCCTTGATGTCTTCCTGTTCTTCTGCTTGTTGCTCAGAATTGCCTAAAAATGCCCGGACCCGACCCATCGCTGCGCAGCAGCTATAATTTGTTTACTTTATTTTCACCTGGAGAACAAGCAAAGACAGCATTACTAAATCAATCATACAATCAGTCAGCCAAATAATGTAAAGCTCATAATAAAGGACAGATTTTTTTAAGGTCTGTTATTGCTGCTCTGAAATCAAGACATTACAGGCTTGATTTTTTTTTTTTTTTTAATCACTGTGGTGAATGGGGTAAACAAAACACTCACTGTATTTTCCTAAAGATTTCCATTCCCCCACTGAGGCTGATTATGGACAGCAGAGAGTTTGCAGTCGTGTGTGGATCTTTGGCCAACAGCTGGAGGCAGACTGCAGTTATGACTGGAAGATGGCCAGCCATACTGTAAATGCTGCTGCAGCACACGTGCTGGAAGCTGACTGCAGCTGATAATCAAAGCTAACTCAGCTCATACTCACGACACACTATGGAAGATGCCACCAGGGAAAAGAACAGAAGGACTGTACTGAATAAGAAATCACTGTTAGTCATGTTTTAAGGATTTCCTCTGCCAACAGACCAACAGCCAGTGGATACTGGCTCTGATGAGAAATGAAGATGCGCAACACATGTGAGTCAAATATTTTATCAGCCAATGTACATTTTTCCACTGACTGTATTCCTGCAGATCTGCTGCTCTGGATAGGAGTTTCAGTGTTATTTCATTGTCCTGTGGTGGAATATTTTAAAGATTGTAACTTAAGAAGAGTAGAATTTGCCATATTGAAACTGTTTTGGATTGTGGGAAACAATGTGAGGAGGAAAAGGCCAGCAGAAGGTGCTAGTCACATCTCTTTAAAGTCCAAGGCCTCTAAATATGAGGCAAAATGTTACCCCACACAATGATATATATCTTTGCTAATGGAAAGGGAGTGATAAGTTTCCTTATAAAAAATATCTGTCTTGCTAACTTTTTTTATCTTTGACCCTTGGTCCTCAGTGTACATTCTACATTTAAGCTTTGGGCCCAGCAGTGGAGCAAACATAATTCAAAGCTCATGGCATCACAAACAAGCTGTACCAAACTTTCACAGGGTCAAAGTTTTTATTAACACGTGTTTGCAAGGAAAAGGTTAACCGTCGACTTCCCACAGATATGTACCCACAAAAGATGATGCCTCGTCCCGCTGAGGAAAGCGACCCCAACCAGCCTGTGTGGCAGCATGTGGTCTCTTTCTGCTGTAAGGGAATGATCGAAGGCGTCGTACTACTGCTCCTCCTCTGGCTCCTCATTCAGGTTCTCTTTGTTCAAGATTTGGAAGGTACTGACATTTAAATTCTTGTGTGGGTGAGTGGGGTTCGGTGTAGCGTGTAGTTTCAGTTTCAGCTGACTCTGTATCTGTAATTTCAGAGAGAAGTACTAGTATAAAAGTATCGTGATGAAGTTGCTGTGTTATTTGAAGATCCACACACTGACGTATAAAATTGTGTACATCTAAATTATAGCTCATTCATGTGTATTCACATGAAAGGACACTTGGCCCACCCACACAAAAGCAAAGAAAAAAAGTGACCCTGGGTGTTATGATGTTTTAATCTGGAGCGACATAAGACTTCCGCTAACAGCCCCTCTGACCTGAGGGCAGCCATATTAATAGCATAACAAAGCCTGTGGTTCATGGACAGTCACTCTGATGGCCAACAGGCATGTAAATTCTCTCTAAGATCAGGGTGTACTGTATTTTTACTTTGTTGAAGGTTAAAGAGCGTGACAGGGTGTTGAGATGGGTGACTGAGTCATTCCTCTTGAAAAAAAATCTATCTCCCTATTTAAAAGTGCATTAGTTATCTCAGTGTGGGTGAACATGAGACCACAACAATGACATGGTGAACATGTTGGCAAACAGTGCCTCCAGCAGACACAGAGCAACATTATCATTCATTTTGAGTCACCTGATGAATGTAAGCTCAATATTCATTCTCATTTTAGCTCCATGTTTGGTCTCCACCAACTACCAAAAAAAAAAAAAATGGGTTTATCATATCATTTCGGGTTTTTTTTTTAATTGAAAACAGCTGCTGTCCAGTGTTGGAAAAAAGGCTGATGACAGCGGAGTTGGAGGGCCAGGACATGAACCACGGAAGGCATCTGACATACACATCTGATCTGACACTGAAATAAACGTACAGATGAAACAATCAGGAACAACTAACATCCCGTCCACCACCAAAACACATCCTGCCACATGTCTAAACATGTCAACATCACATTCATTATAATCACGAGTCAGCACGTGGGAGATAAATACCTTATACACACAGAGACAGGCGGGCTGTGCAGGCACCCACACACACACTTGAGAGAAGAGCAGTGAAATTTAAGTATTCAGTCAGTGGGAGTGGGTGATGGTGATGAATATTGTTTGGCTTGTTTAAAGTACATGTTTTGAGAAAAAACAGATACAAGTCAGGCTTTTTTCATAAAAATATTAGATCAGACTGGTTACCTGGGTCACGCCCCCCTCTTCCATGGTCTATGGGCCAGTAAACCAAAACAATAATCAAAAATACACTTAAAGTTGTTGTAGATCTGAGGATGACTGGAGAGCTGGGTAGTAGTTTTAATGATACACTTTGCAGTTTAATCAGTTGTTTATATAAAAAATCGGACTGGTGTAGTTTTTAGCTCCACCTCACTTCACATTTTAAATAGTCTTTCACAAACACAACACAGCTGATTTGCAGAGACAGATTAAAGTCCAACTAAATCCACATTAATCCAGTAGTCAGAATGAAAGTGGGAATCCTGATGTAAGTGTAAATTTCAGAGTTATGTTCATTCAATTGATGTCATTTTTAGATTGCTCTTGACAAATAATGCTTGTCAGCAAACTCTTCATCAAGAAAGCTTTGTTTTTATTAATAAACCGAATCAACAATGTTTTAATAAACCTCAGTAGGTATACCATCAATTCCAGTCATTTTCTCTGGTTTGAATTCAGAGTAAAGTTTCTCCTCTGGAATCAAACCCTCGTACGACTGCTCTGCAAAGCAGTTAACTTTCTTTGATAATTTTGTGAAGAAAGCTTGGGGGCTGAATGGAGGAGGTGGTGAATGAAATGAAAATGTCTAAGCAGATAAAAATTCCATCTCATTTAAAATATCACGCTCCACTCAACACCTCCACAACAGAACCAGTCCAGGGACCCTCTTACTCCCTGCCAGTGAGTAATAGAGCTCCAGAAAGAAGTGAAGCTGATGAGGGAAATACTCCTGTGAAGGGTTTTTCTTGGTGCAAGTTCAGCTGATTTATAGAGAAGTAGTTCCTTGTGTGCTACAATTTCCAAAGCCAAGAGGGTAAGAGGGATTCAGGTTAGCTTTCACTTGAGAAAACTGTCTAGCTGAAAAGAGTCAGCTTTCATGGGAAATTTATGCTGAGACAAAACAAGAGAGGAAATGTTCAGACATGGACACGTGCAGAAGGAGGAATTAAAAATAAGAGATAGAGATGGAAACAAAGAGGTTTTCAGGGCCTTTTTATGTCTTTGTTTTCTTCTACTGAATTTTCTGAAACATTTTCCCAAGTAGAGCAATGCGCCATGCCTCACTGCAAAAAATGTTCAGGAGTGGCCTGAAGAACATGACGGAGAGCTCAACAGATCAACCTGGCCTCCAAAATCCCCAGATCCCAATCAGATTGAGTACTTTGTGGGACGTGCAGGTACTCCAGAAGTATCCCCAAATCCACAGTGGGGCCTTTTTGGATCGGACTTGTCAAAGCATGGACACGGGACCTCTGGGGGTGTGCTTTGGAGTCTGGCACTGGAGGCATTGGCGGTGGCTCCTTTGAGACCTGTCGGTTGTGAGGTGGGGTACTGGCACATCCCACGGATGCTCGATCAGATTGGGATCTGGAGGATTTGGAGGCCAGCTTGATACCTTGCACTCTTTGTCATGTTCCTCGGGCAATTTCTGAGCATTGTTTGTGGTGAGGCATGGTGCATGTTCTGCTGGAGGGGGGGCACTGCCATCGAGGAGTGTTATTGCCAGGAGGGGGGTGTACTTAGTCCGCAGCAGTGTTTGGATAAGTGAAGTGCTTTTAAGTGGCATCCACATGAATACCAGGACCACAGGTTTCCCAGCAGAGCTTGGCATTGTAACGAGATGGTCAGTATTGTTCATGTCATCTTTCAGTGGTTTTAATGTTTTGGCTGATCAGTGTATACATCAATACACAACCTCCTGAAATTCCAGAAGACAATCTATATGTCAACTAAAACTAAAACTAAATCTTAAATGTGGCTATTTAAATGCAGGGGCATTAACCAACAAATCTCTCTGTGTCAAGGACCTTATTATTGATCATTAAATAGACTATTTCTTACAGAAACCTGGCTGTGTGTGCACCAGTAATATTTAATTATATTATAATATATCTTTCTCCTATCCATGCAGAGGTGGAGAGAAAGCTGGGGAACAGCTGCAATATACTCTACAACTCTATAAAGACGTTGACCTTGAGCTGTGTGCTCCGCTGTTGTGTTCACTGTTGCCAGTTGACATGTACATCAGCATGACATGGGAAGAGTTTGGTGAAGACCCAGTGTTTTTTTTTTTGGCCTTGCTTGCTTTGCATCAGCCTACTTGTCTGACATGCAACCAGGATGTCCCCTCAGGTCCTCTAGTGAGTTAGGTGTTCCAAACAGCAGGGCAAAAACTTCTCCAAGCCATTGTAACAGTCTGCTTGAGGATCTGAGAGCAGCTGATGGTGCTGATATATTTAAACAGACCAACTTCTTTAGCCTAACTTTTGATTTAAACTAACTTTTAAAAAAAATTTTATTTTAGGGCCAGCATTTTTCTTATCATATATTTTTTGTAGTCATGTTTTAAAATGCTTTATTCCCTCATATATTTCTTATTTTTCATTAAATTTTTTGTAATTTAATGATGATGAATATATATTTTTTGTTGTTTAATTGATTTTATTTTTACATTTTCATCATTTTAATTTCTAATTAAATTGTTGTTTCTCTCAAAGTGTTTTATTGTTGATATTTTTTCTGTCTTGTTATGAGCTTGTCAATCATCTGTAACACTTTAAGAATTACACTAACCTGTACGAAAGGTGCTGTACAAACAGTTTGATTGATTGAGCCTGCCCTCTAGTGGCCATAAATTGTTTGAGTAATCGGTTCCTCTTCACTTCATTTTGGCTGTCTAAGGGTTTAACAGTATACTGTACTGTAATCTGTACAAGTCCAGTTTTTGATTTCAATCTTTGAACTTCATATTAGTTGATAAGATAATCATTTCACTTTACATTTTTTATTTTGATTGCAGCAGGGTAAGAACAGCTCAGTGTTACCAAAATCATCCAGATGTATTCACAGCAGCATGTCCTGGGGTCTCTGGTTGTACCTGCTACACTGTTTTATACCATAGATTGAATGAAAGTTAAAAAGATTGTTGGGATAGTGTAAAAACAAATCCTAAATAAGCAGATTGTTTCAGTGCAAAGGAGATGTTCTCAGCAAACCACACTCCTTATTTTGCTGATGAAAAAGAAACTAGAGTCAAGGGAGAGAAGACAGTCAGTGCATATTCACAGATGTAAACATAGCTTTTGTGTAGTGTATATGCTGGGGAGTGACTCATCTTGTCTTTTGTGTGTACGACCTTGTGGTGCATGTGTAGGTTCAACATCCAAGATATGTGATTCCCCACTCTAAGGGAATGCTTTCACAACATAATGACTTCTTCATGTTTATTGTGAGAGAGTGGTCCAAACAGTTGGACCTTCGAAGGACATTTGATCCAATAAACAATCAGTTGATTAATCTGAGTTCACAGAAAATTAATCTTCAGCAACTTGACGTTTATGTTGGTGATTAAGAGAAAAATCTAAACACTCCCTGGTCCCATCCATTCAAACATGCTGCTTTTCTCTCTTTTACAAGATGTAATGTCTTTGTAAATTGAGTTTTTGGAGTGTCAGTTAGACAAAACAAGAGGTTTAATGATGTTATCCTAGAACATTCATTATTTTCTGACATTTTATAGACTAAACAAGTGATCATTAAAATATCAAAAGAAGCCCTTTCTTTAAAACAGTGTCACAAAATACCTTCTTTGCACTTTTTACTGAGATGGTAACTGTACAAATATTATTGGTCCCTCTATTGTCTGGGTAAAAACAATAGCGACACTAAAATGCACTCTAATCTCTCATCTTTACCATGATTTCAAGCTTAATTTGTCAAGGGAACATCGACAAATTAAGCTTGCTCAGATTGCATGTTAGAACTTCCAGCTGATATCTATTACAGCTATTAAAACTTTTCCTGGTTGAGTGAACAGGACACAGGTAGCAGCTCTGTGGCTACTGATGAACTTCAGTGCAAAAATTTCAGCTTCATTCATTGGTAAAACAGGTTAGGGTGTAATATAAGTGCATTTTATTACAGGTTAACTCTAAATGGTAAATCTAACTTCCATGTAGTTCTGACATGATGCAGAATAAAGTGACAGAGTGTCTTTCTTACATAACTATTTTAATGTAACTATTTTTCCCCTCAGCAAATCTGGCAAGAAAAGAAAAGGACAAACTGTGTTTGCCCCCAAAAATCAGGCTATTCCTTGAGAAAAAGAAAGAAAGAAAGAAAGAATAATCATAGATTATTTTCTGACTCTGCCTAATAATTTTCATACAGTCCCTTACTGTTGTCTGGCCTGAATTATGTATGTCATGTAAATTTCCTATAGAAATTATATTCAAGGTATATTACATAACTGCAGGGATGATGTGCCACAAGAGAAATAGAAAGTTATATTCTAATTTGTAGACCTATTTGTATCACAATAACCAGCTGTTTATCTTGTTCTGTCTTTTTATTTTGTGACTTCTATAATGTGTCCCTTTTAAACATACAGTGTAGGACCCGTAGGCCAAATTAGTGTAATGAAATGACGGCAGCGGGGGTAGGCAGTGGACCCTTTGTGCCTCCAGCGCAGAGTCAGTGCGACTGAAATAAAAGCTCAGTCACCCGGTGAAGCTATTGGCTGGAAGGCTTCAGGTCCCTGCGCACTGGCGATGGACCGCTCTCATAAACAGCGCGCACACTGACTCAACACACACACACAGACACACACATCAAACTGTATGGGAACATGTCGCAGTACACGCTGGGAGGTAAGAAGCCTTAAATCTTCTTTTTTACTTTTACTGCTTTTATTTAGTCTTTAAATTCTGTCTTGTTTTAATTTGTAGATTTATTGCATTTTTTCTGGCAGGGAGAAAAAACAAATACGAGGACCCGGCGCATATTTTATTGAAAATATACTATTAAATTTTTCCTGTTAAACTGTACTCAGATATTAGGAAGAGCGGAAGGGGAGGAGGCAGTGTAAGGAGAGGGGTTTTTACGCACTCATGCAACTGAGGCATGAATTGAATAGTGCAGAGAGGCTGCAACTAAATATGAAGGTGTCCCTAATTCTGTTTGCTGTAGATAACTGTGTATGAAGGAGCAGGAGGTTGTAGGCAAATAAAATGGTTTAGAATAAGCTTCATATGCTTGTAATGGTTGCTTTGTCACTGTGTAATTGTAAAGTCTGTTTTGTGGACCTCAGGAAGAATAGCTGCAGCAAAGCTATGGCTAATGGGAATCCTAATCACTTCTGCCAATGTAAAGTTACTGCATGTTGTTATTACTATATGCATGATGGAGCAGCAGCCTCTGCACACCACTGTAACATAATACAGACAAATGCTGAATTTGCACAGCTCAGGTTTCCCCATCATCTCATTTGGTCTCTAATCACGTC
Organism: Cephalopholis sonnerati; assembly: GCA_019142605.1. NCBI lineage: Eukaryota > Metazoa > Chordata > Actinopteri > Perciformes > Serranidae > Cephalopholis > Cephalopholis sonnerati. The sequence goes on from JAGQAX010000001.1 coordinate 13,540,767, forward strand.
CACTGGCTGAGTCATATTTGAGAGCGATCCCATCACCTTATATTTTCTAACGTCACTGCTGCATCCAGCCCTCCTGTACTTTTCATCTCTTAATGGAGTCTGTCTGAGGAGCTGTCTGCTCCTGCACAGGCGGGGCTGGATGGATCTGCACTGACAGGTGGCACTCAACTGCTTTGATAGTGATCACATCTTTGTAAGTATGCACCTAATGCAGTGTGCCTTAAGTCTCTGATAAGTCTGTTGTGATGAGTGAATTCATGTGGTACTTATCATTGGGACACACTGCTCAGATATTCACATGAGATTTGTTTTTTTTTTCTGTTAAGCTCCTGATTAGACTCATCTGTTCCCATCAAGGATGTTGTGCACCCAAACTAAATACATCCTCATATTTTATGGCTAATTTATGACAGAAAACATTCCTCTCTCGAAAGAGATTGATTTTATATAAATCCTTCTACAAAAAAACTGCGTTTTATTCTCAGTGGTGATTGTTTACCTTGTGATGGTCACCGGCTGAGACGCACAGCTTTCCAGCCTTGTTTTTTCCCACTATCCATCAGAGTGTGTGATGCATGAGTCATCCAATACACCCTCATTATCTGACGTTAAATGAGCATCAGGGCTCTGTTTTAACAGCTTCAATGGGGCAGCTCCATCATATATACATTGTATAAAGACCCACAGAGCTGTTCAAGAATTCATGTTTTTTAGGTCAGCCTATTTACTACAGTACTGAGATTTAATTTTAGGGAAATCTGGGTAAAGTAATGTATTACACTTGATGTATTGGTGCAGCCATAACATGATCTGTGATTTGAGTATTCTGCTATGTAACTGAGATGTATAGTAGTGCTGGAACACACATATACAGAATGAATATGTACAGTAATGCCAGTGTGTGTAATGGATTTTTATTTCCAGGAATACTGATAACACAATAGTTTAACCGTTTAAAATCACAGTGTTGCTGAATGTGTAAGATGCTCCAGTGATAAAGAAACACACACTCAGAATTTGATTACCGGGGAAGCTGACACCAACGCAGTGCACATGTGCTGCTTCTCCTGTGAATCAAAGCTGTGTCAATACCATTTATACAATTATGATTACAACCCTGAGACATTTCCTCTTTCGTCTCATTAAGGATGCAGAGTGCAGACACAACAAGATAATGCTTAGAGTCAGATGACCAAAGATCTTTCGTAATGAGTTTGGCTTCATGGAAAGTCTCTCTTTCATATGCTGCTTCACAGACAGGTCAATCAAATGACCAAACTGACTTGATGTGAGTGTCATCATATCTTGCCTCTGTCTTTTCCCTGTTGTCTCTCTATTTCTTTCTCTAAGTTGCTTTCTTCCTCCTGATCACTCACAGATTCACTCCATCTCACTCTCTAATGCTCCTCATTAATCCCACTAAAACAATATTAAACAGTGGCCGCCTTGTTTTCTGTCTAGTTCACCTGCAGATCCTGCTGGCTGTGGGTCTGGCTGTGTTCTGCTACTGTCTGGTTCTTGGGTGCATCCTTTGCTGTCGCAGAAGAAAGAGTGTTTCATCAGAGGACAAGGAGGCAGTTTTCTTGTCTCCTCATCCTGCTGAGAGGGTGACTGTGACATTGACTCCATCTCCATGTACCCAACCTGTCAAGCAGCAGTATGAAGAGCTGGATGGGGACGTGTTGGAATTCCCTTCCTCTAAAAGCAGCTCTTCTCCCTCTGAGGATGACCTCACTGCTCTGCCCTTTGACCACAGCCCTACCAGATCAGCAGAGCTGCTGCAGTCTGCTGGGTCCTCTGTTCCGATGCGGCGCCTCAGCACCCCAGCTGTTCCCTGCACACCCAATAAAGCTCCACGTCACAGCAGAGCCTCTCTGCCTTCCCTCACTAAGCTGAGCCTGGTGTCCAGGTCCCGTCGGGCAATGGGTCGGCGCAGCACTGTGAGCGGTGAAAGTTTTCTTTACAGCGAGAGCAGTCGACTGACTGCTGGTGCTTCCAGCGCTCCCACCCAGCAAGGGGAATCCTATCTGTCACAGTATGGCTCTAACTCTCTCTCCATCTCCTCCAAGCCAGCTCCTCTACTGCATTTCTCCTTGCTCTTCTCCTCTACCTGTGGCACCCTAATGGTCAACATCCTGGGGCTCTCGGGGACCAGTCGAAGACGCACCGGGGTGTTTGTCCGAGTCAGCCTTCCACCCCTCTGCCCCTCCCCTCAGCAGATAGCCTCACGGCGCCGCAGCCTCAGCCCAGATCTCCAAAGCCAGAGCTTTGTGCTGCAGGTGGGCTCTCTGGAAGATCTGCGCACCTGCACTTTGAGACTTGCTGTCTACAGCAGGGACTTCTCAGGCCTAAGAGAAGCTGCGCTGGGCGTGGTGGAGCTGCCCTGTGAACAAATGGATTGGGAGCCTGACACCACCACCACCTACACCAGGCAGCTCATCCCAATGAAAACCAAGCTAAAAAAGGTATATGATCATTGTATCATTTCAAGCATTTGAATCTTTACAGAAGAATTTCACGGCTCTAAAGATGGTCTTTCCATAAAGCTGGGTTGTCTGTTGCTTAGAAAGACATAAAGGAAACAGAAAAAGGGCTGTGGCATTTGCTTTTGCTCAAGAGGTAGAGGACCTACAACTACCAGAATGCACTGCACCACACAGAACCAATAAACGCTCCCACTGGTGGGTGACATAATGGGAGTTTGTTTATTTGGACACAGGAAACAATATGGTAACAAATTATCACAAATTATGGTTAAATCGTGAGCCAAGATTAGTTTCTGAAAACATTTAGGTGAAAAATAAGCAACACGTTAACAGAATCTTTGTTCAGATTTCATCAACACTGCTCACTGTTTGAGCTCAGCTTTTTCAGCCTGTTTTTACAATACAGGAAACACAATGCTGCCCACTTCCTGTTCACAACAGTGCACTCAAATTTGTTCCTGAAGACATTTTAGATGAAAACTAGAATACAGTAACAGAGTCTTTGTTATATATTTTTTCAGCACTGCCTAGTTGTACAGTTTGATTAGAGTTTTGTCTGTGTTTGCGAGAGAGGGGGGTGGCTCTCTCGTTTTATTTCCTTTTATACTCTTTTTGCTCCTGGTGGTGGGAAAATGAAAATGCTGAAGTACAATTTGTAGTTCAAGCAACAGCCCTGGAGCCAGTGCTTCAGGAGATGAGCAGGGAGATCTGGACGCTGGTGATGGATGGAGGTTCACCACAGTTCATTTACACTTAGGCTTACTACCCACATTGCTATGATACAAAGCCCTTTAAGTATTCAAGAGCAAAGGTGCACGGAGAAAGAAAACACACAAAAGTGCAGTGGAAATCAGTAGTCTACACACTACAGATTGCAGTTCAGAGGTCTTCTGAACCAAACCCGAGCAGGACCTGGCTAATAATGAGGATTTGTTGATAAGCTGCTTAATTTGTTATAAGTCCACACATAGTAAGTGTGCCTTATTAGGTACCAAACCAACGCAAGTTTGAGACAACTAATTAAATGATTTATATACAGGTTGGCTCTTCACTGGAAGCTTGTAGTCAGAACTGAAATTCAGAGCTGCAATGCACACAAAAAGCACAAAGACTAGTCTTTATGCTAAGCTAAGCTAACCGGCTGGTGACGATAGCTTCATACTGAACACACTCTTTTAACTCTCATCATAAGTGATTAAGCATTTTTCCCAAACCATTGTGTTAAGCGAACTGAAGCAAACTCTAATATGATAAGACATCTAAGTCAAAGGGCTAATTTGATAGGTTGGCTAAAGATGCAGCTGTTGCTGATGTAATGAGGCTTTTTCTCAGGTCCTTTTGGCTCCTGTCAGATCCAGTCAAGATTTTGCACAGCCCTTAGACCCATAGCAATTGAAGTCACATGCAAACAGTGACAAAATAAACTAGAAAGTGTGGATCAAAGACTTTGTGTTGTGCCGCAATCTTCAGTGTAGATTAAAGCAGGGTGAACTTTGGGTTTTTATGCGTGTCTGTGTTTGTGCATGTGTGTGTGTACGTCTGTGGGTTGATGGTGGGGACTGTGCAGCAACTACTTTTTGGGGCACTGACTGTTTGCCCTGCTGTCTTAGAGTATGCCTTATGTAAATTCTTTCAAATATCTTTTTAAAAAAGTCTGCATTTTCAGTTGATTTAACGGATAGCGAAACTCCACATGCAGGTCTATAAATAGTACATATCATGTTTTATCCATGAAGGAATGTAGCGTCTAATCAGCTCTCCCATTAGCCAGTTTTCCACTGTTGTTAGTCATGGTGACGTTGTTAGCGACTGCAGAGCAAACAAGCAGAGTGCAGCAAATTGGCAGCGCGCCCACGCCATGCCCTCTGCGGCTCTGTCGAAACACTGCCAGAGGGCATTAATAACTGGCTTTGAAGGGAGGGGGTCCTGTTGTTTCAGTGGACATTACTCAGTCTGTCACTGGGATTTTTTTGCCTAAGAGGTCGGTATCATTTTCCCCATTTTACATGTGAACATCAGAGTCAGGTGCACTTACCTCTGTCCCTCCTTTCATGTCCATGTATGGTTCATCCTCTCCTACACACACATACATACCTTCACACAGCTACACACACACATACAATCACCTTCCTCTTTCTCAATGACAGCAGGTGCTGGGTGTGAGTGTGTGTAACTGTGTGGATGTGGAGCGGGAGGTTGCTGTGAAAGAGCAGGGCTGCTCTAACTCCTCAAAGAGTGGGTGTGTATAAGGAGGCTGTGCAGCAGTGACTCCATCTTATAATAAAGGCACTTCCTGGATTTATGGTAAAACCCCCAGTTTTGTAATCAGTGTAATGGAACCAGGTCAGAGTATTGATGACTGTTCATCTGCATTACTTATTACTTGTTTTGACAATTCATGGAAATATAGAGCATGGCGAGGCAGCAATTTGAGGACTGTGCATTTTAGCACAAAAAGAGCTGAATCATGACAGAGCTGATATTGAATGTCAGGATGATCAGCACTAAGTTCTTAGTTTTCAGAGCATGCCAAGCTCTCTGTTTTTATCACATCGTAAAGTGAAGACATAACTGAGAATAAGTGTTCGACACATGTAGTAAATCCATGTAGTAAATTACCATATTTTGTACAGAAACTTTTTCATGATCTGTTGCTGCATCGAGCTTTAAGAACAGAGCACCGTGGGGTTTCCACAAGAATCTCCCTGCCAAATGTTTGCATGCTATTTTTTTGGTTCCTGAGCTATAAGTGAGATAATGCTCTGGGTCTCTGCCCTGCTAAATGTTCACCTTTTATTCTGGGCCTCTCATTTACTTTGGCTGCACACAATTTTGAGCTGGCCTTTAGCGTCTAATGGGCTTATCTCAGCTTGTGGGCTGAGAGCAGATGCCCATGGTGTATTAAAAACAATATTGATTGAGTTCATTGTACTGGCAAGGTGGGGAAAAAACACAAGTTGGAGTTTTTGTCTGATACTTAACATTACAAGCAATCATTTCGAATTACAGGGAGTCCCTCACCAGGGAGCAGACATTTTGCAAAACAAACTGTAACACAGTTATTAATGAAGCGCAGTGGTTGTAATTTATAATTCAATAATCAAATCAACATTAATTGTTGCCCATAGGGTTTTTGTCAGAGGTTCAGTGTGTAGGATTTAGGGGAATATAATTCTTTAGTGTATAATCACCTGAAAATAGGAATCGTATTTTTGTTACCTTAGAATGAGCCTAATAGGGAGCGGGTCCTCATTTGTGGAGATCACCGTGGTGCACCACTACATCTCTACAGCAGCTCAGAATGGACAAACCAAACATGGACTCTAGATAGGGCCATTTGTGATGATGCATCAGCCACCATAGTTAGCAGCCCCTCTGTGACAAGCAGTGTAGTATAAACAGAGTTTACAATGTGAAACAGCTTTATTCAGTGTTTTTACTGGTTTAAATCACTGGGTCCGGTTGTTTTGGAGAGGAAGAGACCTCTATGGATAATTTAGCTCCTGCTGAAACCCTCCTGAACTTTTGGATCTTAAGCTATCAAAGAAAAAGGATGGGCACAGATTAGCAAGTGCTGGGCTAGCGGCCCATCTGTGATGAGTCATAGACCATACAAGAAATTCAGATTAACAATATGAAACTGCTATATTCAGCATTTTTACAGATTTTAATCACCTGGCCTGTTTGTTTTGGAGAGGAAGAGACCTCTGCAGATAATTCGGCTCCCAGTAAAAACCTCCTGAATGTCTGGATCAGGAAATTAGCAGGCGCTGGGCTAGGGGCCCATCTGTGACATGTTGAACAGCGTAGCAAAAACACTGATTTGTATCTTGAAACTGCTTTATTCAGTGTTTTACTGGTTTTAATCACATGATATATTTGTTTTGGAGAGACAGAGACCTGTGTGGATAATGTGGCTCCCGGTTAAAACCTCCTGAACAATGAACATTGAAGGAAATCTTGTGAGGTTTCAGCTTGTTGTAATCTGCAATCTTCATCTTCTCTAGATTCACTAAAAAGTACAAAAAATACGTCATATATAGTCATCCTGAGTTGTGACACCACTGCTGTGTCACATTTCTGGCATACAAATGTGAAGGGCGTTTTACCATTATCCAGTATCAGCTGAAAAGTTTGATGAAAAGTTGAAAAACTTCACTCCCTTGAAAATAAATCCTTCTATAGCTCTAAGGTTTGTTTGGCAAAGTGTGTCGCAGAACAACATCTCTCCTCTTAAAAGGCAGTGTAAGTGTGAGTGACGGTCTCTGAGGCAAAGTGCTAGTGACAGACAGAGGCAGTGAACCGAAACTCACTTGTTGGATGAAATCGCCTTCACACTCTGCTGCCCGGCCTCAGAAAGTTGCTGGCGGGCTAACACTCGGCCAGCTGACAGCAGACGGTGACTCATCGCACCCCAAACAATGCAAGCTAATGAGATCTGGCATGAAATCTGATGGGAATTACCATCATACTTACACATCAGCTATTACTTGTATCACAGAGTGCCTGTATTGTTTTAGAACAAATAATTGGAAAGAAAATGCTTACCCCTGACAGCTACATTTAACCAGTATTACAGATTAGCTTTAAGTGATTGAAAATGTGATATAGATTCATGCCAGCTGAGCTCCTTGGGCAGGTCAGTCCAAGATGGCTCATGAATAAACTGATTATATTTTGGATAGATCCTTGTGATGAAGAAAAACTGATTCAAATTAAAACTCCTAACCTGTTTCCTGACTTTGACTGGCAGTGATTCTAAGCAGATCCCTATGATGGGGAACTGAAACACAGATTCTGACAGCATCACTGCTGAGGTCGTCTCATTCACTGACAGCACTACAGAGACATATTCATGAGTATGGCTTTTAAGTGCTCTACAGCTTGAATCTGCTCCCATCTCTTGCTGTCTCTCCTTGATGTCATTCCCAAAGGATGACAGGAACATCCGCTAAGTGAAAGAAGACATTTTCCCTCTTTTGCTAAATCGCTCACATTTTATATCTATCCCTCTTACCACTTTCAGAGTGTGAGTTCTCAAGAAACGCTGGGTCACAGGAAGAGCTCGATGTGTGTGCCGCGGGCTTTGGGCCAGCTGTTCATCCTGCTGCAGTACCAGACGCTGGCCCAGCGCATAAAGGTGATGGTCCGAAAGGCTGAGAATCTGGCCAAGCTCACACGGATCCCAGGAGCTCCAGGTAAAGAACAAAGACATAAAAGCATTGCCTTACATGATGCCCCATGAGAGTGTCTTCTGATTTTATGCATCTAACACAAGTTGCCATATCTGTTTTGGCAACTACAACTACTTGGATAAGGTTGAAGAAGGATAGCAATGTCATGCTACATCTGTATTTGTTTCACAAGATGTTTTGTGAAAATAGGTTGGACAAATGACAAATGCTGTCATTTTCTTGGTGAGGACACTCTCTTAAAGATACAGTAAAAACTTGGTTTGGGATCCTTAAACTCTGTTGCAGATGTTGAGTAAAACTGTATAACATGTAGTAATGTAGCCTGGTCTAAACCCCCAGGGTGTCAAATAATACTGCCGTGGGCTTTCAACCAGCTTTATTGTTCGCCCATCGGTGTCACTACTGGACGTTTAGAGCAACAGACATTGTATAAAAAGTGGGGAAGTCCTCTTAGGGCGGACGGGAGTGAAGGTGGAGGAGTCCAACAAGCTCAGGACTTTGACCAAGGAGACCAGTGTTTGTGTCCCATGTGAAACTAAAAGTCATTAAGTTATTTTGTCATGTCAGTCATTAGTCACATGAGTTGTTAGTCAGTTGTTAGTTAGTTGTTAGTCACGTGAGTCAACTGCTGTGAACTAACATCAGCCACGATCTTTTCCTAAGTAGTTTGTTGCCTAAATCTAACTGCTGACCAACATACAATGAAAAAGGTTGCCCCTGGTGTCATTATATTGATGCTGATGGCCTCAGCCCAAGGTGTCAAATTATGGAGAGTAGGGATGAGTTAAGCAATCAAATGCTTTATCCTCATTTTCCTCTCTAAAACCTGTAATAACTATTTTTTAACACTTGGAGGCAACAGAAACAACCTAAAACGGACATACGGACTTATTCTTCCTTTTAAGTTGATATTACAAACTTGTTAGCAAACAGCTGCCTGTTTACACATCCAGCAGTTATGGAGCAACAGCAGGATTCATTTGGTATTTTTAGTCCAATATTAACTCTGCTTTTAGCTCTGTTTTGCTCCCCACCGCCTCCTGAGAGAAATATCTTCAGCTGCTAAATTCTCCACTATGTTCAGCTGTTTGATACTGAGCAGCATGTAGTCAATTTATTGGAGTTATTTTGTTTAAAGCAACTTCCTGTCGCTGCTGAAAACAAGGCTGGTGAGAGCTGTGAGAGTGAACCATAACAGTAATGTTGCAAAACCAAAACAGAGAGCTGAAAGAGGCTAAAACAGTGTAGAGTTTAGCTGAACTGCAGAGTCAAGTGATAGTTTTCTGTGGGTTCCTCACTATGAGAAGCCATTTTTACAAGACGTTATGTGAACCATTGACAGTATAAAAACACTGGGCACTTAAAGACTTGACTCTCTGTATTTTATATTAAAAAACTTTCAATTCTTTGATTTTAAATGTATTAATTTTAACCTTTTCTGGGTCAGTTTTGACACATTAGCATACAGCCTTAAACCTGCCTGCAGTTTGCAAATATTGTTATTATACTTGCACTGTATGCTGCAACTTACATGTGCACACTGGCTGACATGTACACTGCTCATGAGCTTTATAGCTTCTGTCTGTGTTCTCTTCTATTGCCGCAGCCATAGTCAGACAGACCGGATCCCCAATTGGCTTGTAGTATAATCAGATTAGGAACCGATCAGCCTGGTGTCATTTCCCCTCCTGTCTGTATCATATCTCACTGCATCTGATTTAAAGCTCTGCTTTGATGATGCTAGTGAGGAGGAAGCAGGCGATTGTATAAGAGGAAAACAACTTTTATGTTTTGGTTTCTCGCATTTAAGGTGACAGTTTGAGGCTGGTGGTCAGTTACTTGTTCTTTGTTAGTTTCATGATCAAATTGTTCCTGAAATCTGTCTGAATACATGCTCTGCAGATGCACGATTCTTGTCTGACAGTGACACATTGCTTTTTAATTTTAGTAAATCCAATTAGCATGCTAGAATGGATTTACAAGGGAAATTATATTTTGCAAGTGATGATGCAGATTTGGAACAGTGACAGTGGGGAGGGCAACATAGAGGGTTGTGAGAATGATGATCAGCAAGTGTAGATTGTTTCATCGGGAGTTACAATAACACAGCACGCAAGACTGCAATGCATTATTTTTTTTATTTTACACTAGCATCCTTGTAGAAGGGAACCATTTCAACTGAATAGGTCAAATCAGTGACATTATGCTGACAACAGCAATCACTTCTGGGTAGACAACTAGCAGCTGGTTTGAATTACAAAGATATGGAAATTGGCAAACTTGTTTAACCATAGTTGCAGCATTTAAAGATATATAATTATACAGTGGTGGAAAAAAGAACGCTGTGGTATTAGCACAATGTCTCACTTTAAACAGATATTTTGGGCCTAATTAAGGGCTTTTTCCCGAATGTAGAAATGAGGTTGTGGTGCTGTAACTGTGAAAAAAAATGCCTGAACACACTGCGGATCATTCGTAAACAGCATATCAGCCTGTTAGCAACATCAACTAAACTTTGTTATTGACCCAGTGTACACCTCACAGAACACATGGTGACAATATACGTGGCCATGCTTGGCCGTTTTGTAACTATGCTGCTCATAGCGTGAACATAGCATAACACATCTAAACCACAGACATAAATTATAAAATCACAATGTCTCTGTTTCAACCAATGTTAACGTTAATGTAAAAAAAACAAGCTTGTTTGTTCGCCAGCTTCAATGCTCGACCAGCTCGGTCTCACTCCCAACTTGTCAAATACCAACACTTGGTCATTGGCCCTTGGTAGTAGACACTGATGCACAGATGCACTCTTAGCGGTGGCAGACTCTGATGCTGCAAGCAGCTACTGTAGTATAAAGAGCAAGAAAGTTCACATAAGGATGAGGGGGAGGTGGATGGGCCAAACAAACTGTAGAGCTAGAACTAACGTAAATTTATAGGCTGTCCCTGAATGTCCAAAATGGACACAGGAGGATACCTACTACCTTGCACATCATATTTAGACGTCTAGGGCCATTGACAAAACATCAGTATTCATGTTCTCATCCAGTCATCATGTTGGGGTGAGAACATGTTCGCCTGATAGTTTCATCAATAACACAGTGCCCATAACCTCAAATAAGTTGTTTATTTGATTACTTAAAATGAAATGAGACAGAAAGCTTACTTGTTACAAAATGCTTCCCACAAATTTGGTCATGAGGACCAGGCTGCCAGATTTTCCTAACTCCTGACACTGTAAGGTCTTTTTGACTGAAACAAGCTGTTGGTCTGTACCAGATCTACCTCCCTTTGTAGTCGTTGAGTTCAGAGCTGTCTTTAAGCGTGTTTGCTCCTTGTAGATGAAAATCAGAAAAACTCAGACCCCTCTCTACTCTTTATTGTTACCCTGCAACTCATGCACAACAAGACAGAACTAATTTCTCTTGAATACTCATGCTTGTATGTATGTACTTATTGCAAAAGAACACTGTGATGCTGTCTGTACAGTGTGAAAATATGAACTGAATAAGACAAAATCAGAACTGGCTGTGATTTTTACCCACAGACCACTATGTCGTCATCAACCTGCGTCAGGATGGGAAAGTAATTGGTACCAAGGAGACCAAAGGGGCCGGCGGTCCAAATCCTGTCTGGAATGCTCCCTTCCTGTTTGACCTGCCCTCTGGTGACATCACTCAGCTACCATTGGTCCTCGAATTTATTGTCATGCAGGTAGGAAGTTATGTGGCTACTACCTAACTACTATACATATTAAACAGTGACATTCAGTGACATTGTAACATGCTGTGATATTGGTAACTTAATGTCTTCATAGTTTTTAATTCAGTTATCTCTTTGTATCTACAGGGCCGCCTCTACACGAAGAGCAGTATTCTGGGTCGCGTGTTGATTGGCAGTGACACCTCGGAGGCGGGGACAGGGACACTGGAAGGAAATGTGCAGTCGGGGGCAAATAGAGACGGCTCGCTGGCACACCATCCAATCAGATGTGCTGTAGGACTGATTGACAAACTGTGGTACTGCACTGCTGTCCCTCCGCCACCCAGTGAGTGAATCGCAGAGAGATGAAGTTAGGTGGGCATAACATGTGGCTGAGGTTCACACGCTTCAAAGTATTTCTTTATAGTCTTACTTTTATTCTGCTGTTGATATTGGTAGCTTTGATAACTTTGATGGATTTCCATATACATTTACAACAGATCATTTTCATTATTAGTAAATTATCATACAAATATCCAGATGGTCCATGAGTATCTACAGAGCTTCAGAGGGAGAAGCACTGATCGCTGTGTGGAAGAGTGATGTGCGGCAGCTTTCCTCCGTATCAACAGTATTCTGCATCCCGACATTGCCTTTGTGATTATTTCCACTGTGACTTCTTAAATCTGTATAACTGTATCATTTTGGTTGTATGCAACCTGTGCTGGTGTTGTGGTGCTGTTTGTATTGTGCCCAGAGGTTACAAATGTTAGTGTGGAAAGTTATGGAGCATATACATGATGTTGCCACTCTGCTTGTGGTTTGCTGTGGTGTGTCACTGTGCCAGTATTTGTCCACGTACAGTACTGTAATTACCTTACAAACATGTACGATTCCATTACAGTGGCCTCCCTTTGTGTGACATGCCTGCTGAATTATTGTTTTTTTTTCAGGACTGGTAGGTTTTGGTCTCTTTTCATACATGGCAAGCTACAATAAACATGCGGGTTCACAGATACCACAGCTCAGTTCTGGATATATATTTAGATGGTTTTAAGAGTTCAATAATAGCTACAACTTTATTCAACAATAATGCAAAACAGATGATTGTGACCAAGCAGCAGCATTACCAAATAACATTACTGACTGTCATACACTGTAGCTCCGTTGCTATTGGATTTTATTATTGAACACAACCTGCAGCAGTGTGTCAATTTTTGGCTTATGATTTCCTCACATGACAAGAGAAGCCTCAGTGAAGAATAACTGTAAACTTGATTGCATGATGACTTTAGCATGGACTGACAGTTTCCTCTGCAGTCACTGGAACACTGTAAAATAGAAACTAAAATACATGTGGCCAGTTTTAGACAGACTTGCACAGTAAATATAAGGCAGTCAAAAACCAACAGTGAATTAAATAATCCATCATTCAAATGTCAGATCAGATATATATACACCTCTTTTTTGGAAGTGGAGTTGGAAAAATAAGTTGGAAACAATCAAAATAATGTGAGTATGAATAAAAAAGTGTACTTTTTGTCATATTTTCAGCTGCAAGAAACATTTTAGGGGTTAAACTAGCATTTGTCTGGCCTATTGTCAGCATTAAAAACAACAACAGCAACACCACAGTGTCCAGACTAAAGATGTAAGAAATATTTCTTTCTAACACATTCATTTGGCAGCCATCACATAAAACAATGACAGAAAATTTAATGTGTTTAAATACTAACTTAAATGTTTTGGTTTCATTTTTTTTTTGTTTCAAGGAAGGTATTGTTGTGTTTGTATTTATACTATATTGACCACATTGATGCCTGCTGGTGGCATGTATTGTCTTAACTGTATATGAATGTCTTTACTTTTAAAAGGGAACAGCTTCAGAATTCCTTTAATTGATATACAAAGGAATTTTGCCAAAGATGAGGATTTTATTGACTTTATTTTCCAATTTATTTCTCTGAAAAATGCCTATTATATTGCTGGAGCATCAAACCCAGGAGACAAATGATGATTAAATGTATGTTTGTGAAAAGAACTGTGTAAATGTGGTCATTTTGTGCATCTTAAAGGTTTGGACTGTGTTTTAGGGGGCGGGACTTAGCAAAAGCCAGTTAAGCCACAGAGGTATATGCTGCCAGCAGCTGCAAAAAGTGAGAGCTTGGCTGCCATTCTTGTGAACGTACATGGCTATATGCTGCTGTAAAAACAGTCTATGGTTCAACTTTTTCAACTTGCCATCATCTTGCATTGTGCCCATGAAAACCAGAGAAACAAGAGAATGATCCAGGAGCTAATTTTATCGGTGATTAGGGTCCCTGAATCATTTTTATCAAACAGAGAAAAAGGTTGGCTTTGGAGCATCAACTTCAAACTTGCTATTTTCATGTCATATTGCTAGCTATTTTCTCTATTTTATGCTACAAACTGTGATGCTGTCTGATGAGATCAAACTATTGTAGATGGACAGCAGCAGCCTGTGGTGTATGGTACAGGTTGTTGGTCTCAGCTAGGAGCCTCAGTGGTAGTGTTTTGCCCAGCTGCCAGCAATTGATGCCAGCGGGAGACAGAGGTGGCAACATTCGCAGGTTGCCTGAAAGCCAACAGGGTCTGCAGACATCCTAAGAAAACTCTGTATTGACTGCACTGAGGTAAAGCTTTAAGCTAAATGCTAACGCTACCATGAGAACATATTCACACATGGTGATGTTTAGCAGGGATAATGTTCACCATGTTCATCATCTCAGTAACAGTCGCACAATTCACTCAAAAACAAAATCTGAACTTTAATATGGCACTACAAGAAAAATCACAGGATCACCAAAGTCATTAGGGATCACACCTCTGGGGAGCATGAGTGTCTGAGGAAGCTTTAGTGCCTTTAACAGTTGTGGTATGGCTGTGATATTTCTGTCTGGACCTAAGACTGACGACAAGCCCACAAACTGACACTGCCGTCAATGCATGATGGATAGTGTACAAAATGTGTATGTGACTAGCTAAAATATGGAGCACCAGCAATATGATCCTTCAAATAACTTTGTCCTGAAGCTGAACAACAGACTGTAATGACAATGTCGCTGGGAGACAAATGCTGGAGCTGCTCCAGGGACAAGAACTAAACTACTCAGACGTTATGACAGCCATTATGGTGATTTATAATACAATATACTTGATTGTCCGCTCAGGGAAATTTGTCTTGGACTTTGCTGTGCACACGACACATGACATATCATCTTATCTTATTGTTGCCTTCATAGTAGTGGACTAATGATAAAAGTAAACAACATATAAACAGAGAAACATGTACTGAAACACATCACAACCAGTGATAAGAGCAAGCAACATATTGCACAACCCCTCTGATCACACAGTGAAGCTATTGCACAACCGCTGCAGCCTCAAGCAGCATTTCTTAAATTTTTAATTGAGGTAGGCACAAATGAGTTTTTAAGACAGCTGAGTTTACATTAGTCTTGCTGCTCTATTAAAGTTCTGTTCAGATGCAGATTGTCCCTTTAATTCCTTTCCATAATCCTGAGACATATGAAACCCTTTCCCCTGGTCTTTCCTGCTGGATTTTTCACCTTGGATGCCTTCCAATCCTCTGGTCCTGACAGAGATGTTGTGACAAATGTATACTCTGTGACTAAATCTTTTAGTCATTGTTTCCTGTTCACAGTGGGTGACATCCCTCTGATAGTTATAAATATCCATATGATGTGCAATCCAAAGGCGATGTAATCTAGCTCCTGGGGTGTTCTTATGTCATATCAGATCACCAAACAAATGTGTCTACTGCCACATACACACACAGGAACGGTACACACACTAATGCACACACCCCCGCAAAGAGTCACAGCCTTGATCCTTGTGAGCCGGAAAACCTTTCAATGTGTAAAATGTGGAAATTTATATCTCATGGGCCTGGCTGGATGGAAAACATGTTATAGCACTTAATTACACTCATCACATAATGTCATGCTTCCTGTTCATGGCTCCTTTCCTCACTCCGTCATTTGCACCTTTTACTGGCTTGTGCCATCACTTCTGTCCATGAAGTACAGTCGATGAAAAGCTCCAGATGTGCTCACAGTTGGAGGGTCCAGAGTGAAAGTGGAAAGAGTTTCATTTTTGACAGGTAGTTTATTCATCGAATTTATTTGTAAGTCAGTGCAATACAAGAATGTATCAGGTGTGTTTTGTGTTCCCTTCGCCCATCTGTGTCATATAAGCGTAATAAATGCAGGCAGTAAAATTAAGCCAGTGCGCAGGTGAGGTTGGGACTTTATGAAAAGGTAGCCACCAGGTGCCAGATTGCTGACATGGTGCTGGAAAAAGGCATAAACCAGAGTAAATCCGGGGTTGGCTTTCATTTTCCCTGACGATACTGTTTACAGGCAAAGACTGTAAAATAATGGATTTGACTACCATGACATCACCCACTGGTTTGTGGACTCCCATTTTTGGGAGTTTGTTTTATTTGGATTGACTTGCTAATGCTCCCAGCCTCAAGTGGCTGTTCAAGGAACTGCAATTTTTGGCACTCCTGCACTGGCTATATTTTTCAGTCCCAGAAGTTGCTGCTTGATTATAAACATTTATTCATTCATTCATTTTCTGTAACCGCTTATCCTGTTAGGGGTCTCGGGGGGACTGATGCCTATCCCAGCTGACACCCTGGATAGGTCGCCAGACTATCGATTTAGAGTCACGACTTAACCTAACCTGCATGTCTTTGGACTGTGGGAGGAAGCTGGAGTACCCGCAGAAAACCCACGCTGACACGGGGAGAACATGCAAACTCCACACAGAAGGGCTCCCCCACCCTGCGTTCGAACCAGGAACCCTCTTGCTGTGAGGAAATGCTAACTACTGCACCACCATGACACAAACAGCACTTGACAATTCCTGCATAGTCTCCCTTTAAGAAAATGTTTTCCCAAGATGCTCCTGTGTTGCTTGGGAATAAATCCCTTAAACATGAAAGCACAAAATACTGCACATCCCGTTTAGTGTAAAGGATATGAAATAAAATTCCTGGCATGAAGCCGTAAAGCATTTGATACAGACATGCCTCTCTTTCTTCATTCCTCTGATCTGCCCACCTCTGCTGGGGGAGGCTAAGTAAATGAGATTTTGTTGATCTATCCACAGTGTTATCTTCTCTCTGTGTGGGCCTGCAGTGACTCTGTCACTGTTATAAAGATGCTTCAAAGCAGCTAAGAGGAGAATATGGGATTCCTGGGATCAGATGCTGAGACAAAGAACAGTTTTGAGAGAAAGTAAGGTTAAAATATGTTTTGAGAATATAAGAACAAGAGGGAGACCTCTTGAAAATTAATACGTGAATAAAAGAAAACACAACTACCACAAAAATGCACTGCATTTGCACATTAAAGGAGAGGATTTTTTTTTTTGGTATCACAATTTAATAAATCACACTCTAAAAATGTTCATACGTTGTAGCTATAAGTTTTTTAAGAGTTAATTAATCATTTGCTGGTGGAAAATTTTGAGCGTCAACATATGGAAATATGGTTAATTGGATCATTTTAAAAGAAAGTGTAAAATTTTGCATTCTTCTTACCCAGAGAGATTGATGCTACTGTTTGCCAGTTAAAAGTCATATTCTACCACCCACTTGATGGATGTGTAGGTCTGTGTGTGTGGTTCTGCACACAGTAGGCACGAGGCGTAGCCACAATATAAAACAGTTCATTCCCAAGTCCAACCTCCATGCGTTCAAAGTTGCATTGGTGTGTGGGTAGTTAAATCTGATTACCCTGATGGGTGTCCCCCTGATCTATGATAAAGCATCAGTAGATGATTAACTGACCATAAATAAAGCAATAAGTTAGATATTTTCAAGCTGCTCATTATTGTCTAACATGTTTCACTTTGTTTAACAAGACTGAACATGTAACAGAGGAAACAGGTGCTGCATAATGCCACATGCTGAAATACAACAGAATGTTTCCTGTTCTCTCCTGTGAGAACTCAATTATATGAAATTAAAACTACCTGGACACTGAGTGGACTGGACACTATGTTCTCTCCCACACAAAGACAGAGAAAGAAAACAAGAGCTAACTCTGTTCAGTCCAGTAAACAGCAGTCCGTGACTCACAGTCCCTGAACACCCCTCCATTCACCTGACTGTCAGCTTTGTTTTATCACCATCGATCCACACGTGCCAGCTTCACCACCTGTCTGTTCACCTCTTTGGGTAGAAGTTGGCTCTAATTTTCCTCTGAAACAGTGCACAGATCATACTGACAAAGTTTTATTCATATGTGTGAGGGTACACTGGAGGTTTGTGTGGGAAAATATCTGGCGGTTGTTTATAAAGTGTGGAGGATGGGCATAGAAACTAACATTGTTAACCATTAAATCTGGCTAATGATTTAGGAACTAATGATGTCCAGCCTTACAGAGTTCTAACATCCTCCACACTGCACTGCAGGATGCATCTGTGACTCACTCCTTTAGTCTTGCAGTTCCTTCACTAGACCCACAGTCTGACATTTACTGCCTGTCACTGGGCACCTGCTTTCATCTCGGGAGACAGCAGGCTCTTTCTGTGTTGGGACTGAAGTCATGTTTCCTCCACTACACTAAATTGGATGCTGAGGCGTGCCAGTGCTCAAACCAACTGTTTTTCAGTGCAGTGATGACAAAAAGATTAAAAAACTTCAGAAAAAGTTCATCTAAACAAAAAACGACCTCCCACACACTGCCTCACCAGAGAAGATCACAATATACAACCACAGAAACACAATGACAATGCCAACTTGGCATTTTGACATTTAACTTAGTCAGACCTCAAAGATATATATAATCAAAGAGTCCTAAAAAATGGGAGTAAAGGAGATTTATAAGTAGTGTGCAGTGTCAGGTATAAGCTCCACTCTGAAACAAATATGGAAAAATACAATGCAGAGTTGTGAATATTACCTCAGTGCTGTAGTAAAGGCAGATCCACCTCTCCTCATCTCACCCCATCTTGGCCACATGTATTGACTGTGCTCTGCTTCCACTCAGCACCCAGATCAATAGCAGTGGTTCACCTTAGGAGTACACAGACTGACGGTAACCTCTCCTGTCATCCTGCTGTAGTTTTGTAATTGTTAAAGCACTGTGACCCCAGCAGAGGTAAAACACTGCACTTCCTCTACTGTTTCCTTAAACCTTCCTCCAGAAAATCACATTAGGGTATAGACTTGTGTGTCAGAAAGTTTAAGCTGGATTGAAGTTAAGGAACTCACTGTTCTCTCAGTGTATTCTTGCGTTGTTCCACCAGAAAACTTTTACCTTTATTTGATAGAACAAATAGATATGAAAGGAGGGAGAGAGAGGGGTCGACATGCAGTAAAGGGCCACAGGCGAGACTCAAACCCTAGCTGCTGCAAAGGACTCAGCCTTCATGGGGCTCTACCAGATTAGCTACCAGGGCACCCCAACTTTGGCCATCTTTGAGCATACAACATACATCTCAAAATGATACAAATTTGAATAGTAATTTTTAATTTTTGGGGCTTAAAGGGATAGTAGATCTTACCTGAGAGTTAGTTTACTCAGTTTAATCATCAGTGTTTCTGACAATGTTTTGTTCTTTTTTGAAACTCCAACTTTCATAAACTTTCTGCCCTGCATCTCTCTCTGGCTCTGTCTCAACCTCTCTCTGTCCCTCCCTCTGTCTTTATGTATCATTTTGTCATATGCATTGCTGTTAATTTATTATGTTGATCTGTTCTGTACGACATCTATTGCACGTCTGTCCGTCCTGGAAGAGGGATCCCTCCTCAGTTGCTCTTCTCTGATTGATTGATTGAAACAGTCACATATGCTGAGGGATGTGAGATGCCTCTGCTTCCTTCAGTATATGAACATATCCATGTGATTCTGGTTGCTCAGCATACTGTAACTCAACTGTTTATGACACATATGCTCAGTAAAGTATTTTGTATGAGTGCAAAGTCCGAAACCATCCTCAGGGAAATACTTTAAACAGTGTGAACTTTTCAGATGGCTGATTGCTAGCTGAATTGTCAGAAATGTATCTTTAAGAAATCTGAAAATATAACTTGAATATTTTCAGTAAATGTAGAGACAAACTAATAAGAGGCAATTATAAGCATCTGGGGAGTCCATCACTGACGCCGTATGTTCCCACTAGGTCAAACAAAAACAATATATAACTATAACTATATATATAAATATATATAAATAATCTCTACTATTACTACAGTCAGCAGCACACAGCTCTATGTTTATATACACAGCTCCACCATATTAAATACTGGGTGGCTCAGAACACTTGTAATATAATGAGAAAAGCTTTTGTCTTTAATCATCAAGGTGACTGTATGAAACACTGAATTATTAAAACAACAATAGGTGACCAATGTTATGGCAATGTTATCAGAATTTCAATTTCTTAAAATGATGATATTTCTTACACTAATAAAAGTATGTTATATGTGCATTATTATTATTGCTCACAATTGCTAAAATTACTCACGCTTCTATTTGTTTTACTGCATATCTAATGTGACCAATGTTGTACTTTATTAGGATAATAAATCTTAAAATACAGCATTACACAAAAAATACTACCTTTAGTCAATGACTACCACAGCACATAAAGAAAAACAAATTATACATGACTGAGAAAACTGCTATCAGGCCATTAAAGACAAATCTTTAAAAGATGTTTTTACTGTCAAACATTTGAAGGTTAAAAGAGCGAGTGTTTATTAGGTTTTAGTGTTGATGTTTATAGTTTGGTATTTTTTATTAATAACATGAACAATAGACAAAACTTGCATTTTTCATGTTTACAGTAATTTGAAAGCTTTAAAATATCTTGCTTTGACTTATAATTTCCTGGCCAGACTATGAGCACTGTGGAACTTTGACCATCGCCCTGTAAAACTGCTTGAATGTCGCCCTCTTGTGGATCTTTGAAGCAAAGCATCTGTTGGCTGAACTAATCTAGACCTGGAAAACATGACTCTGCTGTTGAGAAGCTTTAATCTGCAGCAGGTCACATCAGTTTGAGTCAAACACACACATACGAATACTTCAATACTTGTAAGGACCCTCACTGACATAATGCGTTCCTTCGTCTGTACCCTAACCATCTTAACTAAATGCCTATCCCAACCCTTACCCTGACCAAAAACTAATCCTAACCTGAACCTTTAAACAAAGTCTGAACCCTCAAACAGGCTGTCCTCACTTTCTAAAAACATCCTGTTCTTGAGGTCTAAAGCTCAAAATGGCTCTTTCTGGCTGTGAAACAAACAGAATCAAAGTCTCAAGGTGAAAGCTGCCGTCTCCACCTCAGTAATAAAATAATGCCACATTTGAGCTACATTATGTCAAAACAAACACACCCTGCTTCTTTGCTCTTTGAAGGCAAAATCCTGCAGATGATTTTACAAAATCCCTTGTGCTCATGAATGCATGCGGGTGTTACTGACAATGTGTGCGTGTGTGTGTGTGTGTGTGTGTGTGTGTGTGTGTGTGTGTGTGTGTGTGTGTGTGTGTGTGTGTGTGTGTATGAGTGATCCCACTGTCAGTCCTCACATCTGGAGTCCACTACAGACCTGGTGGAGGATCAGAGAACACCATAGATCAGATCTGCCTCTTCGCCTTTATTAGAGCTTTCTGTGACCATGATTAATGAACACTTCGTCACGATTAGACCAGCTTTCATGCCCTCTCGCGCCAGCTCAGAACTTTAACCCCTGTGTCTCAGATTGCTCTGTGCCCTGAAATCACAGCACGGTCAGAGGTCTCGAGTCTATCGGCACCGGATCAAATGCCTGCTGGATCGGAGAGGACAGGGAGTGTGTAAGTGAGAGACAGGCAGAGAAAACATGGAAACATATCAGCTCTCATACAGATGTGTTTTTAAAGACCCACTCAACCATCCAATGTGGACAAAATTAATGTATGAGACAGAACTCAAACAAAAATACAAGACATTAGGGACTGTACAAAATTATTGGTGAGGGGACTGAAACTTATTATATTGTCTTTGACTCTTTAAACTGCAACACCCTCCCCTTGTATCTCAAAATAATATGATGGTACAATTAGTTTAACTGTTAATTGTTAAAACTCACACAGAATTCAAGATGATGTACATCAATTTAAACCTTAGCAACCAAATTGTACGACAGTTGAATTAGCTTTTGCCAAAGTTTTGACAAACATGACAGTATGGTGTGTAGGGATGGATACGGAAACATAGTATTAGTGGGGCAGAATTATTAGACCATAGCACTGAAAGGCTGTGATGTTAACGGTTCTGCTACGGTACTGGAGAAATTCAGGTTATCTTGGACATTCGTAATTGACACGAGCAGTCACATACAGGCGGAAAAATGCACGGTTTTTGACTGCCTAACTTGTACTTCATCTCTTGTTACCCATCCACTTCACCCAGAAGAACCAATAGGAGTACTGTTAAAGTACTACATCAATAAGCAGTATGGATAAGAGTAGAAGTATCGTTAAAATCTTAATGATACCCATCCCTAATGGTGTGTCTTAGCATCATATTCCCATTACAGTTTTTCATACCAAGAGTCAGTAAACAAACAGTTAGCATTGTCACTTTTTTGCCTCATCGTAATTCCAAATATAAAAATAAGTATGTATTGGATCACAGTATGTTTCTGATATGTTTAAGAATAAAATACAAATCTGGGATAAGGAAAACTTATAGGACCCCACCTTACCCTCCTACATAAGTTAGACTACGCTCCCTTAGAGCAAAAATGTATAACCCTCCCTCTTTACTGACCCTCCCAGTTTTAACAGTCTCTCAGTGATTTTATTTCTCTGCTGCCTCCTCACCACTTTTATCACTTTGATTTTGCATTCCTTAAAGGAAACACCATTGATTCAGCTTTACCAGGAAAAACAGGGACATTTCTGTTTATTCAAATGAAAGAGTAGGATTCTGTCACTATGTACAACACTGTTGCTGTTAGACTGAAGCTGATGATAGCTGATGAAAGAAACCAAAGAGTGCGACTGTGCTTGAAATGCAACAGGTGTACACAATACACCGCAGATTCATACACATATCTCCACCACAACAAACTGTCCCTGCTGTGCATTCAGTGTGACAGCATGGTGCGAGACTGCAGCTGGTTGATGAGAGCTACAACAAAGATGTGTTAAAGACTTTGAGGCCCAAATATTCCAGAGCAGCTGGACTCAGTGTGCCTCTCTCGTCTCCGTGTAAACAATGGGCCAGGCAACGTTAAGCAAAAACACATGAGACTCGTTTCTATTCAAACTATCTCCATTGTTGTGTTTGCTGACAGGCCCTTCTGCACGAAAGGCTTTTTTTAAACTTTTGATGGGTTAGAGAAGGCTGCGAAAGGGTGCTATTAGTGGTGGTTCAATTCTGGAGAATTTCATACCATTCAAGGCCCACATTTCATTGGCTGGAGCTTTATTTTCTACATGCTGTCTTATAATAGAGATGAAAATGAAAAAAGAAAAAGAAAAACTAGGACTGTGGGAACAACTGATCCAGATGAGAATCATAATTTGAACATCATGGAGTCAGTTTGATGTCAAAATCAGCAAAATTCAATGATTTTCCTCAGACGTTCACACACTCTGTTTCCTCATTTGACTCCTCACTTATCACTCATGACTAGAACTGTGTGGTGGTGTATTTTTTTGCAGAGACTCTGAAAAAATGTCTTGAGGGAATGTCTTCAAATTTGGCACAAATGTCCACTTGGACTCAACAGTGAACTGATTATATTTTGGTGTTCAAAGGTCAAGGTCCCTGTGACCTTGCATCTGTCTGATTCTCATTAACATGATAACGTCCACTTGGACTCCAGGATGACCTGATTAGTAAAGATAATATTTGATGCAGAATATGAGTGTACAGATTAATAGATGATTTGTGCTGATTAAGACCTAACAGAAGTCTTTGGTGCTTGGACACCAGAGGGAGATATTTTGTGATCGAGGGACGTCTGAGCGGCAGCAAGATAAATTCCCCCATGGGGTCCAGACACTGGTGGTGGTGGTGGCTGCTGACTCTGAGGCTGCTGACTGCTGAGGCGGATGAGGCTGATCCGCTGAATCCGAGGCTGACTTTCTGGCTCGAAGGAGCAGAGGATACTGCTGATGTAGAGCACTGGATGTTCTTCTTACAGTTCCTTAAGAGCTGCAGCTGCCTTATCTGGACAACCTTTGATGTCAAAGTAAATGGTGAGCTGCAGTTTGATGCATTCCTCCACCGCCTCCTCCAGAGCTGGCCGAGCTGGGATCCTCTCTCCTGCAAACTTGTCTTACTTCTCTTCATCTCCTATGTCACATAAGGCTCCAATGAGCTCTTTCCATTGCATTCAATCCTTGGCAGCACATTGCACCTCTCCCCATTACAGGTTCATCTTTTCCAACTCCAGTGTCACAGTTCTGTGCCAGGTGCTTTTGGGCCTTCCAGGTTTTCTTTTGCCTGGTGGTGTCCATCTTAAGGTCCAGCCTCAGCACATGGCTCAGCCATCTTCAGTGTCTGTGTGTGATTTCCTTGGCGATGCTCCGGCTACCTGTTTTCTTGTACAGTTTAAGGTTGGAGATTTTGTTTGGTCAGAAGATCTGGCATATTTATCTGTGGCATCAATTGTGAAAGACTTCCACTCTCATCAATTTGGGGTTGGCTTTTACTTCCACTTTTGCTGACAAGCATGTTTACACACAATAACAGACAACCCTGCATAGTTCACCTTTAAGAAAGTGAAAAAACCCATTTCTTTTATCTTTCGCTGAAATTCATCAGCTGGTAACCAGATACTGTACACTCTAATCATCAGGCTGTTTCAGATTTTATTAGTAACACACCATCTCAGCCTCACCAGATATCAGAGAAAAGGAGAAAGTAAGGGATTTTCCAGTTCTGTCAAACTGAGCTTCTCACATAAGGAGTAATGTGTGAGATTCATTACAGAAACATCACAGAGAGGGCTGTTTTTCAGAGTTTAGCACCTCTTATGAAAAACAGACAGCTGTGTGTGTTTACATGTGTGTGTGTGTGTGTGTGTGTGTGTGTGTGTGTGTGTGTAACTTTGTGACTGTACCTGCATTTGTTGAATATTGGGTTTATATATGTTATGTGTGTGTATGTGTCTGTGGATGAACAGACACATCTGTGTGCCTGACGCTCACCTCCCACCATGATGTAGAGCAACAGCAGTAAAGGGGTTGATAAGGAACAAAGGGTGTTAAAAGGATCTGGGACAGACTCGTTCAGTTCTATAGGACCAGTCATGACAATCGACACAAAGTCTATTGTGCCTGATTTAACCAAAAGAATTTAAATTCAGCTTTTTATCTGCGGCCCTTAGCCTCTCTGTCTCTTACATGATTGTGTGAGAGACAGAGAGGCTAAGTAACAGACAGACAAACATCTTCCCATAACTTTGATCTAACATCGCTAATTAGGAACTCATTGTGATCAAACCGGCTGAAACTTAACAAGCTGTGATCTTCATTTAATTCAAAACAATATCCAGCAAGTAGAGCAGGCAGTAAATCATAAAGCCTTTGCAGACTGTATGTCGTAATGTTTATAGATATCAAATAATATGTAATGCTTTGTTTTCTTTTTTTCTTTCTTACAAGGCAATATATAACACGTTAGAAACTCTCGGAGCTGACCTTCTGTGCATCACATGTTGAGCCTGAAATGTTTCCCGTAACATCATTGTCACATCATCATCTGACTTCCATTATTGGTTTACTCCTATTTATTTATTTCCCCTGGCAGGCGAACAGAGCCGAGGTGACGCAGAGTGGCCAGAGTCTGCTGGCTGGGAGTGGTGTGTAGCGCATGGCGTAAGCTGTTAGGGCTGAGGGACAACAGCTTGGCTCATGCTGCAGTGATTAAAGTAGAAATACAGTACATCTGTATCAATGTGGGTCATTCTCAGACCGCCTGATCAATCCTTTGTCTCACATTATCATTCTCCTCTTGGTTATCCTTTACAGTTAAAGGGACAGTTATATATTTTTCCTCTTACCTGTGGTGCTATTTATCAGTCTAGATTGTTTTGGTGTGAGTTGCTGAGTGTTGGGGATATCGGCCATAGAGATGTCTGCATCCTCTCAGATATAATGGAACTAGATGGGTTGAGATGGCACATGGCTTGTGGTCCTTAAAAGCACCAAAAAATAAATTTGAAAAACTCAACAGCAAAGTCTCTTTTCAGAAATCATGACCTCAAGATAATCCACAGACCTTGCTGTGAGCATGTTCATGTAGGAACTATTTTCTTTCTACTGAACTACACCAACAAACCGTATCACTGCACAGAAGGAAGTGTGTATCTACTCATGGACGAGAGGCTTAAGCTTGTGACAGTGCGAGATGTGACCATTATTGGCGTCCTCCTTGGCTGAGCTGTAACGGTAGCTAGTCCAGTGGCGCTAGGTGAGCTAGCAGTAAATGCATACACAGATGCAGATGATAGACTGTGGATTATCTTGAGTAATCAGGTCATGATTTCTGGAAGTAGACATTGCTGTGGAGTTTTTCAAATGTTTTTTTTTTCTTTAAGGGAGAAGTCCGGTATTTTGCACTTTGAGCCCCATTCCTGGGTTGTTATGATGAAATGGAGAGGTTAAGACCAAAATCTTGACGATTGCTCCTTCTCTGAGAATTTGAGAGAATTTGGCTTTCCCCTGCCTGGCTTAACAATGCTGTCTATGGCCATGTGTAAATCTGTCCTAAAACCACCTTAAACATTCGTTTTCAAAGCCATGAAACTCACTGAGTGGTCAGTGGTGTTCGTTGATGTTCTGACATAAAAATCATAGCAAACTGTGGTTTCTGTGATGATTTATTTGACATTTTGTCCATGCATTGATTTCCTATAGGAAGCCTCATTGTCCGTTGGTAGTAATCCACCACGGGAAACGGAAAGGGGGTTGTTTACGACAAGGTTGTAGTCACTGTAGTCTTTTAGCTCAGTGAAAGTGCCGGCTTGACAGTGCTGTGTGCGCTCCTCCTCTTCGGAGGAATTCTCCCGCAGTCACTGACCACACAAAACTTGCCCATTATTACTCGCTAGTAAACAACCTTCGCAGTACGATGCCTTTGAACACAACGCCAGCCTTCTTCTTCTGCTTCTTCTCTGTGTCCCATTACATTGCAATGGTTTCCTGCCGGTTGGTAACACCCACGTAAAGGAGCCTTATTGCCATCAAGTGGGCTGGAGTGTATAACGCTTCAGGGTCAAACGAACGATCAAGCGGAAGTTTACACACGGGTGTGAGGCAGCTGAAAAAATAGTTCCACAATCGACATGAATAGTGAAAACACGGATGGAAACGACAGTTTGCTACGATTTTTATGTGGGAACATCAAGGAACACCACTGACCACTCGGTGAGTTTCATGGCTTTGAAAACCAACGTTTAAGGTGGTTTTAGGACAGATTCACACATGGCCATAGACAGCATTGTTAAGCCAGGCAGGGGAAAGCCAAATTCTCTCAAATTGTCAGAGAAGGAGCAATCGTCAAGATTTTGGTCTTGACCTCTCAATTTCATCATAAACAACCCAGGAATGGGGCTCAAAGTGCAAAATACCGGACTTATCCTTTAAGAACCACAAGCTGAGTGCAATCTAGTTTCATTATGTTGGAGAGAAGACAGACATCTCTATGGCCAATATCAAGAACACTCTGCTACTCACACAAAAACAATCTTGATTGATAAATAGCACTACAGGTAAGAGGAAAAACATGTATGTCCCTCTGACTATCTAAAAGAACACATGTAATACTAATGCATCAGAAATACCAGGATCTGATGCTTCCTGGAGATTTTACAGTGCATAAATGCTGATTTCTGATTCTTAGGTTAATTTTATAATAGCATATACATCCTATAATAAGAAACAACATTGTCTTTATCGTCAAGTATGTAAGCATGGTACCTTAGCGCAAGGCATTTAATCCCAGTTTAGGTGTTTTGAAATTGTATTTGTGTAGTCTTGATCCCTTATGTAAACAGAAGAACTACCACAATGTCATAAGGCTCCATTAAAAGCTCTGCTTTTACATTTTTCACTTGCAAAACTACTAGCTACCAGCTATCAAAAACATTTGGAAATAATGTGACACACACACACACACACACACACACACACACACACACACACACACACACACACACACACTGGTGCTCTGATGACAAACTCATCAGAGGATATATATCTTTTAAATATAGAATTCTGTTATACATCATACAGGTTGTAACTTGCATTGTTGAACATATATAATTAAAATGTAACCAAATGGTTGCACAATTCTTAAAGCCTATACAGTAATAGTTACAGCACACTTATCACATCACTAGACACACATACTGTGTGGCCCCCGTGCAGTGTGTTCTATGCCAATTAACTGATTAACGAGAATCAATTGAAAATGAATCCTTTAGATCACCTGCACTATTATTTTTCCATTGTCCATGGCCTAAATAGACTAGAATGAGTTCCATCTGTGAGGATGTTTTGCCTTTGTTTTTTTGAATGGAAAAACCCCTTCACAGACATGTAAACTCACAGCTGGGTTTAACAAGTTTCTGCTCTCTGTGCTGCTGATACTTTTATTGTGCAAAACGTTCATTTCAAAATTCAAATTCATTCATGGAATTTATTGGGGATCACGACTGCATGTTGTTTTAAAAGTACTCAGGGAGGTACTCATGTTTTTACCTTTCTCATTTAAGGTAGAAAGTTAGAAAGACAATCATATGGAGTTACAGGCCTCTGCTGTTGGATTCTAACAACTGATAGTTACCTCTTCAGCAGTCTCTGCAGTAGACCGACTGTCGCTCATCATCATATGGTTCAGATTAATGTGATTTTAATTCATCCCTGCTTGCTCAAATCATTGTTTGTTAATGACACAACTTCCTTGGTACTTGCAGTGTGCATTGTACTGTGCTGACGACTTTCACAAACTCCACATTTACAGGGAACAGTAAAGACAGCCGAATAATGAAAGCAAACATTTACACAAAGCAATTAGAGGGCTTTACCACATGAAGTTTTTGTGCTGTCCCCATCTGCTCCTGCTTACTGGAACCTTTACAGTGTTAAAATCACCACTTCCCGCCCATTTACAAACAGCCTGTTCTGTAGAATAAAGCCCGCCTTGTTAAGGATTGCAGAATTTATTTGTTGCCTACAGTCCAATTTGTTCGGCATTTGTTTATATTGCATCTCACATATCTAACATGGGCCCTCAGTGCCTCTGTTAGGTCTCCAAGGTTTGACCTGTAAGTCTGCAAGCAGGGACAAGTGCCTAGTCGTCCTCATAAAACAAATTATGGAACACGTTTTTGTATGAAGGTCAGTGACCATGAGAACACTGCAGGTCTGTCTTATATTTTCTACATGTATATTCTTTTAGCAGGACAAGTCAAAGGAAATTGTAAAACAACAGGTAGTTTCAACGCAACACTTTGACTGGCTAAAGACGTGTTCCAGTCATACTCATAATTCCTCATAAACAGAGCTCGTGTTGCTTTATAAACAAGAGAGCGGTTGTTGTGCTAAGTCTTATGGTAGCCAGGAAACCGGTGTTGATTTTAATGTGGATTGTAAATCCCTGTTTAGAACAGCCACCCTGTTGTGATTAGAGAGGCATTTTTTACTGATGCCTTTATGTTTAGGGATAAGGGATTAAAAAATGTTAACATTAACCGTCACTTACCAGCTGTAGTTTTGAATTATTTAAAGTTGTGATGCAGACTCATCACTGAAAAAAGTGATAGTTCAGGACTTCACGTTTGTGCTGATGGGAATTCAGTTTGTGCTCTGTTTCCTCGTCTGTATGCACTTATGTGGAGACTGTCCTCACCTGCGAAAAGACAGCACCAGTTAAAATGTCATTTTAATGCTTTTCCAGACAACTGAACTCTTGAGTTTATAATGATGTCAGTGTTACCAACAAACCTATTTTGTTGTTTAGGCATGACTGCATGTCAGTGTCAGTAAGGTTATAAAGATGAGTTGTCTGTTTATTTTCATTTCAGATTGTGACCTATCAGCACCAAGAGACAGGGGTGGAAAAGGTATTCACAGCTATTACTTATGTAAAATCAGCAATACATCAATGTAAAAATTCGCCGCTACAAATCAAATTGGTAGCATGAATGGTTGTCTGTATCTATAGCCCCTCTCTCAGAGGATAAACCCACTAACATCTGGCTTTTGTATGGAATGGGAAAGGTTACAATCTGCATTTACTACCAGATCAAACGACTCTGCAATGGTCACGGGTGTTTCTCAGCTCCAGCTTCAATTGGTTCTGATTGGCAGTGATGGAAATACAACAACCTTTTGCCTCTGCAATGCAGTAACAGGCCACCACAAAATACCATCCATCTTTGTTCGAGAAGGGCTTAGACATAGTTAAAAATGTATTCAGCATCGAGTTTGAGAGAGAGACTGAAAAAGTAAGAGATATAAAATAAAGAAGTAACCAAACTAACATTTTCACTGGCCTCCATGCTGCTTTCTGCCAACCTGTTTTCCATTGTCCTGCTCAACTGTGATGTAAAAAGGTATATGTGTCAGTAATGTGATAGTCTCAGTGTTGGCTCTGACAAGCTCCAGCATAGGTGTAATCAGAAAATATGTACTTTAAGTATAACAGGTACAAGTCCTAGCTCTGCAGATAAACTGCAAATGTTTACATCTATGACACTATCTCAGGAGTTTAGTGAGGAAATGTCTCTTTGCTAGAACTGCTATAAACTTAAGCCCCTTTCCTACTATACAAAAAGTTCACTAATACCCACCAACATCTGGCTTTTTAGTATAATGGGAAAGGTTACAATCGGCATTCATACCAGGTCAAATGACTCTGCAGTGGATATGGGTATTTAATGGCTCTGGCTCTGACTGGCATCAATGGGAACATAACACCTGGGTGAACACGCAAATTTTAGCTCCTTTACCAGCGATACACAATGATGCACCACCACATAATGCCATTTGTCTCCACCCAAGCAGAGCTCAAACATTGCTCCAAATTAGTCTGCACCCAGTTTGAAAGAGAGACTGAATAACCAAGAGAAAAATAAAAAGAGGTCCCTATCGTAAAGTTTTCACAGGACTCTATACTGCTACTGTTTACTGACCTGGCCCAACCGGCTGTGACATTGAACATGACACACCACTAAAAAAAAAAAAAAAAAATTAACCCACACACAGAAAGGTATACTCATCTGCCACAGAGCCATGTACACAGCTCTGGTCTACTGGCAATGAGAAACGATGTCTATTGCCTAATTTTAGCGGGTTTTCCCTTGTTTAACAAACCTGCATAGTTACATGCGCTAATTTTGGTGGGAAAGGTGGTATTAGACTCATATACAAATGTGACAAGGAGCCCCAAGTAGGCACTGCCTTTTGGTAAGGGGTCACAATGGAAAAGGTTAGGAACTACAATATTTACCAAAAAATGATAACCCCCACCTTCTTGTTATGTTTTGTTGTGTAGACATGTTGTTGTACTGTGCATAGCATACATTCTGTTGGTGTTGTGTTGAGGGATGTGGTGCCTTATTTCCTTTATTGTATGCCTATCTTGTATAAATGTGGAATTGAAAATTGTAGATAAGTGTTTTTTAAAATGACGTAGTTTACTACTTTCCATATTAAGTAAAGTACAAGTATCACAGAAAAGGAAATAGATATGTTCAGTTACTCACCACCTCTGTTGAGCAGCTTTGCAGTCCTTGGTTTTTTCTCTTTGCTGAGTCTGACAGAGTTTATGTCCCAGCACTAACTCTGGATGACCCTCCAGCTTTCCGCTGTATCCCTGTTATTCCACTTTTTCATCTTTTTACACACTTTGTGCACCCACTACAAGCCTTCCCATGTGTTTTCTTATTTTTGCCTTTTTCTTTTCTCTAAACTTTGACTGTGTGAAGCCTCTGAGATACTGTTAGTGTTTCTGAGTAATACAAAAACCTTTGACTATTACCTCAGAGGCTGTGGGTAATTCAACACATACATTGTGCAGCTGTCTATAATTGATATGTGAGTGCCACTTATTTTTCTTTTCACAGTTTTCAAACATTTGCAGTATTTCACCCTGTTTGTCTAACACAGCCACACACTCATACAGAACACATGCTAACATCGTGTGGTAGCAAGACCTCACATAGAGGGAATAAGATTTAGTGCGTGTGCAGCTCTAATTAGAATGGCTTGTCATCGTTATTCATTTGGTCGATCTGATTAGCTCTGGGTTCTGAGGAAGCACGTTGTCCATTTAATTAAAAGAATGGCAATTAACTTGGGAAGCCTGGAGCTGAGTGGACAGTGAGCAGACCTTCGCTTTAGCTCTGTGTGCCGTTACTAAGAGAAAAGCTGGCCCCATTATTCAACTTGTCTCTGCTCTCTTTGGGAAAACGTCACCACTAAAGTCAGTTAAGACATAAAATATTTCCCTTGAGTGTGAATGCAATGATGAATAATCCTGTCTTTTCCATTGTGTGTGTTCTACCACCGTCTCAGTGTGTGACTTACTGCATGCAGGAATGTTTGTCCCACACAGGCCACACAGCTGTGCTAGGTATGGTGCAGCCTGACTGTGCTGCCTGATTCATGACAAGGGTTTCACATTATCTTTTCAGAGCTGTTTAATTCAGAGTTTTGCCGAGAAGATTTACACATTTGCCCCTCTCAGTTCCCCACTTCACGCTGGCAGGGTGTAAATTAAAAGTCAGCTGGGAGAATAGAGTTCCAGCTTTGCACACTTTTTCACTGTCATATATCTGACTGTTGTCTGCATGTGGTCCCATTTAGCTAAAGTGGTAGATCACTGCCAGGCGTAGGGCTCTTATTCTTACTGTAACAATGCACGCTGAAAGTGAAATTCAACCATACATGTTACATTTGGTTATAGATTTATGAATGTCCTGTGGTGCTATAGGATCAAGTGTTTAACCTTTCCTGTGAAGGAGGACTAAATTATCGAGATCCATGCTAAGAACTAAATGCAAGTGTACCCCCCCCCAGTCAGACGAGAGTCAGGCCGTGTAAACCTTGTAAACCTACATGTGCAGAAAAACTGTCAAGGGCAGCACCTAAAAGTCCAGACCCTTTTCCTTTGTGGCTATATGTTGTTGCTGATCTGCAGGTCTGACCACAGGATCTGTTTGATACAAAGAAGGTCCGTCCTCTCCCACAGCTTGTAATCCCTCCCGTCCAAGGAGGTCACGGCCGTGTTGGGAGGCATTCCAGACATAGCCACCGTTTCTACCCCATTAAACCGATCACTGAACACACACAAAGTGTGAGTTCTCTCTGCCTGGCCGGGTCATGGTGCTACTGCAGCAGGATCCCCCTCTGGCCTGACTGATTACGATGTAGCTGGGGGTCAACCCACCTGAATCGCTTTACACAGCTTTTCGGTTATCAAAATACACCCTCCCACTAAGCCAGTATAAACCCTTACAGTAAGTACCACTGGCATGACTGATGGAGGTCACACATGGGACAGGATTTTCTTTAGAAAGTAAAAGATAAATTCCCTCCCAATTTCAAAAGACTAACTAATACTGTAAGTAAATCATTAGGGAGTATTTTTGCTATTGCAACATTTGCAGCAGGTGGTTCAACTCAATAACTCAAAGTTTTATCTACAACTTGAAGTTTCCTGGTAACCATCTTTTGCGTTTCTCTCAGTAAATTTAAGTTGTAATCTTTTAGTTCCTTGCTGTCTGACTTTGATGTCCCGTTGCTTTGGTGTTGCTAATCCACACTGCATATCTTTTAAAACATTGTGACAGCAGTCAGTTAATGTTTCATGATAGCAGTTGCGAAGTATGCTGTTTCTACCCAATACTTACACTAATTATTAACAATTAATCTGGAAAGTAGTCACTTTTTGAGGTACACATTTCAACATTTCAGTGATTATTTTGTGTACTTTAAATATAAATAAGGCACCAGAGCACATTAAGAAAGCATCAAATGTTCCCGGGGGAAGATGTACCCCCAGGTTTTAACAGATCTGGGGAAAACTACATTCTCCTACTGAGAACCATGGACATGGAACACTCTTCAAAAAGATGTAAAACTAGAAACACTTATATCCACTGATGAATCTAAGGGCATCATAAAGAATGTGGTGATAAAGACATGTGCTTGTTTTTCTTGAGAGGCCACTATGTTTGAATAGTTGTTATTTTATTGTGGATTTTTGTATAATATGTTGTATTTGTTGCATTTTAAATGTGTTTTGATTGGCTGCTACCTCAGCCAGGTGTCTCTTGTAAAAGAGATTTTCCATCTCAGTAGGACCTTCTGGTTCAATAAATAATTAATTAAATAAATTTACTTTTTTGCGGAGAATTAGATGAGAAGATTGATACCTCTCTTTGTCTGTGTATGCTGGATATAAAGCTAAAGCCAGCAGGTACTTAGTTTAGCTTAGCAAAAAGTGTGGAAATAAGTCTCTGTTGGAAGTAACAAAATATGCCTTCGAACACCTATAAATTGTATTAATTAAGATGTATAACTGGCAGCACCATGACAACAACTAAACTCAGGGAATCACTGCACCAGTCTGAGATAGTTCCACACATAACCCTGTTTCACCACAACCTGTCATAATTTCAGTCGGAGTTTGTATGGATTAACACAAATGATATAACATCTACTGAGATAAAGAAGTACTGATAGTCAGACTTTATTACCTTTGGACAGAACCAGGTTAGCTTCTCCCTGTTTTAATTCTACATGCAAAGCCAAGCTTATATTTATGTTCTACAAACTTCAGTTGTTATTGCATTTACCGCATATTAAACCAATATTAAATATTTAAACCAATAGTGGTTGGCTGCTGCTATAAGCCTCCGGCTACCAACATGGAATATCTGAATGACATTTGCATAATGATTGATAGAGTGACGGATGAGAACAAAGAAACGTACTTGTTGGGCGATTTTAATGTAAATTGGCTTTCAGACAATTGTTCCATGAAGAACAGATTACTGCTTATGTCCAGAACTTGCAATTTAACTCAAATAGTGTCTGTACCCACAAGGGTGAGTGTTAGTAAGGAAGGTCTTTTATCATCCTCTTGTATAGATCACATATATACTAATGTGCCTAACATATGTTCAAAAGCAGTGTCC
Organism: Cephalopholis sonnerati; assembly: GCA_019142605.1. NCBI lineage: Eukaryota > Metazoa > Chordata > Actinopteri > Perciformes > Serranidae > Cephalopholis > Cephalopholis sonnerati. Next base: position 13,575,372 of record JAGQAX010000001.1, read on the forward strand.
CTCCCAGTTGGTTGTAGTGACCACAATCTGATAGGGGTGTCTAGAAGATCCAAAGTACCTAAAGCCAGAATGAAAATAATTAGTGCTAGGTCTTATAAATATTTTTGTGAGGATGCCTTCCTGGAAGACATAAAAAAGGTGAAGTGGTCTAATGTTAGAGATGAATCTGACCCTGAAATTGCTTTGAAAATTTTCATGGAATATTTTGAGAACATAGCTAATAGACACGCACCAATAAGGAAATTTACAGTACGGTCTAATGGTGCTCCCTGGATAGATAAGGATTTGACTATTTTAATGAAACAAAGAGACCAAGCTAAAAAGATTTATATGGCCTCTAGCTCAGTGAGTGACAAAAAAGAATATTGTACTCTACGAAATCGAGTTACTAGGATGAACAGAGAGAAAAAGAAGATGTACTATCAACAACGAATAAAGGGGGTCCAACATGATGGCAAAAAGCTGTGGAATGTGTTAAACAATATAATGGGCAGACAGTCCAAGGTGAATTTATCCTACATTGAATCTGATGGAGTGTTTATAACCAAACCATTGGAAATGGCCAATTATTTCAATAACTACTTTGTAGAAAAAGTTAATAAACTAAGGTATAAAATGGATATGGAGTATAATTGTAAATCATGTATATTAATTGATAATCACATTATGAGAAATAAAAATTGTAAGTTTGAGTTCAAATTGGTGGAAATAGAGGAGGTTGAGAATTTGTTAAGAACCATTTCTGTGGAAAATTGTGCTGGTACGGACTGTCTTGATGGTAAATTATTAAGAACAGCTGCCACTCACATATCTAATACTGTATGTCACTTATTCAATGCCTGTCTGTTGAGTGGAATTTGTCCAAATCTCTGGAAAGAAGGTAAAATACTGCCAATAATAAAAGACTCCAAATTCCCTATGGATGGTCAGAATAGCAGACCAATTACAATCTTATCAATTCTAAGTAAACTGCTTGAAAAGATTGTATTCAAACAGATTCAAGATTATTTTACATCAAATAATTTGATGGATAATTCTCAACATGGCTATAGAGTTGGACATTCCACATGTACAGCACTAGTCAAAATGACTGATGATTGGCTAACGGGAATTGACAAGAGCTTGCTATCAGGTGCAGTTCTATTGGATTTTACTTCTGCTTTTGATCTTATAGACCATGAATTGTTGATTGATAAATTGAGATGTTATGGTTTTGGTTCGATGGCTGTGTCATGGTTTGAAAGCTATTTAGACAACAGAAGTCAACGAGTATATTTAAATGGTACACTTTCCAACAGCAAAAGCTTAAGCTGTGGGGTGCCGCAAGGAAGTTGTTTGGGTCCTCTTTTATTTTCTATTTTCACAAATGATCTTTCACTTGTAATTAAAAAATCCAGTTTGGTTTTATATGCTGATGACAGTATACTATATTTCTCTGCACCTACAATAGGTGAACTTAACTCTGTCCTTTCAAAGGACTTGAATGCAGTGTCTGATTGGGTTACAAGTAATAGACTGGTTTTGAATATTTTAAAAACTAAAAGTATTGTTTTTGGTACACATCACAGTCTAGCTAAAAATCCTACACTTGACCTACAAATAGCGGGACAATCTATCAAACAAGATGATAAAGTCAGGCTTTTGGGAATTATCATTAGTAACTCACTTTCGTGGTCTGACCATATTAATCAGATTGTCACCAAGATGGGTAGAAGTATTGCTGCTGTTAGGAAATGTGCTCACTATTTAACTCCTGAAATTCGTAGACAGGTAGTACAGACACTGGTGTTATGTCATCTTGATTATTGTTCAGTTATCTGGGCGTCTGCACCCAAGTCTGAGCTGATAAAATTACAAACAGCTCAAAATAGGGCAGCTAGACTTGTTCTTAATTGTTCTTATAGATGTAGTGTTGCCAGAATGCATTCTTGTCTTAGTTGGCTGAAGGTGAATCATAGGTTATCTACCAGTTTATTATTATTTATTCGTAACATTATTCATGGCAGGCTTCCTACGGCCCTCTCTAATCAGATTGGTTATAATTCAGATGTTCATCATTACAGTACCAGAGCTTCAACTCAGAGTCAACTTACATTACCAAGACCTAGAACTAATTCAATGAAAAACACTGTTGTTTATAGAGCAATTTCATTATGGAACACTCTACCTTTAAATATTAGGACCATTCCTAACAAAAAAGCATTCAAAAAACATGTAAATTCATTTTTTAAATTTGAGCGTTAATAGCATATCATTTTGGAAACTGTTATTATTATTATTATTTTTTTTTTTCTTTTCTTTTTCTTCTTTTATTTTCTTTTTATTGTATTTGGATTTGTTTATATATGGTAATTGGATTTGTATACTGTTGTGTATTGTTGTTTGTATTGTACTTTTTAAATAGGACCCCAGGAAGACTAGCCTGGCGTTTGTGCGTCGGCTAATGGGGATCCTCAATAAACATAAACATAAACATAAACATAAACATATTGCTGTAATTATTCCCTTTATTTCTGTGAAAAAGACCTCTCAACAATATTGAAAGCATTAAATATTATACTTTGAACTGATTCAGCATATTACAACAATATCTAACAACATCTCACCTGGGATAACACAATGCTCAGGCTTTTAAACTGATCGTTCTTGCGTAATTTGTCTCTTAATCATCCTCTCTATTGTTATTCTTCCTCCTTATGTAGGCTACTTAATCACATCATCATCCGCTGAGCTGAGCCAAATCCATCACAGCTGACACAGCTTCAGCACACGGCTGCAGTGCTGCACGGGGCGACATGTGTTGGGGTCTGAGTCATGTCAAAGCCGGACTTGCTTGTGAGCGTCTGTGTTTTCAGCTGCTAACTGCTGGGCGCACCTGTGAGAGCAAAAGAAACTCTCCCTTTTAAAGCCTCCTGCAAACTATAAATCATAGACGCTTGAGCAGGTACAGTAGGAGTACGACTGAATTCAAAGGGGGCCAAATGGCAGTGTGAACTCACACAGGCGGACTGGTGTGAGCTGCAAACAAAAACATTACTTCATAGACTTGATTGAAGTGAGAAACAGCAGAACTGTTGATGCTAACCAAGACTACAAATAGTTAGCTCTTGCAGTGACACGTGTGTCCCAAAAAGTTAACAGGCAACCAGGATCAAAAGCACTGAAGCCCCCTGTACACAAGTAATGTTAGCATTAAAAAAGTACCTTTAGCAAGAAGTTCCAGCTGTTTGCCTGCTCACCAGAAGCCCTATCATTCTGGACACTAGCATGTGTGAACTTCCTGCTGTTTACCATCAAAGTTTCATTCATAAGAAACTGCCAGTGCAGGATCTGATGGGGCGGCAGTAGCTCAGTCCATAGGGGCATGGGTCACTGGCTCAAGTCCCTGTCAAATATGGAGCATCGACTGGTAGCTGGAAAGGTGCCCTTAAGCAAGGCACAAGACAACTCCCAACTGCATGGGGCGCCTGTCCATGGGCAGCTGGCTGGAGGGAGATCACCAGGGAGCTGCACGTTTCTGGTAAATGACCATCACTAAAGACAGCCTACTTGCTGTTGGTTATATTGTATGTCATTTCCAGTAATTATGCAATATAAAACATGTGTTTTCTGTTTAAAAGTACAGTCATAGAAAGACAGCAAGTACTTGCACTTGCTTATTTAACTGGGTACATCTCCAGTCAGGCACACAGCTGATTGGTAACCTACAATGTTTGTTAGCATGATGTAACAGAGGTGCATATTTAACAGATTCAGTGTGGACAGAGAGTGCGGCTCGCTTGCTGTTAGGACGCAGGGTAAAACCCATATGAGGCACGCATTGTCTATAAACAGTTTGTAAAAAAAAAACATATGTGCAGTGCACCTGCCACATGACAATGGCAGAAAAGATGCACTGCCAGGACACTGCCAGGAATGTGTTTTTGGAATGGAAATAAAACACCAAGACAAATAAACTCAGCAAGACGATTCTGTAGTGTTCTACAAGTAACCCAGAGTTTTTTAGAATATGTTACATAGTTTGAGTAATCTAATGGAGGGGAGGGCATGTATTCAGTAATCTCAACACTGGCCACACAGGATCATGAAAAGAGACATACCTGTTTGTGATTTTTTTCCCTTTGAAATGCTACAACTTGACACAGGCCTGATACTTGCAGTACTTTTTAAATAGCCAGAAACATGCAGTAATGGTGTGAGCTTGTTACTGTTAGTCAGGCATTTCCTCCTCGTCTATTTTTGTGCAAACTATCCAAAAAATCTAGGTCTCTGTCTAGATGAATAGATGCTAATACCTACAGTGATGTAATTGTGTGCACTTAACGGAGAGGTTTCCCATTTTTCACTCATCACTTCTACTATTTGTACACTTTTAAGGCACAAAAACAACTTTTCATGTTGATCTCCCCAAAGCTTTGTGTGCATACACATCTCACAATAATGTTGCTCTGAAGCCCGTCTCTGTAGACGAAAGGCAGGAGACAGGATTTTATGATTCACAGTGCTTGATGTACCGCAGACAAACGGGAAGCTGAATGATTGGAGTAGTTTGACAGTTCTAGGAAATATGCGTAAATGATTCATACTGAACATGTATTGCGCCTTTATTCAACACACGAACCTGCCAATGAAAAAGTATTAAAAATAACATTTTCCAAAAGAGACCTGGTTCTCAAGCTGAAAGTCAGATGTTGAACAGCAGTTGGAAGGTGGCAGGACAAAAGCTTTTAAAGTAAACCAAAAAAAAAAAACAGTTTTCCATTGGCTGTGCCACATCTCTAGAGCTTTTCATAAGCAGGAAAGAAATCTACTTTTTCCAGTTTGTATTTCATGAAACAACAAGAGGTGATGCCGCTGTGTTTTAACAAGTTCATACCTTGTCCCTGTGGAGCAAAGGCCCCGGGTTCATGGTAGTGTGAGAATAAAGACTGCACTACACGACACATTGACCCCAACTCTTGCTGTCATGTAACAAAGAGACCCAATGAAGACATTTAAAAGAAATAGTCTGTGGTTGCTAGAGAACAGGCTCTGCTAAATCCATTGCTGTCTGTCGTAATAAACCCAACAAATTGTCAGGAAAGATGATGGAAAGAAACAAAAAAGCAAGCCAAAGTATTTGTCCAAAGGTCAGCCAAATGTCAATTTATTAACTTTTGTCTCTGCTAAACATAAACTGACACCAACACATTTTGAGTTGTGCAATGTATTACAAAAGAGGTTTTCCTTCCACATGATCAGTTCTGACACTGATGGATCGCTTCTGTGTTATTTGGCGTGAACAGTCAGGTGTTTACAATGATAGGACAGGCATGCCGTGCTCATATTTCTGAAACTCCCTGAGGTTCCAAGCAACAGAACTACAATAAAAACAGAATTGCAGCAACACGTCCTAATAGAAGACATGAAAACCTTGGCCAGGTTTGCTTCATACTTCTCCCTGTCAGTATTTTATTGACAAGCAGCTTTCAAAGGGAGTGTTGCTAGTGGCAGTGAAAGACTATTAATTATGAATAAATCACACAGATGAAGAGAGCATACAGAGATCTATTTGTCCTCTGAGTACACTTAAAAATAAGTTATCTCTGTGCAGCTCTGTGACATGAGTTCATGATACTTGTATTATGTTTATTAGGCAAGGGAGATTTGAATTTTTTGCCAACAGTATGAATAGAAACTGAAAAATGTTTCTTGTTCAGTCCATCATGACAGACTTTTAGGACAAAATGCATTATGAGGAAATAAAATTAGTCACAGTTATTTTCTAATTTTGATCTTTGGTTCTTACTTGGCGTATAAGATTACAAAGATGTCTCCAATGTGCAGGTGCTTCACTGGATTAGATGTTAATAAATGCCAAAAATTACAAATGTGCGTGTAGTACCATATCTGTTAACACTGTGTAATGTCTGCTGTGAGTAAGACTTTCTAAAATACCTTGTGAAAGGAGACACCAGTTCTTAAAATGACTGACAGCAGAAAATTGAAAGAAGTGATGTTTATTTGGGAGAGCATTTAAGAGTCGTCTCAAAAGGAAAGAGAGAATAAAAACGATTTTTAAAAAGGAGAAGGCATCATATTTCAAGCTTATCAAAGTCAAATGTTGAAGACTGCTGTGTGTAGAAATGGACTGCTGGACATGCTCCTGGTAAGGGAAATACTTTCTCAGTTTCATATGAGTGAAAGTCATCCAGTGGGAGAGAAGGATTCATCACATCCTTAAGATGAGAGATTGCAGCTTCATTTCTTTGGGGCAGTGCCCTATTTCATGATCTAAACTTGCACCAAAACCAGCAGTGCGTCATCCACTGACATACTTGTGTGGGTCAGTAATCTTAATCGATGAAGGAGCTTTGATGCCTCTTCAACATGTGACTTGTTTCTATTAAGAAAGAGTGGAGCCATAAACTTGGCTTTTCCACCAAAATACAACAACAGCAACAACAACAACATGTTTTACACAGAGGGAATTTGTAACCTCTACCTCCCAGGGTGATACCATTTCACATGTTCACATACTGAACCTCCACTTGCATGAACTTGCCTGAAAGAGGAGACTTCAGAGACGAGGCTTCTATAGATGCTTACGTCTTCCACAGACTCAACACAGATAGTATCATCAATGCCTGTGCCCCTAATGTAGGGCAACAATAAGAGTGGAGACAAGTACTTGAAGTACTAAGACTGTCTGGTACTCCTGACGTCATTTGAGTCCTGCTGACAGTGTGTATGGAGTGTGTTGTTGCTGAAAACATTCACTCCTGCAATGGTGCTTGAAAGTCTGAGCTTATATAACAAAAATGCAACAACAGAATTGAACTGTCAAATGCTGTTCTGGTATCAGTGCATTTCCCCAGTACTATCAGGCTCCAATAAAGATCATTGTGGTTAAGTGTCTGCTGGTAGAAAAATTGGTGGGTTAATGCACACTTTTCCAGGAGGTGGGAGACACTGGTCTGAACTAAATTTGGTTGATTTTGCCTTTAGGTATATTAGTATATCAGTATGAAATTCCTCAACTCTCCATGTTGGCAGTTTTCAACTAGCTTATATACCTCAACCACATTGGCCAACACGTCTCAAGAATGAAAGTTAAGGTGGCGAAAGTCCAAGGAGGGCCGGTAGTAAGGGTGGTGGATGCGTCCAACAAACACAGACTTCCACCTGGAGAAGTGGTGTTCGCCACTAAAAGCCAAATCTTGTTTCTTTTTTCCTAAACTTAACCATGTGCTTTGTACTGTTGCAGTGTGCTTATTTTGAAAGAGACAGTATGTAAACAATAAATTTTCTGTGGAAACGGAGGTGTATTTTGAAAGAAGATAACACATGTAACAGGCAGAATTTGACATGGTGTCCCAGAATGTCAATAACCAACGCACCCAGAGTACCTTTCACGTCATATCAGGACGTGGAAGGTCCATGACCAAATGTCGACGAGGTCATAGTGAGACTGTGTTGCATTGGCAAATTCCTGAAAATCAGTCACAGCTTTGGTTTTGGTGTGCCACCCAAAATTTTCATCAGCCTCATCTTGCCACTTCCAGTGCAAACTTTCTGGGGGCACCACTGGATCCCAGAAACCAAAGTAATGATGTTGAGGAGTTGCTAAGCAAATTTCACCCTCGTCATGTTTTTTTTTTCACACCACTGGTCAGTCCTGTGTTTCCTGGAACTCAATGCAATAGAATGTATTGTAAAGGAGTTCACTCACATCCTAGAGAAAATGAATAGGGCTGAAGCTTGTGCCGCACTCAGTGGGTCTTCACTATATTCTTACTGTGAGATTGTGTCAAGAAAGTATATGTTGGGCAGAATGGTCTAGACCAGTGGTTCTCAACTGGTGGGTCGTGGTCCAGAAGAGGGTCGTGGGTCCATTTTGAATGGACTGCGAGGAGCTTGCAAACATGTCGAAATTGTAAAAAACACACTTTATTTTCGAGTACAGTGAATTTCCAGTACTGAGCTTTTATTTTGAAGTCCTGTTTCCTGCTGTAGAGTGAGTGACTATCAGATAGCTACTTGTCAGAAACAGAAAATTAGCTCAACAACATGGCCAAACACAAGTGTGACGCTGAATGTATTGAACTCTGTGGACCTCGAACTAATGACTGAGGAGAAATCTGGACCCTGTAGCTGGACCAGTTGTGAGCCATTGGTCTAGACAATCGCTTCATCTGAACTATCACATCTTAATTAAAGTCCCAATCAGAATAACATTCTCTGCTCAGTGTTACAGTAACTGTCCCTGTGCAATTACCTAAATCAGATCAGTACAAACAGTACATGTCTTAAAGTACTTGGAAATTTAGTCATCATGTTTGCTGGTTAGTAGCAATTACTTGATTGGTGTGCATGAAAACACAATCACTCATTGATCAATTTTAAACAATAAGCACTCAGTGGTGGATCCACTATAAACACAGTGACCAAAGGTGATGAGCAACAAAACTGTGCCCATTTCATGTCTCACATTTAAAATCCCCTCTCCATTGTGAAGTTAAGGATAAACATCTTGGCTTTTATGTGTTGCACAATTGGGCAGTTTTATCCATGAATGACAAGAAGTTGGTCGCGATGCAGAATGTGGCCCCAGCCCTCAATGAAAAACACATTTCTTACAGCCTGCTTATAAGCAGATAGACAAACACCAAATAAAAACCACAACCAAAGTAAACCGAGAAAGGAGACTCTCCTTCGTGGGAACAAGAGAAACCGTGGCCTGTGTGGTCGTAATAATGAAGCAGAGACTGCCATTTCAACAGCTGCCTTTTGCTGCGGTTCTTTTTATGATGTTGCTTTATATATTTTATGAATTCATTTGATTCTAGAGGGAACAGAGCCAAAGGAGACTGCAGTTTAATTTGACGTGCTAGACCAAGTTACCGTGTGCATGCATGTATACACTATGTGTGTAAGTGAGCGCATGTGTATTTCTAACATGATTCATTTGAGGTGAATAAAACCAGCTGTTTCTATTGAACGGTGGCCAAGAACCCCATGCACCGGGGGGAATAGACAGCGTAACAGACCACTGAGTACAGAGTTACCTAACATCGCCTGACCATTCACTGACCACTGCGCCGTGCTTTCCACTGAGGTGACTATTGGTCAGATCTGATCTCACAACAATGGAATAACCCTTTATTTCTTCAGAGGAATCATCACAAACTCAAGTAATGCAACTGGCAACCAAGTCACCCTGAATTAAATATCATGTTCAAGGACAGCAACGTGTTTTTATTCAAATGGGACTTGTGTGTGTGTGTGTGTGTGTGTGTGTGTGATACACAATGCAAAATGATGACACTTTTTCTGTCTATGGAACAAATTCCTGTAATAATTTAATTTTTAGTGGCACATACATCCCTACCAAACTGTAAGTGCAATCGGTAACGTATAGCAGAGGTGTGGACTCAGGTCACATGACTTAAGTCAGACTCATGAACCATGAGGAACTAATGTTACTATACTGAGCACCAGTTGGAAAAAGCAAAGATTATATTGTTCACGTACAAAACCAAGTATGCAAAATGTGTGGGTCGAAAATTACAGATGAAGACGCAACAACTTCCAGCTTTGTTGGACATTTGAAGTTGCTCAAAGAATGGTAAGTTGAGGCTAATATTAGCGTGAGCTAATGTTAAGCTAATATTAGCTTAACAGCCACAGAAGTTTTTCACAAACTTGTTGTAACAAATTAATGCAAATTTTAAAAATCACTCCTGATTTTTTAAAAATAAATTTAGTATATTGTTACTCATTCATTTTCCGTAACCTGTTAGAGGTCATGACGGGCTGGAGCCTATCCCAGCTGACATTGGACGAGAGGCTGGGAACACCCTGGACAGGTTGCCAGACTATCACAGGGCTAACATATTGAGACACACAACCTAACACGCTCACATTCACAACTACGAGCAATTTAGAGTCACCAGTTAACCTGACAAGCATGTCTTTGGACTGTGGGAGGAAGCTGGTGTACCTGGAGAAAACCCACGCTGGCACAAATGCAAACTCCACACAAAAGGGAGTTTGCATGTTGTAATATAGTTGACGACTAGCCAAAGAATGACTTTGTCTCACTTCTGCTGTGTAGTGTACTAATGACATCATATGAGATTTTAAAAGTAGGATATGTTTTAGCAATACTGTACAATTTGGCTCTGGTTTCATTCAGTTACTCATTCAGGGTAGGCTCTAATTAGTATTAATGTTATTTCATATTAACCATATGTCAAGCAGACGAATGAAGACACGACGTCTTCATAGCTGGCCAATACAGACATATTCATTTCACAGTAAAATGAAAGACCTGTGAAAGCAATGAAGAATATTCTTTTCAGTACCAATAAAAAGAAACTAACATGTACAGTCAGCAGGACTCGCACGAGTTCATTAATGTCCGTGGTTGTGGATGTTAATGTGCATATTGTAATTAATCATGATATTGTGAAAATACATAGTACATATGTGCTGGGTTAATCAGATAGCAGTATGTGCAGTCCAACATTTAAAGCCAGAAGTATGCTAAACTTACAGTTCAAGTAATGAGGCTGTGATTGCAACTATGATTAAAACAACACAAATAATGAGTGGGTAATTATCATGCATAAAAAACTGACCTCTACGCGGATGTGTTTTTCTTTTTAAATCCCTTTCCTCCTCTGTTTTTCAGTCTTCCTCCCCTCACCTTTAGCATATTTTCCAAACCAGACTTGAATGATGTTCAGATAAGGTTTATCTTGTTTATTTCGACACTTGCATTTTTGCAAGTTTTTGCATTACGAAGCAATTAATACAGGCAAAACAGAAAATACAATCATAGAAACATTACAAACACTGAATACACTCATTGAACAGTAACGTCGATAAAACGTGCGGTCAAAATCACAGAGAATATGCACACTTTTTTTTATAAAAGGGTCCATTTTTGTATGAAAAACACCAGATCATGTGAGCAACATACATGAAATCTTCTGCAGTTTGATTTATTGTGACTTTGAAAACACATTGAGCACCTCTTGGGTGAGCCTGGGATTTCCACATCTTTCAGTTCTTCCTAACACTGACACTATCTTGGATCTTGTGCTTCCAAAAGCATTTTGCAAGTCCATCCATCTCATCTCACCTCACGCAACATATGTATTTGTTATAGCATTGACAGCAGCCTGTTCTTTTTTAACTCTTGCAAAGATCAGAGACAAAGTGTTCTAGTCTTCCTCAAATATGGCATGCAATGGAGACTTGATGAACTGTTGGAACAATTCATTTTCATATTATAATTATGTTGATGACACTCACATTTACATATCTGTGTCATGAAGTGAGTATTGTCTCATAGATTACCTTGAATGCACTGACCAAATCAACAATGGGTGTGGCAACAGTGCTTATCATAAAAATGGAAAACAGTGAAAAAAGAATGTTGGTTCCAAACATGAAAGACTTGAATTTCGTGCTCATCTTAACTCTCTGTTACTAAATCATAATGGGTTTGGATCTACATTCAAACAGCTGTCAGAATTCATGTTTGAGTAAGATTTAGATGAGTTAATCTAAGCCTTTATTTCTGGAATACTTGTAATGAGCTTTTCTCTGGTCTCTCTATAAAAAGCTCTCAGACAGCTGCACATTCAGCTGGAGTCCTAACAAAGACCACGTCACACCAATTGTCAAATCTCTGCACTAAATTCCAGTCTGTCAAAGAACCTGATGACAAAATACTGCTCCTTTATTAATCACTAAGTGGTGTGGGGCCGAAATACATGTTGGATCTTCTGCTACTGCATCCACACACTAAACGTTGGAGGTTGGCACTAGTCTGGTTTTTCCCCAAAAGTGAAATCCAAACATGGTGCAACTACTTTTAGCTGCTCTGCTGCACATATTTGGAACTCGTAGCTCTGGTACGCCTCTCACCATTTATCATTTTTAAATCAAAGCTGCAACACATCTGTTTGCCACTTTTTAAATTACATTTTTGGCCAGTGTCATAGACTCTCTGATTAAATTGACTCGTTCTTTGTTTTTCCTTTTGTTTGCAATTTGATTTTATTTTATCTTATTTATTTATCTGTTTTTTCCATTATACATTAGTCATTTTTAACCTTAGTAACCCTATTTGCAAGTCACAGTCTCCCATAGTGCCCCCTAACGCCTGAATTTCCTGAATGTGTTGACTCTCAAAAGACTGGAGATAATTCTAAGATTGAGGGCACCATTTAACTATGATCATTATTACAAGTATCATAATCCCACTATACGTCATCACCACCAATGGGCAGTGCCGGTGTATACTCAGTCTCTTCTTTAAAGGCAGGAATGTAAATCCAGAGGGATTAGTGAGAACACACTGGGCTGTAAACCCTTCAGTAGCTCTCCAAGGGGTCTCTGCCTCAGTGCGTAAAGTTGGGACGAGGCTCCGGACGCACCGCGCAGCACTTATTATCGCACAGGCTCCATGTGCGTCACCTCTGTGGGATACTTGACACAAGGATTTCTGATATTTTTACACCACAACCCGCGCTGGTCATTGACAGATGAAAACCCTGGCGTTTTACTGATGTGAAGGCGTTTTCCCTTGACCGGATCATCTGTCCCGGAGCGCAGAGGGGACATGGGTCAACTTTATGGTGCGACTCTTTTACCATTTGGCGCTATCTGTGTTGTTTTTCTGTGGGAATCTGGTGCCAGCTCTATCAGGACAACGCTTGCAGTGGACACCTCGAGGTAAGTCTCGTGGACTTGATTAGATGATCCTAAAAATATCTTGATCTTTTGTGAATGAACGGCAGTACGCTGATGAAGCCATGTCAACCTCATCCATAATAAGTTTAATCAGGCATGTAGTGGTTTACAAATGTCGGGTTTTTGTCTTGACACAAAATTCCACCAAAACGTTTCAGAAACAGCAGTAATTTGTGTGTTTTTCAGCTTGAACCACAGAGTCTGAATAACAGTTTACTGATGTGGTTAGATATCAGAGATTAAAGCTCTGTAACGTTTTAGTAACATCTACTTCACTCGCATTATTAGTTTGTTTCAGCTTTTAATTCAATCCTTAAAACAAGTGCTTCCCTGTCACATTGGCACACAGTGCCAAAAGCCATAATAAAGTTTAGTCTGGTTTATTGGTTTCTGCTCTTTGCTACATGTGAGAGCAGCCTGTCACAGAGGAGACCCCGGGATGAACCGCTGTAGCGCCTCTAATCTAATGTGATTTTCAAGGAAATGCAAAAGGCAAAGGGAGACTCCAAATGGTTGGAATCGGTCGCGGTGCAAAGAGCCAAATGTTACTTGTGCTCAGACAAAACATGACAGATGCTATTAAGGTGCCCGGACACAGTATGTCAGGAGGTGAGGAGGGGATGTGAGTGGAACACATGCACCCAATATTCTGGGGAGAGGAAACCACTGAAGCAAACCGCTGAGCAGCAGGTTAAACCCCACATAATGACAACAGATTTATTTTTTATGCAGAGCCCACATTCTGGCCACATTATTTAAAATGACACAGGATCATAAACCCTTAGATTTATGCTTGAAAGGCTCAGTATAAACTCACATTAACTGCTGTGACTGATGGACCTGCTACTGTAATCTAACAGCTGGAGTTCTTATATTATTTAGTTGAGACCAAGTACAGATGTTGACATTGTCCCTGTGATGTAATTTACTTTAATAAAATCAGACTAGTATAATCTTTGTTGACATCCTGAATTTCACACTGTATAGGCTATTTAATGTAATTTTTATGACAGAGCTAAGAGCTAGACCAGTAAACCAGTCTGGTCAATATATCAGCCAATTTTAGCCTAACATAGATATATCGGTATTGGCATGTACAGTAGGCTACAGTGGTGTTGTGCATGTTCAGACTTAACAAGAGCTGACTCAAAATTCAGTTCACACTGATTAAAAAGAACTAGTTCACATGTATAATTCACAATTTGAATTTTGAAGTAAGTTCACAGTCCCGAAGTTTGTATTCATGTCTTCCATTTTTTTCAAAAGATGAGCCAGATGCTTCAACTCAGTGTGTTGTTTCAAATTTGTTGCAGATTTTTCTGTTGGAATCTGTACTGATTTGTTCATGAAAGTCCTTCAAACATCCATATGAACTGGCTTCCACCGTACTGGTAGGCGTATTATCAGAGATGCCTTTAGCACGCACCATGCCTATGTTGTGTCCGCATGTTGGGTGCTGATGTGTTCAGTTCACTGTTCACCAAAAATACAAGCATGTTCTCTTAGCCGTTCATGCACAATGATGATTCACAGTATGTCGGCTAATAAGTTAAATAGTACATATACGCCAAAGATATGTGTGAAGTAGTGATGAGTGGACTGATTCTTTTGCCAATATCGGTTGCTTTGAGTTGATACATGCACGTTTCAAACCTTTCGAGTTCTGTACTTTTTGCAAAAAAGAATGCCAGTGTCTTCATTACACTCTATTATAGTACGTGCACATTCAACAGCAAGTGCTGCCCACCCCTCAAAACTTCTCTTCAAAGCATTACCAGTCATCATTTACAAGTTTACATCAATAACGATAAAATATTAATTTTAATGCACAGATTCAGCGTCTTACTTGAACTACAGAAATGTCGCTGACCAACGATCAGCCATTCTTTAATGGGCAAATAGCAGATGTCTTAGTTACCTCCACAGTCTTGTGCTTCATTTTGGTGTCGGAATAATCTAAGAAGTTAGTCTATTTCATGGCTCACCTGATCTGTGTCCTTTGCTTTTCATTATCAATGTGTTGTTTAAATGCTCTGAGCAATAAAATACAGCACATCTTCTTTGTAACATCTTAAACTCATGTACACACTGAAGTCGGGAGAACAAGCACCCGAGGAGCATTTGAATGCACCATGGCCTTGGCTGCTGGAGATCTGGACTGGAGTCTGATTTAATTGGTCCTCATTCACTCATCTTAGAAGTGTGAGCAGTGCCCTACAGTAACAGTGAATGGGAGAAGTCATGGATTCATGAGCGCTCGGTCAATTGACAGGCTGACTTGGTACATACCGCACACTAAGAAGAGTCATTTAAAAAGATTTGTTCGCTCATTTTTGCCCATTTGAGGTCATTTAGTAACAGTGTCTCCATTGCACAGGTTGTCCAGCAGAGAGCACTGGAATTTTTAACAAAATTTTGTAAAATGTCCTGCTCAGTGTATCTTGGTCACAGTTCTTTGAAGAAACCCTTATGTAAAATGTAAAAAATCAACTTTTTTCATGATGCCATGTATGTTTAACACTGCATAATGTGGCAATTCATGTCAAAGCACTGCTGAGGTTTAACCCTGTAATGCTTTGGGCAGCTACCAGGTGTAACTGTTTAAAGGGCCCTGGTGGCTGAGGGGTTTAAGGCACCAGCCATGAACCACAACATCCCTTGTTTACATTGAGCCCTGGACCTTTGTTGCATGTCAATTCCATGAGTATGTATAGAACTGCTAGAAAACAGCACATAGGTGCAATTCAATCACATTTGCTTCCATGCATCTTTCTTTTCTCAGAACGGAGTGTCCAGAAAATAAGATCTTGACCGTGGAGTATCCCTGTGTCAGAGCTGGAGGGAAGAACAGCACTTGTTTCAGGTAAGACTTTCAGCTTTGGTTTCCACTGGGCCGAGTAAACCTGAGCCACTGTGTAAAAGCAGGGAGTTACTATACACTATACATTTATTTTGGTATTCAGCTGGCTGTCTTTCCCAGAACAGTGATTTGCTCAAGGACACTTTGACAGAACAAGTGGCTGCTGATGCCTGTTGGGAGGACTGAACCAGAAAATTTCTGGGGCTATGAAACAGTTTCTGTAACCACTAAACTACCCAGCAGTGTCATTTCCAGAACTCCACACAGTATATCCCCCTGTTGGAAACTATATATGCACTTGGGAGAGAAAAATAATTATTTCCTGCAGATCATCAGTCAGAGAAGGAATGATGATCTTGAGCTGAAAATGCAGGTTTTTAAATAAAGTGTCAGGATTTGTCAACCAACAGCAGCGACCTTTTAAGAATTCAGGATGAGGATTTTTTTTTTTTTTTTACCTTGTATCCTTACTGTATTTGAACGGTGGCCAGAAACACAGCTGTCCGACCATAATTAAATCTAACTCCATGTTGTAGTTTGTTAGTGTTACTTTTTTGGAAAACAGAAGTGATTATGTCAGTTTCGAACAACGTTTTATTCCTCTCCTTGTACTGCAGTTTTCCTGTGGACTGAAAGGACTTCCACCAGTCTGGCTCTGTGACAGTAAAACAGAATTTGAACTTGAACTTCATCAGCTTGGGTCCAGAGCTAAAACATTTAGGGAAGGCATCCCCCTCAGGGAGTTAGGCCTGCAGTATAACCTAAAAAGTAGAAGTAGTCTGGCAGAAGAGGACGTGATTAGTGATGCACTGTTTCCATGCAGTGGAAAGACCCCTTTAGTGAATAACAACATCAGATTAGGTTTTATAATTGAAACATCAGTGGGGTTTTTTTAAGAATTTAGACAAGGGCAAATACAACAAGGATAATTTAAAAAAAGAACATGGGGCAGTTTTTGAAAGATATGAAATATTTCTTGATGAAATTGGTTCCTTACTTGCTCTTTTTTCTCTATTACATACAGTACTGTAAAGTCTCCAGGCGTCTAATTTATGAAAATATCCTTTGATATCATATCATATGAGCATCTTGAAACATAGGTGGAAGGACATAAATCAGTTCAATGTAGACACTGGGGCAGGTTGTAAGCTCATGATACATCATACACTACAGGAGAAAAATCAATGTAAATCGCTCACTTTGACGTTTAGATAACTTTCCTCTGAAGCCAAACTTTGGCTTGGATTTGGTTGTTGGCGTAAGAAGATCCTTTAATAAATGAGGCACCAGGTCTGGTGTGAGGCCAGACCATCTGATCTGTTTATTGTCAAGGTTAGGCTGTAACAGGCTCTGCGTCTTATTTAATTTCTGGCTCTACAAGAGATGTGTGGTGCTGGAGGAGGTGGATTAGATGAGGTTGTATTTTCCTTGCCATGATTCTCAAGGCAGTTCAGCATGGACCTGGATCAAATTGATTTTGCAAATAACTTCAGGGGCAACAAGATTGATCCATTGTGTCCTGTAGTCTACATAAATATTACCTTCAATTCAGTTTCAATGAGAGCAGTATGTTTTCCAGACAGAGCTGATGAAGCAGCCTGCACATATTTCCATCATTTTAGACAGGCTGAAAGCAGGTTTCATCGTCATTGGGAAACAATCTGATGTTTGCATGCTTGCTCGCTTGATCACATCCACTTAGGAAGAGGTAGCACTGCAGGTCTGAGACCACAGAGACTCAGGCTTCTCATTTCTTGTTGTAGATTGATTTTGCCCGCTGAAATGACAGCTGTTGATAGAAGATTCTACCTGGTTTAGCTGGCTAGCCAATGAGTCTGATAATACTATCTCCAGCATATATTATGTCATATATTAGGATGTCATATATGCACTTGATGGCTAAATATATGATGATGTGCTTGGAAATTTGATATTGAAGACACTTCCTCACTAATAGCAGAGCAGAGCTGCTAACATTAGCCTGACCTCTGAACTCATCTGCATCTGCAGTGGGGTAAAACCTAAACAGTGTGTGTGCTTGTCGTGAATGGGGTCTTTTTTAACGTAGTTAATGTAATGTAGTTACTTATTAATATGCTCCTTGGCCTTGAACTTAGCAGTTGGTAACTGCTAAGGTAGTTAGCTGGACGTGCTAGCAATTGCATCTTATCTATATTTTTCTCTTTTCACAAGGAATATGAACACATCTCCTGTGTTACGCCCATCCACCTACCCTCCCACCAACCTTAAGAAATTTTCTCTTTTCACAAGGAATATGAACACATCTCCTGTGTTACGCCCATCCACCTACCCTCCCACCAACCTTAAGAAGATTTTATGGCTCTTGATACTATGTCAGTTGCTCTTTACATCTAATAAAGACACAAACAGGTTTACAATGGAGCTGATTGAAAGCCATGTTCATCCCATACTAGGGCTGTCACTTTTTCAAAAAATCAAGGTCAAACGAATTTAAAATGACCCATAATTCGTTCCCCGCCCACTCCCACTTCATGTAGGCTTGCATCTTCAGGATACCGACACCGCTACCTTTACCAAAGTCACTCGATTTATACAAGTCCTCAAACAGGCTCCCCATCGCGCCCAGGGCAGCAGCTGCCTTTTCTCCCTCTTGTGTACAGTCACTGTCTGTCTCATTGTCCTTCATCTCGTGTGATAAGGTATCACTGACGAGATTTCTCTGTTCCGATGAAAGGTGGACTAAGCGAGAGAAGCAGGGGTCCAGAAGGGCTGCTTTATTGAGAAGCATTCACTCGCTGCTCTCTTCACTGTAGCGCATTTTCAGATTGGCCACCATCCGGCCTATGAAAATAATAAAATAAATTTAGCCCTATATCACACACTATTTGAAAATTTAAAACTGCATTTACATCTCTAATTGTACTAGAGATATTAGTCGTCGTGAAAAATACGTATTGTTGCAATGTAGAGGGTATTATGAACTTAATATTTAATAAAAATAAAAGTCAGATACCTCTCACTTTTTTGATGGCTGGTTCATGCAATGCATCAGGAGTGCTCAGCTGAGATATCATGACATGCTGCAGGGGGAGGACAGCACCAATGGGCCGCATATCCTTACATATAAATCTTGCTATCTTATCAGTGATGCTCTTTTTTTGAGCTTCTGACAAGGGGCCTGCTGAGGCTGAGTGTGCTGAATAATACGCAGTCAAACAAACACTTGGTGCTGCTCTGCTCGTCTGTGGTGCCGCTACCTCAGTTGGGTGGTAAGCTAGCAGGTGAGACCGCAGGTTTGCTGTCGCTGAAGAGTAAGACAGCTGCTTTTTACAAAGTCGACAAACAGCCTTATCTTCGTGCGTGACTTTGCCATCTACGGTGTAGAACCCAAAATACTTCCAGACGCTACTTCTTAGATGTTTTGGTGTAGTGATTGTCTGCTCAGGACGGCTTTGCTCGCTATTGTCCTCCATTTTCGTAGCAAAACAACACATCAACATTAGCTTCGTTTAATGATAGGTCAGTAGGGCAGGCAAAGGGTCAACATGATAGTGAATTCTTAGAGCGCCCTCTGTTTGATCACAAGGCAAACTACATCAAATTGCCTGATGCACGTATGGAGACTGCAGCCGACATTTCGAACAGGTAATTACAGCTCGAACACGAACTTTTCACCTCATGTTCGAACGTATGTCCGAAACTTGAATAAAAAGTGACAGCCCTATCCCATACAGACACTTCAGGTGCCCCCTGTATTGCTGCAGCATAATGACCTTGGGAGCACTGCCTAAGCGGCATATTTTAGCGCTTTGGGAGCAAGACCAGACTACACGTGGGGAAATCCCAAGCTTGACAGGCCTGCCGTGCCTAGTTATAGTTTCTAAGCTATGATTGGACAATTGACGTTTTTAAACTGTATTTGACCCGGTCCTGGTCAGTCTAACAGTCTAATCTCTACCCACAGCTCTGCCGTGTTCAGACAGGCTGGACATATTCCAACCATTTCTGGTTTTCTTCTCTTCTTTCTTCACCTGGCACACCTCTCTCATATTTAAATGATCTGGGAATCTGTGATATTTCTTGAGTTTTGATTGAAGATGACATGTTAACCATTCGGAAAAATTCACACCTTCCCCAGAAAAACTGGGCTTAGTTGCTATAAAAACAGCAAAGCAAATTATGGTACTTATAGTACTTAAATTATGGTAGCAGTTAACACGAGACATGACCTTTTATGAAAATGATCCTTTGATGTTAAAGAAAACAGTTTCTTATGCTGATTTATGTATCCCAATAGAAACAGGCTTAATGAAATTTGTCCAACCTGTTTGTCGGTGCACTATGACTCTGACTATACTTCTCGCACTTGATTGCTCTTGTCAGTCTCACTGTCGACCTCCTCTGCTGCACTATGTGTGTGTGTGTGCTGTGGATAAGCTAAAATCTAAATGCCTCTGTCTCAGAGGGTTTTGTGGTGTTGTGCAGAAGTAAACCCTTACTGCTCTCACCATCTAAACAAAGATCTTGCCGGCCGCAGATCCCCTCCTCCTCCAGTGTGGTTTTCACAGCGATGAGGGTGAATCAGCTCGATTTCTACATTTCTATTGTTCTGGCCATTTCGCGTTCTTATTCTGTCTTCGCTGGAGGTCAGATTTCAGCCATGCCAAGCCAAATATACATGGTTCGTACCCAGATTTTGAGTGATGTGAGTGTGTGTGAGCTTGCATGTTTATGTATGAGTCTGTATGGATAGTCTCTGTATTGTCTGTGCTGGCAGTTACAGCAGGTTTATGCTGATGAGAGCTAATTTTCTGCTGCTTTCTGAACCCTGTCTCTCTAAACACTCTCAGCTGTGGAGTCCAACTCTGACAGGACTGATGGGCTCCACTAAACTGTAAACCATCCTTCCACTTGATCGGCATGTTGTTCTGGTTTAAGTACCCTGCATGGCTCATTACTGCAGCAGATAACACCCACAATATCACGCTACAGTATGTGAGCTCAGGCTCTTACTCAGATTAAGTACGGGATGATGATAAAAGTCATGGAGACATGATTGATTTTTATTGTTACCATACTTTATGCATCTTTCATTGTTACAATCAATGTGCAAGAGCCAGGGAAAGCTTGGTTCCTCACATGAGCTCTCTAAAAAACATGATTTCAAAGCATAGCGGTGCAGTATCATCAACTTTACTCACTGTAATTAAAAGATAAGAAAAAAAAAACGTTCATAGTCCCACCGTACTGTGATGTTTGGTTTTAATAGCCGTGAGGAGATAAGCCTCCCCAAAAGCCATGGTTACAATGAGCCACTTATTCCAGTGGGATCATTATAGGTTTGTGTTGCTCTATACTGTCGGAGAAACAGAAATGAGATATGGCAGAGAAGTATTATTGACATCACCTGGACGAGTCACCGAACAGCAGCACTCACTGAGATTAGCAGTATCTCAAGTGTTCAGCACTGTACCACTGCCAAGGCTAACTCAAGTCTTAGTTTTTAGTTTACAAGCCACACGTGGAAGTTTTATGTGGATGTTTCATGGTAAAAAAATCCTCTAAACTAAGGGTGTATATTAACTCTTTAGTCAAGGAATACGATATTTGCTGGTATCACAAAGTCTGCCATGATACAGTTTTGTTTTGATTTCGGGGGCCTGCAATTAAAATGAGACAATGTCAGTAAATGTCTTCATTGTATTTTTCTCGGCTGCTTACCATTATCTATCTGGCGCTAGGCTGATAACACTGTTTGAATGTTTAGGAAGGAGATGCACCTAACCCTAACCCGTTGGAGTTTCACAGTAAAGGCATATTCTCTTCTCACTTTGCATCGATATATTGATCCAGATCAATGTTAGGTATGGTAATGAATATGTTTCATCTGTAATAGTCCTGCATTGTCCAACACTTTACGGAACTACAGAAAGTTGTCAGGATTTGCAGCTTTTCTTTGTCTTAGACATAGACTGTTAAAAATAATGGACATGTAGCAATGTAGCATGTAGCAATACTGCATCAGTTTCCTCCATTCCTCTTTCCTCACATTTTTCAAGTGCATTTCCTCCTCGTGTCTTCAGTGAGAGGATCTAACCAAGTGAGGACAGTTATTGAATCAGGATCATGTGTCCATAGTCCTCCAGCTTCTCCCATTTTACTTTCTCTTTATCGATTTCTTCCACAAACACATTCCTACAGTACAACTAAGTGCGGAGTGTGTGGTCAGATGAAAACAGTGCAACTGAATTTGAGAGAGAAAAAAAACTCGGGGTTAGAAAAAAGGAATGCTTACAATCAGTGTTTCTTGACTTTCCCTCCAGGAATTTCTCAAGGCTGAGTCACACAGGCTTTGGTCATTTTGGGTTAATTTTGGCTCTGAAGCTTCTTTGAGGGGGTCTCTGATATCATTACACTGTTGGCCCCTTTCACACATTTTTGCTTTAAAAATCACCATTCATCTCCTGTAGATGAGGTGCTCACTCACTCACTTTCTACACACACAGTACACAAATACCAGATGTGTGTGACCTGACAACATCTTCACCAGCATCACTAGACATTAGGGCTCTACTTACCTACTTATGATACTGTATATTAATGCTTTTGGTGTGAGAGCCCCGCTGGTCAGAGACATCATACCAGCTGTAATAAGATTTTAACCACAACAACTTCCTCTCTTGACTCATTATACTACTCATGCAGGGTTTGCCTCTGTGAACATGTTATTGCGTGCTGACTGTTCAAGGCAGGAAGGCCTCTTTACAACTGGTATTCACATGCGTCTCATATGTGGATTGTGTCCACATCAGATATACTGTAGCTGCATTCCCTTTCCCCTCTCTGTTGCCAAACTGCAGTTTGGACGAGTGTATTCTTGTGATTTCCAGCCTTTAAAATGATATACATATGTCAAGTATTGTTCTCTCCAAGTTGTTTTTTTTCCTGTCTTTGGTGGTTGAATGTGGATGAAAGCTTTTTCTGTCTATGTAGCTGTGCGGTTTGAAAACTCTTTCAGTCCTTCCAGCAATTAATGAAAATAACTAATCGCTGCTATATTTTTAAGAGTTTTAATTTTACCCAATCTCTTTAATAGTAATGCAACAAATGAGCAGCTTTTTCCACATAAAGCAACTTAGTGTAGAACCATTATTACAAGCCAAGGCAGAGCAAACCACAATTGAACCAGAATAATCCAACTTTCTCTGCAAAGAAAGTGGTTCTCCCGGGAAAATATTTAATCTCAGGCTATGTACGACCCCAAGAAGCTCCACTAAACACAAGTTGCTACAGTTATTTAGTGTCAGCATTGCAACATTTAAAATGTATGTGATTTCATTGCAAGGGATAAAATGCTAAAATTTGTATCCTAATTTGTATCCTAAAGCCAACCTACTTGTTCATTCATGGCTCCCAGTAGAGAAAACATACTGACTTTAGCCCCTTTTCAACTGTAAATAAAGCCCACTAAGACCCGCTAAAATCTGGCATTTGGATGTAATAGGAAAGGTTACAAATGGCATTCACACACGGGTCAAATGAAGCTGCAGTAGTAACAGATATTTATCGGCTTCTGCTTCAATTGGCAGGCCGCCACAAATTACCATCCACCTCCGCACAAGCAGTGTTCAAACATTGTTACAAATTTTAAAGAGAGACTGAATAAGTAAGAGATGCATAAAAAAAGTAATCACCATAACATGTTCACTGGCCTCCATGCTGCTTTCTACTGTTTACTAACATGTTTCCGGCCTATCCATGACATTGAATGCATAATTTAAAAGGAAAACCAAAACAAAGGTATGCTGATCTGCTGCAAAGCCATGTAGACATCTCTGGTCTACTGGCAATGGGAAAGGAGTCTATAGCCTATTTTAAGTGGGTTTTCCCAAACGTGCTAATTTTGGTGGGAAAGGGTAATTTTGTGATCCCTTGACTTTTCCTCTTTTGCCACCATGAGCTTGAAAGATTGTTTTTGAGTGAAATATAGCATTAACTTTTGGACAATTAAAGACCTTCCCAGTCTCAGCTGTATATTGTGTCTAGTGCTATGGAGTGAATGCTAGCATGCTAACATGCTAAAATAAGATGGTGTACGTGGTCCATTGTAGTTGCTATAAATATTGTGTCAGCAAGCCAACTTTAGCATTTAGCTCTAAGTGCTGCTGTGTCTAAAAACAGCCTCATGGAGCTGCTAGCATTGCTGGAGACTTCTAGCCTTTATTTCTAGATCTATCCTCTCAGGCCCCTGATGGCGTATACGACATCAAATTTTGTACTTTGCATTTCTCTGCAAGTCTAAGCTGTAAAACCTCACTTTAAATGGCTGCCGCTTCATCTCCACTGTAGCTTTCCAACAGAGGCTCCAGTGCAATTGTATCCTTTTCAGAGGCTTTGTAATCC
Source organism: Cephalopholis sonnerati (assembly GCA_019142605.1). Classification (NCBI taxonomy): domain Eukaryota; kingdom Metazoa; phylum Chordata; class Actinopteri; order Perciformes; family Serranidae; genus Cephalopholis; species Cephalopholis sonnerati. Next base: position 13,599,364 of record JAGQAX010000001.1, read on the forward strand.
AGCATGGAACAGCAGTGTCTTTTTGGAGACTTTATGAAACTAATAAATCCAATACTGAATGTGGTCTGTGATTTTTATACATTTTTCCATGTTAGAAGGAGTTGTTGTCATTAGCCTTTAGCTTAAGCTTACAAAGAGTAAGAGCTATTCCATGATGCACTGGGTTAAATCTGTCATCGAACCAGAGGCTGTGTTGCTCTGTACTTAACAGTGCTGAGCTAGAGGATGTGCAAAAGGGAATGACCTGACAGTCAGGAGGATCAGCAGGTGCTGTTAGGCACAGCAATGGAAATAATGAGCTGGATATAATGGATGTAATAAATGACGATCCATTATTACATATTTTATTTGGTTTTATTCAGGAATGGTACAACTAACTTTTACCAATCAGGACTCTTATGAAAGAAATACATTTTTTTTTAAATCAGTGTTGTCTACAATGTTTTTTTCTTTCCCCCGACCACCAAGGCCTGGAAAAACACATTTCTAGAGTCCGAAGTCTTGTAAACCACGGTTCAGTATGTGATTTGAAAAAAATAACAGTGAGATTCAGATTCCGTTTTTGTTCATCTTTTGTATTTTTGGTTCTATAACTGTCTAATGTGACATCACTGCAGCAGGGAGACCAGGCTGTATGGCTTGTACTTTTGAGGTATCAAAATGAGACACACTCACTACATTAACAACTTGCTGTCAGTTTGGCCAGGTGTGTTTCAGAGCACTCGTACTGATGGTTTGGATTGTGGGGTCCTCAGCACTGTTTTTCATTGGCACCTGTAATTTACATGATTCATGTTTTATGATATCATGTTAACAGTCAGATAACCCACATATGAGACAATATTAACATCTGAAGCTTGTAAAGTCTTACCAGTGCAATCCCAGAATAAAGCCATGACTTTGTAAAAACCACATGAGCTTCAGATTTGCACTTGGTTGCTTTTGGTCAGTGAACATTGTTGTTGGCTTGAGTCAGAAAGTTTTAAATCTTTGCTGGTTTCAGTTGTTGAACTGCACAGTTGGGGTTCGCCTGTTTAGCTAAGTAGACCACAGTGTGTGTCTTTGCTGGGCAGAGTTAGTGGGCCGCAGTTTTAAAGCTAGGGGTTACTGAAGGTTAGACATTTGTTTTCTGATCTTTATGCATGCCCCTCTTTACTTTAGAGTTTAAAGTCTTATACAGGCCATGCCAGCTCATGTAATCATATTTGGTCTGGGAGGCCTGTCACGATATGCCTGGAGAGTGGATACCAGTGGTTTCGAAGGTCATTCCAAAGTGTTTGTTTATAGCATAATTTGAACATCCTGCCAAACAAAAGTTCAGAGTGCTGTTTTGTTTTCTATTTTTTTTATTTTTTGCCTAGAAAAGACAAGGTGGAAATGTTAAAGACCTTGTTCAGATGTTTGGAAAATCCAACAGTGGTCTGTAAGCGGCGGGCATTTTTTCCCAAGCACCATGTCCAAGTTCAAACCCCCCACCTACAGTTGCCCTGTGTCTCACCCAGAAACATTTAAAGTGTCCATTAATGAGACCCAACCGAGATTGACTCAGGTCCAGGCCTGGACTCCATCTCCACTCTACAGCCTCTCTCTTTTTGTTGGACTCAGATTCTCTGTTTTGCTCTGGAGAGACAGAAGCCAGGCCTCCGTCTAGTAGCCTGAGTATTAATGCTGGGGTTGAGGTCAGGTCAAATGAAATAAACAAGGAGTTTCTTAAATGCTAAGTGTTGTTTTGAAGTGCGTGTAATTACAGAACTTTGAGGGTTGTTAGAGCTTCATGCTAACCAGAGAAGGTCAGCAAGGTTAGTGTTGAGAAATTGATCCGGTCCTTGACCTTGTCAAAAATGATCATGTCTGACTATTTTAAGGCAAAATAAAACAAAAACAGAAACACTCTAGTCTGTCTTTATTTGGTCTTTGATCTAAGTACCAGCATCCTCTACTTTTGGCCCTGTTGTCTCTGGTGTCATGCTCCCTCCAAGAGATGAGGACATGTAGAGTTTCAGAATTTGACATAACACTGAGACATGAGACACAGCGATGCTTACAGGGTGAAAGATATCCAGATCCTTACTGAACGTTTAACTGACCAATTTGCTGACTGACCGACTGACTTGCTGGAATGAGTGATTAACGCACAGACAGCTGCTGGCTGAGATCCAAGCTTCTGTGGTGTATTTTGTATGTGACGCATGTGTAATAGTGTGTGTGAACTTTGCTCCTTGACACCTTCAATGCAGGACTCAAGATTAAGCGTTATCTGAGAGTCTTAAGCTCCCTCTCATCTCCTCCTCATTTTCATCTCAATTTATGACCGTAGACTTGGCTCTCACCTCAACTCTGGCTCCTACATGGTCTCTGCACATACTTTCAAAGCTGCTAACCTTTCCCCCCATAAACACATACCCACACACGTAGATGTACTTGTGAAACCCTGGTGTTCGTAGTAGTGATGCATCAGTAAGTTGCAAAACAGACTGACTGAAGGCAGGACTCATTTAGCATAAAGGGCATAAACAAAAGAGCCATCAGCCATGTAGACAAGCAACAGCACAGCAGATTAGATATAAAATAAACTGTGGTAATGAGTTATCCAGCTAACCACACACTGACATGACAGTCACTGAGACTAACAAGACACATACAGAGTAAACAGAGCAGATAAAGACATGAAGGCCACATTAGAGACACAGCACCACAGTAATGAGGGAAAACATAATGTAGTATGCTGCTGAGAGATGTTCTTCGCTCTCTAACATCATGGTGATTTTCATGCAGTCATCAACTCACTCATAAATGGAAAAGCTTGCATGTTTCTTTGAGTAATCTGACACTTGAAACACAGAAAACTCTAGAAACTGTGGGAACAAAGGGAGAGATGGATGAAAAAAGTATTTTCTTAACAGTCCTGATTCCCATAAATTTATTTCACTGCCTAGTTTTGGCTTGAACCAAATCAATCAACTATAGTTTCTCAGCGTCAGCATTTTTATTGTTTGCAGTTTGTTCTGCTGTTGAACATTTTGTAACTCTGTTTTAAAAGTAATATATGGTGAAAGATATAATTGTTTTGAGCACTAAACATACCTAAATTTACATGAAAACTTGATATCTCATCAACTGTCATGAGAATTTACAACATACAATCAGTCCCTCAGCAGGTTTTATTTTTGTCTCTCTCTCCTCTTTATATTTTATCTGATCAATAGCACAAAAAGGAAATGCAGACGTAAGGCCCTGACAGACCAAACCAACGTTTAGAACTAGTGACGATGAAGGCCAACTGTTGCATCGCCTCACAACACTTGTGTGTCGGCCAAAAAGGTGCACTTGAACACACCGCAGATACTCCAGCCAGCTGCCAGCTAGCACATACATTCTGCGCCTGCATGAGAGGAAATAGCTCTCCACACCAGCAGGTGGCAGTAGTCTGTATTCCTCAGGGAAATTAGAACACTTTCAGGATGGATTCGAGATGCTAATTAGCACATTATCAACACAACGCAATGCTGAAAGAATAAATTATATTTACTGTGCACTAACAAAGAATAACACAAACAATTACAAACAGTATGCTAAAGAGCTCAATGGCTTATGTAACACATTTCTTTTGGGCTCACTCGCCCTTAACTTAAGCCATCTGTTAGCTTTTCTCACTTCTGTTTCTCTTCTCGTGCATTGAGCTGAACCGCCAGTCAAGAGTGATTTCATTCACTGACGGGCTCTGCTGTATAAAACACAGATTCAACATGTTGAATCGGCCAAAAATAAGCTGACAAGTGCCAATGTTGCGGGACACTGCACAAAAAACTAGGGTGACCAATGCTCACGATGGCCTGTTGGCTTGGTTTGTCAGGGCCCTTAGGGTGTTTCTTTAAGGTGTCTGTGTTACAGCCAACACCTTCTTCACTTGTCTGACCCTCTTTATAGTTTTGATATGAATGCTGAGGTGTTGCCCATCCCCTGTCTGAAGAACTGCTGATCCTGATCTGAGTGGCATCTGGTCCAGCTCTCCAATCCAGAGGGTGCAGTTTTGGATCAAGAGGCTAGGAAGCCCTGGCCAGCTTGACAGTTTGGGCAACTGGAAATTTTCCACTCACCAGCATGCCTCCAGTAGTTGTTGTTTCAAACTAAGATATGTTAATTGTTAAATTAACTTTTATGAAACGAGTACTAAGGCACTCGTTATCTCCCTGGGGACTAGGACTGGAAATCATTTGTGTAGAGACACTATGTGCGTGGGTGCTGTTTTATTTTTTGCTGTCTTCTTTTGGTTTTCCATCAAGTAAGGTAAGATAGTGAAATTTTATTTTCAGTTTTAGTTTCTCTTAAGTAAAGTTAACTCTTCTTTTGAGGGTCATGTTCTGGTTATATTTATGTCTTTGGTTTGAAACACACTCACACCCTTTCCCCCTGAAGTATACTTAAACTATTTCTGTTTTTAATTATCATCTAAACTCATTGTCAATAAATTATTTTACCAAAACCACTTAGTGTTATGTTGCTTCCCTTACCTTTAATGAGCTAGGTCGTAACAGTCTGGCTGTGGAGAAATTAATATCATTCCATCTGATGCATTTCTATGCCTAATGATCCATTTTTCATTTGGACGGATCAGTACTAACAAGGATCACTGAGTAATTAAAATTTTTAAAAGTTGGTTGGCAGCTCCCGGGCCACTAACTACCAGTATAGTTAGGGTAGTAATAAAAAAACATAATAAAAGATCTGCAAAAATATGCACAGCGAGGAAAACTACAGGAAGGTGGCAGATGTAGAAGAGGAAATAAAGTAAAGTAAAATAGAGGGGGGGCTATGGAAGCAAAGGTATTTGTTTGATCCAAACGAAATAAAGCTGCACCCTGGCAGGCTGAGCGCTCTCCTCTGTGGGGGATATGCCTGGAAAACCATGTAAAAGTCTTTAAAAAGACCAAGAAGGGGAAATCAGAGCGGGGAGGGAAGCCGCTGAGTGTTTTTCTCTCTCTGCTGTAAGTGGCTTCCCACCTAGATGAGGACATGTGGTGGGATGCTGACTGAGACTCTGCTGTCAGTGAATCAGATGTTCACAGCAGCTCAGATTCACTTTACACTCTCTCTTGTATTCCCTCCGAGATTCTCTTTTTTTGTCTTTTTGCATCCATTATTTTCACTTTCTCTGTTTTATCTCTTATCTCTGCCTCCTGTCATCCTCACCCATCTGTCTTCCTCTTTTTCTCTGTATCTCTTTATCCCTCTCTGTCTTTTTTCCACTTCATACTTCCCCTCTCTCTCAAACTCTCTCCCCATGTGACTCACATTCAGTCTTTCTTGTGCGCTTCTCTGTCTTGTGTTCCCCCTCACATCCCCCTGGTCTTTGTTTTCCTCCCTTTTTTTCGAAACCAGTAATTTTATAAGTAGAGAAGTATATTTGGAATGTTTCCTGGTCAATTGGTCCCAGATAGCATGAAATGCAGAGCACCTGCTCCAAACACACACAGACACACAGTATCTTTATGTGTGTGTAACAGTGTCTTTTAGTCTAACTAGCTGCTTTGTGTATAATCTAACTGTACATGCCAACATCGCAAAGGAGTAGGGATTTATCCTCTCCCATAGCACCTGAACTCACCCTGGGAGATTGCAGAGCAAAATTCAGACACATAGGAGAGAAAGCAAAGACAGAAATGTATATACAGAGAGACAGGAGGAAAGTACTAACTACATTTGTGTTGTAGGGAATCACTTTTGAATATATCCACGTTTTTTTTTGTCTTGACAGCAGACATTTTGACTTTTTATAGCAGGAGAGGCACAGGAGTGGCTCATTACATTAACAATGGCTGCATTCAATTAAAGTGTTCAGTTCAAGTAATTGTGTCACTGTCACTGTCACGGCTTATTAAGACACTTCAATGACATTATCATTTACACATGCGCTTTTCCTATTATGACACATAAAGTGGTCACAGTGCAAAACAAATGACACTGACTGACTGTCAATGATTAGTTCAGACAAATATAAAGGGGACATACTGGTACTAGAGCTCGAACTGGGTCAGTACTAACCAGCATACAGCATTTCTTTGTTTTGACTGTCATAGTAGGAAACCAACAGGTGTTACTAATAATATTAAATTTGTTAAGGCTATATCTGAGATCACTCCCTTGTTCCCTCATTCACTACTCCCTAAATTGGGGAGTAGTTGTAAATCATCTTTATTTCGCATCCTCATTCACAGATGTATTATTCCACTACTGCAATGTTCTAATCTACAAAATGTGGAGTGCTGAACACTGCTTTTTTCATTCCACTGGGATTTTTTTGAGGGCACTACAGGCTAGAAAATATAATTCACACTAGAAATTTGGACACCCTCTGCCATTTTTGGGGGGGAACAACCCAAGCATCCAGGCCACCACAACAGTCTGATAGTAAGATTGCTTGCACAATAACAAGAAACTGATACTGAAGCAGATAAATTAAATTCAGCCATATTTTTCTACTGTGACGTCTTTGTGAAAAAGTTTTATGCTCTTGCCTGCCTCTGTTTTCTGTCAGCAGACAGTAGGAACATCAGCAGCATGTAAAGTTAGCAACATTGCAATGTTAGCCCAGCTACACTACCCAATGAGTATGTAATGCAGATGGAGAGCAACCTAGGCAGCTAACGTTAGCATGTAACCAGTGTTTGATTTACACTGTTTTTCAGGGTTAGGGGGTCGGAGGGTTCTGCACACATCCACACAAATGCATCCACCTACCTGCAAAAATATACTATCAATATATTAAAATTCATACAAAGAATATTTAAAGATATTTAACATGCAACTATTTATGTAATCACTCTCTGCTGACACAATTAAAACACAAAATGGACAGGCAATGGTTTGAATAATGTCTATAAAAACATATCTGCATATGTATGCAGAATCTGAGGGCAATGGGACAAAATTTTGCCCTGAAGCGTCATGGTTTCTGTTTGTAGTGTTTCTGCAGTCCAAGAAATATTGACCATCACGTTTGAGCGACAAACAGTCTGTGTTGAGAAGCAAAACATTTGGCCAAAATGGAATCTTGGAACCCATCAGCTATGGATTTAGCTTTAAATTAGCTTTTTTAAAATGTATCTGCATTATATATAGATATCTGTTTATAGAGATTAGATGAAATGATGAAAGAGGAAATGTTGGTGTGGCTATCCCCTTGCTACATCAGATCCCCCCCAGAGGTTTATCATCCTCAGACAGATAGCGGATGGGTTCCAAAATCATGGTTTCATTTGTTTTGTTAAACCAGTTCTAGGGTTCATCCCATGACAATTATGAACATGCCCACAGCCTCAAATGCTGAAAATGTATGGAAGGTATGTAACCTATGTTGAGTGTGCCCCTCGCAAAGATGGACACAACAGGAATAGGATGTTCTTGTGTTTCAAAAACATGGGCCAGACATGGCTGTCGAACAGGTCGGGGGAGTCTGGCACAATGTAGTTCCTAGAGCACCTCCTCTTTTTGCATTCTTCATATGGGATGGAAATGCTGGTTCAGCGTGTCGATCAAAGGTCCATAGGTGTAAAATTAAAAGCCCTGTGAGTCTCCTCCTTCTCATGGTCAAACTTTGGGGTGAGCTCGGTGTCCAGGGTGTTAATGATGCCATGAGACTTCTCAAATCTCACCGGGTTGTCCAATCATGCATCCAGAGCAGTGGTGATAGTGTACTGCTTAAAGTCATCTTTTAAGCAGTACACTAAGTTTAACCAACTTCAATCTGATCTTGGGGCTTTAGGAAGTCATCCTCATGTACCAGACAACCACACAAGTTATTGGACATTGTTAGGCATGAATAAACAAGCACACTGACAAGTAGGCTACTTTACAATTAGCCTATTATTTATTGTGGGAACCTAAATACTGTATACAGAAAAAAAACTACATAAAAAAATTGTATAACATCGTTGAACATTCCTCTGACTGTTGAGCTGAGCAAAATTCTTCTTTTTTGCTCACCGTACATTTCAAATACAATAAATATTGGTGTACGATTGTATTCAAGTGTTTCATCATACTGGTTAGCTACCATTTATGCCACTGATACTGACTTCAAATTGGTGGTATCTCTTTCATTCACTGTGTCTGGGAGACAGATGCTGAGACAAATTAAAAATGAGGGAGAATGTATCACATCACCAAAGTGCTATTCATCTGTATCTGGTTGTAGAGACAGCAGGCTGCTCTCTACAGCAAGTGATGAGAAGCAGACGTGTGTGTTTTTGTGTGTGTGTGTCCACGTGTTCTCCTCTGCGTGTTGTATGTTGGTGTGTGTCTCACACTGTACACTGCATTGCTGAACGTTAAGGGCCCGCTGGGATCTGCAGTCAGAGGTCCCCCACTTACAAGCCATAAAACAAGCTATTACACCGCTGCTGTCGCTGAAAAAAACATCCTACTGCAAGTATGACGTTCTAGTTTTTGTCACTCGAGCTGAAAATGTGCATCTGTATTTTCCTATTGCTTTCGAGGACATGTGCTGGTTGTTCATGTTAAGGCTCAATAAAACACTTCACATTTCACCAGCAGCCCCAGTGGCTTGTCCTGCAGTGACACAGTAGGATTAATACAAAAATGGATGAACACTAAACAGTGAAATGAAGTGCTGAAGTCAGTTATGACAAACAGCAGGAAACTCCTGACTGTAGAATGGAAAGAGATGATTTGATTTTGGTTTGAACAGGTAACAAGGACCAGATGCCTGCATCAGTGTGCGTTTCATGCGTCTGGACATAGTGTTTATGAGTAGTAATATGTTTGTGCACGGATGCATGTGCATGTTGTTATAGATGTCTGGATTGAATATCACGACATTTGATATTTTTATGTGTTTGTGTCTGTCTGCGTGTTTGTGCACAGGTGCACATAAATGAGCTCATCCTTTAGGCTTGTAAATGTGTACAAGGGTAAGGGTGGATGCACTCTGACTTTGTAGATGTGCGGTGCTATTGAGAGGGACATCCGATAAACTGTAAACACGTGTGCATATATGGTATGTACATATAATGTGAGTGTGTGTGCGTGTGTGTGTGTGTGATTAAATCCCTTTTACCAGCAGTCTTCTGTGTATTATCAAGACGATTTTAGTGAGGCACTGACAGCTCTGTCTTCAGCTGACTTCTGATCATTCACACAGAGATATTTCGCCTTCAGCCAAACGTTAAAATACTTGTTCTCTGCTCATAAAGTGGAAACAAATAGTCAACTCACACATGGGGGCAACACATTCAGGCTGAACATGATCCGCTTACGGATTGTTTGCACTGCATCTGGAAGTCCCCGGGGCATCCTATTCAAACTATCCCTCACTTTTCTCCCTTTGGCGTTTTCTCTCTGTGTACTTTGGATGGTGATCAACAAACGCCAAGCTGTGGGAAAAGCAACCTGTTCATTTTTCTCACACTTTGGAATTAACACGGGATTCTGTCAGCGAAGCTATACTACCGCTCTGAGTTTTGCGTTTACATTTCACTGAGAAGCACTTAACGCCGTCCTCTGTCTTCATTTTTTCTCTCAGAGAGAACTTTTACAATGCCTTTGAGTTACGCTTCCTGTGTTTAATGGAGGTATAATTGTCTTCGTATAGCTGTTGAACAGAGTTGGACCTCCCAAAAAACCCCAGTCATGATATTCCATCTTTTTCTGATTAGTGTGCACCTGAACGCCCCTCTGGACAAGCACAATGGCTGTTTTTTTTTCTTTGGGTTTTGTGTACAATCTGTTCCAGATTAGCTCTTTTCAGTCCCTTTATGGCTGCGCTGTCACTGTCAATACCTCAGCAAAACAAATCACCGGCCAATTGATAACAGACTGGAACGACATTGTTGTTGCAGTATTGTTTGAAGTCGGCAAGCCCAGCGGGGTGCGTGTTCCTGTAAGCACAGAGCTTTGTCTCGTGTAACAGAAATGAAAACGGAGAATAAAGGAGGTGTGGAGTGTAACAACTGTGAACAGCTATAACTCTCAATACCTCCAGGATTTTTCAACATAAAGGCAGTCAAAAGACCATTAAGAAGACTTAGAGGACCTTCTTGGTCTTATCAGTCCATCACTTTGAGCCTCAGTTACAGTCTCCAGTGGGATTTTTAGTAAAAGGTCCTCCTTAAAAACAGCTTTCCTGTCTGGCATGAAAACTCAACCAGACACGTCATTATGAGCGATCTGTCGTTAGCTTGACCTCACCGCTTAGCTGCTTTCACTAACCCTTATCTTGCGCTCACCCATCACACTTCAGTCACTGTTTCCCTCATTCAGCTAGGGTGTGTTTTAACGGCATTTGTATGTAGTATAAAAAAAAACATTATTCAACCATCCAAGTGAAAATAAGTGTTACATTTGACAGCTTCTCTTTCTGTCACACACACACACACACACATCTGATGACAAACTGACGTGAGATATTCTACCAGTCCACAGCTGGGTTTTCATCCACTTGTTTTTATGCCAAGAAATATACAATGAATAATGATGGAAACACATTGGTCTGGTAAATATCGCAATATTTCCTGCGGCTTCCCAGATACATTCGCAATGTGGGCAGGAGGCATTAACATCTGGTATCATTGGGCCAGTGAGTAAATCAAAGTCTTTTTGGCCTAAAACATTACAGCTGCTACATACATTAAAATGCCATCTGTAAAATATTTATCCATCCAAAAGAAAGAAATGTGCTTTAGTTGACATGTAAGAACAACACACATCAATACAAAAACTTTTATTATGACATGGGTGTGTTTTCTGATTAGTCCGGAGGGCCTTGATTTACTTAAGTTGTGCTAATTCACCTTTTAATTTTGGCAAGACTTTAAACATTTACCTCTGTTTGTCTGCATAGGAATATAGCTGGAAACAATAGGTTGTCTGTGAATCCCTCCCCATGTTCTTCCCCACATGTTCTCTGACTGTTCTTTGCTGTCAGATACAGCAGGATACCAGACCTCTATGTCCCTGTAGACTTGGACAGAGCAGGTCACGTGTGCATCTGTCACAGAAAGCAGCTCAGAGAGTTCGAAATGCCACATTCCTTCAGTGATATAGTGAGACCGCTTGGAGAGCTGAAGACATGGTCATCACAGTTACGAAATCCTTCTCTTAATCTTCCTGGAACAAGTGAAAATCATGTAACAGTAAACATGTTGTCCTCTGAGTGTCTCAGTCTCTTGATGGCAGAGCAGTTGTAAACCAAACCATAGTATTTATGAGCCAATTTTAAAAATCTGGCATGAAGTGTGAAAAAGAATCATTCGCCTACGTTTCATTAAATCTGGTCAGTGGTTTGTGGGAAGTCATGCATGGAGAATGTCGGGTAATTTACAAAATGTCACAATGAGGCTGTGAGATTCTGAATCATTCTCGATCATCAGGAAATCTGGTCTGTGGTATCTGAGGTTTTGTGTATAATGGAACAACCAACAGACAGGAAGAGAGGGGTCAGGTCTCCCACAAACACTTTAAATAACCCTAACAGTTACATGATCCCACTTAGTTTATTTGCAATCCAGCATCTCTTAATTTAACTTAAAGAAATGGTTCATTATTTTGGGGGTAATTGGGACATTGGTAGCTCACCATATCCCAATTACTCCAACCCCCAGACCACAAATTAGACAGCAATTAGCTAGACAGGACATCCCATGGTCCCTCCGCCCCACTCCCTCTGGCTATAGGCTGTTTCGCAGGTCGGAGAGTGGGCAGCAGATCCGGAAAAGGACCTTCAGTCAGCGGTTTTACCAGTGGTGGTGTCGGGTTTGTGCTGGCTGAAGTCAAGCTGCTACAGCCACTGACTCAAGGTTTGTGCCTGTAAAGCTCTTTGAGATTACATACACTACTGAGATTTGAGGCTCTAGCCAGCTACATAAGCATAAACTTAACTTGCTGCAGCTGTAGTTAGCAGAAGGCTAAAGCATTAGCAACATTTTCTCTCCATCACTGAAATGCTTAATTGATGTTGACGCATGTTTCACTTTGTTTATTGTCTTTCGGACTCTCTTTTTGATAAGTACATTTTCCTTTTTGTGGCTGCTTTGCAGTGTAGGCAGTTGTTGCCAGTGCTGGAATAGCAAATTTCTCTGCAGGATTCTCTTCTATTTAATCAGGCTTTAACCTGATCTGAAGGGATGTGCACACACATCTGCACATCTGCTCTGTAGAACCGCTAATAGGAACAAACTCTGTCATAAATGACCTGTGATTGGCCAAAGGCTCCCACCACATTTTAGATTTTCTATGAATTACAATATGCTGGAAGTTTTTATGGCATTTTTTCCCAATGATGCCAAAATAAAACTTACTACCTCAGCTTTACAGACTAGAGAGCAGGGTAAAAGCTGACCTGGCTGTGTCCAGAGTAAAAAAAAAAAAGGCCTACCAGCATACATAAAGCTCACTAATAAACACACGGATCTTGTTTGTTCAGTTCATACATAGACAGAAATGTAAAAATGACAGTTCGTGTTTGTAGGGAATATTATGTGCGGTAACTGTTCTTGGTGAACAGTTGGGGGCAGTGACTATGTGTAGTATCCTGAATTAAGTTGCCATGTTTGGTACCATGCAGACCACCAATAGTTATTTTACAATAGCAGTTAGCAGACACTCAGAAATGTTTATCTAATGAAATTACATCTTATGAAGTTAATTAGAAATATAAAACCATAAAACCTGAGTGTGTCAGATGTTTAATGATGAAAATATTCCTCTGATCCTGCAGTGATGACAGAGAGGAAATTATAGCAAACCACAAAGTAAGATTTAGTGGTATCTAGTAGTTAGGATTGGAGATTACAACCAGCTGAAACTTCTTCCGTGTGCCGAGGATGAACTCCTGGTTAGGATTCTTTCAGTATTCACTGTTCAGAAGGTTTTTACCGGGAGCCAAATTAACCACAGAGGTCTCTTTCTCTCCAAAACAAACGGACCAGGTGATTAAAACTGGTAAAAACACTGAATACAGCAGTTTCAGGTTACAACTTGTGTTTTCCCTAAGCTGTTTGACCTGTCGCAAATGGGGCGCTAGTCCAGCACCTAAAAATGTGTGCTCTCCTTTTTTTCCTCTAATAACTTAAGATCCAGACATTTAGGAGGTTTTTACCAGGAGTCAAATTATCTGCAGAGGCCTCTTTCTCTTCACAACAATTGGACCCAGTGATTGAAACCAGTAAAAAAAACTTAATAAAGCAGTTTCAAGTTAAAAATCAGTGTTTTTCTGACACTGTTCGGGTCATCGTGGAGGTGCTGCTAACCATTGTGGCATGAAAATGTGAATGGCCCTTTCTAGAGCCAGTGTTTGGTTTGTCATATCTGGGATACTGTAGAAACATGGCGGTGCAACATGGTGATCTCCGTTCTGCCAATATATCCCCCAAAAACCTACACACTGAACTTTAAAAGTTTTTTTTTTAAGTGGGGGTCAGGATGGGAGGGATGGCAGGAGAAATGGTGGAAAGATGATGCGGGTGGGAGAGGTGAGGCACAGAGGGGAGGAGGAGGAGAGCAGGTCAGCCTGTATTCTGGTGGAAGTGGTTCAGACCTCCTGTGCTCCCAGTCAAAGCTCCCTCTGTTAGGCCAGAGCTCTGATGTTTCCCCTGAGGCCTGGATCCTGGAAGTGGGCTGGCAGAGCAAATAAACAGAGAGGAGGTGCTCACACTCGCCACACTAACACCTTCACATATGTATACTCACAAGAGTTTAAAAAGAATACACACAATTATACGCTGCACTAAAATAGCTACATGCGCCCGTGCACAACACCCTCACACCTTTAGGAGGAAGTTGACGTAGAGGCTGGTTTTGTTTAATTTGTGGAGACTCCAAGATCATGAGTTAAGGACATTTTGAATATAAAGATTTTGGATTTCAAACAAGTAGTCATAAATTGGTAGACTTTATTGGTTGCATTGTGAAACAAATGGGTGGAAAAGTATAAATTAGTTTAGCCTTCTTATAGAGTAGAATAAATGTGTGTTCACTTGGGATTTAAAAAACACACAAAGGGCTTATGGACAAAACACCTTGTAAAAAATCTCTTAAACTCCCACCAGTTAGAGCAACAGGAGAAAATTAACAACACATTTGAAAGACAAAAACAAAAAAGTTTAACATCAGAAATGAACGATACAGACTCCTGAAAGAATATATATAAAGACAGAACATGGCTGCCGTCCAAAAATGTGTTTTATTGTTGGTCTCATCATGTTAATGTGTTCCAGCCTAATCCATCATCACACCATCATACACAACGCGACCAGCCAAGTTTTTCAACTGCTCGCGACTGTGTGGGTTGCTGAGCAAATAAATCAATTACAGCATGGTTGATGAATACAGCATGCTGTAATTGTAACACGTATAAGCCACATCAGTAAGAAGCATCCATCAAACTGACAAGACGTACACACACACACACATACATATATACACACACGTGGCCGGTCTCCTGTCCTGACATGTCAAGGGGCCATTGACCTCCACTGAGCTCCACTTCCTGTGTTCCCCCCACCAGATTCCCAAGAGGGAAACTCAAAGCTGACAACAACCTTCATCCCTGTCTTTAAACCATCGTCCTCCTTTTCCTCCTGCTGTCAATGTCCTCCTCCCTCATTTCTTACTCATTTCCTCTCCTATCATCCTAACATCCCCCTCAGATCATCCTACATTTTTGCAATCTGAGACGATGCACAGGAGATTTATTTCAAAGGATATCAGAAGAGAGGGCTGTTGAAGCCTTTTATAATCCCCCTCACCTACAAACTCTACCTACAAACTAGGAGAGCAACACTCTGTAATGTGAGTGAGACTTGTAATCCACACTGGCAGCATTGTCTATGGAAAGCATCATCCATACTGTGCTCTGCTGTCAGGACCCCTGCACTGTCTGGGTTGGAGACTTGGGGAGGTAGTGGGATTTTCTTGGGGTGCTATTATGAATATCCTGTCTTTGCAGCCCATTCCTGCCTGCAAATGCACAAATAAATCACAGTGACGCTGGATGGGAAACTATAACAGTGAGCATTCCCCCCCTGGAAGGAGACCCCTTGCTAAAGTACATAATCTTCGGTGTAAAGTGATCCAGGCCCAGGCCTGCCTCTGGATCCTGTCTCAGTGTTTCTTCCAGTGCTGCCGTGCTGATTTTGGCAGCAGCTGCTGCTGCAAACTGGGGTCGTACATGGGCCTGCCTGCACCCCTCGCCTGGCAGGTAGCTGCCGGGTCAGCCACCACCAACACCGGGGAGTGGTGGGAGGAAATTGGTGGTACCCAAAGGCCAGAGAAGAGGATGGACAGGAGTAGAGTTTAGGATGAATGGGATTGGGTCAGTGTGGCATGCAGACTATATGGAGTTGTAATCACATACTGGAGGTTGCATGTAGACGCCATCAGCTATCCTCAAGACACACTGCTGGGCCATGTCAGAGGCCTGTCAGGAAGCTAATATTTTTTTTTTATCTTGCTCACAAAATCAGCAAAAGTAATCTCACTGCTTCCTACAGATTTTTTTTTCCTCTGCTGTATGTGTATCAGAGCCAATTACTGCGTTTTTTAATAGCTTGGTATGAGCTATGTAATGTCCAGTCTATTGCAGTTCTTTGTTTATTGTAACTTATCAAGCTCTGGGTACACAAGCTGTCAACAACAGCAGCCAGCAGTCACAGTTAATGATATCCACACTGACAGTTTGCTAGTGAAAGCCAAGAGAAGCTGTCCAAAGCCTCTCCAAACCTCTCTATCATCAATGTTTTTTCTTAATGCAGAGTTAAACTGTGGAACATATGCAAATTGCTTCTAATTACAATATATATAAATTTCAATGCAGGCCTACACAGCCAGAAGAGTCAATACTGCAGGCCAACCTTTACAAGTACAAGTACCTGCTACAGGCTGAGCCATAACCTGACATAGGTGACCACAGTTAAACAACAGATTAACTGCTAACAACACGTCCTATACTATTACATGTATAACATTAAGTACAAGGCTCTCAGTTTATTACAATAAATGTGAGGAACTGAATAATTCACTACTCCTTTCAGTCACAATCCACAGAACACTGTAGCACTGTGGTTGTATACTTTAGTTAATTTCTTGTTTATGTCACCATGTCAGACTGTTTTCATTTTATTGCACAGTTCAAACTGAGAAATCACTTATGGGTAAGGATAGGGCCAATAGAGCAATAGCAATATTATTAGCTAATGTGTGTAGAGAATTGTGAAACTAGACATGTGAACACCAATTTCTAAATGTGCATACGATATGAACATGTGTAAAAGACTCTGAAATGTGCTAAACAACTAAATATTAGTAGTAAGTATTAATGAGGTAAAACATCTGAGCAGCAGCAGGATAAATCCCCCCATGGAGTCCAGACACTAGTGGTGGTGGTGCTGAGGCTGATGAATCCATACAGACCAGGTGGTGATGGGGAGGTGGAGGGTGCGCACAACTGAAGCAGGAAAGAACTGAGGCAGAGAAGGGACCATATTTAAAATGAGAAGCAGTAAGATGATAGGTTGACAGAGAAGTTGTGTCGCTGTGGTATTGGTTGTGAGTCAGCTGATGACTCAATTGACAGACCCAGACAATTAACACCTAGAAAAAGTGAGTGAGCATGCATGCAAGGACTGAATGGCAGGGTGAGAATAAAACTTACAGCCTGAGCATTCAAAGTATTGTTTTCCTGACTGAACTTTCCCTAGGACGACATTAATGTGCAGCACTATCCCCCCTGTGCCACTGGCAGTATACTACAGTATAATAAATACACAATAGAAATATTGTTACACTAATTTTCCTTACTAAACAGAGAAATGCCACCATTCACCTTTTGAATTTAAGTTTCTGTCTTTCATGGAACTATGACTAGCTTAATTGCCTTGTTAACTCATGGTACAACACAATTCATTCAAACTCAACAGAAACAAAATTCACCAAAGCCATCCTGGTTAGTCTTGTTAGTCGTTCCAACAATCACCAACTCTTGTTTGGTCGACATCAACACCTAATTCACTTAGTTAGATGTAATAATATACTGTTTTACCCACTGATTCTCTCTCTAATGTTGCAGGCCGGCTGTTTACAGTCCTGCAATGTTATCCCCACCACCAGCTGCCTCTTCCACCAGTAGAGAACAGAGACTGACCTGGTGGCACATGCTGTGCACAACATACAATAAGTTTCATAGAAAGAGGATTGCTTGTGTTTTTGATGTTAAAAACTCATACTGCCAGGATTTTAAAATACCCTGGTGTGCCGTATGAGTGTTCACAAACCTGGATACAGATTGGGATACAGTTTCAAAACTCTCTGGCACTCCTTATTTTTGCAGCATCAAATATGATACCACTATAACACACCGAATTATTACATCCCTGCGAGTTAGTAAACGGATATTCAGTCCCTCATGCTGCCATACAGCTGTATGGAGAAGTGTAACCGATTGGTTGGCTAACCCCAGAGTTCTTGAACCTCAGAGATAAATAATTAGATAGAACTGATTTCATGCAGAAACAAATTCATGTAAACTAAAGCTTAAAGGTGCCCCTGAGGAGTTTTCTTGTAAACAAACAAATGCTATGTTTACATTCAGTGTTTTCTAACTAAACTCATTGTGTGTATCCTGTAGCCCACTGAAACATTTACAAAGCTGATTTTTCTTTGTTTGAATCCTGCATTGTTTGCATCCATGTTTATTTGCTAGCAGTCTTCTTCTTCCCTGCCTTCGCTCGCTCATTGCTGTGTATCTCGGCACACCTGCTGCAACCTGTATTTCTTTGCTGTGTTCCTATTGGAGACAATGGAGGCGTGAGGGGAGATGTGTGTGAAGTGTTTCAGTCTCATTGGTGCATTTTGGAGCTACATGTTGGTAAAGAAAACTGTGTAAAGAGTTTTGAAAAAGTGAACTCAGTACAGAGAAAGTCATATCAGACAGATAGTCCTGTTTGGTGCTGTAGTTAAATGTGGCTGTTAAAGGCTTTGAGCAATTCTCCTGGCCTCAGCAAGTCTTGAGAGGACAAAAAAATATTCCTCTGAATGAAATAAAGATGGAAAAGACAGACACCTCATCAGGTTTCATGGACAGAGGGCAGCATGAGGCCAACAACATGTCAGTCTGACGAGAAGAGAGAGAGAGACAGAGATTATGTCAACAACTAGTGAACCAATGGAGAGCTCTGTGAAACAAGAGGCCGATAGAATGGCCTGAATATAAATCGACATGTTTCAAATCACAGACTTGATGTAGCGCGAGTGAAGTAAAGTGCACAGAGAGGACATGAAAAAGGAGAGAGGAGGAGAGGGAGCTTGCTAGCGTCATGGATCGCTCTCACTAATAAACCCTGACTGACATTAAAAGGCTGTACCCAATTACTGGATGGTATCCCAGCCCTCACACAGACTCACACACACAAACACACATGTTCTATGTGCAGATGTGAACACACATGGTTAGATTGTTCTGGGTTTTGGAAGGTAGGTTACTGATATTTTTAAATCAAGGCTGTTGATATTTTGCCAATATTGTGTGCCCATTATCATTTTTTTGTCCATTTTCATGCCAAAATCAAACTAAACTACACCAGACAAACTTCTAAACAAACATAAGACAGGCACCAGTGAATGTAATGGTCTGTGTTTTAAAGGCCGTGTCATGTTGACCGGGCCTGTTGCCGGTTTGACCAACATACTTTCACATTCCAAAACAAAAACACACGGGTCATCTCTCCCTCCAACCTCTTCTGCTTGTCCAGAGGCCCCGGCCTCCCTGCTCTGTCCATCACAAACACTCAGGGGAGAGCTGCCGAGGCTGCTGCATTTCTGACTGACAGGCGGCCCATCAGTGTATGTGCCTGTGTGGTGTGTTGTAGTGAGATCAGTTGGCTTTCACTGCTCTGTGGGTCTTTGATATGTGTTGTTTTCCTGCTATTTGCCACAGTCTTGGCTCTCTCTGGTCTCCATGTCTTTATTTTTCCTGTTTACTCTGAGTTTCTGGTGTGAGCTTTCAGTTGGTCTGCTCTGGCTTGTTTCTCATTTTTGATCAATGTGAAAACTTGTGATGCTTCACCACTAGCATTAGGGTTTCACCTTATATGGAAGGATGTGTGTGTATGTGTGTGAGTGTATGGGGAAAGGTTCCTTGATTTGAAAGTATGTGCAGAGACCATGCAGATTCCAGAGCTGAGGTGAGAGCCAAGTCTGGTGCTATAAATCCAGAGGGAAACAAAGGAAATGAGAGGGAGCTTAATGCTGTGTTCACACTACCAGCAACAGCGCAACAGCATGACCAGCTACATTATCCCTGAGTTGTCATTGAAGTGTTGTTTGAGTGCTTGCTGACGTAGTTACTTCATCACAGGCTTGTGTATGACTGCCACTGGCCACAGAGCACCTCAGGGAAGCAGACAGGGATGAAATGGTTGCAGTGTGGTGCAGCATAGTATTAGTATCAGCTAAGTTAGCTGAATAATACAGGACGAGAGCCAGAAAGAAAAACATGCGATTGGTTGACGCTTCACTGCATCATTGAAAACGTTAAAGCCAGCTCAACAGGCCCGTCCACAGTGACAAATGTCATGCTTCAGTTTGTAGCTTCAAGTCACTGAAAATGACTTGTAGCCTGTTGCTGTGTCGCTTGTAGCGTGAACACAGCATAAGTGAGGCTACTTTATCTGTAGTCTGGTAGTGAAGGTGTCAAAGTTATCACACACTGTCACATATGCATCACATAGACCTAAACAAAACACCATACAAGCTTATTGTTTATCATGTTAGCAGACTTTTTGTTGCACTTCATGCAGCTATTTTCCAACGAGATCTCATTGGCATCATTTTTATGTAAGATAACACGAGGCCAGAGATTGCTCTGGCAATAAAGTAATAGAAATAGAAGAAACTTAATTCAATGTGGATCTGTCATGGCTGGTAACTGATAAGGTCTTTTTAGTGGTTTTCAGAATGGACTTGCATCTGTAATGCATTATCCCCACTGAGATGACTGATTGATGGATTTACTGACTGATTGACTGACTGAACAAGTGACATCTCAGCATTCACTCTCCTGTCTCCACCTCAGCTCCATGCCCAGCCTTATCCATCCCTCTCAACACTCCCAGCTACAAGCCGCAGATTAAAGCCGCCCTCATCTGGATCTCATCAGTTTAGGCTGGCCTCGCCGTTTTATAGGTTATTTTTCATTCAGGAGGAGGAGGGGGGATCTCAGAGTGATTTAGGGTTACACTGCATGGAGGCTGGAGGAGAATAAAAGCAACTTGTTGTCTTGAGGGGGCTGTGAATGAGGCAGCACGCTAGCTCCCCCCCCGGTAACAGCATGCATTTTGTAGGACAGGAGTCGTGCATTCTTCTCTTTTTTCTTCAAGTGTGTATATATGTGTGTGTGTGTGTGTGTGACATTTGTTGCGTGGCCTTGCTGCTTGAGTTTCTGAGCCATTTCCTCTTTGTTTTTCCAACTGTAATGTCTGTAACATGTGGAGGATTGTTGCGGGATGTCTGGACGAGTGTCATTGCCAAACACCATAAATCAATTTGAGGAGAAATTGTTTCCCAATATCCATTGCACAATGCTGTATTTCATAAATACTGCATTTACTGAACTGTAACGAGCTTACGTCACAAAAGCGGAGTTTAAAAATCGAGTTTAAGTAATAGTTTTTCGTTGTGTTTTTGGTTAAGGTTCAAGTACTGGTCAGGGGGCAAAGAGACGTAAGAAAGAGAAATAAGCTGAATCAGAATGAGTCGTGCCTGAACTGCAGCTGCTCTTCCACATATATTCACATGTATCAATGGACTTTTTTAACTGTGGAGTGAAAATGGGAGAATAAACCAGAAGCTCTCAGACAGCTGGAGTGACAATCTGCTTATAAGAGTTTGCAGAAACATATAATCTGGCTGCAATACTTCTGCATCACCACCCTTTTCTATGATGATTTACAAAAATGATAAACTAACCAGTTGCTGGCTGTAGCTTCATATTTACCGCACAGACATGTACAACAGAGAACAGCTTTCAATAACACAAAAGTGGTTTCAATTTTCTCGTCTATCTGTCAACAAGAAAGCAAATAAACATATTATCTAAAGTGTCAAACTAGTCCTTTAATGATGATGAGCTGATGGCTTGGACAATGCTGGCAGAAATACAAACCTCTGATTATTATTACTATTGTTTTTTTCAGGAGGAAATGCTGTGACGGATTCAGGTTTGTGATGGGCCAGTGCATACCTGAAAGTAGGTAAACCATATACACTAACCTCTAAGTTTGGCACATGTACTCTCACATCTGATTCACGTGCTCCAAATCTGATATAATTTACATTACACTACACTACAGCAGTTTCTAGATTAAAACAGGCTGCACAAAATGCAGCCTGGTGGAGACCACTTTTGTTTATGTAGACCTCCAAAGAAGTCCAGATATCATGGTCGACTTTTGACATTTTGGAGAAGCCTAATTATGTTTAAGGAGTCGTCTCGGATGACTTGCACATTGCAGTGTGCTGGAACAAACAACATAATAGCCAACCAAAGAAGAAATTGCCTGGAGGTTTGGCTCAGGGAACTGACACATTTTGGTGGTATTACGAATAAAAAGAAAATCTGATAAGTGTGAAAATTGGACAGAATCATGATTGTGAACATGTGTGAACAGTATTGACAAACGGGTTTAGTGGATAGTGTCAGTACTTGGAATATGGACTGTAGTATGCTTTTATAGAACAGTGATTCACAGCGGCCACTAGAGAACACTGTTCGTCCATAAACACAACAGCCTATTAAGGATGGATGTGTCTGAACACTCATATTGTGTATATATGTATATACACACATGCTATATTTATATTTACAATTGCCCTATGGATCTACTCACATTTTAGTATTCAATTCATTCAAGTTTAACCCCAGTTAGGTTCCATAGAGTTACTCAAACGAGAACCACACCAGTTTACTTCACAGTCTGATGTTCCACTATGTCTTGAGATCCATGTGTCAGGCCTACTTGATGTACATCAGAGATCACTGTGTAATCATGGTGAAAAGTTATAAATAATTATCTTTGTTTCTCTTTTAATTAAAAAAAAAAGATGGTAAATGGACCTAGTCATCTCACCACTCAAAGCACTTTTTACACTATGAGTTACTTTCACCCATTCACACACACATTTGTATACTGGTGGCCGAGGCTACTGTACAAGGTGCCACCTGCTACTCAGTTTTTTTTGGTAACACACTCACACACTGCTGAAACAGCCATCAGCAGCAATTTGGGGTTCAGTATCTTGCTCAAGGATGCGTCGACATGGGAGACTGGAGGAGCCAGGGATCGAACCGCCAATCTTTCTTTTGGTGGACGACCCGCTCTACCTCTGAGCCTTAGCCGCCCCTTAAGATGAAGTGTTTTTACACTTTTTACGGCCCAAGCCAGAGACTTTAATCAAGGCAAAAGCCCTAAAAACAGATAAAAGAAGCTCTTCTGGGTTCAGTTATTGTGAAGGGCTGTTTTCAGAGCAGACACTGTGGCGATATATTATTGTATAGTGAACTATATTCACCCGATGTCGTAATATTTGAGTGTCCATATTCTGAGTGGGACACTGACACACTAAAGTGCCCTCTAAAATTCCCACCACGGTGAAGTAGTGTTCACGGATGGAGACTACTTTCTGCTAATAATCCCACAATACTATGGGTTGTTTTAAAATTACAGTTGTGTGACACTACTCCTGCCAGTGATGACACAAAATACTGATGTTTCGTACGTGTCAAAAATCTTAATGTACTGCTCAGTCACCACAGAGTAAACTAGGGAGTGTTAAGTCAGAAGGGAGTAGTGATTAAGTAAACAAGGGGGTGATTGAGGACACAGCATCTGACAGTGTGCACAGGTGTTACTAACGTCAAGGATGTCTCCATTCTGTTCAAGTGTCCCAATACGCCGTAACAATGAGCCAGGGCCCTGAAACCAAAGCAGCCAAATAGAATTCAGTGTTCATTCATGTTACGATTTACACTTGTGCTCCTGCAACTGAGATATTTCACATGGGCCTATATAGCTGTTTGTGTGCTGACAGTGAAAGCTGTACTGATCAGTTCCAAGTTGTGGATGTGGAACTTAATGAATGTAAGGAGGTGGTGATAAAGACTGCAAGATTCCAGTAATACCTTGCTCAGTCTGTGTACTCCCTGCCTCCTCTCTCTCTCTGTAGGCGTGGATGTGTGCGCAGCGTCGCCATGCGAGCAGCAGTGTACTGATAACTTTGGACGAGTTGTCTGCACATGTTACCCCGGCTATCGCTTCGACCGAGAGAGACACCGCAACCACAAGTCTCCTTACTGTCTGGGTCCGTACACTCCCTCCTCATCTCCTGTTGAATACTTTTGACTAAACGTGTCATGGGGGTATTTTTTAGCCATTTCTTCCCACAGTGACCCACATGCATATTAGAAGAGGTTCCTCAAACAAATAGCTTCCTTTATGCTTCTTTAAACAGCACTAACACGTTGAAAGTGATTTTTCAGGATTTTTAACTCCTCGTGTTTGTGGGATTTTTTTTTTTTAGATTTTTATTTTGTTTGTAATAATGTACATGTTTCTCTCTTTCTCCCCATCACACACAACACACACATATACAGACATTAATGAGTGTGAGCAGCCAAGCAGCAACATGTGTGACCATGAGTGTGTGAACACAGTGGGAAGCTTTCTGTGTCACTGTCGCAGTGGCTACATACTCGCTCCGGACCAACGCTCCTGCATCCCTGTACATAACTGTGAGTGTATACGTTTCATTTCAGTTTTACAGCATGTGGATGAATATTAGTAGCAGATTCTAAATCAGTGTCCATCACAGTGGTTCCCAAAATTTTCCGTTACAGGCCCCTTGTCTATCATTAAGAAAACTGATTACCCCTGACTGATATTTTATGTATATTTCAGTTGATATTCAATGCATAGCAAAAACAGTATGGAACAACTGATTAACTGTACAATTAGGCTTTTGAGCAGATTATTTCCTGTGAATAATGCATCACAGATGAGTTTTCCTCTTATTTTTGGGAACTTTGTATACAATTCTCTGTCAGTATTGTGTTATTTTTTAATGTTTAACAACCATATACATTTAATAGGCTTATTTTTTGACAAATTTAGTGTTTTATTCTTCCTGATACTTGGCCATTGTTCTATTAGCTCTTTGGTTATGGGGGACGAGGCTGTTAAGCAGAGAGTGAATGATCTTCCAGTATAGTTTGTGTTCAGGTCTTCACTGTGCCCTTATCCTGTGAGATTCATTTTAATTCTTAAATAGTAAACTAAACTTTGAAAATAAGTAGATCATTTATTTTTCCTCACAGAGATAAATGAAATGCTGAGATATAGGCCTACTGTATATGTTTTTTAAAGTTTTCTCACACCCCTTACAATCAAAAAGGCCCTGCGATCCTCGTGAAGCTCTGGCGACCCCTAGTGGGGTGTCAGGACCCCCAGGATGGGAACTAGAGCATTAGTACATAGGTTAATTTATTATTTGTCCATTTTAACAATGTGTAATGATGCTGAGGATTGTGATATGGTGAATGTTTTAATATTTGTACAGTAATTGTTTTACTTTTTTTGTTTGTTTTGCATTTTTTTCTGGAAATGAACTTTGGCTGTGATTGAGTGTGATTTGACTATGTACTGCTTAGGACAGTGTGATACCAGTAATGGGAATATTAGCAGTTTGATTCGAGTGTGCCCAGCCACATTAAAAACATGTGCCAGAAAATTGTACATTTTTGTATGTTTTTCTCTTGCAGTGAGTTCAACAGGGAAGTCAGACACCCTGATGAGTGCTGGTACCTGCTCTTTCACCTGTCAGGACTTTATGAACATGAAAAACAGTCTGCTGCAGCTAAAACTAAGGCTGGGCAACGCACAGTCAACCAACCAGGTAACATGGCTACTGTAGAGAGGCTTTAAGTCCACTTAAAACTGAATCAAATAGTATTCACCTGTAGATGTTTTACCAAGATGATAGAACCGTTGCCAGCTTTTTGTAAATATAAAATTTGACTGCACTTAGAAATCTTTTTTATATTTCTTATAATAATTGATTTTTTACGATCGATAACACTCATCAATCAATTACTCAGCTTTCTACAGCCAGTGTGTCAGCATGTTCAGCATGTAGGAGACTGGAGAATACATGTTTATTGTGTAGATTTGGTTAAAGGGTGACATAAATCAATACAAAATGTGTGAAACTGCACATGCTATCTTGGATTTCCTCTATTACTACCGGCTTACTTGATCATTCCTCTTTGTGTTTGTAGGTGCCTGGCCTAGCCAACAGCAGTGACAAGCCACATCTAGGAAGGGCAGGAAAAAGTCCTGATAGCCCTTGTCTTCCTGGTTTATCCGGACCCCCAGGAGCTCCTGGTGTCCCAGGTAATATAGCTATAAATGTAAGGTTAGAAAAGTTGAATCCACTGCTCACTCCAGATGGGAAGGGTCCAGAAGGGTCTGTGATTAATGTGTGCAGCATCTGCACCAACAGTGTACAGTTGTTAGAGTAACACAAAGGAAGAGGGTAAAGAGGCAGAGGAAGTGTGCTGAAAAATGATAAAATAAAAGAACATGCTAACTAGAAATAAATGCTGTTTCCTTTAATGATGTTGCAGTTTGTCACCCTGATACTAATGACTAAACAGCTTTCTTCATCGCTGTATCCATCTGTCCTCATCAGGGCACCCAGGAGAACCGGGAAAGAGAGGGGACCCAGGGGACAGGGGCCCACCTGGCCCTAGGGGTCCACGGGGAGACATGGGACCCATGGGTCCAGAACCTGACCTGAGGCACATGAAAAGAGGCCGCAGGGGGCCAGTGGTAAGACAAAAATTATTCCATGATGCAGGGGTTATCACATCTGTTTTTTTTAGCTTATTTCTCATGAGAGCCTCTACCTCAGGACATCAAGTAGTTTCTCAAAACTTGGAGGTCCTCAGTGTGTCTAATGATCCAGTGTCTCAGCAAGACAAACATATACTAATTTGGTAGCACTGGTTTAATATGAACCACCAAGTATCTGTGAAGTGACAGTACACATGAGATGCCACAGTCTGCCACTGTCCTCAGTTACTAAAGAAGGGAGGAAGTTAAAGTGAAGAGGAGGTGTTGATTTAAAACTGTAAGTTGGGATTTTATGTTTCATGTTTAATCTCTATAAAAAAACTGCCAAACCTAGTCACATATTAGCCAAGACTTACCTCTAGAGCTCCTACAACTTAAGTTCTTAAGCTTAGATTCCAAACAGACTTGTCATTGGATGAAAAGCACAGCTGTAGCTGAAAATGTCCGCTGCCTCATATTAGCCAGCAAACCTTCTCAAACATGTGCCTTATCTTTCATACAGGGACCACCTGGAGCAACAGGAAGAGATGGACAAAAGGTTATTACTACATATCTTTATTTAACTTGCATGCGCTTTGAATTCTTGTCTCTACGTGTATCTGTGTATTCATGTGTGAAGCTATGCTGTTAGAAACCTGTCACTGAGTGAATGGAGTCCAGCAAAGCTGCTCCATTGTCTGTCTGACTTGGTCACATACAGCGCCAAAATAAAAAGGCCATCAAGTTCAAAAATCTAACAGCATGCAGTTATGAAAAGCTATATTTGCTATGTTTTTTGTTCCGTTTCTTAAACGGTACACTGACAGTCTTTACATTATACTCTACAAACTGTTAGTCCTGTAGTATTCGTTACATTTTCAACCTGCGTGACACTCAATTACACAGTTATCAGGACAGTTTAGCGAGTTGTCACTCACTAAATAGAACAAAATGCTCTCTAATTTAAGTTAGCACTGTGTAGTTTGTACAGTTCTTGAATGCTGTGCTGTTTCTCATCTCCAGGGTGACAGAGGAGCTCCAGGTCCCAGAGGTCCACCTGTAAGTTAATTTACAGTTAAAGTGACATCTTTAAAGCTATACTCATGAACATTTTCCTAAAGGGCTCCAGTCATATTATTTTTTAAATTTGCTGTATGTAATTCTGGAGGATGGTAGTTGATAATTAAGTCGAATTTCCAGGTCATCAAAGTCGTGCGCCTTGGGTTGGTGGTTCGGTCCGACAACCAACCCAAGGTCATCGGTATATGATAACCTGAGACAATCTGCCTCTTTCATCTAGGCCTACATTTTGCCCCCAATCTATGATGTAAATGACAAACTAATGTAAGTGAGAAATGTTTTTTTTTTTAGACAGCGAAAACTTTAATTGTATTTATACAATGAACTGTGATTGTTTTAAACCTTCAAATTGCGTTTGTGAATTTATATTCCCGTTAAGGGAGTTTGTTGAGGCCAAAAATAGCTCTGTATATGCATGATGTGTCTGTGATCTAATTATATTTTAATTATTACATTTTAATGCAGCTTTTCTTCTTTGCTACCATAGTGAACTTTTTTTTTTCTTCTGAATCAAGAGCTTTTTATGATTGATGTGGATGTTGTAATCAGTGTAATCAATGAGGGACTGTAGCTTATAACTTGTCATAGCAGGAAAAGTACAAGTGAAACAAATTTCATAAACAATGGCTCTGTCTCTTCAAGTGTTGCACCAAGCCATGCCAGCGAGCCAGCGTTCACAATAAATGGAGCACAGTTATTTTTAATCAGTTTTCCTGCTATGACATGCCAAAATGTCTGCTGTGAAAAAAGGCTATTGGGCCTCACAACTCCCAAAAGGAAACCCAGTTTACTGATTGTCAAACCCAGTGAAAAATGAAATGCAGAGCATATTAATCAGTGCCTTACTCTGTCTTGCATCCACAGGGACCACCTGGCTCCTTCGACTTCCTTTTGCTAATGATGGCTGACATCCGCAATGACATAATTGAACTGCAGGAGAAGGTGTTTGGGGAGCGGAGAGGCATCTCTCTGGACAGTCCTCCTCATTCCAGTGGGGAAATGGATTTTGTAGAGTGGGGCTCTGGACAAGGAGATCTCCTGCTCAGTACCTGACCTCTGACATCCCAACCACAGTAACAGTCATTTAAACCCAGCAAGACAAACACCGAACTTGAAGTGCCAACCTGTAAATAATCCCTAACCACACAGCTGTGATAAACTGGGCAAGGAGCTTTAATGACACTCTGGACACTGCCACAGACAGTAAAACAGAGAGATATACAAGGATTGAAAATTGGACCACAGACTCTCTCAACCACTGCAAGCACTGCCTGGCTGCCTCTCCTACGCTGTGGTGTGAGCCGGGGATGTGATGTGTGTGTGCAGGACATAGAGTGAGAAAGATGCAGTGTGAGCCTTTATGTCTGAGTCTCTAAGCTGTGCCTCTGAGCTGAACCACTTCAAACGATGAACTTTATCGTCTACATCTCTTCCCGTTCCTGAGTCTGCCCATAGAGGCTCTGCTGCCACTGACAGTTTGCCTGCAGGGCGTTGGTACAAAGACCCAGGACCTGCAGTGTGAGCCTCCCCTGCACCTGCCTGCAGTATCCAGCACTCAAGTCTGAGCTCTGCAGCTGTTCTCCACTCTGAGGCATCTTCAGAAACTAATTCATGGGATTTATGAGTATTACAATTCCAGTCCTGTACTGTTGGACAAAAACAGTAATGCCTGATGTATTTTTTTAAATGTTCAAGTAAAAAACTCAAGTTCAAGTATGATAAACTAAACAAAATTACCACAAAATATGTTCATCTAGATATAATCTATGAGAGATGTTAAATATGTTTTTGACAGTACAATTAAAATAAGCAGAAGCTGCTGGTATGTGCTGCTTAGAAATAATAGGCAGTATGAAATATTTCACTAAACGGTTGTAGACAAAAAAAAAAAAAAAAAACTTTAAATTAAAAGTATACAATGGATTTATGCTTTGGGAAAGGTCCAGGGGGCAGAGACTCACATTTTAAAATGACTTTTATAACCCATATATTATTCAGGCAAGTTGACTGTGAACATATTCTTAGAAAACTGCCTAAAGGGAGCAGTTTCACGGGCACATATTCTCATTCTCTGACTTGGTAATTGACTAGAAACAAGAGACACAAAGAAAAAAGGCTGCCTAAGGGTTTTTAATGTGAAGCAGCTGCCTACATGGGCTAACTCACTGTTCAATAAAGTTTTATCTTAATCCAGATTTGTATAGTATTTTTTATTTTTTGTTAATGGCTCATTAAATTAAAGTAATAAACAGTATATGTTCAGATAAGGCATGGCAAAGGTGAGTGCATACTGTGTCCTGCACATCATTGTTTATTTCAAATATTAAACATCAAATAAAGCAGATGGAGTCATAAATAAACAAATTAAAGAAAAGGTTTGACATTGTGGGAAATATGAGGATTACTTTCTTTCTGTGTTAGTTGAGAAGATACCGCTGTCATGTCTGTCCTTTAGATATAAAGCTACAACCAGCTGCAGGTTAGCCAAGCTTAGCATTGCCAGGATAACATGTTGGCACTGTACATTTCTGCAAACCAGAGGCATATGCTACATTTGTATGTATCATACGTATCATATCAATGTTTCTAAGGTGACATAGGTCAGATTAAAACTGAAGGTAAAGAAACGTTAAGGTTCAACACATCCTCTACATGTGACATGTAACAAATGTAACATATCCAGGGTTTGCAGAAATGTACAATGCCATTAATTATTTTCACAATTGGGTTTGCAGGTTGACAAAGGAGATTTAAAACTGTGAGCTTTACAGGATCTGGTATGAGGATTTTGTTTCCTTTGGACAGAGTCATGCATGTCTGTTGAAGAAGCTGAAACAAGGAGACTGTTAGGTGTAACATAAAGACTGGAAGGCACAGCTAGCCTGACTCTGTCCAACTGAAACTAAGTCTACCTACAAGCACCCCAAAACACACCTGGAGGTTTTTGATACAATATCTTTATTAGAAGGCTTTCACTGTCTAGCCCAGATGAAAACACTGACACCACTATTATGTCTGAGAGTGTTCTCAGTTTTCCTCTAACTGCCTTATATAGTGGTTTTGTAGTCATCTTACAATGGAGTTGCCATATAGCCATCAGAATTTTTTATATCCATATTCCTAATTACAACTACACTTATGTGATGTTTTTATCCCATTTGGCTTTATGATTTATACAGTGTGATGTGATAGCCCTAAATGATCGATTGGCAATACAGTTAATCACTAAAAAACAGTGATTCAAGTGACTGTGTGTAATGGTTCAAAGGGCTGCAGGTATGTATTGATTCTAAAACCTTTAACCAGCATCAGCAGCACCCTATATGTTTATAAATGTTTATATGATCATGGAAGCACAGTTGAGACATTCCCACAGATGGTTTTATTTTGTTGCACAGCTCATGTGCACAATGTGTATGTGTTAGTTCAGTTCAGCTCTAATGTCCTGATTGTGGGAATTTTTATTTGCCCAAAGCATTAAACCATTTACACCACTGGCAGAAAACAGATCCCCAGATACTTAAGGTCATCAATTTAAATCCCACATTTTTTTCTAACCATCCCACATTCCTGCAAATTCTATTTCGACCTGCAACCCTGCTACCTGAAGTAAAGTCTCTCCGCCAGCAGAGGGTACTAAGTCACACATAATCTCCTTGAAAGTTGGGCCTCACCACCCTATCACTGTCAACACCAGGTGAGACAACCAAAGTAACAGCTTTCACAGCATTACAAACAGTATCTAATAACCATCCAAAAAATATGAATAGTTTCCCAAGCACGCAAGTTATGTAAAAAAAAAAAAGTAAATCATCCTAGAATTTATGTGAGGCACATGCCCCCACACTCATTATCCTCAGCACTGTTGAACTGTAGCGTGACTGAGTGCCATTATGAAAGGTGTAGGTATCAGAGGTCAGAGGTCAAATGCCTGGGTATAAACAGCTGGAGGGATGATTATAGACCACAGGCTGTCAGAGGGGGCCTGTCTGAGCTCGTACCCACCGCCGGAGAGAAAGGTTGAAAAATAACACGCTGCAGTGTTTGATCTGCTGCGCGAGAGTTCACCCTGTCTGGCCTTTTGCTGTGTTTGATGTTTTGATCCCGAGGAACAAATCTCAGTAACTTCTGTCGTGCTTTTGTGTTAATGTGTGTGAGAGAAAGGGTGTGATCGAACCGATAAATGTATGTAGATAGACTGTGTGTGAATTTTCAGTGACAGTTTATCCTTATACCTACTGTATACCAGTGTGTGTGTTTTTGTGGGTGTGTGTGTGTGTGTGTGTTACTTGACAGGCTTCTCACCTAACAGCTCCGCCCCTTGCCGTGCGGTCACTGCTCACAGTAGAGTCGTTGCCACAGCAACCAGGATCAGGAAAAACAACATGAAACAATTTAAGAGCCATGTCAGTGAGAGAAAGGCAAGAGAGTGAAAGAGATTATCTCATTTCCTTCACCACTTGTCATGCAACTGGAAGCTTTCCTCTCAGCCTGTAGGGGACAGCAGAGACGAGGTCAACAGAGTTCAACTCAAAGCAAAAAGTTCACATACAACCTGCGGCAAGAGCTCTGTCACCCAATTACATCAGAAATAGTAGGAAAAATGCCCAATTTTAAGTAAGGCAAACATTTAATTATTTTGACAACTTACAGTATATAATACGTCATAATTGTCAGTTTAGAAAATTGATTTAAAAATACATTTTACACTGATAATGAGCCTTTACCATCACTGGTTTGTAAAAATATATCCTGTATCTCTTTTTAAAACTCTTCATACAGTCATATCTCTGACTGTCTATGACATAACAAATGTCACAAGTGATTTCATCCAGGCTGTTGGGATGCCAAACTCCACTCATGTTGCACTGAGGAGAGTTGTGTAACTATTTGGTGGCTTCTTTAGATGAGAATAAAGACACAACAGATAAAAATTGGCCAGATGTTTCCTAGCATGAGAGGAATTTCCTTACTGGCTCACTATGGCCATTCATAAATACACCTCATGCACGACAGGGCTGTCACTTCAAACAGCCTGAGCCTGTGTGTGTCTGCGAATCTGTGTGTGTGGTGTTAACGTCTGTGGAGGAGCTTTTGAGAGTGGGCTCTGTGCATGTCAGTTAGCGAGGTTGTGTGTAAGGGAAGCATGCTTATACTGTATGTGATTTTGGTAATGTTCAGATTAATTACTTCATTTATTACATTCTCCTCTGTTGGTCTGTGTGTTTGTTAGTCTTTTCTTGTGGCTGCCTTCAGGGGAAGACCAGGAGTCAGACTCAGAAGTGGTTCATTACTCAGTGTTTAGCTCAAGGACAAATCAACAGGTCAGAAAGGGTCACAGTCTCCAACTCACTATGCCCCAGCTACTATCAAAGGATCATACAAGTATTTTTGTACATTTAAACAATGTACATTTTGGGATTGATTACATACTTACCAGGCAATCATTGACTTCTGCTCATTACAGTACAGTATAAATTCCTCATGCTGAAACTAGACACTTGCTTAAAAGGTTGTGATAGATAATCCATCATAGTGAATGTCATTTAAAGTTATGCCATCATTGTATTTAAAAATTTTTAAATCAGCCCAGTGAAATGATTACCTGCTCTGGAAGAAGATTTTTTCTCCAAGTCACAAGGTGCCCACCATAAACTGCAACTTAGCCTTTGCATCTGGCCAAAAACCTTTGATGCATGTTGTTTCCTTACTTTCCTGTGATCTCTCCACTGTTGGTTATCTCATGGATCTGCCTACAAGGACCCAGGCCCAGGGGCCCAAAGTGGGAGGGGCCACCCTGGTCTTCACCTGCACAATGCTACTCAAATTAACATGTACTGACCAGGAGGAGACACATAAAAAAAATACAAAGTGACATCAAAGTGACACAAACACAAGGAGACACAAAATGACTACAAAAACACACAATAACCAGAAGAAAGCACAAAATTAATACATAGAGACACAAAAAAGACCAAAATTATCTCAAAGAAACCTGAAATTACCTCAGAGCGACACAAAATGACCTGAAAGTGAGTAAAAAAAAGACTAAATAAAGACAGAAAACCTCAAAACATGCATTAACACTACAAAAAGGCACGTCCACCACAATGTCTCTGTATCGACTATGTAAGAGAGGTGCTGCATCCTTTTGCATATCAGTGCCCAGGGGTCCATTGTTTCATAATACCATGGGTTATCTGATAGAGGCTTCAAAGTGCCCCTAAAATAATTGTGTTGTGTTTTTAATTTTTTTTTAAAAAAACACATCTTAAAAATGTGATATGCTCTGTTGAATATTAATGATAATGTGAACTGTGTGTAATTTGCAGTAAATGGGCAAAAATGTGCATACACTGATGTGTCTAAACTACACATGAAAATGTGTCAGCAGATTACCACACTTATTGTGACAGATTTGATGGCCAATGAAGCTGCTGTATCTTCTTCTC
Organism: Cephalopholis sonnerati; assembly: GCA_019142605.1. Taxonomy (NCBI): domain Eukaryota; kingdom Metazoa; phylum Chordata; class Actinopteri; order Perciformes; family Serranidae; genus Cephalopholis; species Cephalopholis sonnerati. Next base: position 13,632,791 of record JAGQAX010000001.1, read on the forward strand.
ATTGACTGACCTCATTTAATTCATGCAAGGAGTTCACGGGAAATATCAATTTCTACATTGCAACCAAAGAAAAATCTTTGTAGAAGCTTGTGGAGGCCCAAGTATTTGTATATAGGTATTTTAAAGAAAAGAGAGTCCAAGAGACAGCCAGGACCACTCTCCAGTCTCTGGGGGGAAAAACAACCCAGGTAGTCCAAAGGCATATCACAAACATTATGTTTTAATTATCAGTTTAGTTCTCCTTAAATAAATACTTACAATGAAATCAGGAACATTTAAGGTAATATTTGTGGGCAGGCTTCCTGAAACCAGTCAGCACTTCTTGTTTCATTTTTGCCATAAAGTCATATGGAAACTGCAATCACCTCATGAGAAGGAACCACTGCGCTGTACTGTACTTTTCTCCACAGTTTCATGTTAAGAGGTAAGAAAAGGTATTCACCCTGAAAGCAGCACAAGAAAGCCCCCTTCACAAAAGTATAAACATAGTTGTGTGAATGAATGCCAGGTTCCAGTAATAGATTTATCAATGTTCTTTGTAACCCTGTGAAGAAACCACCTAGTGAAAGAAAGGAGAAGCACGTACAAATGTTTAAGATAAATTCAGTTATTGGGAAAAAATGTTGTGAGACCAATGAGTGTAATACAAAGAGCAAAAAGAGAAATCTGGACTCACCACTAATCCCTTTTCCTCTTTAGAGCCCTCTGGTTCTATAAGCAAGGGATGCAATCTTAGAAGCTGCAATAATCATCGTTATTTTTATATTTACAATGGATCATGTGTAACAGAAAACAGGTTGGTCATTGTGAGGAACCCACAGAGAGCCAGCATCACAATCCACTCAGCTCTACAGAGCTTTGAGTCTTTAAGCATGTTGTTTTGGATTTACCAGAGCACAACTTTACTCTTTTGACTTCCACCAACCCTATTTTGAGCAGTAGCAGCTATTTCATGCTGGATTTTATAGTATGCTACTATCAGCCCAGCACATGATGGTCGACAGACAACTAGCAAATACATAAAAACTAGCCGGTGAATGTGGTGGAGCACTTAGCAGCTAAAGAGCCAGAGATTTCAGACTCCAAATGATGGCTAGTGCTGCAACAAGTCTGCTGGATGTGTAAGTCAGCAATTGTTTACATGGTAACATGTTAGTTAGAATAACTTTAAAAGTTTATACTTCCTTGTTTCTGCACTTTTATTCAAAAAGAAAGAAAGAAAATAAAAAACATCAGTTTCCCACAGTTAAGTCAGTGTCGTGCACGTTCACACTTCACATGAGCAAACTCAATGTTCAGTTCACACAGATTAATTGAACTAGTTCATGTTAATAATTCAGAATTTGAATTTTGAACTAAGGTTCACAGTCCCCAAAAATTTACCTGTGTATGTTATTGTCTTTTAAATTAAAATAAGATCTTGTGATATCATTCATTGGCAGATATTTCCCAAGACAGGCCCGATGCTTTTTCTGTTGGAGTCTGTCCTAATTTGTTCATAAAAAGGGTGTAGCATCATAATTTACAGCTTTGTGTGTGTGCGTGCGTGTGTGTCTGTTGGTGTGCTCTTGATCAATTGCCCTGCTTGTGATTGGCACTGCTCACAATTAGGTCAGTTTGGGTATGGGCGGGAAATTGATATCAAAGCTCCATTTCCCAATTGCTACTGCACAGACTCCAGGCTCCACTTGACATCACCAGTGCAAGATGGCAGCACCCAATATCTAGGATATTTAAATTTTTGTACAGTGGGAGTAAGTGGAGACACGTCGTCCATCTTTTATAAAGTCATTTTCTCATGCACAACACACTTGACAGAAAGCTTGACAGCTTGACAGAAAGTAGATTTTTTAGCAGAAGACATGTGAAGATTATTCATAATCTAAATGTCAAGGGTCACTTGTAGTTGTGACAAGCAGGAGCCTTTAGATGTCACCCTCAGGATTGATTTTTACTTCACATAGTGATTATGTAATGTAAAAATTGTGACCCACAAAAATGTAACATTGCTCAATCACAACACAGGTTCAAACAGTTTCATGCAGTGTCTGTTAATCAAACCCACAGGCACAGGTAATTGGGATATTTGGAAGGAGCACAGAACTCTTACAGTTTATATAACCAGATTGACTGTGTCAGCAAAAGGGCGAGGATGTTGCCAGGCCCGGCAGCTAAACCGTTGCAATACTTGATCAATATTGAGATGTTTCCAGGGCTCTGTAGCCACTACAGAGGTTAGGTAGAGCGCAGGTGTCCATCATCGCTAGAGTGTGCAGCTGCTTGCATCAAGAAGATGAAGCACACAGGCATATAGACATTTCTTACTATCTAACATGCAGCCACACACGCACACACCATCTCCCGCACGAAACTTAGGCATGCCACCGAACACCTGACAGGTGCAGGCGTGGTCTGCTGTGAGACATGCTATCTTGACACGCTAACTCATTCTTAAATCTGAGTTACGTGCCTGAGGCTAAGCACCCTAGTTTACTCTCTGAAGCCTGTTCCTCTTCCAGTCCTTGTCTCTGGGCACACCCTCTTCCGATTGTAGGCCGACTTCTGTCATTCTGTTCATAATGGAGCTGCTAAGAGGCCTGAGAATCGGAGCTTGTCTGATGAGTAATGGACTTATTAGCTGTGTCAAAAGCATGCTACCAATCCCATGATCAGTATGTATTATCTGTTGTCCTGCAGGTGTCTGTTTAAGAAGCCACTGCATGAGGCTCTTTCAGAGACACTGATCCCTGACATTACCACAGTGGTTAATCTGACATTTTTCCAGAGGATGCTGTCTACACACTGTAATTGGCTCTAGTGTGTTTGAGAGTTTCTGTGCAGATCCCTCTGAGGCACACATGCAAGCTCAGTGAAGCTCAGCGTAGGCAACAATCAGTGCTTAAAACACAAAATGGTTTGATGTGAAAATGTCTGCAAGAACACAAGATGTCCGCATACTCTCACAGTCAGAAAAGCATGATTTATTTACCATGTATATGACACACGCATGATCTGATTGTCCACAGTAGTGCCTCATGGCAGACTTTACGCAGATACAATATCCCATCCGTCAAGAATGCATATCAAAGAGTTGCCAAATGCTTTAACTTAGCTTCACAGGAAAGGTGCACTTTGATTGGCATTGTTATGGCAGAATTGAATAGAAAAATCTGAGAGGGCGGATTAATGGCAACACGTTGTGTAAACTCCCCTGGCCTGAGGCACTTGGTCTCTATACACCTTGGCTTCCTCTGTCATTTACAAGCTGTTCGCATGCACACAGCACAGCCAAGAGTGTGAAAAACCGGATGAGCAAGTTCACAGCTCTCGTTTTGCAGTGAAAAGAGTGTTGCCTCTGGTTGCAGAGTGCGTGAGGACAACAGCTTCATCTTTTTAGTCCTACCAACCTCCTGACCTGGCCTATGGCAGCAGCACTTTCACAACTTGTTTTATTTTCTTTTTACGTGCTTAGAGGCGTTAAAATTCTCTGCACAGTTACCAGCAAAACAAGAAATAAAACCTCCAAACCTGGCATTGTTAAATGTTGCCATTACCTAGACAGAGGCAGTGATCTTTTAAATAAATACATAGATGAATAAATTGAATAAAAAAAAAAAAAACCACCTGAAAATAAGACTCACTGTGTTTTTGTTTCCTTAGAATAAGCCCTTTTATACCTACATAGAGAGCAGGTCTTCATCTGCAGAGTTGCACCACCTACAGAACAGACAGACCAAACACTAGGTCTACATACGGCCATTCATGTTTCTGTGTTGGCCACCATATTAGCAGCCCCTCTCCAACTCGCTACTGGTTTATATCACTGTGTCCATTTGCTTTGGAGCAGAAAAGACCTCTGTGGATAATTTGGCTCCTGGTAAAAACTTCCTGAATGTCTAGATCTTATGTATAAGAGAAAAAAGGTGAGCACACATGAGCAGGTGCTAGGCTAGAATACGAGAAACATTGATTTGTAATGTGAAAGTGTTTTATTCAATGTTTTTACAGTGTAGAGTGTTTTTACATTTCATTAAAGTTTTTACTGGTTTTATTAACCTGGTGAGATTGTTACAGAGAGAAAGAGACCTCTGCAGACAATGCGGCTCCCGGTAAAATCCACCTGAACAATGAACACTGACGGAATTCTTACCTTCTTAAAGATTCAGTGGGTTGCAGTCTGCAGTCCTCACTGGTAGATGCCACTAAAAACCCTCTAAATCTTACACTCTAAAAAGGCTTTTATGCATGTGAAGAAAAGAGTCGTCAAAGATACTAATAACTCAACAACCATGAACCCTTGTCAGTGTCAGTAAAGCTGCTTTATCAATATTTTTACATTAACAATGGTACAGTGAGAAAGCTGCTCATAATGGGAAACACAAAAATAATTATCTCCTGACTCTGTGCTTCCCTTAAGCTCGATAAAGATTTCTAGTGTCTTTCAGCTCATTGTTTTGAGGCCCACTTTACAGTTTGGTTAACTCTCTCCACTCTTGTCAGCGTTGTTTAGAGACACAGCAGACCACTGTTTCAAGCTAAAGAGCACTAATAAGTCCACTAAACAGCAGACAGATATAGCCAGCTGCTAGCTGGTAATAGTGAAGTATTTAGCAGTTGAAGAGCTCGATATTTTCTGCAGGAGTTGGTTGAGACTAAAACAGAGCTCAAAGCACACTAAATATTTGAGCCTACAAACATCGGTTTTCCAGAACAAGACTCCACATTAACGCTAATGTTGCTGTTGTGCCAGCTGGGTTTGTAAATAGGCAACTGTTCACACGCTCTGCTAGCATGTTCACAATATCAAATTTATAAGGTGATAATATATCAGTGCTGCTTCCAATGGGCCAATAAGACAGTTAATGCAGGTTTGAAAAAGTAAACTGGAAACTCTCAGATATTCAAACTACAGAAAAGATAACTTAGTGTAGTCCAGATATTTTAGTTGAAATATTGCAGACTTTAGCTTTGAGTAGTCAGGAGCTATTAAGACTGAACACTGGCCTCTTGAATGGAAAGGTTGGTACCTGAAGCAAGTCCTGTGCCTGTTCACACTGTCTCTCTTGCTTGACCAACACTACTCCCTGAGCAAAGATGAAGTTGACAGTGGTTTGTAGAGTACTAAAAATCTATACTCAAGTAAAAGTATAATGACTAAATATTTATAATCACTAAATTACGTATAAAAATGACTAAAGTAAAAGTGATAACCTACTTGAGTAAAAGTAAAAAAGCACCTGGTTAATTAATTACTCAAAGAACAGGTTACTTTCCATTTTAATATTTTTTCGGGTGTGCGGGCCAGTGCTTATTGATAAACTTTTCTCTGTTAATTAATAATGCTAACCCCTTTTGATGAGGATTAATGAATTCAAAAGCTCAACAGCCAACTAGCTACAAAATAAGTTGATGTCATTATAATAACATCAAAGATTAGTGTTACACATGAAAAATGAATATACCGGTAACTAACGTTAAGTAGTTGACTACATTTCTCCTTCAATATAAGCAGCTTCAACGTGAGTAAAGGAGTTTTTAAAAGTGAAGATCTCAGTGTTTTTCGGGAGGCAAGCAAGCGCTTCATCATAACTGCTGTCTTTTTCTAGTTTGGTTTAAAAATTATGGCCAGAAGTGGCCAGGGACTGCAGGGCTTTCCCAAAAAAGCTGTCTGGCCAGGTGGCAAATATCTTTTGATGGTGCCGGCAATGTGGTGCAGCTTGTCTTTTCTTTACAGGGGCCAGCAACAGGCTTTGTTTTGATTCTAGAGGGTGACAATGCAGCGCAGTTAAGTTAAAATGCATTCTTTGTCTGTAAAAAGTAGCATTTGGTCTCACATGCATATGTAATATGATGCAGATTTGGTGTGTATTCATGACTGACAGGGGGACAAAACAAGATTTTGCTTAGGGCCTCCAAAAAGCTAGACACAGCCTTGCTAGTCAGTGTGTCCACTGGACAAGATGCAACCATCATGAAGGACAAAATGTGATGGCGAGATCTCATTGCATCCTTATAAGCATAAAGAGGAGTCAGTAAATTAGTCAGTGGTTAATGTTAGTAATGTGATTTAAAGCTGTTTTAACTTCTCACAGTTTAAGTAACATTAGCGCTAGCGTCAGCTCGCTTACTGGAAATGCAAACAATGACTTTTTGCATTTACCGTAAAGCAAAAAGTCTAATGTTAGCTTAACATTAATACTTGCAAGATTACTTCACTGACTTGGGTTGAATTCACTGTTGCCTCTGCGGCTGTCATGATGTCAAAGGCTGGCAGCTCTGTGCTGCAGTCAGTTTAATTTTAATCGCTGCACATTGTCAGGAGGGAGTTTTCCTTATTGCTCAAGTTCACTGTTGTTTAAAAATCGTGTGCTCTACCCTCTACGTTCCATCCCTGGTTTTAGCGGACTTGTTGTAACTAAAGTATAAATGGCAAAAGTAGTGAAGTAAAAAGTAGAATACTGGCTTAAAATTATACTCGATTAAAGAGTAAAAGTACAGTTTTAAAAAAGGAGCTTGAAAAGTATTCCCATTCCTTAAAAAAAAAAACAACTTTTTACTAGAGCACGTCATCTGCGAGGTGATCATGGGTAAGCATTTTGTGAATTTCGACTATAAATCAAAACGAATAAGGTTCTGCATTCAAAGTGGCAGATGGCCTGATGATTTTACATGCCACTGCCAAAAATGTACCTGCATTTGGCAGGTGCTAATTCCAGGCACTCTAGAGGGCTCTGCATCATGTTTTCCCCACTGGAAGGGCCCCTTTGGTTCACCAGTGTATACAAATTTAAGTAATTGATAAATTTGTTATAACATGAGCACTTTGAAAGCTTGCACTTAAAGTCATCATAACATCTATTAGCCTATTTCACAATAGGAGTGTTTATGTGCACATGATGAACACTGATTAATGTTTCGAAATTGTATCTGTTCTCACAGCAACAACTGTTTGCACAATGTCATCCTGTCAATCACTTTCCTGTCAGCAACATAATAGCGGTATTTCACACAAGCTTGTTTTATGATTTAAGAACATAATATTATTGCCATAATGACGTGTGTTCCTACAGTCTTCACATTCTTCAAAACAAATGCAAGTTGTAACATATTCTGTCAACAGTGTTTGGTTTTCCAATGGCAGTTAATCTCCTACATTTGCTTCCCACTTACCTGCTGTGTGAAACTGAGGACTTTTCTGGGGCCAAACCGCAGCTAACTGTGATGGCATGCCAGCGAACCACTAAATCAACCGATGGCACTCATGTGGGCAAAAGATCAGTTTAAGACACCTGGAGCGTTCGTGTCAAGCCCTTGTTTGTTTTTTCTGAGTCCAAATCAGTTTGATTTGATACATGCACAGCCATCCTCTAACACTGGTGCAGAGAAATGGACAGACACTCACACACACAGACGGACACACACACAGAGCACAGCATCACAAACTGTTGTTTTTGGCCCCGGCAGACTGAGTTTTCTGGCATGATAGTGGTATCTATGATAGTGGAATTTCCAAGTGGCCTGCTTTGGAAAACAGGCTGATAATTCAATTAGAGCTTGGCAACCAATGTGCAGACACCAGTAGCATTACGAAATGACTCCCACCATAACAAAGGTCTTGCTTAGACAGCAGCTGCCTGGAACTGGCTGGAGAGTGGCATGGAGACTGGAGTCTAGTGCCCTTTTTTGAACCGTTATTTATCCAGCAGCAGACGCTCACAGATTTACACTGCTGGCCTGGACATCAGAGGAGTGGATTTCTCTGTAATTTTCTCTGCTGATGATTGTATTTATTCCCTTTACATACTGAATACTACTGAACCTTTCTCATAGATTACAGTAGTGTTTTCACAGATTACCACACAGGTTTTCTCATATCTTCCAGGCAATAGTTTTCCTGTTAGAAAATCAACTTGCAGAGACTTGACACCTGCTCAATCCAGGCACTCCTTTTGCGAAATACTATAATCTTATCTGAATTTCCATCAAACCCACTACAGTGACACACTAACAAAAACAATACAAGAGGTAAAAAAGGAATATGTGACATATTTGACAGCTCCTGTCAGCAAAAATATGGTAATTGTACAACAGTGATGCATATAACGCCAATAATAATAATAATAATAATAATATAATAATAATAATAATAATAATAAATGCCAACAGTAGTAGAGTAAAAAAAAAAAAAGATAATCAACAAACAGATGCCCACCGCTATTTATTTTTCTGGCTAAATACAAATCATTTTTCTCAACAAGTACAGACAGAACATTTCTAACACCTCTGACAGCAACCACCAACCTTCCCTGATACCAAATGGTATCCAGCTACATGTCAGGCACTGTTAAATTGTTATCAACACTTTGTCTTAATGTCTGTACGCATTAAAAAGTTTTTTATTCTTATCATTTCACAATCTGTTGACTGGGAAAAAAACTAAATATGTCAGAGTCAACTCGGCATTCCCCGTGACTGGCTAATAAAAATACAAAATGGATGTTTAGATTTGGTTCAGCAGCAGTCTAAACATATGTGGCTTTGATAGGAATCTACAGGTGCAGGATGATCATCTGCACCTGTAGATTGTTAGGTAGATTTATTTTTGTGGGTTTTGTTGGAGGGGGTTGTGTGTGTACAGCAAGAAATTAGCACACAGTCGACACGATGTTAAACTAGTCTGTGATTTTAAGGTAGAAGGAGTCAACCTAAAAACACTTAACACCCTTAGATTGCTGCTGGTAAACCTTAAAAGACAAGAAAATTACAACATTTTCATAAAAATACAACCCACTTTAAATACGAATAAGTGACAAAAGTGACGTAGTTCTGAGAAATTACTCTGTTTCCTGCCCGGGGACTACAGATGAAAATTAGATTACAGCTAACTCTGGCACAGCTAAGTAGCTGTGCACTGTCCCTGTTGAATAAATAAATACATTTCGATGTATATGACTTTGTCATTGGGAGGTGGAGGGGATGATGGATGGCATGACATCTAGGCAAGATGTTTGCCAAGTTACAGACTGCTGCAAACCATTGCTGCATTGTGGGGTTTTTTTTAACGGAAAGAATCATAAAGTTTCAACACATCTGCTACATAATAATGCACAAATTTCACATATCCGTGGTTTGCAGAGACGTAACACCAATATTTATTTTGCCGATTTGTTTGTTTATCATAAACAGTAAGATAAAGCTCCCCTGATTAAACTGTTTAACTGATCAAGAAAACAAAAATGACTATCAAAAACACTTCTTGATCTGTAAAAACAAAAGAGAAACATAACACTATGAAGTCACAACTGGGGCAACTGAATTCAATCAAGGAAGATGAAAGCCTCCGTGTTTTTATGTGCAGATGAAAATACCATCAACCTCGCTGCTGAAGGTACGGGTAAAATGATTTTCTTTATGCAAATACATAGCGTGTGTGTGTGCTGGTATGTGTGCATGGGTGCTGCTGTGCGTGCACATCACCAGGTGTGTAGACTGGAGGTGGGGAGTAAGGCAGGAAACATTCCACTTATAAAAATGTTTGACAGACAGTTAAAAAGAAGTTTTGATTTACAGTCCATCATGGAAATCAAGGAACATCAACAGGCCGTGGTGGCGTTTCATCGTGCCTCTTTGATGGAGTCACCCTGAGGGCACGGTGGCTTTTCCACAGCACTTAGATCTATAAACCTCTTGACTTGTGAAACCAAATTGAGTAAATGAAAGGAAATCAGTGCAGCCCGTCTATTAGATGTTAATGGTTTCTCTACAGAGAGGTTGTTTCAAGACTGATGTTTCAGCTGTGGACTTTTCTTTTCTGTCTTTCTTTTCACACAGAGAGAGCATGCCCATCCTGTTAAAATAAAAACAGGGCAGTGCCTGCTGGGTCATGAGAGTTTGTTAATAAAACATGACATGTAATTAACCCTGGCACCGCTCTCAATGGTATTTATGTTTTGTTCACTCTGTTACTGTAATTTAGGTAACATTCACCATTGCACGCACATTTCTCTATTGCATAACTCTCAATCATACACACTTGTTGATTCATACATCTTATTCAAATGTGACTGTTATACTGATGTCCTAATATTTTGTTCCAAAATGTAGCAATTTTGAGATAATCTCGAAGAATTAAAAAACAGGACTGTACGAATATGATACTGGAGGGGTGTGTCCATCTCAGTTGTGCAGACACAATGTTTTTCAGACCCACTGAAGATCAACCAAATCAAATTATGGTGATCTAGAAAGACCTATCATTCCCTACAATACTACTAAGAGACCTAAACAATGATGTTGCCATCACCGTGTAAAGAGTTAATGGAAAAATGTTGCGCCTAAACCAGGCTGGTGAATAATAGCAGTGATGGAGGCTGTCATGGTCGGACTGGACACAGTGAGAGCACAGAGAGGTGCAGTGTTAGGTCAGAGGAGACTAACTGCTTTAAATACTGTTGGGCTGGGATGATACATTTGTAATGCCATGTGCATATCATGCAACAGTGGATTTGGATTAATAAAGAGGGTGGTGGTTACCTTTGTCAAACAAAAGTCGGCAGCAACCTGTGAGGCTGTATTTAAGCACAACAGAACTTTGACATAAATGCTTACATAAGCATGCCAACATGCCCACTATGGCAATGCTTACATGTAACATCCTTAGAGGGCCATGTCTGGATAGATTGTCTGGGAGCGATACATTTTTGGAACCCAATCCATCCAGTAGTTGTTAAAATACACTCACTGGTCACTTTATTAGGTACTCTTTGCTAGTACCAGGTTGGACCCCTTTTGCCTCCTGAGCTGCCTTAATTCTTTGTGGCATAGATTCAACAAGGTACTGCAAACATTCCTTAAGAGATTCTGGTCCATATTGACATGACAGCATCACACAGTTGCTGCTGATTCATCAGCTGCACATCCATGATGCCAATCTCCCCTTCCACAACATCCCAAAGGTGCTCTAATGGATTGAGATCTGGTGACTGTGGAGGCCATTTTAGGACAGTGAACTCATTGTCATGTTCAAGAAACCAGTTTAGGATGATTTGAGCTTTGTGACATGGTGCGTTATCCTGCTGGAAGTAACCATAAGAAGATGGGTACACTGTGGGTATAAGGGATGGATACAGTCAGCAACAACATTTAGGTAAGCTGTGGCGTTTAAATGATGCTCAGTTGGTACTAAGGGGCCCAAATTATGCCAAGACAATATGCCCTACACCTTTACACCACCACCAGCTTGAACCATTGATACAGGGCAGGATGGATCCATGCTTCCAGGTTGTTTACGCCAAATTCTGACCCTACCATCTGAATATCGCAGCAGAAATCCAGACTCATCAGACCAAGTAAAATTTTTTCAGTCTTCTATTGTGTAATTTTGGTGAGCTCATGCAAATTGTAGCCTCAGTTTCCTGTTCTTAGCTGACAGGAGTGGCACCTGGTGTGGTCTTCTGCTGCTGTAGCCCATCTGCTTCAAGGTTGGACGTGTTGTTCATTCAGAGATGGTCTTCTGCATACCTTGGTTGTAACGAGTGGTTATTTGAGTTACTGTTGCCTCTCTATCATCCTGAACCAGTCTGGCCATTCTCCTCTGACCTCTGACATCAACAAGACATCTTCGGCCAGAGAACTGCCACTCACTGGATATTTTCTGTAAACCCTAGAGATGGTTGTGTGTGAAAATCCCAGTAGATCAGCAGTTTCTGAAATACTCAGACCAGCCTGTCTGACACCAACAACCATGTCCTGTTAGAAGTCACTTAAATCACCTTTCTTTCCCATTCTGATGCTCGATTTGAACTTCAGCAGGTCGTCTTGACCATGTTTACATGCCTAAATGCAGTGAGGTGCTGCCATGTGATTGGTTGATTAGCTTTATGTGTGAACGAGCAGTTGAAGAGGTGTACCTAATAAAGTGGCAGGTGAGTGTATTTGGTTAGGTTTGGAAAAAAGATCATGGTTTGGGTTCAATAAGTACATTTGTGAGGGATTATGGCTGGACATAATGCAACGTGATGTGAATGATGTGACATGATATCAGTGCATGGTACGTTAGTAACTCACGTAATGTTACGTTAACATAAGTCACCACTGACCTTTTGGTTTTACATGGGTCATGAACAGTGGTCTCCTGGGAAAAGTCCAGCTGTTTGTTTGACTGACTGAATCCCTATGTGGATTTTGTTGCTGTTTATCACAGTTACTCTATGTGTCTAACATTGCCATGGATGTTTTGACATTGGGATTAGTTGAAAGCCCAGTGAGTCTCATACAGATGCCAGAGGGAGACTTGTGCATCAGTATCAGACACAGAGGGGCGTGACAACGTGTAAGTATTTTAGTCTGAACCAAAGTGGTGGACCAACAGATGGACATTGCCATTTCTAGAGTCACGACGCTAGCATGACTTAAACAGACACTTCTTCACACTCACTCATCTTCCATTGGATAGCCATATGTTATGGTCCTGTGAAAGTACTTAGTGTCGAACCTTACATTCAGGAGCAACAATATTCCCCTCTAGCAGACAACTGACGGTTCATGTAAATCTGCCAATCTGGTGTGTGCATATTTTGGTCAATCTGTAAAACACTTCTGACCATGTTTCCCTGTGGGATTTACTGCTGCATTCATTTCCTGTATCCTGGAAGTTCAAGCTTTGTTTACATTCTTTGCGGTGGGGCATGTTGACAAGGGGGTTACCCTCCCATTTGCGATATTCATGGAGGGGATATCAAGGTGCAGCAGAGTGTCCTGTTTGATGACACCAGAGTGAACACTGAAGTCTGATACCTTCAAATTTGAGAACACAGCTTTCTTTCTACATTAAAAGTAGCTCATTGGAGTCCTGTTGCACAATTTTGACTTGGCTCAGTGTGGTCTGACAGTCATCTGTTGGGACAAACACTTCAATACTGCTGTACAAAACATTCACTTCTCTCCTTCACACCACTCTTTGGGCTGTCACGGGTATTTGCCTCTGATTTTCAGAAATGTTGCTCGTGAATTTCGAGACACCTATCTGTCAACTTTCAATCAGTGTTTTTCAGATTGGAATCTTCTCGTGAAAATTGATTTGGCAACACACAGCCTGGCTTTGCACGTTATATCTTTGCCATCTGATATTCACACCAAATAAACACGACTTGTTCTACCAAGCGTGCTGTGATTACTTGTGTAAAATGCAGTGCAAGATCTGGGTTCAGTCCCATTCGCATTGCCTCTGGCTCTGTTAAACACAACTGGTGGTATTTAGGGGTGGTAAACCCCTGAGAGATTGTGTTGTTGTTACCACAATCATTCCCCACTGAGTGGCAAGCATGCAAACATTCAGTGTCTGCCAAGTGAGTTCACATTTAAGAAAAAAAGTAAGGAAACTCTACTTCAATAGTAAACACCGTTGTGCAATTGACTCCATAAAAAGATTCAGACTGTCAGAGTCTAAAAAGAGGAGAAGCAAATAGGTCACTCTAGTTCAGCAAGACAATCAGAATTCTGGTGCTGACACTTTAACATGCCCATGAGAGTATTATTGGACTTCTCAGTGTCTCAGACTTGAATGCCTGTTAGCTCCTCTCTCTGTTTAGTGTTAACCAGTATTGGGCAAAATGTGTACATCATATGACACTAGTTACCTGTACTTGAAAGTTGTAAGTTACATTATTACTTTCTGTGTAGAGTAATGTGTTACTGATCATACAAATTTTGTGTTACATTCACTAAAATAACCTCAGAAGTACGACGAGGTGTTGCAAAATCAAAGAGGGTACTGTTGTTTCATAGCAGATAATCAAAGCTCAAGTTTATTACAGCTCATGAATATACAAATCCAGTGGTGGGGGATACCGTAGCCTAATGAAGGCTCTCCTCCGCAGCGCAGGTCTGAGCCATTCATGGATTCACATGGAGTGGTTACCACTGTTTATCAAAATCATCCCCTTATATTAACAATAGATAGCAGTATTAAGAGGGAAGAGAGAAGAGAGAGTGACATACTTATGTCACGTGTTATCTGCAGGACATGTTCATGTTCTAATGCCCTCCCAAAAAGAAAAGTTTTCATTTAGGTCTATTATTTTTACTGTTTATATAACTGTCTTTTGTTTATTGTGGTTTTATTGACTGAAAAATATATTTTAGAATTCTGTTTTTGAATCACTGACATAGCCAGATACTGCCTGCAAGAGGCCAAGACAGAGACTTTGAGTAGGAAGAGGAGAGAGAAAGAGAGAGCGCAATAGGCCAGCTGATGATGTCATGTTATTGGAGGTCATGTTTAAATGTCACAAGGTCAAAAAAAAGAAGTAGAAATTTTTAATTTGTTAGTCTGTTATGTATAATAAACAGGTCAACTAGCAAGCTACTTTTGCCATTTTCTTGTAGCTTAGCTTGCTTCATTTCTCTGGTGATAGCTTTAATGTAGTGAAACTTCATTTTGATGTAAAGTGATCGCTTAGCTCACTACATTTTCCAGGTAGCTTGCCCATCACTGGTAGGAGATGTGTATGAAATTTTTTTTTAACATGCTAATTTATATTGGAGAGCGGCACGGTGGTATAGTGGTTAGCACTGTCGCCTCACAGCAAGAGGGTTCCAGGAATCGAGGAGCCCCAACCCCCCCCCACACACACACACACACACACACGCCCACCCCCAAAAACGATTAACAGTTTAATGCATGGTAATGCATAATGTGAAATTATACGTGTGATAATATGACCTAAAATCCTGTCAGTAACTCATTGTATTACTTTGTTAGTGCCGAAAAATGATATCACTGTAACACATTACCCCCACCTCACCTCACCCTTTAATTAAAGCTGTAGCAGGTTGTGATGAAGGCTGTACTGCATAAACTGTCTCAGAGTTCTCCTCTGCCCTACAACTTGCAGGCTGCTAGTGCCAAAGAAAACAGCTTGTCCTCAGTATGAAAGGTCTTGAATGACACTTTGTCAGGCAGCTGCTGTCATTCACAAAAAGTTTTCATTCATCTGTGCATGGGAGTGTCTTCAAGCTTGTTTATGTGCTCACTGAGGAGCCTGGAGCTTAACGACTTTGATTTAGAGAAGAACAAGGATATCTTGCAAAGCTGGCCGTACATGTGGATCTTTCTTTTTAGTGTGCACTTCAGTATTGTAAAATTTATTAAACAGTGACACCTATAAGATGACAAACAGAGATAACATGCAGTATTATGCATTTCTAACATTGCCATCTGTGTTAACCAAATCGTTAGCCTCTATGAGTATCATCATACCGTACTCAATAGGTTTTTTTTAGTAATTGTTGCAGCCACCACTACCTGTCTTAACAAATACCACCTCCCTAACATGAAAGCACTACTTGCAGGTAAGTCTTTGTTGATTGCTCGAAAGCATACGTATGAGTCACACAGTGGGAGCTGGAATGCAAAGTGGCATACCTGCACGTTTACTAACTCGCCTTTATGCACACACAAGAAACTGAGGTGTATACTAGACATTGTTGCTGCCACACCCATGCACGAACATCTTTATTCCTTTACTTTAGTGCCCTCTTTATAGACTCTGCATGATTTTACATGCAACATTTTTTGGATACTTTTGTGTTGCAATCACAAATATTTCATACGAGTTCATTTACAGAGTCTAATTTACAAAGTCTAAGCCTAGTTTACATATCTCCAAAGCCTTTTGTACATTGTTTATGTTATTATAAATGTAATTAAGATACAAACTTAAAGGTCCATTGTGTACGATTTAGGGGAATTTAGTGGCACATAGCAGTGAAGATTGTAGATTGTAACCAGCTGAAACCTCTCCCGGTTAGATTTCCTTCGCTGTTCTTTGTTCATTGATCAGAGGGTTTTTACGAGGGGCTGAATTATCCACAGAGGTCTCTGTCTCTCCAAAACAAATGGACCCGGTGTTTTAAACTGATAAAAACACTGAATAAAGCAGTTTCACCAAAAAGGGTCAGGGTTTTTAAACTGCTCATCACAGAGGGGCTTCCCACTACAGTGCTGGATGTAAAAAAGCGAGTAGCTCTATCTAAGGTCAGTGTTTGATTTGTCCATTCTGACCTACTGTAGAAACATGCCGGTGCAACATGGTGATCTCTTAGATGAGGACCTGCTCCCCATGCAGATATAAACGGTTCGGTCTGAGGTAACAAAAACGCGACGCTTCTTATTTCCAGGTGCTTATACACTCAAAAAACATACTTAAAACATTATATTCCATATCTGCCAATATAGCCCCCTAAATCCTACACACTGGACTGGTGAAGTGACAGTTCCAGTTTATCACAACTTGGGTCTTATTTTCCTAGTTTTGACCATCAGTAGAACTGTGATCACCAAATTAATTGCCGAGGTCTGGGACACAGCAGAACCACAGTTATCCTTCAAAGTAATAGCTCGACATTTTGGGAAATACACTTATTTGCTTACTTGAGATAAATGAAAAGATGAAGGCCACTCTCACGCCTGTATGCTAAATCTGAAGCTGCTGTCAGCAGCTGGTTATTTTAGCTTAGATTTGCATAAAGACTGGTAACAGGAGCCTTAGTAGCTGCTGAGTGGTTACAGCACATCCCACATAACCGCAGTGTCTTGGGTTTAATTCCAGCCGTGGGACATTTGTTGCATGTCACACCCTGGAATACAGGAAACTGCCTGACTTTGTCCAAGTGTAACAAAATCCATCTAACAGCACCTCTAAAAAGCTGAGAGTTATGAAATCTGTACGAATAAAATGAAGTGTAGCTGCTTCTCTATTTTCAGTCTTTTTGGCAGTGATCAACAATCTTATGAATGTTGTAACTTATGACTGTAACTCATACACTGTTGCATAGTATAGCAAGATATGGTGTGTCACTGTTGGTTGACCTCTTACATGATGGGTCAAGTTGCGTCACTGTGTCATGACAGAGGGAGCCTTTACAGACAAATTCAGACAGTGAGTCATGTGTGAAATAAAATATTAACTTGTGGTAAGTCCTTTTTCTCTGATCGCACGCAGAGACCATGACTGGAGATCATTATGTAATGACTAAAGTTTGTTTCCAGTTAAACAAACGGCCCTGCATTTAGCAAGAAAAATGATGTAATAAGCTGGTGGGAACATGAGTTATAAATAAACACAATGTACAGTAGTCAGTGTTAGGAAGGTCACTCCCCAAATGTAGTAAGTTACAGTGATAAAAGTAATGTAACTTAATGCAATTGATTTTTTTTTCTGATTACTTTTCTAATACATATTTTAAACTGGGCGATAAAGCTGAAAAAAGTCTGAAAATACACAACACCAAAATAAGGTGTTCCTGCACAGCAGACAGATGTGGAGCAACAGAATAAATGTTATTTTCTACATTTAAACTTTTCACTTAAAAGAATATATTCAGATGTGACCCCTTTGTAATCAAAGCATTAACTGTAATTCAATTAATATTTTTTTTCTCAGTAGCTGTAACTGATTACATTTGTAATGTAATTACATGTCAGTAGTTTCTCCCCAGCTTGACAGTAGTGTAACATGGAGCAAAACCGGATGCTTGCATGCCCGTGAAAGAGTGACTTCTGTATCAACACAATGCTTCTTCTAATGGCTGAGCACATTTGCAGGTCATAGCTGAACAAAGGTTGACCTTTGACCTTCAGAGCCAGCTGGTAGCTGCATGAAAAAGGAACGCAGTCCCTAACTTCAGCTGAAGTGAACGAGAGACGGAGTGAATATTCGCAGACTGGTGCCAAAGTCTTATCTACTTATCTTACTGTCTACAGAAGTTATAGTATCCATCTTTTCTGCTGGCGTCAGCTGCTTACCTTATAACAAAAGGTCTCGTGTTTATTTGACACATGGAAATGATACAGCTGATACTACAGCCTCTTCACTATGAAATAAATGACACAGCTGGAAACATCTGATGACTGAACTAGCAGTCTGCTCATGATCTTTGTGCGAGACTATATGTACAAGTTTACATAACATACTGTACCTACTGTAAGGCAGCTTCTAACATACAAGATGTTTCCAGAATGATCTCTGTGCTGAACACATAAACATCAAAGACACTCTGATCGACAATGAAAAGCTACAGCGCAATCACCCGAGGCCAAGCAGTAATGTATTAGGCAGGTTTCTTGTGAATCTGCTACAATTACTATTGCTCATAAATAACATTTGGAAGCGGGGAATTGGCTTGAGATCAAATCAGAATCATTTCTCACCTGACAGGCAGGGTAATGGGCTGTTGGCGGAGCTATTTGTAACTTCATTTGATGTGGCACTGGAGGGCAGACTGTGTGAACACTGTCCTGTCACCACTGCATGTGATGTGACATCAGTAGCATTCCCTTGTGAAACTTCCCCAATCCAAACTATATTATGAAATCACTCAGCAGCACTTAGTTTTTATTAAGCGTGCCTGTCTGATTGCAGAAGGCCTGCAGAGTGCATGCACGGACAAGCGGAGCGGAGGGCTTGTGTTTCTGTAAACATGTGAAGGAGTGGAACAGGGAGACAACGGGAGGGGAGCCAAATTTTTGTTGTTGTGTTTACGAGATGCTCACATCCCAGAGATGGGCGGATGACAAGCAGTGCTGCCCTGTAGGGATCAAAATTTATTTAAGCCAGGTTACACCCATTGGCAACAAACAACTCCTCTCTCTGTCATTCTCACACACGCTCACGTCTCGAGCTTCTACACATACCTACAGCGGCGAACATGAACACAAGCATTGCGACATATACGTACGCCAGGTGTGGCAGCTCCTCGAGCGGTTGATATCGTGCCTTTTTAACATTCCCGTATCATGATCACCATCTTTAATCTCCTGCTGAGTGAGGGCCTGCAAGCTAACAAGCTGTTGGATTACTGCCTTTACTTATCACACATGCCAGCACGGCACCCAGCAGCCAGCACTGCTAACACACTTCTTCACTTTTTATCTGACTTGATTGCATAATACGTGCATATAATGCATGTATACATGCCGCAGAAGTGTTGTTTGCTCACTTTTCCTTTATGTTTTATCACTGTGTCAATAATCGACATACGTCATTGCTGCAAATAACTTACAAATAATATGTGAAACTGCACAGACACACGTTACTATGGGCCCTGTCACACACAATGACCCACATGTCCACATGCATGCATGCAAACATAAACACACATGCATACATGCACAAGCCTAGTAGCCAGATGTGTCAGCCTTTGTGCATTTCTTTTTATCTGCCTCCTTGTCACTCACCATGTTGCATAAAAGAGCATGTTGAGACACAGAGGGATCAGATGTTGGAGTGCTTTACAATGCACACGATTAAATCTATTCCCGCTGGTACAAAAGGAGGGCCGGTGGCTGTGTAATTTACACCCCTGTCCAGCGGCTAAGTCAGCACTTTCAGCCAGGGTGTCGTCATCTTGCCCCTGTTCTCCCACTGCGTGTAATGAATCCAATGTGTCTGAGCCCTGGCATGCACAAATGATTAACTGGTGGCAAAGAGAACTGATTAAGGAGATAAAGCTTGGCACACAATAGCCTCAGTGCTACACGTGTACCTGCATAACCAGAGCTTCCTCACGCAAGGGAATTATTCATGTCTGCCGATCATTCTGGATTCTAACACCCTGTATACCCAAGTTTCCTGAATGCCAAAAACAGAGAAGGTGTAGACATCTGTAATAATTCTATAAATGTGCATTTTGAGTCCTTCATGCTTTGTTATCTTGGAGCTCAGTGACAGTGTGAAAAAGCAGGGACTATTATCTGTAGCAATTTGGAGGAAGGTTTGCGTCACATTGATGGAAAATTAAATCATTGAAAAAGACTGAGGGGTGCAGAAAGTTAGGTGAAATTCTTTGCTAAGGATGGAGTGAAAGCAATAATAACTCTGCGCTATAATACAAAATACATACACAAGCACTTAGGTATTTAAGAGCTAACCCAGTGGTACCAGTAGAAGTTTATTTTGTTGAATCAAGCACAAAGCAACAGGGTGCAATGTGCAGAGGATGTGGCCGCACACGTTGGTAGGTTTGTGGCTGGAGATGGATGGGACACCCGCGGCCACGTGGAAACGAGTTGGGCCAAGAAAGAATTCATTATCATATCATTATCAGCAGATCTGTGAGCCGCTGGTAATAATCATTGACATTCACATTGTGTCCTCTCATTCTCTTATAAAGCAGTGCTCTCTCTGCCATGGCATGGTGACAGTGTGGTAACAGAAGAAAGTCCAGGTAAGCTTCTCCTCAGAGGAATCAGATCCTTTTATTATTATCAGAGGTGTCAATATACAGCAGCTCAAATACGATAGTGGTTATTACAGCTTGGTGGAAGGTTTAATGAAGGTAACCACAGTGGATCTGGATCTGGACATAATTTCACTTTTTAAATGACACTTAAGTGGAATGCTTTGATACATGCGAAGTACCACAAGTGCCACGTGCAAGTGTCATGACTCTTGACACCAAAATAGTTATAACACACCACTACTGGGCCTCTCCTCCTATTTTGGCACATGGCAAAACACCTGGCAAACAAAAAATACAGATTAGGAAAAAAAAAATCTAAACTTAGGGAAAATTACACATCACATGCACGAAGCTGCACTTTGTACAAACAACCTTACTGGGGTTATGGCCATAGTGTGTAGCTGTGTCCTTGTTCTGGTCATGGTCAGCATCTGACCTGTTTGACTTGGCAAGACGACATTCCAGGAAAAAGATCACCTGGGGGCTAAAAGTGAGCAGGGGGCAGTGTGGAGTGCCAATCTCTCAGTCCAAACAATGAATCAGTAATTGGAGGCAGGTCACGTGTCAGCATCATCTTTCTCTAGTGCCTTCATCTTCTTGTCATTCTTTTGTCCATGAAGCTGGCATTAGTGGTTGCTATGTATGGTTAGGTGCAGGGACAGAAAGGAGTACAATAAGACCATGTCCACACTGGGTTGCACCGTGGGATTTGGCAATGCCCTTGTATTCTATTAGTAAAGAAGTCAGCTATGACTTCCCCAACATGAAATGATTCCCTCTCTTGGGGGGTGTTAATCACTAACTTTATCCAATTTTTCTTTTCAGTCACTGTTAATTTTGGCATCTTCTTTCCCCTGTTAAAGAACAAACACTTTAGCAACAGTATGATGCTCCCATGCTTAGTCTGGATATCAGCTGAAGACCCTGAAAACAGATTGTACCATTCACCTCCACTAGTGTCATTCACCAGAATAAATGCTGGCATCATGTTTTTCTGCAACCCCCGGATATGTTACATTTGTACGTTTCATACGTAGTACATATGTTGAAACTTTACATTTCTTAACATTTTGATTTCATGTTGTGAAAACGCTGTGGTCAATAACAGGTGGTTTGGTTTAGGCACACACACCAAGTAGTTATGGTTAGGAAAATGTTTTGGCTTAAAATACCCAGTTTGGTTGCCACAAACACGGGTGGTAAGGTTCTGACATGTTGCAAAAAATACTTGTTGATCTTGTGGTCTGCCACTTGGCAGTGGTCTCACCTCTGTGTCATGCCATCCTCCATCCTCTCCTCTTCCTGATGAGAAACTCAGCTCATACACATGTAATCTGAACTACATCATGAAACATACAATGTAACATAGCCAGCGTTTACAGAAACGTACAGAGCCAACATGTTTTTTTCTGGCGACTGGGCTGCGTATACTATTTTTTAACAGCATCCAGGTTTGATCAGTGTCAGCGCACATGACTTTGACTGTTCCACATCCAGCCAGTCTGTCATTCCCGTACCTAGAGTTCCTTCTGCCTGTATTAACCACTCTGCTAGATTTGGCTTCACTTGATTCCTTCTACTACTACTGCTGCT
Source organism: Cephalopholis sonnerati (assembly GCA_019142605.1). Taxonomy (NCBI): domain Eukaryota; kingdom Metazoa; phylum Chordata; class Actinopteri; order Perciformes; family Serranidae; genus Cephalopholis; species Cephalopholis sonnerati. The sequence goes on from JAGQAX010000001.1 coordinate 13,654,625, forward strand.
AATTAGGCCCAAGGACACACGGACAGCAGACAGCGATCAGAAACCTGAATAAACATGCTCCCTGATTTCTACAGGACTGCTACGCATAGCATGCTTGGGTTTGTCTAAACCATTACAATAGCTTTTCCAGGTTTGTAGAACCAGGATGACTGGGATATTATATGGACATGCATGGAAGAGCACTCACAATCATGAGTTCACATCACAGAGGTTTTGTTTTTATCTTTTTTTATCCCCCTGGTCTCTAGTTTTGGTTTTGGATAAAGGTCAGCACAGCTTTTTGTGCACAACAAAACCATTATCCTGTCTCTGTCTGTCAGAGCATCTCCCTTTTCTTATTTATTTTACTATTGAACAATTCACATGGAGAGGGCAGATATGACAGCATTAGTCACTTCTTCAGGTCAAAAGCAGGAAAGGGTGATGTTCTCATAGCGCAGCGAGTATGGCAGATGGATGTACAAGGTGTTTTACTTTGACAGAGACAGCATGTCTAGAGGTGGGGAGTTTGTCTCCTACCAACACTCATTATTAGTTTTCTGACCTGTGTCCACAAATGTTTCTTAACCTTCACCAAGTGGTTAAGCTGCCAAAGATCAAACCAGTAGTGCTGAAACGGGTCATTTCATATTGCACTTATTTTGTCATGTCCACATGAGGAGCTGGTAAATGTAGAATGAGAAGCTTTCATTTATTCCTTCCAGTTATTTCAAGCTAAGTTTGTTTCCAAATATTATGCGTTATCCCAGCAAACTGACAAGAGTAAACCTTCTTTTTTTTTACAGTGAGTGTACTCATCTGTAGAAACATGCAGTAGCCTCTAAAGCACATCCAGCTTTTCCCGCTGACATGGCAGCCACAAATTCATAACTGCAAACTTTTTTTTTTCCTTTCTAGCTCTTTTACACAACTTAGCGTGCTGTCTAAAAAAACGGCCGATGATTGTTTTGATAGAAAGGGTGACCGATACCTCCCTCAGCTCTTTCTGTACACAACCTCCCGACCCTTGGCTCTGTCCAAGCAAACACAGTCTGCACGCAATGCACAATGATTAACCCGTAGATCGTTTACTGGGGGAGGAATCACTCTGTTGGCAAAAAGGGTCTCGCTTCCTGTCTGCAGTCTCCAGTACGCACCCTGCTGCTCCCCTCTTTTACTGGGTTTTCTTTCCTGCTCAGTGTGAAGCCTTTTGTGCTTTTGTGTGTGTATGTGTGTGTGTGTGTGTGTGTGTGTGTGTGTGTGTGTGTGTGTGTGTGTCTATTAAAGGAAGGAAGATACTTCCCTACCAAGACGCACCGTTTATAAGTTCTTTCTAAATGGAAATTTGGACACTGATTTTTCAGGTGAATAAAATGGACATGAAGCGTAAACATATGGTTTGGGTCACAGTTACACTTGTAATGCACACATCAATAATGATAATAATAAGAATAAGAATAATAAGAATAGTAATAATAAAAATACAGTTGACAAACCGTCTTTAAAAAATCACTTTCTACATTTTTTATTGGTGGTAACACGTAGGCTATGTTCGCAGGAAAATACCTAATTGGGTCAAAGTTAAAGGAGGCTATCTACAACATTAGATAATGCTGAATTTCTCACTGACCCCACTGTGGCTTATTCCGTATGGTCCCCACAAAATGGATCAGAGTGAGACCTCGTTACTGGGATCAAACCCAGTGGATTAACCCGTAGATGATAGGCTGGTCTGCGGCCCCGTTGGTTTGAGAGAATGAAGGTTGTGGTGGGGGCAACGCGCACGCGCGCGCGTGTGTATCTGTGTGTGTGTGTTTAAGGGGGCAGAGGAGGTTAATTTGTGTCATGCATGACTTGTTTTGCGTGCCAAGCTTATCCATATCTTATTTCCCCATAGAAAAAAAGGATTGGCTACCAGAGCAAACGCCTCAGCTATACTACAGACCTATTTATCCTATAGAGAATAAATGGGCTTATAATAAGAGTGACTATCAACTGATGAGATCAGTGGTGTGTCACTGCTCACTTCACAGAAAGCATATAAGAGGAATTTTAAACCTAGAGGGTATACATAAAATAGGTATGACTTCATTTCAAATGCTATTTCTGAATATTACAACAATTAATTTGGTGTTGATATTTATCAAGGTCAAATTAGGAGATAATACTTTAGATTTAAATGCAACTAGCTCGTTGCCAAAATTGACCTCTCAACAGCAAATTAAACTGCTGCCAATTTCCAAGTAAAGCTCCTTTTTGGAGATGTTTTCAAAGCTGCAATGAATATTTTGCCACCAGAGGGCAGAAATCCCATTTTCATTCATCTGGTTTTGTCCTGGGCAGCACGTTGGTGAAGTGGTTAGCACTGTTGTCACACAGCGAGAGGGTCCCGTGTCAGCGTGAGTTTTCTCCAGGTACTCCGGCTTCCTCCCACAGTCCAAAGACATGCAGGTTAATTGGTGACTCTAAATTGGCCGTAGGTGTGAATGTGAGCATGAATGGTTGTCTGTCTCTATGTGTCAGCCCTGTGATAGTCTGGCGACCTGTCCAGAGTGTACCCTGCCTCTCACCCAGTGTCAGCTGGGATAGGCTCCAGCCCCCCCGCGACCCTCAAGAGGATAAGCGGTTATAGCAATGGAGTGTGAGCAACACTGTTCACATTACATGCAGCCATTTTATTTAATGTTAATATGTTTAAAGGGAGATATTCAGAGAGCCGACTGTCTCAGATGCAGGTGCATTGAAATCACTTGAGTCTTGAAACAATTTATTATTTATACTAACATCTCTGTACCTCTGGACCTTCATCAACCGTTTTCAACACAGTTTTTTGCAACACTGATCTTATATATATAGTGCTCTGACCATTTAATGTGATCAGGTATGGGACAGTTAATCAGCTGTGGGTGTTCTTCTCAATAATTGACAGCAACATGTGTACTATCTGTCGCATTGTATACCACCCACTCATCCATCCTTTTCCATAACCGCTTATCCTCTTGAGGGTCGCGGGGGGGATGGAGCCAATCCCAGCTGACACTGGGTGAGAGGTGGGGTACACCGTGGACAGGTCGCCAGACTATGGCAGGGCGAACACACAGAGACAGACAGCCATTCACATCCACATTCACACCTACGGCACAATTTAGAGTCACCAGTTAACCTACATGTCTTTGGACTGTGGGAGGAAGCCGGAGTACCCGGAGAAAACTCACGCTGACACGCAGAGAACATGCAAACTCTGCACAGAAGGGCTGCCTCCTGGGATTGAGGCGACAGTGCTAACCACCACACCACCATGCTGGCCGCATTGTATACCCCATATTAAAGATTATTATTATACAAGATTATTCACAAAACATGCTGATCTTATGAATGAACACATCGACCTTGCAGCTTCCATAAATCATTCAAATATGTTCAACATTGTAAACTCTTATTGCTCTACATGTAATTTGGGTGTATAATAAGTTGGTTTTAATACACTCTAGATACAAGTAGGGCTATTTGAGATCAGTGTTGTAGAAAGTGGTGTTCAGAGCCAGAGGAGCTAATACATTAGAGTAACTAATAAATTGTGAGGCTGAGAAAGAGCAGTGTGCAGAATCTGCTTTTCAAAATTCAATGTCAATACATAAATATTAAGTAGTGGAGCTTTAAATATTTTTCCTGGGGGATGGGAGATTTTTTTTTTTTTTTTTTTTTTTTGTGGCGCCAGCATGCAGCCATGGCCAGACAGTTAATTGGGGGCCATGACCTCAATCTACTCATTTACTCTCTTGCAGCACTCGGAGCATGGTGTGTGATGCTGCCTACTGTCACGTTTTGTCCCACCACTACAAAACTTCCACAACACACATGCTCACTATCAAAGGCAAAAACATAACATTGTCCCATTTTGTCAAAAATACATCTTCCCCAAGTCCAATTGTCATGTTTTAAGAAAATGTAAACTTTAGTTTTTCAGTATCATAAGTTATTTACATGCCTAATATTGACAGTGTGAACATTGTTTCATTCATAAGCCTTTCATGAGCTTTCTTATGCCATGTTTTTATATTTTACCTCACTTCAAACTATTCAGAGATTATTAGAGAATATAGTCTTTAGTGAACATTTTGATGGAGATAAACAGGCATATCAATTGCTTTGCTTTGGATTATGCACAGATAAAATGAAGCCAAAATAGCCCTCTTCTAGATAGATAGATAGAATTTACACGTTAGTAGAAAAAAATCCGTTTGCGAAACAGTTTCTATTGGCTGAGATGTCTGTTTCATTCTGCTGTATTAAACTGAAAATGAGCCAAATATTCTCACACGCACATCGTGCCTGGTCTGGTTTGGTGTTTTCTTTTCCCTGCGTGGGTCATGACTCTACTCTGACACGCATCTTGAGGGGTTTCCATTATGACCTCGCCTTCTTTTGCCTTGCCTATTTACGCTCAGTTATGACACCTTCGTGCTCCACGCGAGAGGGAGAGGTGACAGAAAGATGGATGACCGAGATATTTCCGCACGCAACTATTGTTATTGCCGCGGAGCGCAAATACTGGCTTGCATAAGGACGGAGGGTTGTGGGGATGGGAGGGAGGGAGGGAGGGGAAACCATTAGCTCAGTTACTAATCTGGTATTCACGCCTGGTCAGGAAGGGAAGGTGATCCAGTGCCCCCCCACCCACACCACAAACCCACACACACATACAGACACACGCGAGCTCTTTCTCTCCCCGCCATGCACACACACACACACACACACACACACACACACACACACACACAGACAGTATGTGAGAAGTATTTTCCCTCTGAGGAACGCTTCATCATCTTTGTGTTGAGTTCATGGTTGCGTGTGAAAGACATATCAGCAGCGGCTGATCAGCTGACTTTGGTGCTTTCTGGTGACCCACCCTGACCCTCTTATCTATTGATTGTCTCCATTTGACCTGCTGACATAAGATCCATCTGACTCTGTCCTCTAAAATAGAGCTTTCACCTGTTGCACCTGCCATTGGCCTTTTGATAAACCACTGTTAAAATGATCAACTTATAAAATATGATGTATTGTTGTATATGTAACTATACAATTATTAGTAAATGTTAGCACCAGTGGTGCTGCTAGGAGGGGGCAGGGGGGGCCGACATTACTGTCTTTAGGAGGCTGTGGGGCACTAAGCTTTAAACTGCAAGGGTAGAGTTATCTTGTGAAACTAGGCAACCCAACCCAACACATTCTTACTCTGACCTCGTCACATATCAATGTGTGTTTATGGGCTGTCCACATCCACATACAACATGCAAGGTACCCTGTGTGTGTTGGTTGTTGACCTTCTGGGATGTCTGTTACATGTATTGTCTTCTTTCAAAATATATTCCATTTTCACAGGAAGTGTAACGTTTCCATACAGACCATTTCAAAATAAACACACTACATAAGTACAACACTGAAAATTCAACAACAAACAGACGGTTGGGTTAAGGCAACAAAAGCACGTGGTTGGGTTTAGGAAAAAAGAATTTTACAATGCTACAGAACACAAACACCACTCTCTCAGGTAAAATTTGGTGTTTGACGGAGTCATCCACCATCCCTCCCACCTGCCCGCCCCACTTGGACTTTCTCTTCCTTAACTTTCGTTCATGCCCCGCTGCGTTTCCCCATGACACTGCTGAGCACCTTTAAACTGTAACAGCAACAGGCCGCGTATCATGCCGACATGAAAGGACGGCTTTCTTTGGTGGTGTCTGACACAACAAGTCACTGCCCAAGTGCCTTATTTGACAACTTCTGAGTGAGACCGGGTTGACCAACCATGTCGGCATAGCTTGTCAGGAAGGGGGTTAAACATATAATAATGCTCCAAGTTTAGGCTAAATTTTGGTGAAGAAACAACTGGCAAGGCCATTTTCAAAGGGGTACCTTGAGCTCTCACCACAAGATGTCTGAATGAAAACGGGTTCTGCGGACACCCACAAGTTTCTCCTAAGCTTGGGAAGGCTTTTTCCCAGTAAATGTTTTGTTTCTTAGAATCAATGACCTCCGTGAGGGCACCACTGGTTAGCACCACATTAAAGTAACATTTACATAGTAACACATCAATAGTAATTATCCTAAACTAAAACAGCCCAGTCCCCAGAATAAAATGTTGGCACTGTGTTATTGCAGACCATGGATATGATACATTTGTAAGCTTCAGTGTGTAGGATGTGGCATCCAGCAGTGAGGTTGCAGAACTGAAGCTTACACGAATAGCCTTTTCTAGAGCTGGTGTTTGGTGTGTCCGTTCCAGGTGACTGTAGAACAACATGGTGGTCTCTGTGGAAGTAGACCTATCTTATTTTCAGGTTATTATATACTAATTAAAATATAGTTAGCTCGGTCTATAGGGACGTGGCTTGGGAACCGGAGGGTTGCAGGTTCAAGTCCCCGACCGGACCAAAATATGGAGTGTGGACCGCTCGGGGCGCCTGTCCATGGGCATCCCCCTCACTCTGACATCTCTCCATTTGATGCATGTATAGGCCCTGTTTGTGCATGTGTGTGGGTATTTTCAGGCCTGTGTGTGTATGTAAAACAGAGTGAAAACTTTGAATTTCCCCTCGCGAGATTAACAAGGGTATATAAAATAAAATTATACACCATTTCTGCCAATAGATGCCCCTAAATCCTGCACACTGGACCTTTAAGTAACATCTCTAATGTGCAGAGTTCACATTACATAAATATGAACTAAGTTTCTCATCAGGAGGAGAAGGGGCTAGTGGATGATGAGACACCAAGGTGAGACAGGTGTAAAGCAGCAGAAAGAAGCAGAACAATGTTTGAGACCACTGTCATTTCCACCTGTGTTTGTGGTGACATTGGGACATTTTCAGCCGTGATTTTGCCGACAAAATAAAATGTTTTTAATGAGTTTTTTTTTGTTTGTTTTTTTTTTTCAATGAGTCAGGACATTTCAAGTCATGTTTGTGGCGACCAAACTGGATATTTTAAGCCAAAGCATGATGTTTTCTTAACCCTAACCAAGTGTTTTTATGCCTAACGCAAACCAAAAGTTAACCACAGCACAGTCATGACATAAAATTGAAAACTGAAACAAAAAGAAATGTAAAGTTTCAACATATCCACTACATATGATATATACAGATACCCTGCTTTGTCACCACGAACAAGGCTGGCAATGTCACTGGTCTCGAACAATGGTCTGCCATTGTCTGCCGCTTGACAGCTGTCAACAGAGGTGTCACACCATCCACTAGCTCGTACGCATGTAATCTGAACTATGTCAGTTTAGAAATGTTGATATGATACCTAAACGAACAAATGTAACATATCTATGGTTTACAGAGGCGTACAATGCCAACATTTATTCTGATGATTGGGTTGATTATAATGTTATGTTGCCAATAGTTCTTTATTTTTACTTGTAATGAAGTGTTTTGGTCCATTCACAGGTTTTACGATGCACTTCCCCTTAATGTTACACAGGAGCCACAGGTTTAAACCAAAAGAGGACGTATTTTGAGCAGGAGAGAAAACTATATCAATACTGTAACTAACAGTGACAGGTAAAAGGTTATATACAATCAAAGTACTGTATATGTGTGTATCACTCAATAGATGTTGATGCACTCGTCAGTCAGGGTGGCATGCTCTAAGTTGCAAGCACAACCTAATGTAACAAGAACTTTTACAGCCTGCTTGCAACAATGAGTTGTGATTGTTTTACTGTGACCGTATCGCATGCAACAGATGAGATAATGATGTGTGCTGGAAGACATCAAGCACAAGATGATGTGCAAAAAACTCAACATCTTTTAAACCTCTGACACAATCGTACCTGTTTTAGCTCCATACTAATGCTTGTCCACAATGCAGTGAATGGGACATGCTGTAAATTTGTATTAGGTCATAGGCAACATTCATGTGAGGTGTCATGACCTGCAGTCTAAAATAATCCTATTAAGGTTTGCCAGATCGGGCACACGCAAGGCCAGGGGCCTGTTTGCTGATGTCCTACTGGTCAAGCCATTGTTCTCTTTGAAAGCAGAGCAACCGTATTATTGCATTGCATTTTTTTTGCTGTAAGGTTTTGCTTATTAATTTAAAATAATGCAGTGTAAGTATTAAAGGGGCACTCCAACTATTTTACACATGATGTTCAGTTTGATCGTCATGAGGAGTAAAACAGCTGTATGTCTTTTGTGACTTTGGCGGGAGCTTTCCAAAGTTCAAAGACAGCAAACTTTGTGATGAAGCAGAAAGAGTCTCCGGAGAGAAGCTACTGAGTTGAATTATGGGAGATGACCAATAGGGGCTAGAAGTCAGGATATCTCAGCTTCTGCTGCTGTTGACCATTGAACATTTTTTAAGGTGTCTTTCATGAACGATGTTGACCAGTACAGGGATTACAATTTAAAAATCAGTAATTACATTACATTACTAATCCTAGTAACACTCTACTATTTTGACAGTTGGGGGTCAGCTTGTTCACTGTTGGATGGTCCATGTTCAGCGGACAGCCTGTTCCTGGATGTGCAAGTTTGGTGAAGGGGCTTGAGGCAGGGGGCAGTGCCAGACACGCAGAGCTTAGCCCAAATAATTGTTTCCCATTTACGTCAGGAATACACTATTTTTCATTTCATTTGAGATAATCAATTCTGTACTTGCTATTTTGCATCTAGTTGTTCTCAAGCTGTCTTCATCATTCTGAAACCATAACACAACAAATGAAGGATGACTTATTTTCAGTCCTGCCACATAAAAAGACGGCAAAATTGTCTGATTTTACTATTTAAAGTTATTTAGAATAGATCAACAGCATTACTAACAGAGAAGTAATAGCACTTTTCCTTCAGTAATATGCTGGCCCAGTTGGGGAGACTTTGGGGAAATGACTCAAAGTTGAGAGTAGTTTTATAACATAAAAGATTCGCCCACTCCGCCACTGAAAAAGAGAAGTAATGTCACTTCCAGTAACTCCAAAGTTCAAATGTTGTGTGTTCTTAGCTCATTTGCTAATGTTTGCCACCGGTACGCCTACATGCAGAAACCACCCAGTTTTGTTCAGAGTCAGAGGGTGTGTGAATGTGTCATTTTCATGTTTCCACAAGTATTAAACTCAAAAGATGGGACTTGTAGGTGATGACAATTTAACAAACAGTAACTCTAGTTTAAGGATCATATCAACATTTTAAAGTGACATAGTTCAGCTGGGACACCTGCAAACATCAATGTGTGACTTTGTGAAAGAGGCATGCATTTACCATGAGACTTTCATATGATACTTGACTAATCACTGAGGGGAAATTCTGGTATATTTTGTTTTCCCAGCATGCACTTCCTTGAAGTTTAGAGCTCATCAGTACAGTAGCAATGGTTCAGGTCAAGATTTCAGTGTCTTGTTAGAGAACATTTCAGTCGGGTAGCTTTTTTTCGGAGCTTTATATTTAAAGTAGTATTGTCTTAGGTGTTATTCAAGAACACCACCACCACAAGTACACTAAAGAATGTCTGTTTTTTTTGTCAGGGGTGAGGATGGATGCTCTAAACTGAGCAGTTTTAGAAATATTTCCTCATTTAAAAAGTTTTTATGTTTGATTTCCTTCTTACAAAAGCAACTAAAAACTATGTGTATATGTTAAAGCATTAAATAAGAAACGCTGACCATGTAAAATGCTGGAAAATACTATGAGTACACTAGTGTCTGGGTTTTATAGCTTGAAGGTAACCCGTAGACGTGCATTCATTCAGCCAGCTCATGCTAAATCATGAAAACCAACACAAAGAAAAAAAACAACCTCCTGACAGCGGCGGTATGCAAAGACACACACAGTGAGACGGAGGTACACACCTGCTCTGAAGGTGTGTGCGTGACAGCCTTTGCGTGAGTAGAAACTAACAACCTTCACAGTCATTACACCTGCTTTTATGTCCAAGAATTCTTTAAGAGGTATATGGCTGAGGGCAAAACATTTTTGCCTGTTTTTTTTTTTCCTTTCCCTTCTCCAGTTCAGTGAAATGGACACAGAGCAAACTAATACCACACACCTCCAGGCCGGCGTCCAGCTCTGCATTCCAGCTCATCCTGTGCATCCTGACACGACCCACCGCTGCTTTGGCTGCGGTCAAGCCTACACACGGCTTTGGATCTACACAGTAGCACTACTCTTCCCTTCCTGTAGTAGCCTGTAATCACTTTAATCTTTTTAAGAAGTTAGGAGAGCCAGAATCTCCCCACTGACTCACATCCAAGCTTCCACATCCTCCCACCTCTGCTCCCTTCTCTCCCTCTGACTTCAACTCTGATTTTTCTCTTCTTCTCTTTGTGCTTGTTGGGTTTCATATCTAGAAATTGAAGCTTAGCTGATGAAAGGCTTAGGGTTAGGACTGCCAAATGCCTGAAATGTGATTTTAAAAGGGTGAAGTGCAGTTTTCAGCCCAGTTGTGTGACATTTACAGTTGCTCCGTCTCCAGCTGTGAATGCTGCTCACCTGTTGTGATCTGACACACACTCGTGCAGCCTGAGCGCCCACTGAGAATGCAGCCAGCTCTCACCTCAGGCGGTCCACAATCACAGTCACATTCATCTTTAATCAGGTTCAATTTCACCCCTGAAGAACATGATCACACTCACTTAAAAGTGTGGATCAGAATCCCTTTGAAAGCTGCACAATAACAGGAGCTCATTTTGGAGGCAGTGCTCTAGATTGTAAATTCATTTAGGCTCATTTTACTGCATTATTGGCAAGTAATTCTCCCGTCATAAGGTTATATATGAACACTATAACACTGCAGATGCTGTATATGGGTTTCTCTTTACTGATCCAGAGTGCCACCAGAGGCATTCACACAGAACAGAGGCACACAGACAGCACTTATTTGTTATTTGTCATAGACAGTGTGGCACACTGTTGCAGCTGTAATCTTTTTCCAGTCCCAATAATTATAATCTTGGTTGCTGTTTCTTCTCTTTAGTTCAGTGAGTTATTAATAGTATGTATTATAAATGTTGTAGTTGCCTGATTATAAATATATATTGGAATAAAAGACTGGATTTCTGTCTAACTAATAGGTTCCCTTGTGTATCTATTGTTATATTTATTATCTCTTTATGATGGTAATGCATAACTTCTTCTGTAAAGGCTGATAGAGTAAATCAACCGCTCAAATCAAGCGTCCTTTGTCATTTTCTCACTGCCCTGACTTCAAATTAAACATGAAATTATTCCTTTTGCCGAGTGACTCCCTGCACCCTCCTCAACGGTCCCAGGCTCCACTATGGGACCCGCTGCGTGACAGTGGGTGACTAGTTCACCTTGTTTTGTAAGTTCCACTTTTCATAACTTGTTTTGCCGTTTAGTGGGTTCTCGCCTGTGTGACTGCTCAGTCCGGCCCCACCGTGTTGCATGACTGCAGTGAATGAAGCCTGAGTGGCAGATTGCATGACTCCAAAGCCCCAAGATCCTCGCATTTACAGAAGCTATAGCGCGCAAATATGTGCACCTTCGTGCCCGAGCAGGGGAAAAAAAGAGAGTCTCGCGTCCTGCGCTCTTTGTTCTGCAAGTTTAAGACCCTTGTGTCTTTTCCAGAGGCTGCTGCCTTCGCGTGACTTGACCAAGCAGATTTAGGATTGTCCAGAAGACCGAGACCCTCCCCTCTGGACGCCAGCTCCGCTTCTCACGCAACATGCAGCACCAGAGGCGCAGTCCCGCGGCGCACGGCGAGAGTCCCCGGAGAGTCAACACACAGTCCGGGAGGATCAGGACAGCGCTGAGCCGCGCGGATTACGCAAAATAAATATATAATCCAAACTTTTACCTGCAGGACTTTTTCCTAAATCCGAATTTTTCCATTGATTTCATGGCCACACTTTGGGTCGCGGTTTATGTGTGGTAAAAGGAAAACAAGTTGTATGTCCTTCTAAACACAAACACGTTAGCCTACTTTAAGCGAGTTCAAATCCACAGCAGTTTTGTTTACGCCTAACAACATTAATAGTAACCCCTAAAGTGCCAAAAGTCTTTTAATTTATTTATTTTAATTTTTATTTGATTTTTAAAAGACTTTCCACGTGGTATACTGTTTCCTGATTGCCAGAGTACATGGCACATGTTTTAATATTATGAGGCAGTAATAAACAAATAAAATAATAAATCCAGAGGGAAAATAAACACAATATTTTTTTCAGCCCTATAGGGCGATATGATTTCATTTTGGAACCGACCTTCTACACAACTTGCTGCCATCTGACTACGTGATCTTCAGAATGCTAAGAGATCATTTCTCCTCAGAAGGTAAAGACATGAGATATGTCTTGCACCCTAAAGGCTATGATAAACAGAATATATGACAGGGAATAAGGGGATTGGCTGACAATAAATCAGGCTTTTCTTATATGCTCACATCTGGCAGACAGAGCACTTTAATGGGTATATTTCTATATATGCCATTATTTTGCCAAATCCTGTCTCATTTCAGGAAATAACAAGATTAACAAGAGTCCCCAAATTATAGTTTGCCATAGTATTTCGAGTAAAAGAAAAGCACTGAACCGTGCATCACCCACCTCCGTTAGAAAGAACGACCTGCTTTCATGCGCCAAAGCTGAGCCTTCACGTTTTTAGTGTGAAGCTCAGTCACATATTACAGACTAGATTGCCTTTAAAAGACACTGAGTGATAGAGTGTGTGTTTTTTTCTTTTATGCCTTTTCACATACGTGACATGACGTGTATGATAATGATATCCAGCATCCTACTGCTGGCACTTCATCCATCTATTGTCATATTGTTGAGTTCCAGATTTTATGTTCAGTTAGACAAAACCATACAGCCACACTGATATCAGAACCTTCCCCAATGACAACGCTCCACATGATAAAGTTATTAATGCAAGTAAACTATTAGTGCAAATAAATCTTTTATTAGAATGGCTGATCTTTGCACAAAAAAAATGCAGCAACTAGTAAACACAGAAAATCACAAGACATTACATCATTCAGCCAACAAAGATGAGTCCAGTAGCTCAACGAGGGGGGGAGAAAGTAAGTGAGTGCAAAAAATCATCCACATAAAATGTGTTATTGGTGATAAAATAGCATTTGTGCTAACATAAAGTTAATCACTGGTCATATCTGTTGAAATGAGTTTGTGTAACAGCTGCCATAATGTAAACTTGGAGACAAAGAAAGTTAGAGAAGCTATAAAGAGGCATTTTACTCCTCCTTTTATAATTTCATTATGTTACTTAGACAGCCACACGGTTTGACAGCACTAACTGAGGGCCAGTTTAGTGTATAGACTACACCTGTCTGCACCAGTGTTTTCTCCTTCTCCGACTTTGAAAGGTCACAGATTTTGGTGTAACACCTGTTGCACAAGTCCGGACTTAGTGGCCACAGGACAACGGTTAGACTGCGCAAATCCCAGGTGTGACATGAAGCAGTTTATAGATATTAAAAATGATCAATGCTAAATAATTGCCATTTCTCAGTTCATATATTGAATGAGGTTATAAGATATTACGTTTGTTAATGCAGAGAGTAACGGTGCAGAGCTTCCTTTGAATGTGAAGCCGTGCCGTGCTTTATTAATACCTTCTTAGAAAATGCTCTCTGGGTATAAAAGGTTGAAAAGGGGACAAGGAGGAATGGTATTGAACTCATCTACCCTTGCACTCCAGCAGTGCTGCCCCCCCCCGCATCCTCTTCAAAGGGGAGGTGAGGGTTTGATCACTGCGCTCTCACGCAACTGGTCAATCTTTAACTCCAGCGGAGAACTAACAGGTACAAGCACGGCATGGCATTTGACTGCAAGCTACCTGGGTGGTTGCTGTGGAAGTTGTCACAAACTCCTGATCTGTCAGCCAAACCCTGATTTCATTATTGCACGCAAACAGGATTGACTTTAGAAGACAGAAAGCAAACTGTGACAGTTTTACTTGTATGGTGCTGTAGCTCAGTATTCCATCATTTCTAGAGCGGAATAAAGTTTGCTGATATTTACAGACTAATAATGCCTTTGATATAGTGCTGCTGTAGACTTTTTCCACGAAAAGTACACATCCTTCTTTTCAATATTGACAAATAAAATCAATTTTACACCACGTTGATAAAAAGCTTCCTCCAAATCATTGATTCAAGTCAGTTTTAAATCAATATTTTTACCTCATCAAAGGGTTAACTGAGCTTCTTAGTGCGTGATCCACATGGTTTGAGATGTATCAGCCTGCTATCACTTTATATACTTTGTATGGGATATTGATAGCCGATGGGATTAGATTATTTGATCGCATGAATGTTATGAATAAGGTTTCTGCATCAGCAAACACAACACTGGCACAGACAAGGTCCTGTGATGTTTTATAGCCTATAGCCAGCGAATTTTAAAATTAAAATTAGGCTAAAATATATATCATAGCCCAAATATTGCAATGAAATAAAATAGATAAATAAAAATAGAAGTCAAACCGAAGATTGCATTTGCAAATCCTTTTAAAACCACCTGCAGAACAGAAGGTGACATGTATGAAATTGAACAGTGTTATCAAAGATTGGAAACAGTTTTGTGGTGGTGGAGCTGATATTTGTCTGTGTTGGCTGTTGTCTTATCTGACCATAAACTATAAAACATAAAAGGCTATAAAGTCACGCAAGCCTAAAACTTTGTTACAATAACTGGGAAAAATACGATTTCTACGTTGACACGAAATTTCAAACTGTTCCTAATCTCGCACGCACAAAAACACCACTCACACGCACACACACGCACCTTTTCCAAACTTCATTCATGACAAACAGAGAGAGGGAGAGAGGGAGGGAGGGAGGGAGAGAGTGATTACGTCACGAACAGCAGCCAATGAAGCTGTGGAGCGCACTATAAAGCAAGAGCCCATTCTCTGTTTTGGGGACATCAAGAGAGTTATCTCGGACATAAACTCCACTTAACGATATTTTACTGCCTTGAAAAGTACTTCTGGGATCACAGCATTGTTCCTCTGATACCGTTCCACTCAGGTAAGCTCAATCAATGCATGATGACAGATTGATTTCTAGCTGAGCAGCAATGTGAGAGTGATAAGCGCAAAGTGCTGACTTTGAGATACTTTTGCAAGCTTAATGAACAGGAGTTTAGTCTTTGATGTTGCAACTTTTAATATGTTTATTCTTTTTAATCCCTGTGTTGTACTCATGAGCTTTCTATGAGTCATAGTGTATGGGGGTAATAAACTTTAGGTAGCCCACTACTTTGCATAGCCTGCCATTGTAAAAGGTGTTATTGTGCAGCATGTGAACTCATAGAGTCCAATTAATAACAAACACATGCCGTGTGATAGTCCTCACTTTAAACTTTATGGTGCATGTAGTCAACATGTTGCACAACACTTCTCCTCCTCCCTGCCTTCACTACTCTCATGCCCCTCCTATTTAATTTCCAGATTGTGCAGAAGCCAGAAAAAAAAGGAGTTGTCATCATGGTGCTAATGATACTACCATTCATTGGATCGGTGTCAGTATCTGAGAGTCTGGTTGCCGTGACAACGTTATGTCTGGCCTACCTGATTCTCAAGTTTTTCCACACCAAGATTCCTGAGGGACTTCGTCGGCTGCCTGGACCAAAGCCCCTGCCTATCATTGGGAATGTGCTGGAGGTGGGCAGAAACCCTTACCTGAGCCTCACTGCCATGAGCAAGCACTACGGCAACGTCTTCCAGATCCAGATCGGCATGCGCCCTGTGGTCGTGCTGAGTGGCAGTGAAACAGTTCGGCAGGCTCTCATCAAGCAAGGGGAAGATTTTTCTGGCAGACCTGACCTGTACAGCTTCAGGTTCATCAACAATGGCAAGAGTCTGGCCTTCAGCACAGACCAGGCCGGCGTCTGGCGTGCCCGTAGGAAGCTGGCCTACAATGCCCTGCGTTCCTTCTCCACCTTGGAGGGCACAACCCCAGAGTACTCTTGCATGCTGGAGGAACACATCTGCAAAGAGGGAGAGTATCTGATCAAACAGCTTGACACCGTCATGAAGGCTGACGGCAGCTTCGACCCCTTCCGCCACATTGTTGTCTCCGTAGCTAATGTGATCTGTGGAATGTGCTTTGGCCGACGTTACAACCATGATGACCAGGAGTTGTTGAGCTTGGTGAACCTCAGCGATGAGTTTGGCCAGGTGGTGGGGAGCGGTAATCCTGCAGACTTCATACCTGCTCTTCAATACCTGCCTAGCACCTCAATGAAGAAGTTTCTAAGCATCAATACCCGCTTCAACAACTTTGTGCAAAAGATTGTGAGCGAGCACTATTCCACCTTTGACAAGGTACACATCCACTAAATCCATTCTTCCTTTTATTGAAAATGAGACATTGTTTTCCCTTCAAATCATTGCGTATAAAGGATTTATTGAGATCATCCAATGTTCTTTCAGGACAACATTCGTGACATCACCGACTCCCTCATTGATCACTGTGAGGACAGGAAGCTGGATGAAAACTCCAATGTCCAGATGTCAGATGAGAAGATTGTAGGAATTGTCAATGACCTGTTTGGAGCTGGTAAGTTGAATTTCTCTGCCAATGAAATGATGATGTATGAAGTGACCTCCACAAATACATTAAAAAAAAAAAAAAAAAAGATAAGACCAGTGTCCTTACCAAGGTTTCTCTTTTAGGTTTTGACACCGTCTCCACTGCCCTGTCTTGGTCAGTAATGTACATGGTGGCGTACCCAGAGATACAGGAAAGGCTTTATCAAGAACTGAGTAAGTACAGCTATTTTACACAAGATGCTTCCTTGGATATTCCATTTTTTTTTTAATTCCATAAAAAAAAAGGATATTCTAAAAACAGATCATAAGGATGTCCTCTCTAAAACTCGGCATTTCAAATGTTAGACACATCTGACATTACCTTTCCTTATAAGCTGCACAGATTTTTCTACACTCCATGTTCTTTTGTCCCCTGGTCTTTTGCAACACAAAACAGAAAAAAACAGAAAAAAACATCAACTCAACCACCATTGTATTATACTTACCAAATTTAATCTGTTCAGCACAGAATGTTTCATATCTTTCTCTTAAGTACAGTTAGTTTAGACAGTCACCCACAGTTTGGCCCAACCCTCTTTCAAGTATTTCACTAAGCTCTGCTCTGAGAACAATAGCAGAGTTACAAAGACCTTAGGGGCGACTGTGTCATCCCCTTAAGGTGATGAAACACCGTCCAAAATCAAAACTTCCTTAGAAAATGTTCTCTTTTTCTATGATGCTAGAAAGGTGGTTAAAGGGTCATTCATTGTAATTTTATGAACCACTATTAAAACAACCACAGCTAACCATGTACTAGTGAACAGTGTTTGATAATGCTTGCGTTTGATGTATATGATTGTGCTGATTAGTAGTAAAAAAAAAAAATGCAGGAACGCACATTTTGCTGCTCTCAGAGTTAAATGGTTGATTGTGATTGTTATAGTAAAAATGTGGGACAGGACTATAAACTGCATTCTCATTTCTCACCCTGAACTAATCAATGACCTCTTTTCATTTCCAGAGGACAACGTGGGTCTCGATCGTACCCCTCTTCTCTCTGATAAACCCCATTTACCCTTTCTGGAGGCCTTCATCCTGGAGCTCTTTCGCCATTCGTCGTTCCTTCCCTTCACTATCCCTCACTGGTGAGGTTTATCTCTTTTAGATACATGAAAGTACCACATGTGCCTATGAAAATTAAATGTTAATAACATGCATATGTATTCTCACAAAAAAAACATAGAACAAAAACATAGCTATCATAGCCACAAAAATATGTTTGATTTAAACCTGTCAATACATGATGGACTGACACTTTGTTCTACATTTTCAGCACGACAAAAGACACATCTCTGAATGGCTACTTCATTCCCAAAGACACTTGTGTCTTCATCAATCAGTGGCAGGTCAACCATGATCCGTAAGTTCTTTTTCTCAGGTTAAGATGACAAACTTAATATTCACACTGCCAAGTTAAAGCACAGGAAGGCCTTGCTCAAGTGTGCTCCTTTGGTAGTTGTAAAAGAAGACAATAACAGTCCTCAGAAGACTTAAACCTTAATTGGTCATAGACCTGCTGTTCTTCATGCAGCTTATCTTTCTGCTTCATTCTCTGCACTTTTCAGTGAGCTGTGGAAAGATCCATCTACTTTCAACCCAGACCGCTTCCTGAGCGCTGATGGCACTGAAGTCAACAAAATGGATGGGGAGAAGGTGATGGTTTTTGGCATGGGAAAGCGGCGCTGCATTGGCGAGGTCATTGCACGAAATGAAGTCTTCCTCTTCTTGGCAATCATTGCCCAGAAGCTGCACTTCGACACGATGCCTGGAGAGCCTTTGGACATGACCCCAGAATATGGTCTGACAATGAAGCATAAACGCTGCCACCTGAGAGCCACAATGCGAGCGAGGAATGAGCAGTGAAGCTATTTTTACTGTGCAATGTATGACTCAATAGGTGGTTTAAGTTGACTCTAACACTGTATGGGTCACAGCCAGGATAACAGTCAGTGAAAGAAGTATCTTTCTCAGAATGTAAGACACTGGTTGCCACATTTGATCTACAGAGCTAATGGCATTGAAGCAAATGAGTGAAAAGTGCTTGCTGCAGATCATCAGAGATGTCTTGGTTTGTGTGAACACATCTCTGTAATGTTTTTGATTCTCTGAGTGATATTCCTGCACATGGTTGGTGCTTCTCAGTGAAGTATAAGGAGACACCTGGTTCTCCTGCGTTATGTAGTAAACTAAACTGCTCCCATTCAGAAGTTGTAAAACAGTCTGAGACCAAGTCACCATCTTCAACTTTGGGACACACAGTATGTTTTACTGAATAGGCATTACTATTTAGGCCACTGCAACCTAAATTGTTTTCTTCTGTGACACAGGACTCTGAACTGAACGGATATTACCTTATGATGCCATTGCCACTTGTAAGCTAATTATTTGTATGAATTTATAATGTGGATGTAAGACACTGAAGCTATATTTGTATCCCAAAAAATGTGATTTTTTTTTGTGTGTATATCAAGTACTTTGTATTTTATAAAGTCATTTTTATGTGCCTAGCGTTTGTATATTTGAGGTGAAATAGTTTTGCTCTGCAACTATATAAAAAATATCAGGATGCCAAAAGAGTTCCAGTGATTTTTGGAATATATTAGTAGGCTATAGATTTTTTTTTAATCTCTAATGTATCAATGATTGTATAACGTGCAAGGGCATGTGATTGGAGCATCCTTTAATCAGCCATGCAAATAAAAAGTGCTGTAATGATCATCTTGTTGTTATTGTTTGCTTTTTTTGAAAGAGATGAATTTAATCGCACCATAGTATAGTGAGGACCATCATATAAATCACTGATGTGTAAAAAAAAAAAAAAACCCATGTCAGACTTCAGAATATTACACTATCCGGGTTGAAATTTGAGAGAGAAAAAAAAATCACAACAAACCCACGTGGGAGATAAAGGAAGTGACGTTACGTATCAACCCGGAAAACGACACAAACAACAGCTTGAGCTTTGGCTTTCCTGGACACCTCGCTACAGATTTATCGACAAGGTACATATATCCTTTATCGACTGAATGCACTCGGGTTTAGCTTTTTAAAGGACTAAGCACCCGTCACAAGGCTACAAAAGTCCGCTTAGATAAAAACCAAACAGGGCGGACAGAGGCGAAGCTAATGTTAGCTTCCCTGCTAGCATACCCAGCTTGCTGGTTGTTAAGCTATATTTGCTGTGATTTTCTATATGTTTCTCTGAACACTGCCCTCATATGGATGTTAGTTTAGGTTAATTTACATACACAACTCAAACAGGGTCATGCAACACACGAAAAAAAACCGCTTTAAACAACGATAATGTTAGCTAGCTCATATTTGCACAAAGCTTGGAAACGTTATATAGTGGAAGATAAATGGAGACCTTTTAATTTAAAGGTCCAGTCTTTATACAGTGAACACCCCATAACTCTAAGCTGTCAATTTGATAGGTCCTGTCACATTTATCTTATCATTTTATTGCCCTTTCTACTCCGGTGGTAGTAATTAGGCTAACATATATTGCAGGGGAGCAGGTGATCCAATTATTTAAAGCCAGGTGTTGCATGCTGTCACCTTTAGAGGACCGAGTATTAGAGAAGACCATATTATTTTGTATAATGTCTACATTTAAAGTGTTCTGGGTAAAATTTGACAGTAACTTTAGCAGCATTAAAGGGGACCTACACTTTTTTTTTTTAATTTGTACATGTTATTCCAATGTTTAAAGGAAGGCCAAAAAATATTGTAACCATGAACAATTCTCTTCAGAATCTCAAAACTGGAGTGCTAAAACTAAAATCTGTGATGTCATTGGTGATGAAGTCTGGAGCTACAAAGATGTGCTACATGACACTGAGAGCACCCAGGGGATTGTTCTTAGTATATAGGCCCCGTGTCACCAAAGCGGCTTTTTTTTTTCTCAGCTAAAAACGCCAGGTGCTCCTCAGGAAACATCCAGTCAGGAGCGTTCAAGAGTGCTTTGGTGGCACAGCTTTTTTCTCAGTGGAGAGGCTTTGATATCGCTGAAGTGAACATGTCGGCAAAAGGGAGAGTACTTGCTCTAGATGAGGGGAGGCTGAAGCATGCAGGGAGAAAGGACAGACCTGCCAGTCTGTGTGTTTATGAGAGGAAACATAATATATGTACAGTATATGAACAGATTTCTCCTCCATTGTTGTTGTTGTTCAGCATTTGTACATGTAAGATGTGATGGTTTGTCTTAGCTGGTATGCCAATTTGTTCCTACTCCACTGTGATTGACTGGTTGAAGTGACAGTGACAAGCGCAGTGTTTTTATGCAAAGTTAAACCTTTTACAACTCTTGGCACTCAGATAAAAAAAAAAAAACAGCAGCACCTAGGACAGAATTCACACCCAGCACCTCATTGCAATGTCGGCATTTGTAGTGCAGTGAAAATACGCAGCACTTCCATTTCAAAGCATTAAAAAAATAAACTTGCTTCAGAAAGAAAAAATGCTTTGCAGGACACGGCCCCTTAGGGTACATTTTCTGTTTCAGAATTGAGAAACACCACAATAGAATAAAGTTTGTTCGGGTATAAAAAAGAAAATAAATATTCTGTCCATCCACAATCAGGCTCCAATTTATTGTCCATGGAGCAGCTCCAGACTTTATATCCCTCTGACATCACAAGTTTGAGACTTAGCTCTCTGGTTTGGGGCTTTAAGAGAGAGCAGCTCATGTTCACGAATATTGATTGAACGTTCCTAGGCCATGGAAATGACATTCCTAATATAGGTGGTGTTTCCCTTTATTCCAAGAGATTATTGAATGGAGTTTGGTTTAATGTCCAATAGCAGGGTAGCTAGATGATCAGGCTGAAAATAGGGCCATAGCCATGATTATAGAAATACCGAGGTCCAATAAGTCCCCCCAAATATATATGAATATGAAATATATAATATATATGAAGTAACTGTTTAAACTGCTACAGGTTGATTATCATTTATCGTGTTTATGTTTTTGAACCACAGTGAAGAGAATGGCCACAGACTGGTTGGGTAGTGTTGTGTCCATTAACTGTGGGCTGGCGTTGGGAGTTTATCAGGGAGAGGTGTCATCTGTTGATCACGCCAGCCAGACCATCTCACTGAGACAACCCTATCACAATGGGATCAGATGTCCTCTTCCTGAGGTCACTTTCAGGTAAGAAAGATGAAAGATGCTGAAATGTTTCCCTATATTGCACATATACTGGAAATGCACAGATTGAACCACTTCACCTAAGCAATGTTAAAGTGTCCCTCAAATTGTCACATGTTTGTATTTCATCCCCTTCCACAGTTACCATAAAAAAAGCCCTAATGTCTGCATGTAGCCGTGTGTAATTATTACCACCTCCAGGGAGATTATATTTTTAGTGTCAAAACTTGTTAAAAGGTCTAAATGACATTTAGTGGAAAGGGCTGACGTAAAATTGATCAGTCTTCATCCATGTTAGATTTGTAAACTTTCAAACAATTTCTTATCATTACAAGACAGTGATTTTGACCATTTTTATGCCTCTGCAATGGTGATAGCTTTCATTCTCATGAAAGCAATATTTTATTGAGGAAGTTTCTTGAAATTTGCCACTAACATCCACTCAAAATCAAGGATGAACTGATCTGAGTTTTTGGTGGTCAAAGGTCAAGGTTATTGTGACCTTACATCTATGTCATACTTGTGAAAGCAATACCCCAAGAGAGTCTTGGAGGAATTTAAATTCCCTAAAAATTATTTCACTAAAAATTCATATGCACATTGACAAAAGTTCACACAAATGTCTCAAAGAATAAAATGTTGAAGTGATGACATTTTAAACTGAAGGGAGAACACTAACATCACACATCAGATCATGATGAACAAATTATTCAAGTTGAAAGTCTTTTCTGATGTCCACAGTATAATTTGTTGAGAACAAAATGATGTAACAACAGTCAAAGGCTGATCCAACTTGTGTGGATTTTACCATGGCAACTCATAATATGACTCAGTAGTGTGTATGGCCTTAGCATGCATGTATGCACTCCCGACAATGTCTAGACATACTCCTGAACTCCTGATGAATCGGTGGATGGTGTCATGGGGGATCTCCTCCCAGACCTGAATCAGGGCATCAGTGAGCTCCTGGACAGTCTGTGGCGGTACTTGGTGGTGTCAGATGCATCGATACATAACGTCCCATAGGTGCTCAATTGGATTTAGGTCAGGGGAACGAGAGGGCCAGTCGATGGCATCAATGCCTTCGTCATCCAGGAGCTGTCTCCATACTCTGGCCACATGAGGCTGGGCATTGTCCTGCACCAGGAGGAACCCAGGGCCCACTGCACCAGCGTAAGGTCTGACAGTCGCTTTGAGGATTTCATCCTGGTACCTAACATCAGTCAGAGTACCGTTGGCTATGACAAGGAGGTCTTTGTGACCCTCCAAGGATGTGCCTCTGACAGTTTGGTCAGAAACATGCACACCAGTAACCTGCTGGAGGTCATGTTGTAGGGTTCTAGCAGTGCTCCTCCTGTTCCTCCTCACAGAAAGGAGCAGATACTGGTCCTGCTGCTGGGTTGATGTTCTTCTATGGCCCTGTCCAGCTCTCCTCATGTAATGGCCAGTCTCCTGGTATCTCCTCCATGCTCTTGAGACTGTGCTGGGAGACACAGCAAACCTTGCCACCATGCGTGATTGGGCTGCAGATGCCACCTCATGCTACCAGTAGTGACAAGGACACGAGCAGAACAAGAAACCAGAGAAGAATCAGTCAGGAAGGATAAGGAGTGAGCAACTGTCTGTGGCCACCACATACAAAACCATTTCCTTTTTGGAGGTTGTCTTGTTTTTGCCTCTCCATTGCACCTGTTGTCACTTTCATTTGCACCAAAGCAGGTGAAAGTGATTCACAATCACTTGTGCTTCCTAAATAGACAGACTGATATCCCTGAAGTTTAACTGACTTAACTGATGATAAAGTGTTCCCTTAATTTTTGTGAGCAGTGTATATCCATAAGGTCAAACGTCAACTTCACTGTGACATCATAATGTTCTGCAAAAACACTTGTTAGTGCCTTTTTCCACCCAATAAGCTCCACTGGTCATGTCTGATTGTTTTATGCTTCGGTGTGGAAAGTAGATGTTGAAAAGTCTAAGTCTTGAGACCTGCTGAAATTTAAAATGTAGTTTGAGTTCTAATTAGGTCCCATAATTTTTTTGGTCTTCTAGTGCCATGGATATCAAGGAGTTGAAGTTCCTAAATATCCAGAATACAGTCAACAAGCCCAGCTCTGGTCAGGGAGCTGCAACAGAACCCGGCGTCATACCGTCAGGACGCCAGGGTCAGAGTCACAGAGTCACTCAACCTCATGCAACAAGCAGCAGCTCTCAGTCCAGCACTGCTCCAATAACCATCCTACGCAGAGGTAGGTAGATGGTTAACTTTGAGTTTAATCACCCTCACTGTCAATTTTCTTTAATAGAAACCACAGTTAAAAAATACTGACATTAGAGTTTTATAATGCATAATAATAAATGACATTGAAGAATGCCACATAAAAATTTCTCATTATCAGATCGAACTGTAGTAATATCTGGTGGAGCTCCAGTCCTTTTAACTTAAGCTTGCAAGATTGAATTGTTTGACATCTTTTGTGTTACCAATGTTTTGTGCTTTTCTAATGAGTAAAGAACACACTGTTTGTTACAACAAATGCAGCAGATAACAGAATCAGGTTTTTCTACTGAGCCTGTGACACCCAGCACTGCAGGTGGTAAACAAGCTACAACAAGTGAACAGTCAAAGGAGAGCATGATCATGCTGTAAAATACTACGTGATTGACAGGTTATTTTTATAAATGTTCTGAAACTCTGAGGCAGTTTGAAACAGGGTTTCATGGATTAGGAAAGCCCAGTTTATTTAAAGATTCTGCTAATTCATTGTGAAGCTGCGTTTTGCAGTTCTCAAATCACAGAACTATTGTTGCAAAGTTCGTGTCAGGAGTCATGTATTACATGACAGGAATTTACCCAGCAATGGCCATACAGTATGCCTCTGTTGAGGAACAGAACATAGATATTGTTCATCGACTGGAGGAAATGTGACACACAGCAGTGTCACATATTAGCCAACTCCTTATTATATCATCCAGAGTGTTGCGACTGAAAAAGGGCTGAACATGCAGAGTCACTCAACATCACTCTTTTTGATTGTTCAACAGACGTGTGATGTTTTCTAGTCAGCAAAATGAAGGAAGTCTATTTTCTCAGCAGGTCAAATGATATCTGAGATGTCAGATGATGCTAAAAAATGATGATTCGTAAACAACTTTTCACTTGCCAAAAACAATACGACTTAAAGAGTGATGATTCTAAGTTGCATGAAAAGACCAAAATCAACAATAGAGCTGCAACAGTTAATTGAATCATTGAGTAGTTGTCAACTTAAATGTGTATATTTTCTGGTTTCTTTACTCCGCTGTGACAGTTAACTGAATCTGTTTGGGCTGTGGACAAAATAAGACATCTGAGGGCATCAACTCAGTCTTTTGGAAAAACTGATTGACATTTTTCACTATTTTCTGACAGTTTTTAGACCGAGCAACTAATTGATTAATTGAGAAAATAACTGACAGATTAATCAACAATATGAATAAGTATTAGTTGTAGCCTTAACCAGCAGTACTGCAGTGCATCTCTCAACACCTTACTTCCCTCTGAAGAAATCCATTTTTAAAATGGGTCTCTAATATGTTATTTTGTTTAATTACAGCTCAGTATTTGTAGTTTTAAACAAATGTTTCTCATATGAGAGTGAATAGTTTATTTGTCAGGGATTATTTTTAGCAGCAGATTGTGTTTTGGCATTAGCACCAGGATGGTAAATGTAGAATTGAATTTAAAAAATGACAGTGCCTGTGTTCATTGTAACGAAAGTCCCAGCCAGTGCAACCATAGACTGTAAAAGTAATGGACTGAGCTGACATGACTTCACCTGTTGGTTTGTGGACTGCTGTTTTATAGCTTCGAGTTTGAAATTTCGGCATTTGCCATCTTGTTTTTTTGGAGCGAGAAGTGACCATATTTGGATAAGAAGTTGGAGCTGCGGAGAAGTGAGAGGTGGAAGCGAGTGGTGGGGCTTCACAGCAGATACACCACAGACAGACAGTCGCTCAAGGTGCCCTGTCCTTAAATATGCATAACTTTAAACCTTAATGTACATGGGTGAGTTATAAACAAAAAAAAATTCAACCTCTGTTTAGTTGTCTAAAATGTTTAAATTAGCTATAGAGACCAAAACCATTTTTTGTACCAGTCTATAAACATGTTTATTTATGCTGTTAAGTCAGGCGTTGTAGCATGGGGGGCTACTGGGATTTACTCTGTTTTAGCGTCAAATGGCCATTTGATGAACTGCAGAATCGGCTTAATTTTTTCACCCTCAGAGGCTGCAGCTTGAGTGCAACAGTATGGCTCATTGATGTGTTTTTTACAACAATGGAGCTCTGTGGCAAGAAGAATAAGATACTGTATATCTGGCTTTGGATACACGGATAATAAAAAAACAGATAATACTTATTAGGATTATTAGGATACTTAAGATCAACTAATATATGTTTTGGTCTTTTAATGGGGTTTATTAACAATATAAATACAGGGAACTGGGGCTGAATGTGTGTTGGGCACTGCCCGGCTTTGGGGGAAATTGTTGTTGACTCTTATGTTACCACCTGCTCTATTAGTCTAAGGAAAGGGCAGACAAAGCAACAGGGACATTTTGCAATGTCTTGCAACACAGTGGCTCTAGCCAAAACATTCAACCATTGTGAAGCTGATGTTGTTGTTTATATTAGAGCCTAGACTTTGTATGAGAAGGGTTGATTCAACTCTGTAACAGTATGCTGTAGTAATTTGTGGTGCCATGATTTGTAGTGTTGATAAGCAGGTGTCTTGTCTAGTGTTTTTACTGTCATTAGTGATAACAGTGTGACTACTGTTCCCTGTTGGCAGATGCTGAGTCATTTAAGAATGTATTATGAGTCATATGTAGCTGTGTTTGTAAGTGTGATTCTTTTATTTCAAAGTTTATATGCTGTATCATGTAGCGCTTTTGATATTTTGTAGCCCTGCTCGGGCCTGATTGGCTTTTATGCTGTGTGTGCACGCTTTTAGGTCGATTTTGAAACCTCTAAAATGTTGACATCAAAAATATGTTTTTATGAAACTTTCTATTTTATTGTGATTTTACTCCTATGGCAGCCATATTTTTTTAATATGTAGTTAAAGGTATACTATGCAGGAATTTACTAAAAACAGCGTATGGACTCATATAGAAATAATCCCTCTCAATCATCACTTATGAGCCAGTAGAAGTGTGTGGCAGTGTATTTACCTGCAGAGACCCTGCCCTCTGCTTGTATATGTTTTTCTTCTCATTTTGCTATGTACGGGACATTCCTGGGCCAAGCACACAGGTGTGGTATGGACTTTATAAAAATGTAGGTATGAAAATCGTGGACACAGCGCAGAAAAAAATGCAAACATAGCAAGGCGAAACGTCAAGCGGACAAAGCTCGTTGCAAAATGAGAGTGAATCGGGGTTAGCTTCACTTTCACTTTCACTAGCGATGTTTGCAAACAGTAACCGACCATTCCTACACACTATACCTTTAAGTGAAATGAACACCTTTTATACCAAAATTTGATTTGATGAAAAGTCGGAAGCGCTACAAAATATGATAAATTGTCAGTGTAGTTCTGCTGTCACATGTCTCAGTCACACAGTGATACAGAAATGCACACTTGCATTCTCCCAAGTCCCAAGTTGCATATGTAGCTGTAAAAATCAGAATGCGTTACTCAACCTTCCTGATTAGATAAAGGCTAAAAACAGCATTTCCTCTTATCAACATGCAGTCAGCAGGAAGTCTGCTTGGACAGCTCTGTGGCCTCTGCCAGAATCAATTAAAGTCAGTTCACTTTCACACTCAGGATAACTAAACAATGGAGAAGTCAGAGGTCAGTAGAATTGGCTAATGCACCCCGTGTAATATTCTTCAGTCTGGTTGTAAAAATGACCTTTGCCTCGGTGCTTTTCCCATGCATGGAAGATGAAGCTAGGACCAAAGGAAGCTAGTCTTTTTTTTCCAGAGATAAGAAAATCAGTTATGAAAATAAATACGTTCATATTGTAGTCTGCATTTTTTATTTTGTGTCAGCAAGACTCATAACTCGTTGACTCAATTCCCACTCCCTGTGTGTCACTTGTTCCTAATCAGAAGCTTGCGCATGGGACCAAACGCTGTCTTGCTATGACTCCCCCCTAAGATTCCCATAGCGTGCTAACGGCTTGTACCAAAGTTCCTCTTTACAATATGTGTGTGACTAAGATCAATAAACATTCCCCCTCCCTCTCTGTGTCTGTTCCTAAAGAGAAGGTTATGCAAAGCCTGGCGTTTGTGCCTCTATGCCCTCCTGTCCTCTCTCTCTCTCCACATCTCCTCTCCCTCCCTTGCTCCTGCTCAGCACAGGAAACCACCCGCCCCCCCTCCCTGACAGGAAGCCATGTTGTCCCAGTGTGCTCGGAAGGCCAAAGCGATATCAATTGTGGAAGCAATGTTTACCTTTTGAGTTTTTATTTTAATCTCCAGCTCTCAGGCTGGTGGCCAGGGAGCTAATGCCCAAATTGCATGGGGCCAAAGTGCTGAGTGGTTTGGGCAGGGCCAGTCCTTTCACACGCAATGCCATGCTCCCAAGAAGCCCCCATCCACAAAGAAAGGGAAAGCAGGGTGGGCCGTTGCTTATACAAGATTGCGGATTCCAGAAATGGTTTCTGAATATCTGCCATTTATCTTTCTGGGAGAGTAGGATGGGAATTTAGGAACTGCTTTTGTGAATGATGCAGAGTCGAATTCCATCAGGCCCAAACAGATCTCATTAAAAGGGCATTTTAAAAGAGGACCCCCAGACTCTGCCCTTATGAAAACTGTTCCCAGAACCAACATTCTCCCTCTGTATATGGAGTGAAATTGTGTGCAGCTCAGTGTTTTTCCCATAAATCCCTGCTTCAGAATTCTTTAAAACCTCTCTTGGAGAGGCTTTGCTGTGCATCCATGTTTTGTTTAGCCTCACGTTCATACAACTCCACACGTTCGCACTGAGAGCTTCCCAGTGTGATTATGGACTACTACCTGTAATCACACAGCAACTCTTGTGTGTTTTAAGTGCCTTGCTCACAGGCACATCAGTTATAGTCGTTCGAAACGGCCACAAGAAGTTTTCTCATAATAATGTTGATGGCTCCGGTCAGCCGTGCTTAGCACTGTTGCTTTTCTCTCGACACCAGCTCTCTTCCTTTACTTGACTGGATGTTACTCACACGCAAAGTTGTTATGGCTGGATGTCTGTTTAGTCTTGCATTTGAATGCTTTTACCCCCCTTTGGCCTGTAGATATTACACACTGTCAGTCTCATGTTTATCTTTATATTCAACTAATTTATCCTTCCTTGATAGTATGGATCAGCAGTATTTATTACAGGATTCTCGTGACAAATTGCTGAAATATTGCATTTTCTAGGCCTGTAATGGTAATTAGAAATAGAGTATCAATGTTTGATGACCAGTAGGGAGACCACTTGAAAATTGGGCTCAGTGATGAGGAGAAAATCAAATATCACGTTATTTGTAATCAAATTTCTGGATAGTGATATCATATGGTTGACTATTGGTGCTTTCAGAAAATATTTACACAATAAAATTTTTGATAAATAATCATAAGTAATGTGGATATAATGACTAATTGGGTAAAGACAAATAATAAAACAGCTAAAACGGTCTAGTAAGTTCAGAAAATACATAACTTTGCTGTAGTGCAGCTTTAAAACCAGAGAAAGACCTCACTCACAATATGACAATATAAAAAATCTAAGTTAATATCTAGTCTCTAATAGACTCTCTATTTAACAGTACACTTTCATCATAGCTCATATTTCAGTTTTAAATATTTCTGGCCTGTGCAGTTCTACTAATTTGTGGTAATAACTTTGTCTAAACTGAAAAATCAGTGAAGTTGACTGTCTGTCTCTCTACTATTCATTAGCCTGTTTGCCTTGGAGCTCTGCCCAGTTCATTCAGATTTTTGATTCGTAGCATGACAAAACACTTCCTTGTAAATAAAGGCATTGTTGGCTTGAGCTAATAAGCGCGGTAGCTTTTATCTCTGTTCACACAGGTGAACTGAACACACAAACCCACCACTCTTCTCCCAACTTGTTGGACCAGTCTCAGTAATGTTTTTCTTGCTACTTGTAATGGATCATAATTTTGAAAAATCACTCATGAATACTTAGTAGTGCACTTGTCTGTGTTTAGAGGGAAATCGGGCACATTAATATGACTTCATATTTTGGAAGGAAAAAAAATCAGTCCTGTCTGAAGTGAGTGTTGGTGAGTGTAAGGCCGTATTGTGATATTTCGGCAGGTCTCAAGTTAGCTTTTAGTTGGTTAGTGGCTTTGTATCAATACCAGTGTACTATGACTGAGCCTCCCAGTATCTTGCGTGAGAGAGTCCAAAGTACCTTAGCTGTCACAGTGACAGTAGCGTGAGACTGTGCCTCTCTGTCTCCTGGTTAGCGTGAGAGCTCGGCATGGTTGGGGTTGAAGGCCAGGTTTTTCCAGTTTTTCTTTTTTTTTTGTTCTCTGTTCATTTAGTTTTTTTTTGTTTGTGCATACATGTATGTAAACTTTATTGAGTACCGCTCAGTCCGCCATTGTATGTTTTGTGTGCAAAACGTGCAGTGTTTTGTTCTCAGCGAGTTATAGTAACTAACTGAGACAGGTTAAGAAAAGTTTCCAGTCAAAGTTACACAAGATAAAAGGAGGCACTATTGTCTTTGAAACGGCTGAGTGCAGGAAGTTATCGTGTGTGGATTACAGCATTTACAACACGATGATGTATAGTCAGACAGCTCTTAGCTCCTTTGGGCAAGACTAGGATGTGAGCAGAGCTGAGACATGGGAGGATTTCTGGGTGATCTGTGCATTTTGGGTTTGAGATTAAAACTAAGATAGGCCTGTGGTAGCCCAGAGCAAAGCCTGCTACTCTGTTTTAGACCCTCGGTTTATAAGATTTCGTCCGAGGTACCCATACCAAAGTTGTATGCTATTAATTTAGTGCTTACTTAGCTGTCTGAATTGTATGTTAGATTACAGTTCTCACACTGTTGTTGGAGTATTTCCTCATGACTTAGATTTGGAGTAAAATTTGATGGGAACGCTGTTCAGTGCCCATGAACTGCAGTCACCCCTTCCATTTTATTACTTTGTTTGCTTTTGTTGTAAAGTGTCAGTGTATACTCACAAATACATCTTGAACTCAGGGATATATTGAAAATTTCAGTAATACTTTAAGTCAGTTTTTAGCATTGATAAGGAGAATACAAACGTTTAATGAATTGTTTGTAACTATAATGTAGTTAAACGCTGCTATAAAGACATTTTTGAGTATTTATTTATGCACAGTATTTGTCAGCAATTATAACATCTCCTATAAAGACATATTGTATATTATGTGTTTTGCTATATTTTGACAAATACATTCATCTGCTTACAACTATATTAATGCCATTTTTCTATGTTTATATGCTGCTTAGAAATGTTAAATAAGGGGACGTTGTTGCCAAAGTGTCCCTTCTCTTCATATATTATATGTAGGTCAGCCTTAATCTTCAGTTACATTGGTTGAAGGTAAATTGCTGATACAACTGAATTCATTATTCACTGGTTGAATTCAGGACCAATCTTTTTTTTTCCTTAGGCTGGACCAAGATTTTTTTTAGGTTGCTACTTCATCCAGTAAGTAAAAGCGAAATTTTAATAAATGTGCAATAATGTGAGTGGAAATTATCTATATTTTCCTAAAAAGTGAAATAAATCAGAATTATGAAATAAAAATTCCATCTAAATTGATTTAATGACAGTAAGTTACTATGAATGAAAACATTTCAAATTATTTTTCACACCAGAGTTTCTCAATTAATGTATTTCTTTTAGAGCGTCAGTGCACTGATAAATCATTGCATGCTGATTCAGTTGTGATAATTTTGATGTCTGCTTGCTAATTGATGTGATGTTTATTTCTACAAAAGTATCCTGGATATAATCCAAGTGATTTTTTTTTTCTCTATCGGTAAAGCAGGACAAAATCCAAGTGAATTGATAGAGACAGATGTGACAAAACAAAGAATGGGACAAACATTACATTACAAGGACTCTCAGAAATTCTAAAGGTGGGACGTGGGTGCAAGTTGGTGACTGAAAATGACTATCAAACACAACCTCTCATGTCTTTTTGCTGACATCTTAATGTCTCTGTGTTCTTCAGCCCCTACAGCTTCATCTAACAGCAGAGGGGCAACACAGACCGCAGTAAAGAAAAACAGCGTGAGGAACGGAGGTGCGGGAGGGCCGATGAGGACAAAGAATGACGAGTGCTTTGGAGGCGGGACTGATGAGAACATGGACGCAGACTTCGACTTTGAGGGAAACCTGGCTCTGTTTGACAAAGCTGCCGTCTTCTCCCAGATCGATGGGATCGACAGCCACAGCAACAGGGCACAGCGTCAGAGCACACAGGGCGAACAGAAGCCACTGTCCTATCGTCATGATGAGAATATTCTGGAAGTGAAGCCCGTCATATACCGACAGATAACAGTACCCCAGCATGGGGGCAAAGAGTACTGTACTGGTGAGAGCAAAACACGTGCATACATATACAGCACACACATACACACTAGAGTTAGGGCATCATTTACGTACTTATGACACCGTGTTTTACTCTAGATTCCTTAATGTAGTGTTGCCAGTCAATATGGCTGCAACAGACAGTTCTACAATTACTGAAACTGTTGCAAAGACAGTTGTTGAATCTTGTGAAACCAGCTTTCTGCTCAAACGCCCATGTTTAATTTGCCTCAGAAATTCTGTAGCTGATCCTGACATGACCCAGGAAGAACTGGGGCTGCTAGTCTGTGAAAAAAAATCAAGAATAGATAAGTATCTGTTGCAGTTTTTCAGAGCCAGAGGTGACTTCCTGAAGGATAACTGGTGATATTTTAAATTTTTCTTTATAGTCAGCAAATGAAAAGTATTGTCTGTGCAGCCAAAGCCTGATACAGCTTACTCCTCTGTGCCTCAAACCTCTAATGTCGTTCAGAAACAAAAACACGTGACTGGATGTGTCTCACTGCACGACCATGAACAACACCATACACTGTCCTGCTGTTTCAAACACTCAGTGGGGCTCCAAATCCACAGATGAAAATAGTCCCTTACAAATGCACTGTTTGCTCTGAGTCATGTTTGCTGAAATAAATACCATAAAATACCAATAAAAACCACTCCCTTTTTAAAATCCATATATTTTTGACCTGGTTTTATAGATTTACATTTTCAAAAACAAACAAAACAACAACGTGTTTTGTTTTGTAAAATGAAACTGGATATGAGAAAAGAAAAAGAATAATTGAGGTGATGTTTAGAGCAGCCCTTAAGGTTTTATGGAGCCACTTTGGCAGCCTCACATGCATGTTTTTGTGGGACATTTTATCAGTGAGCATCTGTTTGTTTTGGAAGGAGTCTTTTTTTCCCACTGTGATTAATCTTTGACCAGGAGTGCCATCTGTTAATATAATAACTCTGTTTGGAAGTTACAGTTCCTGCCAAAAGTGGACTTTTTTTACACTTTATCCTGAGCACAACACTGAGAAGCTCTCACTGAGGAATGTGCTGTAATGTCTCATTCTATTGAACACAATGAGAAAAACAACATGAACTATATAGGGGGGTCTCAGTGGATGCATTGGCTGGAGAAAGGTCACCTTGGGGCAGCCCGACTGGAACCACATCCTCCTGGTTACTGTTTATCATGACTTTTGACTCCCCACACCCCCCCTGCAATAGGCCCACAGAGATGATTAGCTCACTCTAGGAACTTGTGTGTTACATAACTGGTTAATACAGACCTAAGATAAGTAAATGGCATGCCAACACAAGCCCTGGAGCAGTGAGAAGGTGGAAAGTGTGTGGTTTTGGAGAAGGGCTGAGTGGTATGGTGTATGTGTCTGTGTTATACTACAGCTAGAAGGATCAAACGCCACCTTTGTCTAGTCACGAGATAAGGTAGTTTACAGGGCTGATGTGGAATAAGCAAGTGTATATCGGCCTGGTCAAAGGCCATAAAAGGCTCTTTCCTTGGCTGAACGTATACCCTTTAAAGAGAGGTCCATTATTTTGCACTTTGAGCCCCATTCCTGGGTTGTTTGTGATGAATTAGAGTGGTTAAGACCAAAATCTTGACGATTGCTCCTTCTCAAGATTTTGGTCTTAACCACTCTATTTCATCACAAACAACTCAGGAATGGGGCTCGAAGTGCAAAATAATGGACTTCCCCGTGCAGTAATCTCTC
Source organism: Cephalopholis sonnerati (assembly GCA_019142605.1). NCBI lineage: Eukaryota > Metazoa > Chordata > Actinopteri > Perciformes > Serranidae > Cephalopholis > Cephalopholis sonnerati. The sequence continues at coordinate 13,688,622 of JAGQAX010000001.1, forward strand.
TCTCTCAGGTCAGCATTCAAGCCTCTATATGCAGCATCTCCATTGTCTTGAACAATAATAGGACTAGGATGACTGGAACCAGGCTTTGTGGGTGACAGCCATGTTTAAGCAGTGATGGTGTTTCCAGCATTTTTATCCCAGACTGTCTATCTGATTGTGGTGACACAGAGCAGCTCAGCAGGGAGCAGCTGTCTACCATTCAGCAGACAGCTGCCAAGCAGAGCCTCCTTTTCTTACCGTGCAGGCAGATCTGCTTCCCAGGGCTGTCATCATAATCCCCATCCTCTGTACTCTGTAATTAGCATGCCGCCGTACAGGCTTACATAAACAGCACCTCTGAAGCAGGAACAAACCGCAGTGCTCTTGACCTGGAATCTTTGCCAGTAAACAGATAAATCAACAATACAAGCATAGAGAAAGAAAAACAAAATGCCCGCCTGTGTGTTAGCGTTGCCATAGCACAACGGCATGGGTGTTTGACAGGCCTGTTTCTATAGGCTATTGTCAATTGTAAAGGTTGCAGTTTGTGTAAGTGTAGTTCTGCTATTGTCTTGCTTCCTGCGGTGTGATAGACTCCAGCTGTGCAGTGAAACCTCTTCAGTGCAAACAAGCCAGGCTGCAACACAAATTGCAAGCAAGCCAACTGTCAGCTGGTTTTCCAAGTTTTCTTTGATTTATTTACTTGTGCTGTGTCACTTTGGAGAAATCAGGATGCAAAAGACATGTGTGTCATGACAAAATATTTTAACTCATCTGACCTTGGGATAGATGTGAACCTCTGTCTATCATGAGCATCTCCTGAAACTGAATGCTGTCAGGTAAAGAGAAGGCAAACATGGGGAAGTGATGCATTTAAGTTTAAAGCTGCAGTGTTGGCAATTTGATCCACATACTTTCATGTTCGTTAACTTCAGAAAGTCTTATCTATAGGCGTGTGGGATGTTAAACTCTTTGAAGGAATCTCTAAATTCATATTCAGATTCATATGAATTTTACCTCACGAATGTTGTAGGACAGAAAGATTGCAAATAAAATTAGTCTAAATGATCAACAGTATGCAGGATTTTTTTTGTTGTTTGTTTTACTTGATGATGGCCTGAAATATTATCCTACCCTACTACCCTACTTCATAATTTGCAACTTTACATTACATTACAATTGGGATGTTACAAATGACTCATTTCCCTGATGTTAAAATGGAAGTCTAAACTAAGACTTGTCGTCATAAAAACAGTCAAAATTGAGTTAAATTTAATGTACAAGGTTAAAGGTCTGAAAAAATACATTGTGCATACTATAAAAGCCATTTAAAGTTGTAAATCACATTTTTCAATAATAACATTTACTGGAAATTATTACAAGGGCATTTTGTTTGTGTGAAAGCAGTCACATAAAATAATAATAACTTTAATAATAAGTTTAACCGACAAGTATTTCTGGTGCCAACTAGCAAGAGTAGCAACATTTAATTGCTTACTCAACTAGTCATGCCCGTCCCTAGTTAGAATTGTTTTGTGTACACTTTTATCCAAAGTGACTTACAATAAATGCATGCAATGATGAATTGTGCACATGCATCAGCTTCATAAAATATGCTCAAGTGTAAACTGCTACATTTAAAAACAGTAAGAGATATTATTATTTGTGGACCTTTTAGATGCAGTATGAACAGATGCATCTTCAGTCTGCAACAGAAAAGGGTGTAGAGTTGCTGCTGTCTCTAACGGAAAATCCAATTAAATGCAGTACGTGACGTGGTTTGATTGATAAAAGAGCAGTAGGCCTCACCAACGAGCTGTTGGCACCAAAAATAAGACCAAAGAGGTAAAAAGCAATATTGCAGATTACTGCATTAAGCTTCTTTTCTGTGCCCCAATGAACCAGTGCCCCGTCCTGCTACCTCTTGAGAGTGCAGGTCAACATAGTTCAACTCTTGCAGTGCAGCAGAGAGGAATGTAACAGCCTCGTCTAACCCTCCCTAACACAGCAGCAGCCTTAGTCACACATGGCCCGCATCCAGCCAGCGTGTATTGCTTTCAGTCCCGTCAGTTCCCTTGTCATGCTTGAAGGATTGCTTCCAGCTCAGTTTATTTTAGTGCCGCTGCACACTCATGGCTACCCGGTTTAGCTAGTTGCCCGTTGAGTTTTGTTTTTGCACCACATCGAGAGTGGGTGTGTGTGTGTGTGTTTGTGCATAAATCATTGCATGTGTGTGAGAATGTTAGGGAGGAGGAGATAGCCTGTGTATGTGTGTATAGTTTGGTAGCGTCAGCTTCAGTAAGAGAGTTATTAAGAGGCGCACCTGGTGGGATGCTTGAAAAGCAATTAGTGCATACTAGTGCAACTCCCACTTCCTCTGAGCTTGGCACTGGAGCCAGCAGTTTGCATGACAAGAAGTAGTTGACTTTCCTGTGCTTATCGCTCACGTGAGGATTGGCATGTTCCAGATTTCTGTTGTCCACTTAAACATATTGGCAGTCTTTGTGCGGTATCAATAAAAGAATGGTGGGAGGGGAGCAGGGCCAACCTAAAGATAAGCAAGAATTTTGTTCAGGCACGGCATCAGTCTCTGTGTTTACGTGTAATTATCTTGTGTATGAGGGTGTGTGTGTGTGTCACTCTGTCCGTGTTGCATGCCAGGGTAAAAAGTTGTGGGTGTATATGTGTTTGTATATTAGCTCGTTGTGAGGGCGCCGTAGGATGAGGTGTGTGCTAGCATGCGCGTGTGTGTCAGTGCAAATTTGTGCACACCAACAAGGCCACAAAGTTCTCAGCTACCAGGCCAGAAATCTGTAGGAGGCCATTAAGGACTTAACTGCCTCCCAGCAGCTTTATTTATCAAAGGGATCCTGAGCCTTGCAGTTCCCCCAGCTTGACTTTCATTACCCTTCTAATGTGCCATGGGCAATAGACAGCTAGGGATTAGCACAGGCTCTTTAAAGGTCCCCACACACTTTAGATCTGTAATACAGTAATTCCAAGAATACACAGAAGAGAACAATTCTGACAGTGTAAGGTGACTTCATGTGACAAGACATATGGATTAAAGCATTTTTCTCAAAAGAAAGATGGTTACTAAAAAGAAGGTGAAAAACAAGCTTAATGTGACAGCAGAAATAAGTGGAGATGTTTAAGTTTTTAAAGACATCTAATCCACACGTAGTCAATAGATATCTGACTGGGAAAGATAATTTTTCTTACAGAAGGTAAACTTCTGCACAAATTTTAAAACCAGTCCTGAAGGCTTGGGCATGCAACCATGCAGACGCACACATGGTTCTATTCATAGTACAGTTTGTTTACGCTTACAAACATCTGAGTTTGGCCCCTAATGAGAAAAGGAGTAATTGTTGTAGTTGAAAGTGCACTAAATTTGTCGAGTTGGGAATACAGAGGGTTTTGAAAGTGTTGACAAGTGCTGCATCAAAGACTTGACCATTTGAAAAAGGTTGTGCATTCCTTGAAGTGCTTTACAAAGTTCAGTACAGAATAGGGATTGGACCATATGTGATTTTATCGTGGTTCGTGACAGACAACACTTACAGTAAGTTGTGATGAATTTACATTATCGGGATGTTTGTGACTATCGTGTCCAGCAGCTCCCAAAGAGAATGTTGGGCAAGCAACAATAAAGAGACTCTGCAAAAACAGGCTGCACCAACCTCAGAAACCTCTTTGCAATATTTAAGATTAGGTGATTCTAGTATGTCTTAGTACCATTTTAAGAGTTTTAAGCAAATTTTGCTGCTTATTGGGATAATAACATGACTGGCAATTATCTCGGCCAGGATAATCTTGCCATAAAATGTTTATACTCTCCTGTGTCTAATACAGAAACTGCAAATAAGTTGGGTCACAAATTTCTATAGCTCAGTCACTATCATACCTCCCCCATGTTTAGCTCTCCCTGATCTCTCACCATGAGCTGTTGGGATACAGGTGCAGGTGTGCATATATGTTTATATGTGATGTTTGTCCCTATTTTGTCACGCCAACCTGCAGTATGTTTTGACTGAGACAGCAGCCCATGTGGGGGGTCCAGCCCAGTGCAGCCCCATCCCACAGCTAAGGGTTGGGGATTGGTCAGAAACCATGTTATGGTGCGTGTGAACTCAGAGCCTGCGGGGAATAGGCGTCTCACTCTGGCTGCCTCATGTTTGTCATGTTTTGTAAAGGCTGCCAATCTTCCCTTTGTTGCCACAGACAGCAGTGACAAACAGGAGAGGAAATGGAGAATCTTCCGTGATGGGAACGAGATCAGGTCATGAGGACGAGGAAGGGCTTTTCCCTGGGGAATGGGTTCCTCTGTGTTTATCTGTAGACCAGCGTTTGTCGTTATCTTAGAGGTCAGGTTTCTGGGTTTCACTTCTACACCAGTTGTTGTTTTTCAGGGTGCTCTGGTGAAGATAAATTGCAAAAGGACATAGTACTTACAAAGATGTATTAAAGTCAGGTCTAATTTATAAATATGATACATGTTAGACCATTCCAGTGGATGCAGGAGTGCAAGGGTACAAATATACGACTAAATATGAAATTAATTCTGTTGATTTTGGTCAAATTAGATGTATTCCCTCCAATTTCTCTAAATTTGATAATCACTGCTCTGGCTTTCTCCGTTTTAGAGAGAGTGAGATTTTAATATGTAAGATTTACAGACAAAATGTCTCCCATTACTAACTCCTGCTGTGTATAAAATCTTCAACATTACATAAATTGTTTTTAAAGGCAAGGCCTGGTTTTGGCATGGCACTTGACATGACTTTGATACCAATGGAGGAATGTTAATGACAGAGTTAATTGTTAGTGGAGAAATTCTATTTTGTGTCTTGTGTCTTGCCTAAGGACGCTTCATTACGGCAGATGTTTGCAAGAACAGGAAGCTGTTTTCATTAACTACTAATCCATCCTGACATGGTCTATGCTATGTTACGGCAGACATGAGAAAGTATAGAGCAACATTAACATGCTATCCATCTCACCTCATGTTTTCTCTCTCCAGATTCAGGCCTGGTGGTTCCCAGCGTGCCCTATGAGCTTCATAAGCGTCTTCTAGCAGCCGCAGAGCGCTGGGGCCTGTCTCTTGAGCGCAGGCTGGAGACGGTTGGCGTTTGTTCCAGTCAGATGGCACTCACTCTGCTTGGCGGACCAAACAGGTAAACAATACTACTCTGGGCTCTGGTGTAATGGGGCAGCCTAATGTCTGGTAAGTGTGTAAAAGAATTAAGTAAGTCAGTTCCTGGCAAACACTACTTCTCATCTGTTGTGCAGCACAGTGCACACAGAGCTGCTGTCATGTGTATAATTAGAAGAAGAATGTTCACCAATGTGCCAAACATCCCTGTCTGAATAGTTATACAATCATTAGAGCAGGTCTGTCCAACTTTTTGTTTTCATGTAATGTTTTCCAGTTTCCATGGCAACCATCTTTACTACCATATTTCTACATACGTTATGTCGTGTTAACCATGACCCCCCTCTCGGGGGAAAGCACTACAGCGAGCAGTCGCACTGCAGGTCAAGAACATCATAATAGACTGAAGCAGCCCTGTTTGGTATTGTTTACCTTCATGAGCGGTGTAGTCTTATTTAAAATCAAAGGACCTCAGCGCGCAGGCTCATATAACAAACAGGTTTACTGTCTCAGATCTTTTTATCAATTTGGCACTCTAATATTTGAGTGTCTCAAGTTTACACTGGAACTACTGTGAGGTCAGATCAAGTGTAACTTTGTATTGTAATACCAGGCTCACAGACACTACAATGGTGTTCCACTATGTCCCTGTTCCCTGTCATACAAGTCATTTAATTCAAACTCAAAAGGTGTACACATACTCAAGCATTCAGTCCAACTTCAAATGTTTATTATACTTCTTTCTTGTCTGTATGTTCAGTAGTAAAAACAAAACTAATGGGACATTTAAAAACTGTGATTATAAATAATGTGATGAGCACAGATGAGCATCTAAGTCACCAAAGTGAAGACATAAATGGTAGCTATGAAGGTATGTGGGATATGTAGAATAGCTATGTAGGTAGCTGTTCAGCTACCCAAGTATTTTTTTTTCAGCTGATCCTAGCTGACAGCGGGCACAAGGCAGGGTACACCCTGGACAGGTTGCCAGACTATAAAAGGGCTAACACATAGAGACAGACAACCATTCATGCTCACATTTACACTCTCACAGCAATTAAAAGTCACCACTTACTCTAACCTGCATGTCTTTGGACTGTGGAAGGAGAAGGAGACACAGGGAGGACATGTAAAACTTTACACAAAGGTCCCAGCTGGCCGACTGAACCTGGAACTCTCTTGGTATGAAGCGACAGTGCTAACCACTGTATCACCTTGACAGCCTATGCAATAGTAAATAGCAACATAACTGAACCATACTGAACCACTGTCTTTTTTTTTCCCTGAATCTGAGTACAGGAAATGCAGGGCTCTGATCAATCTGATGTAAATGGACAGCTTTTTATGTGTTCTACCTAAACTCTGTTTGCCTGTAAGAAACCTAAACCATGTTTCTAATAATAAGAAAGATTAATAATCCCAGCTGTACAAGTTAAGTGATGACATAGGGTACGAGATTTTGGGAGGGAAACAAGTTGCCAGTAAAAAAAAAAAAAAAAAAAAAAAAGTTTAAAAATTGCTAACATCAGTAAAGATATACCACACTACCAGCAGCATGTTGAACATTGCAGATTCTTCACTTTTACGAACTTTAGTTTTATTATTGTTATTAATGTTTGTCAGTTAGTATGTTTGTTAATGTTGTCTAAAAGGGCATTTATTGTTAGTTTTATCTTTGTCCCATACAGATGCAAGTGTAAATATGTATGTAATGTTTTTAACCTGAATGTAGGTAGATGCTGTTATTGTTCCGTGTATGTTGTTAAGTGATTGAACCACAGTATGAGGTAAAATTGCATGACAAGTTCTGAACAGCACGTCTCATGTACACTGGCAGGATAGAGGACTTCCTGGTGTCCTTAAACAACCATATCTTATGGTGTCCTTGTTTGAGACTGGGCTGGACTTGGATATCAGCCAGTCAGCATGCTGGATATGATGCAGTTTGTTTGATAACATCTTTATTGTTTAATGTATGAGCACTACATTGGTTGTGTTTGTTTGTGGAGTAATCTCTTTGTTATCTCTTGAATGTCCTCAGACTCACCCCAAAAAATGTCCACCAGAGGCCAGCTGTGGTTATTCTGTGTGGGCCACACATCCAAGGAGCACAGGGCATCAGCTGTGGTAGACACCTGGCCAACCACGAAGTGGAGGTCATCCTGTTCCTGCCCAATTTTGTCAAGATGCAGGAGTCAGTCACCAGTGAGGTCCAGCTCTACAGCAGGACCAGCAGTAAGCAAGTGGCCAGCGTCAAAGGTAGAAAACATCAACAGAGGATATTTAGATGATTAAATCTCTGTCTACTCAGGATTTAATGACACTAATGACACTTGAAAGCACCTTGCTAGGTGTATGGGCTGATCTGTGTCCAAAGTGATGGTGATAAAAAACATGATTCTGTTACAGGATCAGTTCACGGTGTCCTGTTGGAATAGACCAGCACAGATAAATATTGCCCTCTAGTGGAGCAGCACCATTTTTGATGACCATTTGTGGCTCCTCACATTTGAAATTCCTTTAGATAAACAGTAATAATAATAATAGATTTTATTTATAACGCACTTTACATTTGAATACAAATCTCAAAGTGCACAGTACAGGCAAACAATAGCAATAAAGCAACAATAGCAATAAAATCAAACAAAGAACAAAACAATATAGACAGTCAGCAGATGAAATCAGATAAAAATCAGCCAGGAAAAGCTTTCTGAAAGAGGAAGGTCTTGAGTCCTTTTTTAAAAGCATCCACCGTCTGTGGAGCCCTGAGGTGGTCGGGGAGGGCGTTCCACAGACGGGGAGCAGCAGCCTCGAAGGCCCTATCGCCCATGGTCTTGAGCCGAGTCCTGGGCGGGTGCAGACGGTGCAGTTGGCCTGACCGGGTTCTGGCTGAGGTATGTGGGTTGAGGAGTTCGGTGAGGTAGGTTGGGGCTGCACCGTGCAGACAGTGATGGGTGTGAAGGAGGATTTTGAATTCGATGCGGAGGTGAACGGGGAGCCAGTGCAGAGTGCGAAGGATGGGGGTGATGTGCTCATGTTTACGCACTCTCATCAGGACCCGGGCAGCGCTGTAAAGATTGGTGTTAGAGGGTTACCTTTTTTAGTGCACCAAAAAATGTATTTCTCATGGTTTTGTGAGGCACCTTTAAACCCCGCATCCCCCAACATTATGTTTCTTTCTTCTCCTCCTCTGTCTCAGACCTGCCTGTGAGCCCAGTCGACCTCGTCATCAACTGCCTGGATTGCCACGAGAACCCACTGCTGAGGGAGCAGACCTGGTACCAATCAGCCGCCGACTGGGCCAACCAGAACCGGGCTCCAGTCCTAAGTATCGACCCTGCGGTCAGCAGTCAGCCTCCGACTGTGGAGGCGAAGTGGACTCTGTCTTTGGGCCTTCCACTACCTTTAGCTGAGACAGAGAGCAGGGTCTACCTCTGTGACATTGGCATCCCTAAACTGGTTTTCCAGGAAGTTGGAATCAGCTACCACTCACCCTTTGGATGTAAATTTGTCATTCCTCTGCACACGGCATAACAGAGGACCCACAAATGGACAATAGGAGGGAATGTTCTGCTTTTCCACAGTGGGTAAAAGTACCATTGTGTTTGTGGCTGTAGCTAAAGAGCAGCTATATGACATAAATATTTTGTTACGAAGTGTATACAACTTCATGACACGTCTGAAAGCACACACTGTAGGTCTTTCCCCTTACCCTGCTGGAAACTCCCGGAGGTTGCCACATGTTGCGTGCGACATCTCTTGTTTTTGAGAGGGAAAGGTTTCCTGTTCTTTGGTGTGTTTTGATAAGGGCTCTGTGACGATGTGAATATGTTTACAAAATGCTGACCACTGTGAGTCTATCTGTGACCTCTGATCCTGTGACCAGTCAGAACAGCACAGACACAGTTCCTGTTTCCTCCTTTAGATTGCATGTGCAGTCTGGTCCTGACCCTGTGACCCTTATGCACAGTTCAGCCTAAAGCTGTCTGCCAACCTGAATCTGCCATTCATCTGGCCTACAGCTGATGTCAATGTCCATTGTCTTTTGTACTCACTTAAATGGGTGGGTTTTTTCTATTAATGTTTGTAGCATGTTTCACTGAAAATGGGGGTGTTACACAGAATCTATATTTGTATTGTTTGTATTTATTTTTGGAATACATCTCAGGAACAATGATTGACAAATGGAAAAACTTTATATTTGAATTTACATTGCATCTGATAGCACTCTTTCTGTGCTGTTGGGTGTCTTGAGTTTATAACCACTGACTCTAAAAATGAAAAGATGTAGCAGCAGGCACTCCTGAGGATTAATTTTCTGTATTTCTGAAGTTTTGCAGACTAGACAGGATTTTGACACACACATTCCAAGGACCAAAAAACATCTTGGACCAGGTTAATTGTAGCTAGTTAGGTGCAGCAAAACCTAATTATTAAACATTTCCATTTTTGACACCATTCAGCTGCCTCCACTGAAATAACCACTTCCTCTCTTCTGGTCAGCACAGTGATCTTCTGTTAAAACCTCAATTTTACAAGTTAAAGGAAAACAGCCTTATTTTTAGACTGGCAGCTATGCACTTTTGAAATTATGCTGGTAGCTTTTTTAAGAGCACTTAAATCCTCATGTCATGATTTTTTCCAATTGCAAAAAAATACAATATTTCAAGTTAAAACCTGTGAGCCAAAAAAAAAAAACGTACTCATAAGTTATAAATGACAGATTGATAGGCTTTGCAGGGTTCTCACTTAACTAACTTCTACACTTTGAATTTAATAAATCATGTAATACACTTCACCAAACAGCAGTCTATGAACTGAATGTGTGATAGAGCGGTGATACATCTTTTTAAAGCAGTAGCCATGGCTGTCCCGACAAAAATAATAGAAAAGAATCAAGAAATATGTTACGAACAAGAGAGTCATTCAGCTGACAGCTCCTCAAGAAATATGAGAATTGTACTTTTTTTAATCACCTGAGAACTTTGCCTAAAAATGCCCAGATTCAGGTGTGCAAAGCTGGTAAAGGGGGCAGAGAAGATTAAGCGTAATGGTGCTACTGGTGCTACTACAAGGTTCTAAGGAAGAAATGTCAGTATTATTATCATAACCTCCAGACAGGTTGTTTAACACTATATAGCCTCTTTTCCTGTTCTTTCTCAGAACCTTTTCTTTTTCTAGACGAGATCAAACACTTCACATTTGATCCTGACTGCAGTTAATCATGCTAAAAACATTCCCTACGAGTTTGATTGAGTCTCATCTTGACACTGTTGACTGTGAGGGGGAAAAAGGAAAACATAAACAGTACAAAATAAGATGAATTTTTTTTTGTATCTCACATTTTTCTAGAGTGTAGTCAACTTTGTTAAGTCTTGAAAATATTTTTTACCTGAGATTTTGACTTAAGTTAGTTGCCAGCCTTCTTGGTTATGTCTAAAAAGCTGCTGATGAGAGCACTAAGTAAATAAGCAAGTCTGGTAAATAAAGGCTGTGGAGAATGTGATGTAAAAACATATTCAAAATGAAGGTAAAATATTTGAAGCTGCAAAAAAATGTCATTGATAAACATCCAGCCTGGATCTTATGACGATACTGATGCTGCCAGTGGGTGCTCCTTTGTATGTAAATGAAATTAAAAAAAATAAAAACAAACGGTGTATAAACTGTGAGAGATCTTGGTCATTGAGGAAAACACAGCACCTTGATCACTACACTAGAGTGCAGTTTTGAGCTGCTCATGATACTTGGATATTTCATGTAATGCTTTGAATACTTCACTGTTTTTAAAAGGGAAAACTACTTGACTCTTTTTGGCAGCTATAATAGTTACTAGTTTGGATATGAAGATGGAAATTACAAAAGGCTGTATGATCACTTTATAAAATATAATGTCTTACAGATTCAAGTAAAGAAGACAGAATTAGCTCCATCCTGACCAGCTGCAACATTCATGCTCGTGCCAATCACACATGAATGCATCAGTGATAGTTATCCAGTGGCTCTAAAGAGGCCATTACACATGGTGAGTTACTCTGCTTATGCTACTTATCTACATCATTCCATAATACTATCATAAGACTCCATGTAGTGGAGTCTGTGTCTGGCAGGGACCATTTTTACTGAAGTCAACGTAAAAACTTATACCACTGCAGTGAAGTTACAGTTAAAATTAAGGTTAGTTACACATTTCAGTGGGCCGTTCTTAACAGCAGACGTGTATTTGTGATAGCAGGAAAAACACAGGTGTTACCAATAACATTAACAATGGCTCTGATTTATTCAAGTCCCAGTAAACCATGACAGTGTGACAGTGAGCCAGGAAGCAAAATACCAGGGCCCTGAAACTGAAGCAGCTAAATGGAATTCAGCCATCACTAATTTATCATCTGCACCTGTGCTTTTCCCAGTGTGTTAGAAAAGGCTTATCATGTTTGCAAAATAGTTTGGTTAAGCATAAAAAGAAAAATAACATTGCCAATATTTTAGTAGTGGTGCAAAGGAAGCCGTATGCTTTATCCCAGTGTAGATAACTGAACTGCCAAACACTCGACTGCAGTGTTGTGTTTTCCAGTGCTTTCAGTGACATTCATCTATGTCAGTAGCCCTGATACACCTGGCAGCAAACTGATTTTTTTTTCCTCTGCCAGTTTGCCTTTTTTAACAGCAAATATTTTAACATACAGCGCGATAAGCAAAGGTGTAACCAATAACATCAATTCTGACTGCATTTCATGTAGGTGTTCCACTTCCAGGGCTGTGTTGTCATTTATATTTACACTGCATTGTTCTATTTGCACTATATTTATCATTATAGCTTATTTTGTCCTTGACCTGTGCCTTGTCATTGCCCACCATCTCCCCAGCTAAACTGGTCAATATTTAAATTTTGTATTTGTTTTTGTTTGTTTTAAATCCTAGCGATTGTAAACTTGAGTCGTCTTGTTTTGTATATAACAACACCATTGATTGAGAGACACAGTCATCTGTACTTTCTGTACATATGGCAGAACTGACAATAAAATAGACTTTGGCTTGACTCGAAATATGTTCTGGACCAGCTCACTGGGTACTGATATAGACTGAAGCCATTACTGATGTGATTATTTACACCTGAGATCTGTGAAAACCAACCGTTAAGATTAACCCACAAAGGAGACTGCTATTGGACCACTCTTTATAGCTATTGTGGTTATCTGTAATTGGCAATTTAAATTTATTTAGGAATGGTCAGCATGAACATTTTGACACTGGGCTCCTAAAAAGGCAGAGTAGACACATAATTATTAGTGTATCACTAAACAATGTCACAATTCATCACATTTTCACAAAACTAATAAATATGGGGCCCCTAAGGGACTTACTAAATAACTGTTAAACTTTAACTGTGTAACAGGACAGAGAGGGTGTGTTTTGTAACACTAGCTCATTCTACGCTACTACACAGCTGTTTTTAATGACTGCATGAAATATTGCAACAACACTGGTCACATCAATTATCCTCAGGGATATGTCAATCGAAAACACCTGTGTGGGAGTCCAGTTTGAACATGCTGCACTGAATTACCACTTGGCCTGGATACAGTAGGGTGAAGTCAGGAAATAGATTACCAAGAAAACCACCTAAAACACTAAAGACCTTGAGTGTTACTTTAAGAACTTCTTGTGATTCTCTGCTATATTTCTACAAAGCCAAGTAAAATACTTTAGAAACTCTGGACATTTAAACACATGTTTTCTTGTTTTTAAATGGTTAAATAAATGTATCAGTTCAGTCATTAATGTCTTTATATGTCAGCCCTGTGATTGTCTGGCAACCTGTCCAGGGTGTACCCCGCCTCTAGCCCACATGTCAGCTAGGATAGGCTCCAGTTTAGCCATTAATTCATTAAATCACTGATGTAACCTTACTATTTATTAAAACATCGTCCAACTTTTCTGCCATGCATTCTCTGTTCTTTTGCTGCCTGTTGTCTTGGTGCCATATTGTCTACAATATACATTCATGTGTCTGCTTGCGCGTGTATAACAATGATGGCTAATTCTGGTCTATTGTGGCTGACATGGACTCACTGCATCATCTTTTAAAAATGTTCAAGTGACAAAAATACTATAAATGTCACACAATAGCATATTGTAAAACTTCAATTAAAAGCCTAGTCCCAATTAGAAGCCTTTTACTAACTAGGTGTGGCTACTCATTTTGTCAAATAAAGGCCTGTCTCAATTAGACGCCTGGTCTGGTTGCCAAGCAGTTCATTTATATAGATGTTCTTTGATGTATAAAACTGTTTGTTGACTAATCACTTGAGCTAAGGTCAGACAGCTGCTTAGTAAGCAAATACAAATATAAATGTTTATATTTTTGTCAGTATGGAGATGCTACACATTGTTAGTTCAGCTCAGTTCATCTTACTGAACGAATGAACACCAGAAGACTGTAAAGTTGTAACTCCCTTCTTCTAAAGCAGTAATAAATTCAGAATATGAGTCCATTCCTTGATTACCCAATGAGGTATTCATATTCCTTTAGTCTGTAAGGGTCCACTGATCAAAAGAATCAAAAATATTTTTTAGTTATCCTTGGGTACATAACACATATTTTGATATGTTATTAGAAGCCTAATTTTTATACAAGTAATATTCATACTAGTTCAAACAATTTGATATTTCCCATCTTTGCTGAGCAATAGTTTTGTGTAAAAGGAGCTAAAGGCCTGTCCCCTATAGACGCCTGTCCCTAATATAAGCAAATGATAGGCCAGGTTAGTAATTAAAGTCTTACGGTCGGTCATGATTGTATATCATCTGGTAACCTACAAGCATGCTGGTTTCACTTCAGAAAAATGCTCCATTTCAGCAAATACTTTTCATTCCATTGTACCTGAATGCTTTTAAGTGCTCACCCAAAACACTTTCCCATAAAAAGTTATGGTTGTTGTGAAAATATTTTCATTATTTGTCAGACATTTATTAAAATGCAACATCCTGCAACCTTTTCTGTTAATGTTTGTTGTCCATACTAATTATCTCAGACCAATTAAAATGATTGTTTTTAATGTAAAGCACATTTGTATTAACAATGCAGTAGCATGTTTGGTGATCAGCTGGCAATATTTAAAGAGCCCTAGATGTAAAACCTTATTTGTTTTTTTACCTGATGTCTTAAATGACCTGACTTCACCCTAGTACAAGATGTACCGGGATCTTGCAGCGTATATACATCCTGTGCCACTGCATACCATGGTATTACCCGCTTTGAAACGCAGCAAGCATGCAGACAGCTCAGGGGAAATCTCCCTCCCACAGTAACAAGTCAGCCATCAGTTGACAGTCTCACCTGTTGGCCACACGGTTGTGCTCACACACCGCTCGCCCCGTGGCTCCGCTGCTCCTCCGCGCATGCGCGTTGCGTTGACGGAGCGGCGGAGACCATTTCCTCCAGCAGCAGGCCTCACAGAGCTCCGCCACACACACGCAAACATACACACATATGCAGACTGGTTACGGACGAGCGTCAAAGCAAAGCCACGTTTGGGATTGTCTTATCTTAACGCCGCTAAACCTGGATGCCCCCCGACCGCAGGAGTCATCCTAATGGGCCTTCATCGCTGATTTGCAGCAACATCTGGTCGACACCACAGTGGTATCTTTTGGGTGAGTTGCCCACAGCGCAGTCACTGTTTTTGTCTCGTTGTGTTGCTGCTGCCGCTGCAACGGTTTTTAGCTCGGGAAGCGTCGGGATAGCACAGGGGAATGTCATTGTTGGGCTCTACAGCCTGTATTTATCTGGGGTTTGCTTCATGTTTGCTAACGGCTTTGAAATGTTATGATGAACGGGTTCCGCTGTACAGAGCTAACGTTAAACCTGTTAGCCTTAGCTGCTAGTTAACATACAATGTAACGTCACGAGATCCATTATCGGACACTATTTATGCTAGGTCTAAACAGATTTTACACCTCCAGTCTGTTCCTCTATACATTCATTAGGTTTGACAGTAGAGCATTAACAAGAACAACACAGTTGAATGACGTGTGTGTTTTTAGCTCTTGTTACCTGCAGTCATGTTCTTGTTGGGGGCGATTTTGCGGCGGTGCCCAAAACCTCCGAGTCACCCACCTTCCTCCCCCCTGGTTCCATAATCGGACGCCTTGGTCGCGGTCAAGGCTTTGCGGTTTTGACCTTTACCTCTCACTGTCTTCTCTGTCCTCCATGAGTATTTGTTGACACATTGTGGTCCAGTACTGTACGGAAGCCCAAAGATAAAGCTGGGAGTCAGTTAAACAAGGATCCGTGCAGCATTGTGTTACAGGCGGATGCGCCGTCCTGGATTTGTGTAAAATGTTGAACTGACTGTAGAGGGACAGTTATAGTACTGTTGAAATAATAACCATGTGCACATTAAACTTTTCTGAATACTGTGCTCCGGCCTTTTAGTATTGTTTTGTATTTTGCTGGGATATACGGACGAGGAGCATGGAGGAATGAATCCGTCCGATAATGGACTCAGTAGTTTTAGCCACCTCCGCGCTGCACTAGAACAGGGGGGCTGGAGCTGAGGTTCAGCCCCTTGCATTGAGGAAACACTGATCCCTATCTCTCTACTGACATTGTTTTAATATAATGTGTCTTCCATTAGTACATTCTGTACATTGTCTTTGTTTGACATACGTTACTGTATGGACTTGTGGAGAAGTGATTGAACAGAGTTCATAATGACAGCAGCTAATTGGGGAAAACCACAGTTATGATCATACTGTTTATCCCACTGTATTGTTGTTGCACCCCTCCACAGGGAGGTCAGAGGTCAGGTTAAGATACTGAACACCATCCTGGAGCTGGTACAGCTCCAGGGTCCTGCTCAAGGACACTTTAGTATCAATGTCTGCCAACACTCAGGTTTAAGAGCATGAAATACATTAACAATATATTGTGCTATTGTTAAGTGTTGGTATTTCATGAGTGAAAGCAGCATTGAAGGCTGTCATCCCTGCAGCTTTGACTGTGTTTGTTAGTTCCTCACTCAGTTATTCAAGGTAACTGTCTGACTGAAATGCTCAAATGTGCATACCTCTGCAAGCTGTGGCATGACCGACAAAAGTGATGTAGTGTCTGTAGTGCATTGTTACATGGTGTTCCCATGTACTTTAGGTGAAGAATGCCTTACTGCTCTCCTTTGAAACTCATCTAATCACTTACAGTCTTACTCCTGAGTTGTTTTCAGGGAACAAATCTTATGATTAGTGTATTATGTGAGTGTCTGCGCTTGTTATCTTACATGTTACTGCTCAAAATGTAGAACATTACCCCTCCAGATCTTGTTGCCTAATAGCTGATTGTTGGTCTGCTTGAGGCTGACCAGCAATTAGAATTTGCATTTTAATCTGTCTGATTTGATAGGTACATTAGACAATTTGTTCATCAGTAATTTATTATTAATACTGCAATTTTTTGTGTGCAGTAGTCTAAAAAATAGTGAGTAAAAATAACAACAATCAGTTAGAGTAGTTATCAGTTTGTTTCTTTGCTACCGGATAGTTGTTACCTCATATTGATGCCCACCTGTCTTAACTGTTGTGCTGATTGCAGTGAGTGTGGAGTGCTGATGAGGGAACATGATGGCTTTAGGCTTTCTATTAGAGAAATCTGTTACCAAGATTGGTTGGAGCAAGGTGGGGGTGTGAGGGCTTGGCATTCATTATCCCCAGAGGAATCTGGTGAACCAGACTGCAACATGTTAGGAATCCATATGCTGCGTCTGTCAGGGCTAACCTGCTGCCGGTGTGCTAGGATGTCCAACATAATGCCCTAAGAGTCTGTGGAGTAGATGCAATGAATGCCTGTCTTATTTTGGTGCAAGAACTGAAGTAATTTTAACCACTAACTGTTTAATTTCAGCACCCTGTGTAAGATACCAGTCACTCTAAACTCAGCATGACTCAGCCCTGGTCTCAGTGGTGAGACTGTACAGCTCTCTATCTATGAAGTCAGACCCATCTAGTGAGCAGTAGACTCACAGATTGAATCTTCGACCACCCTAAGTTCTCCCATTCCCTATCTCCTCTTTGTCAATAGCTCTCTCTCCATCACACTGACTGACTGACGGCTAGATTGTAGTAGTCTAATTGAGGTGCAGCTTGACAAGGACTAAAGGTGACAGGACATGTCTGCAGGCCCAGCTACATGTCGACCAATGGCCTCCCCTTTTTACTAATGAGTTATGATGAGGGAAAAAAATCGCTGTCTGTTCAATCCTTAAAGCTGCGAGGAGCTGAGCTGTGTTACTGTCTTATGTTAAGCTTTGAGCCTGTCTTATGTGCTCAGCAGGGAAGTAATGGCTCCTCTGTCTGTACACTGACCATCTCATTGCACATTTGAAGCCTGTCCAAGGCCCTGCTGACCTCAACACAATGACCGCGTTTAGTCCGTTCTTCCCCTCCAGCCTCTTCTCTCCGATGTCCGCTGTCTCTTTAATCAGCAAGTGCAATAACAGAGGAGGGATTTATCGTGGTGACTTTGGTGCAGAGCTTAACAGTATACTGACACTCATGAGCAACAGGACATCACAGATGGTGCAAGACATACTCTGCACAGTAGGCTACATCTCTCTGCATAGATGCATTCAACATCATTTACTTCATGGCTGTCTGCATTTCAGCAGCCTGGTATAGTGTGTGTCAGTACCAGTCTTTCTACCCAAATACTCACAGTGCACACCGGGATGTATTTTATTGTGTCTGATAAAGTATGTGCACATTCTGAGTTATGCAGATTTATTGTAGACATTGTAAGATGCAAAGTGGCGAGCAGTGCCACGGTCCACTTGTTTAGGAAGAGTGATAGAGAGTGAAACTGGCAGTGGATCTGCACTGCACCTGCAGTTCTTCCTCTTTTTAAATGTGCAGAGACAGAAGAGGTGTGTCACATCACAATGCTGTATACAATTGTGTGTAAAGCAATGACATAATACGTACTCATTCACATATGTGTTCCTATTAGGGCAGCAATTCATGACTATTTGAATTATCAGTTAATCTGCCGATTATAATACAAATGACATGACTAGATGTTTTTGGTATTTGTTCAACTAAAAGTTCAAAAGCCAGAGATATTCAATTTACTGTCATAAAGCGCTGATAAAAAGCAGCAATTTTTCATATTAAAGAAATTTCGACCAGTAAGATTTTCTGTACTTTTTTTGTCAGTTGACTGATCTATTAATCAACTAATGTTTCAGCTCTAACCAAGGGCGTAGGTTTCATTTCAACACTGGTGAGGAGGACACATATTAAACAGGGGGTTTAGGGTCCTCCCTGGGAAATTTTACATGTCAAACACTTAATTTCTTTCTCTCTGGTGAATTTTTTTTATGCATCAATTTGTTCCTTTTCTACATTAATTTGTGATGGAAATGTCTTTTAATTTCATGAAAATAAAAGACCTCTGCTACTTTCATCTTTTTATGGGGGGGGGGCAAATGCACATGTTCTAAATATTGAAGGGTACAAGTCCCCTGTGTCTGCCCTGAAATCTACATCTGCCATTTCAACACCATCTGTAGGTTCAGATTTCTCCTTAGATATTAGAGGTCCACACAGTTAAATATATTTAGCGTCATACTTGTGTTTAGCTTGATACATATCAAGCTAGTTTGCTGTCTCTGCAGTAGCTGTTCGCTATTCACTCACTCTACAGCAGAAAATGGCACCTCAAAATGACAGCTCTGTGCTGGAAATGTACTTTTCTTAAAAAAAAAAAAAGCGTTTTTTATAAAACTGATATGTTCGCAACTCGCTTGCAGTCCATCCAGAATGGACCTGCGACCCACTTGTGGACCACGACCCACCAGTTGGGAACCACTGTTTTACAGGTGTGATACAAGTGTTGCCTTGTGAAGCATCAGAGATTAAGTCAGATTTGAGTATTTCACTGACACATTTGGTGCACAGTGGCTTTAAGTCAGTTTTTTCTCCATAAATACACTGTTGAAAAACACCAGCCTTCAGCAGCATAAGAGGACATCAAACTATCACATTTAATGTTAACAGAGAATTGACTGAAGGTGCTATATAAACATTGCCAGGCTGTAAAAAAAAAAGCACTCAAGACACAAAAAACAATCATCATTGGTTCTACTTTTTCCCACTGCTGACTCCTATCTTCTCTGTTCAGCACCTGCTGGGCTGTGATAGAGGCAACCCCCCCCCCGCCCCATATCCTCCTTCTTAGTAATCATGCTGCCCAGTAGAATAGTGGCATTGTGGCTGCCATCTTGCGTGCAAACTCAGCGAGGCCTCTCCATCTGGGCAGCGGCCGGTCGGTCAGGCAGCTCCTTGAAGGCCGGGAGGCTTCTACTGCCACGCCTGCTGGCTAGCTGCACAATGTAGGCAATGAGTCGAGCCACAGGCCTGACACATGCCCAGTCTTTCACTACGCCCACGGCCTCTGGAGATTTCCCACTGGGAACTGTTTTTCATAGAGATAATGAAAATTCAACGTTTCAGTGTTTCTAGAATATGCCATTTCAGAAAAGTCATAGCTATTGTTTTTTTTCCTCATTGCACTGTTCATGTGTTCATGTGTTGCTCCTCAACCTTTGGCTGTGCTAAAAGGAATATGGTCATTAAAGAAAAAACATTTTCATTTTAAACACAATGCAAATGTTGCAGTACTATATACTTGCATGACTGTCAACAATCAACTTAATCAATTATTCTTTTCTCTTTAAAATCTTTGTTTTTTGTGCTTGCTACATCTAAGAGCTAATAGTATCATATAAAAAGCCTCATCAGTCACATGACAACCCAAATGACCTCCACCAGCTCCTATAACCTGCAGCCAAAGTGTTTTATTATCCACATAATGATTTTCTACCTGAGGTGATAATTTAGAAACGCCATTGTGAAGAATTTCTCAGCTTCGAGAAATACATCAAGCAAAACTACCAAGTCACCAGCTTTAATATGGCCTATGGGTCCCTCCTCATATACCCAGAGATAGCCCATGGTGCAAACCAGCACAACACAATGGTTTGTTATTTAAGTGACAGGTCAGCAGCATGACATCAGTCTGCATGTTTGGGTTGTGTAGCACCTGATTTGAATTTATGAGCAAAAGGAGAAATTTCAGCCAAGGGAATTAGTTGGACACTTCCTATTTTGAGTGGATCTGAAAAGTTCCTAAGTCAAGCATGAAGTGGACTGCACCAAAGACCTCTGCCCACATGTCATTTATATGTGGGGCTTGTGTTGCTTCCCTCCACTGGCTGATCACTCTTTGTCACCCTGCACATAGTGACACTAAGTGTCCTGGTTCACTAAAGTCCAACATATTCAGGCCAATGTGGGGATATAAAGAGGAAGCAATGCAGTCAGCATAAGGTTGATGGCTTTTCTCCATTTATAGGCATATTAAACTCTGCTGCTAGTATTGTGATGTCCTAAAAAGCATACAGGATGAATCACTGATGATGATGATGATGATGATGATGATGATGATGACAATGAATCCTGTCTCAGCAGGGAGGCTCCAGCACTTCCTCTTTCATCTGCCGCTCCATGCACTCTCAAGTAGTTTTTGTGAAATTGAGTCATCCCATGCGCTTCAAAGATAAGCGTAAATGCTTCTGCTATAATGATGTCATAGAGAGTGCTGAAAAGTAAAGTGACCTGAATGGGGTCTACTCTAATACAGGCTTTTCTATTAAAGGAAGATTTTACTTGATCTTTTCTTTGTGTGGAATTCCCCTCTGGCTATCTTTTTAATAAAAGCAAACATTTTTTCCTGATGTTTACAATTGAGAGATTAAATCTGTACAGCGTAGAGATGTTTTTGTTGACTGTGGCCTACATCTGGGCAAGTTTCTCATACAGCAGCTGATGAGCCCCATGACTTACTGAGAGGTAGATGGATACATAAATAGATACAGAATGATGGATTTGGGGGGGGGGGGCAGATGGATAATTCTTTATGTCTTATCTTCTGCCATTTTATCATACACGGAAATCCTAGGAGCACAAGACTGTCGTCCTTAGAGATGAAACGGTATGAAAATTTCATATCACGATGATAGTGATTATTGGTATTATCATGGTATTGTTAAACTGTGCTGAAAATGTCCAAAAAATAGCAATACAAACACCGAAATAATTTCACCACAAAAAAATTCAAATTCACCACATATAAAATTAGCAGCACTTTTTTGTTTGCATAAACATTAAAATAATAAATTAGCACATATCAAATGTGCATTAACATTAAAGATAACCTGTCTTTGAAATGCTGGCTTGAGTGTCTGTGTCACTGTAGATGAGGACAAGAGACCAGTAGCGTCACTGGGTTTGCCTGCTGCACGCCTACTCTGTAAACAAGAGAATTTAACAAAACAAACCCACATTGCTGCGCCTGCATCTGAGAAACTGTTGCTACCTTTGGTTGATGCTGGACAGTATTTACCCTGACTATTTTAAAGTACAGTAATCAAACTTGGTTTTAATGATTATTAAAATTCGAAGCAGTAATAGAAATCATTTTACCATGTGATATCATGAAACGGTAACCGTTTCATCCCTGTCATCACAGTACTGTACACTTTTAATCTGTGCTTGAAATGTTGAACATTTAGGGAAATGGTTTATATTTTCCTAATGGATAAAGCTTGCAGCTAAAATGTAAATAAAGATGTTTTGCTGGCACTGGAGAAGCTGGCATTACATTCTCCACCAGTACCTGAGAATCAATACTTTTGATCAATTATTTGAGTAACCATCAGCTGTTACCAGCACAACAGCTTATCTCACTGGGGTCCACTTTAGCACACAATGTCCACCAGCTAGCCCCACTCCATATGTGGACCAGTGGCACCTGGATGTTAAGCATGCATGAGTAGGGACTGAACATTAAGAAGCATATCATATTTATAAATACAAACCACTGGATGTGCAATGAATACAATAGTTCACATGCGTGTGCTCTCTTCTGACACATCTTCACTATTCATTCTGATGAAGCCAGGTAATTGAAAACTTTAAAATTATAAATACGATACAGATGTAGTATGTTGTGGTGATCATTTAATACTGGGGATTATTTATTATCTAGTGGGCATCTTTCCTTGGACTGTTTTCGGGCAGCAGTGTCTTGCAGTTTGACATGAACATTGGTCATAATGAAGAACAGTTGTATAACACAACAGCAGTCTTGTTTTATTTTTCTGCTCCTCGCTCATTATCTTAACATGTACCCTAATGTCATCATATTGAGATTTTTTTTCATTCTGTGTGTGTTGTTGCATGCACTCATTAATTAGAAGAAACCAGTAATTTGGGGTGGGGGAAAAGTCGATACAGTATAGTATCGCAATATTTTTCTGAGGCAATATCGTATCATCACACAGTGCAAGGTATCAGTTTTTGTATTGTATAAATTATTAATATGACAAATACAAATCAAACTTTAGGTAGCCTACTAGAATAATATAATCAATTGCTTTTTCAGTCCACTAGATACATTTTGCTCATGGATCCTTTTGTTATTCCCACCCCTACCAGTATTATACTATAGTAATATACCAGCAAAGATATATGGATATTAACCAATATATTATGGGCTGTAATAGGGCTGGACAGTATATCGATATTATATCGATATCATGATATAACACGAGATATCGTCTTCGATTTTGTAATATCGTGTTTTCCTGGTTTTAAAGGCTGCAGTACAGTAAAGTGGTGTAATTTTCTTATCAACTTACCAGACTGTTCGTTCTGTTCTATTGTTTGCCTTTACCCACTCAGTCATTATATCCACATTACTTTTGATTATTTATCAAAAATCTCATTGTGTAAATATTTTGTGAAAGCACCAATAGTCAACCATCCAGATATCTGGAATAAACTGTGTCCTGGTTATTTTATGCAAACACTGTATCCCATTAAAGATCCAGGACCTAATTTTTAGAATATTATTGTGTATGTGAGGGCATAGTTTCTCTTTGTCCTCTGCTTAGTGCAGGTTGTGAAAAATCAATATCGCTCAGCCACCTGATACAGGGTCTCTCCCCTGAAATTGTTCAGCCAAGGTGGTAAATCACCCAGAACACAATCCATCCTTTTCATGATCAATTTATTTAGGAAGTGATAACCTCACTAAATGTATGGCCTTTGCTGTGTAAAATTGCAGCTCTACTCTTTAGTGTACTATAATCATTAAATATCTATTTATGTGTTTCAACATGACGTGTGCTGGTTCACTTCTGGGTTCCTATAAATGGTGCCACTCAGTTGAGGAAACAGGATTACTGCAGTAATGCAGATGAGTTTTTGTAGTGATTTGTATTTATAGTTGATGCTGACGTAGCTAACTCGTTGACTTTCACTTCTTTTTTCTCACTAGCTCATTCACAATTACCTTCACACTTCCACTCATTCCAGTCTCGTTCTCAGTCCGACTTACTGCACACACACATTCAGTCACTTGCACTCACTCAGACCTATATATTGCTACATGGTCATCCCCTGTCACACACACATGCGTGGGTCATCTGCTCTTCTTACTCATGTCCAAGCCCCTGACCATGGGGTCAGCATCGGAGGAAAATAAAGCCACCCGTCTCAAGTTTCTGCAAAGCTCTGTTTTGAGTCTCTGGGGAACGTAAGAATGTGCCAGCCATTTAGGATTCGCAGACCCCTCCCTGCATATTCTACGACTTGTTTCAGCAGTAACCTCATTGTGTCGAATAAGGGGCAGAGTTTAGATAAATGTTAGGTTGTAGATTATTTTCATGCTTGTTGCCAAATATGCTTCCTGCACTTAGCTCAGCCAGGCAACCATAATTTTCTATTGCTATTGGCATAGGAGGAGCTTCATGTTGTCACTGTGATGTTGTTACTGTAATAAAGTATCAGTCTGTTTATATGTAAAGCAATTTTCCAGGACCAGTCTGAACGCTTTTATAAGCATATGGCCATATATCTGCATGCATTGGATGATATGTTGTTGGTGAATTCGGCACATGGCTGAAGTCTTATTCTACATTTTTAATAGCCGGTGTCATGCTGTGTTTAACTGTACAATGCAACACAAGGTCAGGATATTTGCTCAGGTGTCCATAGTGTGTCCTGTGCTGTTCCTTCCTTTCGTCTCTCTACCATGTGTCGCCACATATTATATAAAGAAAAATAGAAAATATAATTTAGTGCTGAAACAACATAGAACCTTTTATAAGTAATTATGTAAGTTATTAATCCTGCCAAAACAACAGTAGGTACTCCAATGTAAAAGCTTTCTGTTTAATTGTAAATTGAATGTAATTTTCTCTATAAGCCATTTGAAGACAGCACCTTGGGCTCTTGGAAATTGCAGCATTGCTGTTTACTATTCTAGGACATTTTATAAGCTTAGAAAAATAAAAAATAGTTTATAGATTAGTAAATAATGAAAATAACTAAGGCTGTGTCTGATGATTATTCCCATTGTCAATCCCTGGAATATTTTCTCTATTTATTGTTTGATTGACAAAATGTCAGAAAGTTCTTAGAAATGCCAATCACAACTTCTCCAAAATGATCAGATTTCTTTTTTGTCCAGCCCAAAAGTGTTCCCTTTAGTGTCACACCAGTGTAGGTACAAGAAAACATCTGAGAAACTGTAACTAGAGAATTTTGGTATTTTTCTTAAAAAAAAAAAAAAACACACATAACATTTAATTGATTACTCAAATAGGACCTGATAAATTTTCCCTAATTTGACTTATTGACTAATTGACTAATCGTGGCAGCTCAAAGAATAACCAGTTGTTAGTACCAGTACCATTTCAAAGAACCAGATAGAGTCCCAAAGTAACACTTATGCTATGTTTATACCTGTGGTTCAGATGGTCCAACTAGAGATGCACCAATCGATCGGCAGGTGCCCGTAATTGGCCAATTTTCAGCTTCATCAGCCATAACTGGGGACTGGCCAATCAGTCTCAAATACAGCCGGTTAAACTTACATGCATGTAAGCACAATGGTTCATATTGCATGGATCATTACAGATGTAACTGAAACTACATGATATTCTTGCTGGATTTAATGACTTTCAGACCCTCTTAGCAACTTAGGAGTGCGAGTTATAATACACACACCTTAGCATTCTTTCAAACAAATACTGATTTATAAATAAATAGGTACATAGATGAATAAATAGATCTATAGATAATACACAGTATAGAATAATATTTTTTGAGATTTTTCTCAGATATTTAAATACTTTGTTTGCGTATTTAGGTCTGTTGCACCTGTTGTCCTCAGATAAGTAAAACATGTTAGATAAAAACAGATATAGTGCAATTCATTTTCAGTTGGATTTTATTTGTACAAAAAGCTGGGTCCAGTAACCTGAAGCACTTTTTTATTGTGAGAGTGAGAGAAGGTTCTGTAAGCTGGTGTAGTTATTCATTGTTTTATCTTGAACATACAATTCAATTTTCTGTCACAAAAATGTTTGTGTATGCTGTAAATTATAGTTGTTGGAGAGAAAATTGGAACTGTCCAAAATCGGAAGGGTCAGGTTTTTAAAAAATTGGAAATTGGAGTTGGCCAAGAAAAATGCAGTTGGTGCATCCTTAGGTCCAAGGGGTTTTTTTGGACCAGACTGAGCTAAACTGCAGGTGCTGGAACAGTTTTAGTGCAGCCCTGCGACCCTGGTATAGTCCTTGATGTAGTTTACCTTACAGGTGAATAGGGAGAAAGTACATATAGTGTGTGGTGTTTGTTTTTGCATATAATCATGTTCAGTAGAAATTATGAGGGACAAAATTCTTCCTGGGGAATATTAAAAAGATACTGTGGTGCTAGTGCTTAGGCCTATTTACACAGACTTCTCTTCAAGGTTTATGCCTGTCCCTGGGCTGTGAGAGTGAACAGGGTTATCACTGCACGCAGTGTGTGTGAAGCTTTTGTGAATTTACAGAAGAAATCCCTGAGCCCTGCTCTCCGCAGGCAAGATTTGCAGTTGCTGCCTCTGCAAACATTGGTTCTGCATTAGCAGAAACTCTCCTCCATGATCCCTCTTGTGTGTTTCACTGTCTACCTGGGTTTTCTAGCCCACATCATTACCATCACCTTATCACCCAATGTCCTCTTCTACAGGTGAAAACAGACTGAATGTGGTGCATAATTTTTTTCAGCCTACACAAAACTCTCTGTAGATCACACACACACACACACACATTTAAATACTTTCACTCAGCTCTATGTTCTTTTCGTCTATATGATTATATATGACATCTGTATTTGTTCACTCTTGGCATTTAACTGTGTTTCCGTTTTTTCAGCTTCAGCTGATGTGTTTTGTTTTGCTGCCTGACACTAGAGACTGGTTGGCAGGCTGTGTTGGCTGGCTTTGTGTGTGCGGAGAAGCACAGTTGTTTTCTGCTTTGATCAAGAGAGGTGTGGAGTGGAGTCGAATCTGTCTTCTAGGTGAGGTTCTCCTTGCAACAGATGCAAAGACGGTGATAAGAGTAACAGTTGCTGGTGTGCACACGATTGTGTTTGCATGTGAGTTGCGGTTGTATGTGTGGCATGATTTTAATAAGGGCTTAAACTAGGGCATACTGTACATGGGGAGAAGTGACAGTACATGCCACAGTGTTTCATCTCTGACTCATACACATTCAGACAGACACACGCAGAGTCCTCAGACCTTCACCTAAATCTGGTATATATACACAATATATAATGTGCTATCAAAGCAGCGTGGCACTGATTTACATCTGTCAGGCACTTCTCCTTTCAGCTAATTAGGGTACATTTCTTAACCTAGCCTATGAAAAGAAACTAATGACCT
This sequence comes from Cephalopholis sonnerati, assembly GCA_019142605.1. Classification (NCBI taxonomy): domain Eukaryota; kingdom Metazoa; phylum Chordata; class Actinopteri; order Perciformes; family Serranidae; genus Cephalopholis; species Cephalopholis sonnerati. The sequence continues at coordinate 13,715,586 of JAGQAX010000001.1, forward strand.
AGTTAACATTGTCTCTAGGGTTGCACTATTGTAGCTGAAACAGTGATGATTATTAACTGGTTATTTTGCTAGATATTGCTCTTATAGTTGCTTGTGACTTGGATCTCGCAAAAATTTAGGGAACCAAGGACTTCCTGTTTTATTTTATATCAGTGTAGTGACATAAAAAGCTTTTAAGTGCTGATTGAAATCCACGATTATTAATCACTGACTCTGAAATGGTCATATAACATGACTGTTTATTCTAAATAAACCATAAACCACACAAAATGTATAAGCAGCTCTGTGCCAGAGGAGTTTCTAAGGAAAAACCTGCTAGACTCTTCAGAGAGTACAATCATTTCACTTCCTGTCAGTGTGTGAACATGCATGCAAGACTGTGTATGTGTTAAATCTGTGCATATATATACTGTCTGTGTGTGAGCGCGCGCATGTGGTTGAGGCAAAGCAGGCAAAATGTGCCTGTGCCCCTCACTGTGCGCTAATGCAAGTCTGTGGTTGTGAATTAATAATTCAGAGTGCTGGCATAGCTGGGTGGAGCCTCTATTATTCATGGTTGGCATTGGAACCGACAGATGACTGCTGTTAATATTAAGGACCAGCAGACGCAGTCCTCCGCCAAGAAACCAGGCTGTCTTCAACACTTTCATGTCCATCTCTATCCTCCATCCATCCTCTGTCGTGAGCACTCCTCTGACTCCTCTGTTGCTATGCCCTTGCTCTCCTGATCTTTGTCCTCTCCATCTGTGAGCATCTCTTCCTCTCGCTCTGTATCATCAGTATCTCCCTTTCTACATCTCCCCATGTCTGTTGTGCTGTCTCTGTCTCTCTGTCTCCTATTCACTCTCCCTGGCCGTGAGCTTTTAATTCAAATTCCAATATGCCTCCTTGAAACAAGATGTTTCTTAAATTTCAAAAAACTCCAATGGTAAGTTTAATTTGCGGTCAGAAAATGTTATATAACAGAAAATAAAGGTATTAGATATTCAGCTGGGCCTGAGATGTAGCTCAGACATATAATTATTTAAACAGAAAAATGAACATGTGGTCAGCTTCACTCAATTTACCTTTAATTTATCAAGTTTTTTTTCATTTCATGAAATGTCTGCTAATGTGTCAAGAAGTGTCTAGTGTCTAGTTTTTCAGGGAATCAGATTCTGACCACTGTCTACTCCTCTAGTTGAATGTGACAACCTGATGAGTGTGTCTTATTCTTCATAAGAAAGTCCAGCTCTTATCTGTCCTTGTACTCTCTTGGGCAGCCAAGTCTGTCTGGCAACCTTCTTTTTAAACGGCTGCACCCACTAAATCTGCACATAGTCAATTTCTCAATTCGGGATTACTCTCTGCACAGGTAATCTGTATAATCTCTATTTTGAACCAAATAGTATACCAGTGTCCTTTTTTATTTGGATTTTGCCTTTAGCGTCCCTCTAAGTCTCCATTTGCTCCCTCTCTCCCTTCTTTTTAGTCCACCGAGTCTGATTTTTCTCCTCCATGGTGTCAGTGCTGCTGCCACTGAATGCTTCTTTTATTTAAGAGGTTTGGAGCTCCAGTCACCACTAATGCCGCTGCCATATTGTACCAGCACCCTGCTGTGGCTGCTGCTAATGACATTCTTTGTGTCTCCGTCCTCGTGCTTTGCCTCCTCGTCTCCTCCTCCTCCTCTGGTCTGAATGGAGGACTTGTCGTGTGTTGCCATCAAAGGAGGAGGAGAGGCAATGAAAGCAGCAGCAAGCAGCTTCCCCCCCGTCCTCTTCGCTCATTCTCTCTCACCTCCTGGGATGTTTGAAGCCACTTCTGTATGTGTGTGTGTGTGTGTGTGTGTGTGTGTGTGTGTGTGTGTTTGAGAGACAGCATATATTAGGCCATGGTCGAAGACGGTGTTTGCATATGTATGAAAATGGCAGCATATATTAGGCCAGAGGATGAGGGCATTTTGTGTGTACTTTTGTGGTTGTGTGTATGTTGTCAGTGAGAGTTCAGTAACGCCGACAGCATAAGCAAAGGGTGAAGAGTGTGTGTGTGTGTGTGTGTGTGTGTGTGTGTACATGTACATGTGCAACCTGCCAAGCAGATGTCTTGTCAAAAGAGCACAGAGCCTCCCAGAATCCCACAACCCTCTGGCTCTGTGCCCGCATCCCCTCCACCTCCCTACTCCCCTCTCACCACTTTGGGAGCTTCCTACTCTTACCTGCCTCCAACATTCATTTTACACTCAGGCCAGAGTAGTCCTCAGTCATTCTAGCCTTCTGTTCCGCTCTGCCTTTTAACACAGACACATGCATACCTCCACTAGCAAGATAGCCTCTTCATCTCACACGTAATAGCTAATGGATAGTTGGTGCCAAGTACAGGAACTGTCCGACACACATACAGTGCTGTCACTTTACTTTTGAGCATGTTTCACTTTAATTCATTAACTCTTATCACTACATGCTCAATATAAAACTACTGTATGCCATGAGCAGATCAAACCAAGCAAACCAAAAATGAATTTATCTAACAGGTTGTGTCTGACAGTCTAGTCTAACCATTAATAAGAATGAAAGGATCCTGTTGTTGCATTGGGTGATATGTCCATTTATTCTGTTCCACATGGCTACTTGAGTTCATTCTGAAACACCTCTGCAGCTGCATATTCAATCTTTGAGGGTAACCAGGTCCCAAGAGAAAGAGGAATCTGGCAAAGGGGATTCACAGGGTTCAGCGAGGGGAATTCACAGGGTTTAACTAACAAGGCTTTACAATTTGCATTAATTGAGGCGGCTAAAGTTAGCATGGCAGCTAGTAACGACAGGGCAGCTGAGAATAACGTTGGCAAAATAAGTGACCCTCGTTGTCACTTCAGCTTCTACTAATAGGTTACCAGGGCTAGTGTTCAAAAACACCATGTTCTGCAAATTTTGTACGATTGTAGTACACACATAAAAGCACACACACAGTGAGGAAAAAAAATCTATTGCAGGACCAATATGTCTGTTAAAATGCTGTGTCAATATTTTCAGTGGTTCACAAAGTTGTCTCAGTTGTTTGAACTGAAAAATTTAAAAAAAAAAAGGTCTAATATTTTATTTAAAAAAGCTTTTTTTCAACACTTCAGTGTTAAAAAAAAAAGCTGTGTCAATGTTTTAAAAGCAGTTGTCAGTGTGTAAAATAAAAAATTAAAAGTTTAAAAAGCATTGTCAATATTTTACAGCCCATGTCTAGTGTCTACATACTAGGGACTTCCACTTCCGTAGTCCCACACTGGTATTCACATCTCAGTTGCGCACAAGGAGAAGGAACACACACACATAGTATAAAGATGTATATAATAGTGTACAGTATCCATTTATCAATACATATTGATTCTGCATGTTTAAAATGGTTTCAATACTCATTTTCCACAGTTTCGATACACTGTTACCAGCTGCACTTTTTCTCTGTTATTGTTAATGTTTACTACAGTTTTTCTGCTGTTAAACTGCTACTAACCAATAATAGGAAAAGCTGTCATTGTCATGTTATAGCCTGGTTGTGTACCCGCAATGTAAGTTTTTCCTCATGGTATCAAAAATGGTATTAATCAATTGGTATTTTTCAAGGTATTGTATTGAAACTAGGAATTCCACTATCATGAAAACACTATTACATTGTTTGTAACTAAACTTTTTAAGTTTTAGTTTAGTTTCATTTAGGAGTAAATGTACTCTTTTGAGAATAACTTAGCACAGAGCCCTGTAGCTCCACGTCTGTCATATTACATGTTATTACTAGTTTGATGAGATTCAGTTGAGGTGCACTCCAACAGTTTATTTATCAGTTTATTCGTCATGAGGAGTACTACTCACCCTGTAAAAACAGTTGTTTGGTGTCTTCCTTGGCTCTCTGGGTAGCCCTCTCAAGTCTGAGAGAATACAGCTGATGTTGTCATTGTCATGAGAGATCTTCTCAGGTGCTATTGAGTTGCATTATGGGAAAAAGGGTTCAGAGGTTTTGGAGCTTGAACCTTACCAGGTATTACCAGGATATCTCGCCTCTTCTGCTTCACCTTTGACCATTCCTGTTTCTATCTGTCTCTAAAAAGTCCCCCAGTTTTATGAAAATGGGATGCTAAATTGCTGGACTACGTCTTTAATATTTTTGGTATTTCTTTTAAGTTTTTTTTTTTTGTTAATTGAATGATACTTATTAGCTGTACTTGTATATGTGCCTCTAAAAACAATTAAACTGCATACCATCCTGGATGCAGCACCCAACATGGTCCAAGTAAAAATGGGAAATCCTGACAGAAAAGTAGTACAAGTAGGTGCACACACAGCAGGCAGACTCTTTAATGCAGTGTCTCCATAATGTATGCAATGATGAAAACGACTGCAGCTTGCCTCCGCCTGCATGGATATTGAGAGGATATAAATAGCCAGGCCTGGATGAGTGTGTGCTGACACTGGAACCGCAGCACACAGAGCTCAAACAATAAGCCGTCACCACTACCCTTCCTCCGCTCTGCTTTCTCCAGTCCAGCAGCCTCCCAGAGCTCAAGGGGTGGGGGTGGAGGGGGTTCTCTCTCCTCTTCCTTTCTTTCTTCCACTTCCTGCCTCCCTGCTTTTGTAATCTGTCATCAGTGGCGAGCCCGAGCCTGTCACTTGTTACGTCAGAGAGTCAGGCAGGAGGGCTGCCTGTCTACCCACCTGTCTGTCTGCCTGCCTGCCTGTGCTGGGAGAGGTTTCTCTGTCACGCTGCTCTATTTTTCATTCAGTTAGATAAAAATAGGGGACGACGGCTGTGGATTAGACACGCACATGACTCCTTTGCTCTACTGCAAAGAAAGGATGTGATTATTTTTTTCCTCTTGCTCAGTTCAGAATTCCAGTAGGCCACCACAGTGCTCTTTGTTGGTTTTGCTGGTTACATTTGGGAGTTGATGACAAATGGTGTGTCCAACACATTCAGACTGACTCATGCCATCATGTCTTCTTACTGTCCGTTAGAAGGAGCAAGATACATGGATGTTTGACTCAACACTTTCCAGAGTAAAGCCAGTAACATGATCCAGTTAGAGAAGTGTGCGCTGAAGGTTGTTAGTTCAAATCTCAGAGCCATCTGGTGAATCTCTGCAAGGGAAATGTCATTAATCATGCAGTCCTCTCCTCCCTAAACGATTAACAGTGAGATACCCTTGAGCAAGGCACTTATATCTTATCCCTAATCTAATCCCTCTACTGCAGCCTGCTGATTGATGCTGGAGGTCTGTGGTTGTGTGGGGCCGCATTTTTAAAGTAAAATAAATGTTTCAAAGACCGCAGCAGCCTCAACTAAGAAGACTGCATCCGTCCTTACTTCTGTTAGTGCTGAGCCAAAGAGAAGAGTAGAACAGGGAAAAGAGTTTCTGTGGGACAGTGAAAACGGCACCACAGCTAAAAAAAAAAGGTGAAGATGGCTAGTAATGTTTCATGTGGCAGATGGCAGAGGCAGGCACACAGTCGTAATGATTGAGTAAGCCACAGTCACTCTTAACTTCCTTTTGCTCCATGATCTGCTCCTTTATTATTTACCATCGCTTGCAGCTCTCTCCTGTCTCTCTGCTCTACTTGAGATTTCAGCGTCTCTTCCCTGCACCTGCTTGTACCAGAATACTCACTCAACTTTAGTTTCCTCCCCGGTATAATCTCAGCCATCTCCTTCAGGAGCAGGAATCGATCTGTACTTAAAGTATCTGAGCTTTTAAAGTTTATATTTAGTACTTCGTTTCCAATCTTTGTTGGTTTGAAAGGTTTGATTAGTGGTGTGATTTGTGTTAAATTGTTCCTGCTGACTAAATCATTGGCGCAGCATGTGCTCAAGGATTGTTGTCTATTGATTTTGATTACCACTCAGCAGGTGATTTCTGAAGGACATATTTTGAAGTTGCTTATCTGCTCTTACCTGCTTAACTTCACTGTCAGACTTGTCAGAATTTGTCAGAATGTCTTTGCTAATACAGTATATTAAATATCGTGGCAAAACAAGGTACTTCATCATTAATGCAAAACACTATTTAAATTTATTACCTTAAAGAAGTCCACCTAAGTCATTTGCAACATATCTTTCAATGCTCTGTGTACCCAGAGATAAGGGAAGAGCTTAAGTGATATGGCAAAATCTGTGATGACTGACAAATTTCTACATCAGCATGTCGCTCAACCCTGTGTGTTAATATAGAATAAAGTGCCTGATTGAGTTTAGTGTAACCTGGGAATATGTTGGTAGACACTATAAAATAAGCACCCTTATCTGAAATGGCTCAAATGTAGCATCAGCTCTCAAATCAGGTTACTACTTTGTGTAAAATGAGTAGAGACTGCCACCACTTGTACCCTGAGGTTTAGGGCACAGTAAGACGGTGTTGTAGACAGGGTAAACTGGATGTAGGATGGTGAGAGTAATATACCTGACTTTCGGTCCACTCTTCACCCCTCACAAGCAGGTGAATAGATATTATGTCAGGTAATAGATATTGCATCATGTTGTTGTGTGTTCTCATGACTAGGCACGGGTACAACACTTTTTTGCATAAGAGATTTTAGATCTCCAGTAAGAAATATTTTTAATCAAAACATACCTGGAAGGAATTTCTGCAGTGTCAAAATGTTGCTTGTACTGCTAGTCCCATTGAAAATCAACATTCCAGGCCTCAGCTCTTTGCAGCTTCAGGCGCCTTCAGCTCAGATTCTCCAGTCTGTATGTCTGAGCCCGAATGTCTCTCTGCCAGTCTTACTACTCATGTCTGTTGTACTTAACACGTCCTGCAGGTCATGACAGTGAGACCAAAGAAAGGGTTGTGTGAGAGAGAGTTGAACAGCTAACAAGCCAGAGGCCAAGGTGTTGTTTTTAGGACTTCATGGACAAAACAATGTCGAAAGCAAAAGCTAACATGTAACTTGCAGTTGAGAGGTGCTGAGAAAGAGGACTTTAGTGAAATAAACATGTCACTCTTTGTCTCTGTAAACAGTCGTGATTTCAGTAGAGCTGCAACAGTTAACTTATTCATTGTCAACAATGAAATTGATGGACAACTAATTTGATAATCAATTGATCAGTATGACTAATTTTTTAAGAAAAAAAATCTCTGATTATAGCTTCGTAATGTGCGTTTTTCCTGCCTTCTTTACTCCTCTTTGACAATAAACTGAATAATATGGACAAACAAGACATTTGAGAACATCATCTTGGGCCTTGGGAGATGCAAATTGAAGTTTTTTAACATTTTCTGACATTTTATGGACCAAACACCTTATCAATTAATCAAGAAATAATCTACAGATTTATCAACTAAAAGTAAACGCTAGTTGCAGAGCTAGTCATAGTAAGACATGTCTTGATGAGGTATTTTTAGGCCCCATCTGAGTTCTGTAACGTTGGGTATCTTCTAATACGTACTCTGCTCTTACTGTTATAGTTACTTAAATGTTAATTGCGATGCATGTACAGCTGTAGAGTGCTAAATCTGACACCCCATATTTTCTTACAAGCTATATGACCCAAACAAAGTTAATCAGCTTAAATTTTTGATATGATATGGATAAAAGTTGAAATGGGAGAATTTTAATCCTGAATGTGTCTTGAGGCAAGAGACTCCTCACTCTTTTGGACTTGCTGGAACTTTTACAGCACTCAGTCCACTCTGATTGTATAGTAGTCTTACAGAGTGGAGCTTCTTCCTCCACAAATGACCTTTGGCTGTTGTAAAGGAGGGCAATGCTCAACACAGTAGAGTACAGTACAGAAAGGATTTGATTTAGATCGGCTTTATTTAAGCCGATACCGATCCTTTAAAATATGCCCCATCGGCCCCTATAGGTATTTTATATTTCTTTCAAATACATCCTTATTTTTGTGTTTTGGAAGAATACTGTTTGGTTTTGTGTCCGCCTGGTGGAGAAACTGTGTTGTGTTTTGATTTTTTTTTTTCTCATCCCTGCACTAAACATTGACCAATTACACACTCCACATCAACTGAAGCTCTTTGCTTAGGACATTATCCCCACTGTTGACGTTCACAATATCAGAATGACTTGTTGAGAACAAATTTCTGAAGGTGCGTTTCAGTCAGGCAAGAACTTTAACAGGCACAAGGAATCTTCATGACTTACAGTTACTTTCCAAGATGAAGGTTGTTGCATGACAGTTCTTCTATGCAACAACTCAAAAAGAAGAACCGTTGAAGATGGTGTCCTGACCTTTTCAGAAATCAAGGCTGTGTCACAGTTCAGTAGACTGGTGGCTTGGTATGGTGCTGTCTGTTGATCTATAGCCCCAATAAGTAGAAACCAAAGGGAATTACCACATCATTTACGTCCTGATCAACGCATGCTTGATTTGGGCAATGTGTTCACATCATTGGAGCCTTACACAGCAACAGGCAGAACATAGTGTCTAACTCCAAATGAGATGAACAAAGTATCATCAGGCTCCTGTTCCCTGAATCATTCCAGTTAATCAAACTACGTGCTAACACTCATAAAGGATAACATGTAGGGAAAAATTTGGTCAAATTAAAAGGTGTGAGGTCAGAAAGTAATTGATTTCTGATCTTGTTACATCTACTTCTGCTATTCAGCTGTCAGCCTGTTGGTCTTGCAGTAGCTATGATTTAATGAACACATAATCTGGTTAGCCACAAGTTTTCAAAGGTTGTCTGTGGATTGTGTGTGTGCTCCTTATCTTTAGACTTGCACTTATTGTTGGTTCGCACTTGAAGTGACCTTTTGCATTTCCTTTGCTTGGGCTAAATTTGTCACACACAACTTCACCATTGTTACTGGAAGCCAGAGCTCACAGTTTGAACAGCAGAGTGGTCAAGTAGATGAAGGGTTTATCCTGTAATTAAAAAGTAGCAATGTGTCTGCTCTGTCAAAAAAAAAAAAAACTGTAACTTAAATTTAAAACTGTGACGTGTGACTAATAATAATAATAAAAAAAAAGGAGCAGACACTAAAATGCATCACCTCAATTTTGTACACACATCTGTATTTGCATAGTTGCCAACCACGGGTATCATTTGTTCACTGGACACCATTTCATTTGTGTTCATCATTTGCTGTTGCAAACAGGCCTGCTGTCAAGTACTTTACATATGGGGAAATGTGATGCAGCCACGAGTCATTTGTTGTTGACAGTTCCATGCTGTCCACTCTGCAGAGCCTCCAGCACTGTGAGAGTTTTTTGTGAGCTTATACTGTACATTTGCATACCCAGTAGGTCACATTTCCATATTTTCCCCCTGTTCCTTTTGCTCTCTACCATACAAACTCTGCACTGTCTCTACTGAGTCAAGGTTCGATAGCCATAGCTGCACTGTACTTGTGATGCTGCCTTGAAAATCCCTTTTTAAAAGATAAGACATTGTTGATGGGCTTATGTCATGTTAAAAATAGATGGTGTATGTATACTACACCAAATGTGGTTACACATACCTTAAATAGACCTTTTTAACACAGGTTGAAATTGAATGTGGATGGCACAGTAATTACTGGAACAGTTGAATTGCCAATATTTAGTCTTAAAAACGTGGTTGATGATAAGTATATATCACAGAAGCTGGTTTGATGCTCAAATTGCATTTTACAGTTTTAATTCATCTATTTCGGTAGTTCTCAGCAGCTCCCCTTCATCTGTCAGCAACACAAGTGTAATTTAGTTATAGATTATGTGTGATTGTTTGTAGAGGGAGGCAATTGGGTGTTCAGGCCTGTTTTTGTCAGCCCAGCTGTAGCCAAGCACTCAGATAATTGAAGAAGGCAATCAGTCACAGACAGGTCTGTACATAAGCAAATATTTAGCTCTGAGTTTGCACCTGAAGTCAGCTTATCATATTATGGTGCACATATTTAAGTCATTCAGCCTCAGCAACTACAGGAAATGGCAGGACACCTGAGTGTGACCTGACCTGATTTTGGTCAGGATGAGTGCTATATTAATCATGTCTACATGTGCACAAATGTAAAACCACTAAGTGCTGTGTATGGTGCTCTCTTTGCAGCATACAGAGCACTTGTGCGGTATTACTTGCCTAAACAGACTTGGAATTTGAGGGGAATGTTGTTTACTGCTTAATTTATATAATGCTGTCCTTTGTTGAGTGCAGTGGGAGCTGTTGTTTAGTGCTAGCTCGGTAAATTGAATTTCCCTCAGCACAATTAATGACATCCTTATTTAAACAGACATTTATCTGAGCCAAGCTAAATTGTCACCCAAAGTAAAAGTAGACTTTTATAACCTCTGGTAGACGCTGTGCTAGTAGGACTGTAATCTGTGAATGGCCCTGGGCCTCCTTGGACCAGACTTCTGGTTTACATAACCCTAGGCTTTGCCACAGTAGTTTTGGAAACTGACAACAGCAGTCTCAGTTAAACACCAGCCCTCTCTGGTGATTTCTGTTCAAGCTTTTGTTTATCCAGGGAAAGCTGACAGAGCAACAATCAGCTAAACATTCTCGCAGTTGCTCGCACAAGGTAGGTGTCCGGTACAAGCAGCGTTGTGATGCTTAGGTTTAATGTCAGCTAATAAGAGCTGGATTAGAGTGTAAGTTAAATGTCCAAATTTGTAAATTATTGCTTGCCTCTATAGCTGAAATATGAAGATAGAAGGATTGTAACTCCATCACAAGACAAATGTGCTCCATTGACAAGGAACCAAGAGACTGATTTGTGCAGTTGTAAGATGGTGATTTAAGTCTTTACATCGAGGTGAGCTTATTTTCATGGCAGTGCTAACAATTGTTAAATAAGTGCTATTACTCTGTCATTGTCTGTATTGTCACTGAATCCAGTCAGTCTCTCATCCAGTGTCAGGGCAGTTTGTATGTCTGTGGTGTGCTTTTGTATTATTATTTATTTATCTATTTTTTACAAAAAAGTAAGATGCTGTCTGAATTGTCACAAATTATATCTACATAAAGCAAAAAGAAGCAAACTGCATAATGAGACGGGTGTGATCAAACTCTGCAGCAAAAGAAACAATATAATAAGCAGAGACCCAAAGGCCTTTCAAAAGAAACACATTTGTCAGCTCTTATGTCCCTATTTAATTATCTATAATTCAAACCTATTAGTCTTTTTAATCTTTTTCCTCTTTCATTAAAGCAGCAGCAACATTCTGCATCACTGCTGGCCTGCACTGATGGTTTTCAACCCTGACGCCCAGACACACTGCCTGCATGAGCAGCGCATGTGCGTCGAGGAACCTCTTGTATTTTTTTTGATGCCTATGTTAGCAGGTTAGAGCAGCCACACTGCCTGTGTGAGCAGCGCTACTAAGACGTGGCTTTGCTGCTACCCAGCTGCGGAACATCTAGAGAATAGGAGTCTTGCCTGTTTTTTCCTCGTGACCCTGTGTGGTCTTCACCAAAAATAGACAGTGAAAGTGGTCTTTTGATAATAATGTTGACATCGTACCACCTTTCTCTGTATTTTCAATGTCTGTTTCTATCACAGACATGAACTAATTAAAATATTTCTTTTTAACTCAACACTTCCTGTCTCCATTTCAAAATAAATGCCCTCTGACAGTGTTTCTGTGGGCAGAATCCCCTCATTTGTTAATGTAAGACTTTTCATTGCAAAATACTTGCAGAGCTGTGTTGTTGTCAGTGTTGTGGCTTGCATGGGTCCATAAATGAGTGGAGTATTGGCTACTAATTGCGGAAATGCAGTAGTTACAAAAGCAGGTAGCTCTGTAGCAGCGCCACAGCAACAATGTTGTCAGTGTGAACACCACGCACATGCGAGCTGCAGCAGTTCAGCGAGGTTGCTGTCACGTGCTGCTCACACAGGCAATGTGTTTAAGGCTTGATAAAGTGAGTGTGGGAGTGATCTTTTCTTCAGAGTTTTCTCAACAAGGTGGAAGAGACACCTTTGATTGTCTTCTCAGAGATGATTTGTTTTCTAGCACCTTTGAGAAGTCTTTAACAAGGCCTGGATGGCATACAACAAAGACACAGATTTGCCATAGGATGTTTTTTGGCTGCTCTATGCAGTAATTTTTTGTGTAGAACAGAGCAGCGTAGCTCCAGGATTCTGGATGTTGGTGTAGTACAGAAACAAAAGATAACATTGTTTTATTCTCAAAAGTATAATGAATATGCAGGAATTTGTCTTAGAGGCACAGTGCAGTAAAATATTAATGTGGTGAAACAAGATAATACAAAGTAGATAGTAGATGAGCAACAGGACCCCACATTCACTATATCACTTTAATCTAGATTCATCAAAGCTGTTCCAGCGCAGAAGGTTGTAGCAGGAGACATGGAGCACAAAGACTTGTGCAGACAGTTTAAGTGGAACACAATACTAGTCATAATGAAAATGGCACATAAAACACAAACAGTAATAATATAACTGTCATCTGGCTTTGCTAAAGAAAGGCAGTGCCACACTCTGGGAAGTGCTACATCAAAGGCTGCTGTTACATCACTTTGTGTTGCCATGACACTGTCACCAGCAGCTCCTGTTGCACAGTGGGAGAAAATTAGGAGGAGGGGAGTGGAGAGTAATTTCCACTTGTGTGTGGCACATCTGGTAGCTGAAGTGAACTAGAATGCTAAATGTATACTTAGAAGTGTGACCCTAACATATGAAGAGTCATACAGAGATTAGACTATTTAGATTCAAGTGTTGGTGTCAAGCACTCAGCTAGGCCTCGTTCATGGTTAGAATACAAATTATTAGGCCGTGTGTAGACCAACAATAGCACTACATCAAAAGTAGTAAGGGCATCTGATTCATTTCAGCAAAAAAACGCACAGCAGTCTGGCAGAACACTTGATTCCAGTTCAACTGTTGCTGCAATGCGCAGCAACATCAGCTGGAAGTACTTTGTTTTCAGTCCAAGGCCCAATCTCATTGTTTATTTTTATGCCTACCCCTTGTTGTCGAGTGCTCTTATGCCCCTTGGAAGAGTTACAAGGGGCATTGGATGAAAACTTCCCCTATGAAATGGGACAACCTTTCAAGACTCTAATATGTCATTGGTATGCTGGCGTTTACACCAACAGATGCGACAGATGTTGTTGGACGTTGCAAATATTCTGTTTCCTGCAGTAGGTGATTCCTCATGCGTGGGCTACAGGCAGCTTTTTAGTGGTTGCAAGGGCCCTCGCAGTTCATTCAAAACTTAAGTTCCATGCTGTCAATCAATCAAATAAGTCATCAAAAATAAAAAGAATACTGCTTCATTACCAGGCAACTAGTGGTGCTCTGTAGGCTAATGTTAGCATGGCAAGTAAAAATTTCGGGCATCATATGTCATCAGTTGGGTGCGATGTGGAAATACTTAAAAATACAGGACTGACATGCACAAGTCAGTGATAAATGTAACGTTAGCTAGCTGGCTAGTTAGCTGTTGATCGGCATATCAATGATTTCTTATGTTATGCTTGTTATAAAGAAATGGACCATAATACATTAATACAACATTAAACTAGATAATACGGTGGTTATCATCATTTTAAAATCTTAACTGACAAAAAAATACATTTGTGAGTTTCTTTTGTTGCTTGTGCAGCCATCTTGCTGATGATTTCTCATAACACTCACTTTGAACGATGCCTCTGAAAACCTCTGTTTGGAGGGACGTGCAACCTTGACACTTTTCCCTACCCCTCTATCCCAACAAGAGTCAGGTCACCCTACCCCTGACATAAACTGGCACAACAGAGTGATTAGGGCTTGGTGGAAGGGGCAAAGAGTGTTTTGAGATTGGGCCCAATCCATGCAAAGCACATGCACCTGAGAAAATACCTTGCACCGTGTGGCCTTGTTAATTCTCCTGTTTATATAGTAAGTGCCAAGACAGAGGAGTAAGTCATCGCTGCTGTAATAACTTTGCAGAGTTGTAAATTCCTGTTTAAAGGGATGTAACCTGTTGTGCATGATTCTGGTGTCTGATAAGCCTTCAAATTGGACCTCCTGGTTCATAGTTTGATCTCTGACCATTAACTGAAGCAATATGCCTAAACATGCATAGCACCTTGGGGGTTTTTTTTGTACAGTGCCGTTGTTGGCCTTAGGTTTCTACATAGATCTTCAGCAAGGGTGATGTTGCACTACACAGTAGCATAGCACCTGGTGGAGTATCCATGCATTGTTTCAGAGCATCAAACCTGGATGGTATCACAGTGTATTTATCAGTATGGGTGTTGGGACGTCATTCTTCTCTGTGAAAAACTCAGTGAAGTGTTGGCACCGAAGTGTACACAGTGGATTTTCTCTACAGTCTGCCAAAGAAAATTGAATTGAAGAACGGTTTTCACTCACAGGATTTACGTAGTACCACTTGACTAACTTAAGGAGAGCGATGTAAGCAGTGTGATGCTGAAGCTCTTGAATAGCTTGCAGGCATTCCTCAGCACTGGAGAGAGATAAGAATAGCACTCACTCGTCTCCCCTCTATTGGCTAGCTAGTGTGGCTGTGGGTTGGTGAGCCGCGCTGCTCTGTTCCAGCAGTACTGCTCCAAACGTAAAGAATGGCAAAGGGAAAGAAGCGGGTGCCCTCTGGGTGCAGCAGACAGAGCAGCCTGGCCTTGGATATATTTGGCTCTGTCAGTTTGCATACAGATCTGCAATGGTCTGCAATTAGGCTGTTTCCTGTTTCAACACAGGATATGGCAGTGCTGTGAAGTCTGGCCATAGATGCTCTCAGGGAGCATGCTAGCCAGTAGCCAGGCCCTCTGAAGGAGATGCATCATTTTCATGGCTCTAAAATTACACAGAGAACTGAGTTACTTTGTAAGTGGAAAACAACTGGCTAACACTCAATGGAAAAAAATGCTACTTTTCATGATACAGACTTAATCAAAGTGTAAGGTATGAGCTCTTATTAATCGTATACAAGGTTAAAGAACACGTTAACTTTGGATCATTGAACCATGTGTTTATACTCAAGTTGTTCAGAGTGCTTTGTACACTGTGTTTATTGATCTATTCTGACATGAATGGCTGTAGTCAGTCTAATAAGGGAGGCAGTGACCAGAGTGCCCATGCTCACACTGGATTCCAACTAAAGCACCTCCCTACCTTGTACAAAGCACTGGAAAATATGCGTCAGCTACTTCCTCCTTCTCACTCACCTCCCTCCCCATCTCAACTTCCTGTTCTCTTGGCTGTTCGGAAGTGAGATGCTTTGAATGGAGGCTACTGCGGGAGGCCTTACTCAGTTATTGTTACACCTTTAAACAGTGGTAATATTTACTGTGCTGCCACTGATTTACCACCATCTTTGACAAGGAAGGATAGACAGTTGAAATGAGAAAACCTTTTAAGGTCCATGTGGTGTTTAAGAGACACATAAAAAACACATTCACTTGTCAGGCACAGAAAAAGACAAAGAAATAGATGTATGTGTCTATCTGTACATAGGCACAGCTGTAGACACACACCCTCTCTGGCACACACCAACACTCTATACATTCTTTTACCCACTTTCAGCCACTAGATGCATACTGAGGCACATACAGTACATACATCCTCTCATCACTCACAATTTGTCTTCACATTCTTTCTCCTGCTCTTACTTTCCCTCTCTGCAGCTCACTCCCTCTCTCCTTTTTGTCGCTGTATCAAGGTCACCTTTAAAGACTAGTTATTGGCTGCAAAACCAAGATGCTCAGCAGACTTGGCTTATACCAGAGAGCTGCCTTTTACTCATTTCCTAGGTTCAGGATTTCAGATTTTGCATTCAATGTGTAGAATATTACTGGAAAACCTAGATAATTAAAGAGTTAGAAAGCTACCTTTCAGCTAACGATAAATCTTTTTGCTGTCTTTTATCAGCAAAGCAGCTAACTTTATTTGGCATCACGAATCAAAATGAGAAATTGGGAGGATAGTTAAAATGGTAAAGATTTGTTTCACCTTTGAAATCACCACCTACTGAGTAGCCTGCATTTAGCCTCTGAAATAAACAGATTGTTGGTTGTGTTTTGTAATGCTTTGCTTATTTTTGTTACAGCTCTGATGGTACTAGCTGAACAGTGACCGCTACCTGCCTGAGGACACCTGCTGCCCAATTCCCTTCATCATGTCTGGGATGCACGTAAGTGAATCACGCTTTTTTTTGTTTACATTTACCTACCCAGTGTACAGGTTTACAGCTGCACAGGTAGGACCAACATGTTCTCACCCCAACTCATTTAATACTGCCGCTTTTTCAGTGGACCTGTGCGTCTAGATATGACACTCTAGTTACCCCCCTGTGTCTTTTTTAGACGCTCAGGGATGGCGTGTCATTTTACTCTTGTTACATCCATTGTGTCTTTTCAAAAAACACCTTCATTTTCACAGCAAATCTACAGTTTCTGCTCTTGACGTGCAGGCAGTCTTTTGCAAAATAAACATACAGTGTAGGTAAACCACTCTATTCTGGTTTGTTTCCTTAGGTTTAGGCAACAAAGCAAGTGGTTAGGTTGAGTAGAAAACATCATGGTTTGGCTTGAGATTCACTTGGGAGACAAACAGGGGACTCCTCGGTGAAAGCCTGCAGTTGGTTTGACCAACCACCACCCTCCTGCCCTCCCTATACAAACTTTCTTGTTTTTTATATTACAGTAGATGCCAGTGGCATCACAAACTGATGCCACCCAATTCGTATCATGCCACAAAGACGGTTGTCTCTGTGCATCCGTGTCTGACGTAGACATCACTAACCACACCAACCAATTTGATGAGTTGGGTTGTTGCCCACTGCCTCTACAACTGATGCACCTGATGCATGTCATTCTGCCACAAAAGGTGCCTCTGTGCGTTGGTGTCTGATGCTGTCATCTCTGACAAAGTGTCAGTATTTGACAAGTTGGGAGTGAGAACAGGCTGGGTAGGCAATAACTTTTTAAGCACTACCCCCTCTATATTTCATACAGCTACACAAATCTAAACAAGGAGCTGTTCAGGATAATCAGCATCTGCTACTATTGGCTTCTTAGCAGCCACACCAACATAAGGAGGCTGCATTCCACACACCACTTCACTCACATGGAGTCACACTTAGTCCATATGAACAAGGAAGGCAGAAGTTAAAATGTAAATTATGGACTTAGCTGTAGCTAGTGGTTATTGCCATTACCAATTAATCAGCCAGTTATTTTCTGGATCAACCACTAGGTCTATTAAAAAAACAAATAGTGAAAAACTGTTTCAATATAACATCTTTAAGTTTCTTCTTTTGTGAAACTATCAGTCCAAAATCAAAAGGTATTTAGTTTATAATGATACAGAACAAAAAAAGGCAGCAAATCCTCAGATTGGAGAAGCTGGAACCAGAGAATTAAAGGCGTGTGTGCTTATCAGTTGATAATTAAAGTTGTTGGTCATTCAGTTTTTTATGGTTGATTTATCAACTTATTGTTGCAGTGATATGCAGCAGGTACTTGGCACTTTTCCAACATTAGCTAATCAGAAAACACTGATCACCACAGATACTGAGAGAACATGGAAAAAGATGCACCTTGTTTTATATTTATAGTGACCAATATTCAAAGTATACTGTGATATTACTATTTGGTCACACTACCCAGCCTTAATACCTTCCTATGATGCGTGTCAGCTTCACTAAGACTGCTTCACTGATAAAACTATTGGCTAACATGCACACTCATACATAAATGTGAGCATGCATGCACATGCAAGGGACTGCATGCAAAACACAGAGGTGCTGAAAGGAACCCATATCTGTGGCGACATATTAATGCACGTAGCTGGTGAGCACACATCCATCAACGTGTGTCTGGCTCAGTTTTAGTGGTTTCACATTACCTAACTGTCACAGTGGTTTAACTAATGCCTCTCAAGTGGTTGCTTCAGAGTAGGATTACTTTCTCTCCTGCTTCCTGCCTTCACATGTCCTTATTGATCCAGGCTGTTTTTAATCTGTCACGCCACAGTGCTCCACTACAGTCAAGGTGAACATTTTTATAAACATCCCCTGTTTTGGAATTAAAAAGATCAAGGCTGGGATCCAGCTAAACACTTTGAAACTGTTACAATGTTGTCAAAGTGTAATCGCTTAATAAGAGAAAATTCAGTATTTCCCTGCACTTCCCAGACTGTGATACATTTGTTTTGATAGTGAATCTTAGTTGCAACAAATAATTAATGTTGTAATGCCACAAGTAATAATCATGTCAGATTTTGCAGCATATTTGAGCCTCGAGACCCTGATAGAAAACTCTGTGGTTTATAGCAACATGAATGCATTATGGATTCAGTGTGATTCTGACTTAAAATTGATGGTGCGTTTCTAAAACTACACAGTGGGTTTCTGTAGGTCAAGAGGTCTTAACCTCTTTTTTGACCCAGACTATTTTGAGGGGCAGATATGTGACCTATTGGTTGTCTTACCACCCCTTGGCCAAAAGGCTCAGATTCAGTAGTGTTGTGCATCTATCAGCATCTAGCCGTGTGGTGAAAAACCCTTGAGCAAGCGAATACAGTAAACCAAACTGACTTGTAGGTCACTCAAGAGGTGAACCAGAGTTGGATGTCAAGTAATAATGAAATACTATATACAGTTGACCTCCAGTATATTTGACTATGCAGGGGAAAGACCTCTACTTAAATATGCTGCTTTACATTTTTCAGTCATCAAATGCCAACAAACCTAATTGATTAATGGCACTTTCCTTTTGGGAAAGCGCACAGAGGGTCTTAAATGTGTTAATGCAACTTCAGGTTAAATGTAGCCAATAGTTTTCTTCCCCAGTTTTTTGTGTATTGCACAGGGCTACATTTTAAATTACTGAAGATCCACAAGGAAATATCCTCAGCAATACATTCTATCTAGTGAAACCAGTTTTCATAAAGTCCTTTTTGTTCAAGTGACCAAATGTAAATTAATAACAGTGGAGAAGCAAGGTTTCTCTGTATCTACATAACCCTCACCAGTGGTCCAAACTCATTATGCAGTATTGACTGAGACTGCATGCGACACATTCAGCTGTACCGTGTGTTGTGAGGAATAAAGCAGCTTGTACAAGGACCTTACCTGCTCAGTCACACCTGCTGCTTTGTACTCTGGCTTTCTCATTTCATCTCATTCCCTCTATTGTGGTATGTTTTTGATCACACCCCCCGTACTGATCTGAGAGTGCAAACTGAATACACAAAGCATCCTTATCCTAGCTGTCATTTACATTTGTATTTTAGGCTTGTAGCTGCCACATTTACAGTATTCAGAGTGACTGACAATGAGTGCCGCTAGCCTTTCAAGAAATCTTCAGTAAAGCAAATTCTGAGGCAGCGACGGTGGTGTAATAACTTCATTTAATGTGAGCCAGAGAAAAGGCAGTGTCCTTCACAGAAAGCACAGATGATTTTATTTTTTAAAAGACTCTGCAAAGGCACACAGGGGATTTGATTATTTTCTTTGTGGCTGATTAGACCTCTTCTCAGTTGGGTGGAGCTAAGCTGAAAATTACCTGAGGTCACAAAGCTAAACGTACAATTAATGAAGGCGAAAGTTGTCCCACCTGTGTTTATAGCGGTGTGAGATATGTTTCATTTACTAATTTCACATGGCTGTTTATGTATGTTGAAGGTTCATAGAGAGATTTAAGACATAGGACAAAAAGACAGTTTTGTGTATTTAGCCAATTCTTTGTATCCTACCAACTGCAGAAACAAGAACACTATAGCTAGCTGGTGAGATGGCCATGGTCAGCAGTTTTAGTAGTAGACTGACTGACTAATAGACATCTACCTAACAAAACAGAGGGAGTTTTAATTCCTCTAAGCTACAGACTGTAAATAATCAAATAAAATAAAGTTTACATCCTTAAACAAACAAGTTAAAATTGACTAGAAATCTGAAACACATTTTGTTTCTAGATACAACATGTTCACCTTACATAGCCTGAAGTTGATACTCCGTTTGTCCGTCCCATTCTCATGAACTCGACATCTCAAGAACAGGTCAAGGTCACTGTGACTTTGTATCCATCCCAGTCTTGTGAACACGACATCTCAAGAAAACCTTGAGGGAATTTCTTCAAATTTGACATAAACGTCCACTTGGACTGGAGAATAAAGTCATTAGAATTTGGTGGTTAAAGGTCAAAGGTCAAAGGTCAAGGTCACTGTGACCTCAGAAAACATGTTTTGGCCATAATTCATATGCTAAGTATGACAAAACTTCCTACAAATGTGTAATTGGATGTAATGATGAAGTGATGACATTTTATATCCAAAAGGTCAAAAATCAATTCACTGTGACATCATAATGTTCTGGAACATTTTTTTAGCCGTTACTTAACATCATAACTCAGGAAAAGAAGTGGAAACATTTGTTGAGATACTGAATTGGTTACACTAATCTTGGTGTGCTGATTGTATAGATCTTCTGTGCTGCTGGGTGAAGATGTGTGTGAAGTATTCATGTTTTAGAATTCATAGCTTCTTTGCAGAAACATCAATATCTGAAGGATTGTCAACTGTCATGGCTGCATATGATTCTGGACAGATATGGATGTAAACTGTAACTGCAACTTGGCTGGTTTGCGAAGGAACAAAATGGTAATAATTCTAGTTACAGGTGTTATGTAGGTTCTATGGCCATGAGTTTTTAGCATAAAATGAAGGCATAATAATAATATGAAGGAATAACCTTCCTGTTGGTTTGGTTACAGAGTTTGCTATCCAGTCTGGAAACTTTTCCCCTTTTTTTCCCAACTTCACTGCCTCTGTAGTTGTACTGCGTCTTCTCTCTGCCTCTTGCCAAGATTCATACAACCACCTAGGGGTAATCTGACTTTGAAGTGGGTGGTGTTAGCATGCATAGGCACAGAGGTAGATTATTGCCAGAGATCTGTACCACACGAGTGTGCGTGCCCTCAATTAAATTTTTGTGATATCATCAACTGCTTTGAAAACGCAGGTTGAAGTTTGTAGTGGTCATAATCACATATTACCTCTATAACATTCCTCGAGCCATGTTAAATTATGTCATTTTTATCTTTTACCAATTGATAGTAAGTTGTGGGGACGTGTGAAAATCACAAAAGGTCAATGTGGATATTCATTTAGACCTCTGTTTTGTGTTTAAATGGTTGTTAAGAGAGTCAATGTAAGCCCTTTTCCTGCTGCACAGAAAACCCGCTAACACCCACTAACATCTGGCTTTTGTATTTACTGTGAAAGCTTACAATCAGTGTTCATTTCCAGAGCAAATGACTCAGCAGTAGTCACAGGTATTTATCAGCATCAGCTCTGATCAGCAGTGATGGAAATACAATGCCCAGGTGGAAATGTTAATTTTCGCCCCTTTTCCTGCGCAATGTTTTGATACTGTCCGTCTCCGTCCAAGCAGTACTTGAATATCATTCCAATTTAGACAGCACCGAGTTTGAAAGGGAGACTGAATAAGTTACCGATATAAATAAATAATGAACCACTTATATATTTTCACTGGCCTCCATGCCGCTGTCTACTGTTTGCTAACCTGTTTTCCAGCACATTCCTGACAGTGAATATGACACCAGAAAAACTAAGGAACAGTGATGCATACTTGTCTACTGGCAATGGGAAATCTATCAACTATTTGTAGCAGGTTTTTTCTGAGTTTAAAAAAAAACACATAGACACACTAATGTTGGTGGAAAAGGGATATTAGTGGGGTTTTTGCTTTATTTCTTGTATTTTTACGGCATTTTCAGTAGCTGACTGTACAGGATAGACACATTCAGAACAATCATGTCTATTGCAATATGGAAGTAAAGCAACAAACATGTCAAGAACACTCCAGAAAGAAAGATTCAAATCCAGCCCTGTCTTGCAGTGACGCTGTGGTGTTAATGACCGAACCACGAAATAGAGCTTACTGTCCACTTAATCATTTCCATGCCCATCCTCAGTGCCTTGTCACCTCTATTTTTGACTGTGTTGCTGTGTTTTGTAACACGTCTGTCACAAATACCTCAGTTCACCTCCCTATACTAAACTGAGTTACTCCCATGTAATTAATGTTGGTTTCTCTGTGTCCATTCCTTAAAGGCACCATGGTCGACTGGCACAGAGTGTGTAGCCAAATACAACTTCCAGACTGCCAACGAACAGGACCTGCCTTTCTGTAAAGGAGATTTACTGACCATCATCGGAGCCACCAGGGTAAGTAGACAGGTGGCTCAGAATACATTGGAAATGTTGCACATTGTACTAAAAAAGCACTCAAAGCTGCTATCCTGGCCAAATGATCATTATTCGGGAAGTTTGCAAGACCACGTTTACATCCAGACAGTTTTATGTGAATTATCTAATAGTAAAAGCCGAATGGAAGGGGCACCTTCAGCTTACCTTTCCCCAGAGCTGTCAAACACATTGCTGCACCTGTAGGGGAGACTCTCCGCTACAAATCAAGAGATCCATTATTGGCACCTCCCTGTCCTCATCTTGCTTGTGTAAGCAACAAATATGGTCTCATATGAGTTGAAATAGAAGAACCTGCCCAAAAGCAGTAAGATCTAGGCAGCCAAGCTCTCATTTTCCATGTTTATTTTTCTGACCTCAGGCTCAGGTAGACACTTAATTTACCCAGCAGATAATGTGCATCTCATTCACTCTCTATATGTGGCCATATTTTTAACATTGGCTTTAAATTCCCTTGATTATGAAAATCAACAATTATGCAAAATGATCACAGTCAGCTCAAATAATCATGTCAGGCCATTATGTTATAATTGCACATGCCCACCCCCAACCCACCTCAACACCAGCACAGCTAAAGTTGTCTCTACTATTCCTCGTGTTCCACATTTTCTTTAATGTTTCAGAAACCAACTTAAAATTATTAAAAGGACAGCTGCTTCTTCTAGCTTGAAATAGCCAATGCAGCAATTTCATAAAACTGACTTGTTTCAGCACAGAACAACAATAATAACTGAAAGCAGTGGTCCATGTCCTATTTGGGCGACAGTATCAATATTAATATGTGACACCTGTGTCAAAGGTCCAGTGTGTAGGATTTAGGGGGATATATTGGCAGAAATAGGATATAATATGATAAATATGTTTTCTTTAGTATACAATCACCTAAAAATAAAAATCGTCATGTTTTTTGCTACCTTAGAATTAGCTGTTTCAATCAACATAGGGAGCGAGAAGAGGAAACTTGTGGATAATTCAGCTTACAGTGCGAACCTCCTGAACAGGGAACGGAATTCCACCAAGTAGAGGTTTTGGCTGGTTGCAATCTGCAATCATCTCTGCTAGATACCACCAAATCCCCCTAAATCTTACACACTGGACCTTTAAGGGAAAGATATTTTTTGTATTTAATTTGAAGTTAAATTATGAACCAATGCTAGTTTATATGTTGTTAGATTGGAATACTAAAAGACAACCAAAGGCTTAATACATTAATTTTTCAACAGCCATGCTGCTAACAGTCAGAGCAACCATGCAGTTAGTAAAATATACTGTACATCAACAAGGCACAAAACAAGATGCAGTATATCATCTTCCAAATAACTTAAGATTCCAGTGAAAATAATTCCATCAAAAAGCTCTGTAGCCCCAGTCAGGGGGTTTCCTTTAGGCTAAAAGAGCTCTCTGGCTCCTGTTGATGCTTCAGATATACAGCAGCCCTCACTGCCTGCAGCAACTTATGCCCAGAAATATGTAATTGAACCAGTGGTGTTAAAGTTGGTTTCTCTACCATCCTCCGTTATGTGTTAAGTACTGTAGGTTTTTAACCCTACTGCTCTGCTTCTGCTACCAACTCAGTGTGTGTAGAGAGGAACATGAGGGACAGGAGCGCTCCTCACTCACAGAATGGCGCATTAGCATGCTTCAGTTATTAGCACCAGTATTAAGGCTCTATTGTTTGGCTGTTTCAGGATCCCAACTGGTACAGAGCGAGGAACACAGTGGGCAGAGAGGGCACCATCCCAGCTAACTATGTCCAGAAAAGGGAAGGAGTCAAGTCAGGAGGGAAGCTCAGTCTTATGCCGTAAGTATCAGAGGGTAATGGAGGGGAAACCTAGACATACACAAACACTAAAGCATAACGTTTGATATGTAAATATTACACTGAAAAAAGGGTGTGTGTGGACTTAAAAAAATGGGGAAACATTTTTTAAATTATGTGTAAACACAGTAACATCGTGTAAGTTGTGATAAAATGCGTTATAAACGCAGTGTTAGACTAAACATCATTTCTATAATATATAACTGACATTATATTTTAAAAATACTGTCAAAATAGAGTTTACAAAGTCTATCTGATGATATGCAGGCGTGATCAAAATACCAATTTTAGCTATGTGTCTTCTACATCTTTGCTACATGTGCTTTCTTTCCTTGTTAAGTGTGTGAACAAGTTGTCATACCCCCGTTCACTTCTGTTCCCCGCAGCGAGGGAAAATGTAGTGTTGATTTCAAAAGTCAGGCAAAGCATCAAAAGATGGAAATTCCATCTTTTACAGTCTTTTAGTTTGTACTGCGTCTTCTCTTGTCGGTGTCTGGCTGCCACAGAGGCCAGGACCAGCTGCGCACTACATTTGAATCGGGCTCTTTGAAACAGCAGCTATTTCAAAAAGAGGAAAACATAACGAGAGGCATATGCAAATGAAGCGAGTCAGGAAAGCCGAGAGCACACAGGCTGCCGCAGTATCATCACATAGCTATGAGATGTTGTCATCTGAAAGTTGCCAAAGCTTTTGTGTGCATCCCTCAAGTGATAATAAACAAGTATTTTAACTTTACAGATTAGTAGAAGGAGTTTTTAATTCCAGTGTTTCACTGATGTGAGGAAGTGTAGGATCAGAAGAAGGGGATAGTTGCTCTCCTGGGAGAAGTGATGCACTGTGAGACATGTTCCACCATAACTGTATTGAAATTAATATAGCAGTCCTTAAGTTAGACCCAACCTTTAAATACATTTATTCAAGTTTATCAGTGTTTCCAACATTGTGCTTCTATAGAAAAGGCTGTTTAGTGCGCCCTCTCCAAAAACAGAGATTAGTCATAAGCACAGGAGTCTTCAGTTCAACAGTGCTTATAGAGTTGATGGTACGCCACTGTAACATCCTGTTGGCAGGAAACATTTAAACAGACTTTTGACCCTCTTTGTCCCACTTCATCAACTGCTGCTGAAAGCTTTAACCTCTCCTTTTGCCACCACTCATGCTGCCTGTCTGCACCATTTTAAACATGGTCATTGGGTCACCCAGCTCTGCCATATTGCTGTGTGTGGTCTGAAGAGGCCTAATGGTAACTTTAAATTAGTCTTGTGCAGCTATGAGGGCTTTGCAAACACAGTAACAGCACAAATGACTAAACTCCAATGCAAACTCTGACTTTGCCGGAGCTCTGATTAGATTCAGCTTCACCTAGAGATGGTCACATTGATTGATCATGCAGTTATTCCTGTAGTCTGACAAGAAGTCGATTTTCCACTTTAGCACGGCCGTTACCAATTCTCTTCACAGTATGTTTTTCCTATAAATGTTTCTCTTCATTGAGAGAAAATTGAGAGAAATTGCTGACATCCGTCAATACCTCAGTATAAGTAGACTCTGGCACTAATTTTCCTTTGATTTAAGGAATGATTAGACTCCTAAACATTTTGCATAGTTACACTTGCTGACCTCATGTTCTCACTGCTGCTCTTGAGATCACTGCATAGTTAAGAGGTTTGTTTTTTTTTTTTGTTTTTTTTTCTCAAAACGTTCAAGTCATCAGAAATCGTTCGTCTGGAGCCATTAACTGTGACCCTCAGGGACTTGTTGATTTAGTTGTGAATCGCTAACAGATGTCTCAGTGAAGACCTCTCCCTCTCTTCTGAGTTACATAAGGGTTCAGCTGTGGTCCTCTGTCCCTGTTCTCGCCCTGACCGATTGATACTCAGCAGTAGATACAGTCATCGCCTCCCTCGCTGGCATCCAACAGCTTGTTCTCTCTGCTGCCCCCGTGTGGCAGATATTTGTCACAAATAACAGCACCACCCTTAAAGAAAGCTGGGGGGTTCAACCCTGCTGTCCTCCTTTCCCGTTGTCCCCACCAGGTTGTTTACCACATTTTTGTCCCTTTTCTTATTTGAGTATGATGCAATGTATGAAAACTGCAGTTAATTGGTGTGGACAGGACAGCTAGTGTGTGTCCACCAAAGGGCTATGTGTGTCTCTGGGCCGTCCACGCTTGGCGCCTGCTCTCGGATTAGTGGGAGTTAAGGAGCTGCTGTCCATCGGAGAAGCTGCCTGCACTGATCTAATCAACTCAACCCGTATTAAGCTGCTTTGCCACAAGGGCCTCTGCTGTCTGAGGAGGCTGAGTACCAAGAGGAGGAGGAGGGGGTGACGGAGGCAGCCACAGGAAAACAGGCTAAATCAATTATAGCTGTTGATTACCACCCATTCACAAGCCGAGACAGGTAGAGACCCGGTAGGCTACTACTGTGTGCAGCTAATATGACCTCTGACATAAGGAGGGTCGTAAATTGATGGGATACGGTGCATTGTTTTGTGGTGGAGGTTGCTGGGATGATGGTGTGTTAGTGCTCAGGACCACACGTCTATACAGGCAGAAGATAACTTATATCTAAACTCCAAATCCTTACAGTGAGGACTCTAACTGTAATTAATTGGGGTATTTAAGATATGTTACACTTGAATATTTGTAGATCACAGGTCAGAGTTCATTTCCGTTTTAATACAACTTCAAGTTTGTTAATTGTCATACACATTAAAAAGTATAATTGTATATTCAGATGCAAAGCAATGCATCTGCCCTGCCTCTCTCAGCCCTTAAAACTATACGATACGGTGATATAGGTTTCTCTGTTCTATATACACACCGTAATCTGAATATGATCCAAAAAAGCATACTCATATGAATGTAAACGCACTCACTGTAATGCAGCTGTCTAATCCATCCATTAGCAGCCTATAGATATACCCACAAGGCCATATGGTGAGGTGGAAGCAGAGTTATGCAGCCAGCAAAGCAAGAGCTTTATTTCTTCTCAGAGCATGTTAAAGCCAGCACAGCTCTGAACAGCTTTTTGTTGCAGCAGAATCCTGAGTTAAATAAATGTTTTAAACTCATAGTCAGTCCATCTCCTGGTCTCCCTGACCTCAGCCAGGAGTGGATGACTTGGTTCTGTCTTACCCACCACCACCTCGTCTGAGCACTTTTTGCATTTTCCTGTTATTGCAGCGCCTGTGTGTCAGTTTCCGACTCTGCCTCGGGCTCCTTCTGTGTGCGTCCGTGCATGTGTGTTTGTGAGCACCATGTTTCCTGTTGTTTGGGTTCAGGTACTTTCTCACCGGCTCCCGGAGTCGAGACGACCCCGCCCTCTGCTCTGCTCGAGCTGAACCGACTGGAAGTGCTGCTGCCGGCTTCCCATTACCGCTGCGCTCTTGTTTTTCACTTCTCATTTCAGAGGAGGGCTGCGGGCCATGATTCGTGGAAGTGGATGCTTTTCACTGGTTGACGATTGTAGTGAAAATGACCTGTTTGATCTGTTGTAGGGAGTGCTGAAGGATTTAGGCCTATCTGATGTTGTTAGCACTGACACAGAGCAGATGAGGATTTCAATTGTTTTCCACAAGAACTGGCACTTGTGGTATCTCTGTACATGGATCAGACTTGTCTCTTTATAGTCCACAATTGTTACATCAACTTGTGGTGTGTGTGTGTGTGTGTGTGTGTGTGTGTGTGTGTGTGTGTGTGTGTGTGTGTGTGTGTGTGTTCATGCAAACAGTACATGTCACTTTTTGTCAGTTTTTGTCCCCGTTTGTCATTTTTTGATGTGTGATTCACCGTCTCCTCCTTGGTAACTCTTTCTCTTTTCACTTTCTCTCCCTCTTTATTTCTTGTTCTCCTTTTTTCACACAATTTCTTTATTGTTTTTCAAATTTTTTCCTCCTGTCCCTGTCTTGTCTGTAATTTTCTGCCCATCTTCTCCCCTTGCAGCTGGTTTCATGGGAAGATAACTCGGGAGCAGGCCGAGCGGCTCCTCTACCCTCCGGAGACGGGCTTGTTCCTGGTGAGGGAGAGCACCAACTATCCTGGCGATTACACGCTGTGCGTCAGCTGTGACGGCAAGGTGGAACACTACCGCATCATCTACCACAATGGCAAGCTCACCATTGACGAGGAGGAGTATTTTGAGAACCTCATGCAGCTGGTTGAGGTGAGGGACAACAGAGAACATAGCTGCCATTATGCTCCTATTTTTTCTTCACATGGTACCCCTTGATACCCATAATGCGCTCGGCTCTCAGTCTGGCAGATGAAAAGGATAATTGGCCACTCATTATCAGTGCCAGTTGGTTGGTTTGTCTTTAAACTTAATAATAGCGAGAACTGAAAGTCACCAAGTGTTCAGCAAAACCACAGAGAGCGTGTAGAGAGAGTTGTTTGTAGGAAAATGAAACCTTTGACATTTATGGGCATAGTGTCAGTGGTCACTCGTGTTTCATGTTGTTCCAGGAGATACTTCCTCTCTCCTGAAACTCGGTGATATGTAGGGCAACATTTTCAGGCTACTGGTAAATGCATTCTGCCCTGAAACAGCTGCTGTGGCAGAAAATGGGATTTAGAATATAAATTCCACTAACTGTTTACCACATCACTACTTTCTCCAAGAAGCCTGGAGAGCTTAAACAGTCGATAAACAGGAAAACCATCTGCAACTATTCTGATTACTGAGTAAATGTTTTAAATATTCCCCTTTTACAGCCTTTTAGTTGTGAGGATTTGCTGCTCTTTTTTGTCTCACATGATCATATACTGAATATCTTTAGGTGATTGTCTGTTATATTAACAAAACATGCAATTTGAGGATGTCCAGTAATTTAAGCAATTTCTGGGGGAACGCCACAAAATGACCAAAATGTGTCCCTCTTTTAACCGTCATCTCTCACTCTAACCCTGGATCTGGACCCAGACGCTGTCCTATTGGGACCCAGACCTATAACCGATTAATAATTTAGAGTAAGAACGTTTCTGTTTTCACCAGCACAGCGTTTGTAGCACTGGTTTAGGGACCACAAATCTCAAAAACTATTTGCATTTCTTCAATCATCCGACATGAAGCTTCTCAGCCAATCAAATCTGTGCATTACGATAAGCATTGCAACTAGTGTGAGTGAGATGCACACACAGGGGAGAGACGAGATGAGAGATAACTGTGAGATAAACAAGTGAGTCAGAGAAAAGTAATTTCACACGGCATTTTCTAAAGAGAGAAAAGAAACTTCCTCCCTGTTAAAAATTAACAAATAACCTACTGAGCATGTCACATTGGGCTCTGGGTAAACTGTGATGGGCATTCCTCTCCATTTTCTGAATTTCTGACATTCTTTAGGCCAAACAAAGAATGTTATCTGCAGATTAATCAGTAATTAATAATCAAAATGCACTGTGAGCTCATGTTTTCCACCTACATGCGCAGTCGGCAATCTTACCTGTAGATACCTCCCCAAAAAGTTAATAGTGGGAGGAATAGGTGGGGAATATGCCTTTAACCTTCTCCCTTTGTTTCAAGTAGTGTTTATGTCGTCAAAATAACATCTTAGATTTCTACTCACTGTCAAACAAACCGCAGTAAAACACAGAGTCTGTTTTATGAGGCTATATTTAAACTCTCTCATATTTGAACTCTTTAAACTGTATATACGTATGAGCTTATGTTTGATATTTGGAATCCATCTTCCAATTTTTATGTCAGTATTGACAATTATGAAAATTAAATCACTCGTGCAGCAGTATGATTACATAATTCTGTAAACACAAGACACACACACACACACACACACACACACACACACACACACACACACACACACATATTCAGTGTCCCCAAGGAGTTTCCCTAAAAATCAGACTCAAGTACATGTTCACATTCTTCAAAAAGCTGTCTGATCCTCTCACTCTCTGTCTGTTATCTGAAAGCCGGTTCAGAGGAAGGACATGGAGAGGGGACTACAGGAGACATGATGGTAGAGGGAAGGAGAGAGAGATAGGGAGAGAGAGTGCGAGAGGCCTTTCATCCCCACAGATAAAGGGAAGAGCTGGATTGGCGGCTATCACACTTTTAATTGGACCTCATCTCTTTGCCTTGCGGGGCGTTGGAAGTGGACGACAGGAATGTGCCAGCTGGCACTGAGACCATCTACATCCCCGGTGCATTCTTGTTATCAGCCACCCACAATCTCTATCTCTCCATCTCTATCCTCCTCTCTCTTGTTCACACCCTCCAGGCTTGGTTCTGCCTCCACTTCCTTTCTCCACCTCCCTCCCTCCTTCTCTTTCTCTCTTTGTGTTCCCTCGTGGATACCTGGCATATTGCTTTCTTTCCTCCTCTCTTTGTTATCTATCTCAGCCTCTTCCCCTCCCTGCCTTCCTCTCTCCCCCGATCTCACTATATCTTTATCCTCTCCCTTGTCTGCATTCCCCCGTGTCTTCTCTTTCTCTCTATAATAGGCTATGAGAGGATGCCTCACATTCTTGTGTGTTTATCCGGCTTGCTCATCGTCTCCCTGCTCTGCCTGCCCTGCTCTTATTGGCCTGTCACAGCAGGCTTCACATAGACCTGCACATACACACTGCACGCATACATATACCCTGGCACACCCAGGCCTCCTCTCTGTCAATCACAACATCCACAGTGATGTTCTGTGTGTCAGTCACATGGATACAGTGATACTGCTGAAGTAAAATGAAGATGGCTCCATATGTTATTTACGAAGGGTGTAACAGCACGGTGAAAGTATTTTCAGCCACAATGCTCATTCTGTATTTTTGCACTGTGATTACACCCTTCTGCGTTAATTATATATGGGAAGACCTTGATTTATCCAGCACCATTGTGTACTAAAAATATCATTTAATGCATTAAAATACTGAATTTCTGTTACTGTAATGTGTTAAACAAACAGTATTAAATATGCAACATGTCTTTACTGTTCATTTTCGATAATGATCTTGAAAACACTGCACATATAATAACAAATGATACAGCTACATCACAGATGACTGCTGAACGAAATCTAAATATGTGTATAGACATGTATGTGTAGAGGGTGGTTGTTATTCCACATATGTGGCTGCATGTGTGAGCGTTGGTGCTGAATAATGTAGTGGCGCGGACCCCTCCTTCACCATGCTGCCCCCTGGTGGTTGCCACATTGACTTACACTCTGTGGTCAATTCGCCATGCTGCAGTTGTGTAACATTGGTTTTGCTGTTGGTGGCTTGCCTCTTTTTTGCTTTGTTAATTTAGCGGTCATACAGAGGTTTGATGACCCATGTATGTTAGGAAGACACTGATTCACACTTTGTCTCACACATATAAATGTCACCAAAATGGGACATCTGCATTCATAATCCTAGTGTCTAACCGGATTTGACGATGATGAGCAGATATTGACGGGCTGTTTGGTTTGCTGTGTTTCTGGGGGTGAAGGATCAGATGCATTGAACTCTCTCACACCCACACACTCCTCCTCTGCTGCTGGTTCCCACAATAAACTTCGCAGCTCCCAGCAGGGGAGCTAAACTGGAGTCTTCCTCAAATGCCTAACACATTCTGTCAGTCATCAGCAGTGGTTCATTCATTTCTAAAGACAGATCCTGTTACCTCAATTGATGTATGATTGCACTACAGATGCACTGGGTTTCAGTGAATTGCATTTATTCTATTCATGGTTGTGTATAAACCAGCTTTCTGTGATGATCTAAACCATCCACATCCGATGAGCTAAGTGCCAAACTGCACATACATTGAAAGAACTTAATCACCATTATGTTTGCATTTGTGACGTTATGATAAGGATGATGGGCTGGATGCACCTCAGTCCAGGTGCATCTGGATTATAAATTATGTAATGTTTTCTTTTTTGTGTGTAATAAGAAAAAATACTTCTATCAAAACCTGATTCCCCACCCCCAATGATTCCCCATTTGAGTTGGAACTGAATGGAGGAGCACAGTGCTCAAAAAAGCAGCACTTCCACTGTAGCAACACTGGCGTCTCAGTTTGTTGACCTGTTCATTTCTACAACACACTCTCCTAATGATGGAATATTATTCCTGTTCCAGTCAGAGCAGTTGATGAAGCCCCTGAACTTCAGTTGAACAACTTTCCCATGCCCTTTTCTAACACATGGTGATATATCCATTCTACTTATCTCCTCCTGTTTTATTTCATCTTTTATATGGAAATGAGGCAGGGATTCCCTCAAGACAACTATCCTCCTCTTTAACATTGATGCATGTTGGATCTCTCATGCTGTCTGTCTTTGGTAAAGGCAAACACCTCCAATATCCCGTATCTATGGAGTCATCTGAGCCCCCGCATATCAACTCTTACCTGATTCTTCTTTTCATCACTACTTTCATGTTCTTCTGTAGAGAGTTGTGGGAAACATCCGCCTCACTTTTGTTTTGCATATCAAAAGCTTGTGCACAGATTCACCATTCAGGTTTCATCTTTGAACATCAATCCTTGATCATTCAACTTGGTCTAGGATGGCAGAGTGAGAGTGAACTATTACAGAATATACTGCTGACTGTTCAACATTAGATTTATTTAAAAAAAAAAAAATCAGCCTTCATGAAAATGAGAACCTAGGTTTTTATTATTTCCAACTTATTTGACTTTTGTATTTACATATTGAAAATGCTTTTAATTGTCTTTATCTCTGTCCCCAGCACTACACCAAAGACGCCGATGGCCTTTGCACCCGGCTGATTAAACCCAAGTTGATGGAGGGAACAGTGGCAGCACAAGACGAGTTCTCCAGGAGTAAGGACACTGAGCTCATTACACTGCTCTACAGGGACACTGGCACCAACACACACAGAGACATTATTGTGTTTATACACTGTCACGTTAACCTCACAAGCATACAGTCTGTGGCACATGCACAGCATA
The DNA here is from genome assembly GCA_019142605.1 of Cephalopholis sonnerati. Classification (NCBI taxonomy): domain Eukaryota; kingdom Metazoa; phylum Chordata; class Actinopteri; order Perciformes; family Serranidae; genus Cephalopholis; species Cephalopholis sonnerati. The sequence continues at coordinate 13,748,469 of JAGQAX010000001.1, forward strand.
CTGATAAAGCCTGCATCTCCTACAACATTCCACTATCATCCTCGTCCTAATAGCATTAATCATCAGAGGGTAATTAATCTTTGTGTGTCTGGGGACGACTGCTGGGCTTCACCAGTTCCCAAGGTCAATCTGAGTCTTCCTCCACCTCTGTCATTCTTCATTGCTCTTCGTGTACACATCTGACCCGGCTAACTCCGACATCAGATAACTGGGAAAAGCTAAATGTTTGATTATATCAACACTTTTTCTCCCAAATGACAGATAAATCATTCAGGAAGTAGAAGTCTTACTCTGACCAGAGGGTGTTTGTGAAACTCACTAATGAATATTTAAATACATTTTCTAGTTCCATAGTTCTGGTTTTGCAAAAATCATATAAATGTGCTGTGACAACAGTCAATGTCAGGGTTCTAGCCTTTGTTAATGCATGCTCTTCTCTGTTTGTTTTACAGTAATATGATTAGATTTGTAGCATGATTGTTGTTGACTGTGCAGTCTGCTAAGTGTTATCTGTCCTCTCTTGGCAGGCGGCTGGGCCTTGAACAGAAAGGAGCTGAAACTCCTGCAGACCATTGGCAAAGGGGAGTTTGGAGGTGAGGAATTGATTTCACAAGGATCTCTGCTTCATTTCATTTCATACATGAGAGCGATAATAACAGAGACCAAGGTCGCTTTGCATATTTCACTGAAATTTCGCCCTGTCTGTGTCTTTGTCAGATGTGATGGTGGGAGACTACAGAGGGACCAAGGTTGCGGTCAAGTGCATCAAAAATGATGCCACGGCGCAGGCTTTCATCGCCGAGGCCTCTGTCATGACGTAAGATCCTCCAACTCTTGCTCTGTCCTTCACGCTGCCTACAAATATGATTGTGTGTCTGTGTGTACACAGGCACACCTTTCTCTTTCAAGTACCTTTTCATCAGATTTATCTTCTTGTGGACACAGTTGTTTTCCAGCATGCTAACGCTTGATTTTTCTCTGCCTTTGTTCTGTCTTGCACAGGCAACTGAGGCACAACAATCTGGTGCAGCTGCTAGGGGTAATTGTGGAGGAAAGGAGCAGTCTCTACATCGTCACAGAGTATATGGCCAAGGTTGGTCACACACATCATGGAAAATTACTAAACTTTTTTTTCCAAGCCTACAGAGCAAATTTTCTGCTTGTACCCAAGAAACGCTGAGAAGCTGAATGACCGTGGTTTCAACGTCCAACCAAGACGTCCCATTTTGGTTCAAAAAATAGTTCCAAAAGTAAAGCTGTGCTGATGTCCATGACGTTATTTGGCCGTCAGCTGGATGTTCTTTCTGAGCATCCTACCAATTTTGAAATATGATGTTAACATGATAATTAACTAATGCTCACTCAGATGAGACTCAAATTCTGCTCTTGGGTTGACGAACTGTGCTGTACCCATGTATTTACCACATCTTTGTATACACAGAAACTCTGTCAGTGTCTCATACTATGTCACCTGGCTCTCTGGCAGAAAGCCCTGAAGAAAAACTGTGATCAAAGTCAGCCTGGATAAAGGCAGTGGCTGTTACAAACACCACAGGCTTAAAACGATGAAACAGGAATATAATTGATATGTAGCTATATGTGAATAGCATAAACATTTTTATTTTCATTTTAAAAAATTGGCCAGGAACACAACGTCAGCATCCAGGTCTTGCTGGGTAGCTTCATATTTACTGTACAGATATTAAAGTATTATCAGTCTTCTCATCTAACTCTCCGTCAGACAGCAAGTAAGCATATTTCCCAAAAAAGTGAACTATTTCTTAAAATGTCATATATGGAACCCAGAATAGAAATATATACAATGCAAGCTAATATTAACAATTATCTAAATAACTACTTAAAAGGAATAAATAATGTAAATAAGAAAAGACGTGATGTTTGAATGACACTCATTTTTGTAAATAGCCACCTTAAACTTTGAATTTGTAAAGTGACATCCACTAACGTATTTCAAACTTAGTGTGGTCCCATGTAGCTCAGCAGAGAGTAAACCAACACTTTTGGGGTCAGGCATTTGTTTTTCACCAGAACCATCCGTGCTAAAAATGTCCGCCTTCTCTGAACTGTGTCACAGGGCAGCCTAGTGGACTACCTGCGCTCCCGAGGACGGACCGTGCTCGGTGGAGACTGCTTACTCAAGTTCTCACTGTGAGTCCTCTTCATCTCCGTTCAAGTACTTATTACATTTGCAGAAAAGACAAATGTTTAATCAGCGCAGCTCAGGGTCTAGAGCTAAACTGCTGCTCTTTTGCTGTCAGAATTTGAAAAGAATTTCAAAAGAACAGTGTCACGCTCTTGACTGGGAACATAAAAGAAGCCCTTTGCTTACACAAGCAGCCATCATGCAGGTTGTTTGCCTTGATAAATGGCTGCTTTATCTGCAAGTCATTTAGCTGATGCTTGAACCCAGCGTTACTTAAAATGAGTGCAACCATTACGTAAGTGTAAACACTCAGATCAGTAGGCATAAAAACATGCATCCACGAGGAAGTATTCATGATTTAATTTCAGTATGAGCTTTGTAACCCTTGAATGAGCTTGTTAGTGATGTGCAACGGATTCGATTTTAACTGCACGAACATGACGCGAGTAGAGGAGTATAAGTAATGTGCAGTTATTTTCTGATTTAGTCAGTTTTTCCTCCTCCACTCCTCCACAACTTTTTGCATTAATGATATTTGCACAGTTGTCACTTAATGTGTTCTGGTAAGTCTTAACCACAGCCACAAATATGTCCACATAGATTAAGGAGTAGACACACACCTGTGGGTTGTTATGATTTTAGTCATCCAGTCCTCACTCATCATCTCTCCTGTCTCCCTGTGGCACCCAGTGATGTGTGTGAAGCCATGGAGTACCTGGAGGCCAACAACTTCGTCCACAGAGACCTGGCAGCTCGAAACGTGTTGGTGTCTGACGACAACATTGCCAAGGTCAGCGACTTCGGCCTCACCAAGGAGGCCTCCTCCATACAGGACACTGCCAAGCTGCCCGTCAAATGGACCTCCCCCGAAGCACTAAGAGAGAAGGTGAGAGACAACAAGGGGTGGACAGGTAGCAGACCTAAGCTAGTGCACTGTCGCTTTCTTAGCGTTTGTTTTCATCTGCTTCACCTACTGTCATTTGAGTACAGCATGAGGAAGATTTAAAGTAGCTGGGCAATTCTTAAAGCTGTAGTGCTGAACACTTGTCTCCCTCCTCTGGCAGTGAGAGTAATTACACAAACACTCTTGATATGTGCCTATAACATAGGCCTGCAGGTGAGCTTGCTACATCTCCCCCACCCCAGGAGAGCTCTCTTCAGGTCTTGTTTCATTTTAATCCTCCTCTGAACGTTAAGTTTTTTTTTTTTATCTGGAGCAACCACTCCAGAATCTTTTCATGGATGCTTCTTTAGGTTTCCCCCCATAGCTTTGGCCATACTTAAAGCTGCTGCTCTGTAGCTTTGGTCTCTCATCGCATCTCTTCCTAAACTGTCAACACAGTAATATCAGAGGACATCAGAATCACTCATATACAGATGATGCATTCAGAAAACCAAACGAAAAGCTACACCAATCAGAAAAGACAACAAAAACATATCAAATCTAACATTAGATAAATTAATCTGTACCCCCTTTAGCTCGAGCTGGTTGAGGTTGAAGGCATCACTTCCAGTGCGCTTGCATGAGGAAGTTGCCACAGACACCCGACACTGATACCGACATAGACACCCGACACCGACACCAAAACTCCGGTATACTGTGAAATATAGAGAGCTTTCTCTGGCAGCAATAGGCTTAATCAGCATTGTAGGAACTTGCTTAGCAAAGGCTTGAATGTAACAGACCTTCATTAATATGTAAAAGAAGAAGATATACTTTATTAATCCCAGGGGGAAAATTCAGTTTTTTCAATCTGTTGTCATATAGACACAGGCCCGAAACACACACACACACACACGTACAAACAGGGACCTATACATGCATTAAACTGAGAGATGTCAAAGTGAGGGGGCTGCCCATGGACAGGCGCCATAAGCAGCTGGGGTTCAGTGCCTTGCTCAAGAGCACCTCAGCAGTTCCCAGGAGGCAAACTGGCACCTCTCCAACCTACCAGTCCACGCTCCATATTTGATCTGGACGGGGACTTGAACAGGCGACCCTCAGGTTCCCAACCTGAAGACTGAGCTACAGCTGCCCAAAAGTCCTGCACTGTAGCTTTAAGTAGGGATGATAACAATTTTATAATTTGATGCCAAGGTTGACGCTGCTCTGACATCACATTAAGCAAGAAAAGCCTAACACTTGATATGGCAGACTGTCTGTGTATTAATTTTCTTAATATACAAGAGAAAATTCTTTCTTAGAAAAATTGGCAGGTGCAGCAAAGTCTCACCCAAATGACCCATAAATGCCATTTAAGAACAGATCTGTTAATACAGGTGATTTTGCACGAGGCCCAAAGTGTTAATAAAAAAGCTTATATAGCTTTTATCTAATGCTTTGTTCTTGGAACCTGTTCTGTTTACCAGTTCAGGTGGACTTGAATCCCATTAAGGACTTTGTTTGATTGCAGCAGTGTAACTAAGTGGCAGCCTGCTGCTCCTTCATTTTCTGCTCTTAATCTTCCAAATCTGCATGTGCACATGCTCTTTGGATCCTGTGCTGACATGGAATTTCAACTCACTGAACACATTTGGTGTTTGTGTTTACTATCACACTGTTCATGTGTCCTTGCTGGAACTCTTAAAATAACACTACAAACAAACCAATTCTGTTTTTCACAGATAGAGGAAGCACAAAATACCTAAGCTGCTCTCTGAACGTCTTTGTTTGATGTGTGAATTTGGGCTCCCCCCTCTTTTTTTTTTGTCTAACAGAGGTTTTCCACCAAGTCAGACGTCTGGAGTTATGGAATCCTACTTTGGGAGATCTACTCCTTTGGGCGCGTGCCTTACCCTAGAATTGTAAGTACCCAAACACCAGATTTCTGTGGCTCACCGAGGTCTGAGGGTATACCAGCAGATGGCAGGCTTCATTGCTGGGACCAGTGTTTATTTTTCTTATTTATTCTTGTACAGGATTAGTGAAATGTCTTGTATGTTTAGTGCTGACCTCAAAATAATTAGATTTGTGCCATTAGACCGCTGGAGCAGGTGATGAAAATGTGACGCAAGTGTGCTGTAGTAGGAATTATTTCTGCATGCTTCACCACTTGTGATATTTACATATTTAGTTTACATATTTAATTTGTTGTGCCTGGGATGTCGTGATGCAGTTGAGTCACATTGTCAGTTGCATTAGCTGAATATCAATCACCATGTTGATGTAGAGAGTCTATCAGCATTGCTCTGTCTCTGTCTCTCAGCCATTGAAAGAGGTGGTGCCCCGGGTAGAGAAGGGATACAAGATGGACGCCCCAGATGGCTGCCCGCCCGTGGTGTACGACCTGATGAAGCAGTGCTGGACCCTGGACGCCTCGGTGCGGCCCTCTTTCCGCATGCTGAGGGAGAAGCTGCAGCATATCAGAGCCAAGGAGCTCTACCTGTGAAGAGGAGGCCCAGGGGGGCGATGGGGGGAGAGGAGGGGGGTGAGACACAGCCCAGCACAGCTGTAAAGTGGGAGGAGGAGGAGGAGAAGGAGAAGAAGAGGGACCACAGCACCTTCCTCCTGCCTGCCCAGCCTGTTGACCTGTGGGACTGCCATACTGTGCCCCCCTCCCCCGACCTCAGGCGTCCCCCCCCCAGCCGCCCTCTGCTTCCATACAAGGACTGTTTTCCTGTTTGTGTTGTATAGCTTTTGCCAGACAGTTTCCTCTTCTCTCGATGGGCCACTGCTCTCCCCTCCTTCTATACCTGCCGCTGCTCACTCACTCTCTCTCTGTCTCTCTCCTCTCTTGGTCCAACTTTCTCCTCTTCCTCTACTTGGAAGATCCCTTTTCTTTCTTATGTTTTCCTCCCCTCCTCCTCTCCTAAACATGGCATTAACTGGAGGGGAGGCTGGCCTTTTCCTCCACGTTTGTCAGGTGCTCTTTCTTCTTCCCCCCTCCATCATTCCTGGATCTCTGTATCACCATGTGGCTCTGCATGAATTCAGCCCAGCTCTGTCATTCCATCCTTCTCTCCCTCCCTTCCTCCCTCTCTCCCCTCGGCATGGTGTCAGGTGTGGGGCCTTCGCTCTGTGCTAAAGTGCCTCCAGTCTACAGAGCTCCAGACTTCCCTCCAGCACGTCTTTCAACTGGACTGTTGTGGTTTGATTTTTTTTAATTACTTTTTTTAAGAAATCTTTTTTATTGCTTTCTTTTTTTTCAGGGAGGTTATCAAACCGTTTTATTTTTTAGTGCCGTCTCCCCCACCTCCACCATCACCCATCAGACTGGGGACTTTTGTTTTTTTAACCACGTATCCATGAAGAGAGCATGAACAGGAAGAGAGAGGATTTGGGGGCCAGTATCATGTTCGTCCTCCAACCAATACAGCCCGGAGGAGTGGTGGGGGGGGCAGGACAATAACAGGAGACCGGGGAGAGGCAGTTCACAAACATGGTTGATTCATCATACGTGGGCTTGTTTTTATATCAAAATATATTTAAAGGATTAAAAAAAAAAAAGAACAAGGAAAAAACTGACTGGGGCGGAGAATTAAAAAAAGGAGGACTTTCAGAAGCCAGGAGTCACTTGGCGTTAGGAATGTTCAGTGTCTCTGTGAACGCTGGGGTCGGGGTGGTGCATGCTGTGTGTGAGAGGCCTTGGGTTCAACTGTCAGTGCTTTCAATGTTCATTGTTTTATTATGCTATCATGATTATGAATAAATCATTCCATCTGAACTGTGTGGACACACCTGCATCATTATATCAGTGTGTATGTGTGAGAGAGAGCGAGTGTACAAACAAGCACTTTTCCAACCATGTGCAGTTGTTTGTGAGGATGAGAACCGAATGCACACTGTCGTAGGGTTTAAAGGGTCCTAGTCATTTGTGTATGGATTACTCGCCCTGTGTTTTATTTGTCTTGCATGCCTTTAGTGAACGAAGGATCCGAAAATGGAGGAGATTATTGAGAAATTTAAATAAGAGTTTCATGTTTAACAACAGCAAAACTATACCAAACATCCGTTTACAAACTCTCACACAACTCGTGGAGTATAATCCGAGTCTGATATATCCAGTCATATGCTCAATACCTCCTAAAAAGACAACTCTTTCTGACCCATCTTACTGGAGGCATGCGAGAAAAACTTTCTCTTCACGAATTCAGTGCAACACGGGGTGAGTAATTGATATATGTACAATCATTTGGGGGGTGAAGTATTTCTTTAGGATTTTCAATTGGCAGACAGTATTAAATCATCTGGAGGCCACAGTGGTAATATTCAACAGCTGCTTACTCAGCAGCTCCACTGGAGCATATCAGGGTTAAGTACCTGGTTCAAAGGCACCTTCCTAGTAATCGTTAATAAAGAGGGTGAAGGTTTGTCATTCATTCTCTCTAATAAGATCTTTCTGGCCCATCTCCTTTAAAATGGAGACCATAAGAACACTTGTCAAAGTACAACATAATTTGCAGCCCTTGTAATAGGAAGTAAGTGGAGATATTTAAGGGGGATGGAATGGAAAATACTAGAGGATAGGTTCACTTTTCATTCCAGTCTGTCTAGGAACAATATTCACATACTCACATGAACACTGAAATATTTTTTGGTCGCAGTTATAATTTCTCCTGTTCACTCACCATGTAGAGATTCCTTACTAACGTGCTCCAAACGGTCCTTCTTCTGTGTAAAAACATTCTGTGTATTTTTTAAAAAGTGTGAATTATTTACAAAAAAACCTTGATTTGATGTTTGAATACAGTGTCCATACGAGCATGTGGGTATTTAAATCTGAGCCTATCCTTTAGTGTCTTGCTTAAGGGAACATGGACAGTAAAATGGTAGACAAAGTGGTGAGGCCCAGCCAGGTTTTTAAATGGAGAACATAGACCACAGAGCTTAAACTACATTTTAAGGTCTTGAAGATGCCTTTGTGAGAGTTCTGAGATGGCTTACGGATGGAAAATCTGTCATCACCACTATCTTCTCAACAGGTTTTGTCTTATTTGTAAAACGCTGACTTGTTCTTAGCCTCCCTGTCTCCATGAATCATATCAAACCTGAAAGAGAAAATAGTTCTTGATTAAACTATTCAGAGCTGTCAGTGAAAAGGATCACGAGACAAAGCGACTGTGAACTGATTCTCTAAAGAAGTGTGTCTCGCATCTGTCTCAAAGCCTAATCTCTTCACAGATGTACAGCTATAAATAAATCCTCTGGTGATCATCTTTTGATAGCAGAAGTGCCATGAACAGGTGGTGAAGTGTCAGCAGAGCCTTATAGGTGTGAAGGAGTGTTAGTGTTGTGTCAGCTGAGCAGTTCCCAGCGGCTAACAAGAAGCAGGGTTTAACTGTGCTGCCTCTGCTCTTTGGGGGGCGTCCACTCGCCCCCAGTGACGCTAAGTGTGGGATGAGACCAGAAGTCTTCTAGTCTCACTGAATGTGTCGTCTGCTTCAACTTTAACACATTCAAATGTTATCTTTTTGACTTTGATCAAAGCCTGCATCTGCATCTGCTGCAACAAACAATTGTTTAGGGTGGGATTTCATGCAATTCCCATGAATTTTAATGACAGTGGCAGGGCGGTAACAATGGGGCCGGTTACGTAAGCAAGGCAGTTTATGCTCATGGCCAAGACTGTGCTGCTGTCAGGACCTATCACGCCAGCTCCAATTTACCATCCTGCTACGGCTGCACGAGACGGGCCTGCTGCAGAGGTCCCTCCCCCCCCCACACTCAGTTTGTCTCCTCGGCTCTGTGGCAAAAAGAACAGCTCATTAGCCGATTTTTGGATGTCGCCTGACTGCCAAAAGTCACCACCGCGAGGCAAAATACAGTCTGAGCTCCCAAGGGAGCTGAAAAGGAGCAACACAGAGCTCCAATCTTGGATTAAATTGGCAATTCGTAAGGACTTACTCAAGATATCGGACATTAGATTTGGAGATTCGACTGGAGGGGTCAAAGGTCAGAGGCATCCTTTAATGAGAGCCGATGCCTTGTTGAAGGACACTTTGTCAAAGCTGGACACAGTCATCACTGTGGGGACACAGTCTCCACGCCATCTATCTCCATATCACCATATCCTTTATTTTTACATTTATAGTACAGTAAACCCTTGTAATTTTATGAAACATGATGAATTATTATAATGTATTTTAAAATGTAAAGCCCAACTAGAGGTATCACTATGACAAGAGGCTGTGGTGACAGGAGTGAGAGTTAATACACAGCTCTCACGTCTGCGTGCCTTGGTCTTCCGTTCACACTTAAGTAATCCTGACAGCCACACAGCTCCGCGTTCTTAGCAGGCACAAACGGGAGGATTGATGTGTTAATCAGCTTTCGATAAGTTATGGATCTGTGCTACTGATGGCAGCCAGGCTCACTCGACACCAACAAATTAGCTCCTGAATTAATCTGATTACGCCAACACAATTTTTAGGGATGAGTCCGAGCAGCATGCTGAGAGCTGCACATGTTTTTGTGGAGTTAGCATGTGCATTGTCGTCCTGCGCGTCAAGCTGGACCTGACAGATTTACATGTGTGACAGAATGAGGGTAAGGTGGTGAGGTAGGGAGAGTGTCAGGTCAGGTTTTTTTTTTTTTTTACTTCCAGCTAGCCTTGGCTTCATGTGCTGTTGCTGGGTAACATGATGGCAGATTTCTTGAAGCCACATCTCTCACCAGGAAGACACACCAATCTGTGTGGCGTCTCTGGCCCGGATCACACAGCATTAACAGTTTTTCACAACTTTTTTTTTTTTTCCAAGTGTCATAGTTTTTGCAGCACAGCTCTGCTTTATATTAGCACAGATGGACCACTTCCATCTGGAAACGAACTAGTAAAACCAGTCAGTTACACTGGAGCAGCTGGAGGTTGCAAATTTTAATCAAGGGCACCTCAATGCAAAATGACAGAACCGAGTCATTTTAACACTCCCCAGGTGTCTCAGGCTTTTAACACCAACATGTGAATCCATTACACCACTGCAGGTTTTCACACCCATTTTGGGTATGTCACTGAATAATAATATTTAAATTTTTTTCCACAAGGGCACCACAACAGTAATTATTAATTGAGGGGCGAGTGTTGTTCACTTTTCCTTGACGTCAACCTTCCAACTGCTCTTCGATGGAGGTTTTATGTGTGTTTAGTCATTGTTTTAAGAGACTTAAAGGTCACTGATTAAGACGTTAACATCTCATTTGTTTCATCCATAGATATAGTCATATCACAGGCTAAAGGTCCAGTGTGTAAGATTTAGGGGAATTTTGTCCCATCTAGGAGGATTGCAGATTGCAACCAGCTGAAACTCCTCCTGGTTAGAATTCCTTCGTTGTTAGGAGGTTTTTACCGTGAGCCAAATTATCCACAGAAGTCTCTTCCTTACCAAAACAATTGAATCCAGTGATTAAACCAAGTAAAAACACTGATTAAGCAGTTAAGCAGGATTTATGCTTGTGCTTACGCACATGGCCTATGCCGTTGTGAGCATTTATACTTGTGTTGTGGTATGTCTGTGTCACCTCCAAAACACTAGTCAGCAGCAGGGTTTCTGTGAAGTGCTGTAAAGTTTAGTTGATTCAAGACGGACCCAAAACTTTAACATGGCTTAATAGCGACAATTTCAAACACAAGTACACAAATCAGCTTCACTATAACTTGCAGCATTCACAGACAAAACACTTGTCTTTATCTGGACAAATTTTCCCCACAAATACAACATGCTAATGTTATTAGCACAAGCCTATGGCATTTTACATTGTATAAATTTGCCTAGAAACGAGCTGAGATTTCCTCTGCCCATATGAAGCCACGACAAATCACACAAAATACTTAAAATGCTATTCTGTGGAGGCTTTCTTGTCTTCACAATTAATTTTTTCTTGTCTGTGAAATAAAAGTAAATAAACGCTTTGTTTCCACTGAGGGAAATGGTTTCAGCTTACAAAAATAGACAGGAGGTCTGTGTCGCCGGGACGTGTAGTTACATTTCTGGGGAGGTGCACGTCAGGCTACGGCGTAGGTACGGCGTCAATTTGACGCAGAAGTAAATATTCCACATTACATTTATTTAAAAAATCTGTGTTTTTCCAGCGCTCTTGTTGTGGTGGGGCTGTTAAATATGGTGGCCAACACAGAAGTGCAAATGGACCTATCTAGAGCCAGTGTTTGGTTTGTCCATTGTGGGCTACTGTAGAGACACTGTGATGCTACATGGCTATCTCTGTAGAAAAGGACCCACTTCCTATAGATACTGTTTCTGCCAGTATATCTGCCTAAATCCTACACACTGGACCTTTCATTTAGGATTTAGGTGCCTGTAAGGTGTGTCCCCCCTCCCCAGTCTTTATGCCAAGCTAAGCTAACCGCGATGGTGCCATGATTTACCCCACATACATGAGAGTGGTCTTTGAGTGGTCTCGATCTTCTCATTTAACTTTCAGCAAGAAAGCGAGTAAGTGTTGTGCAGCAAACTTCTGAGCTATTCCTTAAACACAGGTCTGTGATACAGAAGATTGCAGGGGAGAAAGTCTGGACTCCCCTGAATTACTGACACTGTGAGCTTTGTTTATACAGCTCCAGCACTGTCATTGGGCGAGTGTGGGAGTTCTCCATTTCCAGCTTGTTTCGGTGACAAGGAGCGGGCGTCGAGCTGACAGGAGATGAGGGAAATGATATTGACATTATCAGGCCAATGTGCGACTGGCTGTGTCAAATGTGCACATGTCCTCGATGACAGATCTTTTCACATGGACACATCACTTGGTCATGCCTTTTTGTGTCTGGGCTCGCCACTTTGTTGAACAGCCTAAAAATAATCTGTTTCCTGTTGCAATTAGCTTCTATTTGGGGACAACTGTGCAGACAGGGATGTTTCAGACATGGGTACCACTTTTTTGTCCTTGTGTGGCACAATGCATTCAGGTCCTTGTGCTGTGTTACAGCAGTGTGTAGTGCTGTTGGAGGTTTTAGTTACCTGAATCACTCCCCTGATGGCCATATGCAACGTATGGAGTTTATTCTATTGCATGCTCTATTTACTTTGATACAGCATTAGTTGTGTCTGCCACGTAAATGTTGATGTCTGATCGTCACGTTTGGAAGTCCTGATTCTCAGCTGCACCGAGAGCTCAGGGTACTTTTCATGTCTGACTGCAGGAGGCATGACCTCATAAAACAGAGCTACTCATCAGTGCAGCGACCATCCATAAACTTCATGACAGGAGGGAGCACGACCTCAGACGTCACAGAGTCAGCGAGCGTCATCAGGACTCCCTGTACTGAAGGAACAGCTCTTCAGCAACAAATCAAATGCAGGCATAATAAACTCATCACTTATTCGAACATGTTTTATATAAAACTTCTATTTTACATTTGATAACAACTGCACCGCACATACAGTTTGAATTCAGCCCCTCACAGGATAGGTTTACATATTTTCCAATCCATCTTAAAACAATATCTAAATGCACATATGCACAGTGAGACAGTTTTTTTTTTTGGTTTGTTTTAATCATTGCTCCTCTCCATATTAGCTGTAAAGAGATCCTTAACACAATTATCTGTCATCGATGGGGGACAAAGGCCAAAACGCTGATTTTATTAAAAATAAATAAATGGGATTTTTCCTTGCTGGGCTGCAGTAGACTGGTGCAGGAATGAGTCCTATAACCCAGAAATGAGTTGGCATTTTTGCACTCCCTGTTCCCTCGTTTTGATATCAATCAGGTTTTTGAATGCGTTTTTGGTTCAGTGCCTGAAATAAGGTCAGTGGTTAACACAGGCTTAAGAGTCTTTCACGTTTTGTTCCACGACGTAAAATGTGCATCAAATACCCCACTTGTAAATTCTGAAGCCTTAAGGTATCTTGAAAAAGGTGGTTGCTTACAAGTGACTAAATGAGACTACAGAATGTCATCACACCAAACAGGGCTTTACAGCTCCGTTGTGGTGGCGACGTTTGTGATGCGACTGTAGTGTAGAGTGTTTATAGCCTGATGTTAGCTTTTTACTTCTGATGATACCATTTACGCCTAAAAAAAATGGTGTTGATTTGTGGAGATTATCTTACTGAACAAATCGTGCAAGTATCATAAACATTTCAGAATCTAATGAAAAAGTCTCATTGTCTTTTTGTCAAAGGAAGCAGGGCAATGCTGATGCCCTAGTCCGAGTCGGCCTACTGCAGCACTCTATGAAGGTAAAGCAACATAGTATCTTAAAAGATTATAACTTGTGGCACCCTGGTAGCTCACCTGAGTTCGGTTCCTGCAGCCCTTTTAGCTACATGTTGTCCTCTTTCTCTTCCTTTTCCTCCTTTGCTGTCTACCTTCAGCTGCTCTTATTAGTGAAGGCATAAATAAAGGCAAAGAACAGCTGAGGTTGATGGGAATGTCTCTAGTTCTGCAGGTATTTGATCATAAATCAGTATTGGGCATATTGCAAGTTTTACCTGCTGGTGAAGCTAGAGGAGGAAATAACTTTTCATCCTCTGGGGAACATGAATGTCTGTACAAAGTTTGGTGGCAATCTATCCAATAGTTTATAAAAAGTTAGAAAAGAGTTTCATTGTGGACCACTGAGTCACGCTTCTTGCATTATGGTGATGCAAGAGACATGACGTGCAGTTGACTGCGTTCAGAATCCCGCTGTCACAGTACAGGGTGTTACATTTATAAAGTGATAAAAAAGTTTGTTCAGGTTCATGTGCGTCAAAGCCACTAGCAGCCACCAGGTTAGATGTTAATTATGAGCATCCTCAAACTGTGATCTCCATTTTAACAGCATCAACAGCAACAGCAGCCTGAATTAATAAAGTTTTAGGTTGAATCTGCTTCTTAAGTCTTGATGGTGTCCTGCTGCTAATCAAAGCTTGAGCTGTGAGCCACATAGTGTTTTAGGGAGCTCAGTGCTGGAGACAGATAACACGCAGGAACCTGGTTCGGCGGCGAATATGAAGGATGAGAGCGCAGCAGTGATGCAATGACGGACTAATGTGAGCCAGTATGTGTCTCCTCTATCGGCCCGCTCTCACAGTGTCTCACTCTGAGAGTCGGTGAAGGCTCACAGACAGAGGGAGACTGGAGAAGGAGGATAACAACCACAACAAAAGCGAACCTTGTCTGCTGAGCTGCACGTTAACAGTCCCCGCTGCCTGTGATGTAACAGCAGCCTGCTTTCTGAACCTCTTCTTTAAATAACCCAATAGTTGCCCTGCAGTGTTGGCTGACATGTTCATTTGACTTTGTGAAATATCAAGGTTCCCCGAGTCGCAGAGAACATGTTTTCTGCACCGCTTGTCAGCATGAATTTGCATTTCGCTCTTGACATTTCACCTCCCCCTGCCCCGGGCCCACAGCCTGCTGGTTGCCAGCGGGGGGAACCGTGCCAACACACATCCCAAGACAGAGAGGGTGAAGGGCCCCACGGCCCCTGGGATCCACCATTATGATACCACTCCCCTCCACGTAGTAACTTTCAAACCTATGTTATCATTCTCATTGTCTTAAAATTGCAGACAATGGCGGCATTAGAATTTAACATTTAAGCTGCACCAGAAGAGACCTTAAAGAGGAACTACACCCATTTTCAAAATTCATACGTTATTCCTAAGACAGGAAGACAGTCCAAAATATTAGGAAACATTAACAACTGTCTCCCAAATTGAAAAGCTGAGGTGCTAAAACTCAAATTTGTGATGTGATAGGGTATAAAGTCTGGAGCTGCTCCACTGAAAATGAATTGGAAAAGATGTTATAGATGACACTGAGAGCACCCAGGTGATACAGGAGTATATGGGTAAATTTTATGTTTCATGACTGAGAACACTAAAACAGAAAAAAAGCTCAATTGGATATAAAAAAGAAAACAAACATTCTGTTGGTCCACAAAATCAGGCGCCCATTCATTGTCTAAGGAGCAGCTCCAGACTTTATACCTGTATGACATCACAAATAAATTTGAGACGTTCTTCTCTGGTTTCTGGCTTTGAGAGAGAGGAGCTCATGTTCAAAAATACTGATTGATGAGATTCTCAGTTTAGGTGATGTTATACATAAACCTGCATCAGACAAGAATGTAAAATCTTTGGCAGCGTATTTATCTGTGTATTTTCTTCTTATTTCGCTTTGTTCAGGACGTTTATGGGCTTTTAACTCGCCGCCAATAACAGCGCGTAGGTGAGGTCGGGATGCATAAAAAGGTAGCGTCTGCTAAGTAGATAAAGCTTGTTCCAAAACAGTACAAAATCTGGAGTTCTTTTTCACTCTCATCTGAGCACTGAATGAGAGGATGGGGATGAAGTGTTATATAGAGTTGGCCTGTCTTCTGTTGGACAGGTAGGTGCCAGCGGTTAGCTAGATGGCTTGCTTATGTATTGGCTTTTCCATTACAACAAATGTAATGTTCCTACAATAGTATAGCTGGCGTGAAGTTTGAGTACAAGCATTGTAGGGAGGAGGGGCCAAGTTTGAACGATGTCTTTACAAACAGTAGCTACAGTTCCTGCATAGTAGCCTATAAAAAGATGCTGTCTTTAAAGCTGCTCTCTATCTTAATGTTGATCAAATGATTACATGTAATGTGGAAGGGGTCGCTGATGATAAAGCCCCTATGAATTATCTCACAAGTCTGCAGTTCCTCTTAGCAGTATGCAGTATTTTTTTTTAGCATTATAGTCATTATTTTGGTTTTACAGTCTACAACTTTAATGTTTTGGTCCAGTCTGACTGACCTGGTTGCCCTCTCTCTTAGCTGTGTAACTTTGCCAGTGCATGAGAGATGTCCCTGAGGTAGGTTGTAGCTCAGTGCACTTTGCACAGTTGTAGCAAATTCATATGAGTTTGTCCTCAGCATGAACAAGCTGTGACTACTAAAGTGGGTTAAGTGGATTTAATGCATTTCACAGTGCTAAACTCTCCATTTGACATTAAACAGTGCACCAGGCAAATGAGGTAGCTTGCCCTTGTGCTAAAATAAATAATCTTTTATAGCGTGCTAGATCTAAGCTGACCATGGCGAATAAATAGTGGCGCAGAAATAGACGCAGGCCTCCCATTCATCATTATGTCAGGTATCATCACTGAAAAAATATACTCCACCCAGAGGAGGTTATAAAATGAAACTCAGCAATAAAGCAAAAGCCATCTCCATCCACAGACTTATTAACTCACGTTTCCTGTGGTATAAAGCATCACACACTGGTTGGGTTGGTAAACATGAACAGGCTGACTGCAGTTTATTGACGTCACCTTACAGGATTTCTGGGTTTTGAAGTTCAAATTGTTTTCAACCATTTGGAGACGCTAGTGTGCAAAGTTTGTTGGTGCAACTTGAAAGAATCTTCTCTCCTGACAGACCGGGGCCTGGCAGAGGATGTGAGGCTTCATGAATCCTCACTGTATGAGTCACAGCAACAGTCTGACACTGAAGCCTCGTCATGCTTGCTGTCATTCAGAAGTAGGTGTTTGTTATCACTTTTTATAGGCGAGCAGCAGGCTGGGTGGCAGTCTGCCTGAGTAGACAACGTCCTTTTTGTGTACCATTTATAGCAGGAGTGCCAAACTTTACACTACACCTCCCCATACCAGAACCTAGACCTTCTAGAAAACTAGTGATTACAAGTTTGTCAGCATGCTTACATGTAAGTAAGAATATATACTGATTAAACAACAGTTATCTGTATAAAGCAAACATACAAGAATTCTCTGTAGCCACAAAGAGTTTCAGTGTCCACAGTGATATGACGTTTGAACATTTCCTGTCGTAGAAATGAAAATTAATGTGAAGTCCTGAGGTTTCCACCCTCACAAATGACCCGCATTTTGTTTTGGCGACTTAGCGAGCATCCACAGAGGACAGACTATAAACTGTTGTGACACATGAGGAACTGCAGCCAACCATGAGTAATGTTAAGGTTCACGAAATGCCTTGGAGACTGCAAATAAAACCGTGCAGTCGAAGGCTTGTCACAACTGTACGTTCACAGCTATATTCTTGGATTTTTTTTTTGGGGGAGGTGGGGGACTGCCTTGGGATCAGAGAGCACATCAAGTCACTCCTTCAGCCACATTTATGAACATTTTCGAGGCTGGATCATTTCAAAGGTTTGCATAATTCAAAGAAACCCTAAGCCTTCAAAAAGGAATTTGAACTTGTTAACTTTGACACCAAGATTGATTTTCCTTTGTTTCTGGGGACAAATTTGTGCAGAGCAACATTTTAACAAAGGGGCCCCTGGCTCTGTGTGCACCCAGAACCCTCCTCCCTTTGCCCACCCAGTGCCCCTGTGCACCAATGGGGGCGGAGACCACACACCGTCTGAGTTTTACTCCTGCGGCCTGGCACGGAGGGCAGGGGGGAAGAGAGACACAGATGAAGGCTGAAAGCCTGAGCAGGGTTGTTAGCCAGACCCTCCTAGAAACACAGGAGCTAATGAATGCAGCCAGAAGTCAGCAGCTGCAGCTCCACAGCACAGACGACCCCACTGAAGCCGCTCTGAAGACGAAAATAAAAGGAGAAAAGAAGCAGGAACGGCTCACCAAGTATAACAAATGAACAGGGATTTGTCTTTGATATTACAAGGAGAACATTATTCCACATGTACAGGCAGGAAAACGTCTCCAAATAGCTACGTGTGTGTTCCTGTGTGTAAGTGATGTAACAGCCTCTCTCTACCGTGGGCAGGAATGACTCCGGGCTGCTCCGAGCACATTCGCATTAATTAAGTTGATGCATCGTGGCAACTCACATGTGAACAGACATGTATAATCACATAGCCGCAGCAAAGCAAGCTGTTAGTCGGCACACATGTTCTCCATAATAACCAAACAGAAGGCAAAATACAGTAGCTTTTTTTGTTGATGGGTGTATGAGAGCTTGTGTTGATATGGACGAGTCTGCTGCTGATGTGTTATAAGTCTAACATGAACTACACTCAGGGCGGTGCTTGACCCTCTCCCTTTTGTTTCACTTTGCTTCAGTGCCTTCTAATGGCTAATGTATTCCTGTACTGATTTGTGTGTCTTTTACATGGTTGCTGCTTTATTAGAGGGCGCTGTGTGTGGAAACTCTGATAACGTGATCATTAAAAAGCAGCTATTTAAAATCATGTTGTTGATCATCACAGCATGCTACCACCACTGCCTTTGTGTGTGTTGTAGAGCTTGCATAATTGCATGATAGTGGCTTTTCTTATTACTCTGTGAAATATAATGATCATGATCACCAACTCTAATTATTTTTAACAGCATTTTGAGAATCTTCTACTCAAATCCTGACTATTTTCAACCAAAAACACATGAAATACCATACTGTTGTGCCATGTCTGCTTCGTTACAGAGTAGACAATCCTCTTGTTTTCCTCTCTGCTTAGCAGGTATTTTTACTGCTTTTTCTATTTATCTCAGACTGCAACACATTTAAAGAAGCAGTATGTAAGATTTAGGGAGATTCAGTGGCATGTAGCGGCAAGTACTGTAGGTTGCAACCAGCTGAAAATTCTCCCAATTACAATTCCTTAGGTGCTCATTGTTCAGTGGGTCTTTACCAGGAGCTGAGTTATCCACAGAAGTCTCTTCCTCTCCAAAACAAATGGACCAGGTTATTAAAATCTGTGAAAACACTGAATAAAGCAGTGCCACATTACAAATCAGTGTTTGTTCTTCACAGACAGGATGCTCACCCAGCACCTGTGATGTGTGCTCACCTTTTTTCTCTGGTAACTGAATGTGTGCTTACCTTATTTCTGATAACTTCATTCAAGAAGTTTTTACTAGGAGCTGAGTTATCAGCAAGGTCTCTTTCTCTCCAAAACAAACAGACCAGGTGATTTAAACTGGTAAAAACAGCAATGAAAGCAGTTTCATGTTACATATCATTGTTTCTCTGATGCTGTTTGGCATGTAGGAGAAAGGTCGTTAGCCTATCACCTGCTAATGTGTGCTCACCTTTTTTCTCTCATAACTAAAGATCTAGACACTCAAGGAGGTTTTTACCGTGGAGGTCTCCTCATCTCCAAAACAACCGGACCCTGTAGATTTGAACCAGTAAAATCACTGAATAAAGCAGTTTTACATTTAAAAAATATGTGATTTTCCTGAAACTGCTTGTGGCAGAGGGGCTTCTTACTCAAACAAATCATGCTGGAGAAGTCTTCTGAACTCTACGACACTGCCAGTGTCTTCTCCAGGTGAGTTAGCTCATCAGAATGCAACTCAGTTTAACTATTTCTAAATGAAAACGTAACTTTCCCGAGACTCACTTAAACAAAACCAGTGAAGTCATGTGCTGTGAATCTGGGAGCTGAACCTAAATTGTACTACCACACAGTGGGCAAAATTTATGGACCGACTCCAGACATCTGGCAAACAGCCAGGGGTGGGTAAAAGCTCAGACCACAATCAACCCTGACATTACAACTGGAAAACAGGCTTGAACCACTAAAAATCCCAATGAGACAGAACTGGAGATCACCAACAACACCAGTGCAGATATGGGAGTATTATGAAGAGTCTTATGTGGGGCAAAGGGGGAAAACCATAAAATATGACAACCTGTGGGGCACCCGCTAGCTCACCTAGTTGAGTGGGCACCCAATGTACAAAGGTTATGTCCTTGCCACAGCGGCCATGGGTTTGATTCCAACTCTGGCCCTTTGCTGCATGTCACCCCCCCCCCTCCCTATTTCATGCTATACTCTTCTATCTAATAAAGGCAAAAATGCCCACAAAATAATCTTTAAAAAGAGAGATAACATAACCTGTAACTCTAGTTGAGCTAGACAAAATCAAATTATTCTTTGGAGGCCTAATGTGTTTGCAGAGAGTAAGACGAAGTATTAATACAGAATTTTCATTTCATTTAATCTAATTCATTTATTAGGACAATGCACATTACCTAATATTTCTGTAAATGTGCCAGTATCACACAGCTGACTCATTTTGAAGTGCAGTTCTTGGGCGAGATGTTTTGAAAACAAAGAGATTTCATTGAATTGTTTAATCGTTTGGACAAACTTTAAGTTTTTTTTCAAAGGCCCACTGCCAACAGTCAGCAGAGGGATCAACAGGTTCAGCAGACTGCTTGGACTGAACATGTGGCTCAGCAAAACCTGTGATCTGAGAGGGATCAACTACATTTCTTACTTCAGTCTGTTCTGGGGACATCGACATGTTTTCAGGGCAGATGGCCCACACCCAAGCAGATCTGGAGTACTGGTGGACCATTTTTGGTTCAGTCCGCAATACCCAGGCGACACACAGATGATGCGCGCTGACGTGCAGCAGCCTCTGTGCCAAGAAGACAAAACATCACAGCCTCAATGTCAGCTTGTTGATAACCAGCTCACGGATCAGTAGTATAATTCCTCTTCCCTTCACTCTCAAGACTCATCCCATTTGGGAATCACTAATAAAACGCTGGGTAATGCTGGCATTAATTTCACCCCTGAGACTGATGTGAGTGCCAGCAAGGTCACCAAAAGTTGGCCTCCTCCCGCCTCCCCACTTAGGGATATCTAACAAACTAAGATCAGAGATTTAGGAACTGGATGTGATGTTAATGGATGGCCCAAAGCTGCAATGCAACATTTCACAGGCCCACCTCCACTACCACAGTGTATCGTCTTTCTCCAATTGGGCATGGACCTACTGCCTCGTACAGTGGCCACCACCGAACACCAAGAGGCAGGTTCTCCTTCTGGACTACATGTTCCTATTCTTGTTTTGATGAGTAGTAGAATGAACAAGATGCACTCAACTAACTCTGAATATTAATCAGAGTCAATATCAGTTTCTTGTCAGTCACAATCTGTCATCAGCCTGTCACAAAAAACTTGGCAAAGGATACTTTTACCGCACTAGATGTAACTTTATTAAATGTCAGGTCTTTGGCAGGCAAATCATTTTTAATTAATGACTGTTTGGCAAAATATTGACTTCCTGTTTTTAACTGAAACCTGGCAGATAACAGTGCAGCAGCACTGAGCCAACCCCTACCAACAGTTTTATGAGGGAAGCTAGAGAGCATAAGGAAGGAGGTGGAGTTGCCATTTTGTTTAATAATTCTATCCTGTGCGAGCAGATGTCTTATGGGAAATTTGCTTCTTGTGAATATGTTGTTTTTTCGTTGAATTTTTCATGTCGAGCTGTTTTCTTAAACATCTACAGGCCATCTAAATATAGTGCAAACTTTTTTGATGACTTTACAGAGCTGGTGTCTGTCCTCCACATTGACCTTGACTGTGTAGTTATTGTTGATGATTTTAACATTCATGTTGACGACCCCCAGGACAGCACTAAAGAAGTGTGTGTGTATAAAATGGACCTGAATCAGCATGTGACAGAGCCCACGCACAATAAGGGGCACACTTTGGATTTATTGATCTCCAAGGGTCTTCACATTTCTAAGGCTGAGGTGACTAATGTTGTTGTGTGCCCCTTTGTCTGCACACACAAATGTTCAATCAGAGGTAATCACAAAACAGTATATCACAGAAAACACCAGTGAATTATTCATTCATGTGTTTTTTTTTACACATGCCCTCGCTTAGCTCTCAGACAACAATCTTGTATATCATTTCAGTTCCAAAATTACGAATGTTATTGATGCCATCTTTGGCCTTACTAAAGTCAGGAAAAAAAACACCATGGAGAGATGCCATGCTGGTGAAAATTAATTTTAAAAAGTCGAAAAGCTGAACACAGGTGCATTATGACAGCTATAAAGAGAAATGCAAGGCAGTCCCTCTCTGTGAAAAACAATAATAATGTACCTGCCTTGTTTGCTGTTGTTGAGGCTGACAAACCCTCCTGTGTCAGTAGACCGTAAACTTTTATCTACTAAGTCATTCAATAAATTTTCCCTCATTCTTAACTGACAAATTTGACCGCAACTGGACAGACAGAGTTTCTGGCACAGTGCTAAACTGGTTTGAATCCTGTTTGAAGGACAGGGACTACTTTTGGTTCATTAGCAATTAAACATCTGGAGTTCCCCCAGGCTTCATTCTCAGTCCTCCTTAGTTCAACATCTTAATGCTCCCACTAGCGCAGATCATGGAAAACAACAAAACATCCCACCATAATTATGCAGATGACAGAGATTTATGCAACAACATCACCAGGTAATTATGGTCCTCTTTTAAGCTTTGAATGTTGTAGGGCCAAAGTACATTTCTGATCTGCTCTCAGATCATCTGAGACAGGTCTGCCTACTCCCCAAACTAAACAGGAATAAGCAGCAATCACTTTATATGCAACAAATTCTCACTCCAACCTCGTCACATATTGATGTTTGGTCATGGACTTTCCACATCAAAATATGACATACAAGGTACCTTGGTTGCATGTTTCTAGGACTCCATGTCAAGTTCTGCCTGTTACATGCGTTATCTGTTTTTCTGAGATACACATATGTTTTCACAGGAAATTTAACATTTGCATACAGTTGCTTTCAAAATAAACCGACAATATTGAATTGATTTTTTTCCTTCAACAACAAACGCAAGTGGTTATGTTTAGCCAACACAGGCACATGGTTGGATTTAGGCAACAAATACATGCGGTTGGGTTCAGGAAAAAAGAATAGGGTTTGGCTTTACAATCTTACAGGAAGTGAACGCTGGCCTCTCGGGTAAAAGTCTGTGGTTGTTGGACCCATCCGCCACCCATCCCACCTGCCCCACTCAGGCTTCCGCTGCCTTACTTTCGTTGCTGTCCCGCCTTGTAGTGACTGACCACCTATCGTGCCAACATGAAAAGACGGCTTTTTTTAGCGGTGTCCAATGCCGGAAGTCACTGCCCAAGCGCTGGATTTTGACACCTTCAGAGTGAGACTGGGTTGTTTTATGCGCCACATATTTGAAATAAACTCCTAAAAAACTGTAAGTCTGCTTCAACTCTCAGTTCTGTTAAATCAGGGCTTGAGACTTTTCAGTTTGACACTGCATTTTAGTTAGTTTGACTTAACCTTTAATTTCTATTCTACTGCTTAATTTATGTTTATCTAATTAATCTTTTATTTTGTTTTACTCATTTAAAAATCCCACTTGCAGTATTTGTGTATTTTTATATTGTCTTTTTATAGTGCTTGTGTTTCTTTATTTCTTTTGCCTGTCTGGCTTATGTAAAACACTTTGAACTACCTTTGTAAATAAACTTGATTTTCTTTTCCTTGCCTTTATTTTAGGCTTACAACTAATTAATATTTTTATTGTGGACTAATCTGCCAATTATTAGATTAATCTTATGTGTTATGAAATATCAGAACGTAGTGAAAAATGTCCATGATGGTTTTCCAAAACTGATAAATTCAAATTGCTTCTTTTGTTTGACCAACAGTCCAAACCCCCAAATTTTCAGTTTGATATCACAGAAAACAAAGATAATCAGCACTTTTTACAGTGGATGTTTTTTCTTTATTTCATTTTATTTTTATTTTTTATTATTATTATTTTTTGCTTGTAAAATAACTGAATAATTGCAGGTACATTTTCAATTCACTAATCACTGTCAATTCACTAATCAATTAATCAGCTCTTTGTTTCAGCTCCACTGTACTCTATCACTCATCACTGTCAAAAATAAAATTGTGATAAATGATAGGTGCTTGCTCCTCCTGTGGGATGTCAGCTCCGTCTGTGTGATTGGCTGATTGGTTGAGTGGATTGGATTGGCTGCCATCTGACCCCTGGTTCAGCTGATAGTAGTGACCTCAGTCCACTGATACACTTTACGTAAGAATTACATGCAACCTTTGTTGTTCATGCAGCCCGAGGCCAGTTTTACATCACTGCTTTCGTGTTGTTGCAGCTGCTCTGCTGCAGATTATTCCTGCCACAGCGGTGACGGTCAACAGTCAGGAGTTCACTCCTGCCCATCTTGTTGTAATAATGAGCTACTAGCCTATTATCATACTATTTCATTGAGACATTAAAACTTTTAATGGGATCAAATCTACGTCATTCACTCGAATTTTGACCAAGGTGACTAACTCACTCATCTCTGCCTTCCCTGGCATTAGATTTGCATTAGCAGTGTGTTTAGCCTGCTCTGTGCTTCAATATTTCCCCACTCCGCTGAGACTTGGCTTCAAAGGCTCGCCTCCTGCCTCAGTCCAAGCTGGATTACTCATCAGCCCCCACACACAGACGTGGGCAGCGACGTCGTGCATGACTCACGTGGCTCCCAAGAATGTTCATTTTAACTCTGCACTTGCAGGAAGAGATGGGAGCATTAGTAGTGGCCACCGTGAAAACTTGGGGGAGGATGTAAGATGTCTGTGGCACACAAAGGGCTCCTGAGTGGCCCTTAAAGGAATTTCAGGTGACGCACTTTATCTGCATTCATAGTGAGTCAGTCTGAGAGAGCATGAGCTAAATCCACACACATGTACAGTAATATTTACCTCAAGCTTGAACAATCTTACTAATGAATGTTGCATGCTGCACATATTGAGCAATAGTCATCCACGTCCACTGAGAGTTACCCAGTTCAACCAGTTCACGTCCTTGGCCGGTTAACAGCACCACTGGACAGCTCAGGGGAGTCTTACCACCAATATTTTGCCACCAAGTCTAGGGATTTAAACTTACAGTTTTCATGGACGCTAAAAGACTTCAGGTCTATCTTTGACTTTTTTTTCTATTCATTACAAACCAGTTGTAGCTTTTATTGCATAATGCTTGTCTTAAAACACATCAGTTCTTCTTTGAGGTACCACAGAAAATTTCTCCTGGCACATTTGCTACATATTTAAAAGCTTATATTCACTGGCTACAGGCTGAATTACTATTGTGTATCCTGAAGGATGATGACAGGAGATGGGTCGAATGTTCATCTTCAGACCCTCGGAAGAGTTGAGAGAAAAAATGGGAAGATAAAGAAAGAGAGACAACGTCCATCATCTCAGATAACATGTGACAAGATAGGCTGTGAAAGTGCTGCTGTCAATCACATTACATACAGCAGCTCTGTTGCACACAGGCTTCTGTGTCTGTCTTCCCTGAGCACACAGAAGACATATATTTATATATTAAACATCAAAATATGACATAAATCAGGTCCAGATACAACAAAAAAATGTAATTAATTAGATTTAAATGAGGCTTAAAAATAATTGCACACATCACGTTTTCACCCTCTCGACAGAGTCTGTTCTGAGATTGACATTTGTGGTTTGTCATATTTAACAATAGCTTAATGGATCTTTCCTACTCAGTCTGGTCCTCTGGTGTAGGAGCAGGCCACAGATGCCACCCTATCAAATTCCCTGATTTTCCTTGTTTATAACTTTTGTGAAGTGTCAGCCAGGTGTGCAGTGTTGGACTGTGACAGGTCGCATTGTTAGCGGGGACAGGCCATGACAGACACTCTCTCCTGGCTGGGAGGGAAACATCTCTATGCAGCCGTCCATGTCAGATGGCAAGGAGACCATCGCCTTGCCGAAGTCTACGACGCTCAGGAATGCTAACGTATTCAGGCAGCCTGTCACATAAATCCCACATCCTGTCCAGCCTCCGGAAGTTTGATGGCTCCACCATTCGGCCCTGACTTCTCAGACGTCAACGGCCTAGTTCGTGAGCTCACCTTACCTTCACCTTCAGCCGTGACGTGTGCAGAGACGCTCTGATTGAGCCAGAGTTAATTGAATTTGGTGAGCAAAGGTCTGACACAGGGGAAGAGGGAGGAGAGGAAGGGACGTTAGCGCTCCAGCAGGGATGAAGATGATGAGTTTGCCTTTGGGGTGAGGGCTCGATTCAGTAGAGCATATGAGCCGTTTTCAGTGGGTTTCATCAGAGCTGGCCTCATGTTGTTTGGGTTGGGTAAGGGGCGCGTGAGGCTGGGCAGAGACGTTTACCAATACAGGATCTTATGTAACTACTCCTCGTGCTGGACTGGACGAGTGGCTGTGGAGAAACTTGGCTCCAATGTCAGAGGAGAGTACAGTGTTATCGCATTTTGTTTTTTTCTGTAGCCAACACTTTACAAGGGTTACATGAAATATATACTTTCCTAACTACCTCTAGTGGTTCCTATCCAGTGATAGTTTGTTTTTTGTCCAGGTTTTGAGATATCTTCACTGAGATTTCTCCGATCCAACATACTTGAGGTGAATTGATTTTACTTTGCTGGGCTCACAGTGTTGAAACTTTATTTAGAAATTCAAAGGCAACATCTTGTAAAAGCTTAGCCTACGGGTCTGAAAAGTGAAGCCAATGGGAAAGGCCTTAAAATTTCACTCTTTCTAATGGCCAGCAGGAGGCAGCTGCAGTGACTGTAAAAAGAAGATAGACTATATAGAGGTCAAAGAGAAAATGACCCTACTTTTCACCTGATTTATTACCTCAGTAAACATTTTCCCGAGCTCAGTCACTAGTTTCAACTCTCCTTCAATACAGCGTGATGTTCATTCTGTAAATTATGGTCCTATTTAGAGTTCAATAGACAATAAAGCAGAGTGTGCTTTAGGGCAAGGCTAACTTGTGACTGACAAGTTACTACCACTGCAACCTGTCAATCAGGATAGAGGCGTAGCAGTCAGATCAACCCCTCGCTCCTCCACAGCTCCACCATCTTATCCTAATATGGTTCCTTACTGCTCCAAAAAACTAAGATGGTGATGGCTGCAATGCCAAACTCTGGCTACTTCCACTTCTTTTATACACATTAACATGGGGGTCAATGGGATTTGACTCACTTATTCTCGCAGCTTATTCTTTATTTTTCTGCTCCAGATGATGCTGCTTGATCCTGACACATCTTGTCTTCTGCAAGACAGGGCCAGTGCAGATGTTACCTGGAAGCCCTTATCATTTCACTTTTTGTTATGCTTTATCCAGCTTGATACAAAACTCCTTTCTACTGAAAGACAGTCCCTGGAAAAACTTTGAGGTCTGTGACTCATCCAGAGTAAACTCTGACAGTGTCTCTAGAAACAGGAGTGACTGTGAAATATTTTTATTGTGTGTGTTTTTTAATTGTTTTGAGCACAACGAATCAGATTCTATTCATGTCCATTGTTACAGTGTGAGCAAGGTCTTTTTGTGACCGTCGGTGTGAGATGACGAAGAAGCTGATACATTGGTCAGTCGGTCCATAACCTGTTCTGTGTCTGTAGTCTGTTGTTTATCTGTACAGTTGTCCCGGAACCTGAGCAGACAGAGGAACAGAGGAAGTGACAGGATGAGGACGATCAGCCCCACCTCCACCCACCCCACTGCACGTGCACACAGACATACACTGACTCATACTCTCTCCTCACATGGGGAGCAACATAGCCTCTCTCTAAACCACTGTGTGGGTGTGTGTGTGTGTGTGTGTGTGTGTGTGTGTGTGGGTGTGTGTGTTAATATTTGGTGTTTACAGATATGAGGCCTCTAAGGATAACTGGGATTCAGAGGCAGTGATGTGTGAGGGCCGAGATCAGATGAGGTCATCAGGCAAGGCGAGCTTAGACGAGTTTGTCGCGAGCTGCAGCTCCGAGAGGAAGTCAGCTGTGTGTGTTATTGAGAGGAGAGGAGAGGATGCTCTCAATTACAGCATATGTCAGGGTGCAGACATTTTAGTCTGCTGACAGCAGAGATAGGATTCGTCAAACATTTAGCATACAAAAAACACACAATAGTTTTAGATCAAATATTGAAATCATCTGTTAAATCTGGTACTTTGAGTGGGTAGAGATAAGTGTTTAATCTGACTTTGTTCCTCCCATGACGTAGTAAAATGCACATGCTTCTGACCATAATGAGTTAGAGTTAAAACACACAATTTGCATGCTGCTGTTAATAAGCTCATAAAGCACCATTTGCATGATTGGAAACAAATGTCGGACACCTATTTATAGCACATATGAGCGCATAAGGATGCCCCCATTCTGATCTCTCCCAACTCCACAAGGCCTTGTGTTTGCGGCGGTTCAGCTGTTCTCAGATTGGTTTTGTCCGCTGAGACCGTGTAAACATCAGTGCTCAAAACCTTCCAGTGAATGGACAGACAGAGGGGCTGCACGCAAAGGCAAACAAACACACACACACACACATGGTAAGTGAGGACATTTTGGCGGGAGTTGGGTCAGTGTGGCAGACAGTTAGAACTGCAGTGGCTGCAGGCGGCACGTCTTTGCCATAAGGCTCTCAAAAATCCAGAAAATTGCTCTCATTCCTGAGGCAGACACACTCCTCTCTGCCCTTTACTCTCTCTTGTTTGCTTTGAATCCTAGAATTCGCTCATTTTTGGGGGGAGGCTGGCCAGTGTAAAGACAGGCCAGAGTGCAGGTTTTCTGAGGTCAGACTGTGGGAGTTGGTGCTCATAGTGTAAACACACCAAGACTGTGTTTATTTGAATGTAAATACTAGCCGAGCTCTGCTGTGACTCAACCGCATGTGACTCTGTGCTGGGGAACGTCATCACTCCAGTGACAGCAAAGCCTGCGTGTATGTGTGTCAGTATATGTGCGTGTGTGTTTGCAGGAGAAACAGGAGTGAGGAGCGTGTTATAGACTTGGGGTCATAACTTCTGTCGTAACTTCTCGTTGCGCTGATGGGGGAGGGGAGTTATGTAACAAGGAGAAAGGGATGCATGTTGCTGGCATGGATGCACATGTGGGGAGATGGGGAAATCAATGTGCATGTGTGTGTGTGTGTGTGTGTGTGTGTGTGTGTGTGTGTGCGTGTGTGTGTGTGTGTGTATTATAGCAGCAGATAAAGACGTGAGTATCCTCGAAACACCAATACCCCCATCGTAGCTGCCGCTAATGTAGCTAGTTGCCAGAAGATGTTTTTGAGACTTGTTTATGTGCATCTGTGACTTTTTCTCATTTTGTGTGCGTGTGTGTGTGAGAGAGAGAGAGAGAGAGAGACAGTGAAACTGTAACTCTAATGCACAAGAAACAGATGGAGGATGAGGCTTCAGGCAGACCTCAGGGTCACGACAAGATGACAAGATATGCTAGATGCATCCTGCATCATGGGAAATATGAAGTAGCCTATAAAGTGTGCTGTGAGTAATGAGTCCATTGAGAATTGCATTTAGTCTAATAGGTGTAGAAAAGAATAAATGAAAATTCGTTAAAAAAAAATTCTGTTGAAAATTAATCATACACTTGAATTGAGTCATATCACGTTTGATTTTAATTTGCAGCATTTGCCAGCTCAAGACAGACATCTTAAGAGATCATATCATCTGAGCCCAAACTGTGGAAACTTGTGCTGGCAATATTGGCCACGAGTGACAACTGCAGGTCAATGTCAAAATGCAGTGTTAACAGTTGCACAAGTCAAGAAGAGTCATAAAGTCAAAAGACTGCCAGTTACACAGCGATATCTATGTATTATTTTGCTAACTTTACAGCCACCATAAGTTAACAGTCTAACTAGGCCAGGTAAGGCTGAAGCAGCAGTAGGCAAACACCTGAGTGTATTGAATTGATCAGGGCTGTGTTTTATTGCTTATTAATTCAACTTTCAATCATTTGTAGGAGAACTATTGAATCCTTTATCCTTTTAAAAGTTACAAAGGCTCACTGTGAAGAAATCACTATTAGGTGACTGACCTGACAGAAACTGACTCAGTAATGTCAGTTAGCACTCCAGCTCGTCAAATACTGCCGCTTTGTCAGTGATGTGGGCATCATATGATACAACCCAGGTGCACAGTGTTAGAGGCAGCGGGCAACAACCTGACTTGTCAAATACAGCCACTTTCTCAGTGGATGTTGGCATCAGTCATGGACGCACAGGCACCCTTCTTTGCAGTATGATACGCACTGGGTGGTGTGAGTATGTAACGCTGCCATAATATAAAGAGCGGCAAAGTGTGTATGGGGCAGGGGGATGGGTCAAACAAACTCCCAACCTTCACCCAGGAGCCTGTTGTTCATGTCCCAAGTGAAATTTAAAACAAACCATGATGTTGTTTTCGAAACTTAACCACCTTAATTTGTTGCCTAAACCTAGAAAATTAACCCAGAAGCAAAGTGTTTTACCTGCATTGTAAGTTTATTTTGAAAAAGACTGAAAGAGCAGAAACTGTACATATCCTGTGAAAACGGAAGTTTATTTTGAAAAGACACAATGCTTGTAAAAAACATAAATTCATGCTGTCCTTAAATGTCCAAAACTAATGCAGAGGTGTATCAAATGCATCATATTATGACATGTACTGTAGGTCTACTGACAAACCAGTGGTATTTGACGAGATGCTATGTGAACGTGTTGCAGCAAGTTTTGCTAACAGTAGGTAACAGGTAGCTATTGTTTTAATTGTGTGTTTGGAGGTAAAAATAAATAAATAACGTAACTTCGGCACAGCAGCAAAACAGGCTGCAATGATCAATAAGCAATAATGCACCGTCAATTTATGTCCACTAAAAGTGCTTGTTTTTTGCTGGTTTGTTTAACCAGGGAAAGGCCCAGACTCACTACTGCTAAATCCACCAGACTCCATGTAAACAAAAATAATTAAATCATAGTAATTTTAACATGTATAGAGCCAGCGTATTTTCACATCTCACTTTGTTGAATTAAAGGTTTATTTCAACCAAACCAGAGTTGGTGATTGTTAGGGTAATGGAAAGTTGAACCAAGGTGTTTTTTGTGTGTTTTATTATGTTTCTGTTTACACTGACTATGTTTTACATTGATAAAACTACTGTTTATTTAAATGGAGTCTGGTGGGTTTGCTGATTTCTGGGTTGTTTCTGGTTAAACAAAAGGGATATTTCTCTTTAACCAAAAGACCTGTCTCTGTAAGGATCCTTTCCATAATGTTGTCAGACACTTACAATAATGATCTGAGCCTATCAATGGCAAAAACAAACACTTTTAGTGGACGCAGTGCGAATTGCCTGGACTGATGACATTGCAGCCATCTTGTTTAATGCTGTACCAGCTTCAAAAAGACAAAAAAAACATGTGAAAATAAGGTCCAAACTAAATACTGAATGACAGTCAAACACAACAAGTGTGTCACATGTTGAAGGACATTTACCACCTAGCTAATCACTGCTACCACCCAGCCTAATATGACCAATATTTTTCTTTCAGTGTCATTAAGCTGGCTTTACATTGAACTGGATGGATTATTTTTAACTGAAACAGGCGCAGAGAAATTAGGCAGACTGTTTCCTCTGACACTAAAATCTCAGTGTTCTTAAAAAGTATTTGCAAATTGAGGACCTTTCTCCTAAAAACTCCACACACACACAAGAATGTGATTAACTACAGTATATTATTAAGCCGCAAATGTCACGAAACAATTTGTTGTGAAATGGATTTTGGAATTAAAAACCTTCATCATTCTTTGTCACTCCCTGCTGCCCCCTCTCCGCTGACCTTCACCCCATCTCCAGCCATCTCAGCAGCCATTTTTCTCCATCCTTGTCTCACTCCTCTTACTTCCCAGCCTGCATTATCTCATCCTCCTCCCTTCGCTCACCCTCACACTGCCGATTGTTTGCATCTATTCATGAAAGAGAATTTTCCGGTTTTCTCATTCCATTTAAGCTCAGCCAGCACTAACCCATTGTGCTCTGATGTTCCTCTCAGGCAAGAGGTCTAAATCAGGCAGTGAAGACAGGGGAGGGATGGAAGGATGGAGGGGAGGGAGGATGCTAGGGATTTGAGGGAGGGAGGGAAGGAAGGAGGGGGAGGGAGGGAGGATAAGACGGAAGGGTTAGAAGAGGGGAAAGGCAGAGAGTAAAGCAAATGTGTGAGAGCAGTGAGGGAGAGGTGTAAAGGAAGTATGAGGGGAAAGAAAAGCTAAATAAGCAGAGACATTACAGCGCCTGAGCAGGCTGAGCAGCAATATGCTCTTAATGTGGACTCAAATCTCAACCATGGACCTTTTCATCTTCTCTCTCCTGCCTCTCTTTCCTGTCTCCAGAAAATAAAAATGTCTTGTGACAATTTTCCTTATATAACACACTAAAATCTCTCTCATTATTGTCATTGCATTTCATTTACACTCCCTGCTACTGGTTGCTCGTAATTCTTCTGCTGGAATAGCTTCAGCTAAGGGTCATTTTACAACTTAACTAAATGTGGATAAAAATCCCCTCCCCTCCTTTTTATCATTTGACATCCTGCACACAGATGATATCACAGACTGTCTCACTGTGCAGCGACTTAGCCCACTTTGTAGCCCTGCGGGTACAGCAGGGCAATAAAGCTGCAATGCTTATAAGGTTTAAACCCACCAGAGCTACTTACACTAATACAAGTTCATGCATTTGAATGCACAGAAGTGGAGCATGCTAATATTAATACTAGTCTGTGCATACATGAAGATAGGAGCTGCTGCATTTGATGTAGGCTTGTTTCTTTAAAGTGGTTTTAACAGGTTCACAGCAGTTTTAGAGAAAAATAAAGAATACTTAATGCACTGTGTGTGGATTAAACAAGACTAGTTCGAGCACAGGCTGAGAACAGAAATATTACACAGACAGATGTGTGCATATGTGCGTATAAATGAGAGTATTATAACGGCACTGCAGTTTGCAGGAAGTGTACATATGGGATTGCAGGTTAGTAAGAAAACAAATCAGTGTCTGACAGGGTGGCACACAAGATAAGAAGTTTGAAGACTGTGTCATAGACAAGATCTTTTGCCAAAAGTATGTGGACAACTGAACATTGATGAACATTTAACTCCAAAACCATTTCTGGTAATATGCTGCTTGTCTGCTCTGTGGGACCTGGATGCAGGCCTTTGCTCTCATTCCGCTCCAGGAGCCGTGGTGAGGTCGGCCACTGATGTTGGGTCATAAGGTTCACAGTCAGTGTTGTTGTTCGTCTGTTGTGCGAAATGGGGTTGAGGTCAGGGCTCTGTGCAGGCTGGCCAAGTTGTTCCACACCCAACTGTGAAAACCATTTCCTTATTAACCTCACCTTGTCCATTAGGGCACCGTAATGTTGAAACAGTTAAGTGCCATCCTGAAAGTATTTGACGCACACTGTTATCTAAAATATCACAGCATGAGACATTAAGAAGTCCATTAAATGGAACTAAGGCCCAAACCATTAAGCAGCCCCCCTCTAAAGTTGTAACTCCCTGGCAACCCTGACATTTGAGTAGTTCAGTTACCGTTAATTTTCAGCCTGCAGACCAAATCTGGCCCATGATGGGGTGCCAGGTGACCCGCTGACCTTTTTCTAATTAATAATGGAAAGTAATTGATTCACACAGCACGGTTTTGGTGCATAAAAGGAGCCTCAAAGAAGAGCTTGTTTATAAAGAAAAGTTCAGGGGACGATCTGCCGAAAGAGATCCAGGCTATGCCCCAGATGTCCTCAAACTCTAGAACCATCCCTGCATACATCTGACCTGTGCAGGGCTGCTGCGATTGGATTTGACTCAAAGATGAGCGAGGACATCAAATGTTTAAGGGTTGATAACAGGTGATTACTTTATACTGATTGATATTCATACATATATATCTAACAAAAAATATATTGTTTGTCGACATCCTGTCATTTTGCAGAAGTGGCCCTCGGGCAAACCAAGTTTAGTATCCCTGGTGTAGGTTCTTGATCTAGCTTCTGACTCTGGAGTCTGGTGAAAGGAAGTTCAGTCTGAGTTACTTTAAAGGAGCTCTACACAACATTCAGAGCATATCTATGAGTCAGAGTCTAAGCCATTTGTCTGCACATGATTCTCAACATGCAGGTTAGCTCAGCCAGAGCCTTGCAGCTAACAGTGCTAACAGCAGAAACAGTGCTAACAATGGCATCAGTGCTGACGGTAATGCCATTGCCATCATCAGCTGTAACCTGCCATTACTCAGCTATATCATTACATAGCAAATTGTTGTTTGCTGCTATATTAATGTTTTTAATGTCATTTACAGATCCTTCACCTCTCATTGTCAGGGTTCCAATCATGTTTGATATCCTGTTTTTAATTTTCCATCTTCTCTTGATGAGGCTTCCTCAGCAGCTGGTGTTCTCCTTAAAGGGTTTATGAGAAACAATACTGTATCATCTTTGTAATCAGCCTCATGGAAAAGGTGATCATTCATTTCGCATGGTTCAGTTCTAAGTAAAACACTGTGTAGTGAGTGTGCAGAGGACATACTGCAGTCTTAAGTGTTGTGGCAAAGTTCACGGCAAACGATGTCTCTCAACAGTTCCATTTATTTCAGTTATGATTTGTCTTTGTGATTCCTGCATCACAGTCCCAGACCCGTCTGCTTGCAATTTCGGAGGCAGCTGTTCTGCAATGTTTCTGACCATTTTGGGCCTTTTTTTTCAGTTCACACTCAATTTCACAACCTATTTCAGCCAATTCTCTGAACATTTGTGTTTCATCTTTCTCACTTTTGATCTGCGCACTGTTCTGCTGTGAATTCTTTCACACAGTGTGTCTCTTAGCAGCTTCTTTTCACACTTTCAACCATGCCAATGTGTAATTTGAATCCCAGTCTGGGTTCCTGTTTTCAGTTGCCATTTTTTCCCTGTAAATGTATTATACGTTAGGATACGTTAGTTTGTATCTGCTGAGTTCATGCTCCAATAAAAGTACAGTATTAAAGACATACTTCACCCACAAAATGATCATTTGTATATCAGTTACTCACCCTGTGTTACACTGAACTTTCTCGCATGTCTCCATGGTGAATGTTGAGACCAAAACTGGAGAAAATTCTTGATGAATTGAAGTACTATTTAAAACACTTCCACGTGCTTTGAACTCATGCATTCATCAATGCGTGAGACTGTTTATGAGGAAGTGCTTTAAATAGTAAGGTATTTGTGCAAATGCATTTGTTTGGGAAGCACTGCACATATGACTGGGTAAATGAGACTTGGATTATACTGCAGAGTTGTGTGACAGTTTGTAAATGGATGTTTAATGTAGTTTTGCTGATGTTTATTGGGGGCTCTTTTAATCCAATTCATTAAGAATTTCTGTTTTTGGATCGTCATTCACTGCGGAGGCATGCAAAAAAAACAACATCTTCTTCATGAATTCGATGTAACACAGGGTGAGTAATTGATTTACAAATGATCATTTTGTGTATGTTCCTTTAGTATACCTTTGATATAAGCAGCTGAGTGTAAAAGTAAGCAAAAGCTTTTAGATCTAGGGTGATGTTAAGAAATCTCAAAGGCAAAATTTACACATATCAAGTTTAAAACTAGCCCTAAAGCCCATTCTCAGTCGGACCTCGTCACATACATATGTTTGGTCATGGACTTTCCACGTCTTTCAAGGTACTCAGGGTGCATCTGAAGTTGACATTCTGGGGCGCTGTGTCAACTTCAAGCTGTTATGTGCATTATGTCTTTTCAAAATACACTTCAGTTTTTACAGGAAATGTGCTGTCTGCATACAGTCTCTTTCAAAATAAATGCACTACATCGGTACAACACTGCGAATTTATATTTTTTTCTCATTCAACAACAAACGCACGTGGTTATGTTTAGCCATCACTGACACGTGGTTAGATTTAGGCGACGAAAACAAACACAGTTGGGTTCAGGAACAAAGAACAGTGTTCGACTTTACATTTGGCCTCCCTGGTAAAGTTTGGTGGTTGTTGAACCCATCCACCACCCCTCCCGCCTACTCTACTCATACTTTCGCTGCCTTAACGTTCGTTGTTGGCCACCCGCGTTTCCCCTTGATGCCACTGGGCGCCATTAAACAATAATGGTGACAGGCTGCATATCATGTCGATGTGAAAGGATGCCAGTGTCTAACGTGAGACTGGGTTGTTAATACAGCATTAAAGGGCCAGTATGCCCATACACCATAAAAAAAAATTAAAAAAAAAACACATCTTGTCCCCTAATTATTTCAGTATGGTTGGGTTTATATGTATCTGGGTGAACCAAGCCTTTAAAGCAACATTTACCAGTTTTAGACCCAGTTTAACGCAGCTTTAGATGTCAGGTTAAAAGTTTAA
Source organism: Cephalopholis sonnerati (assembly GCA_019142605.1). Taxonomy (NCBI): domain Eukaryota; kingdom Metazoa; phylum Chordata; class Actinopteri; order Perciformes; family Serranidae; genus Cephalopholis; species Cephalopholis sonnerati. The sequence goes on from JAGQAX010000001.1 coordinate 13,784,469, forward strand.
ATGGTCTTTTTTTCTGTTGAACGGCCACGATATTCAGCTCATGACGAAGTAGTTGATGTTAGCTGGGAGGGACAGTTGCCATGCTGACATGCAGTGTAGTTCAACACCTCCTAGACAGCCTGCGGGGCATCAAACCGCCGCTGCTGGGGTGACTCGCTTGCCACCATATGGTGCCGTGCTGCTGTGACCCCACCTGTCTGTTCGATCTGTGGTCCAGAGCTGACGGCGGGAGAAATAAATCTCAGCAAATCATCAGACAATCCAAATGGCCTCAGACACTTTCTTGATAACAAAAACTAGTTTTATCATCGAGCACACAGACCACTTTTCACTTCTAATGGGATTAGCGTGATATTTTGTCATCTCACGAGGGGGGCGCCACTCACACTCACACACTGCGTTCCTTAAGACAGGCATCCTGGTGTCTTGCTAATGGCGTCATCTACGCCTGTGTGAATTTAAACTCTCTCTTGTTGCTGCAGGGCACATTTGTTTGATGAGTCTAATCCCTTGACTAAAGAAACAAAGGTGTAACACTCGGCTGCTGAGGATCAGCGAGTGTGTGTGATGGTGTACATAAACCCATCTCTCCCAATCCCACACAGGCTCCTAATCCTAGAAGATCAAGTGTAACCAGGCTGGGAGTGTGACTGGGCGGGAGCCAGCACGATGCTTTCGGTTATGTTGACTCACACCGTGATCCCTCCTGCCTCACAACAACCACAGTATGTCATGCTTCTGTAACCTTTCTTTGCTCGTGATTCAAACATTCCTCTTGATTTTATTCAAAGGTCACATGTTTTCCATCTTTCGTGAACAATCTGTAGTTTTTTATCATCGTTCTACATCTGCATTGTTTTTCCACATTATTCATGACTTCTTTTTTTCACCAGTGAGATTTTGACAGAAAAACACTTCTGAGGGCTAAACAGAGATGTTTATGCAGTAAGGGAAAATAACATGTCAGGTTTGCGTGCAACCATGCAGTAAACATCTGTGTGAAGGCTTTGCATGCACTTATGCTTCATACATGCATAACGCAGACCCTAACTGTTAATTGTCACATTACAGTTGGCAGTAAAATTAACTGAGCACAAGCAGGAGCCAGGGAGCATTAACATGAGTGTATTTCTGAATCAGGTTCTGTGACTAATGCTGTTTTTTTTCTGCATTTAATTGTAAAGGTATCATTTAAATGTCACATGCTCTTATTTAACAAACAGCTGATGGTGACATTTTCTTTAGAAACCACAACAGAGTGTTAGGTCATTCTGATTTCAGCAGCTGATATTTAAGGTTCACTGTGAAGGATTTAGGGACATATATCGTTGTGTTTTTGTTACCTTAGAATCAGTTATTTATATCAACGTAAGGAGCGGGTCCTTGACTATGGAGATCGCCATGTTGCACTGCCATGTTTCTACAGTAGCCACAAACAAACAAACCAAACACTGGCTCTAGATAGGGCCATTCATGTTTTTACACTGGCCACCGTAATTTGCAGCCCCTCCACACGGAGAGCTTTAACGTGAAGTTGCTTTATTCTGTGTTTTTACCGCTTTGGATTACCAGGTGTGTTAGCTTTGATGAAGAGGAGACCTTTGCAGATAATTCATCGCTCGGTGAAAACCTCCTGAAAGTCTAGATCAGAAACAAGGTGAGCACACATTCAGTTATCAGAAAAAACATAGGTGAGCACACATTAGCAGGTGGTGGAATAGCAATGTGCCAAACAGCATAGGAGAAACATTTGTAACGTGAAACTACTTTCTTCAGTTTTATTCGCCTGGTCGATTTGTTTTGGAAAAAAAGAGACCTCTGTGGATAATTCAGCTTCTGGTAAAAAACCTTCTGAACAATGTAATCTGCAATCCTCGACACGTGATGATGCGAAATCTCTCTAAATTTTATTCTGTGCACCTCTAAGCAGATTTTTACGAGCCTCTACCTATGTTCACATTTTGGGTTAATATTTTGTGAAGGTGCAATTTAATGGCACCAAACTGTGTAATGGTCTGCTATAGCTAATAATTTGCATTAATTTCCTGGAGAGAATTTACTTAAATACACTTGACTTGTATGTACACAGCATGAACGGAAAATGCGGTTTTGAAATTTTTGCAGGTTTTCTAGGTAACAATACACGTGTTGATCTGTGCCAAAAGTTGGGTGAGCTTTACTGTGGCAGCCCAGTGTTCTTCATTACATCTTGGTATCAGGCTGTGCCATCATAAATACCGGAGCCATCTGACATGCATTCTGTAATCTTGATCTGATGTACCTTTAAAATGCTTTTGAATGTGTCTCTCACCCAAGCAAAGCATTTACATCTGCTTCAGGCTAACCTACACCGGCTGGCCCAACTGGCATGATAGGCAGTTTTTATCTGGCTGCTCAGTCGCCCAGCCATCATCAGTGATCATCTAGTTCCGTTGGGCTCACAAGTGGCCGCTAATTAGCAACTCCTCTGATATCAGACACATTTCCACACATGAATCATGTCCCTGGAACTGTCTCACACGAGCCAGACACTCAAAACCAAACTCTGAAGAGCTTTTTTTTGACATTCAAAACAATGGAACATGAAAAATGAGCCAAAGATGTAATGATAAATGGTCAAACTGTAGTAGGGGCACCACCTCCAGTCCATCTAGTCAGGTTGCTCTCATGAACTGCTTGTACATTTTCCTACAAAAAGTATTGAAAAATAACTTGCATATATCCTAAGTATGAGCCAGTAATTCAGGTGTTATCCACGTATTTGGAAACGTTGCAATCATGTGACTAATGTGCCAACTGAAGAAAAGAATAAAGAAGGAAGCAGCCCTGTTGGGTTGGAGGAGTAGCTTGCCTAGTGCACCAAATGTGCTAGATCCGGCATTGCTACCACTGTCCAGCAGCAGTCTCTGAGTAACATACAGCTAACCAGCATGATGCCATCACAGATCAAACAAGTCTCCCCCACATGCCAAGCAACAAAATCGCACGTCTGTTCATACCATCATCAGCTGACAGCACGCCAATCAACCGCTACCAGCTATCAAGTGCCAAGCTCCATGAATTCTAGGAATTTGTTATTCGATAAATGAGACTAGAATGAAAAGACCCTCAAGCAACTCTGGAGAGACCACGTTAATAAAACAAGGAATTTACAGATGGGGGAGATTTGAGTGTGTCCAAGACTTGCTGTGTCGTTTCTGTGTGTATTCATACCTCAGATGATGATAGAGATGACAGTATATCACAGAGAGGGGTTGAATGTATCTGTCTTAGGTTTGGTGCACTTGCCAATAAACACAACATCTCTGTTAGAAGCTCCTACAGAAAAAGACTCTCACTTTTAAGGCCAGCACGATTGTTCTGTGAGGCTCGGCTGCCAGAACATGTCACCATGTGAAGGCTGTAGTCCTCTCTACTGAAATGTATGAATTTCACCATTAAGCCTGCGTGTGTGTGTAATTTACATCATCTTGGATTAAAGCCTCCTGCTGTGTACCTACTGGAGCACCTGTAGTCAGGGCTCAGTGATAATCCATAAAAAAAAGTGAGTGAGACCTGGGCTGGGAAAAGATCCCATGGCTGTGGAAATCAAAAGCGAAAAGATATAATTTGCTGTTGAAACATGCTGGTTAGGCAAATTCTTTCTTTTTATTAAATTTCACAGAGATTACAGTTTTGATCTTATTCACTGCATTACGTTTCAATCTATTCACCGGTGGCAGCTTTGAAGTTGGAGAGAGATTTAAATACGAGGCAGGTATAGGCTAACAGGGCCTCTCTAAGCCTGTGACAAAAAGACACTGAGACGCTCTCTGTCTCTCCTGATCCACAGGGACTGGGGAAAGTAGGCCAGACTCTGTGTCAGACTGCTGCGAGGATCAGGACGCTCAAGTTGTTGACTTGTAATCAAAGTTCCTTTTCACACTTTGGATGTCAAGAATCTCACACAGAGAGAAAGAGAGAGACTTAAAGTGTTCCTCACATACACACATGTAGGTCATATTTTTAGAAGTGAGGCTTTCCAGCTGAACACTGCGTCACACGGTGTCATCCAGAACCGCCCAGACTTTTTATAAAATCATCTTCTCTGGTGATGGAAGTTGAACTATTCACCCGCCTACCCCATCAAACACACACAAACACAGAAACATGAGAGGAAGTAGCTATGAAAATCCTATAGGAGGCCTAACAAGCATTAGACACTAATATTTTAAACTCACTTGTGGTGACTACAGATACATGAGTCACTACAGGAGTATTATGGTGATGCAACTGGAGACAAAATTTCTAATTTTAGGATGTCAGCTCCAGTTCCTTAATGTTAGGGCTAAGGAATATTTACAAGGGAATTAAATGCGCATGGATGGAGGATGTGCTCAGACTGAAGGATGCAGTGTACACACGCTCCATCATTTCAGTAGAAACGAGCTCGTTCGTGTAGCCCACACCAAACAAACCCTACAAGGGAAGACATCATTTCTAAGTGATTAGGCCAATAAACCGAACTCATGCCGTGGGTTCAGAGACAGTCATTTGACTAATTTGCAATTAGTAAACTCTTTGTGTGTTGACAAACTGTTAGGCTCCAGCGCGCAGATGACCCTGAGAGAGACAGAGGCACCAAAACAGCCAGGAGACACTGAGGCTCGTCACGTGTTGTTTGTCTCACGGGAGCAGCCCACGATGCCGGCGCGCGCCATGCAAGCGCACACCCAGTCCGGCGGTGCCTGGGATTGGGTGGAGGGAGTGGTGGCTGCGGACGGAGTCACAGGATTGGTAGAGTTCAGCGCCAAACTTGTTGACTCATAGCTGAGCAGCTCCTCTCCATCCTTCACGGCACGGAGCTGTCCAGGGCCAGTGGTGCTGAAACTGCCAGCTTCCGACGCGCCGTTGGAGTAATTTTTTCCTGGTTTGATTGCTCTCACCAAACCTTTGAAAGTTACATGCGCTTTGGTTTATTAAGCGTCACTTGACGGATATATATCCACCTTCACCGCTCTATCCAAGAGCGCATCAAAGCCTCCAACTTCTTAGCAGATCAAATAAAGGACTCTCGGACGCGCAGCCATGGCTTTCATGGTAAAACACATGGTTGGAGGACAGCTGAAGAACCTGACGGGCGGACTGACGGAGGAGAAACCCGAAGCAGAGAAATCAGAAGCCGCCGCGCAGGGGATGACTCAAGAGGAATTTGAGCAGTATCAGCAACAGTTAGAGGAAGAAAAGTAAGGCAATGATTGAAGCTTGTGATTGTGAAGTAGTGATGAAAACCCTACAGTGTGTGTGGAGAAGGCATGGCATATTTAAACAGCGCGTATTTGTGTGTAAATAGCAGAGCGCTCCCAGTGCGCCGCGCGCTTTTTTACGCATCAATGCAATAACATGAGCGCTCCACACACAGCTGCTCCTCTCGCCCAGGGAGCTCTCTGTCTCTTCGGCAAATTGTGTAGCGCCGTTTTTAATTTGGGATTCCTGGAATCATTCTTCCACGGAAATGTCTACAGGGATCCGTGCTTGGGGCGAAACATGTTCCTATTGCTGTGCGTGCGGCTGAATAATGAATCAGACTGTGTGGTGAATAAAGTGGGTAAAGTAAAACCTCTGTTTGGGTATGATCAGAGGGCAAACAACCTACAGTATGAACTAATTTTGACTTTCATCATTCATATATAAGTTACTACTAAAGATGGTTACGATTCATTTACATTATACAAATGCACTGCAGCCTAAAAAGGTGGATACATTAAATTTGGAATTGTATGCCCTCTATTTTATCTCAAATTTTGCATCTTAGTTAATTTTTAATGCTGAATTCACAGCTGTGATTCCAGCTGTGTGCCTTTTAATTCTTTTGCAGTGCTTGCTTTTTATCATATAAGTCTTTGCTCTGTGTCTCACCTGCAAAAATTTGTTTTTTTATTAATGTTTCCCAATTTCCATATGTTCCAATGTCATGGTGTTTATTTCCTGAGCGCACAGAGGGACCACAGAAGGTAACAACAAGGTCATTTGCCAAACAGAGTTCACCCTGCAGACAGCAACTCTGTATTGATTTGTGTGCTGCTTCCTTTAGAGCAGAACTCCACATCACATATCAGATGTTCACTGTCCTGGCCATAGAATATGTTGCCATAAATTAATAATGTGGGATAAAGAATTCAGACCACAGCTTTACAGAAAAATGGTAGATTCTGATTATACATTCCAGCTGTTAATAGTCACAGATATTGTAATGATGTATTATAACACATTTCATGAACGCTTTTATCCAGGGTGCCTCATGGTGTAATGTGCAGGCATTTTTAAGCATGAGTGGGAAGTGAAGTCTTAAGTCTAGCAGTATTAACACTCAGCTCAGCCCACTGAGCTCTACAGGAGGCATGACGAGATGCTTAACGCTCTGCCGTCATAATGTGACCTTCAGTGGAAGTGAGTTATTAGTCAGAGGTGCTAAACATGAGCATAGATCACCGAAAGGCCCATACTGCTCAGATTGAAGCAGAATAAGGTTGGGGGGGGGGGTGAGTTGCTCACACTGGCATGTCACATGTAGACATTTTATCACCCTCAGCATCCAGGCCACACTGACATCCCTGGTCATCTGATGCCCTTGAGAGGGGAAGACACAAAGCTCTGCTCATTGGCTGCAAGTGAGCGCTACATGGGCCCATGTGCCATTCTGTGTTTGGCCCAATCATGTTTATACAAAGTGAACTCAGGCTCACATGGAAGGCACCATGAATGCCGCGTCTCCAGATAAAACGTCCTTCCCCTGACACATTGGGTACAAACACTTTGCAAACCATGCCCTTGGTCCTCCAGTGTCCTCCCGCCTTTAGATCAACGGCTGATCTGATCCTTCTGGGCGTACAATGCAACCCTTACCACTGTAGCTCTGACAAATATCATCTATAGTGTTTATCTTGTTGTAAGCACCTACTGTACTTCACTGACTCTTATGAAATGTGGTCTTCTGTCACTGTGTTCATGCACGTACAAGTTTGTTAAGCATTATGTCATGTTGTTGACTCATGATGTTAGAGGCCTTTCAGCAAATTTAGAAATTTATGAGGGACAATTATGAACTAAACTGAAGCCATAAATATTCCCATGACATTGAGTGGAGAGAGCCAGCAGCCTGTTGTCTGCCCTCTGCTGGAGGCATCACACGCTGAGGGCTGGATTGTTAAGAAGAGTGAGCTTTAAAAAGGCAAATGACAACAGGTTAACAGAGAAACATGGGGCATCTCCCAACATTTTCTTTCTCCAAAACAGATGTGTAGAAATTTAGAACCGCCTCAGTATCTCCCTTGTGTACAGAGTCAGACTAAAGGCGATTATGAAGATGGTTGGAGTGTCAGCATTCATTTAGTAGATGACTTGCCTTAAACCTAAATTTGCCTTAAACGCTGCACAGCTAAAGTAGCGGGGAGACATGGAGACAGTGCCGGACCAAGCACATTCAGCACCCTGGGCAAGCTTCCCCTGGAGCCCCCACCCCTCACCCACCACCCCCACAAAAAAAAAGGAAAACAAAGAATATTATTATCTTTTATATTTATTGTATGTACTACAAAAAAGAACAAGAGCTAATGAGAAATCAAGACAAACAACTAAGCTAACAAACTCTTTTTTATACTGTGCTTTTGCTTTTTCATATACTGACTGTAATGATCATTCACTGATGAATTAGAGGCAGTACTCCTACGACAGTGCATTAGGTCATTGGATCATTTTCTCTCTTTTTTATTAAGTGCTAATGTAAGAAAAAAAATTTTATTGGGCAGGAATTTTAGGCACCCCGCCCCCCTCTGAGAGGCACACCAGGCGAGTGCATATGTTGCCCACAGGAGGATCCACCACCTCATGGAAATGTTAAACTCAAGGCCTCTAAGGTCCAAATCCAGCAGGAGCCTTATAGAAAGCAAAGATGCAACAGCACTGTGACTTTGGTTTTCTTCATTTTCAGATACAATGCACGGTTTATTTGTGACATTCTGGTGATATTTCTCCTTAAATGTGTGGAAGTCGGAGTTAGTGTTATTATTCCAAACCTTCCCACAGGTGAAAGCTTGCACAGTTGATTAAAAAAGACATTGCCCGGCTTTGGCTAGAAACTGAGTTCTAAATTTGTATATTCAGTGTCACTGAAAAAATTCTGTCACTAAATAATTTTTCCTCTTTTCTTGCAGACAAGAACGAGAAGCCAGTTTTGCCCAGAAGAAAGCTGAGAGAGCCACAGTCAGAAGTCATTTCCGGGAAAAGTACAGACTACCAAAGGTAAACTAATTCAGCCCTGGTTTTGTAAGAAGAGTTAAGACAATGCATTTTGGGACAGATTAGCTGACCATGTCATGCACCGTATAACAAATGTCTCCAGCAGGCTCACTGCCTCACACATTCATGCAGCCAAGTACTATATTTCCATAAACTACAGCGTGATATCAAACTATTTGTTCTAACTGTGTCGTCCCTCTTTCCTTCTGTCCTGTTGGATATCTACCTCAGAACGAGGTAGATGAGACCCAGATCCAGCAGGCGGGGGAAGACGTGGTGTTGCCCACAGAGCTGGCCAAGATGATCGCTGAGGACAACCAGGAGGAAACGCACAAGCAGTCGGTGCTGGGCCAGCTGTCCAACATCCAAAACGTGGACATCGACCAGCTGAAGGACAAAGCCCAGGCCACACTGGAAGACCTCAAAAAGCAGACGGAGAACTGCAGTCTCATGTGATCTGGCCAACTCCGAGTCCCAGAAGATTAGAGTTTTACTTGTGCAAATATTTTTCAAAGGCAGAGCTGCTCTGGAGGTAGACATATTCATATTGCTTTAGTGGACCGTCAGCTAGCAGAGCCACATAATAACAGTTTTTCTAGCCATGCAAAGTTAGACAGAGGCCCTGAAGAAAAGAAAGTAGTTGATGTTATGAAATCTGGGGCTCGTCTTACTAACTGGTGAAAAAGAATCCTAGCCATAGTGTTACAGAGGTGTAGCTAGTTAAGGTAGCTCTTCAGATATCCTAACAGTCATGAATGTCATCCATATATTTATTAAAATTAGCTAACTTGCACTCTGAAAGACTTATTTGGCTCTCCCTGTTGACATTTAACCCATAAGATTATTTCTGCCTTTGGAGCAACTTCACCTCTGAGAAATATTCAGCCATTAAATCCTTTACTCCCTTCATCCCTGTAACCCTCCTCACACTCTGTACCTCACGTGACCAGTGACAGCACAATAGGATTCAGCAGCAGAGGTTTCAGGAGTGTGTGTGTGTGTGTTTTCATTGCTTCCAAACACACAACACGTGATTTCACATGCAGCTCTGATGAGAGAGGATCACTGAGATCAGCTGCTTGGTGGGAATGAAAACACACATGCACGAGGTGGACACTGGCTCATGTGAGGAGGCCATATGTGTGTTATGTTGAATTTGGGAAATTTGAAATGGGCAATATTCATTTAGAGCACTGAATGAGGCAGATTTTTGTCTTAAGTAGCTTACTAATGTTGGCCCTCTGGTGCCCTGATGAAAGCTCCCAGTGAGCTGCATTAATCTTAGCTTAATCTTTACCTAGACATATCATTAGTTAGGGGTTTTTTTTGGCTTTTATCGTACTTCAGTGTGCCTTGGACGTCCGTACAAGGTTGTCTTCTCTAGAGATCCAACATCTGAAAGCTACTTTTTACGAAGACGAGCCTTCTTATTTTTTTTTTTTCTGCAGGATATTGCTTACTTTTAGTTTTATTAAAAGCAACAAATACATTGTGAGCAGGCAGAAATTATATCTTAGATTTGCTGCGTTTTGTATGTTGTAAGAACTTACAGATAAGTGTGTACAATAACCATGATCCCAAATTGAACCTAGCATCAGCTACATAGGGTGCAAATCTGTGTTTGTGCTGCACCCAGAGGTTAAAAAAACGGAAGCTGCTCAGATGAGAGAAATGTAAATGCTTTAGAAGTCGTATGCCAAAGCCTTTGTTGAAAACGCTTTGACCAACATAAAGGAAATGGCACAAACATGTCAAACTGTGTAACTGTGGTGTGAATATAAATCCACATATTTATGTTGTGTAAGATGTAAATGTATCTGCGGGTCATTCTTCGCTCTGTTTTCATCGACTCACTGGGTGTCATAGTGTTGTCACATGACCTTTGGCCTGTCCTCCATTTCATTGACCCCTGCATCTCAGTGGTACCGTTCTGTGCTGGTGGATTCGTGTTGTTTAGCCGATGTGTTGCGTCAAGTGGTGTCTTTGTAAAAATAAAACTCGTCTTGTGGCTGAGGGTGCTGGTCGTAGACAGCACACAGTCACTGTGGGCTTTGCTGCGTAACTCAGTATTCTGTCTGTGTTGTTTTATAGCCAAACGTAAGTGAAGGCGTGGGTGAATCCAGAGGGAATGTTGTTGTTGTATTACATCCATATACGCTACATTCTGCCAGTGTTTGATTTTATGTAGCAGTGATTCTGAGGGTGACGTCAGCTTTGATCTCATATCTGTCCCAACTTTTCTTTTTATGATTATAAATGTTTTGCATCTTAACAGTACACATTTTATTTTACAGTAAATATGGGCAAAACGTTACTGACTGTTTTCTCTAAGATGAGTGGGAATTTCCTTGCTGTATGTGCCACATTTCAGTCCAGTGGTTGTTGTCATGTGATAGATGAGCAGTATATTTGAAACATTTCAATAACATGAAGCAGAGGAAAAGGTGCAATAAGTTCTTTTATAATAAAGCTACTAGAATCTGTCATGTTTGATCATGAGACAATATTAATAGGTGGAACAGAAGCCATAAAGAAAACAGTTTGCTTTGTATGAGTGTGTGTGACTTGAAATAAGAATTCAATAACTCAGTATTAATAATATACAAATGTAATTTTTTTGTGTTGTTATCCTGTGGGACTGATTTTTCAGGAAATGGCTGCCATGACACGCAGTTTCTTCTTGTTCTTTAGCCGTTTCTTTGTTTGACAGTATCTCTATCATTCTGTCTCTTAAAGTATTTCAGTGATTTTTTTTCTGAGTTTTAACTGCAATAAATTAATTTTTAGGATAATGAACTTCCTGTCTGTGTTGTGTGATTTTTGCACAGGGCTGCTGCTGTATGTGGTGAGTCATCAGTAGTCTTACATTTGCAGCAGCCAGAACACCAGGTGGAGACAATAATACATTCACATCTCATGGATGGATTACTGAACAGGCCTACTGGACACAGGCCCAGGTCCAAAGTGTCTTGGGGCCCTCTGGCCTTCACCTGCAAAATGCCACTCAAATCCAAATGTAACCCACAGGGAGAGACTCAAAATGACCACAAAGAGACACGACAAGACCAAAAGAGATGCAAAGAGTTAAAAAATATATATAAAAATGGGTAAAACAACCACAAAGCGCCACAAAATGACTACAAAGGGACACAAGAACAGCCCAAAAAGACACAAAATTACCTCAATAACACAAAAAATACTTCACAAGACCCAAACAACTACAAAAAGGCACAAAAATAATCACAAGGAGACACAAAGCCACCACAAAGTCTGTGTAGGAGAGGTGTCGGGGCCCTTTGCATTTCTCTGTCCATAAGTCCATTGTCTCATAATCTGCCCATGTCACAACTACTCCAGCATCCAAGATGGAGGCTGCAGATACAGACTGATAGATTATGGCTGACATATCAGTAATGGTATGTTATAATAAATTAGTATTTAAAAATAAATTCTACAATTTATCAATCTCATTCTGACACAACAGCACAGTGATAGAGACAAGTAATCCATATATACTGGAGTGTAGTAAAAGCCTAGATGAAGAGAGGTATTTATGTATGTTTGTATTTTCACTCTGTGGACACTTTATTAGGTGCACCTGTTAATTCAATTATATGTTTTAGCACTGAGATCCTGGCAACACAAATGTTTTAATAGTGTAACTGTCTGCAGCTACTCGTAGTTCCTATTGTTGTCCACCAGAGGGCCCCAAACAACAGACCAGCAGCTGACAGGTAAAACTGACTCTGTGAGAGTTATAATGAATATACTAAAGTAATAAATAATAATAATAGATTACAAACAGGGGAATTTAGTATTTAAAAACAAATACCTTATTTTAAATCAAACAGGGCTCTTTTAGTATATCAGATAAATATGTTTAAATTTAAATGATAAAACTAGAGGAAAAAAAACTGTAGACGTTTTAATTTGTGTATTTGTGTCTGCAGCGCTGCCTGTAGTTCCTGCTGATGCCCACCAGAGGGCGCCAATACACCAATGCAGCATAAATAAAATGATGGGATTACGTATTTAAAGTAATGTGTTAAAATGATCTAATTTTAAAAATCAAAATAAAGGAATTTTCTATTAAAAATAGAGGCACTACATTTAAAAGAAACTTTAAAAACAATAAAATGAACAAAATTATATTCAAAATATATCTTTCAAATTGTATTTATGCAACAAAAACATAATAAAGGGTTTTAAGTATTTCTCCACCAGCATTTTATCACCAGCAATGTGGAATTCAGTTTAACATTCCTAAACAATTAATGTATAAGAGATTATAATTCTAAACTCAATATTAGTGAATAAAGCTGGAAAAATTAATACAAATAATTTTATAATGAATGAGTTATTTCATGTTAGCCCCGCTTTTACGAAGATTTTTTTTCATCAATGGGAACCAGTTTTACTTATTTATAATAGGATTGTGTACCTCAGTCCAATGACTATGTGGCAAAGTTGGTGTTAGTCAGATAATAACAATAACAATAATAATAATAATAAGTCTAATTATCTAACTGTTTTTCACATTCTGCAAAGTTGCAAAAAAAATACAAAATAAAGATAAATAAATAAATCATCGTGGCAGATTTCGATGGTCCAAGAGGCATATTTTGTGAAGGACATTGAGTTGGATACCTGTCCCAAATTTCAAGTCAATGGACTGGCGTTGTGAGGGGCGTGGCCTTTCCAAATTTGCGTTTTTGCACGTTAATTAAAGCGCCACCATGTGGCCGACTGGAGTCATTTTTCTTGGGAAACATCTCCACATCACTTCCAGTTATTGGGCCAAGTTTCATGCTTGTAGCTTATTGTAGCTCATTATAGTTACTATTATTATTATTATCACTATTGTTTGTGTTGTTGTTGTTGTTGTTGTTGTTGTTGTTGTTGTTGTTATAGCCTAATGATACCAAACCGAAACAAACTCACTCAGATTCTGGCCTTTCGTGGCTTGAACCCTAAAAATCAAGTTAGTTACCATGTGAATGGCAGCAAAGCCTGGGCTGTTGGTAGTTCTCAAGTGTGGTGTGAAAAGAGCTAGCTGTAAAATATATTGATGCTGAAACCCCTCTCTATTGATAGGCCGCAGTGCGTGGACAATCTTCAGCCTGGAAAGACACTGGGCCACTGCATGGCCAATCTGACACAATTGGGGTGAAACGGTCCAGAAAATACTATTCTCTCCCATTCTCCTCCATCAATCGGGGCTTTAAAACTCTGCAGAATGAGAGGCAGGACGGGGAGTGGGGGAAAGAGCGACAATTAGCGAGAAGCTTTGAGTGAAAACTCTCAACGGCGAGCCAGTTATCACAGAGGTTTCCCCCTGCTCTGTTTGTGGCTAAAAAGGAACAGATTTGTTTTTCCGCGCTGAAAATTGGAGCAGTGAAGTTGCAGATGTGAGCTTCTTGCAAAGGAATGCGTTTTGCAAGCCCCCCCCCTGCCTCCCCCTTAAACTTGTGTTTTGCTACAAGAGGAGAGGGGACCACACAGATCTTTGGTTTCATGCAAGGAAAATCATAAACATTTTTATCCAGCCTATCTCGTCATGTAGTGAGAGGATTTGTGCGCAGAGCTGTGCTGCTGTAGGCCTGGAAATGGGTCCCACGGCTGACTCCTCAATGAAGACCAATCGGTGGCCAGGATTGTAAATGAGAGAGAAAGGGAGAGAGAGGGGGGAAGGAAAACTTTTCTTTCTTTTTTTCGACAGAAGGAGGGGTGTTGTGGGGAAATGCTCGGCGGACCGTGAAGCGTAACAGCAAGAAGAGGGACAAAGACGCGCATAGCGGGACAAAATGCGACAGACAGAAACCTCTTCCAACTAAAAAAAACAACAACATCGGAATGTGCGGATGGATGTTAAAAGTGGTGGAGCTGGGAAGAGAAGTCGAAACCAACAATGGCAAGAAAGATGAATCCAAGTGTACAAACTGAGTTGTGGACAATAACTGTGGTTAGAGTGCGCGTTAACTTTGGATAGCCCTGCGGCGCGTTGCAGTGTCCATCTCAGATCTGCACCGGTGGCACGGAGCAGACACGGGCTACACTTTGGAGTATGATTTCCCACTTTTGAACGGACATGCTTCCCGGAATGACTATTACTGCGCTGTTTCTCTTTTTGCAGCCACGCGTGGAGATTTCCCTGAGTCAGATCCTGACTTCCACTGCTACAAAACTCACTTAACTCGCGTGTAAGTTATCGTGGATGGTTTATAAAGGACCAAGTGTGTTTTCTTCGACTGTGTTGGTAACAAACTCATTGGCTGCATGTATGGAATACTTATGAACTCCAGTCTGTGAGATTCAGCGTTTACATTGTCCTGATCCTAATGTGCTGGTGGAGAAAGTGCACGTCACCGAACTAGAACTCCATCCAAGCATGAAATGTTGGTGCAGCGCCCTGGCACTTCTCCCATGGGTGCTGGTGGCCTTAGATGCCCAGCTAATCTGTTGGCAGGCGCTCCTTCGGTGCCACGAGGAGCCCGAGTGCGATCTTGCGTACAGTCAATACATAGCAGCCTGTGAAGGTAACATCAGGGGGACGAGGAGACAGTGTCCCAGCCACTGCATCAACGCGCTCATAAGGCTGAATCACACCCGCAGCGGGCCGGACCTGGAGACCTGCGACTGCGCACAGGACTTGGAGTGCCTCAGCGCCAAGAGAGCCATAGAGCCGTGTCTCCCCCGCAGACACCCGAGCGATGCTGGGGGGATAGGGTGCATGGAGGCCCGGCAGCGCTGCGAGGAAGACAGCAACTGCCACACCTCCCTCACGGCCTACTTGTCATACTGCGGGCAGCTGTTCAATGGCAGGAAGTGCTCCTCCAAGTGTAAAGCCACCATTCAGCAGATGCTGTTCATCCCAAATGGCATGCTGCTGAACCGCTGTGTTTGTGATGGGGTAGAGAGGCCTTTCTGTGAAGTGGTGAAGGAGAACATGAGCAAACTTTGCTCCATAGGAGACCACATTGTTATTTCAGACCAGCCTGATGTGGATGACATCTATGAGGATGAAGACTATGACCCTAAAACTGACAGAGAGGAGGTGTATATTGATCATTCCTCTGCTCCCCAGAGGTTGTCCAGCTGCATGACGCTCCTGTTTCTTCCTCTGGCACGGATATTGTACTGAGACAATGGGTACTTGAAGCATTTGTTGGATTTATAAATGACAGTGTGAGAAATCTCTGTTCATTAGACTCCACCAGGGAGCTAAGAGTCTGGCTGGAGTTGGTATCAGCGACTTGATCAAATACACTACAGTATGGCACTGGGCCGGCTTGCTGGCACAGGACTCAAACCCAGGTCTGCTGGATAAGGGAAGCTATTTTTTCACCCCCAGGCCTCCCTGCTATTCCATTTTAGTTGCAGGGCAACAGTGAGCACAGTAGTGATTAGTGTTTGCTTTTCGCAACCGTACAATTTGCATAGTAATTCTTCTTCGAGCACATCTCACTCAGGAAACCTGCTTTTTTAAAATTTGTGTTCAGATCTTCACACAGATGGCCTTACAGTGCTCTGAGTGAACTGCTCACCTTTTTTGCTAGGTTGAAACCTGTCTGCAAAAATGGCAAAAAATACTTTGAGGTGATGATGAGAGGAGGTGAACCACACCAGACTTTGTTGCGGGGCATTGCCAAGTTGAGTGCCTTTAAACAGCTCCTGTTTGTTTGGTTTCAATGGTACTTGGAGTGTGGCTTTATTAAGACCTTAGACAAACATTGGACCCATCCAGTCTCTGTTTGCTCTGCTCTCCATTTCAGGGGCCTCTGCATTGTTGCAGCAACCACACTTCAAATATTTGTGGGAATAGTCAAAGGACAGGCGAGGGTGTGGGATCAAGTACTGAAATTAACTGAAGCGCCTCTCCAGCACTCTGTCTGCAGCCCCTCCCCCATGTGAGATTGTTTTATTGAACTTTTCCTGAGACACCCCCCACCCCCCCTTCCTCCTCTCTGCTGCCTGCCCCCTTTCACGCCTTTAAAAGACCCCTGTCTTTATTACTGCTTTCACACTGTAGCAACAAGCCAGGAAAGCTGTGTGTTGCTGGTGTGAATAGGTCAACATATACCTGGAGTTTATCCTCAACACTGCTCATGATGAGAGGTTTAGCTGGTCTGACACAGCCTGGCTGTGATATCTATGTGTGAACACATTTTAAACAAACTGTTTTGAATGAAGGTTTGTTGCAATCAGCTCAGCACACAGAGAGAGTGCATTTTATGGATATTAAGGTTTGCTGGATTCAACATCAGGTCATACTCTCCCTCACTGAATCTCCAGTGTAGTAACACTGCAGCAACAACACAGCGTTACAACAGTGTGTGACCAGAAACAACAACATACTCACTCATGAGCAGTCATACTGCATAAATGGTCAAACGTGGATTGAATGTATGTCAATTATTTTGTGTCACAGTGTTTGTTAAAGGAGAGTGTTGCTAACTAAACAAGAGATGTACTAAGCTTCATGTAGCGTGCTTTTAACATACAGGATGGTCACTGAGTGCTTTCTAAAGAAATGCACAAATCCAGATAAAACAATTAAAACAAAAAGACGGAATTCAATTTGCAAATTCCCTGTATTTTGACAGCTTTCATTTTGTGTGTTTTTAGGTATTCCAGAACAATTCATCACATTTGTTTTTGTAGTTGTCTTGTAGAGCTCCTGAGCGCCAACAGGTCTAATGTTACAGGAGTTGTTCCGATACCTATATCAGGGTCGGAAATGTCTTCGATATTGCCTAAAATGCTTGACTGGGAATATGAGTGTGTGAGTCTGTGCACCGATCTGATACCATGTAAGTTATTAATAAACTTCAAAGTAATTTCACATGTCGACAAAACTGCAGTTTTGCCATAAAATTACTGATAACTACTGTTTCAGAGCAGCTGAGAATAGTGTAACATTAGCAGTTAGCAAGGATGTTGTAGTGGGGGGCCCAGGGCCCCAGAGGGAGGGGGGCCCACAAAAAGCCTGGAATGAAGAGTCTGCTTTTGTTAGCATGTATGTTTAAATTTCTGACTAAATAATGGCATTACCAAATTAAAATCGGCGAGAGACTGAAAATAGTAGAGAATCTCTGAGGCCCCTCTCACCCCTTATAAAGGGCACAAAATGGTTTAGTTGCCCCTGCACTAGGGTTTGTCTTTAACTGCAGCTAGAACCAAGTGAGTGACTGCTTATGCTGCCTGAAACAACATAGACTGTCATGTCTTTGCCCGAGAAAGGGAAATTGGGGTTCCAAAAAAAGAAAAGAAAGGAAGGGATGGAGGGGCCCAGAGTCTACTTTGGTGCTACGCCCCTGGCCATTAGCAAAACAGGCAATCCTTTCACATCCGTACATGGTTAGTAGAAGCTATACAGCCTTTGTTTATTTTTTAATACCATGGTATTGGATCGGTACTCAGTGTTGGTTAATCTGCAAATTCAGGTATTGGAATCAGTGTTTGGAAGGAAAAAAATTGTATCGGAACATCTTTAAATGTTACTTGTCCCAAGGTCTACACCAAGACAGGAATCTCTCAGTCTTACTTCTTTCATCCACAATGCCTCATGAAGCTGTTTTGCAAAAAGGGAAGAAAAAAATCAATGTTTCTGTTAGTATCGATCACTTGTAACAAAGCTGCCAGTTTGTGTCTTTGCCACTTGAAACTGTGTCAAAACTAATCCTCGTGTTTTGTAATGAAGTCTTGAAAATGTCGCTAAATGTTAAATTATGAAGCTAGAATATGATGAATGTGTATATATTTTACAGTTATATGCAGTTAAATAAGCCAGTGTCTGCCTACAGTCACTTAACACACATTATGAACACATGAACGTAGCTCGGATTTTGTGCACACAAAACCTGACTTGATTTAGAGTTTGCAGTTTTTCATCTCATCTTGTGGGAACATAGCAGTAAACACTTCAGAGCGGCGTCTTCCATGCGGGAGGGTGAGTTTTATAATAAAATGTTTATGAGCTAAAGTTGTGTAATGATGTGATTTGTCCACAGAGAGTTAAAAAATGAAAGTAAAAAGATCAGTTTCTTCCTGAAGACTGGTTTGCCTCTGGGTATATTAGATTCACTTATATAATATTTATACATTGCCTTTTTAAGGATTGACATACAGTATCTGAAAGCCAAAAAAGCTGAAGTTATTGTTTAGAAATGTCATTCTCAAGTCAGCCAGGTCACTCCAAAGTAAGCACTGCATGTGGCCATGTTTCACTGTGTAATACTTAAGGGATTAGATCAGTGTAACTGAAACCTGGGGAGGAATTTTAAGTGTCTAGGTGTTGTGCAATCCATCCACATTGGAGCAAAAAGATAAATCAGGACTCTACTCACAATTTAGGCTCAAGCTGTAATAAATCCACCATGTTTTTAGAAGAAGGCTGATCCAACTGAGTTGGTATCAGAAGGATATTTCAGGATATTCACATCTTTGCTAATGACCAAAAACTCTAACGAACCAACTGTTTTAAAGCAAGCAGCCATTTGGGGCTTGTTCCACACTTACTTTGGTATTTACAAGTCATTAACAAATTGTAAAAGAGCCATTTCGCATTTAGGTGTGAGGTGTACACCTGCTCTGCAAATGTAGCTTTAGTCACGTCCAAAAAGTACAAAAGTGCTTTGGCAAGAATATGAACATTTACAAAATGAGAGAAAAAGTTTATTTAGGACAAGACGGTACAGATTTAGTCGCACCTTTTTGTCAAGCTGCTTCCTGTTCCTTGCAAAAGAAAAAACATAAATGTCACCATGCTTAGTTAATTTAATAAACAGATACTGGTCAGGTCAACTGCTGCAACTGTCCTTTGATAAAAAAAAAGAGACATGTTTTTATGAGCCACATTTGCCAGGATGTCCCCAGGATTGTGTGACACAAAAGGCGTACATGTGATGAGCAATTAGAAGTTTGTAATTTGAGCTACAGGTGGTAAATTTCAACATCTACAAGCCTGGGGAAAACTTCTCCACAGCTTCTCCGTATTTTTTTCGTTAACCACAGGAATCCTCAGGCACATCCAACTGTCTATTGTGTCATAAAAACAGCGAGATAGAGAAACAAAGTGGCCTTCAGCTACAGTGTAGCATGACTCCCTCTAGTTTACTTAGATTGTCTTTGGTCCAATCTGTCTTAACCATTGCCATGCATCTTTAAGTCCTCCAACATAACCACCCCGCCCCCTTCAAACCCCCCCAACACCACCACCCCGATTCTGGGAGCAAAATCAAAACAAACATGAGCAGAGCAGCCTTGGGGAGTTGAGTGTGTGGAGGGAACAGGGGGATACAGAGGCAGCACTGTGCTGGAGCCCATTTTCTAAATTATCTTTATTCAACATTTCTCTGAAACAAACCCCCCCCTGACTCCCACTCTCTCTTCCCCGCTCCAAAGTGGGAGTGACCCAGGGATTTAGGAGGCTCTTGTCTCTCATAGGTACAATGTTCCATTCATGATAGCCATCGAGCCACATTGAATGGCTGACCTGCTCTCTGTTTTCAGTGCAGAGGGGTGCTGGAGTCAAGGGCACCCAGTTCCCTCAGGTCTAGGACATAGAGACCCCTCTTTATGGGCGATGTCGATGCCAATATGACTCGACCGCTGTCCCATTAACAGTGTCAACTGAGCCAGAGAGGGAGAGGGAGACAGAGAGAGAGACTGGAAGGGGAAAGGCCAATAAGTCGTGTTGTTGGAGCTGCAGCAAAATGGAGGCCAATTAAAGCCACAATGCTGTAGGATGTGGTTAGGGAGAGGGGACTGGGGGGTGTTTTAGAGGATGAGGGTGGTGGGTTAATGTTTCCATTTCAGAATCTCCCTCTCTGGGTTGCATTACTGTAAGGATTCTATGCAATTTTGGGGGGCAATATAAACTGGCAGAACTCCCAGAAACAAGCAACAAAGCAAGCACAAGGGTCAAAATTGCATCCAAAGTTTTCCTGGCAGCAACATGCTCATGTCATGATTAAAGCAATGAAGCTGAGCCAACACCATGGGCACCGTCAGCCAATTAGAGCCCCCTCCACAGAGCAGCCACAAATGCAGCACCCTGTAGTTCTCTGTCCCATTGCTCCAGGACTTGAGGCCATGCTGCTCTCTGTTCTAACCGTATAGTGTGGGAGTGATTTACACCTGGCGTGCCAGGTGAATGTGATTAGCCAGCTGGTAGGGCAGAAAACAAACATTACTGTGAGCCCTGGGCAGATTTGAAACCACTTGTTAAACCTCAGGCAACAGCCACACTCTGTCTTTCACTGATTTAAAGGTCCAGTGTGTAGGATTTAGGGGATATACTGGCAGAAATGGAATATAATATCATATGCATGTTTTCTTAAGTGTATAATCACTTGAACATATGAATCGTTGTTTTCATTATCTCAGCACGAGACATTTATATCTACATAGGGAGCAGGTCCTCATGCACTGAGATTGCAATGTTTCTACAGTAGCCGAGAATGGACAAACCAAACACTGACTCCAGATAACGAGGGCATTGGAAAAACACTCATGTTTTAATATGAAACTGCTTTATTCAGTTGTTTTCACCGGTTTAAATTACTGGGTCCTTTTGTTTTGGAGAGGAAAAGACCTCTGCAAATAATGCAGCTCCCAGTAAAAACCTCCTGAATGTCTGCATCATAAGTTATCAGAGAAAAAGATGAGCACACATCAGCAGGTGCTGGGCTGGTGGTCTGTCTGCAACGTGCCCACCTTCATCAGAGAGACACTGATTTGTAATGTGAAACTATTTTATTTTGTGTTTTTACCGGTTTAAATCACCAGGTCCTTTTATTTTGGAGAGGAAGAGAACCTCTGGATAATTCAGCTCAAAAAAAAAAAAAAAAAAAACACCTGAAGAATGAACACTGAAGGAATTCTAACTTGTGGAAGTTTCAGCTGGTTGCAATCTGCAGTCCTTACCACTGGATTCCACTAATCCTCATAAATCTTACTCGCTGTTTCTTTATGGAGAATTTTACCATATTTTGTTTTTCAATCATTATTTTAAGGGGGCCAGAATAAAACTCAAAATCAGCTTTATTGGATAAGTATGTGTATTCTGATTCCATTCATATGTTGCTTTCAATGTATGTACTCAGTATTGACATAGAGCTAAAAATAAGGATAACAAATATAACAGATATTTACATGTTTACAGTGTGTATTATACTACAGAAATATATAATTTAATGGTAGAGTGGGTGGTTGATGTTATTGGGCTATAGGGTATTCCACAGGGTTTGTTTCAGATACTATGGCCTGGTGTTGCTGTCACAGTAATGTCTGTGGAAAGAAACTGTTCTTGTTTCTGGTTGTTTAGCGTACAGTGTTCTGTAGTGCCTACCAGAGTGGAGAAGTTTGAACAGGTTGTGCCCAAAGTGTGAAGGTCTGCAGTGGTGTTACCTTTTGTTGACATAAGTCCTGGATGGAGGGCAGGCTGGCACCGATGATTTTTTTTTTTGTAGTCCTGAAAGCCTGTTATAGTTTGTTCCTGTCCTGTTTGGTGGCTTATCCGAACCAGACAGCGATGGACGTGCAGAAAACAGACTCTGTTACCGCCGTGTAGAATTCTATCAGCAGCTCTTGAGGTGGGTTGAACATCCTGAACTGGTGCAGGAAGCACATCCTCTGCTGGGCCTTTTTTCTCATGGCGCCGATTTTGGATGTTCACTTAAGGTCCTGGAGATGGTGGATCCCAGAAATCTGAAGGATTCCACAGTAGACTATTCAGTATGGTGATAAAGAGCAGTGCTCATCCTGAGGTCCACTGTCATCTCCACAGACAGTTTTAAGCGTGTTCAGCTTCAGGTTATTTTAACTCGACCAGAACACCAGCTGTTCAACCTCCAACTTGTATGCAGATTCATCACCATCCTGGATGAGGCCATGAACATTGACGACTCAAAAGAAGGTGTTTGTTTGTTTGTTTGTTTTAACAGAATGGTCAAAAAAAGTAAAAAGTACGAAAGTAGCAGAGGCTGGAATATCCTGAATTTCAGTTCCAAGTGTGGTTCAAGCTCCCAAAACACTGGCTCCTACATTTCCCATCATGCAACTCAATAGAATATTTCAGTAGACCCACTGTCTGGTAATCACCTACATCTCTACACCTCCAGTGTGCTTTTTGTTTGATATATTTGTAGTCTCCAAGCCCAGATAACCCTGATGACATCACTATGACCTCATCAGGGTTATTTTCTCAGACTTGAAAAAATTCCTCCAGAGCCACAAGGAAAACTTTAAACTGTTTTGAACTGTTTTTTTAAAGGTTGAGTAGGACTAACCATGACTGGTAAACTGATCACTGTGCCTAAAATTGATGTGTACCTTTAAATTCAATCATTTGACTTTGTATCTTTGTATGTCTTCTTGCGTTTCTTAGTTTTTTTAAGAAGCTTGATTTCTACTCGAGGATAACAGCAACAGCTATTACTAAAGAGACATAGGCAATAAAAGGAAAAAAAAGATCATATACTTGTAATGAATTCTTAGTGTAATTCCCAGTTTTTGAGATCTGGAAATTTTCAAATTCCATTTCCACAGTTTTCCATATGAATCATATAATCATCAAATGTCCTTACTTGCCTGCCTTCCTGCCCTTGTGGACATAAGCCAGCTGTTTCTGCAGAGTGTCCTTCCAGATGATGACGCAGGGGAGGGACCAGCAACGTTGCTCCCACGGTGGCACATAAATCTTTCCATAGCTTCTGAAAGACGAGCATTTGCCTCGTTCTGTTGACAAAACGTCTGAAGAAATTACAGACTAGAGAGGCTTCAGAGTTTGCCATTTTATTTTCCATTGAATCTCTCATTCAATAAATACATAATATAAAATCACAGCTGTATAAACATTCAAATAAAAATGAAAACAAGACAGCAGTGTGGAGATCTCGCCAGCAGACATATTTATACTTTTCTCCTTTGACTCCTGTTTCAGGTATTTTCTCCAGTTGCCTTAAAAATTGGATTCACAAAGTAAAGTTCCCTTTTGGATATTCAAGCACTTTACCCGTCTGAAATCAAAACAGTGTGTGGAGACCTACAACAGCGGCTGCCACCGACTGTTAAGCTTTTTACCGTTTCACAGAGACCTAGTTATGAAGGCTTTGCTTGAGCGCTACAACTCAATGTATCCCTCAAATACCCTGCCAGTGCCAAACCTAAGAAAATGCAAGTCTAGTGTAAATATGGCAGAGGCCGCACCTCTCCAGTTTTCCCCTCATAGTGGTGGAGAGCGCTCCATCAGCGGAGAGAGCATGGTGAGCCTGTGGTTGACCCACAGTAAAGGCAGTGGTGAAGGGAGGGTGAGGGAGTATGTGCATGTTTGCAGAGCCTCGATATACTTAATACTACAGGTCAAAACTGATGTGATACCTCTTGACGTCATAGTTCCTGTTTGATTGTATTTTCAGGTTTTCACAGTTTTTAGGTGTGCTGCAAATACTGCTGAATGTTTGGCACAACAATAAATGCACAGTCTCTGTTTAACTCGCTTACCATGACAGTGTGGTATTGTCATACAAGCTGTCCAGCATTTACATATCAATGGTGTACCAGGAGGAGGGATTTGAGGCTGAGCAACAACATCGTGTAGAGAGCAGGGAACTAACTTTCACATTCACCAGTGTGCAAATCCAAAATTCAAGAGCTACTTTCAGTATTTTACCAGCCAAACTTTTTTTCCCCTCAAAAAGTATAAACACAATTTCTGAGCCTGCCAAATCATCAACTTTCAAGCAACAACCAAAACATTGACCACATTTGGCTGGCAACTGTAATATCCCACCCGGACAGTGCTCTGAGTTGGTTAGGGCGAGGTGCGATGCGGGTTTGATTTGGCCCTCGAAAAAAAAACCTGGTCAGGTGAAGGCTCTGTGTCTGATGCTCTGTGGGGCGTAGCAGCCAGTTCCCACGGTGGCCGTCAAGCTCACTGCAAACAGCAAGCTGTGAAAACAGAAATGATTAATGTGTGTTAGGCTTCACTTGTTCAAGATTATAACACATTGCCAATTTTAAAGTTCTCCTCCAGACATGTTTCAAAGAATGTAAAAATACTCTGCTGTGATTAATATTTTGTTTAACATGGGTTTCCCACATAAAAAGCAAAAAAAACCTCTCTCACCCTCAATGAGAAATTCTGAATGTGGCTTCATACCCTGCCCACCACTACTGCTTGCTGTAGTAAGACCGGTGAAAGGGCTAGCATTAGCTGGGCAGATACAGCCGTTCGTGTTTGAGCCTCAGTCAGACTCTGATTCTAGCCCCTTTCCCACTGCAAAAAACCCCACTATCTCTGACTCATAACTGGCTTTTGTATGTAATGGGAAAGGTTGCAATTGGCATTCACACCCACGTCAAATGATTCTGCAGTAGTCATGGGTTTTAATCGGCCATGATGTAAATACAACACCCATGTGAATGTGCTAATTTTAGCCCCTTTACCAGCAAGACGCAATGACACACCAACACAAAATACCATCCATCTCCGTCCAAGCAGCACTCAAACATCGGTCCAAATTAGTCTATACTAAGTTTAAAAGAGCGACTGAATAAGTAAGATATATAAAAAAAGATGTGCCCATGGTAACATTTTTCCACTGGCCTCCATGCTACTTTCTTCTGTTTACTAACCTGTTTTCCAGCCAGTCCATGATGTCGAACATGACACACCAGTAAAAAAAAAAATACACAGAGAGGCATGCTCGTCTGCTGCAGAGCCATCTACACAGCTCTAGTCTACTGGCAATGGGAAAGGAGTCTATCGCCTATTTTTAGCGGGTTGTCCTGTGTTTTTAAAAACCCCGCATACATGCATTAATTTTGGTTTAAAATGGGTATCAACTTAGGAATCTGTTGTGCATCAAAATCAGTGACTAGCAGATGTATCAGAATGATACGTGTAGTTGGCATCTTTTATTTGTTAATGGTATTTGTTAGCTTGTTAGCTTGTAACTGGAAGTGGCTGACAGCGTCAGGGGTTGTAAAACATACGATAATATGTGATAAAGTGTTACAGTGTGTTGGCATTTGTCTGGTTTACATTAAAAAACTACACTCTGCCATGTTTGCTGTCAAAGCTTTCCCTATGCTAATGCCAACTCTGCTATCTGTGCTGACAAGCCCCTCCACACTGGAGGTTTCAGGTTTCTTTGCCAGTTTTTTGTCAAAGTTTGTTCCTCCGTTCCTATCATCTAGCTTACCTGGCATACGTTTGAATCTCAAATTTTAGGGAAGTGCACAGACAGCAACCTCCTCAGTAGAGGAATGTGAAAACCCCCTCCCAAGAGACAAACACTGCACAAATACAAGTCATTGAGGTCAAGGTCAGACATTTTAGAGGACATAAACATAACAAAACACATTTTTGAGATGAGGGTAATTTTCAAACCAGTTTGATATTAAGCCAAACACTGGATTTTACCAACGCTGCACTGGACTCAGCTGCCGCTCTCAACTGGAACATAATGGCATCATGTCCCAACAGCAAACAAGTGTCTGACTTTTGCGTTGCATCAGGTAATATCAGAGCTCTCTGTCCACAATGAATCCATTAAATGCGTACTTCTGTCACTTCATGTAAAAACAACGTACCTATCAGCTGTGCACTCGAGATCATGCTGGAGATGTAACCACTTAAAAGATGGGTGAGTAGCCTACTTGCTATCTTCCTGTGTTTGGACTTTTTAAACTGAAAAAAAAACAAATTTTCATTTTATATTGTGATCTTTACTGGAAATGACCTACAATATAGCCAGCAGCAAGTAGCCCAGCTTATTATTAGTAATGGACATTTAGCTTTCCAGAAACTTTCACTTTAGCCGGTTTGCATAAAATCAAACCGGTTAAAGCTCGAACACTGGACCACAGAGGCAAAACAGGAAATCGACCCAACTCTAGTGGAGGGTATCTTTAAATTTCTTCTTTATTTTTAATAATAAAGCTCAGAGGACGTAGTGGGATCAGTAACCACATACATCATCCACAAAGGCTACCTCCAAGAATATTTTCCAAATCTGTTTTGGACAATTTTATTTTCAAAGGAAAACTAATCTTAATGGTTTAAATTGACTTTTTCTCTATACCCCTGTTTTCTCTCCACCTATCCTGTCGACCTCTACTTTAAACACCAATTTGTCACATTTCCCATAATACAATTTCATCAATCTTTTTGTTAAGTATGAGCATCGTATTTTACCACCCATGGTGGTTTAATTTTAAGTCCTCGTCTTTTCAGGCCGATACACTGATCAAGCAGATGATGTAAATTTAAGTCTGTGAGGGTTTAGTGCTTCAGCCCTCAGTGTGGACATTGTAACTGGGCCACTGAAACAGTACATGCAGCTTAACTTCTAAAATTGTCTGAGGGTTACAGTGTGATGGTTGTCAGCAAAAAACTGCAGTTTGTTTTTGGTTGTAGTCTAAGGTCACAGACAGACAGACTTGGGCGTTGCTGTGACCCTCTCTAGTACAGCTGCTCTTAGATCAGCGCCAGCTAGTACGGCTGACTGTGGTGTGGTTTTATTAAAATAACAGCAGCAGAGTAAGAAGCCACGTTCTATGTGAAACTTGAGCGGCCTCTAGAGTCATTGGTGCCCTTCCCCCATACCCATTTTTTTTTAAATTCATAATTCCCCAGGAATTTCTTGCTGAGAACAGGATATTGTCTGGGCTTTAGGTATTCACTATCCGTCCAGGAACTGAGCCCAGAAAATACTGGGAATTAGGCTGTGTGTATAGGTTACAGCTAGGGAAATTTAAGTATATTAAAATGTAACTTATATCAATAATACATTGCTTTTAATATAGTTTGGTAGTTTGTTGATGTGGCGTACAGACAGGGAAGTTACAGAATACCAAATGGTCTATATCTGGCACAATGCTCTTTATATCGTTTAAGTTTATAAATGTTACAAACAAATGTTTGGATTAGACATGCACTGAATGCTCGCTGACTCTTAAGATATATATATATATAAAGCAAATGTACATATATGTGAAAAGAATGAAGTGTGCATGTGTGCTGTTGTGTCCGGTGTTTGTGTGTTTGGAGGTTAACTCTTTGCTTGCACCCAGTCTCACTTTCACAAGGCAGGCTTTACAAGAGGGCAGAGGACAGAGCAGCCCAGGGCTGCGCTGACATGAAATCAAAGAGCCAGACAGTCCCGCGGGGTGGCCGGTTCAGAAAGAGAATGGCTCATATTTAACTAGTGGAAAAACCTTTAATGAAAGGACATTTCATTGCAACTTCAGGCTGCCATTCCTCACATGACCCCCATCACCTTCCTGTAACAAACCTTATCAGCAAGGTTCTCAAAAAACACACTCTCTCCAGCAGCAGAGCAGTTTATACAAAACAGCGGAGAAACTCACAGCTTCTGACAGAGTCCGCAAGAGGTTCTCGTTCCAGAGACACGTCCCTCTGAGTCTCCTGCATCTAAAAAATAAACACATACCTGTAATCAGCCAAAACGAATAAGAAACGAACAACACAACATGGACATTTAATACAGATATAGGGACTAAAAGGTTTTCTTCACTGAACATCATCAATTTTTAGTAATAATTTAGCAGCATCCAAAAAGAAATTCTGATCTTACCCCTAATCTCTTTTTGAAATCAAACATATTCTGTGTTCTCAGCGGCAAACTTACCCATACCTCTGAGGTTGTGTGTGAAAGGAATGTATGCTTACCTTGATATGCTTTTTGAGGTATTCAGCTCTGGTCATGAGACTTTTAATCTAGTGAGAGACAGAAAATTCCAATAAATGTAATGTACTTTACACTTTCAACCCAAGTGTTGGCTCATGCTTTCATATGTACTGGTAACACTGATGCTGTTCAACTATTGTTTTTTAGCCGTGCATGACCCTGGTGATGGCAGGTCAGTTGGTCAGTCCACCACTTTGGTCCAGACTGAAATTTCTTAACAACAATGCAATAAAATGTGGTGATCATTTAACTCTTCACCTAGCACCATCATCAAAATTTTATTTGTCCAATATTTTGGTTAATGACCAAATACCTGCTGAACTAATGACATTCCCATCAGCTATACTTTGTGGTTGGTGCTAATTAGGGAATGCTAGCATGCAAACATGCTAAACTAAGATGGCAAACATGGTAAACATTACACCTGCTAAACATCAGTATGGTAGGATTGTAATTATAAGCATGTTTGCATAGTGAAATTAGCATTTAGCTCAACGCTGTGCCTGGGTACAGCCACACAGACGCACTAGCTTGGCTGTAGACTCTTGTTTTATTTAATTTCAGGTGTAGAGTGTAACCAAAGACGATTCTCTAACAAAAAAGTATGTCAAACACTGTTTGATACATTGTTGGAGCTGTGTTCGTTTAATATAAGTTGCAGTGTCATGAGTCAAGACACACAGTAACTATAAGATACGTGGGGACATAAACACCTTGTCAGAATCAGATTTAAGTGATCAGCTCTGCTTATGTGTTTCTTGCTCTGTTATTTTTTTTTTTAACATTTCATATGGTACGCATCTGCTAGTAGTAACTGCTGTCATCATATGCTTGAGGGTGCTCTTTACTGTGGTTATCAGTCCTCTGGTGATCATGAAGGTTCTTGGCTGCTGCTCATACCTAGTTATATCACCACTATTTCACAGTATAAAGCAAGCCCTCTTGGGTATTGCTGCAGTAACATCTGAAGGTCATAATCACAGACGACCTACACTGATGGCTTCCATAATGTCCCCTTAAAACACCAATCTGTTGCGGTAAATAATCATTCTGACCACAGGTTTTTGGTATTCAGGCCTGACCCCAACCTTATGTGGCCACAGCACTTTAATCACAATCCCTTTAATCACCAAGTACAATAAATGTGAAGAATATCTACATGGGGGCGGATGGTTAATGGGACGTATTGATAACTTGCAGAGCTTTAGGTACACACACTGAACAACAGGACCTCACGTATGCTAAGCCGTAATGACACTGTATCAACATACACTCTATAGATGAAAGCTGTGGCTCACATATGAGAATTTGGGATATTGAATTACAGCTTTAAAAGGCTAAAGTGTGCTCTACAGTAGATATGAATGCACATGGAGACCAGTCATGGCAGCATGTGTTGGCTCTTTTGGGTTCTCACATACACACATGCTTTCCATTGAATCCCCCATCCCCGCCTTCCTAATGCTGTGTTAGATTATTACAGCCGCATCTGAATTTACTTAAGACAAGCACCCATAAAACTTCAAATAGGGAGGTCTATGAGGCCCACTCAAACCCCCAACCCTCCTCTGGGGTTTGTTGAAATTCTGTTGTCTGTCGCTGGCTCAGTTACTGGCTAAACAACAAACAAAAACACAAGGGTTTTTGAGCATTAATGGCACACATGCACAAGTCCTTTGCATGTGTGTGTCAAAGTACAATATCAGTGCTACTACTCAGGGTCTCGATTCCCGAAATTTACAGCCAGCAAATTTAATGGACCATCAAAATGTGGGGTTTATTCAAGTAGGTCCGGGTTGATGTCCGAAAGCATGCATTTAATCTGCAGGAGAGGCCTTATTAGTGCAAAGTAAACGGCAGGACTACTGCTTATCAGGTACACATACCTTATCTACTTCTGATAGATAGTATGATAGATAGTACGATGATTGTTGATGACAGTGACAGTCAGGGTTTAAAGGGGACCCTTTATGCTTTCCCTTTCTCACACACACACACACACACATACACACATATACATACATATATATATATATACATATATATATATATATATATATACATATATATATATATATATACATACATACATATATACATACACACACACACACACACACACCCATATACACGGTGCAGAGGCACCAAGAGTGCAGATGTGCAGATCTGTAGTTTAAAGTTGCAATAACTGATAATTTGGCCACTTGGGGGCAGCTGAAACAAGCTTTTAAGTTAATATGGCAAACTTGTTCACAAACAGTTGCCTATTTATCTAGCAGATACAGTGCAACAATAGCATTCACTTGCAGTTGTGTTTCTGGCCATGTGATGAATGTATTCAGTTGGTCAATCACCTTTTAGCTCTTTTTTTTGTTTCCACCAACAAGGCTATTTAGCTGCAAAGTGCGCCACTGTGTTCACCAGCTATCGCTAACGTTGTCCTTCTGCTGCTTGCTGCTGGGTACAGTCGGTTTGTAGAGCTATTTCGCTGAAAAAGCTTATCAGAGCAGCAACAAAAACAGTAAAGCTGTGGGCTGAAAGACAATATAAAAGCTTTGTAGAGCTGAGGGCAACTGCAGAGTTGGGAGTTAATTCTGTGTTTGTCGCTACCTGTGAATCTCTTCAGATACAAGTGGTCATGTGATCAACAATAAAAAAGAAATGATTATAGCCACTTTAAGTATCCAATTACAAAGTGGACAGTGATCTATGTGTATGTAGCAGTAATATAGATGATGGATTGCATTATCTGGCCTTTATCACAAAAGCATGCACGTGTGACTGCTGGAAAAAAGGCTCCTGGGTCATGTGATGGAGCGTCTACTGTGCTAGGTGATCAGCTGAGGGCTCTGTGGAGGTGACAGATAGGCATTCCTACTGTGTGCACTCAACCAGAAGCCGTACCTCGCCAACTCACCTCGTTGTGGAGCAGCTCTCGCCTGCGGCCCTGGGGCTCGGCTGGCTCACCAAGAGGAAAAAAAAAAGAGGGAGAATAATGAGGAGCGGAAAGGAGGAGAAAGCCCACCACCTAATCACCTTGTTTGTTCAAGAAGAGATCAACTACTAGATTGGATTTTGCTAGCGTGTAGACTGGGGGCTCAAGGGTGGATTCTAATGTAGGCCAGTGTTTTCACAGTCAGTCATCCTGGAGGGGAGGGCGACAGAGAGGGAAGAGAGAGGGGAGGAGAACTCTCTGGTGGCAAGGCATGTTGGGAAGCTGTGCAACAAAGAGCTCTTAGCCAAACAAAGAACCAATGTTTTCTCCCCACAATCCCCCTGCTGGTATCTGCTGTGCCACACAGCGAGGCTCCACAACACTGCCGACAGAAGCTGGTTAGGATGGCATGGGATTAGTTAGACTAGTATATCATATATTACCGATCTACTGACAGGACAAGGTTGTAGCATCTACAATCTGTCAAGTCTGTCTTTTAACTCTTGCTCAGTGGACCTGCAATAGCTCTCCTTCATTAGAGAGATAATAGTTTTTATTTGTTTCCAGTGTGTAATAACACAAAGAAATGAAGTGTGCTGTCTGAATGGAAAGCAGATGGCAGGGCTCATACCACACACAGGGTGCTGGCACAGGGTCTCATCCCGGCTCTAAGCCACATCTGGATCACTCTATTCCACCTCTTCCATTAGGCCGATCTTCCAGATGAGCTCATGAGCCCGGCCTAATGGACGCCAGGCCACAGAGAGAGTCTCCTCTGTCGTGCCTGTCTGTTTGTCTGTCACTTATTAAGTGTCCCCATCTCTCTCCCAAGTCTATTCCTTCACTCTGTCTCTCTTTCTCTCCATCAGTTCATCTTCTATCCTTTCTAAATCACTCTCAAGTTATTTTCCATCTATTTGAGACTTTCTCTGAGTCTGTTTCATATCCATCTCTGTGAAAGTCTCTCTGTTCTCTTCAGAGTCTCTCTCTGTCGGCCTCTCTTTTTTCTGTTTTCAGTGAAGTATCTCTATAGCTTTACTCTCTCAAAGTTGTTTTTGTCTTTCTTTTCCACCCTTTTCTTGAGTATCATTCTCCTTGTTCTGCCATTTCTTGACGTGTCTCAGTTTCTGGCTGTAACCTCAACTCTAAATGAACTTCTCTCTCGTCTGCTCATTGTGTCCGCTCTCAAGATAACTTTATGTGCCCTTGTGCCTATCTTGCCTTTCAAAACACATTTCTCCCCCAAGTCTCTTATTCTGTTTCTCTGATAACAATTGTGCACAAACACACACAGCTACCTGAGGTCTGAGGTGATGTTTCTGATTACGGAAAAAGTATCTGATGAAAGATTACACTAAGGTTTAAATTTCTTCCTCGTCACCTGCTGCAAAAGTGTCCTGGAGCAAGGATCTTAAAGCTTGGGCTCAAATGGAGTGTCTTAATAGCCATTAGCAGTAAAGGACAGAATAAAAACATAAAACCATCTTGTGTGGAAAGAAATGAATTTATCTACCTGCAAGCGACAACAGTAGCTCTCCTAAGCACTGTTGGTACACATCCAGGGCCTCCTGATCATCTGATCCATTCTCTTCCTATAATGGCAGATTGAAAATGAGGCAAAACATTGCTATATATCTGATAACAGAAACACTTGGGCCAGCCTGGTACATGCATAATTAAACTATTTCAATCTGTTGGCATTGTGAAATTTATTCATTATTATTCACCTCAAAAAAATTCAGGCTGTAAACAGCAGAGACACAAATATAAAAAGTCTGCACAGCTAACAAAATGTCAGACAAGCAAAACCGCAATAAAGATGTTTTTGGTTCACCAGTGATCTTACGAGACGTGGTTTGGAAAGCGATCTATGAAAGGGGATTGGTTTGTACCCTGCTGGTGTGTTTTTTTCTGTTGTATTACTTCTGCTTCACCCTGCTTTTGTGTGTATTTGTATAGCAGTGGCATCATCCAGCGGTACTCCCTTCTAACCTTAGCAATAGCAGTGGAGGCCATCTCCAGAGCAGCCAGCAGCCGTGGTTGGTCTCGAGACATTTCTGGAGTAGAAAGAAAACAGAAAACACTTCTTTGAGTCATACTGTATATGAGTCTAAACAAACCATCAACGCAATCTACCAAAAGATATGCTATATTTTGTCTGTGCAGTATCTTAAGACAGTATAGTGGACACAGGGTTATAGAGCAAAATATTAAATTGTGAGACACAGATATGAGATTCTGTAGCTGACCCTGACCTCTGACCTCTGGGGCAGGGGAAAAGAAAATTAAAATTTCCTCACAGGTTTCAATAAAGAGGTAGAAGACAGGATCAAACATCTTTGCTATACGGCAGTTGAATGCATTTTCTTTTACTAAAATCGAACATTTTTGAAGGTGAACTATTACAACCAAGAACAAAAATACACACTGCATTACTCAGGTTATCCTGTCATACAGCTCCTGACCAGACAAGGCTAATGCTGACATACAGTGGCCCTGCGTCTGCACTGAGATGTGTTCATTACCTCGGAGGACATCCCTGGAGGTCCGGGCCTCCTCAAAGCTCAGTCTGTTGTCTGAGGCCACCAGGGCTTTCAGCTCCTCGGCTCGCGATACATACTGGCTGACCTGCGGGAAGTCCTCTTACATTGACTCAACTTAATCATGTCAACCACGCCATATGCTCTCCATCCACACCATATGGTATTCATAGAGGAGAGTTCATTCCAAGTGAAAGCCACTGGAGTGTGAAAAAAAGACCAATTGAAAATAGAAAGTAATCCAAATGTGAATGCGGGCAGTGTTTTCAGGCCTACCTTCCGCCTGAGGGCATCTTTACGTTGTCGGTCTGTCTCGTCTGGGGATGACGGAGAGATGAGATGTTTTCATTTTATATTTAGTGCATTTACTTTGCCAGTTTATTGTGGTGGAACAAAGATAGTGCATTGTTGAAGGGCTTAAGCCACAGACAGGATATGAGAGAGGCTGTTGCTCTTACAGTGAATGGAGGGAACAAAGTGCTCAAGGGCACTGCAGTATAGAGAGAGGGCAGCAGACCTCTCCCCCTCCTGGTCCTTCTGAACGGCCTGCTGGACCAGCTCCTTCTGAAAAGAGGAAATAGCAACTGGCATCACTGACTGCGAACTGCCACAACTCTCCATTGCTTATGCATGCATGCAGAGTCATGCGTGAAGGCACATGTGGAGCAGGCATGAGCACAAGCCCACTTACACATGTGTACATGGGCTCAACCAATTACACACACATTATTCATGGTCATCTAGAGTAGACCCACGCATGCCAGCATACACTTCCCTTTTTTCTTCTTCTCTCACCGCTTTCACTAGGCTCTCGGCACTGGGCATGTGCTCCATATCCACAAAGGGGTGGGTGAAGAACTCTGCAAAGGTGATCCGAGCATCTGGATTTCTCTCTAGCAGCCGCAACAGAAGGTCCCTGCAGTCCTTGGATACCCTGGCCCCAGGAGGGAGCTGATGCACAAAGCATGACCTTATTATGTTGCAGTCAATCCACAGGACAATCCAGGGGAAAAGGACAGCAGATTGTTGCCAGAGACCTTCTAGTCTCACATCTCTTCTTTTTTATCAAAAGATGACCTTAAAACTCTATGTGAATCCCTGGGTAATGGGCCATATGCTAATGAAATCCATTTAACTCAAGTCTAATGTTTGGCACAAGAATTCAAGTGTTCTGAAAGCCCTCCATCATCAAAAGTACAGTTGTCCTTCACTGTCACAATGGTAGTTAACATTTGGTTTGTGTATGCAGCAGGCAAATCAGGACAGAGACACAACTATGACTTTTCATTGCCAGCATTCAGTTATGTTTCATTTCAATGTATCACATAACAAAACTAATCTCAGCAGCACTTTAAGCCATATTAATTACAAGTGTTTTACACATGTATCATTAATTCAACTTCTAGAGAAGGCATTAACATTTTGTGTTACTGAACACGTCATAATTAAATATATGACATAGGCCTGTTTACAAAAATATAAAAAGTCTACATTTGTATCCGAGATTGTCCCTTTAAATTTACGATAGGTAACTGGAGAAGAGCAGTAAGTCCATGTTTCAGCTGAACATCTCCACTGTCAGTCCTCCTAGATAAAGGTACAGTGTGAAAGTATGCCATCTAGTGGTTTACTGGTGACAATTCATGGATAAAGTGAGGAAAAAAACTGTAAATTTGTCTTACATAAAGTTAGGGTCTGTATTCTGTGTGAGCATTAAAACCTTGTTACAAGGACAATATGATAACAGAGGTGACTTCAGCCATTAAAAAACGGCTTCATATTTTTTTAATTATTCCATTCCCAGGTGACTGATGGGATGGTTTATGAATATTTGGATGATTTAATCTAGTTTGATTTTTTTAAACAGTCACACCCCTAACAGTGTTACTGCTACTGAAACAATGACTTGATGAAAAGTACGTCATACACTAGCTTTTGATGCAGTGGCAAACTGACATCTAGCCATTTTCCTAAAAGGCAACTAATCTAAAAATATCAAAGTCAAGGTTACTTTATTTGTCTCCCTTGGGAGAAATTTGTCTTGAATAAAGGGAAACTGCTGCGTCAAACCAGACATTACAATACAGAAGCATTAAAATACAAACAATAGAAACAACACAGTAAAGACATAAAATATTAAACAGGACACATGTGCAAAACACTTACGGTAAAACACTGTGCAAATTAGGCACTGCAAATTAGAATTATAGGGCATACAACTGCTACCTGGGTATTCAGACACATGCATACCTGCGTACTATGCACTTCTAATTTACAGACTTCTGCTTATTCTATACATAATACAGTATTGACATTTGCCACCATATGGCACTATTCTAGAGCACCAGTGAGAGCAGCAAGTCATTCATATATCTAAGCAGGATTGCTGACTATCTCAGTCAGGCAATACACTGATGAGAAACTCATTTATTGCTTTAAACTTACCTCAATAGGGTTGGTTACTCCGGATCTTGTCCTCCAATTCAGCATACGACCTTGATGCAAATGGTGCTCGCCCAAACAGTGCCTCTGTATACACACAGACAATGTTGAGTAGACTATTCTGAAAAGATAATCTGCAGTTATTTTATTGATGAAAATGAATGCACCTCCACCTACTACCTACATCTGAGTTTAGTTACCTTGAATATCTCTCGCATTAAACTTGTAAATAGACATGAATCGTGTTGGTCTGCAGTGAGAAAACCAACAGTCTGTAAATTACATGCTACTCTATTTGAGTTATAGAACAAACAGCGACAAGAACTCATCCCATCATGTACTGTACATTGTCACCACATATAATGCAACTTTTGTCTGTATGCTATTGCATTGTTACTGTAAAATCACTGTACAACACTAAAAAGGGGGGCAAACCAGGCAGCGATTTTATGATTAATGGCGCAATTTTATCTGTAACCTCCTCAGCACAGCTCTTTCAAGCCTGCAGGGCCAGCTGACTGATTAGCCTTTTATAGTTGAAAAAGAAGTGATGTTGAGATGTTGGAAATTATTATTTAGGGGGACTCACGCTACCCAGCACAAGACACAGTTACACCAGATTCTATGCATGGGAATGTGTTTTGGTCACTTGGACATGTAATGAAGCAGCATTACAATGAACAGATTATCTGAAGCAGGTGTGTAATTCATGTTGAGGATATCCAAAATTCAGAAGAGATGGAAAGGTGAACACAAGTACTCACCATAGAGAATGACTCCTACTGACCAGAGATCCACCCTGGAGTCATACTGGCGTCTGCACACCATCTCAGGAGCCATGTAAAGAGGAGAACCTCTCAGGACACTCTGCTCATCCCATGGTGACATGTACTGGGCAAAACCAAAATCTGAGAGCAAATCAGAGTGTAAAAACATTTTTCACTGAGACAGGTTGCAGTACATACAATCCCTCTAAAACCGAAGTGTTTATAATGCAAAATAGACAAACAAGCGCTGTGCAATATGACCTGTGCATCAACAAAGTTAAGTTTCTTGCTCTGCAGACATAACAGCAAAATAGCATGACAGTGATTAAATTCTTTTAGTGTCTGTTGCATGTCTGAAATGATCTTAATCGCCTGCAAATCAATATGTGTTTACTTGACTGACTGTGTGAGTGAGCGCATAAGATCACCTGCTAGTTTTAGGACAGAGCCGCTGAGCAGAATATTCTGGGGTTTCAAGTCCAGGTGTGAAATGTTTCGCTCATGAAGAAACTGAAGGGCACAGGCTGTTTGTGCAGACACACACACAAAGACACAGTTAAGCTAAGCCCACATTATGCAGTCCTGAAGTCTGCACTGAGCACAGACTTCTATCAAATAAGGAGATATGTTATTTCTACTGACAACTGGCAGCAAAGAAGCTGTGGACACTAAACCAATGCTTATGTAATGATTTCTTGAAAATGTATTACTCACCTATCTGTTGCAGGAAGCGCCGAGCCACCCGCTCAGGCAAAATCCTGCGACTGCGAATAAAGCGGGATAGATCTCCTCCTGAACACCACTCCAGGATCAGATAAATATTCTCAGCATCCCACTGATGAAAGAGAAGAATTCACACAATCAGGGGAAGTTTTAAATGTCCTCATATTAAACAGATTTTGATGAATTTAACAATATACATACTATACTTTTTGGACAAAAATTTTGTTGCCACCTAAATCGCCACATAGCATTGTTTAATCATACAGGGCATAGTTTCATTAGCCCTTAGGGACTGTTGTTTTTTTTTTTCACATCACATCCCTTATAGAAGCTACAACAAATCTAAAATCTATGAATGTGTTTACCTGGAAGTCTTTTAGCTGGACTATATGTGGGTGACGCATCGTCTTGAGGATTTCAATCTCTGTAAGCAGATTTTCAGTAGATGCCTTGTTTAGAGTCTTCTTCCCAACCACCTTCACTGCCACCACCTCTCGACTGTCCCCCTGAAATGTCACAGTCGGAAACTAAACTTCAACTTTCACTTTCTACTACCAAAACGGACTAGACTTATAATGCTAATCTCGTTCAGTGGTGACTGCAAATATACTCAAAGTGGACTGTCAAATCCAGAGACAAATTTGGTCATGTAGAAAGCATATTTAACAGTTAATGACATCTTTCACATTTATTGATATATACTGATATATGATCATAGTTTATATTAAGTATGGTAAGCAAAGTCTAGTAAAATATAGACATTTGACTCCTCCACAAACTCACCTTTCTGTAGGCTTTGTAGACTGTAGCATAGGTGCCACTGCCCAGCCGCTCTGTGAGGATGAAGTCAGACAGTTTTGGAGGAGCAAAGCTGGAGGTTGAAGCCATGCTGACGGCTGCAACATCAAACTTCCAAAGCAGGTCCGGGCTGGAATGTAAGATCAATATGCCATTTATACATGATATTCAGCCTTCTTCGGGGAGGTCAAACCTCAGCGTCAGCAGCTGCAGAATAACATCATGCTAATCTCTGACCTGGTGGGCTTCCACTTCTTACACAGGGAGGAGAGGCTTCATAACAGTACAAACATAGTCTTCTAGTTAAGGGACAGTCTATCTAACATTACACTATTCCACTTTATAATCCTTAATAATATAAGTTAATTATTTCTGCACTATGTTGGGGAATCATTTACAGGGTTTATGGCAGCATAAGTTTCGCTAGGCGAAGTTTCCATCTCATTCTGTTGTTTGCAATAGTACAAGCGAACAAGTTCAACATTTACAGATGTTTGCTTAAGTTTAGAGTCCATAGTCACTTCTCATATGCCGAATACATGCCGAATACCTGACAGGCTCCTTAAATGTCTTAACTAGTATTCTGGCACACACTTGTCCTCCAAATAAGTACGGAAACTACAAACAGCCGGTAGATTGAACTACATTTGGTCTCCATCATTTGAGAGTAAGCTTCAAGTTCTAGCCAGCTAGCTCGAGCTAGCTGTGTTAGCAGTTAGCAAGTTGTGGATACGACTAACGTCACTGTAGATAAAGTGTTAGTCAGCCGCTAGCAAAAAAGTAAACTGAATATGCTAGTTAGATATTTCCGCATTCATTCAAAAGCTGACACTTACCTGCAGGCTAAGAATATCCACGTCTGTGTTTACATTGCTGACATTTCAGCTTGTGGTCGCACGTTGTACTGCAGTGATCAGCTGACACTGAAGTGTATGAGGAAATGTGTTGCTGCCTCCTAACGTCGGTACTCCATAACAGCAAATATATGTACTGTAACTGTAATGTAATGTAGGTATCATATAGTTCAAGTGCCTTCTCTCATTAGTTAGGAAATACAGTAGAGTAATAATTAATAACTTTAACTAAATGATATCCTGTTAGATATCATAAGCAATGTGCCCACTCGTCCACAGAAATGTGCCTCCCATTCGCTTTAGCCTGATTTTGAAACTCATATCATAAGCAATATACATATTTATGGATATCTTGTGGGCTATATTAAAATTAAATACATAAAAAACATGACAAAGGCTATTAAATTACATTATATTATTTGCTGTGGTTTTATTTTCAAAAGCCCTCACCGGAAGTTAGCGGTCGTTGTGGGGTCACTTAAAGATGGCGGAGTGCTTGGCCGCACGCTTGGCCTGCCAAGAGGAGCAAATTCGGCTCCTATCTCAGGAAATCTGCACTCTCCGGGATGGATTAAGTCGTGGTCTAGATGCCAGCGGTGTTACGGGGGTCTCCCCAGAGCTGGAGAGCCTGCGGAGCGAGAATGAGAAGCTACAGTACCGGCTGCTGCACCTCCGGCGGGGTCTGCAGGCGGAGCTGGAGCTGGAGGAGGCGCAGGGCAAGAAACAAGAAGGGGTGAAGTCTGTCAAAGCTCCGGAGAAAAACACCAACAGAGAGCAGCAGAGAAACAACCAAGCCGATAAAAAGGTAGCTATAAAGACCGTGACAGAAGATATTACATTGTGTAAATGTGTAGTATGATGAGGGCAGTGAGTAGTAGTGAGGCAGTGAGTAACGGGCCACTGTCCAGTGAAATCAAATGACAAACCACACTACACCATATCCAGAAATAGCTGCTTCACTAAGTGTTACAGTGTGTGCACAGCTTGTATACTGAACATGTTCACTGGCCTTGTAACATTGTGATAATGTGACTCAAACAGAAATGCTGATAAAAGCTTGTTGTGAGTCTAAAGCACACACACACCCTTTGTGTTTGCATACAGGTGGCAACCCCGGATACCAAACCAGCTGACAGGAACAAGAAGGAAAAGAAGCAGGATAAGGGACAAGGAAGCGGAGGTGTGAAAGAGGTGATTATTAAAAAATAAATAAAAAGGCACTTAACATCAAAGTTAGCCCGCTCTCCCTGTACACCCATTGTATCAGCTGGGACATAACTTACAATGTTTCAAGCTATCATGATCAACAAAACAAATGTGTTTGCTATAGTCCATATCTTTCACAAACTGAGAATTGAATTCATAATACTCTGATGGTTCATATGACAACGTGCAAACTGTGGTCATGTTTGAATTTTTCCAAAATGCATTTAAAGTGCAGCCAATTTATTGACTTTGTTTTTTAAATATATTTTCCCACCGTAGCAGAAGTCACTGCCTGGATATGTTGCAGAGCGCCTCAGCCTCTATGAGGAGCTGAAGAGGGAGAGTGATGCCCTGCTGGCAAAGAAAGCTGCAGAGAACAAGCCCGTTACTGTGGAGCTACCAGACGGACGAAAGGTGGTGGGCAAAGCTTGGGTCACCACACCATACCAGCTGGCTTGTGATATCAGGTTAGTACTTAAACAGCTGGCCAAATCAACTAATGTTCAGCCAACCACTGTATCATCAATAAATGGCTGCCAGTATGATCAATATGATTTATTATTTTCCTACAAAACACCACATTGTCAGAATCAAGCAGACACCTTAGAGGGAGACTTGAATCTGTGCTTCCCATATGACTTTTCCCCAATGTTGTTCTTAATCTTTCTTTTCATTATGATGTTATAAATCACTCTGTTAAGTTTGGACACAGCCTTTTTGAGGCAACTATCTGGCACTTAATGTTTCAGCCGGGGCCTGGCTGACAACGCTGTGATTTCTCGGGTGAACGGCGAGCTTTGGGACCTGGACAGACCCCTCGAGCAGGACTGCTGTCTTGAGATCTTGCGCTTTGACAATGAGGATGCTCAGGCTGTGAGTACATAGAGCTTTTAAAGTGATTTACAAAAAAATAACCCATGGCTAGTAGCTACAGAGGGAAACCTTCAGGGGTGTATTCTGTTGTACAGCAATATCAGTGATCTGCAAATCTAGTTTTGCATTGGCATGTCTGTCTTTTGATTTACTATCATTAAATAATTCATTTTTTCCTTTTCATCATCTTCAGAAATGTACTAATACTAGTAATACTAGTAATGGTGCTACCTTAAT
This sequence comes from Cephalopholis sonnerati, assembly GCA_019142605.1. Taxonomy (NCBI): domain Eukaryota; kingdom Metazoa; phylum Chordata; class Actinopteri; order Perciformes; family Serranidae; genus Cephalopholis; species Cephalopholis sonnerati. The sequence continues at coordinate 13,825,839 of JAGQAX010000001.1, forward strand.
GTCTGATGTATTAACAATGTCAAAGCAAAAGTTTTCAAACAAAATCCTTGCTTTTATTTGACTAAACTGTTTTTTGGTTTTTTTTTGTCAAGAAGTAATATATACATCATGATCTCATGTCCTAGGTGTATTGGCACTCCAGTGCCCACATCCTGGGGGAGGCAATGGAGAACTTTTATGGAGGTTGTTTGTGTTATGGACCCCCCATTGAGAATGGTTTCTACTATGACATGTTCCTGGATGGACAGACGTGAGCAAGTATTTTTACTATCAGTGTTTTCTATGCTTTTTTCTGATATATCGTTTAATTTTCAAACAGCGTAGTCTATAAAAATTGATTCCAGTCTTAATCTTTAATTTCACTGCTTTTCAAATCAGCACTTATGGTTTTGCTTTGTTTGGCCAAAAAAGTGCTTACAGCGGAAAATTCACTGTCTTTTTCTTTAAAACATATTAAGTTAAAACACAGAATCATCACGCCAACGCCAGCAGCTCCGACCATGAGCACATGTTTTCTGTTTTCAGGGGAGTGTCCAGCAATGAGTTTGGGGACCTGGAGGCTTTGTGTAAAGCTGTGGTGAAAGAAAAACAGCCCTTTGAGAGGCTTGAGATCAGCAAGGAGACACTGTTGAAGATGTTTAAGGTGAGAATCAAGCCAGAGAGACTCTGCTTGTGTGAAGTATGATTTGTATTTATTGTCCGGTCTTTGAAATGTTTAAAACTATTACAGCTATTTCACAAACAAAGAAAAATGCTCTTTAGCCATAAAATCGCATAGCCTGGTTTATACAGTGATGTCTATTATTATTATCATTATTATCATTATTATTATTAGTAGTAGTAGTAGTAGTAGTAGTAGTAGTAGTAGTAGTAGTAGTGTTTGCATGTATGTATTTGGTATTTGGCCAAAAAAACACAATGAAGTCTTTAAATTAGGGCAAAAAAGTTGTGAATGTGTGTAAAGATTATTACCTTTGCCCAGGATAATTTCTAACTAACCCAAGGGGTTTGCATCTTACAGTACAACAAATTCAAGTGTCGCATTCTCAATGAGAAAGTCAACACCCCCACTACAACAGTCTACAGGTACGTTGCTTCAGAGGAAGAAGAGGAAATATTTTTTGGATATTTTCATTTTAAGAGGACGTGTGACTTCTTTTGGGGGTTTTTTTTAAACTAACTTATGTAATTTATGAATCCTGGTTAGATGTGGGCCCTTGATTGACTTGTGCAGAGGTCCCCATGTCAGGCATACAGGGAAGATCAAGGCCATGAAGATTTATAAGGTATGTGAAAATACACACAGAAGTCCATAAGCCCCAAACCAATATATGTTCTCAGATAATGATTGAATGATTTTTTTCCCCAGATGTTGTTATCTTTTAAGTTTTCTAACTACTTAAACAAGAAATTTTAGCATTTTAACACACTTTCCCCCCTAAGTAGATATCCCAAGTCATAGCTCTTTTATAATATGTAATCTTGGTAAGATTAGGTAAAAATATTCTTTTTTTTTTTCTACCTCTGTCATCAGAACTCTTCAACCTACTGGGAGGGCCGCTCCGACATGGAGACTCTACAGAGGATCTATGGGATTTCCTTCCCAGACTCAAAGATGCTGAAGGAGTGGGAACGTTTTCAGGAGGAGGCCAAGAACAGAGACCATCGCAAAATTGGCAAAGTGAGTCACTGTAGGCAGGTCATGTTTAAGCCCACCCAGCCAGCTGAGGCCTAAAACCAGAGACTAAAACCCAGTACAAAGTGAATTTTGATTGGTAATTGTACAGTATACTATGACAGCTGACACATCTCCTTTGATGTTTTTGTAGGAGTTTTCCCTCGTGAGAGTCTAGGTTTGTGGTTTTATGGATGTGGTGAAACCCTGAAACAAACTTGGATCACTATTTCCAACTGTAAACATACATTCAATAATATAGAAACAAAATATAACATTACACAGAGGTTTGGAAAGTTAAAGTCATCCCTTTTTTGTAGCCCAGTTGCAAACTAGTTTTAGCCTTAGAAGGCACAAGCGCCCTGTGTTGAATCTGCCTGTAAGTATCTTTATAAATATGTTAAATTTGAATAGACCACCATCATCAGCTGTACTTAAACATTTTACAATGTCACCCACAGTTTGAAATTTGTGGCAGCTTTGGACATGAAAGTTGTATTGCACTAAATCGTGTTGCTGCTTTATACCAGCGGAGGGCGCTGTGTTTCTTCATATGGGCACATTTGGGACAACTGAGTCATCTGAGCACCCCAGCTGGTTTCCCAGCATGGGAGACACAGACAGCAGCACCTCAATCAGCACTGACAACAACACAGATCCATAATAAATGTGAGAGTCAAGATATCACTGCTGAAGCCAGTTGGAGGGAGGTGACAACAGTGACATGTTGTTTTAAAGATGGTGCTCTGTGGCTTGATCCCAAGATGACTCTCATTTACACAGTGCATCGTGAAAGCACATTTTGAAAACCTCTAGATCAAGTCAATTGTATCATTCAATAGCATAGAAATGTAAATCCCATCAGCTGCACCAGCAGGGATCTGTCTGCGTCTGACATATCGATTTAATATAATTGCCCAAACATGTTATAAGTCACCAGTTTTGACATGGGTAGAGAGGAAACAAAAGCACTGGTGTGTAAATATAAAAATATCTCCAAAGGGGTGTTTCCTATAGCAGGATTTTTATTAACACCAGGATTACTTGCAGTAATTCAGTTTCATAAAGGAGGTTTAGATAAGTAAGGCCTAAGTCACCATGGAAATCTCTCCCTCCAAACTAGTGAGGTCAGGTTACTTTTAAGGCTTTTTTCCATCTCAGGCCTAACCAGTGTACTAATCAATCTGTCAGATGAAGGGTTCTCTTTACCGCTGCACTGTAAACATCAGTCAGTCTGCAGTTCAAGACAGCTTCTCACAAAAGCCTTGCTTTTTGAAGCCACATTTAGACATGTGCCAAACTTCTAATCCCACACTTCAATTTACTTGTGTTTTCAAATAGTCTGTGATCAAGGGTGTCTCTAGAGATGAGACACATCATTACAAAGTCTTATTTTATTAAATCAAAGAGAAAATGACAAAGCAGTACCATAATTATAGTATTTATTCTGTTGGATTCATGCTGCAAATCTGTGTGAAAAAGATGTGATTTGTTTCTAAAGTGATTATCTACTGCAGTTCAAAAGAACAGAAGGACAAAGAGGTGAGGGGGGGCTGTGTTATGAACTCTAGCACAAGGAGACAGCTTGTATCATTGCTCAAAAAATGAAAACAGTTACCATCACAGGGTAGTTACAGATATCACATGACAGTGATGTACTTACGCATTTTAGTTTTCTAAGGGGGAAATGAATAAGATAAGGAAACAGTTTGTCCTTCTTTCCAGCTAATAGTGTCCACCATCTCTCTCTGTTTCTCCACTCTGAATCCAGTGAGCTTTTTTCAGCAGTCAGTCGCTGACGGGTGGTCTGCTCTGTGATGATTGGAAAACTCCCCACTGTGTATGGTAGTGTTTCTTGCTGGTGTAGCTGCAGATAATTAGGATATGTGAAATCACTGAAAGAATCTTCTTTTTGTGCTTTATAGGATCAGGAGCTGTTCTTCTTCCATGACCTCAGCCCGGGCAGTTGTTTTTTCATGCCACGTGGAGCCTACATCTACAACACACTCGCAGAGTTCATCAGGGTACGAGTGGCTTGTTTTATTTTCAGTATATTCGCTGAGTTTCATTCTAAGCTACAAAAGCCTTCAGATAATGACCCCCCGCTTCACTGTAACTTAAAATTAGTATATTAATATTCATTTGCATATATCAGATCATTACTATCAAAAAGTCAAAATGAGTAAGAACAGCTCAAGAAATATAAAGATTTTGAGGTAAAGATTTTGATCACCATTGATTATTTGGGGCTGTTTTATTGTGTATAAATGTATGTATTTCATCCTACAGGATAGTTAAGAGGTAATGTATTCATTATAATGTTTTCACATTGATACAAAATATTTTTTGTGACCTAAACAATGGAAGCTCTCTTTTAGTACTCCTGAAAAACACGTCTCTTTCATAATTTGGTTAGAAATGCTTATTTGGGATTTCCATTCAGGAATTTGTGTCAAGATCACTGAGCACTTATCTAAGTAAGAACAAAATCCACAAACAGAATGAGCATCAAAAGTGTTGATCATCTTTTTTAAAAAGAAGTACTCCAGAGGTGCTGAAACACAAAAACACCTAAAACCACTCTCAACCTGAAGCTCAAGCGATGTGTAACATTTCCAGTGAACTTGTGGTGATCGCCAGCTCATTGACATGCAGACCACTAACGTTTAACTTCTTCAAAACATGCAATCACCAAGGAGCTCCAAGATAAGCTGTGAGCAAAGTGGTTACCTGAATATTTTAGTTCAGCTCAGTCAGTTCAGATTCTGCTCAGAGCCTCAGAAAAGCTCAGGCTAGTCCTGATTGCTGCTGCATTAAGTCTGAATCATGACCTGAGATTTTCAAAGGTTTTTCAGTCCAGCACCAAATATGTGAAAAACTGAACATCATAAAGTGACAAGTGACAAAATCAAAAAGAGAGTCGTTTTCAGATTGTGCTTCTAATGAGCTTGCCTGCAGCTTATCAGTCTGGGTTATATGTCATACATGCGACTAGCCTCGTGAAATTAAAGTCTAAACTTGTTCTTTTTTTATTTTAAGACAAGGTACTAGTGTTTGGGAAGCCACCAAATTTTCACATTTGGTAATTGGTATAAATGATAGAGTGGGCAGAAGTTCTCCGTTAAGAGCAGACCGCAGTCTTGTCGACAGTTGAGCAAACTTAAGTGTGACTGCAGGAACTTATCTCTGTGACGTCCCTGCGGAGATGTGTTGAAATCTTGAAGACTTTCACAGCACACACCAACACAGCGGACTAAGCCAAGGAGACCTCACATACATTGCACAGAAATGGCGCAAGATCATTATCACGTCACTTCAGTCTGTTATCGCTGTGTAAAAAGTAAAAAAAAATATGCCTGCTATGCAGGTTGAAGAAAATTTCTAGATGCTCAAGAGTGGCTTCTTATGACTGCAGTCGATAAGAAGCAGTCAGTCACCACTTAGCATGTGACATTCGAGTTTTGTATCTCTGTTCTTCTGCTAAATCATATTTATTCAGGTGAAGCTGAGCATGCATGATATTTTTAAGCTTCATATTCACAGTTAAAATCTTTCCAGTAACAACAGTCCTCCACTGTTGGCTGCAAAACAGCTCAACTGGACATTAAAATGTTTTTGCTTAAGGAAAACAAACGGATAAACAAAACCCACAGGATCAGATTTCCATTGCAGCAGCTCGAGATTCGTGCCAGAAGTCATGATTCAGCTCAGCTCAACAAAGTACCTGCGCAGTCCAGCTGGCGTGTTTGGCTTGTTTATGTGGTTTTGTTGTTTTTCAAGGATGAGTACTGGAGAAGAGGATTTCAGGAAGTAGCCTCCCCCAACATCTATAACAGCAAACTGTGGGAGACATCTGGCCACTGGCAACACTACAGCGAAAATATGTTCTCCTTCCCTGTGGAAGATGACATCTTTGCCCTCAAGCCCATGAACTGCCCAGGGCACTGGTAAATTTAGATCACTGAGAGAGTAAACATTTGAAGTGTTTCCTAAATGTTGTAAGTCAAACAGCACCTACATTATTTGAAGGATGTCACAAGTCATTTGATTTCCTGCTCTGTGGTTGTCCTGTAGTCTGATGTACAGCCACAGGCCTCGCTCGTGGAGGGAGCTTCCTTTGAGGCTGGCAGACTTCGGGGTTCTTCACAGAAATGAGCTGTCAGGAACACTAACTGGGCTGACCAGAGTGCGGCGTTTCCAGCAGGATGACGCTCACATTTTCTGCACGATGGATCAGGTGACCACATCAATAGTTGTTAGCATTTTCAAGGGTTGTTACACAAGTGGCCCAATTATAAGGTCTTTTAACATGTGTTTAGAAAAACAAGTTCCAACTTATTGTGCGTCATTTGCTTCAATTCTGAATCATCTTTTCTTTTTTTGTTTTTGTTCTACAGATCGAGTCAGAGATGAAGGGCTGTTTGGACTTCCTCCGCTGTGTTTATGATGTGTTTGGATTCTCCTTCCAGCTTCACCTCTCCACTCGTCCAGAGAAATATCTGGGTGACATCGCTGTGTGGACCCAGGCTGAGAAGGTATACTGCATCATGCATTGTAGTGATGATCTATGGTGGAAAATGAACTCCAGGTACCAGATGAATTCTGCTAAATATTCAGCAGATGATCAGACTCTTCTAGGCAGCGGCCCACCAGCAGGCTGGAGTTAGTTAGCTTTTAGGGTTAGTATGCCAATTTAAAATCATAAATGTAATTGAACATCAATGCTAAAATTTAGTAAAATAGCATCATTTTTATATTTTAAAGGATCGCAAACATGCTCTTATGCTGTCCAAACAAACGTCACACCAAATAAGAGGAAGCCTCAAAGTGACTTCTTTATGAGGAAATATAATTATAAATGTGAAATAAGCTCTCTCTGCACACAGGACAAAGTCTGAACATCAGGCTTTTTCCAAATCTGAAAGCACACAGTATGTTTGGCTTTAATTCACAGAATAAATTGAAATGTTAATAAAAAAATATTTGTAGCCTGTAATTAAGACAGTTTAGGTTAGGTTAACTAGTTTCACCAATAATGCCGCCTCCTGCCACTGAATGTAATCCAAGTTTTAGTGGATGCTGCAGGAGACACATTCCCCTCAATAGTTAGAGACATGCGCATTTGATGGTGGCAATAGGTATCAATCATTAAACAGAAAGAAGAATTATCAACTATATATGGTTGAAGCAGGAAGTACTGTAACATTTCCACCATAAACTGATGTAAAAAAGGCTCAAATTAATGCATACAAACTCACCAGAATGCAGGAAGTTAGGTGTCTCACAATCAAAATGTATGCCATTACAATTATAAATGGGGATGTCTGTTTTAGATATATATTTGTGTGATGTTTTGTAACATTTTGCACTCTGATTATTAGGAAACAACGTTACATTTCAATGCAATTTTTATGAAATTAATGGAGTATAAAAAAACAGGAAGTTTAACAAGTTGTTATTCCAACTGAATGTGCGCATAAAGATGAAGCTATGGTTGTAGGTATCAGATCTGAGTCACTGTGAACTTCCTTGAATTTCTGTAGGAGGTGTGGTGTCGAAAGATATTGCTCATTTGTTTGACTTGATTTCTGTCATTAGTTTTGTACAGCTGTAAATTGCATAAGGGCACTGTTTACGATGTAAATGTAGAAATGCATTAGGCAATGATGTTCTGTTCTCAGTTGTGTACTGCTGTATGACTTAGCCTGCTTCACAGTAAATGATATAAATGTAAATGTTTAGATTTAAGTGTATGTTAACATATACCTCATGTTTACAGCAACTGGAGAGCAGCTTGAATGAGTTTGGGGAGCCATGGAAACTCAACCCTGGAGACGGTGCTTTTTATGGACCTAAGGTCAGAACATTTCTTTATTTCCTGCCAAACGCAACAATATTTAATAATTCCCTGAGGTCTGTAAAGTCCTGTGTTATTTTCTGTGCCGTTGCAGATTGACATTAAGATCAAAGATGCAATTGGACGTTACCACCAGTGTGCAACCATTCAGCTGGACTTCCAGCTGCCTATCCGCTTCAACCTGACCTTTGTGGGGTGAGTCACCTAATCAAAACATTGACACACTGCTGAGTCTGTGTGCTTTACTGCACCAAGGGTTATATGTTAATCCTGTCCTGAATAAGATGTCTCAGCTTGCGTGCTGTGTTTCAAGGAGCCGTGTGTTTAAGAGGTGATGAGTTGCATGCAAATGTGAACTTACTGAGCAAGTGGCAGGTTGATTTATTACCTCTCCACTTAAATTTGTAAAGACAGATAGGTGAATAAGGATAATAAGAGACAAATAATACAATAATAAATATGACAGAATAAGTCTTGTTTACATTCATAGTGACACATTTCCCAGAAACCTTTAATATTCTCTCTGATGTAATTACTTACAGGAAGGATGGGGATGACAAAGCCCGACCTGTCATCATCCATCGTGCCATCTTGGGCTCAGTGGAGAGGATGATTGCCATTCTCACCGAGAACTATGCAGGGAAATGGTGAGATGCTTCCTGGTTGTTCGTTTGCTTTTAAGAGCTTCAATTAGATAAATAAAAAACTATTAACTTTAAAAAAATGTACCATAATAAGGGAGAAATGAAGCTGGTAAAGTTATTGTGACGACTGTTTCATTGCTTTGTCTCTCCCTCCATCAGGCCTCTGTGGCTCTCTCCACGTCAGGTGATGTTAGTGCCTGTCAACCCCTCTTGTGAGGATTACGCCAAGAGGGTATGTCTTCCACTTCCCCATCTTGACCACATTTAAGTGCAATCATATGAGTGCAGGCAATAATTATCTGTTGTATTCAGACTTGTATAACACTGAAACATTAATGTTTTTTTTCCACCTGTCAGGTGTGTAAACAGTTTACAGAAGCTGGTTTCATGGCAGATGCTGACCTGGACTCAAGCTGTCTTCTAAATAAGAAAATCCGTAACGCTCAGTTGGCCCAATATAACTTCATTCTTGGTGAGAAAATGTACTGCATTTCAGAGCACTGACTGACCACCTGATTTTAGAACATTTTCACCCCATATTTTGTTGCTCTCAGGGTTGCCTTCAATCACATTTAATTGTTTACCTCCACAACAATTCAGTCTGTTTTTAATATGTTTTTTTTATTTTTTTTATTTAAAGGACCACACCATAGCAAAACCTAAGGATTAATACAACAGCATCTGTGAAGGTTAGGCAGCTAAAGCAAGTTTAATGAAAGGAGTGTATTCATTAATTTACATGGTTTTAGTCCATATTATCCATTTTATAATGCATTTTTTCATAATTTATGCTTTTAGTTTTATCAAAATTACATTATTATTTCAGCAGAAGCACTGCAGACTTTAAAACCCGTCTGCAGTTACAACTGTAGTTTTTGTTAAAAAGCATTCAGAAATCAAAACAAGATGTTTTCAAAAATGATCAATAGAAAGGTTGTTTTTTTTTAACCATGGGGTTGTCAGTGAATTCATTACTAGAATAATAATGACTCAAAATAAACATTCTTAATTGGTTGACTACAAAGCAAATGGACCTCCAAGCTGGCTAACCACCCACAGTTGTTGAATTGAGCGGCACAACGGAGGGAATGTGTTAGGGTAGCTGTGTGTGGTGTGACTTGGCCCATATCAAGCTGTTGTGTCGTCTTGTGTCTTGGCAGTGGTCGGAGAGAAGGAGAAGATGACTAACAGCGTCAATGTGCGCACGAGGGACAACAAAGTCCACGGAGAACTGTCGGTGGCCGAGGTGCTGGCTCGCCTGACCCTGCTCAAACAGTGCCGCTGTCCAAACGCAGAGGAGGAGTTCTGATCAAGATAAAGATCAATGCAGACGCTGGCATTGTAATAGCTCAACTACAGTTAGATGAGCAGTGAGGGGGCATGTAAAGATGGTACAGTGAAGGTGTAATACATAGAGCAGAAGTCAAACAGGTGAACTGATGAGGTGATTTTCTGTAAGCAAATGTGATGAATGGCTACAAAACAGCTTTGAAATGCTGACTGATCATGTGTGAAGGACAAGTTTGTGGAAGTAATTTGAACCTGTTGGGAGGGAAGTTACTTGATAATTTAAGGAAACAATGTGATCATTGTCATAATGAAGGTTTTGTGAACTTGGCACTGATTTTTCACAAAGGTCTGTCTCTGTGGGGGACCCCAGAAATAAAATAAATCTATTGAATGTTACTGTTTTGTTGTTCTGTTTTTCACATCAGAGGAGATTGTGTTTTTACAAGAATTAAAACACGATTAACAGCAATAGGATTATTTTGTACATTCATGCAGCTTCCAGGAATAAGTTTACTCATTCCAAAGAAATGTCTAAACTAAGCAGGTGCTTTTTTATTATCTATTGAGCAATACAGAACCACATCCTTTTCTCAGCATGTAGGAACAGATCAGGAACATATGACATGTGTCAGACGTGAAATTTATCTCTTTCACTTCCTGTTTCTATATTAGTGCTTTTGTATTTATAAGAGGGCAGTGTTAGTGTCACTCTACATAATTCATATCCTCCAAACACCAAATAAAATGTGACATTACAGGAGGAGCACAGTGGGCTTAAAAAGAAGAGAACCAGGAAGTTGTGCTACTTTTTATGCTGCGTTCATAGTCATAAGAAAGATAGCACAAAAACTCTGGTAAAATGGCATTTCAAATGTATAGTGTGTATCCAACGCATTATGACCAGCTAGTGTCAGTTGAATATTTCTTCCAAATTCGGGGCTTTGACAAAACAACCAAAGAAAAAAGCGAGCAGTCCCCTTCATAGACATATAAAGAGGGTTTATATGTCTATGGTCCCCTTGCCTCAGACTAGCAGAGGATCGCTGACGATCTCTTTTTCCCTACATCACCTGAATGCAGCATTGGTTCGCTCTACTGCAACAATGGCCACTATCTGTCAGATTTGGAGACCGGACCGAGGACGGTGCTTCAAAACCTACGGAATAATTTCCGTTTTGTTGATGGACCTGGTCTTACAGTGTGTTAACGGTATGTTATGGGGACAGTTACAGGTTTAAACCAGTGTAAACCGTGTAAACCTTTTGTCGTTAGCGTACTAACGTTAGCTTCCTTCCACTTAGTTAGCAGCTGGCTAGCTAGCGAGCTAACACTACTGCACCTAGCTAGTTAGCAGTGAAAACATGGGGTGCTGTAAGTAACGCCGATTTAACAGTTGCTTGTCTCCTACAACGGACATGTGTGGTTAGTTACATAGTGTTTAATCTGCAGTACATGACAGCTAACAGTTGACTGCCTCTGCTAATTTGCAAGAAGTGTCACAAGCCAGTCAACGTCTCAGTGAGTAGCTTAGCTCAACGTTAGATGCTTTATTAAAATAAAAATCCAGCATATTTAATCACTACCACATATACTATACTTCTTATTCATATTTAACCATATGTTACTGGCCTGTCTGTCTCGTGACACGCTAAACTTTATTGATAAACACTTAAGCATAGTCAGCACGATACGTATTGTATGTAACGTCAGTAGGTTTTATAACCACGATTATAGCAGATGAGTGTGATTGACTATATCGTTCTTCATTGTCTGGTTGCTTGCCAGGCTACCTGAGCTCTCCACATGTTGGCCAGGACCCTCACTACACCAGAGAAGCCCAGCCTGGACCAGTCATCACCAGCCCAGTGGTCCCTGCTGCAGCCTCAGGTAAACTCTTTAGTTACTGACCAGTATTAATCATACTGACTGTAACCTGGAGCTAGAGTTTATTTTGAACACATAAGGGGACCCACTCTTAGATTATGTTTGTAGCACAAACCTACAAAGAAATATAGCACTAACTAGGGCAATAGGTAACCTAACTCTCTGATTAATAATATGTTGATATTTCACAGTTATGATGATTTGAAACCATACACACAGACCCTGCGATCATTTTCCTACGTGAGGGGTGTGCAGCATAATAGAAAGGGATTCCTCACTTTCAACCCATGATTATAAATGGCAAATCAGTGCAGATTTATGTCAGTATTCTGGTAATGTACCCTCTGTAATGTGATACAGTAGTTATCTTCCTAAAACTTAAGTTGTCTATGTTATAACACACAAATAGGCCCAGAGAAACAACAGCTTATTCAGGGAGGGTTGGTCAGTTTTCAAATGTATTTTCTATGTTTGTATTTTAAGTTTCAGCTTAGAAATTTTACTTTCTTTCTTGCCACACACTAAATCAAAGAGAATATTGCTCTTTTGTTGTCTAGGGCTAGGCTTTGACGAGTTTTCAAAAGAACTACAACATTTTATTCTTTGCTAGTTAGCAGGCAGCCTTGAGGTAGCAAACAGGAGTGAAAGGCCTTGCTCAAGTTGGCCTTTCTGTTGAGTCATTGAGTGTTAGTCATTTACTTCCCACAACCTTATTTTCCCAATTTGGCAGAAGACTGAGAGCAATGTAGTGACAAGTGTTTTACCACACCCATTAATGCTCCCAGACATAAAGTCATAAATAACTTGCACCAAAGCTTTGTTACATTACATTGATTATTCTTGCTAGAGATGGAAAAAAAACACCTGTAACTGAACGTTTTCTTTTTTTTGCAGTGTCTCCTGCAGATGAAGAGAGCTACGCTTCCAAGTGCCCCAGTGGGGGAGAGTGTAGTCGCCTGCCAGCAGATTGCATGCACTGCAACTACCATCACAACTGCAGCTACAAGAAACCAGCATCGTTCACTTGTAAACCCAAAAAAGGAGTTCACTGTATAGTAAGTAGCAGATCTTCTTCCTTGTGATAGATCTATGCTGCAAAGTGTAAGAGGTTGAGTAAGGGTGGAAGATTTTTACCCTGGAATCTAGACCTTGTTTAACTCATTGATAAAAGGGAAATGAAATATGACTCATAAAGTCATGTTGTGCGTTGTTGCAACGAAACTAAAAGTGATCTAAATATTCCTTGACAGAAATCCCCAAGATACATAGTTGTGTGTGGTGAGAGTATTAGGGATGTTAAGAATCAGCCGTGGTGCTTTAATATGTGCATATCTGTGTATTGATGATGTGATTTTTTTTTTTTTTTTTTTGTAGGGAGAGTCTGGACAGCAGCAAACCAACTTCTCCCTCTCCATCACCTGTCAGTTCTGCTGGCAGCTTGACCCGTCCGAGTACCGCTGCTCAAACTCCACCAACTGTATGACAGTGTCCTGCCCACGCAAGCGCTACAATGCCACCTGTGATGTGTTAGAACACGTGCATTGTTTAGGTATGATAAAGGCTCTGCTGTAAAGCCTGCTTGGTTTCTTTGCCTTAAGTGGGGGTAACTGTGTCTCTGACAGGCACTGGAGACATAGTTGTTTTGGGAAGTGAGATATTTACAGATATTCTCAGTTAAAATCTACAAAGTGACCCTTTGCCTAGAGCAAAAATCTGAATTGTTAGCAATTCATGGATACTGTTAAGTTTCCTACGCGGGGTTTGGCTGTCTGTTAGTTGCTGATTAATGTGATCTAAAAGTAATACTGTTGAGTAATTACGGCCATACAGTTTTCGTTCCTATTTCTAATTGCTGTCTTAAGGACTACCATACAAATCAGCACCAGCTGTTAATCGGGCAGATACATAATGTATACTGTATATTGTCCATGACACTTAACTAGTTTGGCAGCAGTATTTGTACATCCCCAAAGAAGTATTTTTATAATGTGTTTGCCACCAGCTGACCAGTTACATGTCAACCCATCTTGGTGGACGCTGTGAGTTTATTAATGGAAAAAAAAAGGCCAGCCCCACCCTTCATGTTTATTAAGTTTTTAACATTTTTTAAAGGTGCTCTCAGTGACTTAATGACTAGTCTTAAAGGAATATGTCACCCCATAAATGAACATTAGTGTATCTGTTACTCCCTTATGTTGAACTCGTGAAGAAAACGTTTTTCTCGCATTCCTCCACAATGACCAAAGAATCCAAAAACAGAAAAAAAAAATCTTGATTAATTGAATTCATAGGGGTCCACCCTTAACAACAGGAAAACTAAATTAAAACATCCATTGTTGCACTGAGTAGCTCACCTGGCAGAGCAGGCGCCCCATGGATAAAGGCTACGTCCTGGCCATACTTTGCTGCATGTCGTCCCCTCTCTCTCGCCCTTTCCCGCTAACACTGTCCCATTAATTAGGCTAAAAAGCTCCCCAAAAATTATATATACATACTCTATCAATATACAAACTTTTACACAACTCATGCAGTGTAATTTAAGTCTCTCTATTTATCCAGGTGTATGCTCCGTACTTTCCAAACAGACAAACAGCCCTTTCCAACAGGGAAAGCCAGACTCCAAAAGCACTAATTTTACCTTACTGAACACCAGACCTGCTGGTCTACCACTGCCTTCATCAGATTGATAGTTTGGTGTTTTAAAGGGTTAGTTTAGATTCACCAAAGCCACACAATAACACAAACTAACAAACTGGTCAAGGCAGCGGTAGACCAGCAACTCCCATGTTCAGCTATGTGAAATTACTTGGTTGGTTTTTAAGAGAGCATGGATAAAAGGTTTTCTTCACAACAAAGTTTTCTTCACAAATTTGACGCAACACAGGATGAGTAATATACAAAGTATATTTTATTACTATTTGAGTATATACAAATAGTTATTTGGGGGGTGAAGTATTTCTTAAAAAGCTGAAACTAACCTAATGTTACTAATCCTTAGTTGGTAACACTCAGGAAAGGTCTTCAAAGTATTTAGTGCATTGGGGCCCTTGATCTCGCTGTATACATTATAATCCCAAGTGCTTTGAAATGCTTTCTGTTGTAAATTTGTTGATGGAAATGTTTTCAGTCATGCTAATTTGTTTTCCTGAAATATTATTGCGGTAGTCGTAATTTAGGAAAACTGTTTAACTTCAGGGCCACTGTCTGCATCTATGTAATGTTTTTTTTTCCTTCTTTAGGTAAAAGACGTTTTCAGAAACGTTTGTTTTGTAACTGGACTGGAGGATACAAATGGTCGACGGCATTAGCACTCAGGTAAAACCTGCTTCTAGTATGTCAAGAGTTATGACTCACGTAGATGCTTGAAACATTGTACCAAAATCAGTTTTAAGGGTGTGTGCTCTAATAGCAGCTCTAACTTTGTTCTGTGTTTTCTCTCATTCCTTCTGCAGCATTACTCTTGGCGGCTTTGGGGCTGATCGGTTTTATCTGGGCCAGTGGAGAGAGGGTCTGGGCAAACTGTTCAGCTTTGGAGGCCTGGGCATTTGGACTTTGATAGACGTTCTTCTGATAGGGGTTGGTTATGTGGGACCAGCTGACGGTTCTCTCTATATCTGAAACAAAGTTCTGGAGACATGGCTGGATGGTTTGTGCTGTCTTCCCCTTCACACTGCTTCACTCTCAAAGATTGAAGATCTGAGATGCTGTGTTCTTGGCACGTTTGCTTGCCCGAGCTCGCTGTGCAACACGTCCTCATCCCATCTGCTAACAGGCAGGAAGTGTTTTCCTCATTACACCAACGATGTCTCTACCCACACAAACCATCAGATCAATCCCAATATTCTGTGTCCGTCTCCCGTCGAGATTCTGCAGATAGATCTGTGCAGGGGGATGAGAAGCCAGTCATTACGTCTATCTGGTTGGTTTGACTTAAACGGTGGTTAGACTCCGTCACACTGATATATAGATAGGTTTGGTCTCCCATGGAGCAGTTCTTTCACAGATATCCTGCCACCTTGGAGGCATGTGTTGCTCCTCCCTTATTGCAAGGTAAATGCATCCATGGGAGGTCAAATGGTAACCATGGCTACAGAGCTTTTCGTGGGGACACCAGTCACAGCAGACATGCTGAGAGGTAATATTTATGTCCTGAAAGAAAGCATGAATATGCAGAAGGGAAATTGTTCAGGTATTTTTTATCGACATCAGACAGTTGGTCTTGTGGATGAGTTCAACGGTTATTTTACATGTACTTTATTTTACCCCACATGGAGTCAGGCCACAAATGTAAAAACAATGCCTTAAGGGATAGATGAATGATACAACAGCTTTCCAAAAGCTGTTGGAAATTTAAAGTTTATTGATGAACTTCATATGTTGTAAAGAAAATTTGTAAGAGCTACTATATCTTCAAACAGCAACTGGAACTGGTAGAGAACCAGAAGGAAGTGCAGGGGCAAGAACTTCTTCCGTAATTTATATCATCACTTACTCACAACATGTAGTCTAAGTTTTGGGAGACGCTGAGATAATAATCTCTCACAGTGTATGTTTGTACATGATTAATATTGAAACACTTCAAATGTGTTGCACTAGCAAACTGCAGGTACTTGCGGTTTCCCGTGTTGGAGATATTGGAGATATCCTGTGTGTACAACTGGTATTTTTCCTCACTCATTATCATTCTTCACATGGTAACAAAAACTGTGTACTAACACTGTAAGATCTAAGCTTGATACTGTGTGGCACAAATGGGCACACCTCTTCATGTAAATATATTTTCTGTTTTCAGTGTCAGGTAGTTTAAATCTGTTACAAACACTGTAAATGACATTTTTTAAGTTATGTAAATAAAATTGTGAAATATTATATGTGGTTATTTAATTGTACGAACACGTTGTCAGTGGATATATGAGAACCGTGGCTGAATGTTTTCATTGACTCGGCAATAGGCAAGCAGTGTTTCCTCAGTTCCAAAATTATCCTGCCTATTTTTTCTTTTCTGATGCTCCATCATTACCTTAATAAAAGGTCAGAGTTATTTCAATATAGGCACAGATGCTTTGTTTCAAGGGGCCATGAGCTCAGGCCTTCTACTCGAATGTGTCTGATTGGAATTAAGAGCTCTATTATTAGCTGGGGTTATTTTCACAGATGTCTGTGCTTTTTCTCACATTAAACACAGAGTGCTGCCAGGAGCCTGTGTCCCCCACAGGCATGTGACAGAAGGAGGGGGTCAGGGGTTCAGCAGCCGAGCAACACTACCTTCCCAAACTAGCACTGTCTGAGGGCTTTTGAGGAAGGCACCAAATCACCAGAGGCAGGTTAAAAATCAACAGACAGTGACAGTTACACAGTCATTTTAGTGTATCAGTTATGCCAAGTTTTTACAACAGCTCTATTTCATTCAACAATTTATGAAGATAAGGCTGCGCTCATGTTACATAATGTGAGGATAAGAAAAAAATAGAAATGACAGGGAGAAAAAAAAAATTTCCTTTTTAGTAGCGTCTTGCTGTTTGTGTCGACTTTTCTGATTGGCTGCTTTGCTGAGACTCTTGTAAATTTACTCCACCCTAATTCTAGTTCCTCAAAGTTGTCACTGCCCACTCACAGCCACTCAGCTCCATCCCACAGACTGATGCAAGTGTGTGTCATACACTCTGAGCTGAGGATGGATGTGAAATGCATAGCTATTCTGCAAAATGACTATTTTTTGTCACCTTTTGAAAACCTGTAATTTAAATATTGACAAAAGGCTTCCACAACATACTCTCTATGATTATTGCTACTGATGGCCACAGCATGACCTCAGTTTGAATCATACTGCGTGGTAATCTGTATTCTACTACCTGTCGTTGGGTATAACATACTGAATGGATGTGTTTGTACATCCATCTGTGTATGCCTGTAAGTATGAGTAAACTATTATATGTTACATGTATTTAAAACTGTATATGATTAATAATTTAATAACATGATGATGGCAGTATACTTCAGTATAACAAAGCTGAATGCACAATGACACCACATAAATTAACTTCTACAATACGGAGTTCAAACACAAAGCTGAAAGGTTCATCTCTAAACATGCAATCTGATCACCCCATATAATAATGTCTGGGGAAAATCAAGTCTGGAATGAATAGATAAATTACTACATTAAGCAACTTTTAGCCAGATATCAAAGGCCACTGCCTAATTACAAATAATGGCCAGAGTGGTATTTGGTTTCGCTATTATCCCTCTTAATAATATTCCCATTTGCTGCAAGTAAGAAACCATCCTTATTATTAGTGGTAATTATATAGAACTTCGTCTTATGAGAATAATAGTTTAATTTTGTGGTACTTATCCCAAACAGTTGTTATTCACCCTGTCAGAAAGAACAGTCACTGGGAGACAAGCCAAAATATTGTCCGTCAAAGGCAGACAATATCACGACTTCCTGATTTTGAATTTCTAATCATGAAAAGAGAACAAAAGTTTATTCATCCCTCTCTTACGCAATCCCACTTAGTCCCATCGCAGCTCTGAATGTTGGAGCAGCAGCTCTGACCCTCTGTATCAAGCACTGCCAAGCAGATTGTGTCCTGCCATTATGTTCACTCCTACAGGAGATCGCATCTCTAACAAAAAAAAGTGGATAAACAGAACACTGCAGCTGTATGAATTACAAAAGTCTAACGGCTCTGCAAGCATCCAACTACAAAATGTATTCAACACCCTCGGACTTTTCCATTTTTGTTTTGTACCACAGCATTGCATTAGAATGGAGTAATTAAATCAGCAAAGCGGACCATTTAATGACAACATGAAAACAGAGCTCTACAATATTATCCAAATAAAGAACACATATAAACACTAAACAGTTGATCGTGCGAGTGCTCACGCCCTGTGCAACGTAATGCATATCCTCACATATAAAGGTATATGATAGAGATGTAGACTCAAGTCACACTATTTGGACCTAAGTCAGACTCGAGTCACAAATTTGATAGCTTAAGCCTCGTCTTAACAAAATCAAAAAAGACTTGCAACTCTGACTTGTGACTTAATTTTGACTTGAGCCTTTTGACCTAAAAAGTACTTGATACCTTCCCCCAAGACCAAAGATTAAAAAGTATGTAGTCAAATGTGTGCCACAAATCAACTGCTTTCATTCATTTCCTGAATCAACTGTGGTTAATGCTATAATTTCCAGCAAGTCAACACTTTCCCCCAGATCTACTTCCGTTGAACCAATTGGACCGCATCAAATTAAGTTGCATGAGAGAACCATGAAGAACTAAAGTTACACTACTGAGTGCCAGTTTGAAAAAATGATACCAAAGAAATGTTTGTCAGTGTATAAAAACTATGTAGTGGTAAACAACAAATAAAGTGCAGTATACAAAACGTGAAAGTCGAAAGTTACAGATGGAGATGCAACACTTCCAGCTTTATTCGACATTTTAAGTTGCACAAAGGACAAAAGTCTTGGCTATATACTATAGCAAGCTAATACTTGGCTCAAGTTATTACTCTGTTGTTTAAATGGCATTGCATTCGGTGAAGAGTGTATTATGACTTGTTTGGGACTCAAAACTTGGGACTTGACCTGGGACTTTTCAGTCTTGAATTGGGACTTGAGTGCAAAGACTTGAGACTTACTTAAGACTTTGAAAACAATGACTTGGTCCCACCTCTAGCACCTGTGTGACAAGTGATTTTAAGATCAATACACCTGTATCTCAAAAGTTAAACAGCTGGTTGCTCACTTTCATGGCAAAACACAAAGAAACATTAACACAGTACCAGTCTGTAGAAAATTTGCTAAACTGAAATATCCCTAAAATGCTGTCCTAACAACACTAAATGTCTGTGTGGGAAGAGCGTCAGTAAGCAGTCACAAAGCTTTATGGACACTGAAAGAGCCAGAGGATTGTAAGCGCTGTAACTGGCTCAAATACAGTCGAGTATTTGCAAGACAGCTTGTGGGAGACTGACACAAAAAGTAAGACAGGCCTTCCAAAACTGAGCTTTTTGTCCATCATACTAAATCCTAAGTGTTATGTAAGTCAAACACTGCACATAAGCAGAAGCACACTGTGCCCAGCATGAAGCCTCGTGGCAGCATCATGCTGCGGGGATGCTCCTCTGCAGCAGGCCCTAGAGGGCTTATGAGAAAAAAGGTTAACATGAATGCAGGCAAAATACAGACAAATCATAGAGGAAAATCTGCTGCAGTCTGAGGGAGATGACTTATTTTCCAGCAAGACAACAACCCCAAACATAAAGCCAAAGCTAGACAGGAATTTACTGCATTCAAAATAACAATGATGCTGTCCAATTCAGAGCCCAAAACCTCAATTCAATCAAGAATCTGTGGCGAGACTTGAAAATTGCTGTTCACTCAAGGTCTCCTGTGCAACGTGACAGAGCTTGGACAATGGATGAATGGGGATGTCCAGTCATGCAAGCCTTACAGATTCATCAAGCTGTGATTGTGATCATAAAAGGTGCCTCTGCTACACAGCATAACTGGAGGAAATGAAAACTTATAAAACCATGTTGTGTTTTAAATTCATTTTGGATCATTTGTAGATGTTTTGACAATGTCTTACTCTGGATCTGCATCAGTAAAGCCTAAATGCATCTACTTTTAACACTGTAAATCATGAAAAGTCAAAGGGTTACGAAATACAATTTTTGGCATTGCGAATACAAAGATACAGGCAATTTGATTAAATCACTTGTGCAACTGGTCTGCTCGACCGATTTGTCAATTTTATGTTCCTAGTGCAGGGTTGATATAGTTTATAATCCATCATCTCTCTTATCATCCCTCCATCTGTGCAATCCATTTAAAAAACAACAAACGAGTTTGCCAATTCTGCCTTCCAAGCGTGGAATCGCTTCTGCAGTTCTGGCTCAGCAACAGTATCTCACTTAAATCTCGCTTACATATTGAAACAAAAACTAAGACTGGATTGTGGTTGTTTCAAACCAGCATGATCACCTTAAAATGTGCCACAAACAAATGAGAAAGTCAGGTCATTTGCAATTTTAGTGATTTATTTGTACAATATAGGAATCGCACTGTACAAATACCCCAGCTCAGATGTAAAGGCAAGAACATGAGAGCATTTTTTTTTTTTTCTGCCTGACCCGAACATCCCTCAAACCTCACTGTGAGCTTTTAAACTGATGGAAACAGATGCCAAGAAGAAACATAAAAATAAAGCTAAAAAATTAAATAAAGCAGTTATCTGCCAAACAAATCCGGGCTAGAAGAAGACCCTTCCCAACTAAGTGCCAAATCTTACTGAAATTACTGAAATTAAAAAAGGTGAAATAAAAACTAAAAAAATATTATGTCCAGATTTAACTGTCCAACCTTTATGGCAGTGGAGCGATTATGGCCTCAGTTTAAATAGCATGTAAAAAAATGGAACTCACAGTAGACAAATACAGAAAAGGCATATGGTGATATCTCTATCAAGTCCATGTGCCTATGCCACTTACACCACTTACACATTTACACACCATCCACAGACAATGTTGTGAGCTTTTACACACAAGACAGCGGACACTTTGAATTAAAAAAAAAAAAAATGGAATCCCCTCTCCACCCCATGTAGAACGAGTTTAGACAGCAATGGAGATGACATGGTCCTTTTCAAAGCAATATCAATTTACATTCACTCAAATTTCCATTAGTAAATCACTAATGTTACCATGGTAACTCAAAACGTCGTATAAAAATATAACAAAGACTGAAAACTGATGCACTCAACAAAAATATATCTACACAGTCTCAAATGTAGGGTGGGGGCTGAGCGACACGGCCAAGAACAGCTCATATTTTCCAATATATACTTTGATTTCTGGGGAATGAGTAAGGATGCTCCACATATCAAGTCTGAGTGGCAGCAGTCTTTCCCCTCTCGCTAATAGAGACACAGTGAAAGCCGCGGGTTCCATCAGGACCCCTTGGCAGCCTCATAACACCAGGCGGCAGGCCATCGGCGTTCTGGATCTTTCTACCCAGCATCGGGCTGCCCACCGGACTGCTCTCCTGAGACGCCACCTGCTTGCGCCGCTGAACCCACGGGCTCCCTGAAGGGGTGAGGCTACTGTCTGAAGAGTAGTCTGCCCAGCGGCGCCCAGGTTCAGGGCTCAGTCTGCCCTCGCTTGCCAAGGGAGATTTGTGGGAATGAGGAGATTTGCGCTGAGGACAGGGGCTGGCACGGGGGCTGGACCAGGGACTGTTGCGTGGGGACATACCAGGACTGAGGTGATTGTTCTGGAAGTTGATGCCTGCAGTGGTGGGGCTGAGCTTGTTGCAGGACAGGGACTTTCTGGCCAGCCTAGGGGACGTAGGGGTGCTCTCAGTCTCTGAGGAGCTGCAGGCCGAGTCATCCCCGTGATACTGAAGCTCTCGTACCCTGCTGTTGAGCGAACGACTTTTGCGCATCCCTCCTTCCTCACGCGGTCGTTCTTTGGGCACTTTCTTCTTGGGCGGCTTGGTGCCAATCAGGACTACTTTCAACCCCAGCGAACCGGCTCCTCCATCCTCGCTCCCCACAGCTTCATTGGCTTTAACAGCAGCCTCCACCTCCTCAAACTCCACGATGGCGCACTCCTCAGTGCCTAGTTGAGTGTAGCGGCCGCTCAGCCTCTTCAGGTCAGCCGGCAGGTCCTTCCCAAGCTTCAAGACTCTGACAGAGGCGATGGCGCCGTATGCTCCGAACTCCTTCAGCAACAGCTTCATCAGCTGCTCCTGCAGAGTGGCTCCTCCCTCACTGCCTCCATTATCCTTAGTGAGAGCTGCCAACTCTGGCCACCTCTGCAAATCACTTAACAGCAGCATGCGGCTAGGCAACGACTCGCTGGCAAAGACTGGCACTGCAGATTTACGCCGCACCTTACGGCCCTCATCGTTCAGCTCAAGTAGCTTTGAGTGTCTCAGAGCATAAGCAGTTGTTCTCCAGTCACGAGTCAAGTGTTTCACCTGCAAAAGAGACAATGCTTGTGTTACATGGGTGAGATGTTAAGTGGTTTAAGGGGGGCATCTCATAACCATTTGATATTGATCTCTACAACTGCTTCTCTGAGAGTTATAAAGCCTCAGTTAAAGAAATTGGCTGAACAACAACTTAAGCCTGTTGGCAGGATCAATCGGCAGTTTGCACTGGCTTCCTTTCAGTCATACTTCCTGAATCAATAGCTGTACTAAACATCCTGGCTCCACCGCATTGCTCATTTCATCACTGTATAATTTACTCAGGTTTAAAATGCGTCACCTCAGTGTCGTCAGGCTCATGTGTGATTCCTTGTTTATATTAAAAATGAGCGTGTGCGTGGGGACTCATCACTTGTGGCATAAACAGATTTTTTTAAAAACCCAACAAATCTGCATGCATGGGCCTAAAGTAACACCAGCTGTTGTGAATCAATGTGAGAATATCATTGCACCTCCAACATCTAGTCATGTTGACACTAGAAACAGCCAGTCACTGCTATCCAATTCTCACAAGCCTATACGTCACTGGGGAATAGAACACGGCAAAACCCAGCTTCCCATTTTAACCTTCTTCTCAGCTTTGATTTATCTTCACATCGTATTCACTGACAATCTGCTCAGGAATATAAAATTCCTGACATTAAAAGCACATAATAAGCCATTTCCGAGCTATTACTACTACTACTCTAGCATGTGGCATGTACACTATAATTTAGTCCATAATAGCAAAGGCTTTCTGTGTCATTTCCAGCCTTATCGTACTTCCAGAGTATACCCCGGTGCTTTGCAGTCATGGGTACCTTTTTGAACGAAGTGAGCAGCTTGACGCTGACAAATCCCAGTTTGTTGCGCCTGACATGTTTGAGCAGGAAGGCATCATGCTCCAGGTTCTCATCAGAAAGGTAGTACTCGATCTGAGCAACCAACTTTTGGATGAGCTCTGAATCTGGGGGCTGCCAGCTCTCCTCCTCCAACTCCCCTCCGCTGGTCCCGGCACCACTGTGTGGGAAGACAACATGCATCATGGTCAGCAGAGACTCTTACATCACTCAAAAAACAAATTGCTTCGTATCCCAAACTGTTCATATCTTTACAACTGTTGCACATTTCACTTTCATTAATACAATAAGCCAGAGGCTTACGAGTTGCTGGCAGGAATGCATCCTCATCCTGCCATTTCACTCTGCAATTTTCCTTGCAGCATTTGTCAAGCTGTGTCTTCTGTGCCATAGTCACCAGGCCCCAGTGCCAAACCTCGACACCAGTGCCCCACCAATCCTGACTCTGCCAAGACCTCTCCATCTGAAGGGCGCAGAGTCACAGGCTCTCCCTCCCACACAGAACATGGTGGCTCACCAGATCAACTTCACACAATTTACAAAAACTGGTACCAACACCGCAGAGCTGAGGCTTTTAGGCCACAATTTGATCTCAGTCAGACACGTGGCTGAGGCTGTGAAGTAGCACAGTCAGGTAGTCTTGCAGATTAGAGTGAGGGTCTGAATGAAATTTTGTGGATGACTCATCA
Source organism: Cephalopholis sonnerati (assembly GCA_019142605.1). Lineage (NCBI taxonomy): Eukaryota > Metazoa > Chordata > Actinopteri > Perciformes > Serranidae > Cephalopholis > Cephalopholis sonnerati. The sequence continues at coordinate 13,849,725 of JAGQAX010000001.1, forward strand.
CCTCCTCCAGCCTCCTCCCCTCCTTTTCCTCCTGCGCGCACACCCTCAGTCAACAGCTTTCCAGCCGGCTGACCGCACAGCTGGCACGAGCCCACTGCTTCCCCAGGACCTCAGATAAAGGCACTCACGAGCAGAGCTCTTAGAGGAGAATATGTCACTGTCAGCAAGATCATTTAAAAATGTGAATGAAACTAAACACAGCAACAATACTGGAGATACAGATTGTCTTTTTAATTGGCTGTAATGAAGTTTACTTTCAGGTCACTATTACAGTGAGTAGAGCACTGAAAGTCTCTTGAGCAATGTTGCAGCCCCATGTACAGACAGCTGACAATCTACACTTTCCTTTATCAGTTCCAACCATGCTTCCTATCAGATGTTTAGTGTGCTTAAAATACACCCTGTGTGAAAAACGTGCCACAAAGCACCGGCCTGCACAGCACAGGTGTGACAGAAGCTCTTTATGTCAGAGAGGTTTTAAGGCGTGACCTGCAGGCAACCTGAAAGGCTTGGTATGGACAGAGCGATTTATTTTCCCCCACTGGCCTTTCTATCACTGACTCACTCTTTGCGCACGCAGTCCGAGTAGGGAACTTATAGGCCGGAGGATAAAAATAGCAGGCCATGACGCAGGGGAATTAGATTAAAGCGAAGGTGCCATCCTTTATCTCTCAGGTGTCTGGTCTTACAGCACTGTTTGCTGCCCACAGGTGGTTCAACACTTTCCCCGCCATCCCACCCGGGAGACAATAATATCCTCTCATGTATTGTCTGTGAGGATTTACACTCCAAATTGTGAGCATCTATTGTCCTCCTCGCACATTGTGGCACCGTCTTTTGTTGGCACTGTCATACACCTGTCGGTGTTATTTGTACAGCATCTTTCTACACAACTGGCATTCTTTCAGTGAAACAAAACGAGCCAACTGTACCCACGCTGCTCATGTGCTGGCAGCTCACCCACTGAAGTTACGCGGGCCAATACAGTATAGAAACCAGACACAGAAATAGACTAATGGGGTTCCAATAACCTTGAGACCAAGATGAAAACGATTCATTCACCCTCCAGCCTCACTGAGCCCAACCTGCCTGTCATCACTACACTTTACTAACATTCATTGAACCAAACATTTACAAATGTATAAAAGGAAAAGTCTGCCAAGTTTTCCTTCCTTCCCAAATGCCTAATTGACTTCTATTTTTAGTTTAGCGACCTTGTTGTCAGCCTATCCAAGGCATCACTGACTATTTAAGACAATTAACTTAAAGTAGAAAACAGCTCAAACCTTGATTTGTCATGTCTTCCGATTTCGTCTTCACTACAGCTGCCACCGAGGAAGTCAATATTATTGGATGACACTTCCTCGGGCTCCTCGTCCTCCTCCGCCGCTTGAATGGCCACTGTTATCGTCACCGTGCCCATCTCCTGCGTGTGCTGATCCACGGTGATTACCTCATCGATGCCGTGCTCCGCTGACGCTTCTAAGACGCACTCCGCTGGGTTCGGGTTGGGGCTCCCCACGGACCCACTCATGTTCCTCGAACAAGTCAAGGTGCCTCCACCCGCTCCCTTCCCTTCCACGGCTGTTGTAGCAGCAGCAGCAGTAGCAGCAGCGCCTCCCTGGAAGCTTTTAATCTTGCTCGACTCGAAGGCACAGACAGGATACGGGGTGCGTAAAGCTGCTCGACGCTTCTTCGGGCACCAGTGATGGCGGAGAAGGACCCAAGGGGCTCCAAAGACGCGCTCCACGGCTCGCCAGAGACCCCCGATCCAGATCCGACCCGATGGAGGGCCCTGAAGAGCAGAGGGGCTTGTAGCAGCCAGCGAGACGCAGCCTGGACCTGGTGAGACCGACGGGCTGGAGCCTCCTTGGGCTTCTACTGCTGCTGCTGCTGCTAGTGCTGCTACTTCCTCATATGTAAGAGGCTTTCTGCTTTTGAAACGAGCTCTGGGATTGGGCCGCGGCAGCGTCTCCTCGCACTCATTCCCAGCCCACAAGCAAAAGCTGACACAAAGCCAAGAGGGAGGCAAGAGGAAGGAGAGGCAGCGCATGAAGGCGTTCACTAAGGCGTGCATGTTTCTCTTTTTTTCATACAAAGATTTTTACACACAGACTGTTGCCTTTTTTTCCGTGAAGACACGATCGCCCCGTTTACATGGCTCTAAGTAGGGGAGCAAATTCACGTGTTCCTCTCTAATTGGGAAATTGCCGTGTCAAGGACGACCCTTTCTCAAACGCCGCTAATTGGATAATAGGCTCTCGGCGTGTGGTTGCACGCATGGGGCAGGTGGTGAAGGCCTATGCACATAAAGGAAGGAGGAAACATGAACATGAAAAGTAGCTGTCAAATCAGAGATTGCAACCACCAAACTTCAGATGAATGATTAGATACAAAAGTCATGGCTGTGGCCAGGAATAAAAAAAAAACTTGATTTAAAAAAGTCCTAAATCCCCTGGTGACACCCCTCCCCCATAAAATGACAAAAAGTCAATAAAAATGTATTCATTCCACATTTTACGAATAAATTTATTACCCCAAAATGGAATTTGCTTTGCACAATTGAGCATAAAAAAGTAGTGCGAGTATATTTAACTATTTGATCACATTTTCTGCCAAGTTATCTCTCTATACAATTGTCTAAATGCTGTTTCAAAGCCCTTCCCACGCTTTGAAAAACTGAAATGTAAGAATATTTACTCCAAAAATATCAAAATAATCCATTAAAAACTCACTAAGTGTATTTGTGTAGCCTAAACTCACCCTTAAAATTCACAGAGACAATAATGAGGACATGACTTTAGTGTCCTCAGTGGCAGCTGTGGCTCTGCTCTCAACCCATGGGACCAATGAAACCTCACTAAAATAAAAGAAAAGTGAACTCATTATTTCCTCTGTCTTAGAGATCCACTTGGACCTCCAAAAGTAGCAGTGGCGTTCCAGAGTTCATTGCCAGAATCACTGGTTCTGCTGTTGTTGATTTGTAGCACAAGCAAACGTGTAGGTGTTCAGTGAGAGCAATATTATAACAGTCATCTGAATATTTCTCTCTATGCCATACCTCTGATCCATTTTTGTAGCCTGTTGTTGGCTTCCATCCTAATAGCTCTGTAAATCACCCACACCAGCGTTGTCGGCTGTTGCCTGCCCTGCATGAAATATCTTTACTCCTCCCCACTGGCAAGCCAGGCTCACAGCTGGTGGGCAGTCTGACTCATTCTCTGCACCACATGCCATACAATGCTCCAGTTTGTGTACAATGCAACATGGGGGGAGAGGGAGGGAGACAATGGGTGAGAGAAAAAGGCAGGAGGGGGGGGTTGAGGGAGAAATTGGCAACAAATAATCTGAGGCATTTAGTTTGTTACTGAGGGTTTATTTCCTCAGATGGAGGACAAGAGTCTGCCAAAAGTGTTTCATAAATTTTGAGTCCCGCCCTGCCTCATTATTCTGCCTCAAAACATTCACGCCCAGTTTCTAGAAAATTATTGCACCAACAAATTAAAGATAACTTGTTGCGAAAATTGTGAAACTGTGAGACAAACTATCCAGGAAGTGATGTCAGGACAGCACTGTGCACCTGTAGGCGGTTTTGCAGATCACTTCCTCTTTTCAGGCAAGGTTGTCAGTTTGACGTAGATTGCCTCCTTCAGGCCTTTTTGTAACCATCGCTGCACAAATCACACAAAACAATCCACAAAAAATATATAAAAAAAAATACACATTCTATTGAAAGATGTGTCTATTATTTTGTTCACCCTTATTTATAATGAATAGCCTTGAACAACAAAATAAGGCCCCTCTCAGTACAACATGATGCAACAGCAACACAAAGTACAGCTTCCAAAATGACTGTAGAGTTCAGTTTCATTCACTTGACAAAAACTAGACAAGACAAACTTGATGAAGACAGGATGCACTACAGGGCTGTTGTGTTGGAACCAATTAACTTATCCAGGTGTGCTCATAAGCAGGAAATGTAGTGTATGATGTTTTACAGTGCCATTCTAAAAGCCCTCTCTGGGCATTTCCTTCTAATTCGCACCTTAATATATTCTTCATTTTTCATGATTACCGTTTTCTCACTTCTGGCTCTTATTGCATCACCAGCCCTCCAAGGAGACTCTCTTTGAATTGCCACTCCTGCCTCTTTTCTACAGATGATTTTCCCCTTTCCTTCTCGTTTTTCCTCCTTTCTCATGTCCCTTATATGCTTCTCAGGTGCTTTTTTCTACTTATGGTGCTAATAAGGCTTGGGCTTTTAAATCCCACTGAAATATTGTGTATTAGTTTATTCAGAAAGACTTGAATTCTCTGTTATGTGATTCTAATGATACAGCTCTCGTAACCAGTCAGTGGAAGTGAAGCTCATTAGATAAGTCTTGTCTAATTGACTTTGACTAAGTGTGTCTATATCCTACGACCTGGAGGTCTGACACTCTTCTGAGAACTTGTGACATTACCTCACATAATGTTTGACTGTGCAGTAGAGACTTATTTGCAGAGGACAGACGCTGCCAAATTAAATAAAGATATATGAATCTAGTGGTAGTACAAAAAGGAAATTAAATATATCTAAATGCTGAGGCCAATCATGCTACATTGATCCCTGATCATCCCCATTCAGTCAATGTCGGCCTGTTGTTCAGTCTGTCATTTTATTCCAGACTGAAATATCTCAGCATCTACTGGATAGATTAACCATAATGTAGAGTCATGGTTTCCACAGGATGACTTTGGAAATCCCCTGACATTTTTCTCCAGTGTCACCATGAGGTTAGCATTAGGGTTGCCATGAATTTTGGTTAAAATTTGCATTATCCAGTACGGTTTCAGTTCATGACCAAATAGCCTACCTGCAAAGCTTATGAAATTTGCATCACCCTCAGCTGTACTTTGTTTTTAGCAAATGTTAGCCTGCAAACCCATTAAGTTAACCTTATACCTCAATATCAGCATGTTAGCATTGTCATGAGCATGTCAGCATGCAGCTCCAAGCATTTCTGTCACAGAACAACTAGCATGTCTGCAGACCATTAGTCTTGTTCCTCACATCAATTAGCCTAATGTGACATGTGACATCTTAATTATCTAGAGAGGTTTAAATACAACAGATCCACCCATCATGATGAAGCCTTTTACATGAACAGTACATCCAGTTCCCTTTGAGTTCATAGCCTGCTAGATGTACGATTAGGTTCCATTGTTAAAACCTGCCATACCACTTGCATAGTTGCAGTAACAAGGCAATCTGCTGACATGTGGCCCACAGGGTGAAATTTTAATTCAATTTTTTGAATGCCTTAGGTCGCAATTATTGTTGTTGTTTTTTTCAATTACAGAGGCCCTCCTCTCTTTGCCTCTGCAAAGCTTGATAATATTGATACGGTGTGACATGGCAGATGGAAGGGGCCTTGACAACCAATCTGTTTCTCCCTTTCCGGCTGTTTCTTACTTCCATGTTGGATGAATACTGCAAAAAAATGGGGGATGGTTGTAAAGCTGTGAGAAAATGTTGCAACCCCCATCTCTTGCTGCATTCACAGCAAACAGAGGGCTGACTGAATTTATAATTACCACAGATGTCATCAGCTTTAACTAAAGAGAGATCTTGCTTTGAATTCATGTTTTTTGGAAGTAAAGCAACAAAGTCTCTTCAATTTCTTTTTCTTGTGCTGCTGATATTATACCGTCTGTAAGCTTATCACACATCATTTTGGTCTCTGCTTATTAAACTCAAGTAAACTCTGGGTTACTGGGGACCATGAGAGCGCTACAATAAAACTATTACCTGGACCTGTGTTTCTTTGTGTGTGAATATAGTGATTGTCAGTGTTACAACTCTCCTGGTTTCGACTACAGTCTCTTATATCAATATGCAGAGTGTTACATAAGTAATGACCTGAAGCTTGAAATCATTAACTCAGAGCTTTCAAATAATTTATTTTTCTCTCTGACTGTGAATGGCATTAATCTTTTCAGCTGCTATGGATAAACTGAAATAAAATTGCTTGATAAATAGTCTGACTGACAGGAAAAACCAGAGTGCTCCATCTCTCCCACACACACACACACTGTCAGATGGTAGAAAACAGCAGGTCACCTTTTACCGTAATTCTGCTGTCATATATATAAATATATATTTTCTATGTGAGAATATGTTTACAAATAACGTTCCTGTTTCCTCATCTACAAGTCCTCTGTTAGTGAAGGCAGGAGTCATGCTGTGCTGCTGCCAACAAATCAGCATCGCTGTTAGAGTTAAGCTGCATTTCTTGCATTTCCTCTTATAAAAAAAATAATGTTTTTCTAACAGCAGAACAATATATATCACTTATTTTGCTGTATAGCAGACTCAAGTATTAAGAACAAGTGACAGTGATCTCATTTTCACACCTGCATGTTTTCATCACTCTGCTGAAAGATCCTCAATACCACTGGGTCTAACTTTAAGGGAAAAAGTATATTTTATTGTGTCAAATGTCACACTTAAACACCTTGGTCGAGGGCAGAGGGCGCGGACATTATAACTAAGACAAAATAAGAAATAGGGCGTAGACACACAAGATAGAAGGTGACAGATACAGAGAAACACCTGTTGTTGGTTCTGTGTCTGTTGCTTCTGGGAATCACGTATGATAGATCTATGTATGTCGCAAAGCTACGCACATAGCTCCATTTTTACACAGCTGGGATTTACATTGTACTTCTTCAGTATAGCCTGTCATACAAAGTGCTGATGGTCACCTCCCATAATATGTGTCAGCCTGTGCTTCATGAATAGATTGTGACAGGCAGTGTGTGGGATGTCCCTTTGATGAATCTGGACTTGCGTTCTATGAGCAACCGCTCATTACTGCCAGAGTAAAAAGGCTGAAAATACACAAAGCAGTCTATTTTATAACATTTGGTGCTCTGTGATGCTACTGATTCAATTGGTAGTCACCTGAATTATACTGTAAGTAGAGGAAAGAAAGCATCGAAACTGGGATAAAGACAGGGTCCAATATGTTATCTACCCATGACATGACAAAGAATGAATAAATTTGAATTTACAACACAACAACATAACAAAGACATAGTGAGACGTAGTGAACAGGAGGTTAATGGCTGGAAGAAATCAGAATCAAATCATTTCAAGATATCTGAGAAATGTAAGTGACTCATCACCATGGCTAAGTGGCACACCTAACTGGAGCAGAACCATCATTAGTGTTATTTGTTGCACCTGTGCCTTTTCCTGTAATGACAACATGTCTCTGTGAGGAAGGGCTGTTGTCAGTGTTCTTGTGGTTATTATCATAGCAATCTCTTTCCTCAGCATTACATCAATTTTATCCAGAGTACAAAAAAGGAGCAAAGAATAAGTCAAAAAGAAATGTCCTCAGGTGCAGGTAATTGCTTGCATTTTGAGGTGTTTTGCTTTAATCATGTTCAGAATTAGGATTGAAAACCGGTACATGCAATACTATTATGTGTAATTTGCATCTTTACAAATATAGTACTTTGTTTTGCCGTACAGCTTACATCGATGTTTTATGGTTTTACCTGCTAGTAGGTTATAGTGGCCTTATCACATTCAGATGGTTTGTCTTTGCTAAACTGATATGTTTGACTGAATGGCTGCATAAAACACCAACATTTTTTTCTGATATATTGTAGGCATATCTAATTTTATTCTAAATGTGATGTGATTACTGTAGTTCATCTGGGTTGGTGGAAAAAGCAGACTGCCCACACACCTCACAGGTAAATATGACTGACCCTAGCAGAGGCTGTTTACTTAGACCACTGTGTACACTGGTCCATTTGTTTTTCTGCTGCATTTACTCTGATGTAGGTGTATTCTGGGAGGTCATATGTGATTGGCTAATACGTACCCCTGACCTGTTTGACTGAGAATTATCTTCTGTTTGATGTAAAATGACAACAAGACTTTAGTCTTAATAAACATGGCCAGCTTAACCCGACAGGGTGCCCTGGTGTTAATCTGAGCTGTGGGCCCCTACTGACCCTTGTTCTGCCCACTCTCTGTATGTTATGCAAGTTCTCTGTCAAATAGAGTCCATATGGAAGGACTACATCTAGCTTTGAGAACCAGAAAACAACCAGTGTTCCTATTAGGGGATGCTAGGCCTCACTGCTGTATCATATCTTGTGGGAATTTGATTAAATAGCCTGTATATAGCCTATAAAATAGCCTATACCAGTGGTGTAATTTAATTAAGTACCACTTTTTATATACTTTATACTTTATTAATCCCGCAAGGGGAAATTCAATCTTTTCACTCTGTTATCATTTACATATACACACAGGCCCAAAATACACACACACATGCACAAACAGGACATATACATGCATTAAATGGAGAGATGTCAGAGTGAGAGTGAGTTGGCTGGCCATGGACAGGCGCCCCAAGCAGTTGGGGGTTGTTACTGTACTTAAGTATTTTTGGGAGTATCTGCACTTAACTTGAGTTTTTATATTTCTGTCAACTTTTACTTCTGCTCCACTACAATTCCTAAAAAAATACATAGGCCTACTTTTACTCAAGTACATTTCCCCTAAGCATCTAAGTTACTTACTACAAAATAGGGAAGGAAATTAGGAAGGAAGAAGGGAGGAAGGGACAGATGGATGAATGAAAGAATGGAGGGAAGGACAACTGGATTTTGTTCTTTAAATCCTTTTAAGTTGTGAATTTAGACCTTGTTTTTCTCTAATTTTTAAGGTGCTGTACATGTTACGAAGACATAACAAGTACATTTAATATCATAAAATTACTGATACTTATGTTCAGTAAATATGAGATACTTTAAGGCTTTTACTCAAGTAATATTCTAATAGGCGACTTTGAGTTTTACCAAAGGCATTTTCTGGTCATTTTACTCAAGTATGGCTTTCAGCACTTCATCCACCTCCACTGGCCCATACACAGTATAAACGGAAATACAGGCCTTTTAACTAGACTGTGACATACGTATCTTCTACAAGACATAGTCACAGTGTTACGTTACAATAAATGATAATCAAAACAAAACTAAGCTAAACTCTCCTGGTTAAAGAAATAATTTCAGGACTAGTTTCCCTACGGAGTGCTTTTTAGTGACACGGGAAGTGAGCGTAACCAAGCAACGCCGTGGTTGCCATGGCAACAGTGCTTGTCTCCGAGGAAGTTCGCTCGGTTTTGAACTAACAAACCCAAGCTTTAGAATATAATACCGCGACAAATGAGTTAGGTTATTTCTTTTAAACATTCATGAAGGTAGCACCGCTACTGAAATAGAGGTTTTTCTTCCAGGGTTGGTCTTAACTGTTCTCTTTTAGCTTTAGCTAAATGTTTTCACAGACATTAGCTAAATGGAGACGGAGCGAACTGAGGGCAAAACGATGCGATCTCAAAAACGCAACAGTGTCAACGATGGATGGGCGTTTCTCACCCCCATGGTAAGTACCACTTTTAATAGTCCTTTACCATTGCTTCACAGTATAGTTACAGGCTAACCATGAAAAGTTTAAGTCTCAGGCTCAGTTGAGAAAATAATCAGTTATCGTTAGCTAGTTGAAGTTAGTATTCTAATTAGCCACATGTTTGCAGGTCAACAGCTGCAAGTTGCACCTTACAACTGTTAAATCCCTGGACGAAAGAGCCCAGAGGATGGTGAGTCATGACAAAAAACAGACTGAAAGAGAGCTACAGTGTGTGTGTAAGCTTAGATTTTCCAATGTGTGCTTCATAATTTATAACCTTTTTACAGACTGACTTTCAAGATATTGTAAAAGAAAAAAACATGTGTACCATCCAAGCAATGAATCATCCTAACCCAGGTAAGCTTGACCCAGTCCGTTCATTTGCACACTCACTCCCCCCCTACCACACGCCCAGGATTTTTTGTGAGATTCAGCAATGTGTTGTATTCATGAATGGATATGATATGTAAATAATCATATGGACTGTTTGCACTCTTTGTTTCACTGTACCATGCCCTCTGTAGAAAACAGGTTGCACGCCTTGCAGAGGACTTGTCCAGACACCTCTTGTGCCATCACTTGCCAGTAACTCTACAGATTCCCCTGCACATAATCTGGTACCACTTGCATGTGGTGCTCAAAGTGCATTGGATGCAGTTTCACATGCTACACAAGATGCAAGGGACAAATCAAGGGGACCATCCTACAGTGCAGGGAACACTTACTACCGTAATGCCTTAAACTTTGCCAAGCCAGCAGGTAAGTATGGTGATGCCACTTGGCAAATGTTTTGTGTTTTGGAAACTGGTTTTACTACGTATTGTAAGATTTACTTTGTTCTCTACAAGTATACAGCATGATTCTTATGCAGTGCACCATGATATACGATTGTTTTGTGTATCCTAAACTCAGTGTTTAATGTCCATGCTAGGTGGTTCTGGAGGATATAAATACCACACAGCCCCTGGTTTTCCCTTCACTCGACTGCCTTGTGACAGTTTTGCATCCAGTCTTCAACGAATTGACTTTGGACAGGTACCTCTAGCCATTTTTTTTTTCAAACAGATTATCTGTGCAGTACAGAACATGTTAGATTAGCTGTCACTGTAAAGTGGACATATGATTGAAATGTCATGTGCCACGGCAGGCCTTTGTATCTTTACTTGCAGTGTTATTCTTTTTTATTTATTTTTTTTTTTTTATACTGATGCCTTTACGTTTCGTTGGTTTTATTAACTCAGTATGGTCACAGTATTTGCAGTAGAAAAAAAACGACTTTCACCTGAAATGACAAGTGCTCCAGATATCCACTAGGGAGCAGCAAAGTCCCTTAAAATCCATGCCCCTGGTCTCTAAGATAAGTGTTTGCTGATAAAGAAGTGTTTCACAGGTGACAGAGCAGAAATAAGTCAATCATTATGTATAGTGAATATTAAATCGGCAATTTGCATCACTAATTACCCAGCTTGAAGGTGAAATACAGCCGTTATATCCTGAAAGTTAAGTCCTGATCTGTAGTCATCTATATAAAGCCTAAATTGCGCAAAATGTTCTTTTTATTTACCAGGCGCTGTCTGGAGGAATGCCCCCAGCTTGGCATTGTGGATGAACTACAACTTCTGAACCTCCAGCACAATCTAATCACAACGATCCAGCATCTGTCACATATGCAACAGCTTGTTTTCCTCAACCTGTATGATAATCACATCTCTGAAATGACTGGCATTGATTCTCTATGCTCCCTTAGGATCCTTATGCTGGGGAAGAACAGGTTAGTTATCATCCTCACGAGCAAAGAATATGTCAGATTAGCCTGAATTGCCTGTGTTACTCAGATAGTATTGTGCAGTTCATATTTAAAGTAAAGTTGTAGAGTAGAAAATGTTGTTAAGACATCAAAAGGCGTATTGTTCTTTAATCTAACATCTCTAGATCTCTGGTTTAATGTGAAATGTGCAAATGTTGCTTGTAGGTTATTCAAGACATCCTGCTTTTTGTATTTAAGGCATTATAATTTTTATACACAGGCTGCTGCTACATGGTAAGAGATGAGTGTTTTCCAGTAGATGCCCAGTTTAATTTGGAAACCATTCATTTTGGTGTTAGTAATTTTATTTCAAAAGGTCAGCAGCAGGAAGATTAAAGTCATAAATCACCGTGAATGACATCAAGACCTTAGAGATGAACTCTGACATTTGTTTCACTCTATGTAAAATTTGACATTTATCTTTTTAGATCTCCATGCAGGGCCATATGTGGTGAAGAGTGAAGAATACAACTGATTTAGTTTTCCAGTGACATTTTTCAAGAGACTACAGCCTTTCATCCTTACGTGTTATTTGATCTAAATCCATATGGACAGTCCTAAACATTATGTCGCTGTACACAACGTATGCTGTATGTTAGGTTTCCTTTGGGAATATAACCTTTAAATATGCTTGTTGGCTAGCTGGCTGTCCACAGCTTGGTACCTGTTCAATAGACTTAGCACCCACTCTTTCCTGTAATTTTCCCATATGCATGCAGTTGGCTGCACCTGACACATTTAAGAATGTGCAAAAATTGTATGATTGTTTTCATACATCGTGACACATTGCATGTGATGTACATTTTATGTTGTATTTTCCATTTTATGTCACTTCTTAGAATCCGTAAAATATGCTGCTTGGAAAGACTGTCCAAACTGAATACCCTGGATTTGCATGACAATCAGGTACTGTTTTTCACTATCCACCCACCTACAGCATGTGTGTGTTTATTCTTGGTCATTTAGCTGCACATACTGTAACAGGAGGTCATGATTTTCAGCTGCTAAGTTCAGAAGTGGATTGTCTCTTTCACCTCCTCCACACTGTTGCTAACTAGTGATTTGCTATGTAAGATGCAGCTCTAAATGGTAGAGTCAAACAGTCATGACAGCAGGAGGCCAGGCATGAGAATACATGTATTCGTTTTAGTCCACTGGCCTATTAAAGTCAAGGCAGGCATTGGAGTCCAATTGTTCACTTGTTTCTGTCTAACGTCTTTTAAAATAGAACAGCTCGCTAAACTGTATTAGGAACAAATAGGTCATGTCTAGCATTCCTTCTCCATTTGATAATGTCTTTTTCAAGTGAGAAATCTGATGGGTGTTATGTTCAACCGTTTACCTACCTCAGTTTTTGGGGATTTATCTTCAGCAATTGTTTTAGTTCCCAGCACTGTTAGAGAACAAAGGACTGAAAGCCATTGAACCCACAAGCTCTTGTCAAGGGTCTACTCCCACATCCATTTCCTCCGCTACCCAAGCACAATTTATTCAACAGACACAATTCTTTCTATGTTTTCAGCAGTGGGAATGGTTATGAGCTGAAGCAGATTATGCTGTACTTCAATTAATTTGAGTCTAAAATGATTATTGGTTGCTGTTGATTCACCCTCTGCAATAGAGCTTGGCTCACTTGTATTAAAAGCCTGGGAAATGAAATGATGTAAGTAACACAGATGTCAGATGAGGATTTTAGCAGCTCCAGGAAAAGGAAGATAGAATAGAAAGGCTTCCCTTGGTCAAATTAGTGTTTTGCCAGCATGCCGCCTACGCCTCTCCTCAGAGAGCTACTCCTGAGACCTGGTAAGACTCCCTCCCTCTCTGATATTGGCTGCTCTTTGCATACGCAGGCGTCCCAATTACTATTCAATGACTGCTACAGTGTTGTGTTGTTTTTCCTAATGAAGGATGCTTTGTTCCTTCAAGCTCCGTCCACTTGTTGTGTTTCCCAACTGCATCTTTACAGTTAATTTAAACAATTCTGATAATGGGACATTAAATGACTGAATTACTATAAAGATTTTTTTTGCTGCCCTTGTTGATAATGAAAGAACATTGCATCCAGAGGCGGCCATTTGTTGGCAGGCGCTTACTGAGGAGCAGATGATAAATCTATTATTCCGACGAGGAAAGGTCGCTTTTCACTTACTGACTTCAAAACCTCCTGTTTTATGCATTTAAGTAGTTGTTCATTCACCTTTTATTCAATGTTTTCCAAACTCACCAGAGACCTGACCACCCAAATATAATGTGAGTCGCTGCACAATGATAATATGAGATGATGAAGTGAGTCAACGAGGGAGTTAATGGATTCATGAGTTAAAATAATGTAGTCTGGTTGCTTTTTAGTCACTATAGGTCTCAGAACTCCAGCTGCTTGTCCTCTTTCCTTTTTCTGTGCATACTTAAACCACAAGCAGTACATCACTGTCATCCTCTCTTCCTCCCATCACCTATCAGGGAGGCTCACTTCACTTCCCACCTCTTTTCACCCTTTATTTCTGTGACAGGATGTCATTTCATTTCCAGTTTGCTGGAAGTGTTCAAAAGGAGATATTCTCTTTGGGAATGTGCATCCAACCCACACTTGGCCTCAGTGGCCAAGTGTTGGGGTTACGATGTGACCTGACAATGTTGGATAACCAATCTTTAGTTAGGCAGTGATGTTTTCCACTCGAGCAGTTTGGCTTGAATACTCACAGAGGACAGTGGAGAATGCCCTACAGGGTCTGTAAAACAAAGAAAAAGTATCACAGTTAGAGAGGTTTGTTAAACTCATGTGCATGGTAGAAATTATATTCCTCCTATAAATCATGGTTATGATTTTGATTTAGTTTGACTGAAACTGTCATGTGTGGTAAGCATAGCACTTTGGGTTTGGGTGAAGCTGGAACAGAGACTCATCACAAGGATGCTCTAGGCTTTGCTGTCATCAATGGCAACTTTAACACAATGTTGTCTGTGTTTGTGCCCTCTTCTTTGGCAATGCTGGCCAGTTTATGAAATGTTTAAGATGTGATTACTATATTGTTTACAAGGGAACATGCCAAGAGCGGATGTTACCACCCCTACTACCCCTTCTTGGCATGTCCCACTGCTCTCATCTGTCAGGCGGAACAGGCCTCTGTCCTGTCTGCAAAGCAATTTTATTCACAGTTTTTAAGAGTTTTCTACTAATGTTTAACAAATATCATAGACACTTCAGAATTTTTCTACACTTTAAGATCCATGTCTTTCTTTAGCTCACGTGTTTAGTAGAGTAAGATCTTACAGGTGTAAGACAGATCAAACATTTACCATGTTAGAACCATCTCAACATTATGGATGTCCGACCTACAGTACTGCAAAGTGCCTCATTCATGGTGTGTAACACAAGATCCTTAAAATCCTATGAGACTGACCGGGCTGCCAGCACTCCCAGCTGACCTTCCTGTCTTTAGGACTGGCTGCATTTTAAAGCTAGAATGATGATATGGTATCATATAAAACTAGATGACCAGAAGAGGGAGTCCAGTGGTACCATGTCATGCTAGCCAATCAGGAATATAGGCACAAATTTGGCGAGGGAAAAACATCATGACTGTTTCACAGGGGTACCTTGACCTTTCACCCCAAGATAGCTAAATTAAAATGGAGTTCTACGGGTACAAGTCTCCCCTTTACAGATATGCCCACTTTATGCTAGTCCCATGCAGTTTAGGGCAATAACCATGCTGTTTCTTGCATACAAATGCTACTTTCGCCTGTGTTATTTAAGTATCTCTGCATACTGGCTCCATAAACTGGTCATCGCATTGCATACATTGGGTATGATAACTACAGACCTTGGGCATTCATAGGTATGTTGACAGCAGGGTGTCTCACAGCAGTTTCTAGAACAGAAGTGCTTGCCATTCAATTGCTGTATAGTGCCATTTATACAGGAATCCCCAAATGTAAAAAGCTTTTTATACCAAATCACAGCTTGGATTTTTCTATGGTGTTCCTCAGGGTCTTGGTGGCTTAATGGTGGATTTTGGAGGGATATTTGACCATTTTTATAATTCTCGAGTGGTCAAAAATGCCTAAATTTTGAAAAACAAACAAACTGTGTAACAAATGGTATTAACACAAATACTGCTGCAACAGCTCATGAGACATAATTGAGCAAGTGAATGGCCGTCATATATTTCCATCGTAGTGTTCGAAACCCCTATATACTCTAATCGTTCACAGTTTGAATAAACGCCTAACCAAAACACGATGTTAATTACATAATTATGACTAAAAATACTTGACACACAGTATTAAGCTTCATCTCAAACTGATCCTCAGGTTCCCAGCTTTAAGATAATGTATACCACTCTTATGTGGCATATAGTGTTGAACTGCTGTCTCCCCATTAAGATTCCCTGCCCCTCCCACCCTCAAAAGACAGCAATGGGTGTATGCAGGTCTCAGAGGGTTAAATATTTGCAAAGGATCGACGCCTGTCTTGCCAAGGTCAGGGATGCCCAAGTCTGGGCCTGAGACACTGTTAACCTTGTGAGAGTGTTTGTTTTCCTGTTTGGGCAATGTGTGCTATTTTCTCACCTTCATTTATTCAGGGAGGGTTCACTGAGCGTGCGGCTGTTTGCTATCCACTGACTACTTTACAGTCATGCATCTTCTTGATATTTAAACCAGATCCCTGTCACAAGCCTGCCACTCTAACCTTTTGGGTACCATTGTCCCACTAGTGTGCACTGACTGTGTGTTGACTGAAAGTATTCATGTCAGCTGTGACACCACAATACAACTGTTGTAAAGGCCTTTGAGTGCAGTGTGATGACCTCACTCTGTCGTATCCATCACCAGATGAGACTGCTTAATGGTGGTGTTTGGGGTTGACTTGTTGCACTCAGTTTGTTGACATTTTCTTTGAACTGTGCTGACACCTTGTGCACACCGCCTACACTTGGAAACATTGGAGGGAGCCCAGTAGAATACACTTTTTTTTTTCATGTATCTAAAACATAAAAAAGTAGCAGCCTAACCACCCCGGTTTTTTATTCTGAACAACATTTGATCATTTAACACACATTGCCAGGATTGTACATTTTTCTCTGTTGCTAATACAGAACATCTCATGCACTTTTATCCAACAGGTTCCCGTCTGAACTCCCTAAAGCAAGAAATAAATCAACTCCAACTGCAACAGCAATTAATCTAAAACTCTGCTGACAAGGACCAGAAGGAAAGCACATAATTCTCCCTATGTATAGTGGTTCCCTGTAGGTTTGCGTACTGATTTTAAAATATTCTTATTCGTTTCTATCCGTATGAACCTGTGAGCTCTCTCAGACCATCTGGGAGTGCCGTCAAAATTAGTCCACACCCCAGAAACTTTTGCAGAGCCTGCTTTCCAACATAATTATCTTTTCTGAACCAGTGAGCCATAAAAATTATATTCTCAGACATAAGCTCAAATGTTTATCTATATGTCTGATTATTTAATTATTAGCTAAATCTGTAATCTTTCAGTCAAAATTTTTGAAAGAATCCTTGAAACCCTAATGCCCTTTAACTTTATCCTCACATGTACAGTGTGCAGTATAGGGAACAAACCCATCATTCTCAGGGTTACAGCCACCAGGAATATTTCAAGTGTCATAAAGACGTGGGCCCCTAACTCTTCTCTCCCAGAGAGAGGAGGGGGGAGGCAGGCATCATTTCACCATTGACTGACCCTCAACTACTTGTTTGTTATTATTTTTTGGGAGGTCAAAGAAGTCACAACTTGATGTGGCTGACTGCATATCAGTCATTCAGGGTGTTCAGAAGTGATACAGATTGTTGCTGTGAAGAGGGTCACTGTGAGGTAATGAAGGGAGTGGAAGTGTCATTTCTGTTTAAGTGTCATTTAGTAGAAGGTGTAGCCTGGGGCTTTGCAAAGAAAATGGAGCACACTGCGCATTGGCTTTCTTGTACCCCAGAAACATGTAGCTGTGTGCAGGCTAAAGAATTCTAAATAGACATAAGCCATATGATGATATTTAAATACATGATGTGAATGTCACTGTGAGCAGTGAATGTATACAGTTCCAGTGTGTTATGTTCTGCTAGCTCTGCCTCCCACTGTGTCTCTTTAAACTTAGAATATCATTATCTAAATTGCCATTTCACATGGTTTTATGTTGTGCATGACGTTTGTCTCACTGTGCCTTCATTCAGATCTGCAGAATAGAAAACATGTCATACCTGAGCGAGCTGCGAGTGTTGAACCTGGCGGGAAACAGCATATCCAGAGTGGAAAACCTGCAGGGCCTGGACTGTTTGACTGAAGTCAACCTAAGACACAACTGCATCTCTGTTGTGGTAAGGGGCCTCTTTCCCAATTAGTGGCAGCTTAAAGCAATTTATTCACTGCATGCACACTATTCTACTCCTTTACACAAAGGAAAAGGCACCAACTGTTCACACACTCTCATTTTCAACCAAGACTAGTTTCTCCTGCCTTTTGTGGGGCTTCTATGTAGGTGCAGGGTACAGTGGATGTAGACTTGAGAACCTTTGTTTTGGCTGCCGCAGAAGGATTTAGGTAGTTCTTTGACAGTGTGCATGAAGGAAGCTGTGTTGCATCTGATTTGTACACCTTATGTCAGTGCATCATACACATGTATTTGCTCAGTGTTGTAATAATTCCTGCCTGGTCCCAG
Source organism: Cephalopholis sonnerati (assembly GCA_019142605.1). NCBI lineage: Eukaryota > Metazoa > Chordata > Actinopteri > Perciformes > Serranidae > Cephalopholis > Cephalopholis sonnerati. The sequence goes on from JAGQAX010000001.1 coordinate 13,867,681, forward strand.
ATTTTAGACAGTGCAGCTGCCTTACGGACTATTATAAAGTTCCTCTAGCTACCAATAATGTGATTGCTGTATTTCTTCTGTAAGCTGATGAAAAAACAAATGTACATGCACACTGACAACTGTTCTTTGGAAAATGGTCTTCAAAGGATAAAAGAACAGGTAGCGTGCTCCATCTTTCATCTTTATGTCATTCTGTTGGACTGTGTCCCTTGGATGGTTACTGTTTCCTCTGTTATGGGATCGCATGTAGAAGTTTTTACTGTCACAAAATAACAAACACAGAAATCACATCAATAGAATCTTTGTAAGAAAGTCTGTGGTGAAATGTATCTCGATGGTGTTACCCAGGGAGACGCAGCTCATTACCCACAACCTCCCTCCGACTTTCTGGCGCAGTGAAAGAGAAACTGGATATTCTTAACACGGAAATTCACTCCCCTTGGTTTCTATAGTTTTAATCTGATAAACAGAACAGTGCATGCCAAAACAGGCCCCTTCATTTGTATGCAAATCCCCTAAGCCCTTTCCTGCTTTTTGGGGTAGAAAATAGGAATGGAATCCAACATTGTGTTGTATGAAACCTCTTCCCATCACTCACCCGGTCCTCTGCCTGCAAGTTCTGATCAAGAACCACTTCCAGTCCTAATTATCGGGTGTAATGTTTTATTTGATGCACAGGAGAGGAAAAATGCTAGCCCTCAGCAGATTCTCCAGTCTCTGTCATTAGTGGTGTTTGCTGCCAAGTGCTTGTATCAGGCACAAAGTAAATAACCATCCTCCAGGTGTCCAGGTTTTCCCTTTCATTCAAGGCAGATGAAAAGTGGAATTGTGGACTAGAAGAGAAAAATGCATTGAGAGACTTAAAATAAGTAAGTTGAAGACTTGCATTTATGTTGGGCTCAGTCATCCAGTACATCTTATATAAGCATTATATGTTACATATGTAGACTTTATCTTTAAGTGAATACTTTTATAATTTTATACAGCAATACAATTAGTATTTAGGTATTGCATCTAAACACATGTATTTTTGGTAACCTATTTCATCTAATGTCCGTCCATCCATCCATCCATCCATCCCTTTTCATCTGATAAGGTGGGGTCAGGTTTTGGGGGCAGCAGGCTGAGCAAAGTACTCCAGATGTCCCTCTCTGACCCCGAGGTGTTCCCAGGCGATATGAGATATTTGATCCCTCCAGCGTTCTCTGGGTTTGCCCCGTGGCCACCCAACAGTTGGACATGCCCAGAACACCCAGGGGGCGGGGCATCCTGATCAAATGCCCAAACCACCTCTACTGGGACCTTTCGACACGAAGGAGCAGTGACTCTACTCCGAGCTCCCTCTGGAACCGTGAGCTCCTTACTCTTTCTCTAAGGCTCATTTCAGCTGCTTATATCCGCTATCTCTTTCTTTTAGTTACTACCCAAAGCTCATGACCATAGGTGAGGGTTGGAACATAGATGGACCAGTAAATCAAAAGCTTTGCCTTCTGGCTCAACTTCCTATTTACCCCGACAGCCTTCACCAGCGTTTGCATCACTGCTGATGCCACGCCAAACTGCCTAGCTATCCCACGCTCCATTCTACCCTCACTTGTTAACAAGACCCCGAGATAGTTGAATATCTTTGCTTGGGACAGTAACTCTCCCAACTCAGAGGGGGTAGTCCACCTTTTTCCAGCAGTGAACCATTAACCATGGCCTCAGACTTAGAGGTGCTGACTCTCATCCCGACTGCATCACACTTGGCTGCAAACCACCCCAGTGCCTTCTGGAGGTCATGGATTGATGAAGCCAACAGAACCACATCATCTGCAAAGAGCAAAGATGCAATTCTGAGGTCCCCAAACTGGACCCCTTCCTCCCCCCGGCTGCACCTTGAGATCCTGCTCATGAATATCACAAACAGAACTGGGGACAAGGAGCAACCCTGATGGAGGCCAGCACCCACTGAAAACATGTTTGACTTCGTGCAAGTATGAGGACACAGGTCTCACTTTGGTCACACAAGGACTGGATGGCTCGTGGCAGTGATCCCAGTACCCCGTATTCCCACAGTTCCCCCCACGAGACTCTCCGTGGTACGTGGTCATAAGCTTTCTCCCAAGTCCACTAAACACATGTAGACTGGATGGGCAAACTCCCACGACCCTTCAGCAGCCCTGCAAGAGTTAAAAGCTGGTCCACTGTTCCACATCCAGGACAGAATCCGCATTGCTTCATTTAATGTCTTTTTGCAGTAAACTGTGGTGCAGTTGTTTTGCACACTCTCTAAATATTGTCATCCACATTTTTTCCATAGTTGTAACCATGCATTTCCATTACACCTTCATATGAATGACAGTTTTTTACACTGTAATGCTCACAATACAATAACTGAAAGCACACTGGTGATTTGACGTATAGTAATTTCATAAAGCCTTTGCTGTTTACACTTGCTCTCAGGTGGGTCTTTCCATTGAGAAATCTTGTGGCAGCCAGTAAGTGATGCATTTTACATTTTTGGCAGCAGGAACCGTGATTTGTTTGGAAGAGCTGGGTAGTCAGCACAAACATTGATAGAACAGACAAAGCAAAAAGGCATCACCCAGAGGCGGACTGGCTTTGTGGATTAGCAGGAGTTTTTTTTATCCATGGGCTTGTCTTCTTGTGTGGCCAGTAGTAAGTCAAGCATCACTTCCATTGAAAATATAAAAAAATGTCCGGTACTGTTTGGTAACTGCTGACGATTAATCAGCTCTAATCAGCGTGTGTGTTTGTGTGTGTGTGTGTGATGGGGTCATAAATTCATCACTCCTCATCACATCATCTCCTGAATACAAAATGTCCCTTCTCCCAGTATTACATAGATATGTTCTACTTTCTATGTACTTTTGAAATTTGCAGCTAATGGGGATCTAATAAATCAGCATTCTGCCCCAGAGCACTGTGGAAAATAGTAATGTTAAAACTACAACTGAATTATCAAATACAGGGCTGATATTACAGAAGAAGATTTTTTGTCATGCCCAAATCCTCAAAATGTGGAGTTAAAAAAATTTTAGTAACTCAAAAAACAATCTAAAGTCATATTAATAGAATTAATAAAATATTTCATAAAATAATGATTAATAAAACAAACCTTTGCAAAAACAACACAGCAATGAGCACTTAACACCAGACTGTGTATCTGCAATTTTAGCGCACAGTACCTGAGGCCAGATGTGTGCTGGCTAAGCTCACACCTCAAGTCTGTGCTATTCAAAGAACAGCCCCAAAACCCAACAGCTTTGCAATCTTTGAAACCCTCTTGGCATACACATGAACCTGTGTGTTTATTTGAGCAGCTTTCATGCTCTTTTGTGGTGTGTTTTTTGCATGCAACAGAGACAGCGGCGATGAGAGGTAGTTTTGTGTTTGTGGAGTAATGCCTCAGCTCAGTACGAGTGTGAAAAGTGAAGACACGCAAACTGTCAGTGAGGATAGGGTGGAGCCAGGATAAAGAGGTGAAGGCACGGCCACATAAATACATACCCGCAGGCAAACACACACAGCAACATAGCTGTACCCAACCTCACTTCAGATCCCGTTAGCCGATTGGTTCTGATCAATCAGGTTTTTTGAAAAAGAGACCACATTGGTTGGCGATTGCTATGCAGCACGTCAGCTCAGTTATGACATCATTCTGTCTGAGACAGGGCTGCTATTTTTAGTCTCAGACAGCGTGCAGTGGCTGCCGCTTCACCAGCATCCATACAGGGACTGGCACAGACAGAAACTCTGGGAGTGTGGTGGAGGGTCAGATTAAGCTAGCACAGGATAGAATGACTTGCAGTTTTTCAAAGGAAGGAAAGATAACACGACGCTGCACTGATGGGGTGCACATCAAAGCAATCTTACGCAGTCTAATACAACAGAAAACCCTACACATTCTAAGACCCAGTGCAAATAATGTAATAATTCAATATGCTGTCAGAAATCATAATTTGTTTCTTCATACATTAGAAATGACTGCCAAGGTGACTTTGTATTATTACTAGGGAGCAATAAACCTGAATTATCAAGTGGCTAGCATGTTTGCATTAAGTTGACAAATGACATATTAACCCAAAACAACATGATCATCCCACCTGATCAATGTTCACTTGCCTTTAACCTTTAAATTTGGTGAGGAGAAACGTGTCCAGGTTGCCTTGGCTTGTTAGATGTTCTGTCTTGCCACCTTTTTATACTGGGAAAGTGTTGTGTTACTTAATGCCTGTTTAATGTTGGGAAAACAACTAGTTCCTTGAAACACAATCATACTGCAAAGTAACTCTTTCAGCTTTATCAGTTATTTTGTGCAAATAGTACTTTTGCTAGCCTGTTTGGCATCTGATAATGGAAGGAGACAAGGACAATTTAGGTACACTGTAAAACATTTTTAAACAAAACAATCTCAAACACTCCAAGATAACTCTATATGGAGGATTGTGTGCTGTGTGTCCGTTTGTTTAAAAGTCACTACTTGACTGCCTACCTCTCCAGTAGCTCTCATGTAAAGATGATAAATATTTTTCCTTTTACCAGTAGTGCTATTTATAAGTTTAGTTTGTTTTAATGTGAGATGCTGAGTGCTAGAGATATTGGCGGTAAAGATGTCTGTTTTCTCTCTAATATAATGGAACTAGATGGCACTCGACTTGTGGTGCTCAAAGCACCCAAAACCTGAAACAAATTCAACAGCAGTGTCTCTTTCCAGAAATCATGACCCTGTTACTCAAGATAATCCACAGACTGTGTTGTGAGCAGTTTCATGTAGAAACTTTTGTGTGCAGTGTGCATATACTCATAGACAAGAGGCTCGTGCTCATGACAGCACAAGATGTAACCGTTAATGGTGTCCCCCCCAGCTGAGCTGTAACATATGCTAGCTCTGTGGATCTAGGTAAGATAGCAGTAGATGCATGCTTTTCCTGTGTGGTGATACACTTACTTTGGTGTAATGTCCCTTTGATACATGAGATATAAGTGAGTACTATTTGAATAGTAAAGTCTCACTGGGAATAGTTGTCACTGGTCTAAGTAAACTGAGGCGTGTACAGCGAATGTTTCCTTTGCTAGTGGTTCTTTGTATAAGTTTTGTTGTGTCATTTTGAATATTTTATAATATGCAGAGTTACCACGCTACTGAAATTCCTAGAAAAGGTATAAAATTAGAAAACCTTTTTTGCAGGCCTGGAAATAGTTTGGAATTAACAAGACGTATTGGAAAAGTTTTGCATATATATTGTTTTGGCTATCATTAAAAATATTACGATAAACATCCCAAGACATGTTTAACATTATGCAACATGTGTTCCTTGTTTTACTGAGTAAAAATCTAGTGCTGCTCTGCGTGACCATTGAAACATCACATAGTGTCATACACAGTAATACAGTATAGCAGCATCAGACTCTCGTCTGATTCAATCAAATATACATGTTTTATTAAATCACCAGCTATCTTGTTCTAGTCATCTATACTTGTATAGATGTCCAGATCAGGAATGTCTGGTCAGTGGTGGGTCATGAATCCACTTGGATGGGGGAAGCCTGAAGGGACATGACGGTGGTCCCTTAATTTATTACAGTATTGCGAACGCTCAGGTTTAGACAAGGTCCCTAAGAAATTATTAGACACACATGCACACAGACGTGTCAGAATTAGTATCCAAAGACACAACAAATTGCATTGACACCTATAGGATCTCGGCTTTTCTATCTCCCATAAAGGGGTGTGGCCTTAACAAAGTACCCATATGTGCCAGTCTGGTCTACTGGCATATGCAGCTAGCAGGCGGCAGTGTCTAACAAGCGAGTAAAGTTAGCAAGCGCTGCCAGTTTGCTTATCTGCAAATGCCTGGGAAGTGTGTGGTTAATAATGCATGGCTGTATCGCTATATAAGTTCACCCATTTTAAACTACTTACATAAAGCAAGGAAATGGGGTAAATATTATGGAAAAGTTATGGAAAACGTTTTGAAAGTTTATTGGTAAAAATATGTGGGAATCCTGTATGCAAGCTCACTCTCATTGTATGCTAGCTTATTTTAGGAATCCCATGGTTCAGATATAATAAGATGAAATTACTACATATACTGTGTACAAACTTCATTGAAGATTCATAAGTATAATTATTTCATTATATTAATTCCATAGATTGCGCATCAACAATGTAACACAATGGCTACACACAAAACACTTACAGAAAGTCTTTCTAGCATTATTCCTGATGCTTACTGTACTACAGTGAGCATTTTAGCTGATGGAATAGATGAAACAAGGATGAGTAACTGTACTATATTTATGTGGTTGTGTGGACGGGGGTGGAAGGAATTTTCTAAATGATGAGACTCTGTGCTGCAGTGTTGTGCTGTTCTCTGCAGAGGAGCTAGCACAGCCTAAATGCTAGGCTGCTCTCATTTGAATGGAGGCTGGCAACAGTTCTGGAGGAGGCTGCGAGGCGGTGGCTGCAATATGGGCGGACGCTGACGCAGCTCATTCAGACTGCTGCTGGGAGTGTCCTCTTTGCTTCCAGCATGTGCAACACTGGTCATCTACACACACAGAGACACACACAGACACACACCATCTCATTAGCTTGAGTTGCGGTAGCGACACTGCCTGTGTCCCTCTGTATCTCTTCAGCTTGCCATCTGGCCAGCTGCTGCTCCTTACCCCACCCCCTCATTAAATTCTGCATTGATTTAGAAGCTTAGCCTGCCAGATGAAGAAACAACCCCCATCCCAGTCAGTTTCCATTACATTTACCCAAGCTATTGTTCTTGCGTGTACAGTAAGTGCTCAGAGCGTGTGCGACTGGATGTATATGTGTTCTAGTGGCATTTCGAGTTTCGCCTCCTGCAGCAGGGGATCTCTGCATTAGCGCAGCACACACTCCACTCTCTCTCCCCTCCCCCTTTCCTCCTCATGCTCTCTGTCTCTCCCGCCCCTCCTCTCCATGTGCAGACAAGGCAGCGTGCCGTGTGTGTGTGTGTGTGCATGCGCAGGGTGGATGGGGATGCTGTACGCTGGAGCTGAGAGCTGCAAGGTGACTGAGGGAATGGAGAGGGATACAGAGCTCTGACGACAGTGACGATGCAGTGCCCTCTTCCCGAGCACCTTCTCCTCTTCACATCCCTCCATCTCTCTCTCTTCCCTGTCCCTCTTTCTCTTTCTAGACCGAGGTGGACCGCCTGCCCTGCTTGCAGCGTCTCTTTCTCAGCTGCAACCACATCACCAGGTAAGAGCTCGTACTGCTTAACTCCCTCCTCCCCGCAGGGCAGGGACAGAGATGGTGGCCGGACAGTTCCACGTCCACTCCCTTGGCTCTTGGCAGGGCCTGGCCAACACTGCAGGCAGAATACACACAGACAGACACAACACACAACACACAAAGGTTTGCTGTGGTAAGCAGTTTCTGTAACCTAGAAAACGACAACCTAGATGTGTTCTTTATTGTTAGTAATTAGCATGCTGTTGTCTAAGAAAAGGGTGTGCCAATACTTTAAAGTTATTCAGAGAGCAGAGAAACAGGCTAAGAGAAGGTAGCTCATTTCTGTGGAAAATTAATGACACATTTGAAGGTTGAGTGAATTCAAGAGCAGCATTGCTAAGTGAGAGTGTGTAGGATGAATGAGAGGTGCCTTTTGTTGCTTAGTGCAAACATCAGCCTGCTTTACACACTTTTTCCAAAATCTATGGTCTGTTTTTTTTCTTTGCTTCTCTCTGCGCTCAGCTGTAAAGCTGACACAGAGTTAACTTGTTAAAGCAGCATAGCCCTCCCACTGAATAGGGATGCTTTAAGGAAAGGCCTGCATGTGGGATTCAGGGTGGGACACTGTTCATTAGCCTGCTTGACCACAGTCACCTTGTGCTGTGATAGATCTGACCTGACGTCTAAGCCAGCCCTGCTGTTTTAGTGTCTCTATGATTATGTATCTGGCACATTGTTATGGAGAGAATCATGACAAAGAAATAGGCAACAAATAATCAGTTTGTATTTTTAAACTTAAAGACCTCCATAGAGTAACACTGTATTCCAAGTAAAGCATGATCATTCAACTAATCTTCATAATATGTTTTCATATTTTTTCTTCATATTCTTATTATCACTATTATGATATTTTGGTAACGGCATTTTCAGTCAAACTTCTCTTGATGGATGCTCACCATGGCATTGTAGAAACCTGGTGTGTGTACGTTTTGAAACTGTTCAATGCTGATAGGAGAGCAGTTGTGCTCTGTTGCTAGGTAGAGGCACGGAACACACTTGTCTACTTGGTGCAGTCAGTTTGTCCAGTAGAGGATGTTGGAGCAAAAAAATCTCTCATGAATCTTTGCAATTATTATTTCACTCATCATAATCTCACATTTTTGACTTTACCTGTCTGTAACTGTTAGACACCTAATAAATCCAGTGTAAGGCAGAACTAATAACGAGAAGTCAGTAAAGAAATGGGTGCAGGGATTGTTGTGCTGGATGGATTTGGAAACTACACAGTTTCCAACCACACCCCAGTCTGCACACGCAGCAAACAGACTTTTGAAATTGGACCTTTGATAGCATCCAGGCACAGGTGCAGGTAGACTTTTACTACTGCAACTATTATTGAGCAATTTATCATAGTAACAATACCCAAGAGGGCATTGGTTACTGTGATAATGAATGCAACCATTATGCAAAATGCATGAGGCGCAGTCAAGCACCACTGGGATCTCTCAAGGGGTCTCTTATATCACAGTCAAAAACAGCGTCTTTATTATTGTTAGAATATAGTTGTCATTATAGTGAGCTATTATATGTACGTAATGACACAATGTATTGTAGATTCATAGCCATTAATAGCAATTAAAAATGCCCTAGATTACTGATTACTGTGTGTATTAGACTGCAGTTTCCTGACTACCCCAAATGAAATGTGAATTGTGAAATTTGTTGCTTTGCATTAGTTAGAGTACCAACAGTACTTTGTTTAATAGTTCATCAGAGGTTTATTGTGTGACCCTGTTTTGCATGCAAAGAAACCTTAGGCTAAGATCAGACACACTGCAGTGTGGTAGGTTCCTAAGCAGTTCCAGGCAAATGATTCATCAAGGTTATTATCACAAATTAGCGATGATAGAATCTCTACTGCCATACTTAGCATGACTGTGGTTGTTTGCCACAGGGCGGTATCAACAGCGTAGCGGATATTTCTCTCTTCATTGCCCCCTGAGTAATGTCAGGCTGCCAGTGTGCCTGCTAAATTACTAGTTTTTCATGTCTTGTTTTAGCTTGGCTTCATTCTGTCAATACAAGCCTAGATGAAAGGTTCAGGAATCAAAACATAAATGGGGGAAGCTGTCATGTATGACTGAAGTGGTGGATGACTCAGGCTTCCCAAAACTTTGTTAGGTCATCATGCCTCTGTATCACTGTAAAGCATTCAGTGTACCTTATTTTTGTATTTAAAACATTTGTGTTTACTCTCCCCTAAAATGCTCTTTCTTTGTGTTTAGTTTTGATCAGCTAGCCTGCCTTGGAGAGTCACGCTCCCTTTCTGAGCTCACCCTGGATGGGAATCCTGTAGCCCTGGAGACATGGTACAAGCAGGCCGTCCTGCGCTGTGTGCTTCATCTGAGACAGCTGGACATGAAGCGCATCACAGTAAGGCTGAACTGTAGATATATATGTTTTTATTTCTACACGTTATTTCTGACGTGACAGTTTTATCATGTTTAGCAGTCATTATCAAATATGTTAAACAGCAAGTTGATGTTGAGCATTGACAAACTTCAACCTATAAAACCCTCATAATTCACAGTTGTGCTGCACTTTGTGTTTCCAAAAGCCTGTGTTGAGTGTAATGTTGCATCAGACAGTCATGCTTAGCTTAGCTAACAGTGTTGGGCATGTTACTGTCAAAATGTAATGTATTACATCTTATTAGTTACCTTTATTTGACAGTAATACATTACTTTACAATATTACCCTCTGTGTAGAGTAATAAGTTGCATATTACACTACCTTTGAGTGACTTTCACCAAAATGACCTCAGAAAATGAATAGGCAGTATAGATGGATGAAGGTCATGTTGTTTGACTGTGGGTAATCAAAGCACAGAGGCTCCAGTTTTTTCACTTTATTTCAAATCCAGTGCTGCAGGTCTGACCTATTCATGCATTCACATACAGTGGTTACCACTTTGTTTAAATGTTTAAAAAAAATGATAAAGAATGATGAAATAGCCTAGACCTTTTTAAATAAACAAATAGCCTTAGACACAGGGACCATCAGACAGAGGATCAAAGTCTAATTATTATGAGATATGGATAAATATTTGAGGGCCTATGCTACAAAACACAATAAACAATTGGTTAGCAAAACAAATGGATTGACGTGCGAGTCAGTTACTATGACAAGTGCAAATTAAAACACCCCAGCTAGAAGAACCGCCTGCTGGTTCCCGCTGTGCCTGTCAGCTACGACAGCACTGGAGAGAGAGTTACGCATAAGAACAGGACTGTGTGCCGGTGCTGCTCTGCAGTTGTAGGGGATGTGAATGGAAACACATCCTACATATACTAACATCACCTTGGCCAGATGTGCCAATCACCGGGATTAGGCTAAAACAACAGCTCCTTATACCGTTGCTTTCAGGCTTAGGACACAAAAGCAGAACGGGATACCCTGTACATCATTATATTAATGGGAACACACTGAACATGATAATGCACAGTATGGCAGGGCCCACTTGTGCCAATCACCAACACCCTTCTATTGATGTAGTCTGTAGTGACATGACAAGACAGAATAACCTTCAACAAAAAGCACATAACTTCTAAACTGAGTCAACATGATCAAACTTTATAGAAAGACACACACACACACACACACACACACAAAGATAGACAGACATACAAACACACTCACACACCATTTTGCTACGTCCCTTTTAATAAGTCATGACTCAGTTGTCATAGTGAGGCATCACTGTATTAGTGATGAGTGTTTGTGAGGTTGTGTTTGTGTTAATGCATGAACATGCAGAGGCATGTGCGTAAGTGGTTGCAGCTATTGCAAATTTCCGCTCATTATGATTTTTACAGTTACAAATAAACTTAAAATGAACCCTCATAGGCAGTCTCTATTCACTGTCAACGGGGCTTCGCCCAGCTCCTGTACATCTCGATTCTATACTTACTAGTCTTTGTTTTCTGACATTTGCGCAGCATTCATCATGTTCTTGGTTGCGTATTAGAGGAAAAAAATGCATCAGTGACTAAACTACGACTGTAAGCTAAGAGTCTACAATACACATAATGTCTATTCAGTGTAACAAAACAATGATTATTCTCAAGCATAAACATGAAGTAATTGTATTTATATAGCATGTGAGCAAAATGCCACAGTGAAATATCAGCGTGCTTTTAGAGGCTGTCAAGCAGGGAGCACCCAGGTCTGAGCTTGCACTTTAGAAGGAATCTGTACGTACCACACACCTTGCCCTCAGAACATACTGCTGATACATAAAAAAACCTCGTAACTCCTATTTCAACAATTTTCATGTTTTTACTTGAATTTTAAGGTTCATGTGGTCCTTAACAGGTTTAGCAAGTTTTATGGCCCATTAAACCCCTCCACTAGACTACTGTCTGTACTGTAGCTGTCACTCCTGAAAACAGCGATTGTGCTTTATTTCCAGAAATTTTACTTTTGGGAGATGCAAAGTTTTGATTTGACATCAACAATGTCATCCTCGGACTGGATTTTCCATCTTTTCAAACTGTGTCATGATATCGCTGCGGGCAAACTTCATCGTAGCCACAGAAGATCTAGATTTTCCCCTCTAGCCGATTTGGAAAAACTTGCCCCCAGTGCACTAAGCTGTCAGCAGTAGAAGTCAGATCAGATTATCTGAGATAAAATCTATGCCTGACTGCTGGCAGATTGGCTATTATTTATGAATGGAATGAAAGTAAGTACTTCAAGTGAGGAGATACAGTACTATGCTTTTAGCTTTGGGCTCAATTAAAATATATGCTGTTTCTCTGTTTCCTGAGGGGATAAATGTGCCAGAACTGTCTGGATTATTTTGAAAGCAGAATAAAGCCACGTACACTACACTGGATCTGCCCATGACTAAAGACATTATCAGTTAGCTTACAGCTGTTATATTTATATATTATTGACTGATAAAACATGTAATCCCACTCTAATTATAACATTTGCCTACAAATACATTTCATATGGCAAATAGAGCTACTATATCAAAGACAACTATTGTGTTTGTGGGAATATCTATAATATTTAGGAAATAACTTAGATATTATTAAAATGTTGAATTCAGTTTTAAACTTGAAATATTGTAGTTGACTTACTGAAGCCTTAACAGCCAAATAATCAACCTAATGAACTATGTGGAGACGGTCCAAACAAAGACATTGTTATTGCTGAAAAATAGCACCCTTTCCGATCAATAAGATATTGATCAGTTTCACAGAATAGCATTTGCAGCATTTTGGTCATTTTTCCCATATATGCTGTTCTTCCCACAAAATTAGTTTAAAGTAGTGTCATACAGGCCGAGAATCTTAATCTGTCTCCACCAGCTGACATCAGTGTTGCTGACACTATTGATCAGACTGAAGCATCGTCTCTGCTCGCTCGTCACAGACAGCTGAATACCCCCCAGCTCTCAGCTGGTACACTCAGATTGTGTTGGCAGCATTGCATTCTGGGAGTTTTGGCTTTCCCCAACAGCTGGGCTCAGTTGATCCGAGACTGAAAATCAGACAGATAATCCCGTGATGCAGCCGGCTGGTGTGAGAATCTCTCCCATCCTCCACAGTGGTCCAGTTCTGCTGTAGAGAACAGCCTTCCTGGCGGCATCTTTTGTGGTTCCCCTCTCTCCTGAATAATTCAGAACTCATGAATGGAGCGACACTCTGATTGCACAAGCTATCTTTTTCAGGACGAGGATCGGCGCATGGCTGGTGTGCAGGCTCGAAAAGAGGAGGAGAAGAAGAAGGAGAGTCACAAGCAGACCATTCATAAGGTACTGCTCTGATTGGATTTTCTCCTGTCGTTTTTGTCTGCCTGGATTCAGAGTTTGAATATGTAGCAAATACACATGGTGGCCTACATCTCAGAGAGTACATTAACAAGTGTCATCTGAAACCATTGGTGCTCTTTTTGATCCACTGGGTGATTAGTTGTTATTGGTAGGAAGAAGAACAACAGTTGGTTCAAAGTACTGGATGGAGCTACATACTGTAGCATTCTAAAGCTACCACATACTGACCTGCCTATTAGATGTGATTTAAAGTGTTTTATGCGTCAGCTGAACTATTGACTGTATATACTGTAAATCTAATACATTTCACAGTATTAGCCAACTTTAGGCTATTATAATTATGGAATCCAGGCTAAAGTAAGACTTAAGTATGTATTTGGACAATAACGATCTATTTGGCCCTTAATGGTACTTTTTACCCATCAAAACATATTTAATGAGAGAACTCTAAAATAATTAGGTCATCCTTGGGATTTGTTAACATGTTTTCTTCTTCTTATGTTGAGGCTATTTGGGTCAGTAAATACACTTTTTGAATGCTGACATGGACTTTCAACTTTTTAAACAGTACAAAAAGTACCCTTTGGGAGTATTGTTAATGTATAGGGAGCAGTGCACTGTACACAGTGATACTGTGTCTGTAAATTATACTGTATTTTTTAAATTGGTCTAAGATGTTCTGTTTTAAACAGGCATCTGTTTTGCAGTAAATATGTCATTATGTGTGTGTAAGAGTACATATTGATGGTGCTCCTCCTTCTGTGTCTGCGCTGCAGTAGTGTTTTTTGCTGAGAGATGGTCTCTGTGTAGAACACATTGTCTCTCAGTAACCTAACTCCTGTTAATCCCTGGTGTTGAGAAAATGTTATATTTAATGCTGCAGCCAAGAGTTCATAAGGGTGAAGGATTCACTATGACTGATACTGAGTCATCCCTGCATTGGGGAGTGGCACATTCCAGAACTGAGCATATCGAAACTACAGCTTGGCCAAAAAAGAACAATTGAAAGACAGAAAAGGAGCAGGTAATCTTCTCTGTTTCAGGGTGGGGATGTCACTTTTACTGCTGTAACTGCAGTTAAATCAAAGTGCTGCGGTAACAAGAGGAAATAAATTGGACCAACACATGCATATACAATTTCAGATCTAACCTTAGTGAGGTGTGATATGTGCCAGTAAGCAGTTTTTATATTCTCTTTAACCACACATCTCAGAGACAAGCAAGGTAGGAGGGCTGAATTTGCCTGTGATCATGTCAAGATAGACAAGTGGCTCCATTAGCTTAGTATATGCCCTCTGTGTTCTTCTCAAGGGAACTGTCACTTAAAACCTCCATTGTCCTCTGTATGTGTGTGTGTGTGGGTGGGTGTATGGGTGTCTGTGTTCATCAAGGAGAAGCGGCGTCTGGCAATCCGTAATGCAGCTCAGCAGTGGGAAGGTGTCAGGGCCTGCTTGGAGCTGCCACCAACAAATGGTGCTAAAGAGGACGTTAGTCCAGAGAACAGCCCTGCCCACAGCCCCGCCCAGACCAACGGCCTCGCACAGGAACCTTCTCCAGATGAACCCAGGTACACAATGCATCAGCAGAAGATTGTCACTTAGAGGTTTACTATGTTGACTACTGTCTGTAAACAGTATCACTGGTGAAAATCAAAGTCAACCCCAGATTCACTTTGCGAAAGAAAAAGATTTGCATTTTTTAGCTGCTGTATCCCCAATTTTTGTAAGTTCCTGTTGGATGTGCACTGCTTTTGGTCTGGAACCTGGTTCCTTTTTATAAAGTCCTGTCCTCACCTGCGTGCTGTGCCCAGAAACCTTCCGAACAAAGCCAAATAAGAGGAAAATAGGAGAGTCCGGGCATAGGGCGGGGTCTCTGCAGATAAATACACCCCCACACACTTTTGGTGGGTCATAAGTGATGATTGAGAGGAATTATTTTTGGGTCTACACATTGTTTTTTAGGAAAATCCTGCATAGTATTCCTAAAAGTCACATTTCTAGAACTCAAAGAGTGACAATTCACAATGGCTCCAGATCCAGGTGTTTTGTGTGACTCATGTTTGTGTTTGCTTAAAAGAGAATTGTGAAGAAATCAGTAAATATTTGTCAAATTATCTAAGATTTTCCGATCTGTTTCTACTGCCCATGCTGTATATGGTAAGTCAACATGGCTAACACTTTAGACTTGGTTAAACTTTACATAATGTAGCTCAGATCTTAAAAACTTGAAAAACATGAGGAATAAATGAATGTTGGGTTCAGATTTTAGGAGGTCTGATTTGATATGCAGTACTCATGTGTGTCCTCTCCTGACAGTTGGAGAGGTAATCTGATCTAGGGCCTTAGTGCTGATGTTGAGCATGAAATCTCTGTTGAAGAGGAGCAATTTTGAGATTGTAACACTTCAGAGCTGTAGGCAGACTCATCTGGGGCACCCTGATCATTTTAAACCAGTATCATGTTTGCAAAGATCTGGACAATTGCTGTCTGAATGAGAGACATGTCAGCAAGGTACAAGAAGGGAGATAACATTTAAAATGATGACCATAAAGAGACATCAAGATGGTGGAGCCTTTTAATTTGAT
Organism: Cephalopholis sonnerati; assembly: GCA_019142605.1. NCBI lineage: Eukaryota > Metazoa > Chordata > Actinopteri > Perciformes > Serranidae > Cephalopholis > Cephalopholis sonnerati. The sequence continues at coordinate 13,883,323 of JAGQAX010000001.1, forward strand.
TGACAGCTGAATTTAAGGAAGGGAAATGTGCCAGAGCTTGTGTGAGGGTGAGAATAGTATGTTTTTTTTTTTTGACAAATTAATCATAATTTGTGCTGTGTATGATGCTGTTAGTTTTAATCCTGTAATGTATGTTTGTAGTAAGAGAGCTGAGTCTATAAAATTTCTTCTTGTGTGTGTGATTCAGCTGATTTAAAAAAAAAAACTCTAGTCTGAGCATGGCTTTACTGCTTTTCCTTTATCTGAGTGGGTTCTGAGAAGAATAGTTTGCTCAGTTGCTGAGTTTGTTTGTCTTTTTTGTTTTATCAGACGGGTAAGTCCAGGTTCAGGACCGGAGCGACCATCAGGGGGAACAGAGAGCAGACTCCGCACCAACAGCCGTCCAAACAGCCCACGAGATCCAAAGTAAGACAAAAATGCATATGTTTGGAAACCCACCCTGACATGTATGCCTATGAAAATTCCAAAATAAGCACCGGCCTGGGCTCTCATATGTCAACAAATAATCTTTATCACTAGATTAGTAAAGTTGCCTGTATTGACCAGTGTCTCTGTGAGACACAAACTGATTGCAGATTGTATGAGTTCTGTTGAACTCCATGATGAGTTATGCATCGACCGGTGCATTCTACAATTGAGTAAGGCTCAGTTCACTGAAAATGCAATAAATACATTTTCCCATGTGATATCTAGCCACCCAGAAAGCTCTCATTTTATGTGTTGAGGTTTTGAGATATCTGCCAGTGTAACACTTCTGTTGTATCACTAAAATACAATTTTGCTTCATGCAGTGTTCCATAAAGTAACACTGAATGTGGTGTATGGACAGGCATATACACACAAACATACAGACCAATAAGAAAGCTAACTTTGTCATTAATGAGAGAGGGTCCCTGAGTTGTGTTTCGCCATCAACTTAAACACTGAAATCTGCAAAAACCTATAGTTGCAGTGCACTGGATTATATTCAGAGTGCTGTCATCGACATAGGGTATGCCACCTGGCCCACTATCATGCTTAGATCTTTTCTCAAGAAACAATTAGTTTCAGTTGAGCCTATCTAATACTGTCTTGTGCATCAAGTCTTGTCTTTTCATTCTCCTAAGAGTCATTCATATGTATCTGTTAGACTGGAGCTTCTCACTGCACCAGGTTGAATTTAAAAGATCTTAAAAGCGTTCTTTTTTAATATTTCAATCTTTAGTTATGAATATTTGTCATACAGTACACTCACAATGCACCTGTTTGAAAGAACGCCCATCCAGACAGGTGGTTGGCTGCTCCTGCCCAACTGACCTCCTTGTCATTGATATTTTCTATGTCTGTTTCTAGCAGCTGCACTGTCCTTTTTTCTTTTCTAAAGAGTTGGCAGAGTAGTCTAAATAGAACATGTAGAGAGATAATTCCGGTTACAGATTTGATTCCTGCAACAGCTGGTGTATACAACCTGTCTTGAAATATTCTTGAGCAACAAAGTGACTCCTTTGCTTATTCTAGGGATGTGGGTCTTGGCTGCTCTTACTCTCTGTGAACTCGCTAGTAAAATCAGTAAATGGATGTTTTAGATGTCTGAGGACAGTTTCCTCGTTTCACTGTTTATAACATGTTGCTGGAAGCGCTCTAACTCAATAGTCAGTGCTAAGTTTAATGTGAGCATAGGGCTTTGATATACTCTCCTGCACAGAGTGTGATCCAGGTTTGGATGAGTTATGAGGGGGAGGGCTGAGATGAAAGTGGGGGCTGTGTAAGGGACTATTATTACATGTTTCAAAGACGGCTTTTCCTTCCTGCAACAGGATATGAAAATGGCCCTGAAGCACAATCCCTCAATGGCAATGGCTTTCCTTTACAGGGTGTGTTATAACTTAAGTCATGTGGCTTAAGAGGTTAGGGTGATGACCAGGACTCACGCAATCCAATCCACCACATTCCTTTGAGATGGGACTTTGGCTTGGATTGAATGACAAAATAACAAGTGCCTTAACAGACCCTGGCATCACTGATAAATTTACAGAGAAGCAAAATCTGTGACTAAAAGGTAAAACAGTATAATCTTAAAATACCTGGGAATAGGTACAGTATATAGTAGGTGGGAAATTTAAAGGTTGTTTCGTTAAACAGCGTGTGGGTTTACTGAAGGGTTATAATGCCTCCACAGTGTAGCTCAGATTACCTCAGATAGCTGTAGAAGTACTAGATGCTGATGAAAATTACATCATCCTCTCCAATGTCGAGGGAAGGGGGCAGATGATGGATGAACCTGTCTGTGTTTTCTGAGGCCTGTGAATCAACACTCTTGCCTCACTAGTGCATGACATCATGGATCAGGTCCATGGGGGTGTGAATTCCCAGAAATTCCATCAGCAGGAGGACTTTATTCTTGTGCACCATGAAGAGACAGTGTATGGTTTGTTGCATGTCATCTATAATCCTGCTTCTCTAGATTCTCAACAGATTCTTGGTTTCCCATTTTAGGTCAGGGGTTTGACCTGGCACATCCACACATCTGGATCTGCTTAGTGACAGCCTGGGGAGTAGGGCAATCTCTTGGTGCGTGTGTGTGTGTGTGTGTGTGTGTGTGTGTGTGTGTGTGTGTGTGTGTGTGTGTTTTCCTGGTAACAAACTGGGAAATGCCCTGTATTTCTTTAACTCCAAGCCCACTGCTGATAACGTTTAGAAAAGTCAAAACAATGTATATGATTGTTCTCAAGTTCTGAGAAATTTGTAAGAATTTTGATATAAATTGCCAATCGCATTTAATACACGGTGACTTTAGATCTGTTGCTGTGTGTTGCTATTTTTCATTCAGGATTTTAAAGTAATTGTAGTCTTCACAATTGGGGTATTTTCAGTGCTCACAATTATGTTTTCAAATGTCCAGGATGTCCAGTGTCCATTTTTGTTAGCGTTCGCTATGGTAAACAAAATGTGTGTGTGTCACAAGGGGTTAAACACAGTTGAATATAAAGAAAACAACTACACTGCTTTAAAATGTAGCTGAATAGTGATGACAACAGGAAAAAAGATGATGGTATGATGTCATCTCTGGTTTGCATTAGCAGTCCCAGTTTGGTGACAAATTAGAATGAGGTTGAACTGGATGTTGACAGGACATTTTAGCATGATATTGTCAATGTGTTTCTACAATAAGTTATGGGACAATAGCTTATGTCACTGCCAACATGATTCAGGCCCAAGTTTATTCTGATGTGAACAGTTTAAGATTTATGTGGTTTCTTTTCGCCTGAGCAATGGGATTAGGGGTGCATGGCAGTGGAAGAGTTATTACACAGAAACCCAACAGTGGTGTTGGTCACAATGTGGGGAGATGGAAAGGCCTTTGTACTATTCATGCATTCATTTAATAAAGAGTTGTGCTGAGACTCTGAACAGGTGGTTTCACAGGCATTTACATGAATTATCTTCATGATGGTGACAAAGGAGTTTGGCAGGCTTCCCAAATGAAACCCTAAATCCAAAGCCACCGCACACCGTACAAACACACTTTACAGTAAGAGTCTGCAGGACTCAGCAATAAGTCCAATAAGCCTAACATCTGCACTGCACCAGTAACTGCCACTTGAACAATTTGTTTTCACTTTTTAATGGTAAAATGATGAAATGCACTTTTGAAATGACTGCCCAGAGAGTAATGTTTCATACCCGTCGCCACCACACAGAAATACTTTGTGGTAGTGATGTGTGTGAAACATAACTCTCTGAGCAGGCAATTGGAGACATGTGTATGTTACAAGCCATGTCTTTGGGAGGATTAAGTTGTTGAGAGATGACAGATGTCCTTTTAAAAACTCTTGTAGGATTAAGTGAGATAGCCCTAATTGAATTAGATTCAAAGTCTAATAGGCCAGAGCAGGATCCATGTAATTGTGACAGACTCTTCATTCGGTCTTCCCCCCCTTGTTCGCTTCGTCTCTCAGCGTTAGTTGCTGGGTTCATGTCACAAGGGGATTCAGGGCCACCTGGCAGCCTTTCAGCTGTGATTATGGGGGAACAATACATGACACAGTGCAGAGTGTGTTGGTGGCACACTTCCAGGCACGCAGAAGTTACTCTCATTCTTTACGTGACTTATCTACATGTTACGCTCCATCTCCTGCACCGCTCTCCAAGTCCTCCCGATTTACTGCCCTTGGCAATCTTACATCTTAGAGGCTTGCCGTATCCTTTTGATTAAATTGCCTTTCAGTGTCCGTCGCCTCCCTGTCTCTTGCTGGCCAAGTCACTTGGACTTTGCAACCTTAAAGGAAAACTACGGTATTTTTCAACCTGAACCCCATTTTCCTATGTTTATGTGTTTAAATAACTAATGGGAACAACAAGTTTTTACACTGGCCCAGTATTAAGAGAGAGCGCTTCAGCCAGCAGCCATGAAATGTGCTGCAATGTAACCGCTTGGAGCTTGTTTTTGCTATTGACAGACTCAGATTGTTATTGTAAGTGTCTGACAACATTATGTAGAGGACCCTATAGATAAATATAACGTTTATCTTTACCTTTCGCTTTATCCAGTCTGTTTGTTCTTTCTTCCTGCAACAACTCAACCCGCAAGACTTTAGAACAAGACTTGGTTTGACACAATAACAAATAGGATCAAGCAGAACGTCAGGAAAAATATTTTATTTCCTTGTCACACACTTATAATAACAATCTGAGCCTGTCAGTGGCAAAAACAACCACTTTTAGCGGAGTGGTTACATTGCAGCATGTTTCATGGCTGCTGGCTGCAGCGCTCTTGCACAAAAGTGGACCAGTTTCGAAAACTGTTACTCCTATTAGTCACTTAGAGACAGAAAAATAGGGTCCATGTTGAAAAATAACAAAGTTTCTCTTCAACATTTCTTCACTACCAGGTTTTAAATAAGTATAACACCTGCTCTCAGTCAATGCTCTTGTCATTAAAATGCAGATTTCATTATCTGGAAACATGCATTTATATTCTTTACTTGCTTTTGCGGCTGCACTTATTGCAAGAACCCACTATTATGAGGCCTCATCACATCTGTCAATGTCCATGTCAATTCTAGATGATAGCAGAGTAACAAGGAACCAGAGTAATACTGACCTTTTGTGTTGTTCAAGGTGTCCTCCTGTCAACAGTTTTACAGATGTGTGTTTTGAAATATTGGTCTTAGGGGGGAAAACTTTCTCTGCCATCAGGGGATTTTTTTAGTTGGAGTTTGGCTGTTGGCCACTGGGAAAAATTGACAGCAAGGATGAGTCTGCCACACCATATCCACTTCTCTCAATATATCCGTGGTATCCCCCCATATTCTCTCATGACCATCCCTTGACATTTGATTAACAATGGCTTTCATACAGGGTGCATGAAGGATCACGTTAGGTATCATGTAAGAGTAATGTGCCTGGATACAAATATGATGATTGAGTGGGATATTCCCTGTCAGTCACTGGTTTATTGGTTCAGGCAGTATTACATGATTAATCCGGATGTTGTGTTTACTGGCAAGTATATTCTGGGCCATTTTTGTTAGGCTGTAGCTCTCCCAAAGGCTGCTTAAAACTATCTAAACTAATTAAAACTGACTCAACAGCCTCAGAGAAGACTTTGAGATATGCCGCACTGTTTACTCGTATAGACACTTACAAGCAGACCACACATGCACAGAAAGTTTGCCAAAGGCCTAACAGCCATGGTCGAAACTGATCCTGCACTTTGCCATCTCCTGAGGCACCTGACCATTCACCTAACTTTTACACAAGAATGAATCAGTTAAAGTGACTCAAGGCCAAAGTATCACCCACCAAGAACCTGATGTCCGTGTTGATTCACATTCTTCCTCCAGCAGTTTACACATGGTGGAATATTCCACTATGATTGCTGGTTGGTGACCATATATCATATATATAGAATTTAAACATGCTTGGGTTGAGTTTTGTATACTGCAACCAAAAGCTTTAACATAATATGTTTTATTTTCAGACTCATTAATGCTTGATGCTTAATGCTCCCATTCTTGTGAATGCAATATCTCAAGAAGGCCTCAAGCAAATTCCTCAAAGTTGGCACAAATGTGCACACGGACTCAAGGATTAACTGATAAGAATTTGGTGGTCAAAGGCTGAGGTCACTTTGACCTCACAAAACATGTTTTTGGCCATAACTCAAGACTTCATATGCTAATTGTGACAAAATTTCACAAAAATGTCTAATAGGATATAAGAATAAAGTGATGACATTTTATATCCAAACGGGTCAAAGGTCAACCTCACTGTGATGTCATAATGTTCTGCAGAAACATTTTTCTTGCCATTATACAGCATCATAAGTCAGGAAGAGAAGGGGAGACATTCAGTCAGATACTGAATTGGTAACATTACATCTGTTGGTGACATCTTAGGTGTCTGCTTTAAAACTGTGCTGATTGTATAAATCTTCTGTGCTGCGGGGGGAAGATGTGTGTGAAGCATCCGTGTTTTCACAGACATTGACGTAAACTGTAAATGCAACTTGACTGGTTTGCATAGGCATACAACCGTGAACTGGTTATTATAGATTTTGATTTTAATTTGATTTTTATCTCCTTCTGTTAATGCGCTGTTAATAAAAATCTAATTGAATAGGTCAAAAAAAAAATTACGAGAGAATATTTATCATCTTATACTGTGAACATCAGTATGTGCAAAGGTAGCTTTTGTTTACACTGAAAAGTAGATCTCTGTCTCCATCACTGCTCTTGTCTCCGTATTGTTTTTCCTTTTGCTGGGACGCTGATCTACTTTAGCATGTCTTCTCATTTTGAAGAGTACCTTAAATAATCCAGTTGAATTGTTTGTCTGGTTCTCCAAATCTTTGATCCCCATTTTGCTGCTCGGTTATGAGAGGAAACTGGTGTAAAGAGGAGTCACCTCTGGGGGATCAGTCTTACTGTGCCTGCAACAAAGGTGGCCTTTTCAAAGAAGCTTGAGTTACAGTACAGCTTTATTTTCTTTCCTTATGTATGTACCTCTCTGTCTACAGTATGTCTGCTGTCCTTTTCCTTTTCCTCTCTCTCGTTTCTCTCTCACACTTCTAGAACACACACTTTCTAAAAATCGGTCTCAACAAGAATCTTGGATTAGAGATCTGTAATCAAAGGATTAGTCTTTTAACTACTATGGCTTTCTGTTGCGGCGAGATTGGAAGGGTGTGAAATATGAATAGGGGTGATTAGTTTGTTGGCGGGCTGAACTCAAAATAATCAGTGTTGAGTAGCGTGCAGCCAGTAGCCATCTGATGCCCTGCTATGCTGAAAAGTCCCCTGAGTGTCAGCAGACCCAGAGGGCTGAGCACATGGGCTCGGGCAGGGAGATTATGTCTCCTTGAGACTCGCCCAGATTCTCCACTCTCACGACTCTCTTATCAGGGAAGGGCACTTCAACTGTCGTATAGGAGAAAAGAGAGCAATTAGGGAAGACAAATAGGACATTGACTAGACCGCTGGGTGTTCTGTAGCAACGTTGCTTTTTCCTTCTTTAGCACAGTGCTTGCTTTTTTAAACAAATGTGAGCAAAGCACTTTTGGCCCGAGGATATTTTTACAAGTTTCACAAGGCAACAAATTCTGTGCATTCAGCAAATCAAGACTGGTTTACAAAGTGTGTTTTTGTGTGTGTATATATTTTGCAGGCTTGTGGAGGCAGGGAGCGGCAGTGTTCAGAGCTTGTCCCTCTCTGACAGTCACCTGGCAGAGCTGGATGGAGACACCCTGCGTTTATTTGGACCTGGGGCCCTGGAGGCCCTGGAGAGGGGCTGGGGAGTTCAGACTGCTGGTGCTGTCACTGTAATAACCTTCCGCTACATCAACTTTGACGCCATTGTACCAACACTGCCGCGAATAAGGGTCAAGTTCCCCAATCTGTCGGTGAGGGTACTAGCCAATTACCATAACGAACCACGGGATCATATTGACAGAAAGAAACAAAAATACATTTTTCATTTTATCTCAGATGTGGTTATAATAAATGCTGCATGTCATCTAACACCAAACTGCCCTGACATGACAGTGAGTAAGGATTTTGGAGGTGTTGACTGGTGGAACCTGCACTCTCACAAACAAATAGTCCTTGTCATTAACTTTGGCCTTTATCTGCTGAACTGTTTCTTATAGTAGGCAATGGATCTTGTTGGACTAGAGCACATTATTAACCTAATGTACAAATGATTCCCAAACTAATCTCATATCATCTGACCTTGGCAGATAACTGAAGGTGCTGGATATTAAGTTGTGGTCATTCTGAACCTCCTGCCAAAACATCAGTTACTTCTTGGTAGACATTTTTGTGGCAGAACTACTCCCAACCTATTTTGTCATAATTACAAAATTGTGTGAGTGCTATGGTAAAGAAAGCACTGATTTCAGAGAGAAACTGTCACAAATAATATTCTTTATAATAAATATTATGAAGAAAAACCTTGCTCATGTATCCTACAGTATATCAAGATGGACATTTTTATCCAAAGCCCCTTACAGTTTCATGAAAGCATGCTTAAAATCCCCATGAGGCAAATGAGCAACAGACAACAACTGAGTTAAAGCAATGAACAACAGTAGCTACATAGTTCTACCTCTCTGAAACCAACTTACTACTTTTTCTGCAGCACCTGATCTTCTTGGAAACCAACATCAGCCGTCTGCCCCAGCTGGCGGCTCTGACTCAGGTGAGGCGTCTGGACCAGCTGACCATCCACCCAGGGGGCAACCCTGTGGTGAGTCTGGCTCTGTGGCGCTCCTTTGTCATCTACCGCCTCCACCACTTCAACCTGCAAAGGATCAACAGCCAGGAGGTGAGGGTTTTAATGCATTCCTCCTGCTGCCTTTGTAAGACACAAATGTAGTAATCAATATCTTACTCTTGTATGCATTAAATGTATTCTCTCTTATGTACAGAAAAATTGGATTTCTTTAATATGCCATTTTAGAAACAAAATACTGTGAAAGAGCAAATATGAAAATCAAAGGAATAGTTAGACTTTTTGGAAACTACTCTTGGCTTTCTGGTGGAGAGTTAAATGGAAAGATTGATACCACTCTCATGTTTATCTGTAAGTATAAGGCTACTTTCAGCAGCCTGTAAGCTTAGCTTAGTGCAAAGACTTGAAACAGGAGGAAACAGCTAGCCTGGCTCTGTGCAGCATCTCTGAAAATCACTAATTAACATGTTATATCTTGTTTGTTTAATCAGCGCAAAATGTCAAACTCTTCTCATCCATCTCCCCACCAGAAAGGAAACAAGCCTCTTTCTCAAAATGTCAAACTTGTACTTTGATGAGGCCGTGCCAGGGCCCGTGTTTCCTGGAATGATCTACAGTACCTGAGAATTTTGCCTCTGAATCACAACTATTTTAAGACTTTACTTCATGAATGATCTTTAAATTAGTTTATACCAGCTGTTTCTTGTTTATTACCTTGTTTTTATTGTGTCAGTTGTCAATTTTAATGCCTTATCCCGACCAACATCTGGGACTGTAACTTTCAACTTGTAAAATGATACAACCCAGGACAAAGCTATAATTCTTACTTTTATCTTTTCGGGGTTTAAAGATACACAAGATGCTGTATATGTAATTCTGGTTTGTGTGTCTACCTTAGGTTACTATGAATGATGTGATTGCTGCAGAGCGTGTGTTTGGGACACTGGGTCATATAGCAGCCACTGAAACTCCACGCTGCCGGCTCCTCCTGCTGCTAGAGGAGTCCAGGTGAGAACTTGATGTCAGACAATTAACCACAGCATAACATTAACTGCAGTTTAATGACAGATGTGTGCTGTGTCCTGGACTGTGTGTGTTGTTTGTTCATGTAAGGTATAATGTGTGAATGCTTACATGTGTATGTGTGAGTTACAGCTGGTAACTGTGTAGGCTACTGTACATGTACGTGCATGCCTGTGCGTAGCGTTTTAGGTGTATACATTTGTGTGTGTGTGTGCATGTTTGTGTTAGACAGCGAGACAGAGCCTGGCACCAAGGAGCCAGGGGAATTAGACTATGTGTCTCAGGGTAAGGGTGGGTACTTGGCACTTCCACACAAACATTCTTCTCTCTCCCCGGCCAAAAGCTCTAAAGGTCTGTCACTCTGGGTTAATAAAAAACATCCTCGCAAAGCAAAAATCTGCTGAATTTGTCACGCACAAGAAGGTTTTACTAAAAGGTTGCATTGGTTGGTTATGGGCAGCCGAGATTCTAAAAGGTCAGAAGCAAAGCTGCATCACAGTATTACTGTTATTTCAAAGATTGGAAAATTGCCAGGTTAAATCATCTGATTGGTTAAAAAAAAACTGAATTATATGTAGCTCTCCCATGTTGATGACATAATTATGGAAATTATTTGTTTGAGTTATACAGTTAGAAGTCAAAGTGGCAGTATGTTCAATGAAACATAAACAAAATTAAAATACTTCACCCACAAAATGACCATTTGCATATTTGAAAACGTTGTTTCTCTCAGACAGCCAGACTCCAACACTAAGTTGTTTTCTTTTTATCAAAAATGCATGTGTTTGGGAAGTACTGAGCATACAACTGGATAAATGAGACTTTGATTATACTGCATGAGTTGTGTGAGAGTTTGTAAATGGATGTTTTGATATAGTTTTGCTGTTGAAAATGTGGTCCCCAATATTTTTGCCTTTGTCTTTGGAGGCATGCGAGAAATGCAAATACAAGGTGTTGTATTTCATATTTCACAAATACAAGGTAACACAGCATGACTAACTGATATACAAATGGTAATTTTGCAGGTGAAGTATTTCTTTAATAAAACCTACTCGTTACTTACTGGTGAGCAGTATAGCAGTATGCGAGCCTAATAATGTATTTGAGCTGCTTCAGTGTCCTCCTTTGCCCTTTCAGAATGATGTTGAAAATGAACTAGTAAACTTTAGGACAAGTGGTTCTGTTGTGGATAGATAATACACGGAGCAGCCCAAGGCCAAAGATTATTTTTGCATCAGCAGTGAAATCTTAATCATTGCATGCAGAATTATTACCCCTTTAGTCAATATATCCATTTGTTTCACTAAAGGCTGTTAGATTTGTCCTCTCATCTTTCAGAACCCTCCTGCTGTAGACTGTGGCTCATATAAAGTGTGCTGTCTGAATAAAAATACTGGAAAGGGAAATGAAATAACCGTTATAACATCTGCAGAAAACACAATGAACGGAGTTTATGTTTCATGTTCCCACAAAGCTCTTGTGTTGCTCAGTGGGTTGTGGTGTTTGCATGAAACATTGGTGAGGTGTCATAGTTCCTGCATAGGAGAGTGTGTAGAGGTAGGCCCAAACATTCACAGGTATTCCCATGAGGATCCTGATACTGTAAGATGCTTTGGACGTTATTTTACATGTAGTTGAAATTAAAGCTCATGTTTGCTCATGTAAATGTGCATCACAGGCATTCACCCTCCAAATGACCATTTATATATCACTTACACATCATGTGTTTTGAATTTCTGAAGAAAATGTTTTTCTCAAATGCCTCTATTAAACAAAGCATCCAAAAAAGAGAAAATACTTGATGGATTGTCTCATTAATCTAGTTGTACGCTCAGTACTTCCCAAACAGACAGCCCTTTGTGACAGGGAACTAAACTGAAAGCAAAACTTGTCTACACTCTTTTTAAAACCAGACTTCATTGGCGAAAACAGCAGTTCTACCTCACTGAACACAGGAGCTGCTGATGTACCGCTGCCTTGATCACTTAGTGTGTGTTTAATGTGTGACTTTAGTGTTTTAAAGGAATAGTTTGGATTCACCAAAGTCACACAAGGCAGTTCAGTTAATATTCATTATGCTACAAGACAGTATCAAGTCTACTGAACTAATATTTGAAAGAATGAAGTAAAATTAAATTTTATAGGGATTTGTAGGCTAAAGCAATACCTCACCTGCCAAATGACCATTTGCATATCAGTTACTCACCCTGTGTTACATTGAATTCGTGAAGAAAACTGTTTTTCTTGCATGCCTCCGGTGAAGGAGGAATCCAAACACAGAAAAAGTTTGATGAATTGATCTCACTTGGGGTGCCACTCATTGACTGTTTATTTGTAATGACGCACTTCATGTGCCAAAGTTGTCGTAAAGTGAAAGAAAGGCCTGAAGCTTTTTTTTAATCGGAAAAAGTCTGTCAGACAAACCAGACAAGGAGAGTCCATATTCTCTCTGGAGTAATAATAATAATAATAATAATAATAATAATAATAATGATACATTTTATTTGAAAAGCACCTTTCACAACACTCAAGGTCACTGTACAATAATAAACAAGATAATAAATAACAACAAGGAGAGACAAAAACCCTACAAGAAATAAAATGTACGGTGCAAACTCACCGAGTCTCACCGAAGGAAAGATAGCAAATGCAACCACTGTAATGCCTAATGCTCTTGTTGCATAAAAACCTTGTATCTGACAAAAAACAAGGATATTGCACAAGACCTTTAAATAGATCATTGGCTGTGTTTATAAAACTGAGTCAGCAACTAAGGTATGTTAACTTTTGGCTCAAACCCAAAATGGAAAAATGAACTCTACAAGTAGTAGTACAAGGTTTCACACATTAGATGTTCCTTGCACAAGAGCCAATAGACAGAGTTGATCTTTGATACAATCTGATCATAACTGCTCTCCACTTAAGAGATATTTACAGTCAATTACACTCTATTAACAAATTTGTTTGACGGGCACACAACACTTACTTACCTGATGCCCACATGATTCTCTCTGACAGTAACATGCACACACACTCACATGAACAGATACACATAGGTCTACCTTTCTTAAGCTTGTTTTGCCTTGTTAGTCGGTGTGAAGTGTGACTGACACACACTTGTGGGTTTTGGCATACACACATGCACACACACACACTTTACAAACTTATCATATATGGAATTTTTGCCTCCAGCATCCTCTGAAAAGACTATTTCAGCATCCTGGCACTGGCCTGTGGAACATGTTTGTGCAGTAGTGAAACACAGAGATTTCATACTGATAGACAGCAACATTTCATGTAGTTTACAGTCCTCTACTGTTTTTTACCTTGGTGTCACTCACTTTTTGCCACTGTTTCTCCCCAGGCGTGTGTGTGTTTCTTCATTGTGTACCTATCTCACCTTTTGTCTCTTCACCCTGAAGGAAGCGTCAGCTGCAATTCCTGTTGGAGGGTCGCGGCCGGCGGGCAGGACTGAGTCCGGAGGAGCTGCGAGACAATGGGAAGCTCCTGGGAGAAGGTCTGAGCAGAGCGCTGTTCAACTACCCAAGCAGAGACTGCAGTGCAGAGAGCCCTGAGGTCAGCTCTTTTTTTTTTTTTTTTTTTCTGACAACATTTTTTATTTACAGTGGCCTAAGGGTTTGAGAGACTGCAGCAACTCTAAAAGTGACTGAAAAGTTAGTGGACGCTAGTTTGAGGCCCACATCAATCCATTTGTTTACCATTTGCCAACAGGACCATGTTGACTCGTAGACATACCTAACCCTCATTTTTGCAATAAATCTAGTTGAGCGTTCACAAAGAAGTTAGAAGCCACCAAATCAAAATAATGCTTTACCAAACTCCAAAGTATTTCCATGTAAAAGGCATCAATATATGCCATCATAAATCTGGTGCACCATCAGACAGAAGTCAACACTTGCCATCCACCCTGTATAACTGGTAAGTGAGTGTGTGCATGTGACATAAGTTATCATGTGGGCAGCTGCCATCACAGATGTTTTGCTGAATTCACTCATCCAACATCACATCTGATTTTACTTTCTGTGCTATTGTACTGTGGTTTAAAAACAATTCTGTTCTCCAAGTCCCAAACATAACTCAATCCTTATTTCCAATACAATAAATAAAGAAGTAGGATTTGGAATAACAGTCCACTCAGCAGTTGCTAAGCTTTGTTGTACCAACAAACAATATCAAGAATTTTAAGCAGTATATCACAGCTTTTCAGCTATTATGGCCTCTAATGGCCAGTGGCAGAAATGCACTCGTAGCACAATGTCAACCTTTCTTTCACCAAGAAGGTATGCAGTGGTGCATTTGAGGTTGTGTTTGTGCAGATCAGGCACTGCAGTACAATATTGCTCTTTGTTTTGGCATGGCATTTTTCTTTGCTTCTCTGCCTCCTGATCAGATCACCTCTTTTACTTTGATAACCTGCTTCCGCCAAGGTGTTGATGCACATTTTTCATCTGATACAGATTTGAAACTACATCAAAATACAGCTTTTATTCAATCAATGGGTGAGGCTGGCATTACAGGTCTCAAAATACTTTTGTCTGTGCGTTTGCACTGGTGCATATTCATAAAATTTTACAAGCACTGGAATGTTTTTTTTACCCCACCTAAATTTATCTGTGCTGCACCATATGGTGCACCATATGGTGCAGTAGTGTATTTGCACTTTTTTGTGTTCAGATCCAACCAAAAGAAATCAAGAATTGACCGCTGACTTTCCCTTTCATTTTCTCAAAAATTGTACAGGAAAGTAACTTCAAACTTTACATGGTCATGGTCAGGGTCATCCTGAACAGGATTACATTGAAAATTTCAGCAAACCTTGAAAGGAAAACATTCATTCATTTAGTATTTGAGAGTTTAAAAATAAGGACATTTTCAGTGTGTTACAATATCAATTGAGCTGACTTTCACTGTACGGTAATGTGCAGTGAAACTTCGTATGGTAGTGTTGTAAGAAACATTTTGAGCAGAAATACACTGCTCTCCTCAGCAAACCTATTATGAAAACAGTTTTTATCTTTTAACAAATCATGTCATGTTCAACAAGACTTTTCTGATTCTTGTTGTAACGTATCTTTCTTTGTCCGTTTTGGCCACCTGTACCTGTATTAAAGCATGAATAAAGGGTGCATCAAAGTCCAAGTAGCGGCTGGCTTGACTGCAGTGTTTTACACTGCTGCTGTCCTGTCTGTTCTTGCACTGTCAGTGTTCTCTTTTCGCACCACATTATAATGAAGTCATAAGTTTGCTTTTCATTGCGTGAGAAAATGGACGTGTGGTGTAAGAGTTGGCAGCAGTGCACAACTTGTCATTTTCTGTACCAAGTTACAGTACATGCATTGGTGCATGTAGAGCTGAAAATTCTGTGCACAGCTTATATTTTACATGCATGTGGCATCTTGAGCCCTGCATTGTTTTAACTTTTTATCTAATCCCATAGTAAAAAACAATAACAGCAGTGAATGAATGCTACTAACAAGTGCTGTCTGTGTAGCCAAAGCCTAATGTAGCTAATGCTTCTGTGGCATATAGAGCTTCTAAACTGTTGACATATATGTGCCATACTGTTGTATTAAAATGGCATATTCTATCATTGCCATGAAGAGACATATAAAAGAGAGCGAGAGAGTGAAAAGCTCATGAACATGTCATCAGAAACGTTTTTTTCTTCTGTTAAAATGTATAAGTTAGCAAGAGTGAAGCAGTTTGATGATATAAGTAATTCCACATCTCTCTTAGACATAACTTCAGGACAGGAATTTTAAAAGTTACAGCTAATGTTGAAAACATTATTTGGCTGCTGAACTGTTTATAAGCATTTTGGGTATTACTGCTCTATGTGTGCCTCCTATATGTATCATTTTGCTTACAAAATAGTATGTTTTTTTGACATTCTTAAAATTGAATATCCTGCTTCCGCAACTATCTTAAAAATGTGCACATGATAGCTTCATTTTTAATTTTTATATATCTGTTAAGTATGTAAAAAAAAAAAAAAATCCAGTGTGTTTTTGTCAGTCACAATACCTAATGTACAAGCTTTACTTTTTCCTACTGTGAATTTCCTTCCATTGAGCCTCACCTTAATGTACTCAAAATAACTGAATTAACATGACTGATATTCTCTGATTTTCCTCACAGGAGGGCACTGTAGAGTCATCGGAGCGTGCTGCCATGGTAGAGCAGTACCTCCAGGAGTTGGTCCAAAGGGCATCAGACACCAATCTGAAGGGTGAGGCT
The DNA here is from genome assembly GCA_019142605.1 of Cephalopholis sonnerati. NCBI lineage: Eukaryota > Metazoa > Chordata > Actinopteri > Perciformes > Serranidae > Cephalopholis > Cephalopholis sonnerati. Next base: position 13,899,316 of record JAGQAX010000001.1, read on the forward strand.
CTGCACAAGCTCTGGCCCTCCATGTTTGCAGAAATGGTGAGGGACTGTGTGTTGGAGATGAGGGACCGAGCGGCCTTTCGCCAAGCCAGCCTTGCGAAGCTCTCTGAGACCAAGTGAAGAGGACCAAAGGTTCAGTCTTAGACCACAAACATACACACACATGTGGACAGAGCTTTCCCGGGCGCCTGCAGGGCTTCATCTCAAACTCCATTTATAGCACATCATCACTTAGTGACTTATCACTGGCTATCAGTTAATAAAATCTTTGGAAACTGAAGGGTGTATTTCCCTAGAGGCTCTTTAAGATGGATGTAGACTGATTTAAAGATGTCTGAAGAACTAACATTGACAAATGCATCTCGATTGAATGTAGATTTTCACTGAAAACACATCGTTTGATTCTTCAATGCTTGGAGCTGTAACATACTTGAAGAAAGTTAAAGGGACGTATTGACTCACAGTGCATTGTGGTCCCTACGGAGCATCCTCTGCACTTTAAACGCTTTCTGAATGACCCCTCACCACCATTACTGTCATCAGCTGAAAATGACCGGTGTCTCTTTTGTTGAGACTAGAATGATTTTTCTGTGTCTTAAATAATGTTTCATGCATCGCTCTCTCACTTTCTCCTGCCTGACATTAAAAGAAGGGCACAGATAAGAACAAGGACTTTTCTTTGTTTACCACTGATTTTCTGTATTGTACTTAGTATTAAAAGATTCTGTATTAACACTCAGTTTGTGTACATGGTTTACGTGGTGGTTTCCCTGGAAATCTGCCTACAGGAGTGAAGAAGCCACGTCTTTCTTTAATCAGGTGCCAAATCAGTTCAGATCAGTTGTTTTGTAAGTTGCAAGTTTCCCCTTTTCTTATAAACCATGAGTCCAACTCTGAAGTATCCTAATACTTAAGTTCATCTCTGAGGCTACATCCACACTGATATGTTTTCATTTTAAACCGCATAACTATTCTCATTATATCCAATAGTGTCCACACTACTCTGGCGTTTTGGAACCCCTAAAACTGAGACATCTGAAAACACTGGTAGCCCTGTTTCAGTCTAATTGGGTCTTAGCAGTCACAGCTTCTCAAGTCAAAAAATGTAACCTACATACCTTACATGAGCTCATCCTTCTTGTGTGGGGACTTTTGCCATGGCTTCCTCCAGTGATGGATAATGCTCCCGGCTGGAATCTCTGTAATACGTTGCCATATTTGCTTTGCAAATATGCCTATGTGCAAAGCAAATATGGCACTGTATTAGTGTCGTATTGGCGACATGTTGTAACAACTCCCAAGTCTGGTTTCTACTGCCTTGACCGCCATACTCATGTTACTTACATTAACAGTTCCACCTCAGTCTTAATTTTTGCCATCTCCGTAGTATTTTTTGTAACTAAGCAACCAGTGGCAGAGGAGACAATCTACCTCTTGTGAATCATCATGTGATATGCTTTTTCAGGGGTGTTAATATGGATAAAGATTAATTCTGTAATGATGCTAAGATGCTTATGTGCACTGAGATCATTATTGTTTTGAAACGCTGTTTGAAATGAAAACATGCTAGTGTGGATATGGTCTTAGACTTATCAGTCACTTTGGAGCACTGCATTATCAATGCCTAATAGACCATTGGTCTCCCATGAGGCAGACGCTGTGTGTGTGTGTGTGTGTGTGTGTTTATGTGTGGTTGTGTGGGTGTTTGCATGCTCGCCAACAAGTCCAGAAACCATAAAGTGTCCTCTGGGTAGTGTGAACTCAGACTGGAATGTCCCTGAAGGCGAGAGGCTTCACCAGTTTCTCACCACCTGTTCCTGCTCCCCTCATTCAAACCATCCCACAAAGAATTTTTTAACCCTTATTTAATCAGGTATGTCGGCAGACAACACAGCACCAACCTGGGGGAGCAACTGCAGGGGGATGGCGTGTCAAACAACATCACACACACCAAGGAGTTGACGGGCACTGCTGTCCAATGTCATCCACTCTACTGGACATCAGTTCTTTGCTCACAGGTATTACACTTGAAGAAGACAAGAACGTCAGGGTGTATTTCATGAGTTCTTCTCTTCTCAGTGCTGCGTTGTTGTTTTCTGGTTTTCAATGGCTCCTAAAGAATTGTTCTTTTTCTGTCTTTCTGTAAACATTCATTTGAATCATCCAGGTCTTACACTGTCTCAAGAAAGTTCAATCCAAACCTGACTGTCAGACGATCATGTGAAAGCCTTCTTTAGTCTAGTACTTTCAGACATTTACAATAAACACACAGATGTTTTTCACTTTTTTTGTGTAAGCTAATTAGCACGATACAGTAAATCTTCCAACAGAAGACAAAAACACAAACCTAAACATGTTCGTGATGCACCTAAAGATATTATATGAACATGGAATATAGATGCCATTTTTGTTTTCTTTGACAAGAAAATGTTCAGTGCAAATGTTTGCCATCAAAGAGCTACAGTGAGTTTATTTTGAGCAACTATGATAAACAACATTGCTTTGTGCTGACACATTGTGTCATCTTACGGGACCATGGCTGTCAGCGCTGTGCGAGAAGTGCAGTCCCAAAGGACTGACAGAACTCCATGACTAGTGACAGCATGCAGACAGAGAGCAAAAACAGTGTGTCATTACTGGAAAGCAGTGTAGACATCCAGACAGTGCACTAATTCCTGAGACCAACACAGCTAAGAAGGCTCAACACATGAACATGAAGTCCATATGTCTTGGTGAGTAATCCACAATCTGTTGCTCACATTAAAAGTAGTATTTGTTGTATACATTTTTTTAAATATATTTTTATGAGCAGGGGCAGTGCTCCAGGGGTCTCATTTATAAAACAGTGCTGGATCCATACTGAAAATGTACATACAGACAAAAGCCAAAAATGGCATGCGCCAAAAAAATATCGACAATTTCTACAAGTCTGTTCTGATAGATCGCAATTTTTGCACGGAAAGTGACGTACACCTCTTTCAGGCCTCAACTGTGCGTACACAATGTTTATAAATGAGACCCCAGGCCCTGATGACCGTCAGTGCATGAATAACCACGATATATTTAACAAATTTAGTGCTGGTAGAGGTGAGACTTAAGGATTATAATGGTGATGTCAGGTTGTCTCCATCCGTTGATGATGATTTGATGCTCATGCTGTAGGAAAAATGCTTCTGATTTGAATAAATCCACGGTCTCACTCATTCTGTGGGTTGTATTTCAGCTTCTAGTGGCTGATACACAGTGATATGATAGTTTATTAAGGATAATGTACTAAGGTGTGCATCAATGGATGTCAACTTTCCTTTGGGCATTTTCTTACTTTATAGGTTATAGGTTTTCTGAGATATTGCCAGCTGCATCTTGCTGTTCCATTTTTGTTATCTCCCGCTTGAAGTCTCACTACCCACTACTTTCTAAAATCAAGCCATTTTAGTATGGAAGTTTGTACATAACTACTGTATATACCAGCATTTATACTAAAATGGCTTGATTTTAGAAAGTAGTGTTGAGTGCGATTTAATTGAAGAGGTAACAAATATGCAAGAGCTATTTATATTTACATATTTATATATTCTACACAACTGGGATGCAGGAGGCATCTTGTCATAAAATATTAACCATTTATAGTAACTGACAGTCAGGAGGCAGGGATTAATGTCTTTCGGCTGTTGCAACAACTGAACTGGCAGCCTCTGATCATAAGCCTTCACTCACCGCATGATTTGAAACGCAGTAATTTAAACATCAAACTGATCTGTTTTAATCTACAATTTCTTATGTAGTTTTGGGGTCATCAATATTTAAGTATATCAGTTTTAAAAGGCAATTACATAAGTACAAATTTCGACAGAAGCTTAATCGCTGACTTTTTTTTTCTTTCAAGGCAGGTTCTCAGTTAATCTGAGTTATCATGTTCATTAAAATGGCTTTTATCTAAATTGCTAACTAAACTCCTTGGCCCACAGATGAAAGTGATGTGATAAATCAAAGTTCTGTCACAACAGGATCATTGTAGGCCTCGGCTCTGCCAATGCACAGTGGAGATCAGCCAAGAAGGGCTCAGGTATTGAAAAGTAATATACTGTGTGAGTAATTCCATGTTTTTTGGACCCACTGTCTCCCAGCCTGCCTTGCATACCGCAATTTCACTTAGTACCTACATTTCCCAGAATACCTTTTGATAACCTCCAGAGAATATGCCTGAACATGTTTCATTCAGCTGTAAGTTTTATAGTTGTACCTGTTAAACACAGTAATGTTGTAATCATTTTGTACTCACTGAGGACTTTAGAGTGAAAGCAGAAAGAGTGAGTGGAGCGACAGCAGCATTGTTGCACTAATATGGACTTAAAAGACCAGGGTCATGCAATATTATCTTCACAATTTGTGTTCGGGTGAATGACGAGCAATAAACCTAAGCGCTGGCTTGGAGGCTACAGTGTTGACGTGCTCGACCCTCTGATAGACTTTTGTCTAGTCTGGAGACATGTCTGCCAATTCGTTCCACCTCACAGGACCAACTATTAGTTTCTCCTGGAATGAACCAAGTGCATTGTTTATTGTTAGCCATGCACTGCAAAAAAGAACCATCTGAACTGTAATTTCAGTTTGTTTGGAGGTTTTAAGTCACATTTTACCTTAAAGCTGTATAAAATCTGATAAAGTAAATGAGCAACATATTTTGCTGTCTAAGTTCACCACTTTTTCTTTTCTTTTTTTTTTTACTGTCAGTAATTTGGCTTGAATGTTTTAATATTCTTAAAACAAATAAACCTTCAGTGCAAAGCAGTCAAGTATATTACCAATTAATTTCTTTTTGCAAAAACTGAAGTCGTGTTAAATATTAAATTTGTCGAACGGATTTTATTTTTCAGTGTATCATGGCAAGTCAATGCATATTTTGTCCAGTGTCAGACAACAGTGACCCCCTTCTCAAAATCTTGTCTGGAGAGGCCTTCAATGGGTCATCCGGAACGGTAGTTCATTAACGATGCCTTAATTGGAGGCTTGTTTTTCTGTGAAGGGTTTGGAAACACTGGGGTTAAAGGCAAAATTCCTGAGCAGCACCAGCATCTACGCACCAGTGAGGATGGTAAGTGGGGGCACCAACAGGACCAGCTCCCCTGCAGATACCTACAGAGAAACATATATACAGTACTTATGGTGCAGTGGAACATGGATAAGTGGATGGACTAACATTGTGAGACATATTAACTCACCGATAGATCTCACAGATTGTGTTTGGCTACAAGATGAAGTCATTGTCACGCCAGCATGTTCACAGACGATGGCTGTAATAAGATGCATACTGTAAGTCATGCAGTTTGGCAGAGACCACTGAACCATGCCTAAAAGTTTTGTTCTGTCAAATGACACAAATTAAGAGCAGTACACCAGGCACTTTCGGTTTATGAAAATCAGGAGTGAATGTCAGTGACTTTGCCCTGAAGGAAAATTTCACCACACTCTCTTCTGTAGATACATATATGTGCAAAACCCTCATAAATTAGGAGGCTTTTGTACAAACCATGCCCATTTTTAAAGTCTTAAAGTCTTTATCCAGTTTATTTGAATTAGACACTAATTCATGGCTGAGTCCTGGCTGGCATGCTTCCTCTTCATGAATTAATGGTCTTCATGGTGCCCAGCAGTTGATTATGTGCCACTGTATAGACCACTATATATTTCATTGGTAGATTTTATACCTTTGAGAAAACAGTACAGCTCTTCTGAGCTGAATGCAAGATAAAAGTGGGAATGCTTCAAGGATTTGTTTCCCTCAGTGCCCTCAGGGTCCCGTTTTGGACCATTGACTTCAGTGATCAATAACCTACCCCATCAGCCATGTGAGCAATGAAGTGGAAAGTGTGAGGAGTGCAGCCAGCCTGACATTCATTAGACAAATTACACTTTCTTCTGCGTAGAATCTGCATGGCAAGATTCTGCTGGGGTAAATTGGGATATATTTATTTGTGATTTGGGTAAACTGGCCCTTTAAATCCTGCTGTATCGCAATTTTGTAGAGTTTATTTGTGTGACTGCTGTTATTCTACTTATTAACATTGTTGTAGAGCTTGGTAAATCAAAAGTAACACCATGCAAATGTTAAAGCCAATGCTACACATAAGATAAATAAGATTTCTGGCATGTCTTGTGTGTAAGAGTTACAGGGCATCTACACAGGTAAACATGGTCACACTGAATGCACTTGTGTGATTTGGAAAACAGAGGCACCAACAGAGACTCACCAGGTTTAACCTTAAGCTTTGGCTTCACTTCAGTTGATTAATGAGATAATTTACCTGCGTGTGGCTCCAATAGCCTATGGACATTTCAGTGTTCAGTGAGGTGAATGTCAGTCTGTTTGGAAAAATAACGCTCTGTCTGTCTACCACACACTAACAGCCGAGCGCGCCACTCACGGAGTGGAGAAAGGAGGAGACACACACCTACATACTTACATGACACACTCATACACACACAAAGACGGAGTGGTTGTTGCGGCAGAGGGCGCAGCAGAGGTTGTTTTCTGTCTGCCGTGTCCGTGTCCAGCTTTCTGTCATTCTGTGTCATTGTGCGTAAAAACAGAACCGCCGGAATCACCATGATGACCGAGGTCCGCACTTTCTGCTGCGCCTGGATTTGATTCACAACTCTGGATACGGATTTACTGACTTAAATGGCTTAGCACAAAGTCTCTGGAGGGAAACCCTGAATTTCCACCTGGATTAATGTCTCGACCATGAGGATTACCTGCGCTTGGAAATGAATCTTTAAACGCTACAGTGTAGGGTCAGAAAGTACAGTGAAGTAGTAAATACTTCACCATCAGTAACCTACAGGTACGTCGACATGGTGATACGTGGGCTGTTAATATTCATTATTAATTCATTAATAAATAATTTGAGCCTCATGGGAAGTTTTTTCACTCCACTCACTCATTGCATACTGTGTATTCTGCATGTTTTTCTTCTGGTTTAGACGCTTATAAAGTGTAGGACTTCTGTCCAGCTCAGTGAACTTAATTTAGACAAGGTGCAAAGCAGGGCTGAGTTATATGGTCTGGGGTGAGGGGTGAAAGTCCTTTCCTAACCGGACCTCAGACCTGCTGTCTAATGGGGTGGCAGTTTTTCAGCAGGGGGGCTCCCTCATTAGAAGTCAGGGGTCAGAGAGGTCAACTCACATGGTCAAGTGGGTACAAGTCGTTTATTTTTTCCCTGAGTCAGTGTCTTGAGGGGACTGTCAGGCACAGTGATGTAGTGGCAGATGGAAAAAAGTGGCATTAGTTAACATTTGTGAGATATTTATGACACACAGGCACAGTGCAGTCATATCATTTACATTTTGAAACTATTCACGTTGAGTTTTTGGAATTGAAGTCAGACTAAAAAGACGATCTTCAGCAGATGGATAGTGATTAGACAGAGTTTCTTTTGGTTTTGACCCTGTGGTGTCTCTGCTGCAGCCACACAGGCAGCATTTGTGTTGTAAATGTCAGTACCACCCAGGTGTATGCTAATGTAAACCTCTCTATTTTCACCTAAGTGTCCAACTTTAAGAATCCAGGAGCTATGCACACAGCCTGCGTCTGGATTGCCAGGTACTGTCAGAGTGATTGTTTCGATCATGGCTTACTTATTTCTTTAACAGTATTTGTATTAATTGTATTTAAATGCAGATTAGTGTCTGTGTTTCTATTTTTAGATCTCATTCTCTGTTTATCCTATTAATCTCTTTATTTACTGTTATTTTATTAACATCACAGTGCTGTGTATGTTCTTTATTCCAAACCAGTAATGTCACGCAGGTAAAACTACCAGTTATCCCCAGTAATGGCTTCTATCTGTTTTCTGTAGAGCTTCTGTCCTTCAGCTGTTGCTTTGGTCAGACCTCCTGGACTGCCAACACACAACAGACCACAGGAAGGTGAGCAGCAGTTGCGTGACAAGTGTTGCCACTGGAAATCTAGCGTGTATGCTTTGTTCGACACCCTGGTGCACACGATGGCAGACCTCCCTCAAGTATTTCCAGGAATTTTCTTTCTGTTGTTTTATCTATCACTCTGATCACACGGTTGGCACAGGCTAGTGAAATGCTCTTTTATGGCGTGCATGATCTTATCTTGTTGGCATGCCAAATGCCACCCTAAGTTATAGACTTTCATTACTGCTTCTTCTGTCCCAGTATGTGTAAACAGTGAGAGTATTCCCAGGAGGAACCTGACCAGGGTGCTAATCTGTTAACTTGTAATGAGAGCATGAGTGAAAAGTTCTGTTGATTGCAGTGAAACAGAGAGGGCTTATGTCAGCTGTCAGCACACCACCTCTTGAGCTCTGGATCCACAGGAACCACGTGCAAGAAACTAGTGGGTGCACCTTGTGGATGACGCTGACTGACAGATCAACTATCGGGTCAGATTAGAGGGGGTCAGTGCAGCTGTGTGACCTATGACTGACCCGAGAGATGACAGTGGCGTTGAGTTACAAAGGCTAGAGCAGGGTAAAGGAGGTGGGGGGTGTGTGAGGTCTCTCTGAATAGCTGCACAGGCTGATTGACAGGGGAGGAACTTCCTGCCAACTCTCCCTAGTGCTTCTGTATTTTCTTTCCATTTGCCAAAAGTCAAAGGCAGCTGAGCTTTTACTACAGCCATGTGTTTGCCCAGAGAGGTTGCTGTGAATGGAGACAAAGTGCTCCTTAAAGAGCAGGATTTCCACGCGGCTCCACGGATAAAGCCGACTTGGCACAGGGCTGCTCCTGGCAGGCTACTCAAACAGAGAGTGCAGTGATCACTGCTAATACGTCCCTGGCAAAGTTGCACAGAGGGAAAGAGTCAACAGTGAGAAATGCAGGTAGCCAATAGGGGATAGGCCACTAACAGACACCCACTAATCAGCCAAATCAGGGCTTTATAACCGTGAACAGAGGTCTGTTTCATGGACAGTGGTGGGAGGCGGAGGGGCAGGATAGTCATGTTGATGAGATGAGGTCACCGGCTTGAGCCTTTATACAAGGCCATGATCTGGGGAGATTAAAGTCTCGTTGATGGAGGCTTTCCATCAATCTTTGGCATTCACTTTTTGTGGCACTATTCAGCTTTTTTGCACTCTCTGGTGTTGCTAATCTTAGTTGTTTCGTCTCCATACAGGTTACTGAGAGGGCAGAGCCCCAGCAGGAGTTCAGGGCAGAGCATGGAGAAATTCATGGTTCCTGGGGCACATGGGGGGCCTGGTCAACTTGCTCCCGGACCTGTGGAAGAGGGGTAGAAGAGCAGAGCAGGCCCTGCCTGCCTGTTTACTCTCCATCCCAGTACCCCTCCAGAAGAGCTGGTGTTCAGCCCCAGCAACCAGGCCATGTCATTTCAGCCCTGCGGCCAACAGTTCCTCTGCACCGCAACACAGGCAGGTCCTCCAACAGCAGCAGTTGGGGAAATCTGAGGGAGGAGAAGGAGACGCGGCCTGGTGGAAGGAGGTACTATATCATCGTGCACAGGGGGATGAGACTAATTTTGAGCTACAAAACAAACAGAGGTGTTGAAATCACTGTGCATACAACTGGAATTTTTCAATGCTGTGATTTTTTAAATTTATTTAGACAAAGTGTTAAGATACAAATGGATAACAAAAGGAACTACCTGATAAAAAAGAAAAAGAAACAAAAGAAATGCAGATGCTTCCCTACTGGGCACAAGGGGTCAGTACATTATTTGATGAGTATGAAAATGATTCTAATGATATTCTTCACCATTGCCAGATCACCAATAGGAGATTTTTTTAAGCTACGTTTTAGACAGTGCTCTCCAACATTATCAGCAATAAATGACTGAAAAGCTTTAGGACGACTGGTCATCCTTACAGCAAAGTTCCAGAGACATTTAACTATATATATGACAAAGATGGTGGCTCAGTACTCCAAGACACTTAACTTGTCGCCTTCTGAAATAAGGTGCTCTGCAAATATATTACTGTATATATTTTATTGTAATTCATAATAACTTATTCAACATAAGCGTTCCATTTTAAGCGCTAAATAAGTAATGAGAAAAAAAAACTGTTTAGGTCGATTGGAACGATCATGATGGTCAATAAGGAACTTTTTTTTTGTCTTTGTCAAGATCAGCAAGTCCTTGGAGAGCCTGTACGACTGTGCTGCATGCTGAGCAGCCTGGTCTAAAAGTGACTCTTTGGAGCCATCACTGTGGGCCATCTGACTGCCCTTCAGTGGAAAGCTAGTCTTTTATGGATGTAGTCAAAGACTCGGCTTGTGCTTGGCAGCTTTGTGACCTCCTTCCTGTTGTGCTTGCTTTTAAACAAATAGCACTGACAGCTGAGTAATGGGGGGTTGTTTGAGTTGGAATCTAAGGAGCCAAATAACAACAAAAGATCCCAGAATTCTGCTACTGGGATCTGGACACTTCTCAAAGGTTGTGGTTCGGATGAAGACCCATGACAGTTTCCTCAGCAAAGGAAAAAAATGTAGCTAAAAGATAAACTAAAAGAAGGTGTGGATCCAGATTCACTGGATGCACCATCTGATTGGTTTTTGATGGGTGATTAGATAATATTTTCCATAGTTTCACAGATGATTGGTAACTAGAGTTAATTCTGGGTTAGTAAGCAGTGACGTGTGTACACAGTCATTGATTTAGTTGTTGATCTCTTCATGTTTGTGTCTTCAGGAGGGTCACTCACATCATCCCGGGGAGGTATGGCTACGGGAGGGCTCCTTATGTTGCTCCATTGCAAACAGACACAGGCCAGGGTTCTGGGACGACTCGCCCACGTAGACAGAGACGCTCTGCTGCAGCCGATGCCCACCACCCCACCACCAGAGGCCACACCGGCCACAGGTCAAGCAACGTGGACCCCTCCAACAACCTCCATCGCTACAGCAGACCCTACATGCAGCCCAGGGCACAGCAGCCCAAAAATAACCAAGTCTGGGCCCCCCTCTACCAGCCTGGTTCAGCTAACCAGGCTCAGGTTCAGCAGGAGCCACAGTCAAGCAGCCAGACGTCTGGACCCCAGCACCACCAGGAGAGACCCTACAACCCCCTGCATAGTTCCTTCTGCACAGGGGAGCATGCTCGTTACAGGATCTGCGGCAGTAATGTATGCAAATCTGCACCTTCTTCTTCTTGTTCTCAACATGTTGGCTCGGCATGGGCATTTAATAGATATTGATACCTTTACATTTTCTGTTGATAAATCAGTGGGTGGAAAAAAAGAGTATATTTTGCTTTTGTATTTATTTGGTTTTATTCCATAATGTTTGATGAAGTAAATTCCACAAAATTAGAAAAAATGTTAGAGAAAAGATAGACCGACAGGAGTTGTACGGACAGACCACATTTCTAGTGCAACAGTGAAGTGGCCACAGCCAGATAAACTTTACAGGACAGACCCACTGCAGGTGGCGTGATACAGTGCTTTGCAATGCATGGGGTTCCAGGTGATGCAGAGCTGACCAGCAATGCAGAAAACGGATGGGATGAAAGTTACAGTTTTTAACTTTATGCAGATTACTGCGAAATTCACCTTACGGCTGTGTAGTGTTTGGCTAAAAAACTGAAAACAAAATAGCAGTGGTGAGTCAGGACATTAATGTTTACCTGCTGTGGAGGAAAAGATCATTACTGTACTTTCTGGGATCCCTCTTCTCCCCAGAAAACAAAACAGAAATCATGGGCTGCATGGCACAACATCATGTATATTGTGGGAGAATGCACAGGATGCTTATTTACACATTTGCTAATGAGCAAGTCACTTGCTAGCTTGCAAGCATTCACACGCCCTCTGTGATGAGCAGGGAGGTAGCAGAGGTGATTTGTTAGCTTCCAGTGGATCCTCACTGTTATTCCTGTTTTGCATAGAACTCCACTTTTGTCCCCAAACAATACAAAACAAAACGTTTGTTACAATTCAAAGCTGTTTAATACATGCAGTAAATATTTTTCACTGGACTACAAACACTGGTAAAGTTATTGGCTTCACAAACCTTATCAGTTAAACCCCAGCTGTAAAGTGTGTGGATGGGCTTTGCCTATCTGATCCGAGGTTATGGAATCCATCCTGTGCATTAAAATAAATTCAAACACTGTCAGGTTCTGTATATTGTCTCTGGTGTGCGATGACACAGATACTCAAGCAAAGTAAAGCAGACCAGGGGCTTGTTTAGACAAAGGAGATATGGGGGGATGTCAGTGAGGTTGAGTTACAGTGGCGGGCCTTCATAAATACTGGAATTGAACCAGCCTACTTTTGGCAACAAAGACAAGCACAGGGTTAAAACTGTTAAAACAGAGAAGGTCATCTGCCGCAGTCAATCAGTGGATATAGAGCGTGACAATGAGAAATGTGAGCTTGCTGCAGTAACAAAAGGATTTACCTGACTCTGAGTCTTTGTGGAAAATAAATCTATGTGTGTGTATGTATGTTTATATGATGTGTGTGTCTGGTCCATCCTCAGGCCTGTCCTCCATCCAGCAGACACATCAGGGCTGTTCAGTGTTCTTCATACAACAACCAACCTTTCATGGGCAGATTATACGAGTGGGAGCCTTTCAATGAGGGTAGGTTGTATTCATGTGTGTACAGGGTGTGCATATGTAAATGCATGTAACATTGTTTTGACTGTTGTATAGACTAAGGTGCGTAATTACATGAAATTGCTATAGTATTTTTTTCTTCTATGGGCCCTGCTGGTGACAGCTAATGGGGATTCAAAAACATTAAGGTCCAGTCTGTAAGATTTAGAGGGGATTTTGTTGAGGATTGTAGATTGCAACCAGCTGAAACTTCTCATTGTTAAAATTCCCTTAGTGCTAATTGTTCAGGAGGTTTTTACTGGGAGTCAAACTATCCACAGAGGACTCTTCTTTTCCAAAACAAAGGAACCAGGTGATTAAAACCAGTAAAAACACTAAATAAAGCAGTTTGATGTTACAAATCAGTGATTTCCCAACACTGTTTGGTATGTCAGTGACGATCCTGCAAGCCTAGCACCTGCTACTGTGTGCCTACCTTTTTCTCTGATAATTTAAGAACGAGACGTTCACATGGTTTTTACAGGGAGCTGAATTATTTGTAGAGGTCTTTTCCTCTCGTAAACAAATTGACCCAGTGATTTAAACTGGTAAAAACACTAAATAATCGTTGTAAACAAGTGTTTTCTGACGCTCTTGTTAAGGGGGCTTCTAACTGTGGTGGCCAAAAACAGGAATGGCCCTATCTAGAGCCAGTGTTTGGTTTGTCTGCTCTGGGCTTCTGTAGAAACAAGGCAGTGCAACATTGTAATCTTCACAGAGGAGGACCTGCTCCCTATGTAGATATTAATGTCTCATTTTAAGGTAACGAAAACAAGTCTTACTTTTAGGTGATTATACACTTAAGAAAGCATACTTACTGTGTCATCAATTTTTGCCAGTGTATCCCTCTAAATCCTGCCAACTGGACTTTAACAAATGTGCAAATATACATATGTATATATATATGTGTACACATACATGTATATATTCCAATAATAAAATGAACATTTTTGGAAAAAAAACCCTCTAAATTATGCTTAATAGTGACACTGTAATGATAGCTATGTAGTCCTATAGTTACATGAAATTAGCAAGGCTAATCTGTAGCCATGCTTGCTAAAGTGGCAGACTGACTGACAGACTAACATTACCAGCCTGACAGCTACAGCACTAGAATGGCTTAAAACAAAATAAAAAGAAAACAAAAAACTCAAATGTGAGTTTAAAGGGGGTCAAAAAAGTCTGTCTATGAAAATGTGTTGCCACATGGGTTTTGCTTAGATCTCTGAGATATCCAGCCCTAGCCTAAAACTACACATTCTTGAGGTCACACTCATTTCACAATTAATCACATTTTCGCTGTCAGTTACATCCTCAGCTGCCTGACCTATGACCTATATGAGCGAAGGTGTGTTGTGATGTAAGCGCTGCAGTATGTCACCTGTCTGTAGGCTCACTGATAGATGTTCACCCATACAAACTCTCTAACCTTACTTACCTGAAGTAACCAGGCAACAGTCAAAACACCTCCTGAAATGTAATTTCACTGAGAACACTAATGGAAATAACATGCTCCAGATTAATATCCTGTCAAACACATGTGTATTTTGAGATCATGTCTTTGTGCTGCAGCCTTGACTGACGGGCAATGCAGATGTAAAGATTAAATAACCTCAGGTAAATGTATGAGGTTGAGTCTGGATTATTTGACACCCATCTTGAACAGTGCTTAAACATACTCGTATCCATCTGTTTAAGAAATCCCTTGGTTTTGGGCTTATAGTGTATCTGATTGATAAAGCACCTGAACGAAATGTAAAGAACAGGGATCCTTTGTGGTCGCGCACTGCTGCTTTTGTGTCATCAGATGAAACAGGGAATCTTTGGTTGAAATCAAAGAGCTGGTTTCAAACACATTTGAGCATTCTAGGAAATCTTTCGTGCTAGCATTTGATGCTTAGTCCACTGGGATATCATGAATTTATACTTTCAGGTAACTCATAAGTTATCAGACACTTTCACTTGTCATTCTGACTTTTTGGACAACAACCATCTGCAACTTTAGAGCACTTAAACACATATTATTTCCAACTGTTGCCATTCATTGCAGTTTGAGAGCAGTGATTGAGACACACAACAACCATAATGTATTGGTTGAGTTAATAACGTGGTGACATTATGTTGCCTGATGCTCTGCATGATGTGATTTTTCACTGACGTCTACTCCTCTGGGAAATAAAGTATTTAAGAGCATGTGCATGAATGTTATAATGAAAAAGGTTTTATGAATGGTAGTAATTGTCATCTTTTGAATGTGCATTCACCAAGCTCTACAAATCCATCTGTTTTTATATTTCACAAAGTTATTGAGTATTGAATTTAATGATAATATGTGAAGTTGTATTTATTGAGGCACGTGCTGAAAGTATTCCATTTACACATTAGATGTAGAGATGTCGATAGGTTTGTATTATGTGTTGTCCACCATATGTCTTTAATTGTCTTTTATACCAAATAATTCAGATTCTGATTCAAATAATGTTACCAAAATTTCTGGATTTGTCAAAGACTCTTAAATCTCCTTTCAGTTACTGGGGATCAGCACTGTGAACTCAACTGCCGGGCCATAGGGTTCAGGTTCTATGTGCGACTGTCAGAGAGGGTGATCGATGGGACGCCATGTGGACAGAACGATACTTCTCTCTGCGTGGTGGGAAAGTGTTCGGTAGGCCACTTTATAAACCTTTTTTTTAAAATGTCGAAAAGAACATTATCTTGCAGAGCAACCAGCAACCTTTCAATCACCAGATTCTCAGTGTTTGTGAAGATGCATGCTGAAAAATAACACAGTCACATGTTTGCAAAAAATACCAACATGAGCTTTGTCAAGCTTGGTGGATCCCAACATCCTTCAGGTTTTGACATCTTTCAATCTAAGTACAATTAATAAAAGGACATGATACTGGAAGTTTACTGCAGTGTTGTATTGGATTAACATAAAGGAATACTAAATCTCCCAAATGACCATTTGTACATCAATTACTCACCCTGTGTTACATTGAATTTGTGAAGAAGACTTTTTCTCACATGCCTCCGGTCAACAAAGAATCCAAAAACAGATCATTCTTGATTAATAAAACTAACAGGAAACCACGTTTAAAAACAGCTAAACTATATCAAAACATCCTCTTACAAACTCTTACACAACTCGTGCAGTATAGTTCCCAAAGAGACGGCCCTTTTTGATGATGAACTGAACTGACACCATAGTCACACAGCAGCAAAAAACTGACTAACTGATCGGGCAGTGGTAGACCAGCATCTCCCGCCTTCAGCAAAGTAAATTACTGTTGCTGTCAACAGACTCTGGCTTTGAGGAGTGCATCAAAATCAATAATGGATCCTTTATTTCACCCAAATTTGCACTTTGACACACTTAATTTGGATATTCCATGCTTCAATCTTGTAATATGGTTCATGTTTGACAACAAGTAATTTGTGTATTGGATATATATCTCTATCAGCTGCTAGTAAACCATGACCATACCCTAACAGTAACCCAATCTGAAGGCTTTATCCAAACTCAAACATTGTGAGTAAACTCAGCACACATTTAGGTGACATATCACTTGATTATAAAAGCTCTATAAGAACTGGACAGATAATCTCTAGTATGACCAAAACTTTACAACACTGCAGGCAGTTGTTCTGATGTAGTAATGGCTGAGACCAGCAGAGGGCAGCATGGTGTCAGAGTGTAAGGTCTTCATATGGGCTGTAGAGGAGTGAATTGGAGGTCAGTAGGCAGTTTTCTATCCCCTTGGGCCAAAGCAGGAGACCTGGGATCTCAGTGTAGGACATATTTGTACTTCTGACCTCGTACTTAATACACACCATGAAAACATACCTGTGAGCACAGAGTTGGAGAGACATAAGTCGCTGTATCGGCCTGCTTATAGCTGGCTATGTATTCAATGTGCTGGATTTGCTTTAATGTTCTTTTGATCAGGGTTTAACTAGAAGAAATATGTTGGAGAAGGAGCTCATTTCCACTTGGTTATGCTGACCTCGCTCTGTTAACCCCGTGTATTTCCCATGCGCTTTAATCCAGCGACAATCTTTGCAACATTAAGATTTAATCAAGATAGAAAGCCCTCTGATCTCTCATTTTGGCCTTGATCACATTTCCACTGTTAACACACACGACATGGTGATCCTCATGTGGCTGTGTTATTATTAACAGAAACTAAATTGTGATTTATGAGTCTAAATCAAGCAAATCCATAAAAGGTATTGATCTGCAAGTGTTAATCATTTATCTGCCTGCCTCAGACTGCTGGCTGATTATTTGAGGATTCAAACTCATCAGCAGTTTTTCGGGGTGATTTTTTCTCATCACTCTCCCCACTGGGGATTTTCTCAGCTGTTGCAGCCATTTGAACAGGAGATCCCCCCAGCCTCAAGCCAAGGGATAATGTAAAAACATCTGGATAATTTAATTTAAATCAGAAGCGCTCTCATCATTGAAATTATACATTATTGTGGGAATTGATAAACTTCTGTAGTCGGCGCTACACATACTGCTCTTCCCTCCAGGGGTAAGACCACCCCACAGATATTTATCATGACATGTGAAATATACACTGTAATTCTCAAAGTAAGAGATGTCATTACAATCTTTATTGATAAATAAAAGGACATTAACCTCTGAGCTATTCATCAGCAGCACATGGAGCAGGACAGAACCACAGGGAAGAAAGGGGAGTTGGCTGCTGGAGCAGATTGTTTGAAGTGTCAGTCATCATTGGTGCCTGTTTGGATCAGCTGACGGTCAGCTGGTTTGGTGCACTGTGCTTGACCTAACATGATACTCCATACCTTGTCAAAATACTGTAATAAGTGATGGATCAAAATTTAACAACGCTTTTAAATGTCATTAATTCTAAATATATTCTAAATAAATATCAGTAACATCAGATTTTTACATTAGAGGTGGAACAAACACCATGACTCTGTTGGTGGCATTTCCACTACTTTCCACTACTTTGGCTCAAACTGGAATAACTCAACAACTGTACGGATTGCTATGCAGACATTCTTAATCCTCAGAGGATGAATCCTACCAACTTTGGTTATGCCCCGAGGTTTCCTGTAGCGCCACCTTGAGGTTGATCTTTGTGTTTAAGAGACAAAGGTCTTGACACCTATTGGACTGAATGCTGTAAAATGCACTTGAGACATTCAAGGTCCCCAGAGGATAAATTCGAAAGTTTTTTTTTTTAATTTTTTATGGTTTATAAGCAAATACCTGCAATACTAATGACATTCCCATCAGCCTCAGCTGTACTTTGTGATAGCTTGTGCCAATAAGCAAATGCTAGCATGCTAACAGGCGAAACTAAGGTGGTAAACATGGTCAACATTATACTTGCACAGAGCTGCTAGCATTGCATAGATTATGCCACAGGCTTGTTAAATGATAACATGGTGATGACATAATAATACTGACTGCTGTAATAGTCAGGCAGATGTAAATTCCTGGAATAGTTTCTATTAAAAGGTTCTGACCGAATGTTAGATCCATTTTTACAGATATTGAATCACACTCTGACATGTTATTACACCATTTAGCTGTTAGCCGCAGTTAGCTGTGAGTGGCTAACTGTGAGTGGCTGCTGCAGCAGACAGGGTCCATGTAGAATAAGTGCTCTGTTTTGATGTGGCCCTGGTGGCTTCCAGCTCTGCCAAGGAGCCAACCAGCGGCTTTGTTGAGTGGGTGAGGATGGAGGACAGCAGTCTGGTGTATGTGTTGACTGTTTAATAATGGTCTGTGGAGTTGGAATTGCAGAAATGTCACATCATCAGTATTTTGAAAGGTATGTTTGATGCAGCACATTTGCGGAATTAATTGGCAACGTCGAGCTGCATGATTATATTTACCAATATGTTTCCCACATTCATTACATAAGTCTGTGGGTTTCGGTTGTTTCTCTGTGGTAAGCCCAGTTGTAGTGGAAACCAGACTGTTTAATGCTTTTCTGACCTGACGACCAACAATGACAGACCAAGATGGATATTATATTTTGGTTCCCATGGGAAGGCTGTCATGGAAATATCTTGAAGTTTGATTCCTGTTTGTGTGGTTGTTATAGTGATACCCCCTCTGCCCCGCTGTACAGCTCTGGTTTCTAAAAGTCCAGTCTCTCTATACAAAAACTGTGTGTTCTTTTGCCTTGAAGCAGTTTTGTTGGCTTTTTTCCAGACTAGTAACAGTTCAGTTTAAGTGCAATAAACTGAATTGTCTATGTAAGTCCTAGCAAACCAAACTAAAACACTCCTAGATCAGCAAGTATCTCACACACAGCTATACTGTACAAGCTGGTGCACTATCCCCAAGGCACTGAAAAGTGCCTCTGATTCAGATCAGAGCCAAACCATATAATCATTTCTTTCTAATTATTCAAAGGGAGGGAAACCAGCAGGTCAGAGCCTGTCCTTGCATAGCACAGTGATACTGAATTACATATTTCTGGAAGCTCAAAACACATTAATGACACTGTTAAGTAACAGCTGTCCAACTGTGAGCATTTTCCTGGAAGAAAAAATCATTATGTTGGAAGTTTGGTATTGTACAAAGAGTTAAACCACTTGCATATCTTACATATATATATATATCAAACATTCAAAGCGTTCATTAATTGAACACTTGCTGTTGCACAGTGATTAAAAACACACATACAAAACATATTATGGCACTTTCTAGTTGGTAGTTGATAAATATGCACTTGGTTGGAAAAAATTACTACAAAAAAATACTATAAAAGTGTGGACTGATGTGGCAGCCTCATCATTCTGACATCTCTCCGCATTTAATATATGTCCAATGGTCCTGTGTGTGTTTTTGACCCAGTGGAAGTAAATGGACTGTTACAGTGTAGAAGTAAAGATTATTGCCTTTGCTTGCAGTTTGTGTTTAATCAGGCCTAGAGCCTATTTTCTGTCACGTAGACTCAGTCAGAGGGTAGACCTGTGGAGCTGCGGAGCTGCACTTAGTACAGATACACAGATACACAGATTCGCACTTATGTGTGACTATTTTGACTTTTGGAGATTGACAGAGGTGAATGAATGAAAGAAAATAGATGTCAAACAATGCCATTAGCTAAGGTCGATGTTACCTTTATACTCATACAGTATAGTAGCTCACTGCTTCGTTTGTGGGTTATTTTACTTTGCAGGAGTGTCTGGAGGTAATTTTAGTTTTGGCTCTCATATCGGTCCCATTGTGGTTCTCTGCTGCAGATTGTGGCAATGAACCGATTTTTAGATACTTAATCATGATAATGAAAAATTAATTCAAAACATTTGGACTGTACTTTTGTTTTAGAGGGAACTGTGGCTCAATTATTTCGTTATTTTAACTTTCCATTCAAACCGAACCACAGAGGTTTTATGCTTGTTGTGGTGACGCACTGCTGCTGATTACAGAGAAAACACTCTCCTACCACACAACCCACAGTTTGTGTGGTCCCTAATACTTCCCCCTGACACCTTTCACGCTGCATGAATAACAACCCAGCACTGTCCATTTGACCTTTGGCTCCGGGTGCCACTGCAGGTGTCCTTCTCAGATTTCTGAATCTGACACAGTGACAGTCTCAAATTGGCCATTTAGAGACGCTCACGTCTCTCTAATCAATGAGGCAAGACAAGGACTTTTAAGGTTTGTTCCCTATAGTTTTGAACCACAGCACTGCTGCAGCTTTTGTCTGATAGACTGATGTGATTTCATCCTTATCTCACTGCCTGGACTGTCACCCAGCCCAAATTGTCTGCTGTATTGGCATCTCAGTGCTTGACCTGTGCCTGAGGTTGGATGGAAGGAAGGTTTAGTGATGTTTGACCAACCCATAACAAAGGTTTCAGTGCTCTTGTCCATGAAAAGTTCTGGAAAGTTTAGTAAAAGGTTGATTCAGAGTTTCTCCCATGTCTGTACACAGAATGCCCACACAGATTTCAATGGGCTTCCAATGTTTTTCATCCATTTTAGTGCCTGTGATTGCTCACAGACAATCTACATCCTGAATGTAGGCTAGCCAAACAGTTGCTCACTGTTGAGGACAATCAGCTCTCTTTGTGTGCGCTGCTGGGACTTTGCTTTCCTTCATGATTTGTCCTGCCTCAGATGGCTCCAGCTCCAAGGAGCTGCCTCAGAACTGCTGAGTAGCACTGCACTCTTGATTGGCTGGCTCAGCACACAGCTGATGGAATGAATGGGTTTGGATGGATAGTTCATTGCCTTTACCTGTCATAAACACACACACACACACACACACACACACATACACACACACACACACACACAAATAACAGCGCACAAAGCCCGCATTAGTGACATGCATATTAATGACTGTTTTCCCAAATAAACTGTAAGATACACAACAGTGGCAGCAGCAGCCAGAAAAATATCAGTAACCTAGCAAAGTGGCCATTTTTAGATTTTACAAATTTATGCACAGGACTCAATGCTGTCATGCATGCACTGCGTCTGATGGCTGGTTAAGGTGGGGTGTAAGGTCCAATAAGGTTAAGGTGGCGTCACCATACAGCGGTGCATGCAGCAGTATTTTGAAAAGAAAAAAAAAAAAGCATATTCAAATTAAACACAAAATACATTAATTTAAAGTCATATGTCAATCCCATGAGCCAAAAAAAAAAAAAAATTAGTTCCTCCCCAGTACCTCACCTGTGTCTCCTAAATAGCAAACAGTCCCTTAGGCATAGAATTGCATTAAGCTAAACGCTATTATGCTCAGAATGACACTGCTCACATGCTAATGTAAAGCAGGTATATGTCAGCCATCTTTATGTGTTAGCATGCAAACATTTGCTTAGTATCACAACACACAAAGTAGCTACAGCTGAGACTTATGGGTCATAAAGCAACGTGTATTTACAAACTGAAATTTTACCTGATTCTGAGGAACGCCAAATTGATTATAGTTCATCCTGAGGGGAACATAAATATTATGTTATGCCAACACCTACCTATAATATGATATGATTTTTCCCTAAACTGTAAATATTATGTGATTCACAAGGAAGTAATTTTTTACTGGATCATATTGTGTTAAATATGAAGAAGGAAAGCGCCACATCATTTTAGAGAAACCATGATTTTTGAGCATTATGAGTATATTATATTGATATCTGGATATCCTTTACTCAGTTCCTTTAAGATCACCTTTTGTCTTTTAAAAGTAAGAACGCTGGACATTTCCTATGAATAGCATGTATGCGAAAATGTTGAAACAACCAACTCTGAGGTGCTGATTCACCCCCCGGCCCCCGAATATGGTTACTCATTTCACATGAACAGTGAAAGAAAGATCCCTTCATGGTGGGAATTTGAATAAGCAACTTCTCCCTCCTTATACCATGGAAGGGCATCTGAGAAGGGTGTGTGTATTTTTAAAGGGCGATTACTGACCACACACTTCTTGCTGGCAGTGGTGGGCCTAGCAGAGGGTAAAAATCTATGTAGCTTGCACTATTCTCGACCCAGTAGTGAGTTTGCACTACTCTTCACAGTTAGGTGACGATGAAAGAATGGAAAAAGCAGTTAGGAAAGCTGAAGTTTAAATCTGGTTGATACATGTGGATGATAAATGTGCCAAATATAGCATGAGCCCAAATGTTTTAATTCAGATTTTATTGGTATAACTGATAAGCAGTGCAACATTGAACTGACAGGTTTCAGGATGGATTTTGACGTATTGTTCATAATAAAACTGACAGATAGAATAAGGCTACGTCCAATCCAGTTCAGTGTCGAGGTCTCAGCCATGGTCTTCCTCTCTGACTGGCATGTTTCCCAGCACCCAGAGCACGGCTCAGGCCAAACTCATCAAACAACATCCTAGGCCACTCCTCACTTCTCTCCTCTGACAGCTGCATCTGTTTTATGCATTCCCCGCTGTGGTGGACAGACAGACTTGTTAAAAGGGGGATGAGTGCTCTGATATACAGCCTGGCTGGTGAAGACTGGTGGAGATACCTCAATCTCATCTCTGTCACGACAAGCCCCAGCTGCACGCTCACAGGGCGTTCCCCACCATTACCCACTGCAGATGGTTATGGATTCATGTCAGCAGAGCCTGTCGTCAGTTATTGGACATGTGCAGCAACAGTTATGATAGATATATTTGCTGAGGAAAGATGCTGTCTTTACAATTAGTACTTGTTATATTAGTTTAGGGATTTTAACTCATACTGTATTAATTTCAAAATATATGACTTTTTTTTAGCCATGCTGGCAGTGTAGGCCAGTCAGTCAGTCCACAATTTGAGAATGAAATGTCTCAGTGTTTCATACAGACAGTCATGGTTCCCAGTAGATGTATCCTAATGATGTGGGTGATCCCCTGACTTTATGTTTCCTCATGAGGATGACATTTGCAGCTTTGAGTGAAATGTCTGGACATCTACTGGAGTGCCGTAAAGTTAGGTACAAACATTCATGTTCCCCTCAGGATGAATTGAATTTATGTTGGTGATTTATTGACTTTTCATCAAGCAACAAAATTAAAATTGGTTCATGCAAAAACTGCAAAACTAATGACATTCACATCAGCCTTAGCTGTACTTTGTGTAGTAAATATTGGCTTGCTAACCTGCTTACTAAGATGGTGAACAAGGTTGCTTTCCAAAAAACTGTTTTGGAGCCTGGCTTCAGTGATAATAACCAGCTTCGATAGTATGCAATGTGACCACCCGAGCCTGACCCTGCTTTAGGCAGACTTAGTGCCGCTGCATGTGTGTGAGAAAGATAGGTAAGAGAGAAAGGGGAGAAAGGTCTGAGGGTGCACACAATGTTTCTGTAACTCACCCGATAACTCAAACTCTGGGAGTCACTAGATGCAAAGCAAGCACTTAACTTCAGGTGCCAGCCGTGGATAACAGTGTGCAGTTCATCTCATCTGTCCCTCTCATCGGACAGCCAAATTAATAGCTTGAAGGTAGGGTCAGTGACTGCGCTGAGGACACAAGCCTCATTCGTGCCTGACACTTGCCTGCCTCAATCCACTCCAAATTCAACTTCCTCCACAAGTTTACTGGTAAAAAAAAAACAACAAAACAAAAACAAAGCATTTGAATAGTGATTTGGATGTTGATTACCATGGCAGTGATTGAAGCTTTGATGCATTCGGGTCAGCCTCAGTTGTAACTGTGAGCATGTTAGCATGCTAATGTTAGCATTTAACTTAAAGCACCTGCTGTGCCTAAGTACAACATCATGGAACTGCTAGCATGACTTTTGACTGAGTTGTTTTTATTAAACTTCACCATTTTGTCCTTAAATGTTGCACAACAGAACTCTATGAAACTCATGCAATTGCAAGCTATAAATTTGGATTATAAGTGCAACAGGTCAGCAAGTGTGCATTTTAAAGTGAAGTTGTATGGTGAATGTTGGAAAAACAAAACATAAATTAACAAAAATATAAATTTAAGGTGCTCAATGATCCCTCGAGTAGAGATACTGTTTCTTCTAGCTCCCTCTCCACAGGGAGTCATAGGTCAGGCTCAGCTATAGAGCAGCAGCCCTGGAGCTAGTAGTAGAGATACAGTGTCCTGCTTAATGACACTTGTTAGAGCACTTGTCGCTGACAAGAGGGCTGGGATATGAGAATTCCAGTTGGAGGACGGTTAAGACAAATAGTGTTTGAGACTTTAAGATGTGACAGAGATGACAGATTGATGTCTTAGTTTGGCCTAAACTTCCTGGATCTTGATGGACCCTGCTGCCCCCCGACTGGCTCTTACTGGCCCACGTCGGCACCCACTGGTTCTATGTGACCTGTGCAGCTTCAGTAGGCTTGAGCGCCCTGGGTTCGGGGGTCAGACACTTGTTCTGCACCACCACACCTCTGCTGGACTCTGCTACAGCTCATAAAGTCTTTCCTCAGGAGACAGGGGAGTGTTTAACCTTGTGAGTGGGGCCTCCTTTAAAAAAGCAAAGTGTCTGCAAATGATGGGATCTCCATTTGAAGTGTTTCCAACACACTGGTGGTTCCTCTGTTTACATCCTGTCGTTTTCATTTCGTCTGATAATTTCCTCCAAGTCATTTTCTCCTCAGTCCTGCCCTAATTCACTTTTAGTCCCGCTGGTTAATATATGAAAATTGGACTAGTTTAAATAAGAATTTGTATCAGGGACAGCCATTACTGTTAGACATTACTGTTTTGGTACATTTTTTGGGTTGTATTTTCATAGTACCACATGGGACTGTAAGGAACTGCAGGAAGAGTAAAGGACAGCCAGTGTTTAGCTGTGTGCTGAACTTCCATTTCCTGGTTTTATTCTGGCAGGTTCAGCACAACAACAGCTGTGCCAGTGCCTTTAAATATTAGTGTCAGCAGAAATAAAGAAAATATTTGCACAATCAGATCCATACGGTTTTTCTAATGTTCTTTGTCTAGATGACCAATAAAAATACCTTCACTAGATTATTTGCAGATGAAGTTAATGCTGAAATGGAGCAAAAAAATGGGAAGATTGCAAAGTGGCTGTGGTGTGAAAGACTGTTTTTAATTTGCTAAATATGTTGTTATTTTTGGTATTTTGTTCTGCTGTATCCACCCAATTGCTATTCAGTGATGCTGTGGTGTTCAATATATGTGGTTCTGTGTGGACACAAAGCAGATAGACAGATAGATGTACAGGTGGCTGATAAGATGGATGGATGATGGTGATTTGGGGACGGCTGATGTATAGTGAGCTACGTGGCTGACACACAACAGGTTGAGCTCTGCAGTAGAGCGTGTTTCAAGGGCAGAGAGCAGCGAGTCCCAGTGTCCGCTCTCGGAGGCAGATTTATGAGGGTGTGCTTTACGGATACAAGGTTGTATTTTTAGCGTTCAGCGGTCACACAGGTCTTCCTCAGACAGACGGCTGTTGACAGTGATTGGCTGCTATCTGGGTGGCTGTCAATTGGGGAGACAGTTTAGCACATTGTATGCCTCATCGGTTTGTTTGGAATGTCAGAGCGCTCTGGAGTGCTCAACTGGAGCACTCAATGTGTGGTCAGCGCTCACTGGGCGCCTGGGATGTAGGGTCATTTGAGAATAAGATAAGAAACGTAGGTGTGTCAGTGATGTGTGTTTGAGAATATTATGTGAGATTATATCTGTGTTTGTGTGTACAGTCTTAAATTAATTATAAGTGCTTATTTATAAATGTGTGTTTCTATGACAGCATGTGTTTGTGTGTGTCCCTGTAAATGTGTGAGTTACTAAGAAAGTGCATCTGTGCTGTAGGCCGTCTCCTGCCATGGGTCAAACCCCATCGTAAATTAGACTCTTATCTGATGGCATCTAACAGCTTTATTAACAAAAGGCCTCCAGCAGGTGCGTAAAGACATTAAACACAGAGACAAACGAGTTAATGCAGAACTTGTCTGTTCTATTAGTTCACCATCAGGTCAGTCAGTCACAGTTTTGTGCTTCTCAAAAGCTTCTTATTGAGGTCAAGATTATTGAGTGAGGAATGGGCCTTGAAGGTCGTACAAGCCATAGTCACAAAATAGAAAAAAAAAGAAGTTGTCATTCAATTATGTTGAAAACATAGAAAGAGGAATTGTGTGTGTTTGGATTGTCAAAATTCCAAATTTAAAGAAATACTTCAACCCCAAAAGACCTATTTGGTTTTTAAAATTTCAGAACAAAAATTGTCCACCAGAGCAACCAGTGACCTTTCAGTCACCAGTTCTTACATACAACAGTATTTGTAAAGATGCATGCTGGAAAATCATACAGTCGTGTTTTGCAAAAAATTCTAACACAAGCTTTCTCAAGCTTGGTTGATCCCAACGTCCTTCAGGTTTTAACATCTTCCAATCAAGTACAATTAATAATAGAACATGAAGGATTTTTTTTTGTATATATATTGTAAACATTCTTGTGTAAAATTTTTTGTACAGTTTAAAAAAAAATCTGTACAGCTCATTCTCAAAAGTGCCTTACTTTTTATATATTTTTGTGTGTTTTTAACATACATATTTTCTATTTTTAATCTTTACTTAATTTTTTATAATACACTGTCCACTCTTAACTTTCTGTCTGTGCTTTGAGCTGCTGTGACATGTGAATTTCCCCAGTGTGGGATCAATAAAGTTTATCTTATCTTATCTTAAAGCCCAGTTTAGACCAATTATTTGCAGAAAGATGAAACTGTTTTAGAGCGTTGCAGAGAAAAGTTGCAGTGGTGTGAACTGGCCTGGTCTCAGCTTGACTCAAGCCAGTTGATGGTGTCACCTGCTACTCAGCTGGTCAAATCACCAGCGGCTGGTTTTAGACCGTAAGGCTGGTCACTTATTACTACAGCCAATCAGCTTTCATTGACTGGCTAAATGGTGCTGGTTATTGTAGCGTAGTTATTATGAATACAGTCCATCTGATGCTGGTTTTGTTTGTTTTTCACCTTTTCATTATGTCTACAAATGCAACTGCAGCAGGTCTCATTTTCACTATCCTTTTTCATATTTTAAGAAGCTACAAATTATATTCAGCCACAAAATAAGCCTGAAAAGCTTGAAACCAGAACGGAAGTACAGAGAGTTGTTGCGTAGAGATGATACATTGATTCATCTAGGTGCATTAGTGTTGCATTGCTTCGATCTGAACTGGGCTTAAAGATACTGGGAGTTTACTGCACTGTTATATTGGATTTACCTAAATATATACTTCTCCATTAACTACTCACCCCATGTTACATTTCATTTGTAAAGAAAACTATGTTTTTCTCAGATGCCTCAGGTGAACAAAGAATCCAGTCATGGAGAAATGTCTTGATGATTTGAAGTCATAGGTGACCAAGTTAAACAACAGCGAATTTCTATATCAACACATATATTTACAAACTCTCCCACAACTCATGCAGCATAATTCAAGTCTTACTCATCCAGTTGTATTGAACCAAATGGCAAGTGAATCTATAATCTCTTCAAGCCAGATTTCTCTGACAAAAACAGTCATTTTACCTCACTGAATACAGGAGCTGCTGGTCTATCACTGCCTCGATCAGTTAGTTTGTTATTGTGTGACTTTTGTGAATTCAAAATAACCCTTTAAAACACAAAAGTCACACAAAGATTTGCAAAACTTTAAACGTCAGTAGCTCCCGTGCTGTGTGCAAAAAGTTAACATAATGCCCTGCTATTTATTTTGTATAATTTTCATTTACATGTTATG
Source organism: Cephalopholis sonnerati (assembly GCA_019142605.1). Taxonomy (NCBI): domain Eukaryota; kingdom Metazoa; phylum Chordata; class Actinopteri; order Perciformes; family Serranidae; genus Cephalopholis; species Cephalopholis sonnerati. Next base: position 13,927,091 of record JAGQAX010000001.1, read on the forward strand.
CAGCTGTATATTTTCAAACAGGGAAAAAATCCCTGTCTTTGCATTTTATTTTGATGACAGTCTGTTTTTTTAAAAGTGCTTGTGACTTCTCAAATGTGGGTTTGACTTGCAACTGAACATGTAGCTCATTTTATAGAAAATACCAAAGTATATTCTGTTTCACCAGCCTGAAAATACTTAGATATGAATTTTGTCCGTATCACTCAGCCCTCTAGCTCTCTGCCAAAAAGTTCCGTAACTATTTTATATCTACTCTGCACACTGTCATCAACCATCTGCTGTTTTTTTTTTGTGATAAAAGTAGGAGACAAATAGTCAAACAGCAGCTTCCCTCAGCCACACCTTGCCCCTCCCAGCCCAACTCCCCTCTCAACCTGCTTTATTCATTAACCCGCCTCCCTCCACTGCGCTTCTGCCTTTTTCAGTCAAATATTGCTCAAAGGAAACAATCATGGGACCTACATGCCTGGCTTTGCTGACTAATTTGTATCCCAGATGCACAAAAATCATGTGTTTTCTCTTTATACTTTCTCCCTTTTCCTAACTTCTACTGTCAGCTGTTTAGAAGAGGTGGATAAAATGACTGGAGATGATGGAATATAATTAAAAAGCGATAGACATTTGTTGATGAATGTGGTTGCTGACATGTGAAAGTATGTTTGTGTCGCTGTGAACAGCTTAGGGACCTCGCATCCTCCTTTGTCATTCTCCATTGTGAGCACGCATGAAGCATGATGTAAGCGAGATTAATGACAGAGGCATTACAGCTGCCAGGGACAGGGTTTCCCACTGAGGCCACACCTGCCAAAAATGTTTGCAGTCATGGTTCTTCTAATAAGCTTTGGATTTAAACATTCTCCAATGAGAAACGGCAAGAAAACCTGGAAATGTGACAGACAATATGAACAGGAGCTGATACAGCTATTGTATGAGCGTGTGTCTGATAGTGTACAGTAATGTTGAGCCCACCTGCTGTAGAGCATGACTCTGATGTGTGTGGGTTGGAGACTGGAGGAATCAGACGCCTGGAGCCAAGGTTGCTTCAGGGCTGACCCACTTGTTGAAGGAAACAAAGACCCCGGGGTGTACTGGAGAGTCAGTCTGGCCCCGCCCGACCTCTGGGCGCTATGCCTTCATAATGAGACCTGTCCAGATCACAGGCAGTTCAGAGGAGCAGAAGACGATGTATGTTTGTACATCAGATGGGCCGCTGAAAAGAGCTCTTCCCCTTCTGCCCGTCTGCAGCTGTGCTGTTTTGACAGCTTACTGCATACTGTACATACTGCTGCATGGTGTGTGTTTGTATGTGTGTGTGTATGAGGTGCTGGGGGTGGAAGATGAAGAGTTTAACTATGAAAACAAAGCTGGTCAAGTGAGCTACTCACAATGTCAGTGTACTACTGTTTTGTTTTGAGAAAGACCCATACTACTGGCAGGATTAACTTAGCCAGATACGGTTTGTGTGTGTTAGTGTTTGTGTGTGTGCAGGTGTGGAGTTTTTGTTCCTTGCTACTCTGCCTGCACTGTGAAATAGCTTTACAGAATATTAGGAATGGTGGCAGGGTGTGATTTATTGAGCATAGTGCCAACATGAATATCATTACCAAGCAAATATTTGGCAATCTGTTCAGCTGACTTGTTACACATGTCAGTGCACACGTAAATCTACAGTCCCAAGCTTCACAGTAGCTGTTAATTTTAATGGAGGTAGATTACTGCGAGCTGGTGTTAAAAACATGGCACATTTGCATCTTCCTAGAAGGCTGTTCTGGTATAACTGTGACATCTTTCCAGTCTTTTAGAAGATAATTTATTGTCATTGTACAGTATTCAGCAAAATTAGAGGCTCTACTCCTGATTGCTGCGATAAAAAGACACAGGAAAACATCACAAAATTAAATAACTTTAGCAAACAAACACTGACAGCCGACAACACAGGTTCTACTTCACTAAAATAAATAAATACAGTGTAATTTTGCTTATATGAATTAGAGTATTTATTGCATTAGAATAATGTAATTATTGCACCAGTATGAATGCAATTATTGCACTAGAATAAATTAAATTTAAATATAATTTTTTTATGCCTCCATGCTGCTCGTAGCTGTGGCCGGAGGCTTTATGTTTTTGGGTTGTCCGTCAGTCCATCCGTCTGTCTGTCCATCCCATTCTTGTGAACGCGATATCTTAAAAACACCCTCAGGGATTTTCTTCAAATTTGCCACAAACATCCACTTGGACTCAGTGATGAACTGATTAGATTTTGGTGGTCAAAGGTCAAGGTCACTTTGACCCTGTGTCTGTCTCATTATCATGAGGAAGCTTTGAGTGTATTTCCTCAAATTTGGCACCAACGTCCACTTGGGCTCAAAGATGAATTTATTAGAATGAATGAATGAATGAATAAATGAATTAGAATTCGGTGTTCAAAGGTCAAGGTTACTGTGACCTCACAAAACATAATATTGAACATAACTCAAGAACACAGACATAGATGTAAACTGTTACTGCAACTTGACCGATTCGTGAAGGCATACAAACGTGAGACAGTAATTGTTGTTTTTTCTGAATTTTTATACACTGGTAAATAAGGTAAATACAGTTTACTGAACAACTAAAATTTTCTAATTGCAGGAACTGCAGTTTTAATTGTAACTTGCATAACAACCATCGACAAACAACAAACAAGTTTACTCTGCTGTAGCTATTGAATATTTTGCCAATCGAAATTGATTTGGCAAACTGAATTGGCCATAAATCTCAAGTATTGAAGTTATGATTGTATTTGTGTATTACTGAGTAATATCAAGCATACCACTAATGTGATAGTTCACTAAATGTGAGATAAATTGGTCATTTTTCTATTGAAAGATTCACCAATTTTCTTACAAGAAAGTAAATGTTATTTGGGAATGAAAGAAACCTTACAGGACTTTAAAAAGAAGCAACTGTATGAGATGTTAAAAAAGATACATTTGTGATTATGCTTGGTAAAAGCACATCTTTCTTAAACCATCTATCCATCCATCTATTGTCATCCACTTATTTGGAGTCACGCTGCAGAGGCAGCAGGCTGAGGACATCCCTCTTTTCAGTAACACTTACCAACTCCTCCTTGGGGACCCTGAGGTGTTCCAAGGCCAGATGAACTGTATAATCCCTCCAGTATGTTCTGGGTCTGCCTTGGGCCTCCTACCAGTTGGTCATGCCCGGAAAACCTCTCATGGGAGGCGCCCTTGAGGCATCCTGATCCGTTGCCCGTACCAACTCATCTGGCCCCTTTTCACACGAAGGAGCAGCAGCTCAAGTCCAAGCTCCCTCTGGATGTCTGAGCTCCTTACCCTTTCTCTAAGGCTGAGCCCAGCCACCCTCCAGAGGAAGCTCATTTCTGCTGCTTGTTATCGCGATCTCATTCTTTCGGTCACTGACCAGAGTTCATGACCATATGAGGGTGAGAATGTAGATGGACCTGTAATTGAAGAGCTTTGCGTTCCGGCTCAGCCCCCTATTCACCATGATCGTCCAGTGCAGCGCCCACCGTGCCAAAGTGCATATCCATTTCACACTCCATTTTACCCTCACTTGTGAACAAGACCCTGACATACTCTAACTCCTTTGCTTTGGGCAGTAACTCTCCCAACCCTGAGAGAGAAAAACACAAACTTGTATGTGCTAAATCTCAACCTTACTGCTTCCGACTGGGCTGAAAACTGCCCCAGTGCATGCTGGAGGTTACGGATTGATGAAGCCAGTACAACCACATCATCTGCAAAGAGCAGAGATGCAATTCTGAGGTCCCCAAATGGACCCCTTCCTTCCCGTGGCTGCGCCTTGAGATCCTGTCCATGAATATCACAAACAGAATTGATGACAAGGGGCAACCCTGGTGGGGCCAACACCCACTGAAAACATGTTTGACTTTGTGTAAGTATGAGGACACAGGTCTCACTTTGGTCAAACAAGGTGTGGATAGCTCATAACAACAACCCTGGTACCCCATATTTCTGCAGTACCCCTCACAGGACTCCCAAGGGCATGCGGTCATAAGCCTTCTCCAAGTCCACAAAGCACATGTAGACAGGATGGGTGAATTGCCACGACCTCTCCAGCAGCCCTGTCCACTGTTCCACAGCTGCGACAGAATCCACATTGCTCCTCTTGAATGCAAGGTTTGACAACCGGTCACAGCCTACTTTCCAGCACCCTGGAATGAACCTACCCAGGGAGGCTGAGCTGTGTGATACCATGATAACTGGAGCACTCCCTCTGGTCCCCTTTTTTTAAAAATGGGAACCACTGCCCCGATCTGCCACCCCACAGGCACTGTACTAGACCTACATGTGACACTCAAAAAGGCGTGTGAGTCAAGACAGCCCAAAAATGTTCAGAGCCTTCAGCATCTACAAATACATGCTTGAAGTTAAATTTGTTGAAAATAATTTCAATTTAAATTGCAATGGCTATATTGGATAGGAAATGTTTAATGAGATCTTTTTGTCAAATTATTTAGCCCTATTGAGATTCATGTTAAAAATGTGATGCGTCAGTCACTTATTAAATCTTATTTAGCAGCTCACTTGATATCACATATATTCCACTGTTTACAATTTCATACATCGCTTGCTTTAGTTTGGCCAAAGTGTATCAGACTTGCACTGATATGATGTGCTATGCAGGAAGGGGTATAGATAAGCAAATTATTTGGCCAAATACCTTTCAAACCTGTAGAAATTAATGTCAGTGTGTAAATTTAATGTGGTATACAGTGTATAAACATCACTCAAAATGAGATTCAAAATATCACCAGCAAAATATTTTATCAGTTTTATTTCGTCTTTGTTTTTTTTCTATTGTATCATCTTGTCAGTCCATCTGTCTGTCCTCCTCCTTCTTTTCTCGTGGTATTCCCACCATGTGTGCCCCGGTGCTCAGCCATCTGAGGCACAGCCTTTCAGTGCGTACAATAGACTTTGCAGCAGCTTGTTGTAGTCTCTGTGCGCCACTTCAAAACAAGACAGTTTTCAATTATCTCATGCTTGTTTCAGAAGTCTCTTTGTGTAGACACAGGTCTAGCCACAATGTCCCCAATGTGCTCAGTTTGCCTGTATAATTTTATAGAAAAAAAAAAAAAAAACCCAACAACTACCAGATAGAAGGATGAAGAGTGTACTCCTTACCTCAGTATGTCCTGCTCAATTAGAGTTTAATGTCGTGGAAACAATGGTGCCGCAATAGGAAAACCATATGATGAGTTGGGTCTTTTTGGCTGCAGCAGTTTTGCTTCCAGCGTTGCAACGTGGCTTGTAATTAAGTATTTGTTGGGGGGGCTCAAAGGGGGCAACGGGATGTTATTGTTTTTGATTTGTTGTTTCTGTATCTTGAGTGAGCAGAAACAACAAAAATATGTTTTTCATATGGGGTTATTTCCACTTCAGGATGTTCATGAGACCTCGGAGCCTTATTATTTTCCCCCCTTTTCTGGTTTGTGTTGTTGTAGTATTAGGAAGGAGCATGAAGACGATGTCCTACTTAAGCGAATAATTCTGTAATTCCTATTTGTTGGCATCCCCAGAAGATGGCATACCCACCTGCCAATTATTTCCACACAATTTTAACCATAGTGGTTTTGCTTACACATTAAATTCAGCCCTGCAAGAATTTCCTTCCTCTCTTACTTTTTCTGTCACATTGAAAATATTCCCCAAAGCTTCCTCTCTGGGTTCCAATTTACTGTCAGCAGTAGCTGCCACACTCTCCTCCTTTCCCTCCCGCCTCTCTCTCCCTCCTATTCATTTTCTACCTCTCACTCTCCCTCCTCTAAAAAAGCCCCAGTCCCCCCCTACCTTCCCCAGCTGCACCTCCCCCAGCTCAGTTTACAAGGGGAGCTCGTAGAGATCAGCTCTGTAGTGAGAGGGTTTTTTTTTGGCATTCTCAGAGCTACAGAGGCAAAGGAAGAGGCTGACGGGAGCAGCCCCTGGATTCGTGTAGAAGCCTGAGTGACTGGTCGAACATTTCTGTGGCCACATGAGAGAATGCTGTCAGGACTGGCTCTTCTGCTGCTCGTCTGCCTCCACATGCGTGTGCAGGGGAAGCCGCGGTCACAGGTAGGACCCGCTTCACCTCTGTTGGGTCCTGGAGGAACCTGGGAGAGAGTGGGGATTCCCACTGATGCTAAACTCTGGCTTTCATAGTTGCATTGCAGGATGCATTGCTCAATCTAAGTTTCCTCTGGACTTTTTGCGGTGAGGTTTTGGAAGATGTTGATATGCTGATGCACGCATGTCACCAACAGAAATTCTGTGCAATTATTGGGCTTGGTGATTAAAGTAGATCTGATTGAGACGTCTAAATGCATGGATGTAGATGTAACTAAGCCTGGTGCTCATTTACGACCAGTTATTAGTTCTTGTAAGCAGCACTGGATAGTGTCACACCATAACTTGGACTGTCAGTGTGGCCCCATGATCCTGTGGTCCATCTACTGAGTCGGAGTATTTACAGTATGGCTGTTTTCACTGTGGCTCTGCTTGCTCTCTGAGCAGTTTATTTTTCCACAGCACATTCACAGGCTACTTGTGGGATTAGATTTCCCTCCTAGTGGAAGACTCGGTGAGTCAGGCCTGTCCTGGGACTATAAAGATGTACTTGGAACTCTATTAGGGATAGACAGCAAGCCTGAATTAGCCTGTCGCTGCTTGTGGCTCAGCTCAGCTAGTTTTAGCTTACCTGTGTTTGCTGATGATTAATGAGGCCGGCGTGAGGTGCCTGAGGTCTTCAGTGCAAACTTGTGCCAAGGTCTTGATGAAGATGTCTGTGCCAGCTTTACATGACCCTAAACTATACAGCTATCAGTTTCATATATATATTGGACTCTGTCAATGCACAAAATGTGTGATATACTGTGTGAGCACCCACTTGGATGTTAGAGAAAAAAGCCAATTAAATAAGAGTGGTTTCATTTCTGGAGAAATCAAGTTGAAAGCAATCGTCATAAAATTTTAACAGAATTAGATCCAAGTTAATGCTTTAGTAGATTCAGAAGTCCACACAGAGGTGGACAATCCATGACGTCCAGTCTCATCACAATATCAATTTACTGTAAAATATATTTTAAAGTCTTTTCTTATTAAAAAAATCAATATGTTGTACAGTGTTGAAGTGGAAACACTTCCCTTTGCACATTTGATGAATATGCTGAAATACAGAAATGAACAAAAAACACTTTTGCACTAAGGAAATATTAATATATTAATTGTATTTGTCATAAAGTCAGTGAAAGACTGACAGTCACATAAGTGACTTACTTATGTTTGGGATCAATTAGACCTCACTGTTTGACCTCTTTTGGGCAGACTTTTTAAAATTCAAAAAACAGAATTAGGGCTCGACAATATACTGTTATTTTATTGATACCGTGATATAAGACTAGATATCATCCTGATTTTGAATATTGTAATATCATAAGTGTTGTCTTTTCTGGTTTTAGAGGCTGCAATGTAGTAAACTGATGTAACTTTCTGAACTTAACAGACTGTTGTAGCTGTTGTGTTATTTGCCTTAACCCACTTAGTCATTATATCAACATTACTAATGATTATTTATTAGACAAAAAATCTCATGTGTAACTATTTTGTGAAAGCAACAATAGTCAACGCTACAATATTGTTGCAATATCAATGTCGAGGTATATGGTCAAAAAAATTGTGCATTGCCCAGCCCTAACAGAAGTTCAGCTAGACTTATGTGAGATTTGGGTAGTGCTACGTAAAAGGTATCGTCAGCAGCAGTGACAGATATATGACAGAGCATATAAAAATCCATATTTAACCATGCTTTACAGCTGGGGTTTAAGAAACTTCAAACAGAAGTCATTTGCCGTAGTGAACATGTCATCAGTTTTTAATCAGGTTTATTAGCAAATGCATATTGAATTAGGAAAATTTATGAAGCATCAGGCTGCCAATACTCAGTATGATTTTTGAACTGTTTGGAAATGGCCTGGCATGACCCCTTACAGAACACTGGGGTTGTATCACAAGCACATTTCACAAAGTTCTGTCAGAACACAGTAAGTGCAGCTCATGTCAAAATAACAGTGGCATCATTTGGCACTTACTTCAACTACACAAAATGATCAAAAGAAAGAAAGTCCTCCTTTTATCATGCAATCAATCTGTGTCTTTTGTGGATGTTTCCACTGGGAATCACACCCATTACTTTGCAGTGTTAATGCCCAGCAGAGACCATTTGGTCATTCTGTTCCCAAAACAGTGCATCCAAATCAGAGGAGTGATGTCAGGAGAAACCCTATGCATTTTTATGGCCGTAGATTCACCATGCTCAATGCTATTTCTGAGTGTTTTACAAGCTTGGGACCCTTTTACGAAGACGCTCTCCCCTTCTCCCCGGGCTGCGAGGGCAGTTTGTGGCATGGATGAGGGCCTCTTTTTACTGTTAGGGTCAAAGGTCTTGCCACTCATGCCTACATCTTTCTTCACCACTTGGCGACACATGCTCATGCTTACTTGTAAGATATCCTGCAGATATGATAATCTGATGGGGATGTTGAGATTTTTAGCAAAATTATTTGTACAAAATAAACATAGTGTTGCTTGAACTTGCTTATTCATCAATTTAAAAAGGCACAAACAGCTATAATGCAATTTGTATATAATTGTTGGAACCACAACCGCCACTTGTTTTGTCCTCAGCTCATCTCCTCCTAGGTTACAGTAAATTGTCCCAGCCTGTCTACGTTCCCATTTTGGTTTGACACATGTTGCTATTGGTTTCATGAAATGCTCTGTTGTGGAGAGTGGAAAGCTGAGTGATTACTATCCAAAACACCAGAACTTGTGTTTCTGTTTGTGGTTACAAACCACAGTTAGTCTTCTAGTTAGCGTTCCCATTATACCAGAGCCAGGAGTGAAATCTGAGGGAAGGGATCAAATTGAATAAATCTGCAAATTTTGAGCTGTTGATGAAGTCACATCTTCCATGTAGTACATGCATAACCCGGCTAGAGTCAGAGCTTGATTACTCTTGTTTCCAGTTAATTTGTTTTTAAAGGAAAGTCTTGTAAAGGAGGTTTGATGCATTTGATGTATACATACATGATATTGTGGTCAAAGACTCCCACTAGAAGCTGCATCCTCACCAGTTCATAAAGAAACAGCAGTGTTCTTGTATATTAGTTTGCTTAACTCTCTTTATCTTGGGCAATGGTGTTGGGGTTAAATCCTCAGCAGCTTCCACACAGAGGGGACATATTTAAGAGAGTGCGTGTGGTAGTCAGGAGTGAGCTTTTTTTAACGTAACCTGTCTCCCCATAAACGAATGCAGTTAATGAGGTGCTCCTCAGGGGCGGGGCCAGACGTTGTAAACTTTCGGGGCTCAGCCCAGAGCTCAGGGGATCTGGGGGCATGCTCCTGCATTTGCAGAAGTTATATGCACTATCTTTCAAGCTGTTTGAGATAATGAAATGCGTAATTTGGTCCCCAACTGTCCTCATCATTCTAAAATCATAACAACAAAGCTGTAGGACGACTTCTTTTCACTCCTGCCACTTAAAAAGAGGCAAAATTGTCAGATATTATTATTTTTAAGTGACTTAACAGGTAGGGAAGGAATTTGGCTTAAACAGCAGTACTTATTTTGAAACATGTTTATTTTACTGTGCTGGAGAAGAGTTCAGAGAATGAGGATTTAGCTGATGTATCTGCTACATTTAAATCAATCACATAACAATCTGGTCGGCTTTACTTGCAAATCAAGGATCCCCAACAGTGCCATGTAAATGTGGTCTGTAACACTCTGAAAATGCTAGGCCAACATAATAACATCAACTCAATTATGTTAGATTTCTTTAGGGAATAGCATAGATTTGGGTCTTCTGAGAAATTATTCAGGGTTGGAGCCCCAGTGGCCACCCCCACCCTGCCTGCTCCGCCCCTGGTGCTTGTTGCCGTTGGAAGTAATGCAGATAAACCCACGATTTAACCCATTCCTTACATGTTTGCTCGTGTAATTTTGGAAAGACTAAAAAATACCTCCCTCCAGTCTCTTTAAATACTTAGTATCTCTCTTATGGCAGCCCCAGGCTTATCACTTCAACATGTGGAGAGCTCCAAAGCTTGACAGACCTTAGTTACAGTTGCCAAACTTTGATTGGACAGTCACTCCTTTTTTTATTATCTCAAATCTTACTTTTACAGATAAGAAATATTTTTTAGAGGTCATATGATACATTTATTTCTTTATTGTTGGCACTAAAGGCCCATCTAAGTACAGGCATTGCAGGTAAGCTTATAGACCATATGTGCTGTAGCGCATACTTGTACCTATACAAATAAACATTAAATAAATTCTAGATTTAGAAAATTAATAACAATTATCGACATCCCCTGATCACATCCAGTGTTATCCTCAAAATGAGACAAATATTTCATGACATAATATCATATTTATATTTCAGACAGGATGTAATCGTAAATCAGGTCAGTGGTTCTGTCAGTTTATTAGTGAGAATGTCACATGAACTTGATGACAGTGTGGCTTCCACAGATACAGATGTGTTTGAAGTGCTGACTGAAATAAAAGCAGTGTTGTCTTCACCCGCTCATTAAAACCAGTTAAAGATCCACAACATCCCAGCATGTGAGAGGCAGATGTTGGCAACCGCAATGTGCACTTCATATGAAAGAGAGGTGGTGTATTATCATACCATAATCTTATTTCATCCCAATCCTAATTTTAAAACCCATTTAATCATAATCTTATTTGATTTTCATGTCAATGAGATGTTTGTAAGATCTCAGTAATGTCATTCCCAGACTCAGCTTCGTGTCTTGAGGTCACTTCCACTATAAATTCTTAGTCGTTCGTTGGGATGATGTTGCCTCCATATTCTCAACCTGGAAGCCAGGTTAAGGCTATATTGCATTTCCAGACGAGAAGAGCTTGTGTGTTACAGCTGACCAAGTCATGATAACTTCATTGGCAGTTTGCCAAAGAAAATTATGACCTCCCTACGTGTGAAGAGCTGCAGAAATCCCCAACATGTTCACCAAACAGCCCCCTTTAACCCTGCGCTCATAAATATGTTTTAAGTTACTGCACTGCCTCCATCCTGGGATGCAGTTTTACAGTAGGAGTACAGATCATAGCATACCTTTATTCCCCAAGGTTTACCACGAGGAGCTTTGCTAATATCCTACTAACTTTGCCAGGCAGGAAGTACACCGTCTCTTGACATGAATGAGAAAAAAGTCTTGAGTCTTGTAATGAAACTTATGTGTTATAATTCTTTACAGAAGTGTGAAAACATCAAGGCTGTGGATTGATTAGAAAATTAATTAATCACATGATTGGCTGTGATTAAGTCCAGTTAATCTTTTTTTTCTCATCAAAGGTGCAGTATATAAGTCTGGAGAAAGATAGTTGATTGTTGAGTCTCATTCTGTGGTTGTCATACACCGACACTTTGGGTTGGTGGTTCAGTCTGACTACCAACTCAAGGTATTTGGTATTTGACAACCTGGGAATAAGACTCAGCAACTATTTTCCTCTAGAAATGCGTACTGAACCCTTAAAATCGAAGCTTTGATAATGGATATTTTAAATGCTATTGTTGAATAGCATCTTATTAGTTTAAATGATTCTCTCCTGTAAACTGCAGATTTCCAAGTAGCTGGCATTTCTTTATAGAAGTTTAATGATCCCCTGTTAGAGCAACATCCTTTGCCCTCTCAAGCATGTCCAGCCTCTGTGCTTCATACAAAGTCTGTATTCTTGACACAGTTTGCCCAAGAATATCACACTGCTGTATTGTAGATTGGCGAATCCCTGTAGTTTCTGTAGGGTGTTTTGCTTTGAGGTGATATGTCAAAGACAAATTACTTCTTTGGTAATAAAATTTGGCTTTGCGAACCATGCAGATACTTTTGTTTTTTTTTTTTACAAAGATCAGTTGAAACTAAACTGAAACAAAATGCTGCTGCGTTCATTGCAAAACATTTTTTTGAAAATGTCAGATATTTCAAATTAATTGCAAAAATGAACATGTTTATTTTCACAGCACTCGAAAACATGTTTTGAAGGAGACAGCAGCAGTCCGTGTCTCACAGTACTGTTTTCTGTTTTTCTTTTTGCGGTCAGTAGGAAAGCTGAGAGGGAAACTACTAAGAAGCAGGTTAGAAGGTTCTGGTGGGATGTGAGCCTCAGCCAACATGGATTTATGTGGATTCAGACTGGGGGGGGGGGACTTAACCACTGCACCATCTCCAGACTAAGAAAACATCTTTTTATTCATAACCTCCTCCATTTCATTGACTTTTTGCAGAGTTGTTCTGGGCAAGTCTGTCAGATCTGAGAATTGTCTTTTACCAAAGGAAATACCCAGGTGATGTTTCAGTGTTTTATACTGACTCCTTACATTTTTGTTGATGTTAAAATTTTAAATGCCTCAGTGTGGCCCTGGTACTGACAGTAATGTACTAACCTACCGTGGGAGGACAGGGTGAAGCCTGGTCTCTAGACATGGGAAAGAGGCAGCAAGTCACATAAACTTTGTATTTGCATTGAGCTGTCTGTCAAAGCCCCCATAAACAACATATTATGTTCACATACTGCCTTACCACTGCTGATTTACTATGAATTACTTTCTTGTGGCTGTTATTACTTCACCAATAAATAATTTAGTGTTTTTATACGTTGAGGTTCTAAAAACCAAATGTCTGACATGTTTGTTTTACATGTTTAGTGTGTAATCAGACCAGTTTGAGTTATGTTGAACCCTAAACGTTAATAAAATGCATCACACAGACAGCTGGATACATTTCAGAGACATAGGTCAAAGGTGACAGACATGTACATGCTGAACCTTGTGCAATATTTAATGCACAGCTTCTTTTCTAGTGGGTATAGTGGCCCAAAACAGCTGCCCACATTTGGATGTTGCTGATGCAGTGGATGTCATGCCATGAGCACCTGCTGGTGTTAGTCTGTCAGCCTTGGGCTTGATGTGTCTGTTAGACAAAGATTATTCTGTCTGAGCAACCTAAACACCAGCTGACAACATTCACCTGTTAGACAAGAAGCTGGAGCCTTCACTTCCCAAACTCTCTTCTGTGCTTTTTAATCTAAAATATGTGTTTGCATCTCATCCTGTAACTCATGTCTCAGACCACTGCTGTTTAATATTAGTCTGTTACCAAGGAGCACTAATGGAAATTGAGTATACAAAATCATGTTATTAAGGCTTTATAAATAACCCGTATCATCTCGCTCGCAGAATAAACTATATAAAATATCTTGACTGATGCTTCAGGCCAGTGTGACAGAGAACTGTGATGATATCCCTTCTTCACTCAGTAAAGACACAAATAACCTTGTCTGTCAAAAACCTCACAAAATATTTGACCTGCTGCAACAGAATTCCTTTTAAGATACACAAGCACACTCACACACTCTTCTGCTTGACATTCCAGCACTGAGTAGGGCCTGTTTTCCACTACATCTCAAACTAAATTTACTCCAGTAGACAGGAGTCAAAAGCCTGCATGTTGCATCTACCACTGCTGTTAATTTAGGCATGATATCATTGTGAGTGTTAGCTTTTTATTCAGATTTACATTCCCATTTTGGAGCCACAAAGCAGGCCTCCTACATGGATAAAAGCACTATTATTGCAAGACAACTGTAACATTATGCCAGAGCTGTCGGGAGGAGATTTAGAGCCTGTGTGACTGTATATCATGACTTTGTACATGTTTAGTGTTGAGGAATGATATAAATGTCTGATATTTGCCCTAACTCTCTGATAGTGGTTTAGATGGTTATTCACTGCCTCTAAATCTTTACTTCAGGGAAGAGATGCCTCTGCACACGTTCAAGTGAAACAGCAGACTTGGAATCATTTAAATTAGCAGACAGATAAAGGGGCCTGTACAAATCATCACTTATTTCTGAGCTACAATAAGACACTCAAGACAGAAATTAATACAGAAAAATGCTGTTGTTCTTTTAAACATGCTTTTCTTTTATATTGTCTGTACTGTAAATATCACCAACACATGTATTGTACTCATCAGTTTCTCCCCTTTAAAGCTGCAATAATCAATATTTTATAACAACAACTGGTCAGATGACTGCTTGTAATGTGAAAGTTGTTGATGAACACACACAGTTATCCCCAACTCTGCAGTCTCTTTAAGCTCTATAGAGCGTTTTAGTGTCATTCAGCTTGATGTTTTGGTGTACTTTTACTCTCTTATCTCATCAACCTCGTTTCAAGCAGCAGGTAGCTGTTTTCAGCTAAACAGCTCTAATGAAACCAACTCTGCCCAGAGTGAAATGGTAGACTGGCAAAGTTAGCAACTAGCTGTTGAACATAGCGTAGTGTTGAGCAGCTACAGTGTCAGATATTCCCCTGAGGAGTTGGTGGAGACAAAAACAGAGCTAAAAGGAGAGCTGGCATTGCATTTACATTTGTCAGGTTGTCTGAAACAAGACTTCATGTGAATACTAATGTTGATCAGTGTCTGTTGAATGTGTTGAGGGGCAACTGTTTGCAAATGTCAGTGTTGTGTTTACAGCTCGTCTCTAAGTGGCCACAAATAATTTGATGCTGCTTTAAAATACTATATTTATTTTAGCTTAACCTGTCCTGAAAATTCCCTAGGACATGTAGTAGCTATGCCATAAGCCTTTAAATACAGGAAGTGAAAGAGAGCCTTGGGTTTAAGAGGTTAAACTAAATAAAGTGAAAGCCCCATCCTTCTATTTTAAAGGTCCCCAAATTCACATGACCCCATAAATTAGTTGAAATCGCTTGGTTTTTTTTTATACATTTTAGGACCCAACACACTCTTTGTATGTGTTCACATTTATCCCACAGCTCACAGTTCACTTGGTGGCTAACAACCACAATGCTGACCACTGCGAGCTCAGGTTTTAGTTTATTTTCAGTATTCAAACATTAAAGCTGCAAATGAGTTGAAATGCTGTCATCACTGATCTGTAGGCCCGTCGGGGTAAACTTGTTGTTCAACAAGAAAGAGACTGAAACTCACCTCTCAGGACGTCTGTGTCTAATTCTAAAATGCCTTGTGTTTTCTGGGAGAAAAACAAACCTCCAATGACATGTGCCTTCGGCTGCGTGTGAGTTCAGTTTGTTACAAAAACTCTGCAGTGTGATGACTTTAACCCAGCTGCATCTTGTGGGACAATACCATGAGGATTTACTTTAAGATTACTCTGTTTTCAGTGTTCACGAGTTGACTGGGAGTCGATTCTCCCATCCTGACACGTGTAACCATTTCCAGATGAAGGTGGGCTTTAGCGACGTTTTAAAAATCCTGTTATAATTCCACTGAAAACACGGCAATTTTTCTCAGCAGCAGATGGCACAAGCCACCCACAGAGAGAAGGTGAGAGAAGCTTTAACGTGGTCTCTGAGTGAAGAAACAAGACCAAGACTGCAAAGCTGTCTCCTCGTTCATCAACCGCAACAAGATTTCTGTTTCATTTCTTCTGGGAAGAGTTGGCGAGGCTTTCACCGAGCCGTGGCTGTGTTCATTTGTCCTGACAACCAGCGACACCTCATTTTGATGGGTTCACAGTCAAGGTCAGATTTGTCAGAGACAGCCTGGAGGGCAGATGTGACAATTTGGGGGATTATTTAGGGACAGATTAGGACGTAAGTGTTGTGTGCAGACTTTGTCTTGACAGTTTAGTGATTTTAATGGTGCAACTGTCCAAATCACTAGATATCAAATCGTCTCTTTACTCTCTCATGCTTCCCATGTTCTAGGCATAAAGCCTCTTGGCTCTTTCCTTGTAAGAAGAACGTAAACCCTTTGTGTTTTTAAATCCACAGTCATATGATATCACATTGAGAATTCAGATTTGGGGTCAGTAAATTTCACTGTTCATTCTCCACTCGTATAATAATATGTTTTCATTCAGACATTTTCTCATTGAAATGGCCACAGATAACCTCTCCCCATGTCAGTGTCTTTTTTTATGAGAGGAACATTTTTCCCTTTTTCAGGCAAAGGCTGCCTAGCTGCTATAATTGTGTTGTTTTAGTTTGAAGGGATTTATGGTGAAAATGGAGACGTGGAGGAGATATTCATTGGTAGTCATGTCACTAACAGTCCTCCTCGACTGCATTTTTATTTGTTTTTCCACGGCAGACTTAGTGGAGCTTGTCAAAATGTCCCAAAATGTGTTTTACCTTGTATTATGTACTCCTTTATCGCTATCCTGTTGTATTCCAAGTTGCTTTATATTCACAGATCTGTAAAGTGAGATCATGAAACGCAGCAGTTTTTCTCTGAATGTTATCGTGTTATGTTTAGTGATTTTTATCCCGACTTTATTCAGCCCCATGCTGCACTGCAACCTAATTCCACACTGACCACAGAAGCGTTTGGTAGTTTTATTTCATTTTTTTCCCCCCCAGCTCTCTCTCTTAGTTTGCTGTTCTTTTCTCTCATCACTTATTTCCTGTGTGGAAGGAGGCACTTCATGTTTGTTTTGGCTCAGGTGGTGTTTTGGCCCAGAACACAGTGAGCTGCTACGAGTGGACGAGTGCCAGACTCTCGTCTTGAGTTCACCTCAGCTGCCACAGTCCCCTGTTTTTACCTCCATCCCTCCTGCTATTCCTCCCCCTATACTGCTTTTCATCATTTTACTTTACCTTTCTCCGCCTCCTTATCCTCTCCTTGCTCTCTGTCCTTCAATGTGCAGACTTAGAGTGGCTGCTCAAGTACAGCTAAACCTTCAAGGAGATGACCATAATTTTATGACTTATTTTACACGTCCTGTCAATTTGATGATGTAATTCTTTTTTAGTTAACTCATCGTGACTTCATGTAGAGCTCAGCAGCTCCCATTGGTCTACATGCTTAGGAAGTTACCATATTTAGCATGTTTTTGTTGCAAATGTTGAGACCAAACACTCATAGCTCTGAGGCAAATATGTTTGCATGACAAGACAGAGCAAGAGGAGTACGTCAGCTTCAATCAGGGAATACACATGGAGGCCATACGAGAGCTGCAAAAGGACTCGAAGGCCCGGAGATTGGCTAGTGGCCAATCCCAGAAAGTCTTTGTATGATTATGTCTGCCCCCCCCTGCGATGCCCACTCTGTTGGTTTCCTTATTGGTGACTGTGGTCTGTTTGGGACTTACCATAACCACAGCCCCGTGTGTTTAAGTGTACGGTAGCTCGCTGGGACCAGTTTTGGCTGCCCCACCACCTGTTTGCACAGCGAGGTTGCTTTTACTGCTGGTTTGAGTGAATTTATGGACTGCTGATGTTAACTGTTCTATTTTTACTGTGCCTAGGTTTCCTGTATTTTTACCATCAATGTGACACAGAAAACTCACACACTAGAGATTTAGAAAGAATTGCTGGGATCAGTTCAGACAGTCATTCCAAAATGATGCCCTCCGGGAAGTAACAAGATCCCTGCTAATCACTATTATTTGTTTGAGTTTATTGAATTCATTTTACAGGTACAACTTGGCTTAGCTTTGTAAATGTAATCTTTTATGCCTAATTTGCTCTTTTTATTTGACTAAAAATAGCTTATTTATATGCACACAGCCCATTAATCTTCAAGGGGAACACCACCTAAATTAAGATTTGTAATATGTTATTTCCATGGCCTAGGAAAGTTCAATCAAGATTTGTGAACATGAGCTGCTCTCTCTCAAAGTCAGAAACCTGAGAAGTAAATCTTCAACTACCATAGGGTATAAAGTCTGGAGCTGCTCCATAGACAATGAATGTGATCGTGATTTTGTGAACCCACAGAATGCTTGTTTTCTTTTTGATATATAAATGAGCTTATTCTCTATTGTAGTGTTCTCAGCTCTGAAACAGTGTATCCATACACTCAGAACATTCCCCTGGGTGGTCTCAGCAGCCCTCAATTGTGCAATTAAGGTTTGACAAACTGTACGGTCATTTCCACACAAAGCTCGGCATTTATCAATGTGGACAAGAGCGGAGGCTACGACCAAATCTCACGTCAGGTCCCTGCTCCTGTGCGCAAGTTTGAGTTAGCGTAGACTTGCTTGGACACAGGTGGTGCGTCTGTGTGTCTTCACCACTTGTTAAGCCCGAAATAGAAGCAGACCTAATACGCGCAGCCACACGCTCCTCAATTATGAGCTTTATATGAATAGGCTATTATAACAATATCATTACTATATAATATATACAGTGTAATTTTATAATATTTGTAGGCTATAGGTTGGTACATATCATGGATGGATGATTAAATATTCCAACCTCAGCTGGGGTTCGATTGTCCTTTGCTAGATGATATCTGTGCTCAGATTTGCGCTGGTTTGTACATTGGATTGATAAATGAGCCAGTGTCATCTATAACATCTCTCCCAATTCACTGCAGCAGCTCCAGACTATATACCCTATGAAACTTTGAGTTTTAGCATCCTAGTTCATATCTTCTAATATTTTTGGACTTAGACCATAAGAACAGTATGTGTACATTTTGAAGATGGGCATGGTTCCCCTTTAAACAGTAGTGTTATTGAACACACCAAATGCACTATTTTAATACCTCAGCCATTTCACTGCGTAATGTTTGTCACTCCTCACGTCTTTATTTAAACTGCTTTTCCTCCTCTGTCTCACAGAGTCTAGGCTGCGATGACTATCTTGGATCAGGAAAGGTGATGGACAAGTGCGGCGTGTGCGGAGGCGACAACACAACCTGCAGGCTCGTCTCTGGAGTGTTTAAACACAGTTTGTCCAAGATCGGCTACCACAAGATAGTGGAGATCCCAGAGGGAGCCACCAAGATCAACGTCACAGAGATGGTGAAGAGCAGAAACTATCTAGGTAGGCAAAAACACACTGATCACATTGATACCGCAAAATATATCCATTACACTTGATACACTTAAGATGTCAGTGCTCTGCTCACTCTGCCACATCACTCACCTGTCACCACTTGCTGATTCAACTGCCGCTGGTCATACAGCATTTCAAAAGCCCAGCCTCCACCTGGTAAGCTTTGAATCTACCTTCCCAAGGGGGGAAGCAATCATCAACACTCCCCACTCCCTGCTGTGCTGACGCCAAGTTTTCTTCTGGGGAGTGATGAGGTCAGAGCCTAGACGCCAAATATCGATGCTGTACATATTTTGCATTCTAATAACCCAGTCCACATGAGTTGGCTGAGTGAGCTACATTTGAGGGAAAAGCCGACAGAGCTGTTTCTTAGCAGCACATCAGGGTGTTAAAATCATACTGTAATAATACTGTTTTGGCATGTATTAGCTTGTCTGACAACATGTTTTCTAGTCTCTGATGCAAAATGGTCTGAGCAGATAGTAGTGCTTCAAAATGGAAGACCTGGAGAGTTCTAATCATTGAAGCGTTGGTATTGACTGCTATCCCACTTCTGTTCTCTGCTCTGAGCCGGTAAATCTTGGATCAACTCAAAATAGTTTTTAAATATGCTTGTGTTCTATCACAGCTGCCTTTCGGCAAGTAGAGAGTTCCAGTTGTTCATCCAGATTTACAGTTTCATCAGTTGCAGAGCTCTGCCCTAATGCCACCTCAAAACACATGTAGAAGGAATGGGAATCATCCACCCACCACATGTAGTATTATGTTGCAGATTAAAATTATGACGCCATTGGAAAAAAGTTCATGGAGGGTCATGGTAGAAAAAATGAAATGATAAATATATGTGATAAGTTGACATTTTACAGTTCTGCTGCTTCCAGCTGTGCAAGCAGCAGCAGGCAGCAGCAGCAGCTCGTAAAATTAATTAGATTTGTCTGATTAGAAAAGACAGATCAACCAGGGGGCGGAGTCACTTTTTCAGTACTTCTCCAGCATGCAGTCTGTATTACCACCTACCAGTGTGGAGCAAGCCTTTCATTGGAGCCTCTGAGTGAAACACACTACGCAGATAATTGCCGCCTTTATGGAGGTGCGACAGAGGGGCACACTGGTGGGTTATTTTCAGAAGTGACTGTTGGAATGTCAGACATTGTTTAATGAGAGCCATGCCCCAACTCAGCAGGAGGTTCGGAGGAAGTGGAGAACGGCCCCGATCCCCCCCTCCAAGGCCACTTCCCTCGAGGAAAGTGCATAAATATGCTTTCATTAGAGGATCTTACCCCTCAAGCCTCACCATCCTTTTTAATTAAGGTGAGGAATTTCACCACTCTTTAAAAAAATGGACGAGAAACATTCCGAGGATGGATTCAGTGGCTACTTTTCAAATCCCAGCTACATGGATGCCAAGTGTGCTGTGCTTTATTTAATCTGAGCTCACCACTTATAAACACGCAAGTACACTGAGTTATGCCTCTTTCACTTTCACAGTTTAAAGGAATACTTCAACCCCAAATAACCATTGGTGTATCAATTACTATCACCATGTTTTGTTGAATTCCTGAAGAAAATTTAGTTTTTCTTGAATGCCTCGGGTGAATGAGGAATCCAAAAATTTAAGTAAAAGGGGTCCATGGGTAAATACAGAAAAACTATGGCAAAACATTTGTTTACAAACTTTCATACAACTCATGCAGTATAATTCAAGTCTCATTTATTGAGTTGCATGCTCAGGACTTCCGTAACAGGCAACGCTTTCTGACAGGGAACTAAACTGAAAGTGAGACTTACCTATGCTCTCAAAGCATAGCCATAGCCAAACTCTGTTGTGCTCAGCGAGGTACAATGACTGGTTTTGGCAATGGTGTCCAGGCTTTCAAGAGAGCATAGATAAGTTTTACTTTTAGTTCAGTTCTCTGTCTGTTTGAGAGATACTGATCATATGACTAGATAAATGAGACCTGGATTATACTGCATGAGTTGTGTGAGAGTTTGTTGACAGATATTTTGATATAGTTTTGCGTTTGTTAATCAAGGTAGTTTATGACTTCATTAAGAATTCATTAAGAATTTTTTCAATTTTGGGATTCTTTATTCATCAGAGGTATGCCAGAAAAAGCTTTTCTTCACATATTAAACATATCACTAGGTGAGTAATTGAAATACAAATGGTCATTTGGAGGATAAAGTATTCCTTTAATCAATAAGGAGGGCACAAAACTCCAGCCACCAGCATCTTTCCCAACATGGATATATAGGTTTTGATATGCAAACAGGAATATGAGACAGGGGCAGGAGTCAAGCAGGAGCCACCAACTTTATCCCCACCACGTCCCTGGTTTTCCCTCAATAGGCCTCTGTTCTACACCGTGCATCTCTAGTGTGCTTTTAGTTGTCCAAACACTCTTTTACAAGCCTGTCTAATGTTACACCTCTAATGCTTTTCTAATGGCCTCTTGTACTTAATCCATGAAATCAGTGGAAAACATTTTGGGGGATTTTGTTTCAGGATTTGCATGAAAGATTTGCCAGCACAAACAGATTGTCACGTTTATAACGGACATTTCTTTGAATGTGCACGTGAGGGCATTTATTCCGTTAGCTCTGATTACTTTTTTGGGTGGAGAAAGTCAGTGTCGGAGTTTTTTTTTTTTTTTGCTACAGCTCTCATAATGCCTAAATGGTTTTACATTAAACAATAATTATGTGGAAGTGGTTGTGGCAGTATTTTCCTTTTCGTTTGAGATCAGGGCTGTCAGTGGTGATGGTGTGGTTGTTCTCTCTGTCTCCTCCAGCTCTCCGAAGCCGATCGGGGCGATCCATCATTAATGGAAACTGGGCTATTGACCGACCAGGGAAGTACGAAGGAGGGGGGACCATGTTCACCTACCGCCGTCCCAACGAAATCAGGAGCACAGCTGGGGAGTCTTTTCTCGCTGAAGGGCCCACCAATGAGATCCTAGATGTTTATGTAAGTAACAAATTAAGTCAGTAGTGACGCTCCTTCTCTTTTATTCATACTGACAAGCTGAAGTTTGATTGAAGAAACTAAGGTTTGTCATTGCATGATCGCTGTTAAGAACAGATATCATCTTCGAAGGACAATTCTTAAAATATCTGAAGGTCAAGAGTATTTTGATTCTTACTGAGTCTCTACTTTGCCTCAGATGATCTTCCAGCAGCCTAACCCTGGTGTCCACTATGAGTACATTCTACCCTCTGAGAAACCAGTCGATCCTCAGCAACCAAACCACAGACCAGAAGGTAAATGAGCCCTACACATATCCATCTATTCAAACACCTACCCAACCAACCAAGCATTTCTTCAGCCTCATATATTTAATTTCACTTTACCCATCCATTCACCACAGTGACTCTAATCTATGTTCAGGCATGTGATTGGCAAAGGACAAAAAGCAGGAAATGATAGGGGTCAGCACACCAAATCAGACTGTCCAACATACAGAAACAAGGTGTCTGTCAAAACAAGTGTGCATGCTAACTTCATCTTGTATAATACCCTACACCAAATAATGCTCACAAAATTCTGCTGCAAACCCCACTTAACAGGGTTGCAGCTCCGGTAAGGGGGCTGCCATTTTTAAGAATGTACAATTTCACTTTAAAGTAGCCGTAAAGCTGGCGGCTAGCCAGCTGGCACTCATCCCACTCGATGGCGCCAAGTACTCACTGGTGTTCACCAGCCTGTTGGCATTTCAGATTCCAGTTACTATATAGTTTCACTCTTCCTGACTTTTTTGTGTGTGTGCAATTTAAATATTTAATACGTTTACACCAAACAGCACGCATGGTTCTGCTGCAAACCCAAGGTACAGTTTCTCCCTTTTAGAATGAAATCCGTATTATGTTATTTCTCCAGTAAGGAGGAATCGCCGCCTTCCTCCTGCTCACCACTGTCCTTTTAAAATCAGCATGTTGAGGTGAAGCTGAAGGCAAAAAAACTTCCTTGCGGATACTTTAAAGGAAAAAAAAATATCCTTATGCACTCCAGCCTATAGATGTCCTCAAATCAACCCTGATTGTTATGCGTCTTAAGTGTGTCATGACTCATGTGTCTGTATCTTAGGGAACGCTGTGAATGGACAGGGTGGATACAACCATCATGGCAACACTCACAAAGAAAATTTCAACCCAACAGGTGGGGAAAGGAACCCTCCTCTTCTCCCGGACAACCAGGTTCCCGCCGTACAGCCACCCAGACGTGAGAGAGAGTACAACTGGAAACTAGCTGGCACTACAGAGTGTAGCGCCTCCTGTGGTAAAGGTCAGTCAGACTATTTCTTTTTTAGCTTTTTAGTTGTACACATTTAATCAAAGAAAAACCACTGAGGATGACTTTTTTTTTACAGAATGTTTTCTTCTATTTCAGATGTAGGATTCAGCGCTTAAATGAAATATCTGCTTTGTGTGCATTTTAGGATTCAGATACTCCGTTTTTCACTGTGTCTCCCGGCTGAACCATGACCAGGTATCAGATGCTTTGTGTGACAGCAGCAGCAGACCAACTCCGCAGGAAGAGGCTTGCAACCTGCAGCCCTGCCCAGCCTTGTGAGAGACCTCGCTTTACTGTTGTCACACTTGTGCACACTGTTGAACACCGCTAATTTGAAAAGACACTCCACTCAAAGAGCAAGTTCACTAAACAGCATACACACCATAGTTTTGTGATGATATCTATACATTTTTGAAAGTTGTTAAAAAAGCTGTGTGGCTTGCTGACACGACATGTTTTGACCCATGAAGTTGCTATCTTAGTTAACCTGACAGACTGATTTCTTACACAGCCAGTGTGCAGAGTATGTTCACATGTGTTTTGTGTTTATCTGCTTGGACGTTTTGACTTATATATAGAACATAAAACTTTTCTAACCCATTATTACTCAAAATACTTATTTCAAAATGTAACGATTTTCAGATGTCTTTAAACCTCAATATAAACTGCAACATATATTTAATATGTATACATACATGTATAAATTGCACACTGCCTAGGATACCTTCCTAACCCCAAGCTCTTGTGATTTTCACTTGGGCAGCTGGGACATTGGAGAGTGGTCAGAATGCAGTAAGACCTGCGGCCTGGGCATGCAACACCGGCAGGTCCTGTGTCGCCAGATTTATGCCAACCGCACCCTCAATGTCCACACCAGCCGCTGTCGACACTTGGAGCGACCTGAAATCGCCAGTACCTGCCAGCTGAAGATCTGCAGTGAGTGGCAGATACGCTCCGAGTGGACCGCTGTGAGTTGCAGCTGTCACAATGTGACTGCATTAAATTATATACTTGTATTTACACTTTTTACACCACTTTACATCTATGTGTAAGTATATTTAGTACTTCTTATTACATTTACTGCATCCCTATTTACATACAGTTTATTCATCTTGCTATTACTGTCTACCACAAATATATATTATTGTATGTATTATTTTATCCCTTTATTATAACTTTTGCACTATTTTATGTCTTAGATTATCATGTCTTTATTTGTGTGATTTTTTTAAACATATTTACTGAGCATTTTTGGAGGGAGCCTGAAATCTATAATTTGCATTGCCAGTAACTGCTGCTCTGTTGTTGTTGTGCATATGACAATAAATAACTTGCAAGCTGCAGCTGAAAAATAGGTGAGGTTCGATGGAAAGTTCTGTGCATGTTTGAGATTTTATCCCTGATATCATTACCATAACAGTTCTTTCCTTGACACTTATATCAACTTGTATTTTAAGAACAAGTTCAACGTTTTGGGAAACATGCTTACTCTCATTAAGTATCTGATGATAAACATGAAGCAGGAGCCAAGCTACAGTTAGCATACAGTGCAGGTGTAAAATTGACAAGATGTGGTTTTGAGGGGGGGGGTATATGTAGAACTATTTCTTGGCCCTGCGTGGGAACTTCTGGAGTCTAAACTGGTTCCCTTAAGACCTTCAGCTTGACGACTTAAGGAAACCACTATGCTCAGTCAAGACATATTTTAATGCATAACCCCCTTAAAACCACAACTTGTTATTGTTACACTTCGGTGTTTGCACAGCTCAGACGGCTATGATTTATAGTTTTATAATAACAATGTATCCAGTGACAAGGTGAAAACAATGTAACAATGTGACCACTCATAGTGATGAACTCACAGAGGATTATCACAAGAATCTGAAGCTCCCCTTGGCTTTAGGGAGCTTTATATTGAGTTTCAGCTCATTGTTCAGCTGTCTGGCTCACAACTTTACTGTTGTTGTTTTTCACCCTCATAGCTCATAAGTGTATCTCCCAAAATATGATGGTAGACTTTTAAAGTTAGTGAAGTCTGTAAACAAAGTGGGCATTCAGGCACTGAGTACATGGGTATGTAGGAGTGCACACTATATGTCTTTTGTGGACTCTGCAGGAGATAAAAAGATATACAGTAAGTCTCCAAAACACTGTTCATAAGAAGAGAGCAGCCCACCTAGGAAAATGACAAACAGAATCCAGTTCTTATAGAGACACTGGTGCACTCAATACAGCTCAAGAGAAATCCAGTCTTCCCAGCAGTGCTTACCTCCACAATACAGTGTTAACCATGTGACCTGTGTCTCCATAGTGTTCGGTGCCGTGTGGGCTGGGTCAGAGGTCACGAGAGGTCCGCTGTGTCAGCAACGTGGGCGACTTTGTTCCTGATGAGGAGTGCAACATGAATCTGCGGCCCATCGATGTGGAGAACTGCGACATGGGAGCCTGTGCCAAGAGCTGGTTCTACACGGAGTGGGGCAGCAGGGTAGGTGGTGGAGTCAATGGGAGACAGAGTAACTTTCATTCATTTCTAATAACAGTGGTAGTCATTGTATAGATCTGTTTTTATACATCCAGCAGCTGTTTTGAAATGCAGATGATATATTGATTTTTTTAATATAGATTCTATTGGCTACAAAGAAAGCAACAGTAGATTAACCTTCACTGACGGGCGATTAACTAGTAGGAGTTCAAGAGTCAGAGCCATAGCAGAGAATCTGTTACCCTTACTGTAGAGTGATCATGAAGGAAAAGTAGAAGGAAGGAAATTAGTAAAAAAATAAGACTTAATAAGATAGAGAATATCAGAATGACTAAATGTTGATGATAATGTAATGCTGAGTGTTTTTTCAGATAAGATTAGATGGCCATGGTAGACAGGAGAAAAGTTTAGACTGGGGGACAAAATAGTCATTAAACTGAATTTTAGTCATATATTTTCCCCTCGCAATATGTGTACTATAATCAATAAACGTCCTTTCTAAGTGGTTAAATTTTGGTATCATAGTCAAGGTCACAGTGACCTGCACAAAACACGTTTTTGGCCATAACTCAAGATCATAATCTAATTTTGACAAAAATTTGAGGATAAATGATGAAGTGATGACATTTTAGTCACCTTCACTGTGACATGATCATAATGTTCTGCAAAAAACACTTTTCTGGCCATTACTCAGCTTAATAAGTCAGGATCAGAAGGGGAGACATTTGGCCAGACAATAAATTGGCAACACTCATCTTGGGTGCCCACCCTGAAACTATGCTGATTGTATAGCTCGTCTTTGCTGCCTTATTGATGTGTGTGAAGCATCTATGTTTTAGAATTCGTAGCTTCTTTACAGCAACATCCATATCTGAAGCATTGTCAGCTGTCTGGACAGACATGGATGAAAACTGTTACTGCCACTTGACTGGTTCACAGAGGCATACAACTGCAAGGCAGTAATTCTAGTTTACATTTGCTGTGTGTTCTATTTAAATCAGATTATGGCCCAGTATTTTAGGCTTCACAAAATTACAGCACACAGCGATGTTTTTAAATGGATATAAGTCTATAAAAGAAAACTCATTGTGATCAGTGAACAACACGAGTTGTAAAAGGAATGTTTACTCCACAGTGCTCAGCTGAGTGTGGGATGGGTGTACGTACCCGGGGAATTCTTTGCCTGACCAACCACATCAGCAGCCTTCCTCTGGAGGGGTGTGGCAACGAGCGGCCCGCAGACTCTGAGGTCTGCAACAATGGCCCTTGTGAGAATCGCATTGAATGGTTCACAGGCCCCTGGAGCCAGGTAAGAGAAAACAGAAGCTCACACAGGGTTTAAGAGGAGGTTGTCTGGAGCAGCTAAATATATGAGATACATGTTTGCAATGTGTTTTTCAGTCCATATGACCTATGTTATTGTTGCACTGCAGTGCTCTGCAGAGTGTGGCCCAGGCAGCCAGCAGAGGTCTGTGGTTTGTCTAATAGGGTCAGATGAAGGATTCACCGTCATGCCACCGTATGAGTGCTCCTCTCTGGATCGGCCCCTCAGCCAGCAGAGCTGCAACCTCAAGGCCTGTGGAGCAAAGTGGTACCACACTGACTGGAGTGCTGTGAGTAAGATATGAACTCCTCTCCTCTTTTGCTGCTCAGATGCTGTAAGCCTTAGGGCAAGGCATCTTCTTCCTACTACTCTTACTTACTGATTAATGGCCAATCTGGGCAGCTGCTGTTGAAGAAATCACTTAAAATGTAGAAACATTGTAATATAAATTGAACTTGCAGACACAGAATGTAGGTCAATCACAGTTAAGCTCATTTAAACAGTCAGCCTTTGATCTGTCCTAACAGGGTATAACGAAGGATAGTCAGCTTATTTTTAAGGACTCCTTGAGGAAATCATTTTGTATTGCATTTGAAATCTCTTGTGCTTTATTTTCACCTTCATCACACTCTGGTGAGTAGTGATACTATCTGAGGAAAAAGGGTAAAAATGAATCCTTCATTTGCTTTGTACTAATATATACTATGTATGAATGGCTGTTTTTAAACCCCTGAGAACAAAGCATTTCTCTAAAACATTGAATATCATTCATTAAATTGGCAACAGTCACAATAAAAAAATATTAATTTGCCTCATTGGGACTGTGTGATGATCAGATTTGATTGACAGTGACCACACAACCCACCAGCTCTCAAAGATTTTAATTCTAATGTTTCTAAACTCTGACTGGTGCACTGAAATACATGACCTTAATCTTTTTTCTAACTGAGCCCTGTCCCCTTCAAACCACTTAGAAGAGCACAAAGAAGAAAAAAAAACATGCCTTTTTTGAAATAACCAAAACTACTTTTGGCAGAAAATAACTCTGTCTGTGTCAGACCCCATCACTGTGTTTTGTCTCACATGCCTCCACAGTAAACGAAGAATCCAAAAATGGAGAAAATTCTTGATGGAATCACAGGTGACTGCATTTAACAGCAGCAAAACAGTATCAAAACATCTGTCTACAAACTCTCACACAACTCGCAGAGTATCAGCCAAGTCTCAATTACCCAACTGTATACTCGATACTTCCCGACAGTCCTCTCTGACAGGGAACTGAAGTGAAAGTGAAACTTATTGTATCTAGTCCATTGGCAAAAAAAAAATGTAATTTTACCTCGCTGAACATGGGAGCTGTTGGTCTAACGCTGCCTCCATCAGTTTGTTAATTTGTGTTATTGTGTGACTCTGATGTTTTAAAGGGTTAGTTTGGATTAATGTAAGTCACACAATAAAACAAACAATTTATGGTCTGGCTCTCTAACTGATGGTTCACAAAGCTTATTTTTTAATAATGTAGCTCCAAACATACCATGAATGCACCGTAAGAGCTAGAATTAAACTAAACAAAAACAAAATATTTCATCTCTTCCTTAGCATAACACATTTTAAACACACTGGGCACACAGTGCAGCGTTTTTTTAGCACACACATGCTCATTTAAACTTAGAGAAAACTATTAAAATAGAATCATTAAGCAACACAATATGAAATAAAATCTTGACAAACCTTGTGCCCTTATCAGCCTGGTGCTTAACCTTTACTCTTGGTGTGGAGATGCATTTACGCTGTAAACATTTGTTCAGTTTCTCTCCTACTGCTGGCAACAAACCCTTTCAAAATAAGAGCACTCGCCTTTAGAATCTTACAATAAAAGCAAATTATATGCCTATAATAGAGCATGGCGAAGGTCATTTACAAAGAGAGCATAGATAAGTTTCACTTTTAATTAAGTTCACCATCAGAAAGGGTTGTCTGTTTGGGAATTACTGTGCCTACAGCTACATAAATAAGGCCTGGATTATACTGCATGATTTGTGTGAGAGTTTGTAAAGAGATGTTTTGATATAGTTTTGCTGGTGTTTAACTCAGACCCTTATGACTATAGTTCATCAAGAATTTTCTCTGTTGTTGGATTCTTTGTTTACCCTGGAGGCATAGGAGATAAAAAAAATTTCTTCACAAATTCAACTTAATGTAACATAAATATACAAATGGTCATATGGGGATTGAAGTATTCCTTTAGGAAGCTTAAAAGGTTCAGATCACAACATGTGCTAAGTAGCAGTAGTGTCAGCAGTAGACCAACTTTAAGGTAAGTTTTATTAACCTGGGCCTGACTGCTGTCACTGACCCCTGTCCTTTCAGTGCTCAAAAACATGTGAGGGAGGTTTCCGTGTGCGGGAGGTGCGCTGCCTGTCTGATGACATGCTGTCCAGTGACGACTGCGATGAGCAGCTGAGACCAGCAGAGAAGGAGGACTGCAACCCAGAGCCCTGCATACCAACTATAGGTCAGTTATCTCCTAATATGTTATCTGGAATATTATTGACTTTTCCTAATAGCATCCTTAGGGACACAAGGGTCATTATTATGATTGTAATGTTCAGCTGGGGAACTCTTGGCGTGAAGAGTAGATGAGTAATGTTCTGTGCCATCTCTGCATGAAATGGAAACTAAGCAAGGCACTGAACCCTAAACACTGAAGTTCAAGCAGCACTGAGGACCTATAAATGTTGGTTACCCTCCCATCCTTGTGCAAAACTTTACCCAGGGTCTATTGTCATGTGTTCTTACTCAGCTCTTAAATACGGGTCGTATTATTTGCTGGAAGAAATACAAGCTCAACCCTTCTTTGTGTTTCAGATGAGAACTGCAGAGACAAATACTTCAACTGCAACGTGGTGGTCCAGGCTCGCCTTTGTGTATATGATTACTACAAGATGACGTGCTGTGCTTCGTGTTCACGAGTGACCCACAGACATTCAGTTCATCGGGGCCGCAGCTAGCACTCTCTGCCAGGGTCCCTCAGCGCCATGTTGGGCCAGACTCAATACCCACTGCAGGCACTCTGTTCCTGGGCCAGCCAGGGGAGTGAACCAGCTGGACCTTGGCTTAAATGGACACTTGTTTGGACTGCCAAGGATGGAAACTGAAGAAGGAACATTTCTGTTGGTTCATTTGGAGGCAGCTGTTTGGAGAAAGGAATACCTAAGAAAAGCGGAGGACAGGAATCCAATCACTGGATAAACGGAGCCCTGGAGGGGTGACAGAGATCAGTAGCAAACTGAGGAACTTAGCAAAACACTTTATGGATTTTAACCACCAAGTCTGATATAAAGAATCCATCTGTTTTTGTTTCAAGGCAAGCAGCTGTCTTTTACCAGTAATGGCTGTTGTGGATTACATGATATGAAGAGGAGAGCATCTGTAAACAGGTTAAGGTGGACTATATATAGAAAGTATATGTTCTAATATGGTTCTTTACACTTCAATGCTCAGATTTATGGCATGATGTCATATGAAGTCAATGCAGTCTCTCACCTATAATCAACTATTTAACACCTATTTTGTTGACCAAAGATGTGTAACCTCATCAAGCTGAAGACAGTGACAACTTAACACTTAGGAAACAAATATGGTGCATCAAACCCTCCATGGTGCTGATGGTGTGTCTTTTATGCAGCACAAACGTTTAACTCTTTGTTGCACAGATAAGGTTTTTCTGATTGCCTAAGCAGTGGCAAACCACCTTTTCCCTGCCTGCACAGCCATGAGGTGTAAATGCAGTCTATGTAATATGTATGTACATATGTATGTATGACAGAGTGAATGATAAAGGTCTTTTTAAGGGTCCTCAGACAGTCCTCCCAGCAGCTGAAGAGAAAAAGGCCCTCTCTTTATTTATTTGAGTGGCTCCCCAGGGAGGTTACTGGTTTATCGGCCACCGGTGGCCCCTTTTTGGCTGTGGGGATAAAACCTTTGCTGCCTCTCCACCAATCACAGCCTCTGAACTGAATGTAGGCATTCCACAGCCTGCTGGATGGTAGAAGCAGATGGTCAAAAAACCCCAACTTGTTTTTGCAGAGGTGAATCAAACAGCATATATATATTTTTTTTCTGTGGGAGATGATCATTCCACAACTGTGCAATTCCTGATAAATCACCAATCATAACTACATTAAATTATCCATGCAATATTATTGATATTTGATTGTTAAGATACATGATGACAGTATTTTACAGCTATCGATCTGGTATAGCATATATGAGGTTTACACTAATCCTTGTTTATGAACCAGCCTTTCCTGCCATATCACCCTTTTTTTCAGATTCATACACAACCTGCACAAAGTACCTCTCAAGTGTTCAACTATTTTTGTATTATATGTTATCCTTTCCCTTCACGCACTATAAACTTACCTCTGATACACAAGTACTGTATACGTGTCAATGTTTAATGTTTTTAAGTATGCATTTAATTTGATCTCTAAAGGTAAAACAACAACCTGAATGCCAGCATGATGGCATGATTCTTGATTTTCCGAAACAGTCAAAAAGAGTGGAATTAAAATACCAGAATTCTTCAGTATTCATCATATGACTGCAACTATTAAAACATCTGTATGTGCCTTATTTTACATTTCTAGCATTTGGCAGTTGATTTTCACAAGCAGAGATTTTCTGAAATAAACAAAATTACTAATTATTTGTACACTTTACAGCATACTTTGCCCGTGTGATTCCTGAGGAGATTCAGTTTTACATCACACAGAGGATGAGAAAATGATGTCTCTGATTTAAGTCATCCATCTAGAGGACAAAGGAGGTATCACAACATAGAGATTTACAGCAGACGTTTCACCTGTCATTATGACACGCACTGCTTCATCTTCAGGACAGACTGTCAGGAAACTATCCTCTGTCAGAGAGCAAGAGGTCTACTAGTGACTGTCTAGCTAAATTAGTGCCTTTTTTTTTTTTTAAACAAAATGGTGTTTCGTACTGCACAAACAAAACACAGCATCTTACATGAATCAGTATTGCAAAGAATAGATATATACCAGAATACCAGGAGGCATACATATTTTTCTATTAAAGTTTTGAGTTAGGTAAAAATCCTTTGATAGAGATGCGGTGAAAAGCTCCAGAAAAAAGCTAGTGAGAGGATCATCATCATGAACGTGTCCCTGCAGCTTGGCCTCTTGTTCTGCCTCTGCACCAAGCATCTTTCCATTATTGATAACACATCAACATCAGAGGAACGGGAGTGTGTTTTCTTCTTCTGTCTGGAATCCACTGCAACATGTAACTACTGGTGGTTTGTGATGTGGGCAATCTTAATTCTCATCTCAGTACACACTTAGAGGTGACACACGGGCACATGCTTTGCCTCTTAGCTACAGCCTGACCTTGGAAAAAACTACTTTACAAAGATGGAAATTTTCACTAGGTCAGATTAGTAGCTTATTTAAGATACAGTAGAAATTACATACAATAATAATTAATAAATATATTGATTGATTTCTTTATTTTGTGTCGCACACACAAACATGTGCCCAACCTTCATGGGTATACGAGACACCATTACAATAGCATTGCAGATCAGTCCAGTAGTGGTGGCCATCCAACCAAAAGAAATCATCATGAATGGAGGTAATTTTACTGTAAAGTACATCCCTTATATCTTTGTATGACGGACAGTAAGACACAAAAAGAACCTCATTCTCAATTTAACCTGTGTTACACAACAAAGAAAGTCTATCCTCTGGAGTAGCATTAAACCCACTGGTCTCAGGGGCTAATGGTAATGTTCCTGAGCCTAACTGTGCACACAGGGATCTATGACTTTTGTTAAAACTATACTTCACATAAAGCTCTACACTGTGGCTTTTCTTCATGAGACAGTAAGTTCATAATTTTGGTTTATACCATGTACAAGTCATACACTATACATGAATAACATTTTACTCCTAATCTCCTGGATATCACAGAGTAACCTGAGTTGTTCAGATAAAATAACGATTTTAAATCATTAGCCCAGGCATGACCACAGGAGATGTCCCAGCTAAATCACTTTTCAGTGAGTCTCTGATCAGACATCTTCACAAGTCTATTCCAAAGTCGAAGCATTTGACATTTATGTCTGATATTTGGAGGTTCCCATCCCATATCTCCACTAACTGCCAAAACTGAGGTAAATTTATGGGCCCCCAAAAAGGATCGAATCTCTCTTTGGTGCACAGTGTTACAACTTGTTTGTTTGCAGATGCCCCAAACATCAGAAGCAGTCGGACACAGGACACAAACTTCTAGAGTTGTGTATCAGTATGGAATCCCAGATTGTTTAACTTTGTTCGACACAGATCCCAACGCTCTACCCGCTGCCTGAACTAGAGCACTGACAGCTTCTTTAAATGTCATGTGCTCACCCAGCGTCAAGCCAAGATATTTATACTGGTCAGTGTGTGGCAGCACTACTAAACCAAAGTTAAAAACAACTGAACTTCTCACCACTGATTTTCTTCTGAAATGTACTATTTGTGGTTTGTCTTGATTTACCACTAGTCTCCTTTTCCAGCACCATTCCACAACAGTATTCAGCATACTCTGCAGATTTTCTTTGTTTTCACCAAGCCAAACTTCGTCATCCACATTTAATAATATGCCTACAGTCTGATCATCAACTTTAACTCCCAGTTAGAAGTCTTATTTTGAAGAGCTAAATCATTCACATACATGGAAAACAATGCTGGGGACAAAACATCTCCTTGCTTCACACCAAATTATTGGGAAAACCATCAAGTTGTGTATTCATTAACCTGAACACGAGCAGCAGGTGCTTAATACAGACTTAATAGCATAATAAAACCTCCCATTAAAACCAGAATTTAAAAGCCCCCTATTAATCCAGTCAAATGCCCTCTTAAAGTCCAAAACAAAAATGTAGACCTATTCTCCTTAATTCTTGCATGGATGAGGGAACTGACTACATATATATAATCAATACATGCTCTGGATTTTCTAAATCTCTTTTGCTCATCCACATGCAAACCTGTCGTCTCAAGATGGTCTACAAATCTTCAATTTCAAAATGAGGAGTACAGTTTGAACACACAGCTTAGACTTATGCCACTATTGAAATTAGGTAGCTTGGGATCAGTTTTTAAGGATTTACGAATGGATTTAACTTATGCTACTTTGTAGGAATGGCGCTGAAATCACTTATTTAACACACCAAATTACCTCAGCAACTTTAGAATTTAATTGGATTTTTTTTTTAAATTCCATAAGCATTTCCAATGTGCATTTATTTATTACATTTTGTACCTCCTCTACAGAAAAATCTGCATTCAGAAACACATTACGGTTATTTAAATTTCAGCTTTCATTTCAGATTCCAAGACCTCTTTAAAATAAATAAAATAAAATAAATGTTTACATTTCCGAAAAAGCTTCTCTTTGATTTTTACCTTTTGCAGTTCCTGGTGTTCTGCATCCTGAACAACAGGTGCTCCTGGATGGGGCATCTGTAGCTCTTTCCCTCACAGGCAGCCACTCCATGTAGCAGGGACAAACTCTTGATCTGATCCAGGATGATCGTCAGGAGCTCATGAGCATCCTAAACACACAGACACAGAAAAAGAGGGTTTGATACAGAGAAGAAACGATCAGGAGGTGGTTCAACAACAAGAATCATCAAAGCAGCTGACTCACTGTCTGGTGGTGATCCTGAACTTGGGTGCTCATTTTCTCTTTCTTATATTGTAGTTTGGATTTGACAGATTTAAAGCCATGAAAATACTAATTTATTTCTAAAAAGTTTTTGAATAGATTCAAGACATTTTGACATGATGTCTCTATTAGAGGCTTGGGTGTGTAAACAAACATCAATTGTTGCGGTTTCTTCTTGGAAATGTATTTTGTTCTTTGATGCTATTTTCTTCACTAAAAATCAACAGTTTCATCTCTTGTGTCTGTCTGTTTTCATGCAGATTTACTCACCCAAGCCGGTCCTGCTGAGCTCTGCGGCTCTGGGAGCTGATGACAGGCATGACACTGACCCCTACATGACCTGTTTTGGCACTACAGAAAGAGAGACGGACGCAGACACACACACGTGGTCAATAAACATGACACACAAGAGGCTGTGAAAGCTCAGAGTGTGGATCATAAGTACTCATCAGTGACATCTTTTCACACTGCTACAGCAACATTTCTGTTGGTACCAGTAAGAGAACTGAGCTCCAACACTGAGCTCTATTCTTGTTATGTTTGTGGACTGACCTGTTGAAGGAGGTGTCCTGGTAGGCCAGTGTCTGACGTGCAGCGTGGATGTCCTTTGTCTTCTGATTATCCTTGTTGGCTGCAGTCGGAGCCACAAAAATTCTCACACTTTGATGAAACATAAACACACTTTTCTTTTTTTAAGTCCAGCCTGATGAGTATGTGGTTACTGTGTAGCACTGCAGGAAACTCACTCTGCAGAGGTCAAACACTCTGCACCTCCAGCTTCTCTTCTTCTCCGATTGTTGTGGTGCTTGGAAGCCGGAGGGCACTCTGCAGACAAACACAGCTGTTTAGTTTGAACCGAACTAAATGATAAAGGCTTTAGTTCAAAATGGCCGCTGATACTGACACTGTAGACCGCGTTGGTAGGAGCAGGAGGGATTTCTTACATCTGTTATCCACTTTCATCCCCCACAGTTTGTTTGGGCCTTGTTTGTCTCCTCTGTAAAGACAAAAACAAAGATTTGAATAAACCATGCCAAGCATCGTTTGATTCCTACAGTATGTCTCAAATACAAATCTTACAAAGTATCAAAATGAGTTCCATGACGAAGCTCTGGCACTTCCTGCGAAAACTCAGCAGGGGTTGACCGAACAGTCTGTACCGCTGAGGAGTCCTCCCTAGATGGTTTTCCACCGAGGACTTGGTGGTGCGAGCATCTGAGACGTCAACTCTGGTGATAAACATAAACAGTTAGTTCTTTTCTATTGTGAACTAAAATTTGGAATAAAACAGACTCAATTAAAAGGCTCAATCACTGTCTATGGCAAATACAGATAGTTAGTAAGCAGTGTAGAGCTGAAACTAGTAGTCAACTAATTGATTAGTTGACTGGTATTTGATTGACAGCTATTTCAGTAACTGATCAAACTTTTGAGTCATTTATTTGCTGCTTTTCTTTGTTTTATATAACTGCAAACTTGATATATGTATTTAACTTTAGACTTTTAGACAAAACAAGATGTTATTTTTGGTCATTTTTGGCTACTTTCTGACACTTAACTGGAATAAATAAATTAATCAGACCAGGTAATTGTTGTCTAATTAACAATAACTGATATTTTGCCCAAATCATATAAGTAATTAAAGCTGAGAACATTTAACAAAGGTATCAATTTCAGCTCAGTAATAACTGTCATGGTTCACAGGCAAAATACTTTGTAGCTAGTCACACATTGTTATCTTAAGCATGTTTACATTACACAAATTAGCCTAGCGGCTAGCGGACTTTTTTCCTCCACTCATAGGTTAACAAATTACATGTTAGGTTATTATTGAGCATTGTTGACACAGAGCAGCTAATGTTGCTGTAGTAAGAAATTAGCCAGTGTAAGGTTGTTATATTTTATTTTGTAACAGGATTGTTTACGTGGCATGTGCTTTGTCTGTTGACCCTTATTTTCTGCATAATCCAAAATAATTCCACGCTGCTGATTTTGTTTTCACTTTGCATCGATATTGGATCGATGATCATTGAATTGATATATTGATCGAGATCAATGGAACATTACAGTGACCCAGTTTTCAACTGCCTTTGCTTAGATGCAGTGGATGACCTGTAAATCTTATCAAATTTCATAATGTGACATTAAATTTAACAATTTTACAGATAGCTAAGAAAAAAATCAGGTTCCAGATGTCTAAGTTACTACCCATATTTCCAATTTCTTCAGCCATTCATTTGTGGAGTTAAAAGAAATGTCAAAAAAAATTCTCTCTTACTGTTTTTTATGCCTCTGATAGCAGGGCTGGAGGCATTATGTTTTCAGGTTGTCCATTCGTCCGTACCATTCACATGAACATATATCTCAAATGCACCTTGAGGAAGGTGCTTCAAATTTGGCACAAACATCCACATGGACATAGGGATAAAGTAATTAGACTTCAGTGGTCAAAGGTCAAAGGTCACCATGACCTCACAAAACATGTATTTGGCCAAAACAAATTAATTGTGTTAGGATTATTATTCAGTATTATAATTATGACAAAATTTCACTCAAATGTCTAATAGAAAGAAATTATGAAGTGATGACATTTTATATCCAAAAGGTCAAAGGTCCCTTTTGTCGTCCTATTGGCTGGGAAGGAGCAGGTGATGTCTAATGCGAAGTAATTCCCAACCACGTCGAACAGACTGCAGGAGACAATGTTTCAAAATAGATAAATAAACTGACTATATGCTTTGGGTTTTTGAGTTATTATGACAATCATGCACACTAAAAAAACATTACAGTTCAAAAGTTACATGAATATAACGCCATTTGGTGACAATTTATTTAAGAGCTTTATGAATATTTAAGTCCAGAAGAACTTTTTAATACAGTGTCATTAATACAAAGCACCAGAAACCCTGTCAACCCTGTTAACTCATTTCTATTTTAATGAAACATGAATTAGTCCTGTGTGAGGGAGCTACATGTCTGTGCTTGCGTCTGCAAACTGCTGAAGTTACTCAGCATGTCTCCATCCAAAACTGTCTCGTCACTGGGTGCTCCAGCGTGGCCGTCGTTGAACATAACAAAACAGTTATCGCCCCTGGTGTTGAACAATAACACAATACTTGAATAAAAAAGAGAGATACATAGTAACTATGGTATTCATATATGAATGATTTATTACACCACATTTAACTTGTACTGACATAGATTATGCAACTACCAGCTGGGACAACATTGTGATGTCTGGTATTGTTTTCACCCTGCAAGTCTGTGTGGGTCATCAGGGCAAAATGTGGCCCTGGAGACACCTGTAGCACCAGGAACAACTGCAGAAGTACTTTGGCAGGTGTTTATATGTCGATCTGTCTGTAGACAAATTTTTGTCTCTGCAATATTGTCACAGCATTACAAGATACAATCATGAAACTTTAATGGTGTGTAGCTGAGATCACAGTGAAGGTTGACGTCGAAGATGGGTATACTCTGAGCAAGGGCACCTAAATTAGGGGGGGTAGGAGGCAGGGAAGGAGATATTGGCCCCCCAGATTTACTCCTGTAGCTGACATTTGTTTTAAGTTGTGAATTGCTGTATCGCAGCTGGAGCAATCCCATAGTTATAGCGATAAAGAACTCCAATATTTTTAGTGTTTCATCAATTTTCTTTTACTTTGCCTTTTGACTAGACACCCAGCCATAGTCGCTCTGTTACGATCAGGTGCTGATTTTTAAAGCTCTTAACGTGAACAGAAAAATAGCTTGCATCCACTGACCGCTAATCCCCAGGCAGTGCTCATTACACATGGCCTTTAATACAAAAGGCCAAAGCATGATTTGCAACAACGCCTCAGAATCCCTTATCCATAATGATGCTGCCAGCTGAAAGCTATGCTCCACACATACAGGGATATGAGGTGTGTGGCAGTAGTGCTGTTAACAGGCTGCAAAGAAAAAGCACAGCAGAGATCACGTAAAACACCAATTAGCTGAGGATCTTTCACTGACTGCCCTCCTCCTGACTCTGTGCCTTTTAAGAATTCATTCAGGACTCATTCTTTAATCATCACACAGGTCAAATACATCAAACAGTTTGCAAAGATGACGAGTCCAGGTTTCCTGGTTCCTCTTACAAGAGCAAGAACATGGGTGCATGCACATCTTTGGCATGAAAAAAGGAGGTTCCATTAACAACATGCTCCATTTACCTCTCCATTTCATATTCTTTTTTTCTAGGTTTCACATGCTTCATGATCTACAGAGAAAAGGAATATTAAGAACTTCCTTACACTACTTCCTCTACAGCTGGGCCAAACCGTTTCCGACTTATTAAAGTATTAAACCCTCGAATCATCAGCTATTAAGTAAAGAATGTTAATATGATTATAACATCTTTCAAATTATAGTTTTTGCTTGCAGGCAAATGAAACGGAAAAGTCCAGTGAAAATTGGTGCCTTCTGTGGATTGCTTTCAAAGCTTGTTTTGCTGTCTACCACAGTGTCATTCTTTGTACTACCACATGATGGCGCCAGAGCATTTACATTTCAATCCTAAACACAACTATGTTTACAACACATACAACATATTTAAATGCAACCTGGGCCACAAGCATTTCTGTGGTAAAGCGAGGCCCCTGTCTCATGTACTGTAGTGCAACTCATGTAGACTATTCCATTAGAGTATACAACATTTTGAGAAACTGTTAGACAACATACATGAAAACCTATTCTGTTGTTCTTTCTTCTCTGATTTGTTATCTTCTTGGTTTCCCATATCTTCCTCTTTACATTAAGAAATAGGAGCATGGTGCTTATAAAGGCTTGAAAAAGTCAGTAAAAGAGCCCTCGAGCACTTGCTGCTGTTGTGTTTTGACTGCACACCTCCAGACAAGAGTCATAACTGAAAAACTGTGTGACAGTAAAATATTGTTTTAATGTTACAGCTTATTGGTCAAAGGCTATCTGTGGTAACTGCCGGCCTCTGAGCTACTGGATGAAGTTAAAAATCGATAGCATTTAAACAGTTTATAGCCTAAGAGGTTCCTGACATCTTGAATTCTTTGGGCGAGTTTTAAACTCAATAAGCTGCTTGATACTTCCATACTGTGGGGGTTTAATTTCATGCTCCTTTCTTTCTCTTCCTTTCATATTTAGTTAGATGTCAATTTGAAACATACCAATTTAAACAAGCAAAAGTCCAGAAAAAGTTAGTATGGTCACTAAGACAAGGATCATCTAGGAGCCCTTTAAATACAGCTGGGCTACTATGAAAAGCTTCTCATGAAATAATAATTTCTGTATGGCAACCTTGGCTTGGTTTTCTTGTGGGTTTTTGCATGCCTGTGCCCATGTTTTTGTTCTGTTTACCATCACGTTTGTGCGCATCTTGCGTGAAAAATGATGAATTAAGATGTCCCTCTTAGATTCATCTTTGTCTCTAGTTTTGTCATGTTTTCCCCCCTTATGCAAGGAAACAGCATTTCATTTCAACTGTAATTTGCATGGTTGGTATGGAATGACAAATCAAGTTAAAGTTGGTCAAGTTGTTATTCTAAAACTGTGGACTATGCAAAGATACATTTGGAGGGAAATAATGAAGTTATTACCCTTAATCTTTTCAGACCAAAGTCAATTTAAAGGAAGGCCTTTGTTCCCCCTGTTGACCAGGTGAGCCATCAGCATTATTGGCTGTGATCTGCTTGAGGAAATATTTGACAACAAAATCTCCCATTTGGAAATCACAAAAGTAAGCTGATGTATTGTTTGTCTATTCAGATTTGAAAGGCTTTGGCATAGCGGTTTAACTGTATAATATCTGTGATGTTTCTGTTTGCAACAAGTCTCTGTAACATGTCAGAGATAATAATCATTTCTCATTGAAGAATGACAGTGGCCTCTGGTGGTCAATACGTGCAAGTATGTTACATTTTTGTCACTTCGTCCCAGTAGGTCATCCATACAGGAGGCCAATGGCAGCCTTACAACAAACATTTAGAAGTTCCACCTCCTATAATCATCTACTGTACATGTTGATTCAATGCTGTTTCATCTCAAAGGGGAACTGTCAGGAAATTAACTTCTCTTAGGGGATAAAAGGGCTCCACTGGTATCTGTCTGATCACATAAAGTTTATGGTCCAATGTACTGATTTGTATGAAAAAACTGTCCTAAAATACTGAAAGAATACTGATACAAAATACCAACTAAATAAATAAAACTCTTCTACACCAAGCTGCAAATTAAAAATGTTTATTTATATAATAATTTTACAGTATTTTTGTGAATCAATTTTTATAAAAAGGAACATATAAGAATAAGAAGTGTTCATTTAAAAATCAAATGTTTCTTGCGGGATGTTTCCTTGTCCAGGAGGCAGAGAAATGAACACTTTCTAAAGTAGCTTGTCTTTTGAAGCAACTGCTGACATCAGACAGCTGTATAAAAGATACTGGATGAAATTTTTCATGTTTTTGTGTTAATTCTATTGCGTGATAAAAAAATTTTGATTGAGTAT
The DNA here is from genome assembly GCA_019142605.1 of Cephalopholis sonnerati. Lineage (NCBI taxonomy): Eukaryota > Metazoa > Chordata > Actinopteri > Perciformes > Serranidae > Cephalopholis > Cephalopholis sonnerati. Next base: position 13,968,316 of record JAGQAX010000001.1, read on the forward strand.
CTGTTCTGTTAGTGAGATATGAGTAAGACAGAAATGACTTTTGTTTCACCAAAGAATATTCTTTGGTGTTTATCGGCAGTCATTAATGACATCGCAGCGTACAGCTCTTTATTGTGAGACTTTCAGAATTTCTCACTGCTGACGACGGGGCTGAAGGCTTTTGCAGAGTCAGCCATGAAGGCCTCGATCTCCTCCACAGTGCGAGGGACGCAGGTCAGCAGCTCTACGCCAGTAGCTGTCACTGCAATGTCATCTTCGATGCGAACCTGCACACAGCAGTGACACAGTAGTCAGTTAAACATGGTGGAATCAAAGGAGGAGACTTTCAAAGGCAATGCACAAATGTTGACACAAATAAGAATTCACATGTTAAATGTGAGCTGGATCAGTTGTTGAAAAATCTTTATTCACTAGAAGTTTAACACTATTTTCCTTAAATAACATTTAGTTAAGTGTTAATTTATTACAGCCCTTACAGGAATATTCAACTTTTCCTTGTGCTATTTCAAAATACTGATTCTTCTCATGATATAATTTGTGATATTTCACCAACCTAAGTGCCGAGATCAGACACAGTAAGACCAACAGGGCAAGGGTTAGACAAAGACAGGCTGGAGACAAATCGAAACGAAGTTCTGCCATTTTATTTTAACTACTTATTTAAAAGTAAAAAAATGGAAATTCAAGTCAGACCCAAACTGTCTGTGTTAAATGTCTATTATAGACCTTACAGCACTACTGTAGTAGGCTAATTGGAGCTACCATGTCATGAATTTTAATCAAAGACTCATCATCATCACCTGCTCTGACATAACATTCAATTCATATCTGTGACCTGTACCATACTTTTCAATTCAGTTTTTTAAATGAAAAATGTAAAACAGTTTGCTTCCATAACAACGTTAGAGTTTATCAAATTTCCCAGGTCTGAAATATAGCTAAAAATTTCCATATTTCAAGACTTTCACTAGCTCCTGCAGCGTGTGACTTTCACCATCAATTACACTGAGTAGATATACTTAAATAGATTGCTTAACCTTAATTTTCATGCTGCAATATATTGTAGTCTTTATTCTGCATTACTTGAAATTTCCATGCTTAAAGTGACATTACTCCGTCTTTACAGCTTCATTTAGCCTGTCGCAAAACATGAATAAATAATAGAGTGTTGCCCTGTTACCTCTCTGGTGAGTTAACTTCAGTAGTTGTGGGTTTTATAAAGGTGTTGTCAAAAATATTGAGTAATCAAAACATATTGATTTTGAATATTTGAAACGGTTTCAAAGCTCTTCTGCAGTATCAACGTGCTGGTACCAGCTGTGCTCTCGCTTTCTGTTATTGATAAGTTATGTTATAGCTGTGTTATATATTTATTACGATCATTATATTATTAAAATTTTTTACCCTAAATGTCTATTTTTCCCCTGTGGTATCAAAAATGGTCTTAGATGTGATATTTTTTAAGGTACTGTATTAAAGTTAGAAATTCCCCTATAGTGACAGCACTACCCTGTAGACTCCAATCCAACAAACACAAGCAAATAAAACTGTGCAAGCAGACTGACCCCTCCGAAGCCGCGAAAGCGCGCCAGCACTTGGTTGTTGATGAAGCAGCTCTGGGCAGGGTTGGCCAGGGCCTGGTCCAGCAGGTGGTTGATGAAGTATATGCCAGGCTCTACGGTGAGGACCATCCTCTCCTGCACCAGGCGGCCCATCCGAAGACTGCTCAGTCCAGGCTCGTTAATGCGCTGTATGCCCTGGATAAAAGTAGAGCTTGTGAAAACCACAGCTACACAGTTAAAAACAACTCTGTAATAATATTTTTTGTTAACAGTATTGAGCTAGTATTTATATATTGGATGAAATATAATGTAGGATATCTGCAGCCTGGACTAAATGCTCCCTGAGCCCACACTCTGCTACAGGAAACATTTTTCAACTGCTAAATATTTTTTGTCAGTCAGTTCATAGAGCCGTAAAATATGTCAGAGTTTCTCTGCCAGCTTCCAATAAAGAATTTCATTTGATGGCGTTTCAGCTGTTCACTGCTCAAAACTTTACTACCCAGACAGGAAGACAGAAAATTCTAGTTCAGACTGTGATTAAAGATGAATGATGTCAGTTCATTAAGCCATCTCCTGTAGGTCTGACTGTCTCTGCTGGAAGTAGCCAACAGTATTGTTTATCGTGTATGCACACACTGCCTGAGCATTGTATTCACATTCAGCGAGCCCTGCTTCAAGGTGTTCTTCACACACACTGACATTTTCTGCTGCTGAACACTCAGCAGTTCCACTGGAGCTTCTGAGGGTTAACTGTCTTCTCTATTTAGTTGTCAGAAGTGCACAACTGTGCAAAATCCTCCCACCACAACCTGGAACCGTCTGTGCTCAGACAACATTTTACCTTCCCCTCTCTCCTGCCCTCATCCTGAACCTGTTCCTGCAGCTTGGCCGCTTTTTGTTCCGCTCTCACTTCTGTACAGAGTGTTTCTTCATTATTGATGACACATCAATATTGGAGGAACAAGAATGTGTCTTCTTCTGTCTGTATGGAGAGTTTGACTGTTGTGATGGGGGCAATCTCAGAATTTAAGTCTTCTATGATCACCTCAGGGTATCCTCCCACATCATGCACATCGATGCCCAGCAGGTGTCCCAGGCCGTGGGGCATAAAGACAGCGCCCATGAAGACCTTCATCATGTCCTCCACGCTGCCATTCAGGATGCCGATCTTCACAAGCTCCTCCAGGTGAACACGGTCAGCCAAGCGGTGCATGTCGGTCCACTTCACACCTTTAACATGAGCACACAAAAGAAGTTTCTTTGACCTGGACTTTAATGTAAGTATGCATGTTGATATTTTTTCATCAGACAACCTCTCAGAATGTAGGTATTTTACTTACAAGTGTAGTTACAGTGATGCTTACTCAATAGTTACTACAAAACAAAAAGATGATGACCTGGTTTGGTGGCAGCCATGACAGCTCGGGAGGATTTGAGGACAGCTTCGTAGATGGACCTCTGGTCTGGAGTGAACTTGCCGTTGGCTGGGAAGGAGCAGGTGATGTCTGAGGAGTAGCAGTAGTACTCTCCGCCCATGTCGAACAGACTGCACAGGGCCAAAACATCAGAACTCACTCAGTCAAATTTATCTCTAAAGTGCTTTGGGTTTTGTGTGCAAGTGTTTTTGAGTTATTTACAGTGCAACAAACGTGAAACACTGCAGATCACAGATGAAACAGAACAGTAATAATGCTACCTGGTGGCACTTCAACGAAAAGCATTACAACAGGTGCGCAACAGCTCCCACTTTAGCAGTTAGCAGGCAGTTCCAGGAGTCGCATAAATCAGCTTAATGTTAAAAACAATTGAAAGCAACTCACCACATGTCTCCATCCGTAATTGTCTTTTCATTCGGAGCACCAGCATGGCCATAGTGGAGAACAGAGGAATTATGGCCCCTGTTGTTAAACAATAACACAACATGTGATATGAAAAGACATATAAATAGCATAAATATGATAAACTACACTAAAACGTGGTAAATGCATTGAATGTGACCTATATAAAGCTACCATGAAAACAAATTTGAAGTAAACAATCTATTTTAATACAGCATCAAAGGAATGTTTCATCAGTTTCATCATTTTACCTTTACCACCATGCTTCTTTAAAGAATCACTGTGGTGATCAGGTCTTCATTTTTCAAGCTCTCAATTTACAAAGGGAAGTATCTTTCATCCACTAACCACTAATCCCCATGGAGGTACTCATTACACATGGCCTTTAATACAAAAGGCCAAAGCATGATTAGCAACAGTGTCCAAAAATACTTCACCCATAATGATGCTGCTAGCTAACAGAGAGCCTGCAACAAAGAGGAAGCTCATGTACTGTTTTACTGCCTGAATAATGCATGGTTACAGAGTCCAACTTCCTCTGCATCCTAAACTCTACTTTGTTTACATGTATAATTTCAGCTTCAGTAAGAAATTAAACAGGTAAGAATTAACTGACAAAGCCTTACGTTCCGCAGATACAGGTGTACGAGGTGTGGCGCATCCCTCCCTTAGTGTAGCAGTAGTGCTGGAACAGGCTGCAAAGAAAAAAAAAAGGCAGTCCTTCAGAGTAAAACCCCTGTAAGAAAAAGGAAACTAAACCATTTCAGCACAGCAGAGATCACAGGAAACAGCAATTAGCTGAAGGACTTTTGCTGCCCTCTCCCTGACTCTGCGCCTTTTTAGAATTCATTCAGCACTCGTTCTTTAATCATCACACGTTCAAGCACATCAAACATGTCTGCGGCCCCGGACAGCATCACAAAGCTGTGTAAGATGACGAGTCTGCATTTCCTGGTGCTTCTTACACAGCACAGGGAAATGAGCGAGATACAGTACAGAAACAAACAAACAAGAAATATCAACAAAAATCAACATAAAAATATTAAATTACCATTCAAATGACTCTTTTTGTGTTTTGCTCCCAGCTTGACTTGAAAAGCTACAAGTGCTTGGTGAATCAGAAAATGTCACTCTTGTTTCACTGACACAATTACCCACATGACAAAAACTGAATCTAAACTGATCTTCCATTTGATTATAATCCAACTCCTGTGATACTCTATCTGCTTAGCATTTCATTCCGTATTTCATAAACTTTTCACACTGTTTTATATACTCCAGAGCATAAAGAAAAGGACTACGTGCACCTGACCAGGCCAGGTCTACCAGTGTAAAGTATGTGACATAATATAGAAATCCCACAACAAGCAAGAACCCCATAGTACTCAATTCACTGCACCTATAATAACAATCATACAGTTACTGGAGCGACAACATGCACTAAGGTCTTTTGCTTCCTTTTGTTCCTTCTCTGACCCAATGGGGTGTTATCCAGACCAATGGTTCATCACCTGCTGCTCATGTCACACGTCAAAATTAAGAGTTTACCTAATCCAGTAATACTGATTTAGTGAATAAAGTGACTGTGTTAGCATAATATCTATCTCAATAAAACGTCGGGGGAAGAGTGGGTCTCCATATGCTTAGGATTATTTGATTATTTATATGAGACTGTTAAAAAGTAATGTTTTTCTTTTTTTTTAAAAAAAAAGGGCTGCTTCAATCTCCATGTATGCTGTAGATGTAACTATAGATATAAAAGAGTAGACAGACATGGGCCTGTACATATCCAGCATGCAAAAAAGAAAATCCATTGACAACAGGGACCACTTACCTCTCCATTTCATATTCTTTCTGCCCAGGTTTCACATTCTTCATGACCTACGGAGAAAAAGCGGGATTATGTGTGATTTGATAAAATTGTCACTGACTCTTTTGAAATTGATCTCAATGTTAACCCCATGCAAAAAAGCACCAAAGCCTCAATACTTCCTGTGTGTACATTGATCATCTTGTTACAATGCAATGATCTGCTGGGAAGTCTTGGGTTCTGAGACTTCTGTGGATGCCACCAGACACGCTCCACCCACCTAAACACCAGTGCAGATCAGGTATAGTACCCTCCCTTATGGCAACAGCACTCCTCAGTAACAGTGGCCCCTCAACAGGACAATACGCGATGCCACACCACAAAAAGTGCTCAGGAATGGTCCGAGGAACAAATCATTATCAGCTCAAGGCGTCATCCTGACCTCCAAATTTTTTTGGAGCCCGATCTAATCAAACATCTGTAAGATGTGCCAGTACCCTACCTCACAACCCACAGAACTCAAAAGATCTGAAAGTAACGCCCTGGTGCCAGGCACCAAAGGAAACCCTCCAGAGGGCCTGTGTCCATGCCTTGACAGGTCAAAGCCAAACCGGTCTAAGGAGCATCCACCATGGATTGGGGTACCGCTTGGGTACCAGCACATCCCACAAATGTTCAATTAGACTGGGCTCTGGGGTATTTGGGAGCGAAGTCAACACCTTGAGCTCTTTGTTCCATTCCTGGGGTCATTCCTGAGCAGTTTTTGTGGTGTGGCACGGTGCATTGTCCTGCTGGGGGGGCCACTACCGTCGACAAGCGCTGTTGCCACGAGGGGGTTTACTTGGTCTGCATTGGTGTTCCGGTGGGTGGAGTGTGTCAAGTAGCATCCACATGAATGCCAGGACCAAAGGTTTCCCAGCAGAACATTGCATTGTAACAAGATGATCAGTGTTATTCACTTCAACTGTCAGTGGTTTTAATGTTTTGGTTGGTCAGTGTATAACAGTTTTTAATGTGATGATTTATTAATCAGATGCTGTTTACCTATAGTTTATATGCAAACTAGCAATCATAAGTAGGTAAAAACATTTTTTCCTGAGGTACTGTGTTACTTTCTAGAGCTTCTCTTGTAAATTTCTTTTTTTCCCCCTCTCTGTTTATGTGATGCTTTTGGGTGTCCCCACTTTTAACACAACACCACCACAACAAACTGCATGAATTGTGGATTATTCCCTAAAGCACATTCTGCAGGATTTATGCAAAGTTGGCATAAAGAGTTCAAAAGTCAGTGAGAGTGCCCTTAAGCACTTGCTGATTTGGGAGAACATTTTCTGTTCACACCTACAGGAAGGTTATACCTGAATATCTGCCAGAAAGGGTGGCTTTGGAGACGCTTGGGTCTGAAAACGTCTAATGATGAGACTTGTAACAATAGAGGAACAACAGAAGGAAAACAACACTGAGTGCTCATAGTGGGTGACTTCAGAGGACAGATAACATTGAGATATTAAACTGCTCCTAAGCGCCTGAAGAGGTTATTCATGGCGTTAAAGTGAAATCCTGTGCAGAAGTAAAATATTGCTTTAATGTTACAGCTTATTGGTCAAAGGCTATCTGTGGTAACTGCCGGCCTCCGAGCTACTGGAAGAAGTTAAAATCGATAACATTTAAACTGTTTATAGCCTAAGAGGGTCCTGACATCTCAAATCCTTTGGGCAAGTTTTAAACTCAATAAGCTGTTTGATACTTCCATACTTTGGGCATTTAATTTCATGCTCTGAACGTTTCTTTTCTTTCTGTTCCTTTCTTTATTGTTTGAAAATTTAAAACATACCAATTTAAACACCCTTTCAGATGCTCTGTCTATCCAAGAATGGTCTTACCATTTTATGAGCTTCACTGGAAATCCTGTTGGTATAGCGGAGGACCTCCAGCTCCATATCAGTCTTAATCAGACGGCTGCAGAGAGACAGAAACAAGACGTGAGAGAGCTGCTCCCTCTTTCTGATCAATAAACTGCCAGTTTATCAAATGTACAGCCAAAGAGTATACAGAATTCACAATACTCTCACACTGAGCTAAAGGAAGCAAGAGAGACTTTGAAACTTTTTTGGAATCCATCTCTCTAATACAATAATACAGTGACTGATGTGATTAAGTGATCTAGCAGATGGTCCTCCATCTTTCCCAGGAACACTGCATATAAATAAGACCTGTTGTTTCTTAAAATTCCAGAAGGAAACTCTCATAATCTGCTGTTGTAGAAATGTTTCAAAACCACAACAAAATATAATACAGTGTTAAAATTTAATTCTAAGCTGTGAGACCATATTAGAATTGAAGTTTTGTTGCCTGGTGATCTTACCATTTCACATTCAGCTGTTAGGGAAGCAGTAGCTGCACCTTGGGTGGCTTGATACTGGAGCGTATTAATAATTTTTACAACAACAGAACCAAATAACACGAGGCAGTGGTAACCAATAGTAACACTAATGAAAGTTAAAAAAAAGCCCAGCCCATTATAAAGGAAGCCATGTGAGCTCCGCAGAGAAAAGGGGGCAGAGGGGTTCAATCAAGTCTTTCTCCCCAGGAGGTGTGCCTGAAAAGCATTCCTCCTTATTTCAGAAAATGTCAATTCATCTGGAGGGTGCAAACTCTAATGCCAAGGACAACCAGGCAAGCACGAAGTCCATTACATCTGTGCGGACTGGCTTCTCACTCTGCGAGGGAAAATAACAAGCCAAAGAAAAGCTCCTGTTTCTGATTGCAGACACACAATTACCTGACTGGGCAGCTGTAATATTTAAAGGTGTGTGAGTTAAAAATGGCAAAATCTGTCTGAGGAACTTTAAGGTAATTAAGGGAGACACTACAGTTCAGTCTTTGTTTAATTACTCACCATTCCACAATGACTGGGTGTAATAGAGCGTTGTTCACTTGGAAACTGATTAAAAAGAAAAAAAAAAAAGAAGAAGGAACAGTAGCATTAAAAACATAAATGAAGCTTTGGTTCAGTAAGATCTCTTTCCCCACGTTCTGCATTTATTCCTGTATGTGTGAATGTCTGCCATTTCCTGCTGTTCTGTTTTTCTCACTCACTTCCTCTTTCCTATGCTGTCAAAATCCCTGCACTGACAATTCTGACATCACCTTACATGATCTGGTTTATCAAGCCAATCAGTTCCCAGTTTTTTAAAGGGTAACTGGTATTTTTCAGCCAGGACCCTATTGTCCTATGTTTTTGTGTTGTAGTGACTAACTGGAACAACAATTTTTAGAAACTGGTTCAATATTGAGTGAAAGGGCTGCAGCTGGCAGTGATCAAACAGCAATGTAACCACTTGGGGCATGTGGGCACCCTCAGAAAACGTCAACTAAAAGAGTTTGCTTTTGCCACTGACAGGCTCAGATTATTAGTCTAAGTGACAAGTGACAACGTGACAATGTTATGGAAAGGATCCCTACAGAGACAGACCTTTTTGTAAAGGAGTAAAATGCCACTTGTTTAACCAGAAACAGCCCCCAAATCACAATAACCATACCCACCAGACTCCATTTAAATAAACAATATTTTAGTGTGAATAGCGCCAGCATATTGTCACATCTGACTATGTAATTTCAGCCACACCAGAGCTGGTAATTGTTGGAACAGTGGAAAGACTAACCAAGACAGCTTTTGTGAGTAAATTTGTTTCTGTCAACTCTGAATGAAGTGTTTTTTTTAGGATGATAAAATCACAGTTCATTTAAGCAACGTTTAGTGGGTTGTTGCCATTAGTCACTTAGACACAACGGCATGGGAAAATAGGGGACAGGTTAAAATACCACGGTGACCCTTTAAATATTATTGTCTTTTAGACCTACAACCAACCATCCCCCTATAACCACCATCTACTCCAAGACTGTCCGAGGGGAAAGTCCAAACTAAAAGTCTCCACCTAGCCCTGCCGTCAAGCAGGTTCAAAAGGAAAATTTGTCCAGAATTTCTGATGACTGCCCTGGCAACCTCCTGTTGGTTGGTGGTGGTCAAGACTCCGTGGGGATCCTGTCCTATCTGCCATCTTTACATGGGCATACGCTTAATAAAGGGGCTTTACACTGATAGAGTCTAAACAGCAAAACCTCAATAAATATTTTTATATACTTGCAAATCAAATGCAATTTGATGCAAATTGGTGTATTAGCTTTGAAATAAGTACACAAGACTTCTTTTTCAAAGCAGTTAGGGTCAGAGTGTCGAACAGATAAAATAGTGTCATGTAAAAAAAGAACACAAATCAGTGCTAAGAACAACAGTAACACTGCCATTAATTAATAACTAACAAGCAAAAGCAAGATTATTTGCTTAATTAAATTCTATTTAGAATTAAGTTAATAAGAAACAATCAGTATGCATGAGAGTCTGTTGTGTCCTTGGTTATAAAAGAAAAAAACACAACAGTAACCTCCCCAAAAAAATATAATTGTGTAAATGCAAAGTGGTGCCAATAAAACATAAAAACATACCGACTAATTCCTTCAAAGGAGGCTTCACGGCAGGTGCTTCCACTATCTGTGTTCTGACCTCGCTGCATGGAGGAAAACAAACACAAGTGCATTCAAATGTCACTACAGTACATTAAACTGGTATATATCCAGGCTGATGATCTATTGAATGCTATAGAACTGGGGAAAAAAAAGTTTACGTTTATTCTCAGAATGTACTTTTTATTGTTTGGTTAATACAATTTATAATTGTCTTTTGAAAGCAGACAATTTTGAAGATTCAAATTTTCAACAACAAATATTTTGTGTCAATATTTAACAGCTGGCACAGAAACAAAATGAGAGGGACTCTGTTTTTATTTTTGATATGATGAGTGAGGTGGCAGCAGACATCAGGCAAGGCAAGGAAGGGTGAGGCAGATCTGACTGGACCTTTCACAAACCGCCATCCTCAAAGTAGGTTCAGTAAAAAACTCCCATACTGCACTTGAAGAATTGGTGCTGTGACCAGTCATTTGATATTAAATAAAACTGTATAGCACTTGCTATAATCAGGTAGGAATGAGTGATGCATTGTTCTAACTACACTCTACAATACAGAGAAACCGACAGCATACCAGCGTTAGGAGCACTGCTGGTCTCAGGTTGGACAGCACATCAACAATCTGCAAGGAAGCAGACAGGGATTAATTAGAAGACCGAAACACACAGTAGAGAAGCAGCAACAACAAGCACCAGTTTCTTTCTGCTCTCAGTCTGCAGAATAAAGGTCACTCAGGCAGACACCGCCGTGGCTACGTGGTCTCTCTGGTACTCAGCAGCACACTGAATGACAAACCTCAAGCGACTTTATTACTCCTCTGCCAACAGCCTAAATGCCAGATAACAGATACCCGACTCAGTGCTCACAGACACTGGTGATATTTGAGCAGTGTTATTATTAATAATACCACTAAAATTGACTTCCTAAAACATTCACTGCAGAAAAGCCCTCGCTAACACCAAAAATCTAAATTGCAGCTTAATTTTGAGACACTGGAATGATCGCTCTTCAGTTTTTAAGTTTTAAATGCTGTTGTGAGGATATCGGTCTCAGTTCAACAGTGATTCAGTGAGCTGGTGATTAGCTGCAACAATAACTTCAACCTGTAAAAAAGAAGTTACCTCAACCATTTAATCAAAAACCTGACTGTTTTTTTATTTGAAAATATCTCATTAGGAGACATTTGAGCTTTAAATGTATTTCATGCATGAATAAGATTTACTCATGTGTGCAGGAGCTGTGAGCCACTTGAGTAAAACATGTTTGAGTCAACTGAAGCCAGACAGGGGAACTCTGAAGATTGCAAAGCAATGAGGATTTTTCTGGAATATAATACAAAACGCATGTGAACACTCCTGGGGTTTTCTAAATTAAAGAGCTTACTTGCAGCAAAACAAGATAGGGGTTGAGGATATAAACGTGACTCATAGCACATGCTTAAAAAAAAAATCTAAAAGTATGGACATTAACAAAACTCTGTCAACAATAAATCACCAAGTTAAACACTGCCACAAAAACACAGCCTGATACCCAAAAAGGACGACAAACACATTCACATTTTTTTCTCCATGAACTGCTGCATTCAAGAATCTAAAGGAGAACTGTTTGCATGTTAAGCAGGGGAGCGCTGATATAACAGTGTGTGTGCGCAACACCACCTTCCATGTCTCAATGTTTGAAAAATAGGAAACTACTCAAATATTCATGCCCTGGTTCTGATATGAAAAAAGAAAAGAAATATTGTTCTCTTTTAGTTCCTTCTGTAGGCAGCATTGCCGACTGAATGCTGAACACCAGCAACTGATGTCTTTGACAAGATGACAGTATTGGTTAAACACATGCAGAGGCAGTTTTTATTTGATTCAACGTTTTCTAATAATATACTGCAGTGTTTAACTGCTATTGCAGTGGAAAATTTGTCTGTTGATTGAAGTGATAATTAGCATCCTAACCTGTGACTAATTAGGAAATCTTACACCTCAGGCAAATGCGGAGATGTAAAAATACCTGAAATATCAGCAGGATGAGTCATCAGGCGGTCACAGTGTAAATATAGAAATAAATGTAAAACTGTATGTGATCTTTTCAAACACAAACTTCTAAGTCATTTGTTGGCCAGTGAAAGCTGTTATATTATAGCCTGATTGTTTTGATTTGTCAACATGCACACCTCTGAAATAGCTCTGGAGCTGTCAACCCTCCAATACAGCTCCACTGGGGATCTGCTGTCAGCATTTATATACATGAATATTTTCCCAAAAATAAGCAAATACGGACAGTCTGAACAGGAATGTGGTTTTTAGACTAGACTAAAATGAACAGAGTGGAGCTTCAGGTTACAAATTTGAAACAGAATTCAAAATAAAGGTCCTCAGACAATGTTGGTGGCTGACCTCTGTCAGGAGTATGCACAATGATGACTGTTCTACCAAATTAATTATCAGTGTGATGCTCCATGTGCTCTGTGTGAGCCCAACTACTGTCCACATTTTCTCAGTCAATAGCCATGATGTAACAGACTGCATGCTCTGTACAACAAATCAAGTGATGACACCTTTTACTGTTGAAGGTCCTAATACAAAATGAATATTGGTCCTACTATCTGGCACCACTGATATCTTTGCCAGGAGGTTCACATAAAAGAATGATGACTTTCACCTTTAAAACAGTCTGTGGAGGCACTCATGTCCTTTGCTGTAACTTCATGGAAGGTGACTGAACATCAAGGTTCAGTTACTGCACAGAAAAAAAGGTCACACATACGCACACACGCCACGCTGTGAAGTCACACAGCAACACAGGCAGACTTACATCAGTGGTGTAATGCACCTCATCAACAGCATACTTCTCCTTGAAGTGCTCTTTTGGATAGATCCTGTCAACAGATGCCAAAGACACAACTGGTAAAAACAACAGTTAACAAACAAAGACTTGGACTAGGGTACCCGTAGACTCCACAGGTATACTTTCTGTCGTACAGTATCTCCCAGGTTCTTTATTCAGTCATTTTAGTTTTCAGGACTTTGTCAGTCAGTTTGTTCATATGACTTCATATCTTTGTTTCCTGTTTTTGTTTTAATTTGTACTTTTTTAAAGTACCAACATTTTGGGGTCCTGCAGTTTTAACAGATGGAACCATTCATTGTGTTTATGTTTGCCATGGGTCCTAATTTAAAGTAGCACACACTATCAGTTGGGGTAGGGGCACTCATCAGTCTGTACAAGTCATTTTGAAGGAGACAGACATAGATGCAGCAGACACAGATTTACCTCATGTGCTCTTTTGATGACCCAAAATACTGCTCTTCACTAAGGGAAGATGATGTACAACGTCAGAAATGCATTACATAATTGCACGTAAAACTCCACCTGCTGCTTTGGACGTCTAACACTCGACTAGAAAATCTACTCAAAAAAGGTGTTGCCTTTGCTCCCAAGTGGGTCAACAGGTATTTACTCATCTGAGTGAAAATGACAAAATGACATGTGGAGTTCCCCAAGGCTCCAGTCTTGAGCCTCTAATGTTAAACTGTGGATGTGCCAAAATTTCCTCCCATTAAAGCAAAGATTAAAGTTTTACCATGTAAATACAACACAAATCATGTTTATTTAAAATGACTGAAAACTAAATGATGCTAAAATCAAAGGATGATATATAACCTTTAAAGTATTAACATGGATTGTACTTGGGATAAAAGCTACAATTTGTAGTAAAGAAAAGTGTTTACTTACTGTTAAAACATGCAAACTAACTGTCACTTTCCTTAACTTCCTTAACTTAATATTTTAGTCCTTGTCTGTTAAATAAGTGAGCAGGATGAGGGTTAAGAAGTCAATAACCATAAACATAACCAATGAGTTACGTTACATTTCCGGTAGACATCGGCAGAACTAAAGTACTCAGGACAAAGATCACAAGGGAGAAGCAAAACTAAGGAAGAGCCACACTTTCAAGTGCTGATCAAATAACTCCTGAGTGGAAAGGAACTTTTATGGTTTATAGCAAACATGTGACATAGTCAAGTGTCTTATTTCCAGATCATAATGTCCAGTGGTTTCACTGGTTCATTATTTTACACACACTAGGGATTCTGCAACACTGTATGCACCATTTCTTTTAAGTCACAACCTGTAATCATGAAATTAGCCAAATGCAGCAATCAGCATGTCTGACTTTCAAAGAAAGCAGCAAAATGTATAAAATAGTCTCTGTCATCTCAAAGTCTGTGTCATTTTAAAGCTGTATTTTTGCAAGAGGATTAATAATTTCTTTAAAAAGAGAAATAAATAACAAAAACTATTTTGAGCTCGTGTAGCATGTCTAATGGAAATACTAGTCTAACACATCTAACACGTTTGGGTCATGACAAAATCTTGAATGGTTCTTGGTGGCATTTACAAAAAAATTCTAAAAAATAAAAATGCTCATATAAAAACATGTTCATACTGGGTGTAAAAGATGTGACTGTGTAGCACATGACTTTGTCAACCCTTTCTTCAAGTTACAGCTCACGGCTATGACGACTGTTGGCCGTGCACACAGCTCTTTGAAGATTAGTGTGACTCACTCTCCCATCCAAGTAGCATAGCTTTCAGGCAGTTTGGGAACAAAAAGGATGGATTTCCCAGAGTCCACATCAATGGCTCCATAACAGTCAGGCTCGGTTACTCCAAAAGCCCAGTGGAAGAAAGACTCCTGCAGAATTGAAAGAATCAGCCACAGTATTAGTGAGGGAGATTATAATAGTCAGCCAGAAGAAAAAGTTGCGTCCGGTCAGATTATTACATAAGGGAAAAAAAAGATGTCCTTGCTTAGACCAGTTCATGGAGGTGAACACTGAGCTCAACAACGAAACAAACTTTTAATGTACCCTTTGCTTTTTGTTCAAAACCAATTATAGTCCGATGCTTAGATGGGAGAGTTTGAAAAAATTAGATCATGAACACAAGTCATTTCTCTGCAGAGTGACTGGCCTACATATTGACAAAGCAAGAGGATTTGCATTACCAGAGAAGTTTAGAACCGGACTTTACTTTAGGAGAAGCCAGGTAAGTTTTTTGTTGCACCTCAATAGAATAGCTTTAGGGACTGGGCATAACCAACTGAAAGGAGACTGACACAGGACATGCCTGAGGGACTTAAAACTGCTGGCTTGGGGATCATGGATAGATGGATAAATAAATGCAAGACCTTGCCCGCATGTCAGCCTCAATCTTGAACCAATTCAAGTGTCAACTTAAGACCACCAACCTGTCTGAAAAGGACATCTGTGTCCGTGCAGTACCTCCGCTTCTGCTCTCCTCCCTGCAGCACAACCACTGACTGCGCCACCACTCCATCTTTATCTCTCAGCCCTTTGCACAGCCGTCGACGGTTCTCTGCAAACAGAGCAGCAGACACCCTCAGGGTGTCGTTACCCAGCCAGAAGACAGCTCTGAAAGGACAGGGAGACAGAAGATAGGGTGGCATAGTGGTTGGAGAGACTGAAACTCAACTGAAGGACTCTGGGTCAAGATTAGAAATGCCCTGTCATAAACTGCACAAGCCTAAAATAACATGTTTTTTTCCACATTGTCTTTTCATTGTTCAACAGCTCTCTGATATTGTAGTGCTGATATTAATTCCATTTCAATAATTCTAAGATTTAAACCTTTCTTTATGAAATATATTAATCAGGGCTTTGACAGCAAGTTCTGTAGGCAAATTCAGGACAATTGTTCATCTACTTAGCAAAGAGAGGGGACCAGTGTGTTTTTAGTTCTCTCTGGAGGTAATCCTCAGGATTTGGTGAGTGCATTTCAGCCTTAAGAGGTGGGTGAACTGCTGCCTGGCCTGCCCTCAGAGAGAGTTAAGATAGAGATATAGACTGAGAGACATCCTTGTAACTGATAGGTTTTGGTTATAAATCTCTGGTCTCTGGCCATGGCTTTGCAGATAAGATAACAAACCTGACATATCTGATTCAGCCTGGACTGTACCAAAGGTTAATCCATAACCTCTTAGTATTTTATGGCTCAAGGATTTTTGTATCATTCACTGCTGGCTGAATATACAGGTGTAACTGTGTATCTGTGAGGACGGATCAGCCGCAGTGAGGTGGTAAATTATGTTTTTTATTGAAGGAGGTAGACACAATCACACACTGCACTGCAATCCAAATACCCTGCAGGGGAATAGCTCAGGGATAAACATAAGAAAAACCTGTGAAATGTATTATGTATACTTTTTTTTAGGATTGTGTCTGTGAGCTACTTATTAAACTAAAACTGTTAATTTGTGAAGGATAAGTTTGTGATGGTGTAACAGATTACATAATGTCATAAAATGTGTCTGATGTTTGTTCCAACCTCTGGCAGAGATCACGTTATATCTGCTGATTGCTGACAACTTTTTGATTACCACAGCAGATTCTCATACACCTTTATCTGATAGGAAGTCATAGGAAATCTGCCTGGGTTGTGTCGTAAGAAACTGAATCTCTACATATGAATTTTCTGATTGCATCATGATTCAGCAACATTTTTTCTATATTCATATAATGCATAACAATACTGCTGTCTTTCAATACGTCTGCAGTTAAAAGCTTTCAACACACTTTACAACAAGTTTGGCAGATACTGTATGCATGTAGGCTGCTACATTACCACTGACCAATAATACTGCATTGTTGTTTTGTAGGTTATTGTAATAACATTCTCAATTCACCATTTAACCTCTGATTTATTTACCTTATCAGATATTGCACTTTTTAAACACAAAACAACTCTTTCACATATCAGTGCACTAATGGGATGAATGAACCTCTGTGAGGAGGCATTGTTACTGCTGACAGTCACACACCAACTATAAATGCATAAAAATACAACACAAGGATGGTGGTGCAGTTTTTGGTAATATATTCACAAATAAGTAATTCACCAGTAGTTTAAGCCCAGTTGTGGGTTAGGATCCAAAGATAAATGTAAGGGGAAATTTTGGACATTTTCATGTCTTAAAACTCAAGCCAAAACGCTAAGAGCTATATGAATTTACTATAGAAAATAATGGGGTTTTCAAAGCAGCTAAGCGTGAAAAGCTCAGTTTTTAACATAAAGAATATAGAATCAAGCTACATTTCAGTGTAGTTAGTTTTTACTGAGCGCAGCTGAGAGTTTGCTAGCTCCAGTTTTTAGTTTGAGACAGTAAAAGGTAAAAGTTAATGTCTTTAAAATTGAGAGTGCTTTTTCGAAAAGCACTGTCAGCCTGTTTCGAAA
Organism: Cephalopholis sonnerati; assembly: GCA_019142605.1. NCBI lineage: Eukaryota > Metazoa > Chordata > Actinopteri > Perciformes > Serranidae > Cephalopholis > Cephalopholis sonnerati. The sequence goes on from JAGQAX010000001.1 coordinate 13,985,311, forward strand.
ATGTGTTATAACATATCTCCTCAGACTTCAATAGTGTAAAAAGTCAACTCCATCATTACCAAACTGAACTTTAAAACATTTTGGTAGCAGCCTACGCAGGCTGACAGAGACAGTGATGCCAGTGACAGCACATCTGCCTGGTAACAGCTTTAATAACACACGAGCTCGCGAGCTTAGACACGTAACAGCTGTATGACAATAAGAGCTAACGCCACTCTATTAATTATCTGAAACTATAAAACAAATACATTTTCTAGTCAGTCATAGCGCTGTCATAAATCAAAAATCTCGACTCACTGTGGCGCTGCAGCCATGTTGATGTGCTGGTCCAGACTGTCACGTGCTGAAAGAGTCACGTGAGTTTTGTATGGCTCTGGCGCCAATCAGTTGACGTGGCAGTGTGCTGCATTCATGATTTTAGGAAATTTGAGCTTTATCATTGAAGTTACATTAAGAAGCTCTTGTGATGATATTTTTCCAACTTCGACAGTCGTTTAAAGAGTGCTGCAGTCAATAAGGGAAAAAAACACCTTATAATAATTCAAAGAATATTAAAATGGAACGCTAACAGATGAAGAGGGTCTAAACAATGTAGACCAACGTGCTACTAGTAAATAAACTGGTATAAATTCCTCACCCCTTAAATGTCACATCATTGCAGTCGCCTGCCCTCCTGTAGATACCAATTTTAAAACTGGTGGTATTTAATAAGGAGACAAGTGCAGAGAGTATACAAAAACAAGATGCAATATGTATCTGTCATAGAATGTAGACAATTAAAGGTTTTTGACACATCTTTTATTTTTTAATGATACCCTATTAGTTTTTACATTTATGGCTAGGTATGAAGATAAGTCCGCTGCCAGCTACAATGCCTTAACGTGCAAACATTGTTGCTTTGAGATGTTAATAAGATAATGTAGCTAAAACAACCCTTTTAATGTATTTTAAAAGGCTATAAGATACAGAGTTATGTAGACATCATCCACCTCTCAGATCCCTGTTTATTTCTTTAGCATTTGAGCTACATTTACAGTTAGACGTGACCTTGTGGAGTCACACTGCCTTCAGTTCTTTTTTTTTTCTTTTGTCATGTGCTGAGGAAGTGAAATTATCCATGGTCATGAATATAAATGAGCCCACACAAACACAATTAGAACATGTACTATAATCTGCAGAGAGCGCACAATGTGTTTATAGGCTACTTTCACATGCATATACTGTACACCAGACACTATTAATTAATTATTCATTCATAAATTGCTTCTGGTGCTTCGTCAGTGAGTTTTTCGAGGAAGAGGGCAATTGCTTTATACCAAGTGTAACCTACCAGACTCCATCATTTACAGGGTTAGAACTGCACTAAGAAAGGCAGCATTTTTTTTATTCTATCAAATGCATAGGTGTTAAGAAACCCACTAAACACAGGCAGCCTCTATACTGCTATAACATGAGACAGCATGATTCTTTTTTTCTCAGACAGCAGTGACATTTGGCTTTTACATGCCTCTAAAACTACAGATAAATATACTCTCACTTATCTGCTACACACAGTTGGGAAGAGAAAGTCGGTTACTACACAGAAGATGCTCTCACTATTAAACCCCTAATATTCTGAAAACAAAGTAAGATGAGACCTTCAGAGGGACACATCAAAATATGACAGTGTACAGTACACTGTCCCTCTTGATTTGATTTTGCTGTGGTGCTTTTACAGTAAAAACAGTAGGGGGAGATGCAACTCTCTTTTGTCACAATGCAGGGAGAGAGCTTGAAAAATAATTAATTATTATGAGTGACTGCAGATACACGATGCAGGTAACTTTAAACAATGTGTCATAAAAGACAGCATCCAGACACAGATGACAGACTGTCAAGAGGGTTGACACACTTACAATGAAACATGAGCAGTGTTCACTGTGATGACAGGGGGGAACGGTAACAAGACATTTGACAACTACTTTTTTTTTTTTTTTTGGAAAAATAAAGTTTTAAATAGTTTCATAAACATTATAATCTACTAATCCAGGGAGGTGGAAGTTATCGTTATCGTTTTTGTTTAACCTCAATAGCAGTGGATGGGGGAATTATCATGAACTGTTGGAGTTTATGGACTGCAAGATAGTTAAATGCTCAATAATAAGAAGAGTATAAAGTGTTTGCAAATGTCATTTGTCCTTGTTTAAACCCTTCAAAGTGTGCACTTGTTATTTGGACTTAATGTTTTGCTGAGAAATGAACAGTGAAGACTTATTTAGATTTCCAGATATTATTAATAAGACTCCTAACCTTTCCATCACCCTTTCTGCCAGTGTGGTCTCAGTTAAATGAGGCCATTGCTCTCAGTAAGTTTCGCCTAATTTGAACTAGAGGCAGTTTTTCCTCAGTGCTCATTATATTCATGTGCATATATTGGACACCTTTGAAAAGGCCAAAGTACAATCCAATTATAGTCATCCTTGTTTTTCTTGCAAAATACAGTAAACTTACAGGAAAGTCAAATTAGTTCACAGACAAATCAGTGGCTTGATTCACAGTCTGTCCTGCACGCCTCAAGAAAATATCCTAACGTTACACACTCATAACTTTGTTGCTCCCCCTCAGTGCCCCCCTGGCAGAGAGGAAGTGTTTCTGCTGGTAGTACAAAGGAAGACTCTGGGACACCAGGCGTCAAGCCACCACTGTCACTGTAGACTGAGTGCCAATTCCCCTGCATCCTAAATTTTATCTTTAGAGCCAGCTGTAAGTTTTGCTGATACAGTTGTACTGCTCGGCTTTGAACTCCTCAGTGTTCTCCTTGTGGGTGTTGGACGTTTGCAATGGAAGGAGGAGCATCCTCAAAGACACTAGGGCTTTCATGACAAAGAAGGGCCAAAATGAATACACGTTTAGTCCAGGAAGACAGTAGAGTAGCTGGAGATACACTTCCAAACAATTTCTGGTGAAAAACATTAAAAACTGTGGTTTTACAGAAAATAAGAGAAGCAGCGATGACCTTTTGACCAGAAAGTTGCCTGTGTTCTTGCTCAACAAACAAGGCTTAACCCTGAAGCATTTCTGATATTGTTGAGGGCAGCTCCCAGATGTAAACATATGTATTCCTTCTTGCCTGCAACTATTTCTCTGAATAATTTGTTCTACGTCCATGGTCCAATAAATAAAGTCTCAAAAATTATATGCAAGAAGCACTTATTTCATATAGTTAAAAGGCAAAATATACAAAATACTGGTAATGCTTCCTCATTGCCCACCGAGAGGAGAATACACAACAACACAGTAGTTGAGGGAACAGCATTTTTCACATCCTGTGTAAAGACAAAAGCAGCATCCATCCATCCATCCATCCATCCATCCATCCATTCTCATCCGCTTATCTGGTTGCGGGGGCAGCAGGCTGAGCAAGGCACTCCAGACGTCCCTCTCCCCAGCAACACTTTCCAGCTCCTCCTGTGGGATCCCGAGATGTATAATCCCTCCAGCACGGTCTGGGTCTACCCTGGGGCCTCCTACCAATTGGACGTGCCCGGAAAACCTCTAAAGCAGTGTATTTATCTAAAAATGAAATATGACCATTTGCATATGGATGGAAAAAAAGGTGTGGATTCTCATTCAGGGGTCACTTGATAAGATCCTGTAAACATTTCGATACTTGTGATCTATTTCGATGCCTGCTCTCTGCTGGAATCAATTATAACCATCGTGAATGACCAAGATACCGACATGCAAGCAGACAGGGGCTGAGACTGTCAAAGATAGACCAGGTGACTTAAAGATTCCTGTAGAAATGAACCCAATCCCTCTCCTGCAAAAATGCTTCGGTCAATTAGGCAGATAGTGGAGTGTGGCAAGAAGCACTATTGACTCAGATTATTTACTCTCTTCAGATGACCAGAAGAGGGTTTAATTAAAACACAAAAAACTGCCTGCAGGCAAATGGATTCTGCTGAGTGGGTTCTTATTGTAATACCTTGTGGTGAGTGTGTCTGTGACAGATTTGGGTAAAGCATGAACTCAAATAATCATGTACACAAAAATGTTATTCTTCAAATATATTTCAATCCTCTTAAAATGTTGTTGTCATGACACTGACATCACTATTATTATGCCAATAGAACAACAATTTCTAGATCAGAGCATGGGTGGGAATGGTTCATAACAAAGCTATATGTCTTTCTTAAGACTTAGTCTCTTTTTTTGTATAACCAGTGTGCCTTGAGCAAGTTTCATATTCATTGATAAATTTAGTCATACTCCCAATCTCTCAGTTTTAGTTAGTGCATGACCATCAGCCAATTGGAAATATAAAACGCAAAGCAGAAGGCACATTTTCCCAAGCTGCTGGATAAAAGTGTAAAGCTGTACTTGTACTGGAGAGCTCAGGTGTGAAGGCAAGCAAGAATATGAATGTGAATGAGGGGAGCACTGAAAAAGAAACAGATACACAATAAGTTGAAATTTAAAATAACTTGTGGGCACAAATGCACCTCTCTGCTGTTAAATTATGGTGAAAGCTGCTTTTGTTAATGAAATTAAGCTATACTTTTATCGGATGAAAAAATATCCGATGATTTCTTTCAGCTTATTGGAGATAAACTCTGTGAACAGATGAAAAGGATATTTGAGATGATATAAGATGTGGTCTAAGGTGAGAAACAGGACACACTTTAAACTCTGTGTTTATGATGACAGCAGTCACAGATCAGAGAAAATGCTAATCACCTTCAAGCTGTCTTATACGTCTTCTTCATCTGAAGCACTTTCTTCCTTCCTTCGTTATCCCTCCTTTCTTGGTCTGCAGCTTTATGATGTTACAAAGTGGTCTCTAATCATCACACAAGCAGGCACATCAAACACTGCTGCTGTTCTGACCACTCCAAATTACTATCAGTATGTCTTCTACAAGATGTGAATGAATGAGTGATATCCACAGTCCTCTTACACTATATGTCTGGTCCTGTGTGTTAGTATGACCTTGGAACTTTTCTACCAGTTTAAGACAAAAAAAAGTATTAATTACATTTGTCAGATAGTAATCTACTAATGACAAAGCCAGGGAAGATCTGAATGTGGGCTCACAACATGAAGCATAGTGGGTTGTAGGTCAGGCTAATTATTAAGATAAATTATTCTGATAAGCTTGTCCATACAGCACTTACAGTTTCAGAGTTCACTGCTACCAGTAAGGATCGACAGCAGTGCTGATTGAATATTGCTCTGTATAATGCAAAGAACTCTACCTGCATGGAAACACTGATTACTATCTGAACAACCGCACAAAGGGCTGAGTTAACAGAGGAATGGAAATTATTGCTAAAGCTGCCTCAGTAGGGGGTCTGTTTGAGGTAGAGTTACGCTGATTAGTAGCTCCTGAAGCAGAAGAGTAGTAGGCTAATTACTGTAACACCCTCCACCCCATTAAGAAAGAAAAGTTGTTTCGACAAGTGTATACATATGAGAACAGTGCAGGAAAACTCATACTTTGCCTCACAGTGTTTGCCTCTTTTTAGTTTCTTGAGCATGCTTTTAATCTCAGTAGTATGGTTTCCCTGTGTTGTTATATGTGGTGTCCCACAGGGAGACGTGCTTGAACCACTTTGATTTTGTGTGAACCCACTGTCTGTTGGTCAGAATTCTGCTCTGTTATACTGATAACAGTGACGATCCACCTGTTCATTATATCTGACTGAACTGTATTGGAGTCACATTTGCTTTGATTTCAGCCTTGGAAAGGTTCATACAGTGATTTGGCATTAGGGTTTTATTTTTATTTCTTTTTCTACAATGTTTGTGGAACTTAAAGGAACACTTCACCCACAAAATGTTCATTTGAATATCACTCACCCTGTGTTATGTTGATTTATGTGTTGAGTAACTTTTTTCTTATGTGCCACCACACTGAACAAAGACTCAAGAGATGGAGAAAAGTCTTAATAAATTTAGCAACAGCAAAAGTATATAAAAAAACTAGCTTACAAACACTCACACAATTCATGCAGTATATATAAACTTTACTATTAAGAACACTTAAGCCTAAACAGTCCCTTGCATGGACGAGAAGTGCACCTAAGCAAGTGTGGGTGATTAAACTTTGCTCAATGGAATGCATGAACAGAGGTCAAACACACAAGCTTGCCCAGGCATTCTCCTCAGTGTGTGCTGCAGTGTCTTAAATAGTGAGGTTTTAGCAAAAACTCATTTTTGAGAGCTGAGCATACCACTGGATAAGTTAGATAAAGACTGCACTGCATGAGTTGTTTGAGAGTTTGTAAATGGATGTTTTAATGCGGTTTTGCTGTTGTTAAAAATGTGGCCCCCTTTGACTCTGAAGAATGTTTTTGGATTATCTATTGACCCTGGAGACACGCATGAAAAACAGTCTTCTTCAAGAATTTAGTGTAACACAAGCTGAGTAATTAATATATAAATGATGATTGGGTATGAAGTAATTCTTTAACACTGCTCTTTCTGAATGGTTGCATGGTGTGTGTAGGATGAGAAACATTATATGTGGCTACGTGTGTGACAGTGTAAATCAATCTTGCTTTGGCAGGTGGAATTGATCTATTGAGGCCACGTGTACACCGCTCCAAGGTCGGTATACTTTCATCTTCATGCACCTGCATGTGAATTATTTACTCATGTATGGTATGTCCAGATTGCATGACAAAACCCTTAAGGAAATCTTCTGATTGATTTCCTTGCATTTCATGATAAAGTGGGATTATATGTTTTTATAAGCCTGTGGGACATATTTTTTTCCGAACACTCAAAATACCATCCATACCACACCATTTAGACATATTTATAGCCAATCATGAGGTGACCTTTGGGATTGGTAGCTGCAATACATGCAAACAGACAAAAAAATCAACGTACCAACAGTCACTCATAGATAAAGTTTACTGAAATGTGTATATCAATACTTACAGTCTTGTATTTTTGGCAAAAACAGTGTGTTGTCATCCTTACTTTACTGTAAGACTTCTATCCTTCAAAGTTTGACAGTCACTACGTTTGCATCCCCATGGGTGCAATGCTGGTGGCACAAGTATGATGTGCCAATTCCTTTCCATCTGCCGAGATGCCAGAGAGAGAGATGAATGGTCTACTAGAGTCGGCTCTGCTTGTTTCCATCTTGTTAATATGCCTCTGAGAGGCTCGCTGTAGTCAGGAGACTCACTAGAGGCTGATCTCCAGAGAGCTGAACAAGATAAACACTGCTATAGGAGGCAGCGGAGACCTTCAGAGCTGCATGAAATAACCCTGTACAGAGTAGAGGACAAGTCTGCTCTTTTTTGCACAGATGGAACTAGTTAGAGATGTATTAAGCTGCGAGTCAAAAAAGAGTCTAATATGAGCCATTCATGTTGTTATGGCTGACTTGTTAGCAAACACTAGCCAGCTTGAGGATCCATCAGAAAAAGAGAAATACTGTGCGAGCAGTCCTCTCTCTGCTCATCAAAAAAATTGAATTTTCACTGCCATTTGATCACTGGTTTGGCTAACCTGGCTGCCTAATGCTGGGCAGGTTAATTTCCAATTTTCTTGGGTGAAGTTGTGGGTGAGAGCAGCTTCCCATCATTTCCTGTGAGTCAGCATTTGTAGTTTATTGGACCAAGAGCTGAAAGTGGCTGGAAAGCTGCACAGAGGTGCATACTGGATTTGTGCTCCCTCAGTTGAATCAGCAGTCAGCAGCCTCGCATTAGCAAGAGTCACTTTGTTCAATATTAATAAAAATATTGCTCGATGCGACTTTAATGGAAACTGATTTATAAGCTGCAGAATGTACAGTTTATTATGTGCTGGAAAATTAATAGCACTGTGAGGCAGGTTTCACACCTGAGAGGTGCCCGGTACCAAAGTCTTGCGTAGCCAAATTCCACTGATCATTCTCGACTCAGGTCCCATTCAAGGAGTTTAATATACTTACATCACGAGTCATTAATGTAATCTCTTACATTCTGTTTTAAAAACCTGCTTCTTGTGAGAGTTATTAGACTCCACATCAATATTAGACCACTCCTAACTGAAGAAATGTTGACTAATGGCCTTGTTAAATTTTAGCACGTCTAACCTGAGGAACAGCCACTCATTAGACTGTACAATTTATTCCACTGCTGAAATAACAAAAAAAAAGCACTTTGTCAGGACGTACCTTTATTCATCTTCACCTAAAATCACCTTAATCCCGAAACTGATAATAAGTTAGCATTGTGCAAACAAAATGGACTCATGCAAAAAGCCCATTAGTATGATTAACTAGATCTGTGCTGGACTGAGCCAGTAACACTCTTGTCAGTGTTTCCAGCATTCACCTAAAAAAACACTCATCAGTCAGCAGCAATAAATTTAATTTCACCTGCAGTAAGAACAGCCTTGCCCTTATCTTGAGCTGTATCTGATTCTTCTTTTGTATCTGACTTTTCTCTTCAATCTGTCAATTAATTTGAGATGTAGTTTTTCCAATATATCTATTCTATTAACCCCCCACACTTCACATGCACACAATATAAATCAAATGTGATATGTACAGGTAATCAAATCAAATCATATTTTCTTTTTTTTTTTTTTTTTTTTACAGAGAAAGGCAAACATTGCATGAGGTGCTTGCTTATGCAGCTCTTCAGTGGTGAGTGGTGAGTGGTGGTCACTTGAGTCACTATTATCACTATTAACCTTTAAATTCAAATTGTCACAGAAATTGCGGAGTCTGTTGCTTTCTAATATACATAATAATTGTGTCATCGTTGTGCATCAGTACCATAAGCTGGATAAAACTATCTATCAGGGTGTCATCAACATTAACGGGCTCATAACTATTCTGTAGTAGATAATCCTCTAGGTCATTAATACACAAAGCAAACAACAATGGTGATAGACTCCTGCAAAAACTTGATTTAGTACGATTTACAAAAATGCATGATTTGATATTTTTTATACATCTTCTTCACTACATCCCAGAACTTGCCATTAATAGCTGCTTTTAACAGTTTATACCACAGTGCATCCCTCCAGACTGTATAAAATGCCTCACTAAATAGAACAGCCTTTTCTTTTTAAAACCGTGCAAGTCAACAATGAGCTTCAGTAACACAGTGATTAATTCACAATAATAATACATATATTTTTCAGGAAATGCGTAACTTTCATCTCACGCCTTTCTAAAAACTCCATTGAAATATTATTCAGGAGAAAAATATTAGAAACGCTTAACAAGTCAAATTAGAAGCAGTATTTTTCACCTGTTTTTTCACTCCTATTTTCCCTGGCTGGTATCTTCTTCCAGACAGACTTTATTGACTGGAATGCTAATGCTGTAAGAGCTGCAGCCCATCCTATTAAGCAAGGATGTCAAAATAGTTAACCAGTGTTATAGGAACTGGTCTGTATCCTTTTCAGAGGAGGCTTCTCTTCTCTTCTTCTCTGAAGTTACAATGAAACACCCGAGAGTTTACTACGTCATGCTGTCAAGGGAGGGATCATAGTTTTTTCAGTTCATGAAATGGCCTCAGACTTTTAACACAACCTACAAATGATATAGTTATAGTAATCACAGCAGTTTAGTGGATTTAAACTAAAAGACTTACAGTTCAACATCAGGCTCCTGCCACGCTGTGATACAAACCCTCTATAAGAAATCTGACTGATGTAAATAGCTTCAATATTTTATTCAAGTATTTAAAAATGATGAAGCTACATATTTCTATAAATTATTGTTCTTGTTGCTGTTCTTTTATACCACAGTTGTTATCCACTGTTAATACATCTGTAAGTGGAAACCTACCATATCTGAATACAGCATCTTATATTTATGAGCACTGTCAAAATGGCACAAGAGACAATATGGGAACACAAAAGGTAGTCCTTTGGGAAAATTGCATAGTTCGAGTGAGAAGCTTTTAGTTTAATAGCAGAATTATGTGAGCTGAATGTAAAATAGTGGGAAACTGAAGGCAGAATGCATTATGAGACATTTGTTGCTGCCTGAGAAGGGAATAAATACAGCCAGATAATGCTCATATTCTTTATATCCTCTGCATGTAAAATTCCCACCACAGGCTCTTCAGGGTAAACTCCAGCCTTGACCTTCACACATGTAAACACTGTCTCATGCCAGCATAATTAGCTCAAACAGAAAAGCTATATCCCTGCGGACTGCAAAAATTGGCATACATTAAACCATTCTGTATTTGACTTAAAGAAGGTGATGACTGCGGTTGCACTCAGCAGCGCCCAGATGCCAGTGGGGGTGAGTAAAAATACAGCAACAGCAGGACACGTGTGTGCTCAGTGAAGTGTGCTTAAAACAAAGCTTAAAAAACAAATTAAGGCTCATAAAGGAATAAAACCTCTTTTTGATGGTGTTTCGCTTCCAAATGCGCTTTAAAAAAACTAGAATAATAAAAGTATGACAGATGGTGGGCAAAAAGGGATCCGGTTAGTGTGGGCAGAGCCAAATCCAGATCAAAGGCGCTGCTCTCCCGGCAGGTTAAGTAACAGTCACATCCATAACCCAGGACAGCTGTTTATGATTGAAAAGGATTAGGGACAGCACACATATTTCATCAGGATTTATCCTCGTCATATTTTAAAACTGGATTGCTCTAAAGCCTCTCACTTTAGCTGCTAAATAATTTCAATTATTATGCAACTTCTTTCCAGTGGAGGTCAGCTGTGCTAGTGTCCTAGGCATTTGGCAGATCAGTCATTATTACCCTCAGATGTCCTTCAGGTTTAACAGTGCAGGGGTGCAGAGAATGGAAACCGTCTGTTTTCATCTCAAAATGACACAAATGCTCCTCCCAGACGCACAGTCAATCAAAATCATCATACAAGGACTTAGAGAGGGGAGCTATAGAAAAACTGTGACCCTGAGTCTGTTGTGGACTAACTACATTGTGAGGAGCCTTTCATTGTCCGCAGCTGTCAGAGTTTCCTGTGAGAGATGTTTCATTAGGCTGAGAGAGACAACCAGAGGAAAGGGGTCGAGGTTTGTTTAATGCAGCTTTTATCATCCGGTAACATCACAGCACGCTGAATAATGGCACCTCATTTAACCCAGAATGAAGATTTGAACTCTTCTACAAGTGTTAATCGAGTCAATATCAAATATTAAAGAGAAAAATAAAATACAAAAAAAACTGTTCAGAATTAAACGACACACACATGATGGAGTGGTGCTTCGAAAATGCAAGGTAAAATTGCAAACAAAAAAGATACAATGAAAAAGCTTAAAAATGAAAACTGCATTTTAAAAAGCTATTATAATATTGTAATGAAGGAGTCTTCTTTTTAACATTTCCCATGTATGCCTTTAACAAAAGCAGACATGGCTGGCTAGAAATAGGTGTGTTGCAGAGGCACTTTACAGAAACTCTCAACTCAACTCATCCCCTTACACAGTGCACATGTATCAGAATGTACAAGTCTTCATTTAGATCAACTTGAATAGAATAACCTGTTAGCTCAGTAGCTAATTAAACACTTGAGTGTATACTAAAAAAAGCACTTCACCAACACCTACCTGCCTCTCGCCATCTGTGTCCCATTGTTCTTTCAATACCCACAACACCTTCATTGGGGCTGCATGTTCCCTGTAGTTGATTCATATTAGTGTGTTACTCCAGACAAATCACACCAGAGTTAATTTGGCAGGTGGTTTTTACAAGGCTGTTATCACAAGAGATACAGCACTTATTATTTGTTCAAATGCCTACAGTGACCTACAACAAGGGCCTCTTGTGACCATACTGTTTGCATCTTGTTTCCTGCCTTCAGTCATCATTTGTATCTTTTAAGCAGCCCAGCTGCTGGAAGACAATGTTAGCACTGTACATTGGATACGTCAGGTTTGTACATTTCATATGTATATTATCAGCATTTTTTAAGTAATGTAATATAGTAGCTGACTTTGTTATCAGAGGGTGTGGGGGATTGTGGGATGGCGTGACACCAAGGTGACATGTCTGCCAAACTGCAGACCATTGCCCGGGAACAACAGACAACAAAACTGGTTGGTTTTTCGCGAGCCCTCATTGTGTTTCAAGCGACATTTTTAGCCACCAAACATGGGTCTCATTAGTGACTGGTCAGTGTGTTTACAGTAGACTTTTTAGCCACTAAAAGCAGTGGCTTTTCCTGCTGGGATAGAGCTATGAATTTTTTTTTTTTTATCTACTCTGTGCTGTGTTTCCTGCCAGGATAGTGCCACAAAAGTGACTGTTTGCTGCTGAGACATTGCTATGTTTCCTGCCAACACATTCTCACTCGTCACATTTTGATGTTTTGGTCATGGACTTTCCATGCCCACATACGACGTGGGTGAAAGTCTGTGTTTGTTGGACCCATTCACAATCCCTCTCGTCTGCCCCTATGGGACTTTCACTGCCTTAACTTTCGTCCTTGTCCCGCCGCGTCTCCCCTGGGTGCCGTTAAACTATGGCGGCAACTGGCCACATATCATGCCAACATTAAAGGATGCCTTTTTTCCTTGGTTTCTGATGCTGCAAATCACTGCCCAAGCACCGGTTTTTGACAACTTGTGTGAGACCAGGCTATACGCTACTGCAAAAAGCTGATGTTTTTTTTAGCTACCCTGTGCTGTGTTTCCTGCCAGGATAGTGCCTCCAAACCAGGTGTTTTAAAGCCAGAACATTATTTTCCCCAACCATCACCAAGTGGTTTTTGTGTCTAAACCTAACCACAACTTAGCATTGTTGAAAAATTGTTAAAACATAAAGTTTCATTGTATCACTAGATAAAATCATACAAATGTAACATATCCAGGATTTGCACCACAAATGCCACATGTACCACATTTAGTCTGGCAATGGGGTTGCTTTTAGGCAACTGAATATCAATGTCATCCCATTGATATGAGCATCAAATCAGAAAGCACTCCTTTGTATTGTTTCAGAAGACAACAGCCTACTGTACAGTTTTTTTTTCATGTTGGGTTGTTGTACCTTGCTCTTATTTGCTTATTTGCTGTCACATTCCAATTTTGCTTCTCTCATAACTTGAACTCAATCCAGCCACATTATGCATGCTGTACAAAATAAAGAGCTATGTTTGGATTGAGTAGCAACACAGAATTGTGTTCCTGTATTATTTGACCTTAACAGTGTTGAAAAGACTGCAGCAGATCAACTGCAGCTCCTCCTGTGTAGGTTTCATCAGGCTGGAAAGGCCAGGTGTTCTGTCTGAACGAACTACATGGGCGAACAGATCCAGGAGTCCTTGAGCAGCACATGAGCAAACACATGCTCTCACAAAGAGTCTTTCTGTGTCTCTCCTCCTTCCCCTTTCCCTCCCTGTGAATTTAAAAGGAAGAAACTGGAGGCCACTCAGGACTTTAATCTGCACTTCTCCTTGCTCTAAATACTGTACACACAAATATTTGTAAGCAGTCTGAAGGTCGGTTATGTTTTATTGACCAAAAAAAGGGCAAGAATATGACATTAAAAGATGCAGTGTTGTTAATAATTGCTAATATAATATCCTTGTTGTTTGATTGAGAGGTTGTACAGCAGTGAGAGTGTATACACTGATACACTGCAGAGAAATATTATGTTCATTTAGATCGATTAAGTCAATGTAGTGAATGCAGTATCAAAACTGAAAAACCTAAGGGAGAAACTTTCCTTGCTGCCTCGTTCATTTGGTGGGATGCGACTTGTGACTAACAAAGAAGGTGAAAGATGGCTAGGTGGGGAAAAGCTGCAAATGAATTGTGATGGGCTGATACATCATAATTTTGGACACCCAATGTGTGGTGAGCTGCAGCGTAATGCGAAATAACCATTGAAGTTTGGCATTGTCTCTGCATTTGGAACAAACTGACTCAAATACTTTTATTTCTGTACTATTTTAAACATCAGCATCGGGGAAAAATACCCCAAATATCAAATGTAATGTACGTGTAGTTTCTCATATCACAGTGGATAGTCCTAGGTCATAAATACTCATTAGGTTTAGATAGCGAGAGTTGGAGGAGACGGGCAGATTAATGAGAATAAAGGAGCCTGTGTGTGTGCCAGTGTAATGAGTTGATAATATGTCTAACCCTGCAGAACAAGCTCAACTGATAGAAACTGTGGAACATAAATGTTATTTACGCTTTGGAGGGGAATGGAGGGTAGAAGTTAATTGCGGATATATTGGGCTTTATATTCACACAGCGATGCCCCCTGTCCTCAGCCGTGTGCTGTGACAACTGGTTATTCATTTAGCTGTGACACTCCATCACCACAAAATAATTGCCTCTCCTGCCAGGGATATTATGAGATTAAAATATTAATATAATTTAGCCAGATAATTCATGCAAACTTTTTTTTAAAATCATGATCGTATGTCCAAGGAAAGATATTTTTAGCTGTGCAACCTGCAGCTAAATCTAGTTACTCCCCACCAACGTGTAAAATAAATTTAACAAGTTAACCTGGTGCTGGTTTGAACTTAGGACTGTTTTCTTTTGGTTGGACTCCACAAGTGAATAGAAATCTTTTGCCACTTGATTTATGTAAACAGGGACACTCTGGCAGAATGTGATCAAGTTGTAATGTAATTCAGTAGACTAGTAGATGCTGAATGCAGAAAGCTTTATTTAAATGTCAAACATTTAAGGGTGCACAGCTCCAGCCTAGTTGCCAGAATAAAATGTTGACTTTGCACTTTTCTGAAAACCATGAATATGTTATATTTGCAACATTTATTAAGTTTTTAGGAAGTTGAGGAGTTTGTGAATGGTGTGACACCTAGGCGAGACACCCACCAAGCTGTAGACCACTGTTCGAACAAACAAGAAATACCAGTTGCAATTTGGCAAGTCGTTGCTGTGTCTTCAGTGGCTTCTTAGGGACTAGATGTGGATGTTTTGCAGCAACCTGGTACCGTTTTCCAGCTGGAATGGTGGTAGAAAAAGTATTCATTTTACTGAAACAGTGCTCAGTCCATAGGGACTTGGGTTGGGAACTGGAGACTTGCCAGCTAGAGTCCCCAGCTGGATGGATGAAGTATGAAGCGTGGACTGGAAGCTGAGGAGGTGCCAGTTCACCTCCCGGGTGCTGCAGAGGTGCCCTTGAGCAAGCGCCCTGAACCCCCAACTGCTCGAGGCACCTGTCCATGGGAAGCCCCCTCGCTCTGGCATCTCTCCATTTCATGCATGTATAGGTCCTGTTTGTGTATGTGTGTGTGTTTCAGGCCTGTGTGTATATGACAGGGATTAACAAAGTATATCTTCTTCTTCTCTTTTGCTTTATTTTATGCCAAACATGATCTTTCCCCAACCATAACCAAATGGTTTAAACCTAACCACACATTAACAAAAAGTTTCATATATCTGCTCCACAATAACATGCAAATATAATGTATTCATGGTTTGCAGAAACAAACAATACCACGATTTGTTCTGAGAATTGGGTTGCCTAGCTCACATCAACTTATAAAATATTGTTTCTTGTAATACAGAGGAGCTGCTCTGACATTTTATCAATCAAACGATTAATTGACAAATATTTTGCACATTACGTGATGATGAAATAGTCATTAGGTACAGATCTACATATAATGTAAAACTTTGAATATACCTGTATTCCTCTATATAACACTTTTTTAACTCAACAAATTACAGTACTTTCCTCTGTTGATTTATTTAAACTAACAAACAAAAAAGCAAAATAAAAACCCTGGTATGTAATTATGCACTGGAATCTACCTTTATCAGTCATGTTGAACCAAGCAATATCCTCTGGGGCTGAAAAATTAAGCAAATGCAAAAGGAAAAATAAATGTGTTTACAGCCTGGTGCAGAAATGGTTTTGATCTCTGTAGCTAATTTCCCAATTTGTGACAACTGTAGGATTTTTTTTTCAACTCTCCCATTAACCTTTCATTAATGTTTAAAGTTAGGTATGAGTAAGGGCGGGCAGCTCTACCCTCTTGTCCAAATATGGTCATTTCTGGTTCCAAAACGCCAAGATGGCAACGGCTGTAGTGCTTAACCTGAGGCTCCAAAATGGGACTTCACAAACCAGTGGGTGACATCATGTTAGCTATGTCTATCATTCTATATGTGTGGATCAGACTGGCGCTGTGGCCCTGAAGCTGAGATGTCTGGCAGACATTTTCAAGAGAAAGCTTGACTCAAAGATCATGAAACAGTAAAGTGAAGACTATAAAATGTGTTTCATTCTCTGCCTCAGACAAGTCACACAGGTGCCACTTCCTGTCCTCCTATAGGACTTAATGATGGAGGCTAGTTTTCACAGCCAAACACGGAGTCAGAAAGCACAAACAGGCCTCTCATGTTAAGGGTAACATGTTGTTCCTCAATGGTGAATGTGCTTGATCAGTATGTGTTAGAGATGTAACTTTGTGCATTTGAAGATAGGCGTTGTTGTCATTCCAAAAACATGTTAAAAAAAGACTGAGAGGAGAGAAACCTGAGGTTGCATTTATTGCGGCAGAGCTCATTTCTATCAGTATTTCCATTGGAGGGCGAGAGCTACTTATTAGGCATGAGATGATATAGTTTGCAAATCATCTTGATTTATTTATTAATGTGATGCTCTGGCAGTGGGAAAAATGGAGACTACACACACAAAAAAACATCTGCTCATGAATGTCTCTTGCATCATACATCTAACTTCAGTGGAGTAAAGTATTGGTTGTTTAATGTAATCAAAGATTAAAACGGCTGAGAACTAAAGGTGGTGTGCAAGATCCTCAAAGGGTCTAGAATATAAAAACAGTTCTTTAAGACCTGCTTTGAGCCAACAGAAGAAAAAGAAAGTAAACTAAGAAAGTCTACCTCAACTTTTGATTCTTTGAACTTAATCATGTCGGATAGAGCATAATTCCATGTTTGAAGATGTAGTATCTTATTTAAACAGACTTTTGCCTTCAAAGTTTTTAAAAACCCCAAGTGGTCTTTCTCTGGTGACAGGGGGGAATCTGAGGGACTAGTGGGAAAGATAATGACTATGTTACTTAAACTATTTGAACACCATGAAATAGAGAAGAAATCTTCTGTCATTTGCTTTTTTTGTCCCTAATTTGAGATTTAGGACGCACATGTGTAATCAGATCTGGGGATTTATAATGTAAAAAAAAACCCCTGATCTTTTTAATCCCTCCTCAAAATGCTTTAAAGTCATTGTGTATACAAAGTGTAGAGTATATACCCTATGGAAAGATCTTATATAACAGTTTAAAAAGGGAATTATGAAACAGCTAAATGCAATTTGAGGGCATCTCAAAGTGAAAAAGAAAGTATCTTATCAGCAGGATAAAGTCGGAGGAATATACTGTAGTTAATATGAAATGAACGCGGGGGTGGAAACCCTTCAGCAATGCAAGTGAGGACATTATCTACTTCATTAATCCTCACAGACCAGCACACAACACCATGTACTATGTGATTAACATTGCACTTAACTAATACTTAGCTACCTTACGAGCAAACAGTAACAGTGTATAGCCAGATAACTGTCATTAATATTCATTCATACATTGCAAATGTCGCTTAACGTTTCCCTAGGAACAAGTTTTTAGCTTCGCAGCAGTCAAAGAGAGTTGAAAATGACTTTGAAACACATCATCCTCCTTTAAGCTCTTCGGGTTGATCACAAAGCTCCTCCAGAGTTTGTTTCTGGAAGGCAGTGCACTGGATGATTGGGAGTGATCCTGGTAGTTACTGACTGGGAATCAGCAGGAGGAGGAAATTCACGCAGCCTATCTTATCTCACCTCCCACCCGCATCATTACTGGGCTCTATTGCTGATGATACTCATTGCCCAGTAGCGCAATGCCACACTGATCAACCATTTGCATGCCCTTGCTGGCTGCAAACCTATATAGTAAAGTGCCCTGGCATGCCACAAATCAAAAGAAAGCCATGACTTGTTATCTCGTTGCAGCTTTTCCCCGGCCTTTGCCGAGGAGCCATATCTCCGGCTTTGAAGTCAGAGCCACTGGCAATGTCTCAAGCGCTGCTGCCATCAAGTGAGCGCCTCTTCATTAAATCCTTGAGCTGCTTCTAATTACGGACTATATCAGGAGGCCCTCGGTGCTGGGCACTGGGGCAGAGAACAATGTGCATGACACAAATGCCAAAAATCACAGGGGAAGCTGGGGACACAAGCCTCAGCAGACAAGAGAAACCATCCATATCTCACTGTGACTCTATTTCAAGACCAAACTTTAACATGGCAGTGTCACAATAGTCATTAACACAGTTCTTGCAATAGATTTCAGTCGGCAAAGCAGCAACGGTAAATAAAAACAGATTATTTGATTTTCAGGTGAGCTTATATGCATGCTTTAATTGATGCAGCACAAGTTCCTTTTTGTCGGCTGATGTTTCTGAGTCTGACTGCATTGATGTTTCCCCTGTAAGTTAGCAGATCTGCAGCAAGGGATTGTGGGGTGGATTTCATCTGCGTCTTTCATCCTGAAACTCTCAGTTCCCTTGTCACCTACACTCCTAGCTGCTCTATTTATAACTTGTAACCATAACAACTGGTCTTTTCTGGTCTTTTCCTGTCACTAGGTGTCTTTGTGCTTCAGATAAAAAAGAATATCATAGCATGCCAAAACTTTCATCGTTGTCAAAGCTGATGTTACTCTCACGACATGTTAATGGTGATAATGCAGCTATTAGCAGGGATTTACATTATAATCTTATAGAGAGAGCATCCCGGTGAAATCATCGCCTTTCGAATCCCAGAAACAAATCTGGAGCACTTTGTTCCTGCGTGATGAATAAATTGGCAGTGCTGAAGGGTGACTGGCACAGATGAATGAGACTTTGAAGAAGAGCATAGCAGGCATTGTTTTCTAAAAAGTTTCATCTACTTTGCATTACTTTTTAAGAGCTGGTAGATAGTTTGCGAGCTCAGACCTGATGTGCCTCCTTAAGTCAAGGTTTTGATAGAAAGAAAAACGGAAAACAAGTCCGATGCATGTTTGAGAGCTTGATTATCAACAAACAGGCACCCTGTGGTTCATGGGGCGAATGGATTTAACACAAAACAATGTTTTTTAGCAATTTTACTTGAGCAGCTCAGTCACATGTGCACTTAAACACACACACATGCAAACACACACACACAACTCCTCCCATCATGGCTTTACACAGTGAAGCAGGTTATGCTGAACGGAGTCTGAAATCACTCTGAGCTGCAGTGTATGCAGCTGGGGAGTAGTCACGCAGAAACACAACACACTGGCAGTTCACCCTCTCAGGAGCCGAGGGTAACAGGCGTTTAGCTGACGAGGGGTGAAGCCATTGTTTGACATCTCGCTGCTCCCACCATCCCGGATCCTTTAGTGAAAACTAATTGCTCCCAAAGGGACCAATCCCGTGGTCACACCTAAATGAACCTGACCCAAGTGCATGGTGGGGTAGGGGTGAGATTGTCTTCACTGTCTGACGTTGCAATCTCACAGGCAGACAGATTCAAGATCAACTCAACAACACGGGCTCTGGGTGGCGGGGAGGGGGCCAAGCTTTAATCCCCGCACTGAGAGTGGAAACCAAAACTGTTTATATGCAACAGCACTGACGGAAAATAAATAAACAACGCAATTTGTCTCGTGGTGTAACAGCGGGGGGGATTAAAAATGATTATCGAAATCTTATTATTTCTGAATGTGCTCTGACCTTGTTTGTAATGTAATTTGGAGCGCCTTAAAAGATTATGATGAGATGAGTCACATTCTAGTTCTCAAATTAAGAAAAAGAGTGGTCTGTAGAGGGGCCACAGTGAATGTTGTGCTAAAAATAATGATTCAATCCACTTCAATGCCAGCACAAGGTTGAACATTTAAAAGCATGATCTGTCATTCCTAACTTAATGGGACATCGGAAATATTTAGAAACTGAGCTAAATTCAAACAGGTTTTTTTATTTTTAGATGAAGCAATGTTGCAACAGCTTAATAAGATAAGCAAAAGGTAACCAAACTCTTATCTACAGTATGAAAGGTTAAAGCTGCACGGTGTTGACTTCAAACTAACATTTGGTGTTATCACCTTAATTGACCTGAATAAGTGGATCACGCAACGACCATCAGTGCTGTGCATGAACATGGTAAAAAAGCATGCATTTATTGAATGCAACAAACATGAATGGGAGTATTGTTTGCTTACAACAGTTAACAACGATTATGCACTGTGTTTTACAGCATCTGAGAATTTATGGTACCAGGCATGCAGGTGCTGTGTTGAAGACTGTTTCCCCCATTAATATGTGATTCTCCCTACCTAAATCTTAACCAAACATTTCTTTTACCTAACCACGGAGAGAGGCGCTTTGCATTTTAACAAGAGGAAATCGCTATTAGACTGGGGATAGGACTTCACTGGCATGGTTAGTGCCGATGCAGCTATTGGTACTGCTGAAGCCAGTTTATATGGATGTATGAAGTAGTTTTGAATAAACAAATCAGTACAGACTTTAATTAAAAGCATCTCTCATTTTAATGCAAATTGTGCCTGCTTGGTCTGAAAGAAAAAAAAAAAAAAACAAGTCCTAAAGTCAGCAACAATGGCAATAAATCTAATACGACAGACTGAGTTGAAGCACCAAACAAGTCTTAGTAAATATCTGCAAGTGAATGAAAGATGATAACAAGATTTTATTTCATTAAAAAAAGAAGAAATAAACATAAGCTTATTCATTTTTGGGGACTTAGCCAGTTCAAAAGTCAAACTGTGAACTGTGACTGTGAACAAGCTTCAATGTAATTTGTGTTAACTGAACTTTAAACTAATACTTGTGATCCTATCCTCATACTGTATTCAGTGTGGATCAGTCAGAGCGTCTTTTACAGGTTCTTTGTCACTGTCATTGATTACGCTGAATGTTAAGTGTTTATGCTAATAGTTACTCACATTAATGGCTGGCTTCATGTTACCTTACATAAAAGTGATAACATGCAGTGAGGTAAACAGAAAAACATGTTGATAAAGAGAGCCAGTGGTCTTAGATCAGTACCCAGTATCAGATGATACGTTGAGGTATTGAGTGGGATAAAGAGGTTGATGGGTGCATTACCTTCTGCAAATGTATGGAGTAAAGTTTCTGCCACAAGACAACTCTATCTAAGTAAAATGTATCTTAGTCTTAGTTTCTCAACACTGCATTTAGTGTACAAATCTCTTTCTTTTTTTTTTTTTTATTTTGTCAGAACTCTAACGGTCTAGTATGTAAGATTTAGTGACATCTAGTGGTGAGGTTGTAGATTGCAACCAACTAAAACTTGTAGGAGAACTACAGTGGCAAACATGAAAACACAAATGGCCCTATCTAGAGCCAGTGTTTGATTTGTCCATTCTGGGCTACTGTAGAAACAACATGGAAGAGGAATGTGATTAACTAGAATGTGATTATTTTCAGGCAATTATACATTAATGAAAACATAGATATGTATGTTATATTCAGTGTTGGGCTCAATACTCTAAAAATGTACTATATTACTCTTTTTAAAAGTAATAATATTACTTTACTTACCACTCCCTGCCAACAGTACTTTATTACACCACTCCTATATTTCTTTTCAGATACACCCGCTAAAACTGGTCACTGCGCATCTCCCCAAAGCTTCATGTTATTGTGCTATTGGTCGTAGTAGGTGTTTATGACCAGAGGTTTGAGGATGTGTTTTTTAAATGGAAAGTTTTAGTGCCACTGCCTGCAGCAACAAAATCAAAGTGATGGGAATATTTCCAGCTGCTAATTAAGCATTGCCATCTTCCCAATTAGCTTGCTGCTTCGTGACGTGACTGCCCAGTCTGATGATTACGAAAATAAGTCAGCTGATGTGATGTTGTATCTCAAATCAGTAGTGACGTGATAACAAAAGTAACATTGTAACGAGTTGTTTTGGGGCAACTGTAATATTATTACATTTTATTGGTAATTAGTTACATTGTTACTAAAACAAAAGTAATGTTATGACTGTAATGCGTTACTAGTGACGTGTTACTGTCCAACACTGATTATATTTAATTTCTGTCAATATATGCTGCTAAATCTCACACACTGGACCTTCAGGTGACAACTATTACAACATTACTCTTTCCTGTAATGTTGGTGGCCCAAATGTCAACACAGCCACTTTCTGGCTTTATTCGTGTAGTTTTTAACTAAAACCATCTGAACCTTTTATACTGGACTCACAGCATATTAGAAATGATTTTTTCCCATGGCTGTCCCCCCTAGAAAAACAACAGAATCAGTCGTTCCACCAAGTGCCTCAAAACGACATGTGTTTACGTTCAGGTGACAAAGCCCTCTAGTGGGAATTATGACTCCAGGCCAAAGGAATAAATCAAGTGACGTACTATAGAGCAACAATAGCTGCAGAGGGAGGAGGTCGGGGTGGGTGGGTCAAAAAAATGTTGGACCAACACAGTAGATGGCTGTTCATTTCCTGTTCCCTACTGACAGTAAATGCTGGTTTCTTATATCCAGGACCATGACTGTTTCCTAATCGTAACCCCATAGATATTACTGTAACCATGACTACAGAGGTTTCGTAACTATAACAAATGTTAACTCAAATGGAAACACATACTGCACAATGAAATTCTTTATTTTATCAAAATCATCAGGGGGACAGTGCAGGCATCTGATGACAGACATGTGGCCTGTAATCAGTGTAGGCAATAATAGCATTGTAACATACCACAGGTGCGGCGCGCGCACATACACACACACACAATCAGCTACTCCAATCACTTTCTCACCCTCACAACAAGGTGATGATGTGACTATTCTCCTGCTGCTTTTAAGAAAAAAAAAGCAGAGAAAGGAAAACATGAAGTGAGTGCAGACCTCTCCATTCTTCTTTGACGCCATTAATTTGCAAATATTCTGCTGGGAGAGTGCGGTGATAGCTCCATTGTTTACATAGAGTAAAAGACAGGTGAGATTAAAATAGACATGTTTTTAGCAGGGCTAATGAGATTTGAGAAAGAACTCATTTAATTAAGCTTTTAAAGAACATACTGGTTATGTTTTTTCTCTGGAGAAGCTGGACTGGGGGAGCGTAGCCGAGGCATTTGCTTTCTACAGCTATCTAAGAGCTCTTTGTTTGCTTTCTGCAGGTAAATAATCTCTACTTTAAATTGTATCAGATTAAAATGGAGCAGCTTCCAAAAATCTTCCCTTTCCATTTCATTTCATTTCATTCCTCTCAATGCTCTGAGAATCACTACAGCAATAAGCACATGAGGATATACAAACAGGATTACTTGGTGTGGGCATGGTGAAAATGATTTCAATAGTGTTTCAGTTGCAGAAGCCAGTAAACGTGATTTATTTTCTCTGAGAGCCTTGCTTGCTGTACGTAAGCCTACCAAACATTTTAGCCAATTGTAAAGCTGAAACATCCCTCCATGTAACATATGGCAAGTGTATCAACTTATGGTAAGCCCATGTAAGCCACAAATACCAATATAATAATACATATCAATGTGTATTTTTAACAATAAAGACACTCTTTCTCCATGTGCCTTAAAAACTTTCTAGTGCTAAATCCTCATAAAGTAAGTCAATATTTCTCTGAACTCTTTGACGCCAAGAAAAATCTCTATACATTTGCTGACTCCTTCAAGGCTATTAACATTGTGTATAATTGGAATTCTATATTTGGCATTGTGGATAATACTCTGCCCATAAATTGGTGCATGTCAATTGTTTACAGTGTGTGGGAAAGCTCATATCCCTTCTATAAAAAACCCTAATAAGACACCTGGGATTGGCAATATTTGCTGGGTTACTGAGGCATGTACTGTACCACCTCATGCCAAGGGGTTTTGCAAACTGGGGAAGTGCAGTTTCCATAGTAATACCCTGAAATCAATGCTATTCATTTATTTTATAGCTTTACAAAACAACACAAAACAGACAGAGAACTGTGTAGTGTTGTGTTATTGTGTTTACCATGTCCACAACAGTCATTATGAATAACCAGCTGTGGTGTTCACAGCAGCACCGCCCAATCTGTTAAGATGCACAATGCGTTCGACCCCAGCACTTTCTGTAGGGATACAGGAATGATGACTTTTACATGACATTGCATTACATTACAGTCATTTACCTGTCACTTTTATCCAAAGCAACTTAGAATAAGAGCATTTAAACATTAATACAACCCCAAAAAGTGCATGAGTAAATCAGCTTCATCAAATATGATGAGCTCTCCAAGTGCTGTCCATCAGCCTTTTGGTCAGTATAAACAGAGACAGGCATATTCACTTTAACCAATCTTTTTTTTTTTTTATCAATTATCAGAATTGAACTGTGACTTGAAATGCTAATTTGATTAAGATTAATGACTGTATCTACAAGTGCAGTAGGAAAATAGATGTTCCTCTCGATTTCTACTGCATTTATTGTGTTCAAAGCTAAGTCATCAAAATCAGTCCATAGTTACTTTTTAATGTGTTTTCAGCTCATGTTGTTTCCATAGCTCCTGGTTACTTATGCATTTGATGGTTTTTCATATGAAGGGCAAGACATAATGTGTGCACTCAGCAAAGGAGCATGACTGTAATCCTGCATACCTTTTTGAATTATATTTTCTGCCACAAAACAGTTTGGTGTTTAATTTGTTTTGGAGCTACATGCACCAAAAAGTATCAAATCAAAGTCAGTGACAGCGACAAGTGCACTTTAACTTTTGATAGTAATCTGATGTGCAACTTCCATACAACTCTACCATATTCTACACTATGAACTTTTACCTACTTCTTTTTGGAGCTCTGTAACTTAACCAATATTTCATTCAGAAACATATTCAAACATGTAACTTAGACCTGTATTGGTGTTAAACAGCTTTAAATGTTGTAAAATTCTGAACAAAAGCTGATTTAGTGTTTACTGTGGATGTTTAGTTACAGCCACAAAACGACTTTCGGCCACAGCTGTCGGCATTTACAGCGAGACTAATAGACTTATTCACGTTGCAGGTGAAATTCTAGTCTGATTATTCAAATAGATACCTTCAACACTTTACCTTTAATGTGCTGCCTAATGGCAGCTGAGTGCTTCATTTTTCAGACTAAGAGTTTGGTAGATGGGGCTCATGCCCCAGGAGAGCTGCAGAGTAAAAAACATTTCAATACAATTATTTGGATAAACAGTTAGGTAATGTATTTTAGCGATGCTCAGCTGTGATATCTTCACAAAACAGAATGAATGACTTATTAATTTAATTTTTCCTCTTCATTATTTTGTAGTGACAGAGCGCTCCTAAACGTTATTATTAAAATCACTCTTTTTTTCCCTAACATATACATCCTCACACCTGTACATTTGACATGTTTAAGTTATCTATGGTTGTTCCAAGTTTCAGTCATTAGAGGGCACTCCCAACTCTGTGTGGCTCATCTCACACACTGTTTCCCTCTATATATAGATTGAATAGCAGCAAGTCTCAGTAATTGTCTCAATACTTTCATATACTGTAATTTCAATTTAACATTGTATGAGGTTTCCATTGTGCTGTTATCTCTTTGAATAACTCTATGATTTCCATAATTTAATTTCTACTTAATACACTTGAATGAATTAAGTCGGCCTAATACAGGAAGAGCGAGATAGATATAAGGGTACTAATGCTAGCACAACTACTGCACAGTGTTAATGACATATTCTCTCTGCTGTGTGCAGGTTTTTGTTTTTTTGAGTTTGAATTAATTTCTGAGACAATGTGAAGCGAGATTCGGCCAGCCAGAATCCCCATCCATCCAAGGAGTGTGGGAGTGAGTGTCCAGCCTACGTTGTCATCACACCTGAAGTGCCTTCACCAGCTTTGCTTCTGGAACAGATAAGCTCTCAGTAAACTTACACACTACCTGTGTGGCATAGTATAACACAACACACATTTACATACTGGGAAAGAAAAACAGAACTTATTTTTTTTAAAAAGATTGTAGATTAATAGGACTGAACTGTGGACTGTAGCGAGACTAAAAAAAGAACATCTTATTAAGGCACTGCATGGGGTTATCTTTGTTGCTAAACTCCTCTTGGTTAAATCATTTAAAAATGTTCTCATAAAATTCTCTTAATTTTCTCCCAAATTATTAGCTGTGAATCATTTGGTCCCAGAGTCTAACCCAGAGGAGACTGATAATTGAGCTTAATTGACTGTAAATTCATTATTGTTTGACACCACAGTGTTACAGTGCATAGTGTCATAAAGGCTTTGGACAAATGTTCTTCATACAGCACAGTGTAGTAAACACTTAAGACAAATTTGATGATTAGGACTTCTTATTTTGACAGAATGATAACCTCATAAATCTTCATTCAGGTACCAGCAATATACTGTAGGGTGCTTTTTATTATGCTAACTTATGCTTCCTTGCATCCTCTCTCTTCTCAACCCAGAAATCATTCTCCTCTGCCATGGAGGACCTTCCAATCCTTTAAATGCACCTCGAGGAGAAGACACCTCCACATGTGGCACAGTAACTGATGCTGACGCTATAGAATGGAGAATTTCTCATTTGGCAGCTCCTCTGTCCTCGCATCTCTTCTCAGTATCTCTGTCTTACATTGTGACTGAGAGGAGCTAAGATGCGAGGAGGGAGCGCCAGTGAGGGAAGCGAGGAGACAGGTTAGCTTAATGAAAAGCACCCATACTGTACACAGAACAGCAATTATGAGCTTCAGGCTGAGCAGATTATCTTCTCTGTGTTAAGACAAGATGTAACAGTTTGGACCAAGTAGTGCGAAACTTAGTTAGGAAATATTTAGGAGTCATGTACCGGTAAGCAGATAACGTGAACGATTGCTGGAACACTGAGGAAACGGGGCCGATGAGGGAACAAGAGGCAGGGATGCAGATGGTTGCAGGTCAGGTGACTGGACATGGAGTAAAAACTGACGGCAGGTACATGTATAGCATAATAACCAAGCAGCAATTGGCTGCAACATGGTGCGAGCACATTCAGAATTTCTTTAGAAATGTTGCCTTTCTAGTCAGTTATTATTGTAATCAAATCATTAGCTGTCTTATATTAAGTGTATCATACAGTCCTTAATAATATACTACTGGTTATAGAATAAAACCATACAGTAAATCACAGTTATAAAACATGAGGACAAAAAACACAAGTGTAGATTTTGGGGGAATGCAGGGGACATGTCTCCCTCAGCATTTAGAGAATGTACATATTTGCCCCCCAATAAAAACATGAATAGCAGGGGGACTCTTATGATGACAATATTTGAGGTATTGACACCAAAAAATGATGCAGAAAAGGCACAAATTGGTGCATAACAATTTACCACAAAACAGGAATTTAAGTAATTGATGCTCAAAATTTTCTCATGGAGGACCCCTAAATGCTCCGTTTTATATATGCCCCCCCTAATGTTGAAACAAAACCCATGCCCTTGAAAGACACTAAAAGATATCCACAACAACCTTCAATTTTGGACTACAAAATATTAGCTAAGTCCAGACAGTAAAAAAAAATAAATAAAAATATACCACACAGACAGCATTAAAAAACAAACGCCCACTCCAAAACCCTTCCAGGATCTAGCAAAAGTTTATTATCTGTTCAAGCTGAATGCTGGTATCAGGCTGAAATCAGCACTGTTAATGCATTTATCACATCCAGTGTCACACATTAGAAATTATCTAAACAGTAGCAAATTGCCCATGTACTTTACCAGTATCAGCATGTGAAGGGAAAAACAAAATACCACTGGGAATAACTATGGAACCATGACAACATGATACAGCAGAAATCAAAGCCTCATAGATTACTGCAGCACAACCAGCATAGGCTCATATTCCAAGTACAGTTCATGAGATGGAACAAATTCATGCGGTGATGCCAAAAGATTCCTTGGAGCGTAGTCTGAGGCTTCAGTCCATGTACTCCACATGCCCAGCTGGTAATCTGTACATGAGCACAGCAATAGAGAGACACAGGGAGGAGGAGGAGGGTAGGGTTTTGGCATTGAAAGGCCGGGGCAAGGACTTTTGTTGCTTGGTGTATGATGTCTATCAGACACCAATCCAACACAACAAGTCGTATGATGCAGGGTGAAGAGGAAAGACAAACTTGGATCTTGAGCCTTGCTGACATGCAGAGACTTGATGTTCCCTAACCATCCTAGAAAGAAAGCACCAGCTGAGCATACTGTGTGATGCTTTGGTGATGGTCAAAACACAGAGCCTTTCTGCTGCTTGCCTCAATATGCTGGCAGTGACGCTTTGTCTGTTTAAATGAACCACTGATTCATCTTGGTCAAGTGCCATCATGTATGTTATCTATAAAAAAATAAACCAGAAATCCTGATAAAAATGACCATTGGCTAGAAACTTTTTCATTTCTGACATGTAGCCCAGATCCTGTCAACTGTCTTAGTAGTGATGTAATATTCTGTGCACACTTACATATCAAAGCTGTAGTTAGTAACCTTTATAAGACATAGCTTTTTTGCCATATTTACTGAAACTGTTCTTCCTGGTGCTCCTGATGGCATTCGCCAGAATCTACCTGCTGAACAAAAACAACCCGGTCTCACTCCAAAGTCATCGAAATTCAGATGAAGACACAGATGAAAAAAGCTGTCCTTTAATGTTGGCATGATGTGCTACTTGTAGCCAGCAGCATCGGGGGGAATGCGGCGGGACAAGAATGAAAGTTAAGCTGGCGAAAGTCCAATTAGGGAGGGTGGCAGCAGTAGTGGATGGGTCCAACAAACACTAACTTTCACCTTGGAGAGCAGTGTTTGTGTCCCAAATTCTGTTCTTTTTTCCTAAACCCAGCCACGTTTTTTTGTTGCCTAAACCCAACCATGTGCGTTAGTTGTTAAAGGAAAAACTATGTCAATTTGTGGCGCGTTTATTTTGACAGAAACTGTACATAAATGGTTATTTTCCTGTGAAAACGTGAGTGTATTTTGGAAGAAGACGATACATGTAACAGGCAGAACTTGACATGGCGTCCCAGAACGTCAGCCACCAATGCACCCAGGGTACCTAGCATGTCGTATCTGAATGTGGAAAGTCCACGACGATGAGGTTGTCATGAGGTTGGAGTGAGAATGTGTTGACAAAAACAACTAATCACAGCTGAGATATCTCTAAGGGGCCGTACACATGCCCTGTTTTTTGCGCCCTCAAATTCATTGTTTGCAGCGTAGACTTATGGCAGTCATGCTCAAATGCCAGAGAAACGCCAGAGCAATGTTATCGCATCATGCACACATTCCTGAGCATACATTTTTAGGGTGCAACGGCTGCGCCCTGAGATAAACTGAGTTTAACTTTTGGAGAGCAGTGTGCACCACGTCATGTGACGAGAACCAACCAATCACAGCCGGCAGATATCTTTTTCTTTATCCGTAAATATCAGTCTGTGATAAATATGGAGAAGCTGATCATTTAGTGCAGGGCTGCCAGAATGGACAACGGATGACAGGCCTACACACAAACAACGCCTGGAAGAACATCATCAGCTCTGCACTCAGGATTTCAGTTTTTCAGCTATAATACTTACTGAGGTTTCTTATCAACCTCAGACGCAACCTGCTGCTGCGCTCTTGAAAGCTGGCACAGAAAGGGCAGAAGAGTAGCACCCAGTGAATGACCTCTGGTTTTCCAGGCAGTTAAAGATGCGACATGTGTACGGTGCGTAACACAGCTATCAATCATGTCAATCACCGCTTGTGAACTGCAGTCAAACTGTCAAACTGGGTAGTGCTTATCAAATATGAAACAAGATTCTGTAACTATTATATATATTATACTATATATCTATTTATCGGCTCAAATGTTTTCAGAAACATATAGAAGTGTACTGTTTAGCTCTGAAGTGAGAACGTTTGCTGTTTTGAAACAGTTGAGTCAAAACAATCACTGCCCTCACAGCTAAATTATACAATACAGTATGTGTCTGAAAACATTTGAGCTGAGAAATAGACAAGTGCAGTTACGGAATCTTGTTTCTTATTTGAACTTTGCTGCCTAGTTAGACAGTGTCTGACATAATGTGAGTGACTGACATAATTGATAGTTGCGTTAGAGACTTCTCAGCTGTGATTGGTTGTTCTCGTTCTTGCAAATGCCATTAAAAGCCCTACAAGTAGGCTAAAGAACATGATTTCTTTTTCACAGATTATCTGTCTCGTAAACTTCTGTCACAATGTAGTGACAGTTTTAGCAAACATGTCAGAAAGTAATTTTTTATTAGTTACCACCTGTAGCTTTAATAATGAGATAGATATTACCAGACTCAGTGTCTAGACTTTCAACAATTGAACAATTAGTCAGTTATGAAATTCAAGTGAAGTCTGAAAATGATTTTTCTTTTTCCCCTAAGAAATCATTATATCCCTGTGTAGTTATTTGGTTAAAATTGTAATTACCAAAGAGAGAGGATGTAAGTTTTATTTATTTATTTTTCACTAGGATGATGATGACAGTGCTGTAATTTGATTGGTCTAATAATTATGTGTGCCAGCATAAATTTTGTTCACAATATCACCAACAGCCAAACATGCAGTTGGTAGCACATCACAATATCTAATAATTTGTCTCCAAGGGAAACGCTCCCCCAGAATCCTGAAACTTAGATGCTGTTTTCAAAAATATGTCCAAATAACAATACTGATGTCTAAATTGTAATTTATACTTCATTTCAAAATCAAATCTCCTTTTGACAATATTGTCTTAACTAATTGTGCTAGCAGTTCTTTCAAACCCCAACAGACATTTGAAAATCCATTCAAATTGGAAGCAACTGTCTGCTGTTTGCTTAGTGAGCCACACTAAACTGCACTTTGGCTCCAGCCCCAAGAGAAATTTCTGTTAAAATCAATTTTTGCTGCTCTCTCAGTAAAGAAACAATACAAACTGGCCTGGAAACTGACTGATCGAAATTATACGCCATTTACAAAATTAACTTACAGAACTTACCAAAGAAAAGCTGTACTTGCTGCGCTAATGAAGAATACATTCTGGTTTACTGTGGATTTATCAGTGGGCGATCCCTTCTAGTATCAGCTGACACTAGTGTCAAAACTCGAGGCAAGGGCATCAACCACCATCAGGCAACCACCATGTTTTCAAAGTCATCCTTCAAGCAAAGCTCGAATGAATAATTACTTTCAGAGTAATTACATTTTCCACCATTGTTGACTGTGGAGACCCTCTGACTGTGATCACTCAATGCAACAAAACTCATTAATGAAATCACCAAACGCTTTCTAATCTTGACAGATTGAATCCCCATGGTTAATAAATATCCTACCCCTGTCCTTTCCCCATTCTCACAACAGAATCAAACAACATCTTGTGAAGCTCAGTAGGTGCACTTCCAGATTTATTGGTTTAATTAGCACTGAGCCTGTCAGGGTTTAAAATGCAAGCAATCATGGAACTGTACCTGGCTTTTTAAAATGGAAGGTACGTTTTTCTCTATACAATGGTTAGTTTTTAATAGTTTATCTTTGAAGCTACAATAAGCATAATAAGCTTTTTTAAATGCAAAAATACTCCAACCTTATCAGACTCAATCAAAAATTAGGGCTGCAGTACAGAAGTGCCTCCCATCCCCACCAACTGAGAGCCTGTGGTGTCACTCTGTTTGCTTCATCTGTACTGCATGAGAAGGCTGTGTGGAGTTTACTTTGATCACATTATGCTGGGTAATGAAGTTTAAAATTTTCAAAAAGTTGCTTCTCACTGCAATCAAGGGAATTGGACATGCTGGGGGGAAAAATCCATGTGCAGCTTTAACAAATGTTTTTGAAATGAAGCGGCCATTCTTTTTGCTATTTGCTGAGATGAAAGCAGGTCAGAAACCAGGTGTGTCGTATGAAAGGTATGGCAAGCAGAGCGTGGTGTGTCAGGATGCTCTGAGAGTGTTGGGTCACTGGCTCTGTCCTCGTGTCACATACTATCCTTCACAGTGGGCACACAGCTGCCTCGCATGACCTTTTCACAGAGCCCTCCAGTCCCTCTGTGTCCACAGTACTTCTCCTTCACCTGTACCTGCTCTGCCACTTCCTGTCTGCCTTCTAATTAGCACACAGTCATCTGACCTCTCATGTGCCTGCTCCAATATCTCAGTGCCCGAATGGAACTAATAAGAGATTAAGAAACCCCCACTGGCAATATGCCTCTTCCTTTATAATCATCAGCCCTCGGGTCAAAGGCTGCATCCACACGAGAACATGAGCACAATAAGAGAAACAGATAAGATCACAGGTACAATCCCATTTTATCATGCTCCAGTACACAAACAGGGCAGGCTGGGCACATGCTCGAGTGTCTGACAGCGATATCAGAGGAAATCGGTCTGATGATGAGATGAGACATACAGCTCTGTGCCATATCTGTGGTCAGTACTCACAGTTTAAACGCAGAAGATGGCTCTAGATACAACACCGCTACAGATCGACTAAAACAATTACACAAGCATCGCTGTAGCATTTTGTTCGGAATCATCCATTCAGTGGAGACAAAATCCAGCACAAAATCTTATCTTGGATTGGTTGAAAAAGCAAAAGAAATTCTGGAGAGAAGCACTGTCTTATCTGTGTCAGGATAAATATACTACAGAACAAATGCTGACATTGATAAGGAACATAATGTTCTTTCGATGGTGAGGGGGTAGTGCATACTTTATGAGATTGTAAGGATCCTATACCATGGTATACATTCACCCAACACTCACTCACCTTTCTCTTTTAAATACTTTACATTATTTTCTCTGATAAAATTCACCTTTAGACCCACAGCATGCATTTCAGAGAACAATTTAAAGGCAAACCACAGTTTGTTATTCATATTTTGAAAATCTGAGTATCCATCCTGCTGAGTCATTATTGCCAATTTAACACAAAGGAACAATATAGTGGCTAAATAAATTTTCCAATGGCTTACTCTGCATAAACACATATATTTTTAAGCCGACGGGTGAGGGCCTCATCACTCAGCAATAACAAAGGCATATTATGACTCCAACGGTAAGACTAAAGGAGAAAGGAGAAAACCCTGAAGCCCTGACAATAGATGTAACGAATGCTCTTGTATTTCTGCTACAGCCAAGTATAACATGACATGAAGAACAAAGGCAAGGATGAAAAGGTAGACAATCCTTTCACGGTTTTTCACTCTAGGAGATGAACTTCGAACAAACTATTTTAACACATGAAGACTTTTTGGCTCTTGAAGCTGTATTTGTGAACCGTGCAGAAAAACACCAAATGCACTTAACTTGCCCCTCGACTGTCCTCTGATCCAGCTGCAATGGGTGTACAGATGACTGACAGCTGGAACTGAAAGTTTCCAGCACTTCAAGTGGTTACATACTCATGTCAAAAAATGTACTTTGCTATGTTGCACAGATTGTAAAACATTTTTTTACCAATTGGTACCCATGCAATGAAAAATTGCCTTTTTTTAACCCACCTCCACCAGCTTCAAATAACGATGTGCACTTTAATTCCCTGCCAGCTTGTGAAGGTGACTGTAAGTCAGTAGATCTGTGTTACACTTGAAGGTTGAAAGTAAGAGACAGAAAGTTGCCACAAATTACAGGGTTCTGACACTGTGTCCATCAAAAGCCATGTCTTCTGCTCAATTGTCCTTTGGAAAGTTGTTCTAAATAACAGCAGCAGCTAAATGTTTAAAATGGAAAGTAAAACTTTTCTCATCTAGTCAAGGTCAACATGTGCTGACAGTACTAATGCAGAACAAAAAAACAACACAAAGGAAGTGCTGAGTCATCACAACTAATCAATGTACCCAGCTGACTGATTGACATGTGTTCACTGTTGTCGGGGATTTGTCAACAACGGATGGTCAAAAGCAAATACAAGTTCAAAAGATGATGATAATACATATCCAATGGGAAGCTCTTTACAGCTGGGGTAGGCAGTTTTATTTCAGTGTCTTGGCTTTGCTTTCAGGCTTTAGAAAATCTAGCCCGTGATGGGAGACTACGGCCAATCAAAGGTCATTTCAGAGAGAGGGCAGATGCACATGTACGTCCCTTTGGTGAAAGCCTGATTCAATGGCAAAGAATCCTGCAGAGAAAGTTGCTATTCCAGCATTGGCAACAACTGCCTATACTGCAAAGCAACCAAAAGGAAAATAGGGTTTTTAAAAAAAGAGTCTAAAAAAGAGTCTGACAACAAACAAATTGTCAATATCATCAAAGCATTGATGAAAAGAAAATGTTGCTATTTAGCCTTCTGCTAACCGAGCTAAAGGCTCACAGCTGCAGCTTCAAGGTCACATTTATGTAGCTAATGTTAGCTAGAGCCTTGAAATCAAAGTGTGTCCTCTGCCTCGCCACTGGCAGGAGGAGAGTGCAATCCCTAGCTCCTGTGGACTGGACAGCCTTGACTCCCTGCCAGATCAGCAAACTTTCTATTGCTGCTGTTACACAAGTTACACCTGGTGCTGCCACTGGCCACCATGTAGTATGTGGTGGCTGAGTTCAAGCTGCTGCAGCCACTGACCAAAAGTCGTTCTTTAAAGCTGCTGCTTGCTCTCCCCCTGGCAAAGCAGTGCAGAAAAGTAGGGAGTGCTTGTTGGCTAATTCTCGTCTCATTTGTGATCTAATTAACGGAGGGAGCAGGGCGAGGAGGGGTTGAGTAAATGTGCTGCGTGCAACTCTACAGTGAAATAAGATTAAATAAATCAAATGTATAGGAAGCACTGGGTTTCTGTATGAGGCGCATACATATACCCCTGGTCGTCTAGTGGGAGGGGCTTAGTAACGTGAGGGGATGGGAGACCTGCAGGAGGAGTTATTTCCCCCTTTTCCATATTTCTGCCCACTCAAGCTTTAACCTAAAAACTACATCACCATTAAAAACACTTAAACATTTTGGGAAATACACTCATCAGACTTCTTGCAAAGAGCGACATAGAAAGATAGCCACTATTCATATATTTCTATAACAAGCATGACGAATGGTAGGAGTTCCAAAAATAAAACAATGGAGACTCCGGGAAGAAATCCACTGGTTTCCTGGCAACCTCACAG
This sequence comes from Cephalopholis sonnerati, assembly GCA_019142605.1. Taxonomy (NCBI): domain Eukaryota; kingdom Metazoa; phylum Chordata; class Actinopteri; order Perciformes; family Serranidae; genus Cephalopholis; species Cephalopholis sonnerati. The sequence goes on from JAGQAX010000001.1 coordinate 14,020,351, forward strand.
TAATGACAAGACTCAAGGGAGTCCCACCCACCCACCTGTCAAATGCTTAATTGTTATTTTGTGTATGGATAAAAACAAAGAAATATAAAGTACTAATCACTGAGCTTTTGAGGTGCACTACAGTGCATTCATCAGTTTGTGTGTGGTGTGACTTTGAGCATTAACTATGTAAGAAGAGCATAACTTAAATGTCCAGCTACGGCCCTATTAAAACTACATATTGTTTAATAGCTATAATTTTCATTCAAATGAATTCCAGACACCAGTCCTGACCTTGACCATTATAACACTGCATTTTTTTTGCCTGTTTGGGTTTGTAGAGCAGACTACTTCATCATGGTGATTTTTTATGCAGCTGTCCTTAAGTGACACAATCTAGGCCAAGCACTGCGATGATTTGAAAAGGTCTGCTCAGCTGGCCATCCAACACAGCCTCATCTCCATAGATGGCTGAATAAAAAGTGACCAGTCTTGGGAGAAACTTCATATTTTAAAAATTGAGCCAGGGCATGGAAAGAGGACATCACATTATAGCTGAGGGAGATAGAGAGGAACGTGATCAGATGCCTAAAAGAGGTTCAGGTGCTGGAAACAGAAATTTAATGATGTCCCAAGAGAAGACAAAGCCAAAGAAGGCTGACCCTGTCAAGTCAAAGCCAAGGTTAGTTACCTTGCCAGGGCACAGGACATGTAAATGGGCTTGTCCCTCTTCGCGCTTTGACATTTCAATGAGCCAAAATAATCTACCTCATTAAAGCGTAAGTGCAACCAGCAAAAGTTTAGGGGTGTGTGTGTGATGGTTGTGCACCATTGTTTGGTGTCAAATGTGTAGAAAATCTGGGGTCAAAAAGAGTAAATCTCTCCTATATCATCCAATGCAGTCAATGCAAAGCAGACATGCTGCTGACATGCAACAGTGTCTCTGTCATTTAGCTGTACAAGCTTTTTCTGCAGTGACAGATGGTGCGGTCAGCTTGAAAACAATGGTGAAGGACACAACACCCAAGATGTCATGAAACAGCCCTGCCTCCATCGATATTGACTTAGTGTGAGCGCAAGTGAGACAATCGCACATTGGGCTTGTCTTATAACACACTTCATCAAGTTTATACAGTGTGTGACTGTATTCCCCAGACCCAACCCTGCACAGCACCTTCTCATCAAGCAGGTCCAAGGGTCAAATGGCTGCGCAGTCCGCCTCTTGTCAGATTTACAACATACAAGGGGCCTTGAGACACATTCTTACATTTTCTCAACACAGTACATGACATGACACGAGTATGGCCTCTCCTGGGAAATGCAATCTCCACCATCCCCACTGGCCTTGAGGATACTCCTCGCTTCACTCTGTCAATTAAATTCAGCAATAATTATGTCGACCTCAAATTATGTTCAGCCCATCCCACTGCAGTCACCTTTAACTGTGACTGTTCAGGCTAGTCTGCAATGCAGTATTTTTAAATGCACCACAAAATTCAGCCTTAGTTGTGGAGGTGAAATTTAGCACACTTTGACTGATCAAATCAATGCTTTCTCTGTATTGATGTCAACTGCCCCAACGGTTAAAGTTCAAGGTTGACTTTAATGTCTCCTCAGGGAAATTATGTTGGTCACAGACAAGATGTACAATCTAACAGATCACTTGATAAAAAGTGATACAAAACTCACTGGCTCACTTTAGTCAGGGTAGATCACCATGGCTAACCAGTCAGATGACTTAAAAAAAACTAATCATCATTTCTACAGGATATTGACATAAGAATCAGAATAAGGTTTGTCACCAAGCAAGTTTTTACTTACAAGGAATTTGCCTTGGTGTTTGGAGAATACAATAAACACACAAACAAAAAAATGCAAAAAATAAAAGGCAGGTACTGTATCAGTCAAGAACATACATATAGAGTATGTGGACATAACATAACTTAACAATAAAATGACAAGGAATACAATTTTTTTTTAAATTATTGTGAGAATCATTTTGCTTTTGTGGATTATTCATTTCCATTCTTTCTAACAAACCGAGCTTCTAACACACGGAGAGATAGTTTACCAGTCTAAATCCTCATGAATTTAAATTAAAGCTGCATTTTTATTGTAAAAAGTTTATTTCATTCCCTAGGGGAGTCCTGACAGTTTCGATGCTTTTACACTCTTGTTCTTTCACTGCAGCTCAGAATGACATGGGACCACGTTGCCATGATAATTGGAAATAAAGAATATTCCCTGTGTTTCATCTCATTTCATTAATGAGGATTCCCATTAGCTGTAGCCAAAGCAGCAGCTATTCTTCCTGAGGCCCACAACTAACACTGTTGTCTTTTATTAGAAAAGAAACCCACACACCATTATTTAGCTCCCGTGATTATAAGTGGTTTCGTGTATCATCCGATCATTCAATTATTTCATTCAATCAGGAAAACGGGTTGGAATCACGTTTTTTTGGGTTTTGTAGGCTTTAAATGTCCAGTTTGGGTGATGTAGGGGGATATACTGGCAGAAATTTAATATAATACAATATAATAACTATGTTTTCTGTAAATAGGAATCATTGTGTTTTTGTTACCTGAGAATGAGCCGTTTATATCTACAAAGGGAGCAGGTCTTTGTTTATGAAGATCGCCATGTTCCACTGCCGTGTTTCTACAGTAGCAGAACGAACAAACCAAACACTGGCTCTAAATGGGGCACACATTGTTGTGGTTTTGCCTTTGCGTGTTTTCATGTTTTTGTGTTTTCACATCCACCACCGTACAGTAGTTAGCAGCCCCCCCGTTTTGTTTTTTTATGTTTAGCGTGAAACTGCTTTATTCAGTGATTTATCAGTTTAACATCTAGTGGCCACAGTCATCAGAGCAGCTACATGGTCCCAGCTGGTGTACAGAGGTCGGGGCAAACAGTTAGTATAAAGTACAAAAATGCACAATAATCAAGTAAAATTAAGGATTATGTCTTCATGTAGGATAGTTATGGTTAGCATTAATGAACCTTTAAAAAAAGGTTACCCTATCTGATGCACCACCCAGCAAGAAGGCTAAGTGACCCAAATCTAACACACCCATGGTGTTGCGTGTTGTGGTTTGGCTAAACGCTACATGTGAAAATGCTCATGGCAGATCCATCAGCAGGTGACTTCTGCATTCACTAGGGAGTTGCTACCTTCAGTGAGTGTATGAGGTGTGTGAGGCCTTTCTGCTGTTTGTGACAGTAATTTCTGATGTGACAGTTGAGCTGCTTTCAGATTTAAAAGAGGTAAAAAAAAAAAAAAAAAAAAACACTGAGGAGCAGCAGCAGGACACAGACACTGGGTGGACTGGTTATATTATGCTTTGAGAGTGAAGTTTATGATAAGTTTAACCTGGAGTAGATTCAGGAGGATTTCAAGGTGCACAAAATGATGTTCAGACAGGTGAGTACAACAACAAACTCAGTCACTGCTGTAAGCGTAAAGCTGTATGTGTACGTGCCTTTGTGATGTGTTAAACCTGTGAAGACTCTCTCCTTCGCTTTATTGTCTGTGTTTGTGGCTGCAGCTGGAATTTATATTGTTTAGACATCTCTGTGTTGTCTGCCTCTGTGGTGCTTTATTCTGCTGTTGATTCTTTAAGAAGTGTCAGGTTATTTACTTTATGTGGCTTAATACTGTCTGTTGCATCCACCGTAGTGTCCATAGACTTTTTATTTATTGTTTTGTATTTGTCATAATTGTCTGAGATTCTTTCCTACTGTCTGGTTAATTCTCTCAAGGCTATGCAGAGGAATGTGGCTGTATAGTTATAATTATCACTTGTATATTATATAGGCTGCCAAGTGCCATCCTTAGAGAAGGAATTTATTGTTAGTTTGGACATAAGTGGCTGTATTTGTATGCGTGTTGATATGTTGACACTTTCATTTTGTAGCCTTGTGGTGTGCTTTTATTTTGCAGTAGTGACATACACATTTTTTCACCTCCCCTTTAAGTACATCTTTACACAAGCACTTTTACTTGAGTATGATATTCAAGTAATTCTATAATACTTACAAAAAAAAATCTCTCACCACAGAGGAGAGAGAATGAGTCATTATTTCCATATTTGAATAATTATTGTGTCTTTGATCTATGGAAGCAGGCTGTTAGGCTGTTTGAAACAGCTATAAACGCTGACAACATGTTGTATGGACTATTTTGTATTTAACAAAACACAACCTTGACTCCCACCTCAGGAAAGAAACAACTAGCACTGCATACAAATAACAACTCACGTGTCCCCTGTAGGAACATTTCTGCTACATGTTATCGGGTTCAGTCTTTATATGGATGTTTGTCATTACTCTGGCAAAATTAAACTACTGTTTACAATGATGCAATAAGCACTCTTGTGTCTGGTAGACACCAATCCACCAGTTCAAAGAGACATTTAAACTTTTTTCAGTAATGGCTTTTTAGATGCACTCCTGGATTTTGATATGATCCTCACTAGTATCAGCAATATAACAAGACATAACAGCCATAAACACTGACAAGATGTATGGAGTATTTTGTATTTAGCAAAACACAACCCTGACTCCCACCTCAGGAAGGAAACAACCACCACTACGAACAAGTAACAACTCCTGTGTCCCCTATAGAAACATTTATGTTACATGTTATCAGGTTCAGTCTTTATATGGGTGTTTGTCATTATTCTGACTAAATTAAACCAGTTAAAAGAGACATTTAAACTTTTTTCAGTAATAACTTTTTAGATGCACTTCTTGACTTTGATATGACCCTCACTCATGTCAGCAATATAACAAGACATAAAAGCAATTGCGCATCTAAACTTGTGAGATATCACTGCAGTGAAATCACTGAATGGTTCAAGATATTATAATTTAATCTTTGCCCTTGGACTTTGTTTGATTTATAAGATACTTAATACCAGAAATCAATTTTGTCACAAGGACAGTATATGAGGACATAAGGAACAATAGATTCCTCAACAAAGAGATACTGTATATTCAGAAGAGATAATACTGCTGTAATGTGTAGAGCGTGACCGCACACATGCACCAACAGAAAGTTTTCTGAAGAAACGTATGGAAAATGGCACCTCAGTGGAGACATTTGCAGCACCACACATTGAATATAAATATTGCTTTGATTTCCCCAGCACCACATTAACTGAAGGGGGTTGCAGTTTAACTACTTCAGTAGCCATTAGTTTCTGTGTAACACAGAGGGATCCATTTAGAAATGCTTTTTACAGTAAAGTCATATAATGAAGCTCTGCTATTCACAGAATGCTGAGTTTATACTCAGCCAAAAACTGCATGTTTAATTTAAGAAACAGGCCGGTTGAGGCATCAGAGTGCTCATGTGGAAATGTATAATAACATGTTTATCCAATTATGTATGTGAGAAGGAAAGAAACCGACACTGTAAGATGTTAATGACCTCAAATCATATGTCGAATGTGCGAATTAATAACAGTAATTTTATTCCATCCCACTGACATGCTCCATTTAACAAAATATCTGCTTCTAAAGTCCACTCAGACCTCCACTGGATGTTATTTTAATTCCCAGAGGGACCTTCCTAACAGATAAAATTCTGCTCAGATAAATATGCACAGGCTGGCCAGTACGCACTTGCCTTGACCCCGGACACTTTCGAAGACAGCAGAGTAAATTTTTCGCATGCGTGGAATCTACTGGTTTTCACTCAGGGCCCTGCACGTCTCAGAGTATCCCTGCAGCGATAAAAAAGGAGAAAGCCACAGCTGGTGAAAGGAGTACAGATATTAGTCTTCATCAGACCACTGAGACAATGACACTTATGAAGACCTATGTCATTTAATATACATCACCAGCTTTATCGCTGAAAATGGGAGCAGAAAGCACAAGGCAGCGCCTCAGGCAGCTCAAGGCTGGGCCAACCTGAAGGCAAGAGGAGAAATCAACCTTGTCTTTCAAGGCCACCTCTGCAACTGCTGGGACGTAAAAGTGTGTTAATCTGGTCTAAAAAGCAACACTTTGTAAAAGAATCTCCACCCTGTTCAGCTTTCTCACCCTTAAACACCTTGTATGTTTACTGGATTAGAAAACTATTCTTACTTTAAATCAGCACCAGCCTGTCTCATGACATAAAATCTCCCTCTTATTTGGCACAATCACGTCGAAAACTGATGAATTGTTCATCAATCACTAAGTGTTTTAGTACGTCATATTGTGCACTTCTGGTAAAGTAGTTCAGAAATTTCTTTTTTTTCCTTCCTCTCTTGTCACAGCCCAATTAAATAACGCATCCACTTTATAATCAGTAAAGAAAGAAAGGCAAAAAAAACATTCATATTTTCTCTGCGGCCTTTCATTAATCAATTTAGAAGCGACAAGCAATTATTTCTTATGGTGAAAGTGCATGCCATCAATCTGGACTGTCCAATTAGCCTGTGCTCAGTTTTTAAATGCACATTTCACTCGACCTCCTCTGCATGACTGCTGTGAAGTTGCTCACAGAAACTTTTTAACAAGAAACTTTGAAACTGACCTATGGAGCAGCTCAAGGTTTCAAAGTTCACCTCACGTTTTACTTTACAATAGCACTGTTAAGTGCATTTGAGTTGGCTCAGAGGAGAATAATACAGCCCTGCGAGGTAATCACTATATGTCAGATGAGCAAAATTTGTATCCATTACAGAGACTTACTCTGTTTGGTTGGAATGTGTTCCGATACTGAAAAAATAATGAAAGCACCATTTTGCCTTAAGCTGTAGATAAGTACGGCGTAGGTTTTGATTTTATAATTGAGCGTTTTGATTTCGCCATGGCAACACTAGACGGATGTATTGTATGTGACGAGGCCATATTGTGATTCAGTTATTCTCCACAGTAAGTGCACTTTCATTTTTTTATTTACCTTGCAACTGTGAGCTTTGCACGCAGTCATAAATATAGTTACACTCAGTTAACTTCTATTTTGCAAGAGACTAATGAGCAGGTTTGCAGTAGAGATGGCTTTGTTAGATCTGTGTCACTGACAAGGAGATGGCAGCTGTGTATTTAACTTAGTAAATATTGCATGCATGCATTCACCCACTGAAATCTGCATGAACGTAGTCGGCAAATCAGGACCTGCCTACTGAATATGTGCAGAGCTTATGACAGCCTATATGACAGCCTCAGAATCCTACACCCTGTTCAGCGAGCGGTATAGGAGCGTCAGAGCCCCTAGGTAGAGGAAAACTTGTTGTGCAGGGTGTCTATTGCATGTCTGTCAACCCCTGCAAGGTTAGGCCACGGCTCCACCCAATTCGGTTGCATAATACCTGAATTGGCTGGGACCCCTTACTTCTCTGCTGTGACGGCCTACATTATTAAGAAGTAGGTGGGCTGCAGCGACTAACCTTTAGCTGGCCAGGATCAGTGTGGCTGGGTTGATGACTCTGCCCACTGTACCCATAGAGTCCAGTTGAGGGCAGAGCCTGTGTGAGATAGAATGAAGGTTCCGATGCTGTAACCCTAGTTCCATAAGTACAGGTGTAGCCCTTTACTTACAGGCCCTGATGCTTCTACGCCACTCACTTAAGAGGATATAGGATGCTGAGGCAGTCATATTGCTGCCATAGGCTCTGAATGTATTCAGGTAGTCATGCACTGAGTCCAAAAGAGGGTGGAGCCTGTGCTAATAGAACCTAGGTTACAATTCTGTAACCTTCCATCTTGCGGCAGTATTCACTTGGTATCTCTATAGCCCCGCGTCCAAAAAGCAGTACGGTGCAGTTCAGTTCAGTGTGGTACATATTTTTTTCATTTCCACTGTGAAAAGTTGTGGATGGTACCAATGGAACCGTTCGTCACTGTCCCAGTTTTGGTCACCGCTCTGTTGGAGTACCTAGCACACAGCTCTGGTAATAAAAAGTGGAGCTGTGAACACTGCAGTCCGTTGACTGGTCAATAGCAGATGGTCACTCTTGCTCAGGGCTGAGTTGTGGCTGGTTTTGTAACCACTGTTCATACTGTGGCAAGTTCTACATCAGTAAACTATAACTAGTAAGTGAAAAGATGTTTTTCTGCCGCCAGCAGCAGCAGCAGCTGTAGTCTGAGACAAAAAATTCAATTCACTTGGCCAACTGCTGGCAACTTTTAAGTTGGGACATTTGCTTGTATTGTTACTCAATGCATGAGTTGATGATAATGATAAATCAATCAACACTCCTTAAATTTCAATATGACAACTTTGACCATTACTTACGTTTTTATTGTCTCTTTTAGATGACACAGACTTTTAGTTGTGAGTGGATCTTCAAGTGTTTAAAAATATTTTGACTGGATTATGTGAACTGTGTTTATTCTAATGGCATCTCAGGGAAAATAAAGCGTCACAGAACGTCGCTCCTGTGGGCTATGGCCAGCTGCATTTGGGCTAAATGCACAAACCCGCTATTTTTAAATATCCCATGGAGAAAGACTCTCACTGCAGTCTGTTCTGTTTGTCCTGAAAATGTATGAGTGCAGCCTTGTTGTGTAGCTGATAAACGAGGTGAGGACTTTCATCTGTGTCACCAGAGATGAGGTATACAGTGAGTGCTGGACGGAGCAGTGAGTGACAGTCCCACCCACATTTGAGGGTAGTGTTTGGGCCGAAAACGCCAAATGGTACCATGTCTGAATTGTGACTTTTGGTTCCAGGTACCATACTGTAAGTGTTTGATGGGAATGGGGCTTATTACCACTGTAGCCCTGACATGGAGTTACAATTTAAGAGGTGGACATCACCCACAGCAAAGCTTTGGCAGTGTGTAGGCTCCCTTGCTATGCCATAGCCCCTTAAAACGGATCAGTTATGACCAAAGCGAAGTAGTACATTGGCTTTAATCACAGCTTTGTATATACAGGCTGGAAATGATGACTAATCAAAGTATTTGCACAACCCGTGCTGGTCACCAATGTTATTGGTGATTGGTATTGGTTTCAGATTGCATATTTTGCTCACATGCATTGATAAATGCATTTAAATGGAATGAGAGGGGTGTATTTGACAGAAGCCAAGAACATACCAAGTGTCATCGTGTTTGTATTAAGGATAAAATCTCAGTTGCTGTAGAGGAGCTGCTCAGCGGAGTGAGTAAGAATACAAATAAAGTGTTCTCATAGGTGTTATTTACACTGTGAACCCAGGCAGGGATAACATTAAACATAACATAACATTAAATAAGAAAAGTTGATGCACAGGAGAATAAATATTTAATAGGTAGGATCCCCTGACCCCGTGCTTCTTATCTTATCTTTCCCCCAATTTGAAATGAAACCGCCGTCCTTGAGTGTTCTTATCGCATATGTTCACCTAACATTTCTCCGATACGTAGAGGTAAACAAGTTAACCAAACTGTTTTACAAACACAGTTCAAATAAGACATTTCATAGCTGTCAACTCTGTTTGTATTGCTGCAGGCTTGATTTCCCATTTTCTGCATTTGCAGCACCATAGTCCAGCAGCCTAAACACAGTGCCGCAAAGGATGCTGACCTCCCATCTCCAAAATGCTCAGATCATGGGTTTTTGAAAAATGTGATGACTTTGAATAAGAAGCTGTTCTTCCCTGTGGCAGGTCTGTCCAGCCTCGGAAGGTTTTACAATTTAGCGGGCTTGACTGGAAATCCTGTTAGCGTAGCGCAGGACCTTCAGCTCCTTATCTGTCCTAATCAGAGACTGCGAGAACAGACAGCAACAAGCAAGCGTGAGGTCCTCTCTCTCTGATCGTTACATCAGCTACGCACCCTGCTAGCTGAATATTTATTAAATATCAATTTTCACCATGCAAGAATACAGCCATGGAACACTGCAGCTGGATTTTGATTTTCAGTTATGTTATTGACCTTTTAAACACTTTCTTTACTGGTGCTTATGGTATCAGTAACCCTTTATGCCCTGTCAACAACAAATTAATTAAGATATGACATCAGCTAGAGTAAAAGCTAAACTACCTAATTCAAGTGTATATTTCTCGTAGAGTTCTGGGCAGATGATGACATAGTGGGCCAGATATGCAAAAGGCCCCAGCACCTCTCCTATCTCTCTCCTGTTTTGCATCTGTTTGTAGTCATTATGCATCCTTTCGTGGGTCCCCTGACAATTTGGGGGCCTGGGCCAGTGTTCATTTTGGCCGCTATTTTAGATTTTGTCTTAGTCTAAGGGCTCATTTATGTTTAATGTTAGATACAGAGATAGAGACAGAGAAGGAGACAGACGGAGCCTCCTGTCCATACTCATACTTGGTCCGAATTTGTGCATGTTTCCTGAAAGCTTGCAGATATGGATGACACGGAGCAGACGGAGATCGTGGAGGCAGTGTTGTGTAGTCCAAGCAAGACATGACTAAAGGAGATGACGAAGAAATTTAAATAATGGCGGAATGGGTGATATAGTGAAAAGAATTCTCCATCCACATGGCGGGATGTAGCATTACATGGCCCGCTGACCCTCACTGTCTATAGCGCTGTCTCCGGTTAAAGGCGCATTATGAAACTTTTGACTCGTCCTTAGTGCCATCTGTTGGCTGTATCTATGCCATCATAAAGGACACATGAAAGTATGACGACAGTGACGTTTACAATGTTTGAAACAGACTTCCTTTACAATTTTCACTTGAAAAGGGAGGATAAATGAGCCCTTAGTCTTTAGACTTGCTTATTAGTTTTAATCACATTTTAGTCATTTTTATCTTTCATTGTTTTAGTCTAGTTTTAGTTGATGACAACTGAAAACATTTTAGTTGAGAAAAAGTCACTACACTGTAGTCAACTTCTAGCCAATACTTTTAGTCAAAATGTTTTTTCTCTTTAAACTAATCCAATTAGGCTAATAAAGGTATCAGAAAGACAGGTTGTGTAAAAAAGTTAGATCTAATTTCCACACACTTGCACACTTGCATTTCTCCAGCAGAGGTTCTGAAAGGTTTAAAGGATGATTTAAGAGCACAAGTGGCCCATTCTCATCCTGAAGTTGTCAGGTAATGCAGCTTTGTCAGAGATATCAGCGTCAGACACCCGATGCCAAAAGCCACCCTTCATGGCACTATGATATACGGCCAGGTGGCATCAGTATATTACCTGGCTGGATGTAACCTTTTGCGGTGTTGTGATATGCTGCCAGTTGGCTGGACAGCATCTGTCACAGCAGTATGATATGCCTCTGGATGGCGAAACGCTGCTGGTAACGATGTAACATAAGAAGCTGCAAAGTCCCCATCAGACGGATGTAAGGAGAAGTGGATGGGTCCGACAAACCCTGGACTTTCACCTCGAAGCCTGGTGTTCGCTTCCTGTATGAATGTAGAGCCAAACCATGATGTTTTTTTTTTTTAATATAACCATGTGCTTTTGTTAACGTGCCAACATTAGTAGTGGGGTCCTGAAATATAAACAGCAGACACAGAAGGATAGCTAGCGCATAAGATGTAGACGTCAAAGGTCACTGACAAAGCAGTGATATGTAATGACTTGGGATGAGAACGTGTTGGCACACTACTCACTGATCATCATTTTAAAAGCTCAAAATATCTATATTTATAGTCTCAAGGACTTACAACACAAACCACTAACATCCAGGTTCATTGTAAATTCTAACTTATCGATCTCACTGTTAAGAAGCATAAAAATCACTGTATTTCAGCCTGAATTCTTTCTAAATCTGCAACATGTTAGCCTGGAGGTTTAATCTCTTGTCCTCTCACAGAGTTGGTTGAATAAAACCAAACTTTCATCTCTGTCAGAGAAAATTGCACTGAGTTCAGGCTGTTTGCTTACAGTACAGCTACACTCACAGATAACCGAGCCTCCTACCTGCCTGTCAGCCAGCAATCAACCCAAAAACCTTCTCGAGATTGTCTGGATTTGAGTGGAGCCCTGCGGACATCAACAGATGTGAAGTCTAACGGCTTGTGGCTGCTCGGTCTGCTGCCGTTCACTTGCTAACAAGTGGAGCTAGCTGCTAACAGCCAACGCTGCAACTAACAAACTTCACAAGTCTATTCAACAGCACAGCCTGACACACACAGCTGTTTATTTACTGCCAAATTACAGCTCACAACTTGCACCAGCGGCTGACACTGCTTCGATCTGAGTGTTTTGCTGACTAGCAAAACATCTTGGCTCTGACTATTTAGTTTGCCAGCCTGTCAGCACTTCAATTTCAAACTGCTCATACAGGCATTAGAATAAAATTGCAAGCCGGACATTCTCATTTTCTAGATTAAAACATCTTTCTAATAATTTTCACAACATAATTCACCATTCAGTTCTGCTCTCATCTCATTTTGAGTATCCTTTAATCCACCACAAACATTTTCGTCCCATCTTGTCTTGTCAATGAAAATTAAACATTTCATCATAGTATTTATTATCAAGATCTATTTTTAACTCGTCATCCTTTCATCTTTGTCACGGAAAAAAGACCATTGACAGATATTTTTTGTCATAGTTTTCATCAGTTAGGTTAACACTGCAGTAGGCCCGTTCTGTAATCTATCCATGCTCGCTATAGTATGTTTGTCTGACATAAGTCTTTATGATATGAAATTGTACCTCATGGCACACCTTTCTGAATTCATAGTGAGAATCATTTTGCAAAGTTTTATACATCTCCTGTGTGGTGTTATCACAATTTCTCCTCTGCACTGTGTTGTAGTCTTACTTTTCTCTGCCAGGTGGCCTTTGATTCCTTCAAAATGTCAGTGAAATCAGTTGTTATCTTGTTAGCGAGATGTACCTAATGGTCTATCTTTAGTCACTCTCTTATGATTCCTGCTTGGTGATTCTTCAACGCTGACACCGCCTCAGATGACTCACTGAGCAACAGACACCAGAGATTATTAATGTTTTTACAAAAATAGTTACACAGAAATAACAGCAGCAGCAGTAACCCATGGTTACAGGGATGACGTCACCTAGCATCATTGATCTCTTCCACACTTCATTCCCAAGTTCCAATTAATCCGAGGCGACAACCCGTTGTGTCAGGATGTATTGTCGCTGAAGTCATTTTCATTTATAAAACAACAAAAAACACATTTTCAATTCATTTGCAGCCACCCAACCCTGGAAATATAAGTCAATATTTTTTCTCCAGTGGGAGATGTGCCTGACTGGCGTCCTGGCTCATTTGTAAAATGTTACATCATCAGAATGGTTCAGCCCTTGAACTCTCTTTGGTAATCTTTGGTAATAAGCGAGGGGAGAAAAGAAAGAGAAAGTTTGCAGAGGAGGGAAGCGTGGCTGTAATGAACCGGCTTCCTGCAGGGTAATAAAGGTCTGCGTCTAATGCCAAGGGCAGCCAGGCAAGCACGAAGACCATTACAGCTGAGCAGGCTGGCTTACAGCTATGTCTGGGAGGCCAAAAACAGCTCGGAGAAAGCCCCCCACCCCCACCTGCTTTTGACTGCAGACACAATTATCTTGCGAGGTTGCAGCCAATATTTCCTCCTGGTGCCAAAGGTGAAGACATGTTTGAAATGTTTTTTTGTTTTGTTTTGTTTCTTTTTTTTTTGTCCAAAAGAGTGAGTGCACTCCCTGGAGCATTTCTTCAGGACAGCAGGACAGAGGCGAGAGGCAGAGTACAGACACACCACAAAGACATGGTGTACTTATGCTCGAAGCAATGGCTCTTGCTTTCTCTGGTTGCATTTTGCAATGTTAAATAAAAGCACTGAAAAATGTCACAACTAGTTCATGTTAGAAATAACAGCTCTCTGGATACTCTAACGCTGCAATCTAAATGCTTGGCTTTACTCCCTCCTCACTAACTAATGTTAAATCTGTTACAGTATGTAATGTAATTTCCATTGATAGCATTTAGTGAAAATAAATCCTCAAGGCCAGGCATTTTATAAGCTGACGAATCACAAAACATGAGAAGCACCCCAACTTCTAATTGCTGGAACTTTTTTTTTTTCTTTTTAGCTGTTCAAGGGGAAATAGATGCAATGAAGAGTCATACTGAGATCTTTCAGCACAGAGCAAAATAATTTGCACAAAATGAGATGCAGGAAGTCATTTGAAATGGCACTGAGGCTTGAAGAGGAAAATTGCAGACGGTGATTTGTTAAGAAGTTCCATTAACTCTGCATTTAATTTGCTTGGACTCTGACAGCAGACATAGTTACTGTACTGTATCTCACACTATTTGCAAGTGAGTCAAAACTGGTTGCCTGCTGAGTAAAAACATCCTAGTATGGAAAAAAAAAAACACCCTCTAAATTTAAGTCCACCAACGTCACAAACTGCTCCCTTGTGGCTCAAGGTGCATACGTTATATAATGCTTCGTACAGGAAGGTCCCTCAGAGAGGTGCTGATGTAAAGCCCTCCAATTCCTAACCTTGCCTGCAGCTTTACAGTAAGCACAACTAACAGGAGGAAAATAAAAGTGGAAGCTATCAAATGGCAGACTTTTGTGTTATCACAATACCCCGTCTGCACTATTCTTCCCAACCCACTGTGTTGACTGTAAACCTGTTACGATCGCACATATATCATCATTATCTGGCTATTTATTATGGTACTTACACAAGCTTTGGATCACTTTACAACATCTGCAGAGGCACGTAGAGTGTGCTATTTTACAGCCTCTGGAATATTGTTTTGTGACCTTCCATTCTCATATCATAGTGTAGCTTTTCATTCCAGTCACTGTAAGTATCTGTTGGCACACTCAACTAATACAATGTACCGTGTGCTATAATATGGAATGATTATAAATACTGGAGGAAAGAGAAACTTGCAGTTTCTCATACCTTGAGCAGACTTGAACACACAGTGATTGATCCCTGAGTGTATATTTGCACATTTCTTATTCATGTTTCAGATTTTTATTTAATGCCCTTTGTACTCTTAAGTCCTTTAATCCATCGGTCTTCTGTCGGTATTTATTGCTGTACAGCAGGCAGTTGTCTTTGTCTTTACTAGCCAAATGTTTCTGCACAAATGTTTAATGAGACTCCATCCAGTGCAGACTATATGTGCACTATTAAAAAGATTCTTGTTTTTAATGTAAGAGTGGGAGAGCATCTCCCACTCTCTACAGACACAGGCTTTAAAGAGATTAAATTATTTTCTGATGTCTCTGCTAGTTAGAAAGAGTAACACGATATTTAATCTTTTATCAAACACCTCCTCTACTTCATAAGAGCACTTCTTTGTGTTTGCCTGCTTATACTTAAGACCACATGTTGAACTAAATATGAAGTGAAGTCACCATGTTTAGACAGGAAAAAATGTCTTATTTCCTCAAAAATAACTTCAAGTCAATAGCATGCTCAGCAAGTGTGCTCTTTGATTCAGTGTAATTAAATTAGTGGCTTGAGAACATGAAATTCTTTCCAACAGTTATAACATCAAAGCTGGCATACAATTAGGCCTCCCTCCAAATATCATCTATTTATCTATCACTGTGCCAACTCCATCAGACGATGTTTCATGGTTCAGATTCAATTTTGGGTTGCAGTGAACAAGATGTCAGGGGGAGATTTTTGATGGAGATGTTTATATTTAGCCATGGTTCAAGGAAGGTGAGCTGCACAGAGGGGTGCGTCACAAGAGGCAAACACAATATGAAGTGATGTGTCCGTGAAATCATGACTCATCTTTTTAAGAGCACAACTCTTTGTTCGATTGTATTCAATTTTAAATTGAATTACTTTGAGCTGCACCGGTAGCTATTCAAAGGATTAAAAATAGGAGGATTTTCTAGTAAAAAAAAACGTATTACATGCATTTACAAAGCTACGTTTGATGTCTCGATTAGAATTTCACAACTCAAACAAATTTATAGTGATTTACCTACAGCACTTGGAAAATGCCTGCAAAATCCATCTTGTATTGTAGATGAGATGAGACATTTCACAGGATAAGTTCAAAAGTTTGACCGGCTGGTGGCGCTAGAAGAAAAGTCAAAGGATCGCAAAAGTCATGATTCATGCTCCGGGTCACTGACTTTAATGCATTTCTGCCAGTAGTTGTCACTAAAAGCAAAAAATGTCAACCTGCTGGTGGGACCAGTTGAAATGTCAGAGGATCACTAGATTCAGCAGGATTCATCCTCTGGGCTCTGTGGACGTCTACACAAAATTCCATGGCATTACATCCAGTAGGCCTAGTCGCTGAAATACACAGTCTGTCTTCCTTCTGTGTGGTGATATCCTTAGTGGGTATATTGGTAGAAAGAAAATTATTCCTGCACTAAAACTCTCACATCAAGGTATATGGATTAACTGGGTCATGAATTCTGGAAAGAGATATTTTTCAAATGTATTTTTTGGCTTGACTGTAACATGCAAGGCCAACACAATAAACACGAAAGTCTGTCCATGATTGAGTGAGTGATAAAATAACACCATCGGTCGAAATAAATGATGAGGTTGTGTGGTGGTGTCTCACTATTGGTTGTTACTCTTTTTGAAATGAATAGGTGCTGACAGCCCTTTATTACTGTATTCCTCATCTTCTGTGACCAGTGTGACATGATAGGATGGTGGAATTAGCAAGCTAGATAGCTAACTAGCCAGCTACATGAGCAAAATTTTACAATAATGCTTCATGCACTGCTCTTGTCACAGCGTAGGAAAGCACATTGCTCTCAACAGATGAGTGAAACTTTGTTCAACTCGTTTTCTGTCACTTTAATGTGATCATAAAAGCATGGTGGAAAAAGCAAGCTAATTTAGCTGACCATCCACCTGCGGTCAAATGGCAGGAAAAATAGGATCACCTTGTCAGTTTGCTCAAGGAACAGCCGTGTTTGTTTGACACAAGCCTTAAATTTATTTAAAGGTTGTTTACTATTACAAGTTACAAAGTCAGAACCATACATGCTCAGAACGTGTGACGCCACTATTACTAATAGAAAGTGAAATTAAGACACTGACTGAGATTGAAAGCAAATCATTTATGTATGTCAGAGTGGGCGCTGCCGCAATGACTAAATTCCCCTTTAGCAACACATTCTCACTCTGACTTTGTCACATATCGCCACTTGGTTGTGAGCTATATATGTGATGTGCAAGGTACCCTGGATGCATCTGTTTTTTTGTCGCTCTGGTAAGCCGTGTCAACTTCAGCATGTTACGTGCATTGCGCCATTTCAAAACTTACGATTTAAAAAGACACAATGCAACAAGGAAACATACAGTTTGCATACAGTCTCTTTCAAAATGAATGTCAATACAACACCACAGTTTGATGTTTTTTCTTTCAATAACAAACATACGTGGTTAGGTTTAGGCAACATGAGCACGAGGTCAGGTTTAGAAAAAAATAACAGGGTTTGGCTTTACATTCATATGGAGAGCAAGCACTGGCTTCCCAGGTGAAAGTCAGTTATTGCTGCACCCATCCACCACTCCTCCTGCCCACCCTACTTGGACTGTTCACCCCTTTAATTTACACTGTTGTCCAGCCACATTTTCCCCTGACACTGTTACACACTGATGGTGACGGTCACATATCATGCCGACGTGAAAGGATGGCTTTCTTTGTCGGTGTATGACGTGGAAGTCACAACCCAGGCGTTGCTATTGACTTTGGAATGAGACTTGGTTGCCTTTGGGTAATCTGCGCCAACAGGACATTTTACAAACTACTGTTAACGGCAGAACTTGGCTCTGATAGTGGCCGATGGCTGTGCAATCTCCACCGGTCCTGTGGGGACATACATCTCCAGCTAGAGCTGAGGAGGGCAGGGTTGTGTTAAATTGACCAAAAAGAAGCTGATGATTGGGTACGGCTCTAGAGAGAGCAGGTCCCTTCTGCTGTGTGACTGTGTCTAAGTGTACTGTTCTTCATTTTTAAATGTATTTACATGAATTTTAGGCTGAACCACAACAACGAGGCCAACACTGTAAACAAATGTCATGGTAAAAGTCAGTGACTGAGTATGTGTCGCTGCTTCCTGTTATAAATGAAAAGCCCTCTAGCATTTAATACATGCTCCAGCCATACTATACTAGGTTTTAACCTAGTCTTGTTCGTACTTTGAGCACCACAAGCCAAGTGCCATCCAGGTCCATTATAATCGAGAGAAGGCAGAAATCTCTACAACCAATATCTCCAACACTTAGGAACTTAACCAAAACAGCCTAGACTGACAAATAGCACAAGTAAAAGAGCAAAATTATGTATTTCTAATTTTGGAGTGAACTGTTCCTTCAAGTGATGAATATGAAAGTGCTCAAATCCTTCATTCCCCTTTAGTCATACAGTACAGTCACCAGTAACTAAGAAATGTTTCTGATCACTGTCCACTTACAGTAACGATCGCCTTGTGGCACTTTGACTCTGAATAGCAGTTGACTGTAATCTACAGTTGGTGCTCACAAGTGATGTGCCAGCTCCCTTCATATGCAAGACAACATAGCTGCTGACTCAGCCTCGCACTGCATTAAACAAATTATGTAAATTCAGTGTCTTGAGTTAAACACTCTTTATGAGTCATCAGAGGCTCATTCAAATATCCAGAGCCAACAGATTTAACAAAATCATTGCAATTCATTTTTGCCCTGTGAGAAAGCTAATGTTGCTGTGTCCCCTAGGTGAGTGGGTTACAGGTATTAACAAGTAAATAAGGTGACATGATTTACAGTAAGGCACATCGATTAAGAGTTACTGGCACTCATTAGCCTGCCTATCAGCCAAACTGGGAGGTTAGAAAGAACATGTTATGATACACTCTGAGGTTTATAGATCGTGTCCAACACTGGTCATGAGTTCACATGCAATATTGACTCACCCCAATAAAAACTAAAGGCTCAATGAAAGAAACAAAAAGAAAGAGGACAGAGCTAAGCAGGCAACTGGAGGCAACTTCTTTCGAGAGCAACACCCCGAGAAAGATGTCTATTAATCTTCATACTGGCACTGGGCAAGGGACATAGACTTTGAAAGCACCTAACAGTATCTATTGTGAAAGTGATTAACAGTACAAGGTAGCTAATTCCTTTCTAACAAGCGTTTTATGTTTACAAGCTAATTACAGAATCACTAATATTCTCCTTAATCACATTATCAGTGACATGTAAGGCAGGTTTAATGTGGTCTTGTTGCTTGTTATATTAGACTCTGTGCTGTCTGGGTCATCCTGTGTGCTCGGTAAAGAAACTGGTCCATAAACTGCAGTACTTCCCCTCCTTGCCCTCTTTTGAGATGACTGATATCATTGCCTCGCTTAATGTTTCTGGTAGTCTTCTCTTAGTGTGTGATTTTAGCAATAAAGGAGCATAGGTGGTTTTTGGTTTCTCAAGGTTTTGTAGCATTTTGGCCATAAAGTCCTCTGTAGCTGGTGCTTTATTTACCTTGTATCTGGACATATCTCTAACAATTTCTCCACTCTCTTCTGCAATTATGTCTTCATTTTGCCTCTACTCTATATGGTATAGTAAATCTAGGGTGTGCCAAAAATTATTCATTGTTGGGAGACAAAATCCACAGCTGTCGCTCTTAAATGCATTCCAGTGTTTGTCTGAACTTAATATGATGCTTCATCAGTTTGAATTAGACAAAGCTGGTATTTTCTAAAAAGAAATTAACCTTGATTTGTCTCAGATTGCTGAAGCCTCCACAGGTAAACTCTGGAAAGTGTTTTTGTACTGAATGTTGGATTTTTCCTCATCACTTACCCTGAAATCACATTAGGAATGGATCTCTTAAGTGTGAGCAGGAAGAATGGCTACAGTGATGAAAACGTCTTTCATCGTACATATGGGGACCTGACTATTGTTTCAAGACAAACTTGAAAAATCAAACCATCCTTTAATTAGTTAAGTGGCTATAATTTAATGTGAATCCATCTGTCTGCCCATCCATCCATTCCTTCCATCCATCCATCCATCCATCCATCCATCCATCCATCCTGTAATACATGCTCTTATGTATCTTACAGGCGTACAGGGACAAACTAATCTGATGCAAAGACTAAGCAGTGATTTCTGGCTCCACACAAGAACGTGTCTCACATGAGCAGTGATGCGGTTTTATAGCTCCCCTGGCACAGAGCGGAACATTTAAAAGGCACGGCTCAAATGAGCTTAGCACACTTTATTACCCATCTGCAAACAGCTTAAGTGTCAAGCAGCACATCCTTGAGTTGGTAATGTTCACAGGCATACTGAAAGATGAGGGCAATTAGCCCAGAGAAGCGCACATAGGTGGTACATAACCAAACAATGCAAAGCTCTTATTCAAACTAAAGGCTAAACCATTACTGCACCGTCATATACTAATACCTGCACATAATACAAGGCCTAATGCCTGTGCATACAGCACCTGGAATTATATCTGCATGGAGGTGAACTGACCAAAGTCAAGAATTATCCACTATGCTGGTAATTATCCTAATTACTTACTGCCACACAGTAATTGCAACATCATTACTGTTCCAATACCTTCCCCACAATGTATGTAATTAGTGTTATCTGATTATAATGGTTACAGCGAAGAAGAATAGGTGAAATATTTTATTGTCTGACTTTGCTGAGGCAAAAGGAGAATGATCTTTATGACATATTGTCATCTCCACAGCCAGGTATGCTTTGTCTAACATTAATCATGGTTGGAAATTTTCCAAGGAGAGTATAGCTTCGGATTTTTTGGCACGATGTCATTATACCAAACATACCTTTTAATAGTGGTGTGGGGGCAATGCCCATTTAATTGAACTGTAACCATGCACTGCATTCAGCAACACACTCTTCCATCACATGTACAGATAATTTGCCAGCATCCAATTAAATGGGAATTCAGTAAAAGTACAACCCTCTGCATGCACAGTGAAGTCTCTCATCACATGTGCAGCCCACACTACTGTTAACACTGCTGCACGGTCTAAGCCAAAGGACTACATGCATCCTGTAAGTTTTGATTACATTAATAGAGTGAATATTTTTTTATATAACCAGCAGACAGTAGCCTAAGGCAGTTTAAAACCTATCTGCTAGTTTTTGCTAGGTAGCTGTCACCATGCAGGAGTTTAATTAATCTTCATTCTTTACTGTGAAACACTTCTTTATTATAACACCCAGTGGAAATTATGCATTTGGTTGTGTGTGTCCATGTGTGAGTGAGTGATAGTGTAAGTGTATGTATCAGTCTGTCCACAGCTAATCTTGCAAACTACTGGACCTATAAGCCTCATATTTTCTGTGCACATTTATGACTGTATGTTCAAGGACTTCTTATGGTTGTGGTGATTCACAATTGTTGAAAAATCTGTTTTATTGACTGTTATATCATCACTGACTGCTGACTCTGGAATTTGCTCAGCTATATTATGGCTTTGCTGTGGCTCCAAAACTGACGCCCATAGAAAAGGTTTGTCTTATTTTAAATCAGAATATTTGCAGATCAATTTCATACCTGATATGTTATGATCCACTTAAGTTAGACATGATATGAGATGAAAAAGTCAACTGTTTTTGTTCTCTTCACCACTAATCTTGACTGTACGAAGGCAGGTTGGGACACCTCCACCTGGCGCAGCTGCTCTGCATTCCAGCTGCCATGGCTGTAACCCGGTTTTGTTCCTTCTTCCCATGGCATCATACTACACCAAGAGTATTTCAGTGAAGTGAAGCATTTTGCCTGCATAATATTTGTGGACTTGCGTTTTTTGTTGATTTGGTCAGTTTGCCTTGATGTTCATGCTTCTATTTAAGGAAGTAAGTAGGGTTTGTAATGAAATGGTTTCTAGTTAAAAGTTAAAAGTCCAGTTATGAATGACACTGATCGATGATTTGTGAATTTATGTTTTAGGGATTAAAAACATGTTCATCCTTATTATTACACTGTATCTATATTTCACGTACAGTGCCTGTTAGCAGGGAAAACTCAATCTGCTCTGTGCAACACACTGTGGCTCTGTTAAAAATCGACAAGGTGCAGATTTTCTGAGGAACTTCTGTAATGCGCTGTGGCACGTCTGCTGCAGTTGCAAGAGTTGTCTAGACTGGCTGCAATCAGCATGGGCAGCAGCCTGTCAGAGATCTGCTCTCTACTGAGAGTTATTTTCTAGTTAACAAGTATGTACACAGCTTATGTTTTTAGATGGAATTTTTGGAGTATCTTTTCCCATCAGTTACTTTAGCAGCTAGCTATCTAGCCACATGGCACTTATCACATTGTATGTATTTAAAAGATGAATGGATTGATTTGGCAAATTAACTGGTTATGTCTACTTCTATTTGTATATGAAATACAGTACCATAACCCACTTATTTCCATTTTATTTTCATAATTTTTCAATAATTTCTTGAATTTCCCTGGGATTTTGCAACCTTACTTTGCAATCCTTTTACTTAGGATTGTTATTTTACCAGTTGCTAGAGAAATTTTTGCCCTTGAAATAAATTGTAGCCAAAACAAGTGCCACAGTATTCAGGTCAAGGTATTCTGAGATCAGTTGGAACTGTTGTCGTTGAGGGAAGATAAATGGTACAAATATGAATGTGAGGTTGACAAATGCTGTGGGAAATAAAAATAGACAGTTGTGACAGGTGTGTTACAGTACATGTACCATGGGTGTCCTGCTGTCAATCATCCACTCCAGTGCTGCTGTTTGAGTGATTAGGGAATGTCCAAGTTGCCTCGAGGCAGTAAATATACCAAAGCAGTCACAGCTCTGGGAGTGTTTGCGCACATAGTTTTTGTTTCTAACAAGCAGCAGAGGTCCTGTTTTCCCTTTGTCAGTCCACCTCACTCGAAATACCTTCCTGAAAGTGTCAGTGTGCAGGTTATAAGAAATGCTGTCAACAATGTAACTTTACTTCAAACTTTGAAGGTCATGAAAATGTCTTTCAGCTTCAAGGGATCATTTTTAAAATCCACGATGGTATTTTCATGTAGGGCATGTTCACCTGCACCAGCAAGGACAGCACCTCTGTGACTGAAAAGGTGATTTGTCAAAGCAAATTGAGTTTCAGCTGAGACTAGTACCACTTCTTCAGTCCCGACAGCATACAAGGAGCAACATATTCTTAAAATAATTTAATAACTCAGGGTCAGTTTGTTTCTTTGAACCTGTTTATTTAGGGAAAGGGTTTGATCACACACAAGGTCCAGTCTCAATGTCCCCCCTAGGCCCTAAGCACTGAACCCTCACACATTTTAATTAACATTACGTGTGTGCTCAGCAAAAATGTGATAATGCAATAGGGGTGCAAGGGCTCAAAATGCTTTTATAGAGTTGGGGCAGCACATTGTGACGTCACACATTACCTGGGCAGAGACAAAATGAGGCTGCGGGAGAGCCCTCAAGCCCTACTGATTTCACAGTGGGGCAGACCTTGCTTCAATATAGTCCTGCGGACTAATTATGCATATCAGCACCAAAGCATCTGGGTGTCATATAATACTGTTATATGATATTTTTGTATGTTACTCTATTCACTAAAAATAAGGTAGCAAAACTCAAGCATACAGTAGGGTTTTGGATTTTTTAATACATGTGTCTTACCTTTTAGGCAGCTAATAGATTGTATTCTATTTGTTATAATAATCTGTTTGGTGTGACACTTGACACCTGCTCCACACATGTGGATGATCCATCACAGTGAACATTGTGTCTGCTTTTGCTCTTTTAGGATGAGACCATCCTTCCACGAAGAATAACATCCATTAGTCATTTCAGAACGTGCCCCAAAATGATATGTGACAAAGGTGCACATAAGGAGATCATGGGCTGTATAAAAAACACAACAAACATACCATAGTGCTTCCCATTGGTGTGTGGACTCCTATTTTGAAGCCTCTAGTTTGAGCCAGAAGTGACCATATTTGGATGGGCAAGTGGGCTGTCACCTACAGTGGCCACTCCCTTCATTGTGCATCCAGTCATGTTATGAACTGAGGCCATCCTTCTGCGTATCATACTGGTGCTACAGGTGCCATCTGGCCAAGTGGTGCATCACAACACCGCAAAAGGTTGTGTCCGGCTGTGTTACATACTGGCACCTACTGGCATACTGCCGCCACGGGTGGGTTGCCTGATGCCAAACTCACTGAAAAAGCTGCCGTATTTGACGACTTCAGAATGAGAATTAGCTAGGACTCTTGACTCTTTTTTGGAGCCAGGCTCAAGTGGCCATTAGAGAAAATGCAGTTTTTGGCACCTCCATGTTGGTTTTATTTTTCAGCCGTGGAGGTTGCCACTTGAGGGAGAAGGTAGGGGTGGATGGATAGTTGGGTTAGGGTTAGGGTTAGCTAACCCCAAAACATTGTTTTCTAGTTGGAGGTGCACATCGTTTTCAAACTGTGTGGTTTGCCTAAAATCAACAATGACAGCAATATAGTCCACGATGACCAGCGCTAAAATCAACCTGCGTAGTTGTCCCTCCATTGTCACATTAGAAAGGGTTGCATTTATGTTACAAGTGTACTCTTCTTCAACATTTGTGCTTCCTGGATTTTTCCTGTATGGAAATTCTGACCAATCAAGAGCAGCTTTCTCGTGCAAGGCATTTTATCTGGCCCGCTTACAAAATTCGGTCTGCGTGTATATGCTACTGTGAGAACACAAACCAACTCTAGGTATTGCAAGTTAGTAACAAAATTAGTCCCTGATACGGACCAAAGCAAGCAAACTGAAAGTACCCCAACTGTAAATATTTATTTTAACCCAAACCATCATCCTTTCCTAAACCTTACCAAGTTGTTTTGATGCCAAAACCTAAACAAACCCTAAACCACGGCATTGTTATGTAGTAAAAACAAGAATAATAGTGATTTGTAACAGTTTTGGAAGGCGCAAACAAATGCCATCCTGCCGGTTTGGGGCGTCAGATCACAAAATGCCTCTGTGTGGACAAACAATGTATTTTTGAAAGTTGAAAATGTGGACTAATTTGAAAATGGTACTGTGCACCACCTCTAATATTTATGTGAAGGGTCCATGAACACTTTCATCACAGAATACTTTGCCACAATAATGTAATATCTTATTTCAAGCACCAAACTTAAGTCAACAGCTTCTCGGAAGGTAGACAAAACATATTCAGCAAATTGAAACAAACAAACAAACAAACAAACAAACAAACAAAAAAAATAATACAAATATCTTTATTTATATAGCACCTTTCAAAACTTAGTTACAAAGTGTTTTACAATAAAAACAAGAATTAAAGTATTTGTGGTTAAACATTCAATTAGAGCACTTTCCTGTGCAGCACTTCACAGGTCTCCTTCTCTAACTGCTTGGCTAGTGACTCTGGAGAGAGCCTCACGAGCAGCGATGATGTGAAGACAGCACAAGACCTTCAGCAGGCTTACTCAGCATCCAATAATGTAACACTGAGAGCTCACCTCTATGTCAGAGGTATTGTACTCGACTCCTATTTATCAACATACTTAAAACTCGAGGGGGGTTAAGTGCATCTGAAAATCCCTGCTATTAAGCTGATGTACGAGGGCAGTGATGGTCATTTAATTCTGCTTAAATGACCCAGTGGGATCCAAATGTAAGCCATCATCTTGTTATGACCACTCTCATCCTCAGTCTAAAAGTGCATCACTTTGAGTGGGGCTGAAATCTCTCTCTTTGTTTTACTTCTTTGGGCTGACATATGATTATGAATTGTGGTATTTTCATGCCCAAGTGAATTTGTTTGCATTGATTTCTTTGATATTATTTGATTTACCAAAGCAGTTGATGGGAGTTTTTACCATTTACTGTGATCCTTATTTCTGCTTCACATCTGACCTATGATTTTCATCACAGCATGTTCTCACACACAGTGTTTGCTTTTTATTGGGTGCAGTTGCAAAATCTGATGAAACCTAAAATATACTGTTTTTACTGGATGAAAAACATCTGAAAAGCCGATTACCAGTTAAGTGGAAAATGATGATCATTACAAGCAATCAAGATGGGCTTGTTTGCATATTGCAGATAAGTTACGCAGCTGTAATTACAGCACTGGGCACAGGGGGTTTTCAGGAGAGATTACACGCAATAGAAGGGGGATGATTCAAACAAGGTTTAATGCTACAACTGTCAAGGGCCCCAATTCCCTTTCAGTTTCCTCTTATGTAATGTACAGAACTTTTAAAAACACTAACCATGGTTTGTTTTAATGTCTGCTGTTAAACTGTTTTTTTTTTTTTACATCAGTTTTCATAATTTATTCATAATCCTAATCATGTATGCTATATCAGATATTAATATTATCACTATTAATACAAGATGCCACAACTGCTGTTGAATTTCGTAGTGCATACTCGCTCACTGGCAGATTGTGTTGCCAAGCATCGTACTGACAAAGTCCACATCATACTAAATTTATCATTGCTTTAAAAAGACAACCTGGAACCTTATTGCACTGATTGCTCCAGGGTGCTAACACACACTGGAAAACAATATTTTTCCTCTTGAGTTTGTTCATCAAACTGACAGGAGTGCTGTTGATTCTCTGAGACGATGTCTGACACGCAGCTCCCGAAAAGCAGAAAAGATGAAGGTTGTAACCAGAGTCTCTCTGTGACGAGCATTTGGAGTTGACTTCAATAGTACTCCAACCCCACGGGTCAGAGGTCAGCGTGCTTTGCTGAATGTTGTCAGAATAGATTTGATGACAGTGTTTTGTATTTACTTTTGTCATAGACTTCTACCAGATTCAGTCTTTGGATGATTTTATTTGAACAAATCATGAGTGGGTTGATGTGCGTGTTTGATGCTGGAAAGAAGCATGTGATCTTGACCTCAACTGTAGAAGATATGTCTTTGCTGGACTTTGTGCTCAGTTTCTAGCTAAAGAGCCTAATTTTATGACTTTCAGATGTCCTTACCATCTAAATCACCTATTGTTAGCAGGCAGATCTGTTCTCCTCTCATCCACCTGTACTGTACTGTGCTTTTTTTTCTCTCTTGGACATCAAATCTGGTCGAAGGTATTATTTTCTATTACTATTTATGTTATACTAATTATGCTAAATTACTATCTTGTAAGGGAGGCATTTCATATATATTTATACATGGATACATGATTTATATTTACCTGTATTTATTATCCAAGCATTGAAAAACAGAGACTGTGCTACCATGGTGTTGTCATTAACATGTATTGTTGTGTTTATGTTGTTAGATAACAGTGTGCACATAAAATAGTGATTCGATGGCCAGTCTTACTGCTATAGCACATCATTACTGTTCACCTGGTTAAGCAACATTTATGAGCCACAATGAAATCAATATTTCATACTCATGCAAGCAGAAACAATACAAAAATGCCATTGCCACAGTACTATGTGACCTGTTCTTGAATCAAGCAAGAGTCTTTTACGGTTGGACAGAGCTGGTTTTGTCATAATATAAACAGCTCTGGACCTCACCCTCCTTCATAATGAACTGCAAACACAAATGGCAGCATGTGTGATTGTCTTTTACCACTGACAACCATTTTGCCATGTTAAGTATGAAGAAAAAAAATCATTCTTCATTCAATGCTTAATTGAGAGACTGTTTGTGCAATGTGCTTTTGTATAAGCAGATGAAATAATAAGTGCATAATATTGTGCAATGCTGCTGGGAGACCGTATTAAAATTGTATTAGAACAATACGTGATCTGTTAGATGAAGGCCAAATAAGTTCTGCAGTATACATAGCATACAGTCCTATGAGATGTACTGCATACAAAGCAGCGAATAATCATGGGGTAATTATCAAACTGGAAATTCTTCACATTCTGCAGTTGTTTAACAAACACAGGCGCTCTGTGTTTTCATATTCACAGCAGGGCTTTTTCCCCTCATATTGCACTGCTTACATAGCAGGATCAAAAGCTGTGGAGGGGAGATATCAAACCATGTCTGGATCTGTGTGGTGAGAGGAGTGTTCACCCTGGGGGCAGAGCAGACAACACCTCTACTTTCATCACCAGTACAGGGCTCCCTTGGAGCGGAGGATGTCGAACAATGCTTGTAAGAAACCAAAGAGCCCTCTTTCTTTAGTGGTGCCACCAGAGTATTTGTGTCATTCTGCAACTGAATACGTTAATGGCTGTGTTCTCTTCTTAACAAACCAAACAAACCCATTACTAACATTGGGCCCTGTAAGGTGCAGCGCCCTGCTTTAAATTGTTTCCAGCCGCCTCCTGCAGTGAGTCACAGGACCCTGTTACAATGCTGCTGAATTATTGACAAGCCAATACAGATTATTCAGACTAGAGTGGGTGAAGCTGCAAAAAACCTGAAAGCTATAGGAAACCAGATAAAATCATACTATTTTCAGATTTAGCTATAGATGTATTTTTACTCTGGCAGGAGTCCCCACTGGAATTAAATGAGTCACTTGTGCACCCCTGTACTGTATTTGTCTGATCAGACAGAATCTTCCAATATTAAATGAAACAGTTTCAATTTAACACTTCACTGCTTGTGTGCCGTCTGATTCTTTTATGCGAAATGAACACCTCTCCTAACTAGGGTCCTACCATAAATGTTGAAACCCCCCTATCTCCATAAGAAGGCACCTAATGCAAATTAATTGTAAAAAGGCCATGTAAATAAGGTAAACGTCACTCAGAAAGAACCTCACATTGTTGTTGCTAAGCGACAGTGAGCTGAACATGTAAGCACTCTGGTCAAGCAACAAAACCACTTAATGTAGAAGAAGCTGTGTAGAGTTCAGTGCAACAATCAAAAGGAAAGTTTGTCAATGGAAAAGTGAATATTTTTGATGCAGAGGAAGGTTCTACTTTGTGTTCATCAAAATTTTACTTTTCTCCCTAAATCTACAATAAAATGTTTGCAGTGCTGCAAGTAGGCTAACTATTTATAAAGCAGAAGTCGTCAGCATGATTCAGGCAAACAACCCCTTTAGGCTGAAAGCACAGCAGCGCCACCGCCCCGCAGCACATCATGTGATGCACGTCAAGTGCCGACCCTAGCACACCGGTTGCATAGCAATGTAGCTTGTCAACAGAGGACCACACAAAGTTATTACTTCCTCTGCTGAGAGATCTTCACTTCTTCCTTATATGCATAGCAAATCATGTGTAGAGAGCCCCTAATTAAACTTCATTTCTCACCTGAACTACTGTTCTCAGTGCTATGACTCGCCAGGCAATCACGTTTTGGCCATTGCCTTTATAATGACAGGATTGTGGGTCGTTTAGCTCGGGATATTTCTCGACCTCGACAACAAGTCTCTCTTCATCCATTCTAAGTCACACACGAGACACAGCAACAGCAACAGTGTTCTCTTTATGCATTAATGGTGGGGAGAGGAGCTGAGCTGCCATGGGAGCAGAGAAAAAGAGCTGCTATGGGAGCTGGCATGTACAAGAAGAGAGCGAGAAAAATGCATTGAATTCCTGGGGCGGCAAGGCTGGAAATAGGACAGTGGCGTAAGGTACAGCGTGTCCAGGAGTGCCAACCCGTGTCTAGCAGCCACCAGTCTGGGGTTGTACATGGAACTACTACACTAGCTATATTGTATAAAGGTGATTTGCTCTTGAGATAATTCTCTGAATATTTTTGGGTCTTTTCTTGTTTGCAGTTTTAGCATGGCAAAGTACGTTAACTTCACCTTCTGCACTCTCGCTGGTGGTTTCTGAGGTGGACAGTGTGTCAGAGTAAGTTACAAGAATGATCCACTGAGGCTCACAAAAAGTTCTCTAAGCTTGGAGTCATAATTTAGCCAACTGGCCAAAAGGTTTCAATGGTATGCAACTGTTAGCTAACTAGTTCACCTTACCATTAGGGATAGGTACCACACAGTGATTTAACGTTAGCTTGCGAACATAATTTCACAACAATTTATGAGCAACAGTAAGCCCATTATTTATGTTATATTCTGTTAATTTAATTATTTTATTTTTTTTTATTAAAAGGATGAGTTATCTTTGCTAATATGTTGGATCCATGTTTATGTGTCTTTTAAGACATATTTTAACTTTGAAAAAAGTTTTTAATTAAATGATCAAACAATAATTTGATGCCCCCCTGCAGTAGCTATTAGGATCCACAGTCATCCCAATACTAATCACTACAAACATAGATCCATATGATCTCACAGCCCAGAGCTAGATTATAGGCCCTATTGACCTACCTCCACTCACATACATGGACACTGTAAATTATCTTGTATCTGGACTGAGTGCATACAGTATACTGTTCTTTGGTGATAGGAATAACAAGGCGTGTACCTCACATGATGGCACCCCTGTCCCACACGTGACATACCTTTACATTCTCTATGGTCCATTCCAATTCACAAATAATCTAAAAAAAAAAAAACACTCCTGCACCTATTTCCCACAAATCTCAAAGTATGGAACCATGCCTGTGACCTCCCAAAGCCCACATTGTGTTCCAGTTTTGCTTTGCAGTACATACACAACACAAAATATTCCTCACATTGTACGCTCCACACGACAGCTCATTCAGTTAGACCTCACTTATTCAAGGACAGGGAGAAGCAGTAGTCCATCCCTTGACAACATCCTGCATTGTGCTGTAGCATTTCAAGGCTGCTCACAACAGCCCTCTGGCACTGGGAACAGAAAATGAAAAAAAACAACAACACAAACATAACAAAACAAAACATCATAAAATATTTATTTTGTGATCAAGAGAAATCAAATCAAATCTTGTGATGTTGAAAAGACAAAATAATTACTGTGTGATCACAAAAAACAAAGACTTTAATGTGAACTTCACAAAAAGCAAATAATCAAGTTATCAATAACTAATTTACTGTATAGGTTTGATGCCATACATTGCTGCGCCACTTTATCCAGTTTCCCTCATTTACTAATTTCCAACAAACAAGCAGGTGTTGCATCTTTAAAGACATTGAGTAAATGTCAAAGCAAAGCATGCATATTTAATCTTAATGTGCCATATGCTGAGGAAAGACAGCTAACATCAAGCTAATTACCATGCAGATCTGTAGGGACACAGACTGTGTCCATGGACATATCATCCTGAGGGCTTTGTTCTCTCATAGTGCAAGAATGAAGTCAGCATAGATAGATACATTCATTATTGTCTACCTGCCATGATGTTATCATAACAAGACAAAGAACAGTGCATATTCAGATAAGATTTTTATCTTTTTCAGAAATTTAAAATGTATCTTTCTTTTTTTGAAAAATGAACTCAACATTTGTAATAGCAGGCAAATCTGTTTGTATGCTGATAATAAGCTCAGGTCTTTTTTGATTAGTGGCAGCACAGCAATCAAGACAATAGCTGTGACAATACACAGACAAAACAGAAAAGCCTCCACTCGTTTGTACAACACCTGACAGTGTTTTTTCTTTGTTAAGTTATGCCCTGCTCACATGCTGCAGAACCTGTCAACACGGGCCAACACAACCTCTTCTAATGAGCAGGCCGTGGGGAGGCAGTGGTAGAAGCTTCTTACAGAGTGAATTGGTGAATGCGGTGGTTAGGCTGTCTCCCGAGGGTGCTTACATCCACACTGTCAGAGTCACAGTGACTTTGTTGTCAAGGTCAAGCAAATGAGTCAGGTGGGATGGCTCACTGCAGGGAGAGGGAGTGCAACTGTCCTCCATCCGTCACGGCATGATCCAGCTTGACTGTGGCGACATAAGGCCGCTGAGCCACAATGGCTCAGTGGTTAGCGCTGCCGTGTCACAGCAAGAAGGACACAGGTTTCATTTAGCTTCTTTGTGGATTTTGTGTGATCTCACATTGTTGGCAGGCGCTTTACCCAGGTGCTCCAGTTTCCACCCACGCTCCAAAGGCATGCAAGTCAAATGAACTTGGATCCTCAGATAAAAAAGTGACGGAATACTGAAGACATTCAATGCATAGTGTTAAGGGGAAGGCAGTTAAAGCTCATGCTGTGTGGTGAGGTTTGAAGCATAGGGAGCGCTTTGATTCCAGGTATCAGTAGGCTCTTTTTTTCCACCCCAATTAATGCATGGAAAATGGGAATTAAAAATGTCATGTACAGAAATGGCTGTGGTCATGGCATACTCTTTCATTTTCCGAGCCTCTCTCACAGCATGTCATTGGGCAAGATGCCTCACAAGCTGTTTGCAGGCAATTAAGAATATAACAGCTAATACTTTACTGTTGCTCCCACTACAGCTATATCAGCAGTGATATCTAGGGAAAATAAGATGCTTACTGTGTGAGAAATAGTGTGTCCCAGTAGGCAAGCTTCCATAACCACCACAATAGTCAGAAAGATAAGCCAGCACAGTTCTAATTAGTCCAACAGAGGAACCTTTAAGGGCTGCATCAGAGCCAGGAGCTGAATAAATACTTATAAATCTACAATAGAGAAAAGTAAATTCCTTTCATTGTGATCTGCCCTAAGCTGAAGCACTCCTCTACGGGAGCCCTACAGTGTGTGAGAGCCCTTCTCTGATAAGCTGGATACACCTATTCAATTTGCTGATTAAAGTCATATCAGGCAGCGCTCCTGACAGCTGAGCTCCTGTGAAAAGATAAAAGTCTGAAGTCTGTGGAATCAAGTTTCAAAACACCGTCATTTCTGCGCACACCAAAGAGGATGAATGCTGCACACACGCATAAAAAAAAAGAGATTCCATATCCACACTGAAAATGTTTTTATTTAAAAATGAGGCCGCTCCCTTTCTGGTGTGATGAAGCTAAGGCGCCTTGAATGATTTACTCTGTGTTGCTGGATGCTGTTAGGCTGCCTGGAGAAGAAGAGGCTGCTCCATCACTCTAAAAGCCCAGCGGAAGACCCTCATAAAAAGCACAGAAGTCATCACCCGTGTTCCTGTTGCTCAGTTTACAGAGTATGCGGATGTCTTTTCATATTCAACCTCAACCAAACACCAAAAGTCATCTCCCAATGTCAGGAACTCGTGTGTATATACTTTAAATCAGAATGGCAGAATTAACTCATTATACAATATTGATTTCTGCTGTATAATCACCATTCAATACTGAAGCAGCAGTGTCACTGTAAACAACTACTGAAAAGTGATCCCAGTTAGAGTCAGAATTTCTGAACAATAAAGGTATCTTATTTACATCAATATTCTCTGCTCGCTGAATGCTTTGGATTAGTTGAACTGACTTATTGATTGATATTGAACTCCTCGGTTTATACAGTCTGTACACAACAGCGCATATAGACGACACTTGGAAACACCAGGCGAGACAGTTTGGTACCTTTTGACCAAAATCCTAGCCACATCTTTCTGATGCACTAACTCTGAACATGTTGGAGAAGTCTGTTAAAGGTTCTGCATGTGATGTTCAGAGCACTGATGTAGCAGCAAACTACTATTTGCAATGTAAAGATATTGTGGAGTATGTTTGGCATCCTGAGCAGAGTCATGGTCCAACCGTTTTGTTGTAATGTGAACTTCTATGCGAGTTGTTGTGGTAACCTGGTCCGGCTGCGTGTGCATGTTAGTGCATGTGTGTATCCAGCACACCCTCATTCCCAACTCGTCAAATACCGCTTTGTCTGTGATGTAGGCGTCAGATACCGGTGAATAGGGGCACCTTTCATGGTGGTATGATATGCATCAATCGGCAGCAGTAGGTGATGCAGCAGATGGTGGATGGGTAAAACAAACTCTGGACTTTAACCTGGGAGCCCGCTGTTTGTTTCCTGTGTGAAACTAAAAGTCAGTGGAGTTATTTGAATAACAGTGTGCTAGTATGTACAGTATGCTCCAGAAATGACTTGTGTGATATGACTTATGTCGCATGATGTTACAAGATGTTAATAACAGCCACACTTATTTTAAGCCAAGCCATGATGTTTTTTTCTAAACTTAACCATGTGCTTTTGTTCCCTAACTTAAGGAAATAAAAGTACAAATGAGGTGCTTTACCTATGATGTAAGTTTATTTTAAAAAAAGACTGAATGTAGCAAGCAGAAACTGTACATTTTCTGTAAATACAAAAGTGCACTTTGAAAAGACACAATGCATGTTAAAAAGCTTAAATTGACTCGTTCCCCCAAAACATCCAAAACTGACGCAGGAGGGTACCTAGTGCATCATATTTTGATGTTTAGGTCCACTGACAGCCGTGGCATTTGATGAGCTGGCTGGCTGGCTCATCTTCGCCACTTTATATAGTGTTGATATGGTGATTACAGAAGATATTGGGACAGCATCCAATATTGTGTTGCGGAAGTGTAGCGCCACCCTCCGCTTCCCCCCTGGTTAACACTGTTAGCTCTGAGAGAACTGTTGCCATTGTCAGCATTGTTAATGTAGTTAGCACCGTTAGCTGCTGGGCACCAGCATACAGCGCCATACACTCTGCAGCCTTGTGTCCAAGAAATTCAATTTATATACAACTAATTTGATACAGAAAATACATTTTGCGGGAAACATACTGCTGGGCAAATCATGTTTTCCAATAACATAATTAGGTAATGTTTCTAATTATTATGTAGCAAGTCACCAAAATGATATTGGGAACATATGAGCAAAATGTACACTGATAATGTATTTCACCTGTTTTCTGTCATATAGAGCCCCTTAAAGAATTAGATATAATCATTTCTGAGTGCTCTTTTGATATTAAAAGATTGTATTTTTCAGAGTGCCATAGTGTTCAGCTGTTGTGAAGGATGAAGGATGTTTTAATACACAATGTTTTTGAAGAAAAAATCACAGCAGTGACATCAGACACACAATACAAATCATACATGTATGCAACATCATCTGTAGGTGGTTCAACAGTTTGATCATTAGAGCTGGTTAAACACATTCCTCTGTGAACATTATTCTTCTAACTACCCCAGTCAGGTGAAGCCTGAGTGAGGAAGTTTAATTCAAACCTAAATTTGCAAATTGTTTCAAAATTGATATGAGGAAGGCCCTCAGTGACAGAGAGTTCTGATTCTGCAGCTGGAGATGATCTGCTGCCATTCTAACCAGTAAGTCCACCGCACAAATGACAAGGGCATCTTTTTCACAGCCTTTTCCCCCACACTGTTACCTTTGCACAGGTTTATTTTTCTGGGCCTGCTCATGTCTCTGCAACACAGAAGGGTAATGATAAGCTCACAACACCAGGGTTGCAAATTAGTCCACATAAATAAAACATTCAAAAACTGTGCAGAGCGTTATAGGAAGTGCTGAATGAAAACAGAGTGAAAAAGTAATACATTAAATTTTAAAGCGAGGCCATTATAAGTCAGTTTTAGTGAAACCTGTTGTTCATAGACTAAATTCATTACCAACTTGAACTCTGCCTCACTACCTCTAGAGGCTGATAGATAGGATTGCTGCTCATTGCTCTTTTCCAGCGCCCACACCCAGAGGACACAGTGATGGATGATTGGCTGAGGACAGTTGCTGCTCTTCCTCTCAGGAGGGTAACTAATAGAACGGGGGCAAGTGGGCCGGTGCAGCGGGTGCAGAACTAAACAGACTGCCCTAAAGTACAAAAAAGATTTGATCTCTTATCAACAAAAGGCAAAGGAAACCCTCAGACCTGAGAGTTTTGTTTGGCTTCCTCTTTATCTGTTAATATTTCAAACAGATTAGGTGATGAGGGAGATGGTGATGATATCTTAGAGGGCATGCAGTGGATACACTCTCCTCCTATGGTCACACATAAAAATGTCTCTATACAGTAATGACCAAAAATCTGAACACACACTTGTTATAGCAACTTCTCTTCCGTAGGCTTGTGATTTCCGAGATAATAGCCAAAGCATGCATATTTAATGAGCATCACCTGCTCTGAATTAAATATGCTGTGAAACACTTTAAGCGTCAAGAGCAAATGTCCCCTTGTGCTTGCTTCACTTCAGCCACTGAGTACGATGCTTGATTTCATGCTGAAGTCAAACAGTTTAAACAGGGAGTTTTCTAGCTACATCACACTGTTGGTAATTGTCACCTGCAACAGTAAGTGGCATAAATTTCCTTTTCTGTTAGGTGGCTGTACAAAATTATGACCACAAGAATTGAGGATACACTTTTATGTAACTTTATGCAATGTTCTTCACACAACAGCAACAACAGAATGATCTGCCTAATGTTAAATTACAGAAAGAAGCTTAGGTCAATATTACAGTTCAGTTTTTCCCATTTACTGCCTTACATCACCTTTAAAGAAATGCACACTTTTAAAAATAAGCTGAACAGCAAAGCAAGCAACCCTCAGAAAAATAACAGTAATCAAACCCTGAGAAAGAGATACAAGAATAAAAAGACAACAGCCAGTTATGTCAACACATATAATTTCAACACAACCCGGTGTACATGGAGGCACTGCAGAGTATAAGGGACCAGATCGATGCCTACTGGCATAACTGGAGCAGCTGAAGGAGAACACGAGAGATGACAATGAAAGAGATGAGACCTAGGGTATGGGATTGGACGGAGCCTGGGAGGCATCACAGGATGCTCATCTGGCTTGTTCGTGGCCTTTTGAGGATAACGTGGGAGTCAGAGATATCACCAAAGTGGTGAACAGCAGATATCAGGGCAGGGGTCACTGGAACTTGGTCTCAGTGCACTAATGACTGCTTCTTATGGTGACAGGATGAGGTTGGAGCATCATTTTTCAGATGTGTTTTTTTAAGGAACAACTTGTGGGTTTGAGAGATCCACTGTAACCTGGAGGAGCCCACTTGGCACAGCACAGGCATAGCACCCTATACAAGCCAATCTAAAGTGGGGTCAGCTTGTCATGGCTGAGAGTAAGGTCATCAGCTCAAAAATATCCATCCTTGCCAGAGGGAAAATACTGCTGATACACTTCCAGATGCACTACATATTTTTTTTTATATAAAACAGTTTAACCCTGGTGTTCATTTTGTCTCCAGAAGATAGCAAATCTAAGGTGGCATCACAAGGCAGAGCTTGTAGGGGAACTTCACTGATTTTACACATCAAAGTCTGTTTACAGGTCTTGGAGAGTACTAATGCATATGTGTGAAGAAAAAAAAGTATAAAGCCCTTTGTAGCTCCAGAGAGAGCTACGTGCCATCTGATATATTGCCTTTTTTAAAGGTACAATTCATTCCAAAATCAAATATATATATTTTTCCTCTTACCTGTAGTGTTATTTTCAGGCTAGATTGCTGTGTGGTGATGTAGTTGTTGCATGTAGTTTTTTTTTGGTGGAAAGAAAATAGTTCCTACATGAAACTGTTCACAATAAAGTCTTTGGATTATCTCAAGTTACCGGGTCATGAATTTTGAAAATAGACATTGCTGTGGAGTTTTTTTTTTTATGTATTTTTGGCAACTTTGAGCACCAGTAGGGAAGTCCCATCTCGTTCCATGATGTTCGAGAGAAGGCGCAGATCTGTCTCCCTCAAATCTCCAACACTCCGCAACTCACACAGAAACAATCTAGATTGACAAATAGCACTACAGGTAAGTGGCAAAATATGTATTTTTGATATGGTGGATAACTGTCCCTTTAATGTCAATGGAGGCTGAACACTGCAAGTTTAAAAAGAAAAAGAAAGAAAAAACTGGGGCTCTGTGGTTAGAAAGAAGTGAGTTCACTACACCTCTGTAGCCCGCTCCTCAACTCTGCTTCAGGCTAGTGGCTCGAGGCTATATCAGACACTACTAGCATAACACAACCAAATCCCTGACCCAACTTTTGCCATTTGCGGTGCATTGTGGGTAATGCAGGCACCAGATTTTGACAGGGAAGAAGAATGAACGGAATAAAAAACAATATCCTTGGTTCTGCTGCAGTGGTTTTGATGCTTAAAAAAATTCCACAGGCTGTTTGGTTGAGAAACATCACCAGGGGAAACCGGGGGTGAATCCACTTTTACTGAGGACACAGAATGGTGTCGCAACACAGGTGCTAGTGGTAAAATAGTTTGCTGTTGGGTCTAGGGGATGTGATTACTGCAAGCCTTTTGGCTGTGTGAGCTACTCACAGCCCATCACATACACTGAATGCCTTTGCTTGCCAACACCGACAACAAAGAAAAGAAATGCAGGCCTTACCTGAACCCTGATTAGCTCAACTCTTTTCTTGCTATCACTCCGCTCCTTCCCCCCCCGACAGCGGTCTTCTTCTTGTGTCGACAACCATACACTGAGTTTGACGTTGGTTTCAGTTAATTAATGTTAACAAGCAGACACAGACAATAACTAAACCAAACTACGAAAGGGATAAGGCTTGTCGTTCATTCTCCATCAACAAAAGAGTTTCTCGCTATCAGCAGCACGCCACTCTCATCTCTTTTCCCCCTACTGTCTTCGCCGTCTGCCCTCTGACAGGCTCATATTAGGTAAGACTCGACTTCTTGACATTTTGCAACCACTCAACAGAACAAATGACAACCTGTGACCATGATAATAGGATGTTCCAGAGCAAGGGTGGCTCCAGGTGCTGACCGAGGAAAATACTGACAGTTGTGTGCTTGAGAACGTTGGTGGTGCACATTCATACAGACTTATACTCCTCTTGGGCACCCCATGTGATGGTGTGCAACTGACCTATAGCAAAACCCTTGACAACAGAGGTTGTATGATAGGAATGGCTTTCAACACACAGCGTGGTTATTCTGAACAGTGAGTTCTTGCTGCTTGCAGTCTATCTGCTTTCTTCCTGTAGGGAGATGTTACAGTCACAGAGACAATGATATGTCATGCTGTGTTGCTATGCAGGGAAATCAGTTCCTCATAACAAAGGCACAAAGACCAGATGGCACTAGTCACTGAAAGCTTGGTGTGGAGTCAAAAGTTCAAGCCTTGATAGGACAACTTGCTGACCTCAGTCATTGAGTTATATGTGTGTTGAGGATCCACAGCACGATACTCCACTGTGACAGCACCAAGTATATCCAATGTTTTCCCAAAACAAGAAGGAAAAATTGCTAAATGCACCCCCACAGCTGTCTCCATACACTTAGTCCTAATTAACACTGAATCCATTTACTGCACAGGTGACAGTTACTCTGTAAATCTCATACATACTGCAGTGAGCACTTTGTTTAATCTACCATGCAACCACACTCCCTTGAGATTTCATAGTCGAGATTATAACAGCAGGCACTTCAGTGGGTGTGGCTGGCTGCATCATGCACGCAATGGGAACAACACTGCTCATTTCCACTAGCAGAAGCTATCCCCCTCACCAAAGAGAGCAGTCAGCTATGTTCTTGTTGCATCGTCAGCTGTTTAACATGGCATCAACGCAATTGACTGTACACCAACGACAAAGAAACAAAACTAATATTGCAGTAGAGAACATAAATACTTCAGTGATCTCAAAAGGCTCGGAAGACTCAGAGCCGTGACTTTGCGGGCAGGATTTGTTGTTGTGGTTCCATGGGGAGATTTGAAAGGATAGAATGGTTTCATTTGGGTCAGGTCAGTCGTGCAGTTTGAGCCCCAGAGTACATTAGAAAGAGCTGAAATAACGCTCTTAGACGGGGCAAGGAGCTGACTTGAGTGCCGTGTCTGCCCTGTAGTGCTTTTAACATGCCCTGTGGATCCTTTGGGTTCATTAAGCAGTTTGGGGTTTGTGTCTGAAGTCTCTCCACAACCTGCTGTGACATGGGGAAAATGCCCTTGACCGAAAAAAAATGGAAGAAAAGAAAAGAAAGAGCCACAGGTAATGCCGGTAGGAAACCCTGAAGGGCACTTTCTCTGTAAGCCATTTATAAAGTGAAAAGACAGCTACAACATAAGCCTGGGTATAAAGGATGAAGACAGAAACCAGAGTTCATACATGACATTTAATTTCCATGCAACAACAATATAAAACTTTACACCTGGTGTTTTATATGTGTGGCGAAAAAGTACAACTTTTTGTAAAATAAAAACATTTCCTGCTATCTTTCAAAAGTTATATTTCTGCTCCCAGTCATCTCACACAAAGTTTTTTTAATGGCAGATATTCTACTTTGGAACAAAACTCTGCATTTTTTTTTTTTTTTTTTAAATCCCATGCTGTTGCTTCTTACCGCCCGTGTGTTCCAGTGATCAGAGGGAATGTGATTTAAGGTGATGATATGCAGAGGCGCCATCCTCGTCTGGCAGGCGGGAGCTGCAGTGCGGTATTCAAGTGCTCCCTTTGGCAGTGAGCACGTGTTGCTCCGTAGCTACTTCCAACTTAGAATTCACCAGAGATAGACTAAGTCCGCAGGCACTTATGCCAGAACGTCACTGCCTCAGATATTAATGCTCTGTTCAATATCCGGCTGAACTATGGTGAGGTTCTCTGAATCTATTCTTGAAGTTTTAAAAAGACAAAGACTGTAAAGGATCTGGAGGTATATGTGAACCTGCACCCATAGAGAGTTCATTATTTGTGCTCAGTGTAAAAAAGAGTTCTTAGCCTCACAGGAAATGAGTATAGAAAAATAGATTTTCTCATATGCAGAATAATATTTTCTCCACTGAAAAGTTACAAAGCTGATCCCAGCTCCCTATACATCAAATTTGGAGTTTATGAGAAGAACATTACATTTCTAACATAGTTATTATATATAATACTTTGTTTTTTAGATGTGGAGGGAAGTCAGACCTGACTCTGAGGACTATGAGAGGTCAGATCCAAGATTGCCACCAGTCCACGGGGTCTAATGTTCAAATGCTTTTAATTTTGGAACCAAACAGTGTAGAAAAACATTTAATGGGTATAATGTCCAACTAATTTGCGGATGCCCATTCATTTGGTGATACTTCTGAGATCACCAGAGCTCAATAAAGTCAAATAAGACAATGGTGCTCAGACAAGATCTGTGGTAAAAAATTTGGACCCATTTCACACGTCTATAACAGGTGGTGCAGGGACAGGAAAGATCCATTTAATTAGAGCGCTAAGGTATGAGGTGACAAGGTTACCACTGATACTATGTCATCACCCTGAGGACATTTGTGTATTGTTAACTGCTCCGACTGGCATTGCTGCACAAAATTTACATGCTTCAACTGTTCATAATACATTTAGTGATGGCACAGACAGAAAATGACCCGAGGAAAGGATCAATAGTTTGCATGCCAATTACAGTAATCTTTAAATTTTGATAGCTGATAAAATATCCATGGTTCATCATAAACTGATGCCATATATTCATTGGAGGTTATGGAGATTATACCTCCAGTATAAGGGAAGCCATTGTATGTTGACAATGTAGGTGTTGACCAGAAGTATCACCAAATGAAAAAGCATCCTCCGTTTAGCTGGAAATTACACCTTAAAAGTTTTTCTGTTTAGTTTTAAAATTGGTTCATTTAACATTAGACCCAGTGGACTGGGGGCAATTTTGGATTTGACCTTTATTTATTTATTGCTATAATTATTTGGCTTTTTGCCTTTATTGGACAGCACAGTCTAAGTTCTGTTGTTATTGTTATTGCAATTGTAATAATATAAGAGGTTATTCACTGCATTATTCCTGCTTCTGCCTTGATGAAGGCTGGTGGTCTGTGAAACCACTAGAGACAGTGGTGGAAGTGAGTCAAACCACTGACAACATTGGATATGTTGTCACAGTTTAGAATGTCAGCAACCAAAAACATAGATGAATATGTCAGATTTACTATCCACTGGTCAGGTGGTAACACTTTTTGCATATGTTATATATTTCTCTCTGATTTTAGAGACGATATCCCAGCAGCATTTCATACAGGTTTTGTAGACTGTCAATTTTTTGATTTTCTTGTCCTTAGCGCACTAATGTGCACACACTTACGCACTTATCTTTACTACCCACAGAGGACACTGCATTTGGAGCCACATTATCAATTATTACCATTAATGGCGATGGAAGCAGTGAAGTGTGCTGTTCTCTCAATTCAATACAGTAATCACTCATCACTCATCTAGATTCTCTTTCTGTAGAGAAAAACTCTAACCCTCAAACTCAAACTTTAACAAACTAACTGTTTGTTAAAAAACTAGAGAGGAGAAACTCTAAAACTGGAAAGGAGAAACTCTAACCCTCAAACTCAAA
This sequence comes from Cephalopholis sonnerati, assembly GCA_019142605.1. Classification (NCBI taxonomy): domain Eukaryota; kingdom Metazoa; phylum Chordata; class Actinopteri; order Perciformes; family Serranidae; genus Cephalopholis; species Cephalopholis sonnerati. Next base: position 14,062,210 of record JAGQAX010000001.1, read on the forward strand.
CTTTAACAAACTAACTGTTCAGTTTCCCATCACAGAAGAGAAAGAGCAAGGCAGTCAAAACCATAAAGCAAGAATTACAAACCAAGGTTGCAGATAAAATGCCGTATTTGAATTTATCTCAGAGTTGCACAGAATGAAGGATAAGTCAAGGTTTTTGCATAAAGATCTTTTAATTCTGCCTAAAATTGGTTTCAGAAGATTCCATTTCTTTCTTACAAACAACTGTAATGACAAAAAAATAACAGAAACAGGAGCCATCAAAAAAAGCACGCTTAACATGAAGGATGTCCCACCCTGTGATACAACCCGAAATTAAGTGCAGTCCTAGTATCAGTAGCAATCCAGGGATCAGTCCTAAAATCTGATAATGAGTCTTCATTAAAAGTAGACAGAAACAAAATAAAACTCACCAATCAAAAAATATACACACTGTTTTCCCCCGCTGCTTCTCTGATGCCTGACCTCACTCTCGCACTTCCCCAATATTTTCACATCTAACTGTATGAATTAAGGATTTACTACAACCAATCCACAGTTGTTGATTATTGAGACACTGACAGTTATTTTGTTTCTGTCTACTTTGAATGAAGTGTGTACTGTGTGTGGGGCTGTCTCTTATTAAACAAGAAGGATCCTAGTCTTTAACAAAAAGGTCCATCTCTGTAGGGATCCTCTTCATATGTTGTCAGACACTTGACAATGTGATCCTGTCAGTGGCAAAAACATGCACTTTTAGTGGATGTACGTGGATGGTGAGTGGATGACACTGCAGCCCATTTAACCCCTGCCAGCTACAGCAGTCTTGCTCAATACTGAGCCAATTAAAAAAAGAAAAGTCCCTATTAGTATCTTAGACCAATCCTCTCATCCAAACTTGTCATATACCGCCCCACGGTCAATGAAGCTAAATGTTAAAATATGATGTGCTAGATAAACCCCTGCATTGGTTTTGGATGTTCATGGACAGCATCTCAATTGACAAGTCTTGCATGCATTGTGTCTATATACATATATATATGTTTTCACATGAAATGTACAAGTTCTGCTTGTTACATGGATACAGTCATTTTCAAAATAAACTTACAATGTAGATAAAACACTTATCTCCTCAGGTTTAAGCAACAAAGTTCCCTGGTTAGGTTTGGGCAACAAAAGCACGTGATAAGGTTTCGAAAAAGCATCATGGTTTGGCTTAAAATAACAGCCACTCTTAATAACTTCATAGTGTAGCATGTTACACATAATAGCACACTACGTTGTTAATAAAAAAAACTTCACAGACTTTTGTTTTCACACTGGAAACGAGCACTGGGCTCCTGGGTGAAAGTCCAGCGTTTGTTTGACCCATCCACCTCTCCTCCCATCCTCCTTATGTGGACTTCCTCGCTCTTTATATTACGGTAGTTCCTGGTGATGTCAAAAATAGCCGCTGCCTGGTGCATATCATACTGCTGCAAAGACTGTCTCTGTGAGTTGGAGTGAGCACGGGCACCCAGGAGACCGCTGTTCCTGTCCCATAAAAAAGAACAAAAAAAAAGTCAAGTTTTTTCAGCCACGTAAGGTATTTACTGGTGTATGTCATCAAATGACATAATCACTAAGTTACTATAACAAACATAGTTATTTTAGACAAACCATGATCGTTTTTCTAACCCTAACCAAGTAGTTTTTCCATTTGCCTAAACATACAGTAGCCTAGGGGGCAAAACCTACGTTTTCTGTGAAGACAGAAGTTTATTATTAAAGACTTTAGCATGTAACAAGCAGAAATAGACACGTACACTGACACGTCCAAAACTGATGCTAGAAGTTTATCTAGAGCATCATAATATGAAGCAACCAAGCTGCCCTATTTGACAAGTTGGGAGTGCGAGTGTGTTGGGCTGTCTGAGACATTTTAATGTCCAGTAATTGCTTTCTTTCAGTGTTCATGTTTTATAATCACTTTATAAGGTTACCAACCCATTAGAACTTAACTCTGAGTCAACCTACCTGTCCCATGATATGTTTACCATACTGGCTTCATTATGGTGGCCTGATCAGGGCATGAGGGCTGTCCACCTTAACTCTGCAAAAAAACATGAGGGAGGGGCTCTGTTTTGTGTTGCCTCTGGGCTTTGCTGCCACCTTCCATTTAGAGCACAGTGCTTCCTGTGCAGCTATGGTTGGGGTTTGGTACAAAAAAATGCCACATATGATGAACAATAAAGATTCAGGGCTTTGCTGAAAACATTTGGTGCTTATAAACCCCGTAAGCCCAGCCCTGGCACCGCCCATGTCTGAAATCAATATTTAATGTTCATTTTCACTCTGTCTCCTCCTGAACTATAGCAAATTGGTAGCCAGGTGCCAGGCAGAACCTGCCAGATACTGGAGTCAAAAATATGACTGCCGGACAAGTGAAGTCACAACTCATCACTTTACACTTCTCTGGAAGAGACAGGTCATCCTGTGGTCCTGACACAAACATGAATCCTCCTAACCCAAATAAAGCCATCCCAAAGCGTATCACCTACAGGTGCTGCGAAACAGATACCAATGCTTAGAGCCACTGAGGCCGTTTATATTCCTCCCCGACAAAAGAGGCCAAAGAAAAATATCTGAAGTTAAAAGGAAACAAGGCTGCGCAACAACAGAAAAGAAAAGATAAAACGGTATGAAAACACTGTGCTTCACAGACAACAACACAGCAAAGGCTGTTGTACTTTGCATTAACACAGTCTGCATTTTTAAACATTACCCTGAGCTGTCTGTCTGGGTATTCGCAGATAATTGGCACACAGAAAGTGAAATGTACAGCCTATGGTTTATCCGTCCTACACATCTTCAAGCTTGACCTAATGCTTTTTGTCCACACCCTGATACTGGAGTACTCAGCCAGGGGATTGGCTGCCCACGTGGTGCCTTGCTGTCAATTGATCAAGGCCTGACTCCAGCTTAGTGCACCCTCACTGGAAACCTCAAATGAGGCGCAGCACAAATGCATTCATCTTCATCAGAGGAGCACAGGATAAAGTATCAGGGAGTTTTTGTGCAGCAGAGACAGTTACAAGGAAAGCACTGAAACCAGATGATTTTTGTCTCTATTTGTAGTGCTTCAAGTGCTATCACTATCACACAACATATCTGGGCGGTGTCTATGATGAAGCTGTACTGCAGGTCCTTTCACCCACATCTAATATTGTGGTGCTTCTCTGCAGTGTTTGTTGGCTTTTTTGGAGATGTGCCAACTGTGAAGACTTTTGGAGCACTGTAATTTGCAAACTTACAAATGCATTTTTCATTTTGAATATGTTGCAATTATGTAAGTTTGATGCCCTCAATTTTTTTGGCTAGTTGAATCTTTATTTTCTGCCGCATCTCTTTGATAAATCACCACTCTACCAGAAGTCGTACTGACTGTGGTGAAAACACAGTGAACCTTTGAGGCTTTGACCTGTGTTAAAATTGCAGACGTTTGTATGCTGTGTACCAGTCAATACCAAAGAATAAAACAGCCCGCAGATGGAGAATCCTGGATTTATTCTGGCCAGTGTAATTTATTAAACTGTTGCACATGCCCATTTATCATAATCAATCAAAGGGCAGCTGGGCCAAAAGAGCAATTTAGAGCACTGCAGAGTTATGCCATTGCTGAGTCTGTAATAACTTTGAGGAAGATTATATAAGGCAATATAGGGCCTTGGGGTACAGTTTGTGTCAGAATGTAATGAATCATTCTTTACTTGAGATCTATAGCTTTCAAATTTGTCCATAGGTTAATGCAGAGAATAGACAGTAAAGGATGAAAATGAATCAAATGTGAAAATACGAATACATTTAAAGTAACAGAGATCAAGCAGGTCGTGTGGCGGTTATATCGAGGTTCATGGCTGATTTTTTTAAGCGATGAAAACAAGAATGTTGTAATTCAAACCACTGAACATTTACATTTACTTGCATAAATTTTCCTTTGCATAACATCCATGTACTGTGAAAAAACACCTAAAAAAAACTTTCAGCTTAACTAAGAAAAAAAAACATACTTTTTCCCATGACAGTAACAATATTCTGTGGGTGCTATATAATTGGCAACTGCTTGCTCTGGGCAGACTTTGGATCCCTACACTATTGATTATGAGTAACACCAGATGCCAGAGTTGGATGAGCGATGAGCAGTGAGAGGATGGAACTGATGAGTGTGCCATGAGGGGGTTGTTTGTCTTTTAGCCAGGGAATTGTGTCAAGACTCACAACCTCCAATATCCATCAGAAACTAGCTGTCCAACAGACTACATGTTCATTAAAGCCCATTAGACCTGTGAACACTTCCAATCTGAGATGCTGTTAAATGATCGCCTTCGACTTTAAGATGGTGCTTCCTGAGCAAAGTCACCAAAACATAAAAAAATAAATATCTCAATAATGTAGCACACAGGGTAATATAACATTTCATCACTTTTAAATGGCTCTTTTAATGAAATGTATTTCTTTAATGAGTAACATACAGATGACACATCATGTTTGAGTGTACAGTAATGCATTCTGTGGTAATCTTTTCCCAGAGTCTGCTTTATTTGTGAGAAAAACACTTTGGAAATGATGCCTTGTAAAGTCACATTCAAAAGCGCATACACAGATTTTCCACCCTCACTGACGCAAAATAGGCAACACTGATGATTTTCAGCATATTTTCTAGTCAGGTCTGCTGATACCACACGCGGTGAACGGCCCACAGTCCCAGCAGAGACATGCTGCAGCTGCTGTGCTGGTGCCTCTTAGATCTTCAGGACTTGGGCGATGTTTTGCCCCACTTACATGCAGCAGCTTTGTGAATTAAAAAGGCTCCACAATAAACCCTGCTTGTGCTGCAGTGGATAGCAAAGCCTTCCTGTGGGTCTGAATTAGTGTTCTTGGACTTGTACCCAGAGTCCCTGCAGCCAAACAAAGCCGAGGGAAGAATTTTTCTTTGCCGCCTGACGCCAGCAGAGGGGGGTGTGCTCAAGTCAGGAGGAGCATGTGAGTGTGTCAGCTGTGACGGCTGAAGCCTCAGATGTTTCTTAGCAGCCACACCCTGAAATGAAACAGCTCACTGACAAAACCACAAAGACAGGCAATGACATACAGTATGTATTTGATTCTAAATGTTTAAAGTCTGGTACACTTGCCACATTTCACATATCTGTTCACAAAGATCTGTAGTCTCAACACTACTCCTACTTATAAACATAGCAGTTTAGAAAAATGATTAAATATTATATTTACTCTGACCAACTCCAATAGCTCATGCCAGATAATAGGGATGAGCACGCCTGGCAGTTTAAATTAATTTCAATGAGTCCTCGCCAGTATCTGCAATAGACTTTCCCAAGGGTTCTAAATTGAGCTTTTTACTTGAACTAGCTGTCACTTAGGAAACAAAACTGAAAAACATACCGCCTCAGCAGATGAACAGTCTCCCTCCTGCGCAGTGCAGAGGGCTAATATTTAGAGTTTTTTAAAGGGAAAAAACAGGTTAAAGAAAGCCCTTCTGCAAGGCTTTATGAAATAGTCTGAGATGAATTATGCACATCCACTGGCTTTTGATATCCATCCCACAGGGCCTTTTCTCTTTTCATTAAAGCTCTATTTTTTCCAACTATGCATCCCTTTTTTTAGAGAAAATGACTGGGCAAAATCCTTTAGTTCAAATCAGTGCAAGATTAAACAGCTTATTGTGTGTGCTTTTTCTGAGGCTGATGGCTGTTCACTGGCTGGAGGCTGTAATATTTTACACTAGCCTAATTTGGCAAGGCCAGTGTGTTGAAGTGGCACTTTGATATTATCATATTGGAAAAGAGTGACGGGACTCTACAGTCAATACAATCAAACTGAAATCAATTGCACACCATATACACTAACAGCATTTGACTGCCTGAGAAGGTTATCTGAGAAACTTGTAGCAGGTGCACGCTCACATCTGTGCATGTCTTGTGTCTCTGTCTATCTCCGCCTCTGATCCAAACTGGTTAGACTGGAATATAATCTGGAATTTTGTCTAGCAAAATGCAGCTTGACATCAGAAACTGAATATAAGTGGCTTGAAAAACGTAGACTATGAATATATAATATTCAATAATAAAGCATTCCCCCACACGTTTGGGGACATATTTTTTTTAACAAACACTTCCTGACCCTAATGAAAGCAGAAACCCTGCTCCTACTTAAATACTGAATGCTGAATGCAGCTGTAGTGGAAACAAAGTGGAGACACCAATTCTATCCTCAATTGAGCTGTTGTGCCAAATCAGTTGGTTAAAAGTCTGAAAGTCATCCTCAGACACAAACACAGACATTCAGAAACACCCCCACATGCACAGTTGCACTGTTTTCACATCAGAATTAATACCTAATTCATAATTAATTAATGACGTTGGCTATATCTCTTTCTCACATCTGCGATAAAAGGAGATACAGCTCAATTGTATTTATTATAGCGGTGATACAGTGTGCACTTGCAGCGCGCCATGATCCCGCCATTTGGTAAGAAAAGACGGGTTATAATAACCATGAGACACGCGGCTCATCCATATTAGAAGAGTCTTTAATGAACTCGGACCGTAAAAGACACTCCTCCTGCTCCCGGCTCCCACTGCTCCGCTCCCGCACGGAGTCGATGCGCGGAGAGGAAATTCATAGCCCTATCTTTATCAGTATCAGCGTCGCCTTGAAGACAAAGAAGAGCACAGCAAATGAAGATATGCTCCAATAGCACGAGAAGCCAGTCTTAAAGTCACTATTTCTGCAGCCGTGCCCCGCCTGGAGGCAGACAGGCACCGGTCCTAGGAGACTCTTCGGGGATGCGCAAAGATGTGAGAGCAAAGAGCGAGAGGCGCTGTGATTGGCCGCACTCTTTCTAAAAGCATCAGGCACGGCGAGTCATGTTTGCTCCAGCCAGAGCATCAACGAGGTGGCATCAAACTTGAGGGAGACGTGTTCTCGGTGTGCACAGTCGATGCGTTCACAGCGTCAACCATTAACTTGCATCATTTCCCCAAAGAGGCGGACGCGCTCTCCGTGGTGCTGAAACAGAGAAGACTTGGCTGATCAACTAGTGAAGAAGAGGGAGACGCTCTCACTTAGCTCTCTGAGCTTCGTGCTATTTGCCAGCTTCAGCAAGGTAAGTCCAACACTGGATGTGTCGTGCAGTAAAATACAGATAAGCTGTTTCAGTCATGTCTCTGAGAGATTGAATTACAGACTCCAAAGCCATTTAGCCTTCACTCTCTTCTGTGTCTTTGTTTGTTGTCCTGAGTGTCTGCACGGGGTTTATTTTGAAGTTTGAGATCATTGATTGATTATAGCTACAAAGTTACAGTATCAATCCCTCATGAGTTGGTTTAGCTTACTCTACATGCAACAGTAAAAAAGTATTGACAAAGTATTGACCCCAAGATGTCACAGATTGCCTGTTGATTTCACTCTGTGTGCATGTCCTTAACTGTTTTACTTAGCAAAATTTCCCTTGGTGTCCATTCGGCTGTTGCCCCCCAAATTAGTTTTTCCTTCCTGCTGTGGCTTTCAGACCTTTTAGCAACAAAGTTTGAGAATGAATGCTTTCCTTGCCTTTTCTCTGTTAATGATGTTTTTAGGGTGCAGTGCATTATGCAGCATTTACTTTGACTGCAAACATGATTCATTATTTGAGAAATGATGAGACCATGGGGTCATTGCAAAATTAAGCATAATATTGTCTATTGGCCGTAATTACACTTTCTTTTTTGTGCTTTTAAGCCTTTTTCACACACGTCAAGATATGACAAAGGGCAGATTCACTGTTGGGTTGACAGTTATGGGTGCATCTGGTGTCTGTTACGTGCAAATGAAGCACTAGCTGTAGGCATCACTCCACATGCTTTGTTTGGGCTACGTTACGTACAGTAGAGACTCTTTGTATTGGAGCAGTGACTGAGGGAGCCAGCGGTGTGTGTTGGTCTCTCACTTTGCTGCCTGCTGGTACCTGATAACTTCATGCTGCACACATCCGTATGGTATAGCTTTTTTTTTATGCTCTGCTAGTGGTTCCTGGGCTTCCCAAATCAATTTATGTTTAATATCTTTTAAAAAAAAAAACAACAACTTTGTAATTGATGATGAGGGTCAGTGATCCATTTCACAGTTTTTAATGGCTTTTAATTTTTTTTCTGGCTCGGCAAACCTATGACTGGAGTCAGAAAATAGAAAAGATCAGGACAGAGTTTGTGTGTGTTTTTCGGGTGTCACATAGGATTGGTGTGTTTGCTAGTCTATAAAAATAGCCGCTGCAAACTAACTGGCCTCAGGCGTGTATGTATTTTGGGTTATGCCACTTGTATAGCGTAAATGATTTTGCTCCCGCATCTTGAACACAACCTTAAGCCTTGTAGGGACTTTAAAACTCTAGTCACTTCCAGAGTGCTGTCCAAATGGATTTGAATATAAGCTGCCAAATCAAACCGATGAGAACTGATAATCCAGTGAGGAGGTCTGGAGTATTTCTATGTGTCAATAACGCAACATTTCCTACTTTTTTCCCTTTGATTTTTAACTTTCACTTTGTGTGTTGGTGGTCAGCTATAAAAAGAGATTGTTTAGATCTAGAAGATCTTAAACCATTGTAATTGCAAGTACTGTGACTTACTTGCTTTAATTAATTACCCTGTCGAGCTGAGAGGGAGCGTGGGTGTCATCAAAGCAGAACAAGGCCCCTTTGAGGTGGGAAACTTGTGGCTGAACTTAAGTTAGGATTAATTTCAAAAGGCACGACTTAATTTCAAAGGCAAGTTTCTCTAGTCTTTTGTACTGAAATACATTTTGCTATTTTGTATTTCAGTCATTAAAGTCGGTTAGCTCTAAACTCTGTGGGCTTAAAGCTGCAAGAGGCAAGTTTGCACACTGTTGGCTGAAATCCATCCAGTCTTTTACACCTCATAATAAAGATTATATAACATATATAATTATATAACATTGAGTCAGAGGATCTAACATTATTGAATGCGGGTCTCGTTGCTATTTACAAGATAGTTTGTATTTTGCTCTTGTGTTAATGTAACACTTCCCTTGGACAGACGAGAGTCCCTGCCAGTGTCCATTGCATATTTTAATTTGAGTCTTGCATGCCGGTACTGGAGGAGCTGCAATGCTCCTCCTTAATTTAGTCAGACTTTGAAATTTTTGTAGAATACAGGTGTATCTTCACCTGAAAAGCTTGTCAAGGTACTTGACACATGTGCCAGATTTTTCATATTCACTCCTCATGCAAAGACAAACCCTCAATGAGCTCATAAACAGAGCTGTAATTGCCAGTAAGGTTGCTCAGCGGCTTTAATCAATTACTGTGCCATCCTCCATCCGGAGAGATGCGGAGCGCAGGTGTCATCAAAGCAGAATGAGGCTCCTTTGAGGTGGGAAATGCGAGTCTCAATGACTTCACTCAGCTGGGTCACTGGACACACAGCAGAGCTTTGACGCGTACAAATTGTGCTTGAAGATGCTGTGCTCATCCTGGGAGGCTCAGCGGCTGGCAGGGGACCAGCGGAGCGGGGACATTGCACTCCAGATGGCCCAGTGAGGCCAGAGGAAGAGAGCTGTCCAAGCCCAGCTGGGAGTAAGGGAAGCTGGACTGCTGGTAGTGTGTGTGTGTATGTATGTGTATGTGTGTGTGTACATGATTGTGGGAGGGAGACAGAATGAGAGACACAGTAAAAAGACAGAGAGAAAGAGGTACTATGTATGCACGTATGAGTGCGTGTTGAAGGAGTGATTGGGAGAGAAAGGGCTGGTGAGAGAGGGAGAGAAAATGAGAGCGAATGAAACAGGCACCTCAGTGTGTGTGTGTGTGTGTGTGTGTGTGTGTGTGTGTGTGTGTGTGTGTGTGTGTGTGTGTGTGTGTGTGTGTGTGTGTGTGTGCATGGAAGTAGCAAAAGGAAAAGTGTGGGAGGGAGAAGAAATAAAAGAGAAGATGAAGGAGCTTGTATGTCTGCACACTTGTGCTTCTGTGTGTGTGTGTGTGTGTGTGTGTGTGTGTGTGTGTGTGTGTGTGTGTGTATTTCTTTGTGTGTGGGTGTGTGTGTGTGTGCATTGAAGAAGTGACAGGGAAGCAGAAAGGGTTGGAGACGCAGAAAATGAAAGAGAGAAAGAAACAGGCGCATGTGTGTGTGTCTGTGTGTGGGTGGGAGAGAAAATGAAACTGGAAGAAGCAGGCATGTGTGTGTCTATGTGTTTGTGTGTGATTGCAGAGAGAGAGCATTACTGGGAGAAAAAAAGGCAGGAGGGACTAAAAACAAAAGAGGGGAAGAAAAAAGGGGAAAATGTGCGTCCCTGGGAAAGTAAGTGTATGAGGGGTGAGAGAAAAATGAAAATGAAAGAAACTGGTATGGTGGGATGCTGCTTTTGTGTATATGTGTGGAGAGCTTTGTGCCAACATGTGTGGTCTTAATGTTGACAGTGGCATTCACTGATAATATTAGGCAACAAATCAAAGCTGCATGGCAAATTACACACAGAAAACGAGTAAAATGGAGTGTTCGTCAAACAGAAATGCAGCTTTTCATTTAGTCAGTCAGCTCTGACCTCTGACTCTGTGATCTAATTTATTCACATGCCTGTACAGGAGCCATGTGATGTACAGCGGTCGCGGTATATGCGCTTTATGACACATGGCTTCAGGCACGCGGCCTCCTGCTGTGAGCTCAAATATTCACTCCTCGCTCTGATTGAAAGGACATGTTGCATGTGTGTTGCACTTTTTTCTCCCCCCCTCCTCTTTTTGTACTGCATGTTACACCTTGGAGCCGTTGCTCCTGTTCTAAAGAGAAGCCGCCTGAGAACAAGCGCAGAGCACATGACGACAAACACACAGCAGGCTCCACTGAGATAACTTCGCCTCACTGTTTTCCATTTGGGAGGCCGCTAGAGAGCAGACGGAGAGAAAGCGTGCTCTTTTCATTCTGCCACATCTGCTCTCTGATGGAATGGAGCATGATCTGCACTTTGATCACGATGAATTATTCCTATCCCTGGCTATAAATATGGTCTGTCTTCAGCACCCAATCTCTACTTAAACCAGGAATCTGTGCTCGCCTCAGAGTAGCACTCTCCTGAGTGTGTCACTGCGGGCGTACTGCAGCTCTGGTTTTCTTCCTCACACAGTGAAGGAACCAGAAGCCCTATCTCAGTGAAAACCTTTTTCTGGAGAAGACTGTGATGTATAGACCCAGTCCAGTAATGGCACTATTTTGTGCAAACTGTTGTAAATAAGAAACAACAAAAGACCTTTGTGTTTCTTAAAGGACTGGGCTGGTGTAATTCTATGTTTTCCTTTTTACAACAAACCCCAATGAAAAGACCAAAACCAGCAATATGTTGGTCTGTCTCTTAATACTGTCTATGTTACACCCTGAAAAGCCAGAAAATCAATAAAGATGTCTAAACATGATGTTCTCTCCCTGGCATCTTTATCGAAAATACTGATCGACAGAAAAACATATGCACTTTACAACATGACAACCATGTTTATAATCTTTGTTTCATATTAACTGTCTATTGATATTCCTTTTTTGTTGTTGTGATCTAAGTCCATAAAGCCCCTGTAAATGTTCTTTATACACAAATTATGACATGTGTGACTGGTCCAGTGAATCTCAGTTACAACATCACAAACAAAATGAATACAAACACTTCCAACAAGGGCTGACAGGTAATTGATTCTGTGAAATAGCCCCACAGGACTGACTAACTCTGTGTTTCCTAGAAATTCTGTTAATATATTACTGAATTAAACACATAATTATGTTGTGGTGACAACGTAATCGCAGCGTGGATTATGTTCAGAGATAACATTCCTTTGAGTTAATGAAACACTAAATTCATGTACCGTGCTGGATTTGCAGGGAGGTGGTCACAGTGGATGGAGGACATACAAAGTGCAAGACTGTGACACTAGAAGCTTGGATTCACACCCAGACTCCTGTCTGTGGTTAGGTTTAGGGCAATAAAAGCACTGTGGTTAAGGTTAGGGAAAGGCTGTGATTTTGTTTAAAAGTTAATAACAAAAAATAATGCTGTAGTCCCTACAAGTGAACACTGTATGGCTTTTTGTGGTGAAAAAATAAATAAATAAGTTATCAGTGAACATTATGCTGATATGTTCACTATCAACATTTTTGTGATTTGTCGGATACATTAATTAGCATAATTTCCTCATTATGTTAATAGAAAACATAATTTGCCTGACATTATGTATCCCTCAAAAATGTATTTACTGTTTCAAAATAGCTGTACAATCCAATTTCGAGGGAGAGGGCTGCAATATGTCGCTAGCCTGGACACTTAAAATGTGACTGCTAAGGTGTCTGTGGGCACACAGCACGATTCAATCAGGAGAGACAGATAATGAAGTAAAGATAATATTTAATTCAGAATATGAGCGGACAGATTAACAGATGATTTGTGCTGATTAAGATTTAACAAACATCTTTGGCACTTGGACACCAGAGGGAGGTATTTTGTGATCAAGGGACATCTGAGCGGCAGCACGATAAATCTCCCCAGACAACTGGTGATGGTGGTGGCTGCTGACTCTGAGGCTGCTGACTGCTGAGGCAGATGAGGCTGATGAATCCATAAAGACTAGGTGTTGATGTGGAGGTGAAGGGTGCACACGACTGCAACAAGACAGAACTGAGGTAGAGAAAGGACCATATTTAAAATGAGGAGCAGTAAGATGATAGGCTGACAGAGAAGGTGTGTCGCTGTGGTATTGGTTGATTGTGAATCAGCTGATGACTCAATTGACAGACCTAAACAATGACACCAGAAGATAGTGAGTGAGCAAGAATGCAAGGAGTGAATGGTAGGATGAGAAATAAAACGTACAGCCTGAGCATTAAACGTATTGTCTTCCTGACTGAACTTTGGCTAGAGCTGCATTTGTACTGAGTAGCATAAAACCATACTGTATAAAATATGTCTCTTTAGCATTATGAGTTTTGCTGGATTTCACAGAAATGTATTTATCTGGGCATTATGGAGTAAGGTTATAGTTAGCATTTTTTGAAAACTGTTAGGAGCACATTGTGACAAAGAAGTCGGGTGGACTGGTTATATTATATATGCAGATTGTTGAGGACTTCAGGTGAACAAAACTCTCATTCAGAGAGCGCAACAGCAAACTCCCAGATTGTTGTAACTTTAATGCGTGTGTGTGTAAAGTAGAAACTGCAGAAACTGCTCAGGCTCTCTTAAGCTCTAATGTAGGTATTTATCTGCTGCAGCTGCTGTGGAGTTCATATTGTTTATACATCTCTGTATTGTCTTAATTCTGCTGTTGCTTCTACGAGAAGTGTCAGATTATTTAATTTATGTGGCAAAATAATGCTTCTTGCACCCGCTGAGGTGTCCATACACTTTTAATTTATTGTCAGCCATTGTTTAATTGCCTGAGGTTTTTTCCTATTGTCTGGTTCATTTTAGTGAGGCTATACACAGAAAACTGGTTGTATATTTATAACTGATTATCCATTGTATGCACAAGCTGCAAAGTGCCCTTTTATAAAAAGGAATTTGTTGTTGGTTTAAGCATAAGGGCTGGTTGGTGTGATAGTGTTCGATTAGTGTGTACACATCAAGCAGATACAGAGCAATATTTCCATTCATTTGGCCTCCTGGCACATGTAAGTCCACTTTTCACTCTCTTTTATCTCTGTTTTGGTCTCTACCAACTCCTGAGGGAAATAGTTGCCAAATACTACACTATGTTCACCAGTTTTTTTGTCGGAAACAGCTGCCTGCTGTGGTCCAAAACTATGAGAGCAATGAGAGTGAACAAAAACAGTTAACAAGATTTCGTCCGGCAATTGTTGAAAATGTTTTTGTTGGATTAAAAATGTTTTTGAGAAGAATCAATAAAGATGTCTGTTCTCGGTGCTAACTCTCTGACGTCTTCGAGAAAGAAACAACCAGGAGCTCGCTCTTTTGGTTGTCTGCAGACAGCTAATCAATCACAGATGACATTTTACAGCATCCACTCTGTAAATATAGTTGCTTCAATTACTTAATTTTATCACAAGCTATTTTTGTAATTTCTCAGAACGTCCTGTGTTTCCATAGAGATGATTTCCTTCTTTAGGTCTTTGTTCACACAACCTGCTGTGGTTAAGCAAATAATGGATTAAACAAATGAAATGCTTTTATAGTTTTTAACCATTTAACCATATCTCTCAAGTTACTGTCTTAGTTATTATATGAACCTCAATCTATCACATCGCAAGCACTCAAGCTTCAAGCCCATCCACTGCAACTGAAGGCATTTTTAAGGCACTTCCTAAAACACTGAGCTACTGAAAGGTTTAGCAGACATTACTCAAACAGGATTGTATAATGCATAAACTGGGAATTATGATCAGCCATACATGGAGATTTCGGAATGGAGCATTTTTAACAATCTCTTTGTGTTAACTCCATAAGGGATTAACCACTGAGGTTTATGCATAGTTGCCAGGTTTGTGTGTTTCTTGTTTATAAAAAAGGGTGTTCAGGCTATACCACGCGTTGACAGCGAGCTGCAGCACTGGCAGTAACATCTCTGAGATGCACAAACAACACATTTCTAGCAGTTAATACGTGCTCTTTAAATGATTCAAACATCCCAGAATTACAAAATAATACATTTATTGAATGTAACTAAAACGAGTCAGCTGATTTCATATGTAAATTTTAGGAGTAAGGTGAGTTCATCTGTGTTCGGTGCTCGAACATGTAATTTTGGATCAGGAGTTGAGTTACTATGAGTAATTATGACATTAATAGTATTTGTATGGAAAATTAGCCACAGCATGTTCACTTGATTTGTTTGTAAATATCATGCATAATTTTCATCAGCAAAACCCTGGTAGCAGCAGCTTAACCAGCACAGAGACACACAGGCAGATGGAGCTGCAGGCTCTCAGTGAAACTGCAGGTACAGCTGGTTAAAACTGAAAAGCATAAAGTAGAGTGAAACTCTATATGCCTGTTTTAAATACACATTTCACTCTCATATTTACATTAACAGAACAGATTGTGAAATATCACTTTGGATACTAAAATAACATCTCCATGTAAGTAAAACTGTATTGCATAAAGCATCCATTGTGCCGACCAAAGCTCATACACACACAGACACACACAGAAATGTGCATATTGGTTGTTCGACAACAAATGTTCCTATGTTATAACCAAACCTTGCCATGGATCGATACACATTTGGATTTCTAGTGAGTATTTACAGAAGCAAGATGTTTATGTGGGACAGACTCTAAATAAGCAACAGTTTCATGTTCATTGTAATGAAGGAAAATGCCACCCAGTGCAACTGTGTGACTCATTGATGTGCTTATAATAGTTTTTGGACAACAATGGAGCTTCAGCTCAAAAATAAGAGCCTGTTTACTGCTGGTATTAACATGCATCTTGGGTGATCCGATAACAAGTGGACAGCTCTAAGTCTGTTCACATCTGGCATTAGAATGCGTCTCCATGTGCGTCTCGATTGACCACTTGCAGTCAGATTTCACTTCCCCACTCTATGTGCAAATAAACATGTAAATCATTTCCTTTTGCAAAGACCATCTGGCAGGAGGTTTGTCATGCTACATGCACACTTAGAGACTAGTCTACTGCTGCAGGATTTTGAGCTCTGTTCTGGGGACAGCCGGTAAGAGTTCACCCAGTTGCACGCACACAATAACAGGGCTAACTGTTAGCATCGTACAGCTAATGTTACCTAAAGGTTATTAACAGGTTTAACATCAGAGCTGAGCTGTTTCACCGTCTGTGTGAATTTGATGGGACCGTGCAACAGCTGTAGCTGCTTTTGTGTTAGCTTGTGCCAACAATGCAGACGTTGAACTTACTGTTCGCTGGGCGCGAACTCCAGAGATGGTCCTTAATTTCTATGCAACTACACCAACAAAAGTTTTCTTATCCGGGGGGTGTCAGATAAGCAAAGCTTTCAGATGAGTAATACCGTTTTACCACAGTCACTCTTGGCCACGCCGAGTAGAGCCATGCTGCCCTGATTTGTGTCTCCATCGTCAGTTTAGACGCGCCGTGCCGCACCAAGCTGCATGGAGAAGAACCTTCTCAGGAGAAGGTCTAAAAGCTGGCCGGCAAGCCGCCCTCAAGTGTGTGATAATGACGTCTCGCCGACCGCTGCCAACCCCCAATGGGCCCCCTTCCACCCCTTAAACAAGTGTGTGTGTTTTGAGACTCTACTCACCTCTGTCTGCAGAAGACCAGAGAGAAAGGGCGTTTTCAAAGTCTCTGAGTGTTCAGCTCTCAGTACTTTTGTAGCTTCTAACTCAATCTCTGTGGTTTGGAGTTAAGGTTCTCTCCTGCGTCCTGTTTTTACTTTAGATATCATTTTTATTTTACTGTTTCATGTTCGCTACCTGCCATTTTAAAGGTTGTGTTATAAAAGTCGTGCTCAAAACTTATTTTGGCGCTTCACAATAAAAGTATATACATAACAAAATAACAGGAGACTTTTATTGTGAAGAATCTATAGGAAATGAGATGTGTTATTACTAAGTTAGCGGAATTTTGTTAGCAGCTTCTCTTCAATAAAGGCAAGTCTCATAATACAGCAGGGAGGAAAGTGAAAGCACAGACAGCCACAGTGAGATGTTAGATGACGACCTGCAGACATCAGGCTCTTACTGCACCTCTGCAAACAGCTCACCTCCAACAGATAAACTTCTTTTACCTGCCCTGCTGTGGAAAAAACACATGCAACAAAAACAACAGGGGACTTTAGCCTTCAGCCCACTGCTTTTAAACGTCATCACTCAAGACAAGCCATCGTCAGTTTAAGACACACCTTCAAACAGGTAGCCCTGTTGTAATGGAAATGCAAATTCCTGCTGAGCTGGGCTGATGGCCCAAACCAAGCCAAGCCTAGCCAGCCCATGACTGTCGAAAATGGGTATAAATGGTCATTTAGTGTGACACTAAGACACAGTAGCGTAGACATTTCTGAAAGATTGTGGCCAAATGCATCCCAGACCACCTTTGAATGTGGCTGGAGAGGTTGGATCTCAAGACGCAATTAGGATGCATTTGTTGCATTTACACCTGTGTGTAGAGCTGTCTATTTAGGACCCAATCACCCAGGACGCATGTCTGCATAATTGCAGACAGGTCAGTGATAACAGGTGGGACCTACCTCATTTGGTCATATATCATGATGTTACATTAGATATTTTGGGCCAAATGGATGGTAGGTTGAGCCAAGGAAAACAAATGTACGTGTGTGGAAAAAAAAACATCAGTCACCATCCGTAATGTGTGTTTTTGTATTTGGTGGAGGCATTTTTCAGTCAAAGGTGAAACAATCTAGATATGTTGGGTTAAGGTGGGACTTGCCATGCCAGCCCCAGTAATTTCAATAGCGGTGGCACCAAAATTTGAAAGCTGTCACTGATGTCATGTCTTTTTCTTTTTTATAGTTTCCTTGGTAGTTAACAGGAAGTAAACAGGGGTCAAAGCTGTTGCCCTAGCAACAACATAGCAATTAAACAGTCTATATGAGGCTTTTGCTACACAGACAATACTTATAAGCAGGAGTGCATTTTTATTGGTTTTAGTGTTTTCATGGTATTTGTTTACACTAAGAAAAACATAGAACATGTCTCACGTTATTCTTTATGCTGCAACAGGTCATGCTTAAACATTAATGGCCAGACTAAACACTTAATAATACATATATGATGTCAGTGAAAAGTATAATTTATTATCATGGTTGTACTGTTTTACATGTTGGATATACTGTGTAGATTTGGTGCTGTCCAGTGTGCTTTGATTCATTACCTCATTGAAATACAAAACTGGGAACCAGACCATATTTCATTGGAACGCCATCAAACCGGACCTAGCCAGCTGAGCTGGGATTGACTTTGTGTTAATACATCATTTCTGATTCACAGAGCTGACTACAAGATCTTGACTGGCATAATCAAAATGCCTGTGATGTGTCAGGAACAAACGACAGTACAATTCTTAAGAGAACATGGAAGTAGTGACAAAGAATGGCTTCAGGCTGTGCTTTAGGAACAATCAACAGAGACCAGCATCTACATCTTTGTATATCAATGCATCCCACAGGGACGCAGTGTGTTTCTTTTCTTAGCATCACCGCTTGTGTCTGAGAGTTTGACTAATTTTAATACAGAAAATTTCTAGTTCCTCTGCACAGCACCTTCACATCGTCTCACAGCCTCACCCACAAAGTATGGCGCTATCAACCTATCACCTCTAATGGGAACAAAAGGTCAGTCCTTAATTATTCATTCGGGATGTCAAACAATGCTTGCCGGCTGTTATTTAGGGTGGGGGAGACCCATTGAATAATTCAGGGGCAGGATTCTCTTTCCTTCGTAAAAGCAGCATGGTGGTTCAGATGTTTTGTGAGAGTCTTATCTCCATGCAGGAGCCCTCTGTCATTCCTGAGTTGACCTTGGCTGTCACTGCAGCGGCAACATGGGTGGCACAGAAGGTGGCAGGGACTCGTGTTCTTCCCATATCTGCAGGCCTCCTCCACACAGCGAGAGTGAGTAGGAAGGACTACAGGGAGCTGGCTGCTCCTTGTCCAAGTTCCCCCAGTGTCTGTTTACAGTACACCATGTGCCACACTGGGCTGGGCTGGTGCCAATGTATTAAAAAAAAGCAGATTACTCTTTTACAATGAGTTATTCTGCTTTTCATCCGAGGTATGTTTCTGTTTTGGTACACTTGCAATGTCAATTGCTCTTAAGCGGCTTTCTTAAGATGTAAGGGGTGTTTATTGCAGCTGAAGAGGCAAAAGCAGATATTAATGCTATTAAAGTGCATTAAACTGAAGAATGCTGTAATGTGAGTCACTTCCCTGGAAGGATTAGAGGAAGGCTTCTGAGCTAGGAGAGAAAGTGAAAATGTTCATCTCATTATGTGAGAGGCAGGAGGGAAAGCGAGGGACAGAAGAGACAGAGACAGTGAGAAAAAGTCTCACTCTCTCTGAACGCTAACAGAGGTACGTACACAGATACAGGACACGTCTATCAAGCAACGGATGGCAAGCAGCCCAGAGAAAATCGAATGAGGAGCATGTTTGTCATTGTAAATGCAATCAACAGAATGACCAGCCCGTTCTCATTCCCAACTTGTCAAATACCGCTGCTTTGTCAGTGATTTCGGCATCAGACACTGACGCAAACAGGCACCTTTCATGACACACCATCCAGTGCTGGATGGTGTCAGATTGTAACAATTTAATAGAAAGAGCTGGAAAGTCCCTATGGGCAGGTGGGAGGGGAGGGCGGTGGGTCCAACAAAACTCTGGACTTTCACCGCAGAGGCCGCTGCTCTCTTTCCGTGTGAATGTTGAGCAAAACCATGATGTCCATGTCTTCGCCTAACCATGTGCTTTTGTTACACAAGGAAACAAGCATAAAAACAATGTGTTTTACCTGTGTATTTTCAAAAGAACTATGCATATAATGAGCAGAAAGTGAATTTCCTGTGAGAATGGAAGTGTGTTTTGAAAAGACACATTGCATGTAACAGGCGTAAATTGAGATGCCATCACAGAACATCAACAACAGACACAGGAGGATGACTAAAGCATCATATTTAGACATGAAAGTCCACCAACAAATTGGCGACACTTGACAAGTTAGGAACATATTGGACTGACCCTATCTTCCTACGGCCGCCATCTTACTGCTGTCAGTTTTACTGGTGAGCTGTGACTGCTCTGCAATTACAGAAGGAATGCAGTGATTTATTGTTATGGATAGGGCATAGACTGTGTAAAATGATGGACCTAGCCTACTGCGACATCACCCATTGGTTTGTGGACTGCTGTTTTGAAGCCTTAAGTTCTGCATTTTGGCTGTCCCCATCTTGTTTTTTTGGAAGCAAAAGTTACCATATTAAGACAAGAGGGTGAAGCTGTGGAGGAATGAGGGATGGATCTGACTTTAAGGTTGTGGTAACTGCTCACAGACAGCCTGTCACTCAAAATAGCCACACTCCTAATTATGTGTAACCTTTGAGCCTAAATAAAATGTAAATGGGTGAGTTACAATAAAACTTCAATTAAAAGCCTAGTCTCAATTAAACACCTTGTCCCTTTTACTAGCCTGGTGTTGCTATGCAACAAATAAATGCCTGTCTCAGAGAGGCCCAGACGCCTGGTCTGGTTGCCAAGCAGTTCATTTTTTTATAGAGGTTCTTCAGATGAATAACCGAGTTGTTGGCACCTCAGATAATGTGTCCATTGCATGATTACCCTGTAAGTTATTCATAAGTCTGTAGCGGTCCTCAGATCAAAAGAATCAAGAGTTGTTTTCATAGGAATGAATCCAAGTTGTGAGTATTGTTTTAACAGAATAAAGTGGTGTTGTGTGTGTTGGTATGCTGGGTGCTGTATTCCTCGAGAAGCCTAATTTTTAAACAAGTAATATTCATACAACAATTTTGTGTGAAAGCAATGAAAGGCCTGTCCCATATATAGGCCTGTTGATTTCAGTGATTTAAGCAAATAATCGCCTGGGCTATTAATGAAGGGTTTTATGGTATATAAAACTCACCCCCCTGTACAGTTGTCATGAATGGGGAAATTTTCCATAGAGATGAGAACTGTTTTTTGCACCAAGTTATAAACATGTCCATGTCTGTAATGATGAGCATTTAAACAAGGGGGTCCATGGGGATTGACTTGCTTGTGGATTAAGCCTCAAGTGGCCATTTGAGTAACTGCAGTGTTTGGCACTTCCATGTTGGCTTCATTTTTCAGCCTTGGAGGCTGCTGCTTGGGAGTGAGTCAAATAAGTCTTAAGCTTCATTAAAGGATACTTTAACCAAATTTGACAGTGTTTTTACACTGTAAATACTTTTAATATATATACATATGTAGTAACTGAGTCATTACAAATGAGTGAATGAAGAACAATTTAATGTTAATATCATTAATATCTCCCAGGTTGTTTAATATTATCTACTATTTTAGTTACTCAGGAACTACTGATTACTCATTAAGAACTTATTCATTATCGGGTCATTCTTGATTTGTTCCTTACTTATTCCTCAGTAATTACTCACACATTTGTGTACTCTATTATACACGAGAGACAATAGAGACCCAAATATACACATGCCTGGTTTGAAAATGAGCAGGCGTTGCTATTTCTATCAGTTAATCATGGTTTTGATAAAATGTGTGTACTAGCAGTCTGTCTGTGTGCCCGACAGACTGTAAAGTAGTTGCTTTAGTTCCTGTTGTATTTTGGGAAGTGAATCAAAAGCAAGTTAGAGTGGATGAAAATATGCCGGCTATAAATCATGATCGGTGAGCGCGTGTGAAAAGTGCTGCGTGCCAAGTCCGAAGTGCAGAAGTTTAAAATTAACTGTTGACTTTTTCCTGCCACCTGGACTTGCTCAGTTCAGTTCAGGATCCAGGCTGATAAATTGGGGAATAAAAACAGAATGTTATTTGGGGACACTGACGCGCAGGGGTCGGCCCGGGATGCCAGTATTTCTTCGAGAGATACTACCCTTATTGCCACCGTACTATGTGCAGGGCAGTGACAACACTCGTTTATCTTGCAGCTGAAAAAAAAAATGGTTGAGGAGAAGCAGGTTTCATCGGGGTGTGTCTGTAAAAGTGAGGAGGACACAGAATGACCCAGAGAAACTGAGGGGTGAGAAGCAGTCTTTTCTTTCAGGCTGACAAGCTGACTGGTTCAGAGGCTGTTGCTGGACCATGTGCTCTGCAAGTCCAAAGACAGCATGGTGCCTGGAAAACCCAGAATCAAGGGCATGACCATGCTTGCTGCCAGCTTCTCGCTCCACTGTGGGGCTCTTAAAATGTTAACTCTTCTGGAACCGCACATGCCCAGATGCCAGGGTGCTGATCAATTAGGCCAGAGTGTAGCTGCCCAAGTTAATTACACTAATTTATTTTGCCTAAGCTTGTCAGTAAAGACTTGGCACACAGTCTGGTCTTTCTGGAGGCGGTAGCAAGGTCTTAATTTGTACTGTAGGTGGGCCCAAATGGATTGATCATTTCCTCATAGAGCAAGCAGGCATAAACACCAATTAGAGAATTAATGTAAGTTTACAGTAAAATCAAAATATACCTTTCTAATTCTATGTTAAGTTTTGAACTTTGAGCCTTGAAAAATGATATAGAAAAAGTATAGAAATGAAAAGGGCTGCTGATCCATAATGTTCTGCTGCTCTTTAAGTATTGTATATGCAAGAAAATAATTCATGAGATTTGAAAGATGAATTGATTTAATGCATAAAATCCTTTTCATCAACACCTCACAGTCGTCTTTATCCAGACGCAATGTCTCAAAAAGATTCAATTCAAAAACTCCTAATCAGCCCCTACTTCACACTAGCTCTCTGTAAATGTAGTAATCATCATGCAACAATGGCAATAACTTGCCATTGTTCGCATTTCAAGTGCAGTTTAGTGTACAAGGGTTCAATTGCAGATCATGCACACTTCACGTTGTGATGCTGCAGTAGGAATGCAGACAATGAGGTGGCTGTGTACAACAGTATAAGATAGGGGCATGTCAAATTTGCTAAAAAAATATATTTGTGTTTGTCAATCTTTTGACAAATTACTGAGTCAAACTAATGAAGCTTAGTCAAGAAGACTGGCTGTCTTTATGCTTACTCTATTTGTTATTTACACTCTCTGTTCCTGCTTCCACCTCCATTAGCAGACTGACGGGTGTTCACCCTTTCAGTTAAACCAGTCAGATTTTGTGTGAGCCAATCATCTTGCTGCTGTTAAAGTGTAAAACTGTTCCTTTCTCTCCTGCTGTCAGTTATCATTTCAGTCTCCAATCGGTGCAACCCTCCCCCACCTCAATCGCCTCCATTCGTCATCGCAACCAGTCTACTCAGTTGGTCCTTTCAGTGAGCTCATTTAAAAATCGCTCCACACCTCAGCTATTCAGATCTTCAGCCATTGCTCTTAACTCCTTCGTCGCCACCACCAGTATCTAGACTCCATCGTAGGGGGGTGGGGGGATATTCCTGTACAGCTCACGGCATCACTACCTCCTCAAAATATGACGTCACAATAGGGTTTAACTGCCAAAGACTCTTCACTATTCTTCAACTTTCCTATTGTGCAGTATGTCAATGATTCTTTTTACCATTCTTTAAGCATCATTTCAGTTTTGTCTCTCCTGGTTGAATTATTTTCATAGTCTCTTAAAAGTGATTTAGTAGTCAGATAATCTCAGATCTTATAACATAAATTAATACTGCAACCTTTTGACAAATTACTGAGCCCAGTGGCCAGAATAAAATGTTGGCATTGTATGTTTCTGCAATTATATGTTACATGTTTACGTTTTATACGGATTATAGCAACATTTCTAAAGTGACACAGTTATACAAGCTTAGTTTCTCAGCAGAAGGAGGAGAGGATGGTGAATGCCTTGACACCCAAGCAAGTTAGCTGCCAAGCAGCAGACCACTATTTGAAACCAGTGACATTTCCAGCCATGTTTGTGCAGACAAAACCAGGTTTTTCTTAATGAGGCATTGGGACATTCCCAGCCATGTTTTTGGAGAACAATTTTTTTTTTTTCGAACCCTTACCAAGTAATTATTATGCATAAGCCAACCACACATTAACTACAGCACTGACACAACATAAAAATGAAAACGTTTCAACATATTCAATTCATATGAAATGTACAAATGTAACATTTTGGTGAATACAGAAACCTGCAATGCCAATATTTATTCTGGAGTTGGGGTTGTGCTAAATCAAACTAATACATCAAGCCAATAAAATCCCATGTGAGCAAAGCCAGCAACAAAGACTGACACACAGTGATTTCAGGTTGGACTGTAAACAGCACCAACACACAGTAATTTGTTTTACAGAAATCTGTTCACACATGTTGCCTAAAGTAATTTTTGAAAGTGGGCAAAATATTCAGTGTGCATATTAAGCACTGTATTCACCACTGAGCTAATGTGTTTAATCATGATTCATTATTTGCAGTAAATCATTAAAAAGTTCCTTATAATTAATCATGTACGAATTTGATCACTTTAAGTACGGTGTAATTTACCTTTAAGCTGTTAATCATTCAATTCCCGAGTTTCCGTCTTTAATTGAGTCAATACAAACACATCTACCTTGATTGTTATTTAATGTTTATTGTGAAGTGATCAATTCAGGCCCCACCATAATTACATCCCCTCTCTTGAAAGAAAATGAATCCCATTTTTTTGTTTTTGTTATCTGCTTCTCCATATGATTAAACAAGAACCAGAGGCAGCGGGTCGCTCATTCAATTAGTGTTTCATTTACCACATTTAATTACCCACAATCTCTGCCCTCTTTGACCCTGCAGGAAGCCTCATATGACTAATGAGTGCACTTACCTGATTTCCTTGCCTGGGAAATCACATCAGTGTCTATTTCCTGTCATCTCTTCACAGGGAGGCTGTATATATGGTGACTAAAGATTAAAGGACTTTTTCTCTTTTTCTTTTTTTTTTTTTTTTTTGGGCGAGGTGGGGGTGAGTATGTATTTACCAGGGAAAAGGTTTCAAGCCTGCATTGAAGGCCCCTGTGATGCTTCCAGCTGGTCATCTTACTCCAGCCAGACACTTTGATCTCCCAAAAGCCCATGTCACCACAAGTTGTCACATTTCTTACTGTGTACCTGTTGAACGTTAAGTGCACATTTGCACAGGCTGAAAAAGTGCTCTGAACTAGTTAGTTTTCACTTTGTACTGCACAACGCTAGAAAGATCATGTATATGGTTCTTAAAACAGGTCTGCAAGTTTTGTAGTCGGCTCGCTTCAAATGCAAATTCTTCACCCTACGTTTTGGACATGGTGTGTTTTAGAGTTGAGGCATGGATACTCTCTTAATAAGCCCTTAAATAGGTCTTGAAATGGGCTGTCTCTAGCTTTTGAACTGAATGATGAAATTCTCTTTGTATTGATTGAAGATACCGTGTATTTTACCACCATCCTTTCTTACTTCTTGTTAGCTGTCAAATGGCAGACAGATAAATTGCAAGTTTCTCAATTTTGCTTCATTGAGCTTTTTTCATACTCACAGCTGGTGTGTGCGAGAGAAATACTGAGAGAAAATTACAGCTTTGTACTGCGTTAACTTTCTGCTGCTGCATAAGATTTGAGAAAGAATGACCTGCAATAAAATGCAGAGTGGATGCTCAATAAATACATGATGGGAAGCTATCATTGAAATCAGTGTTCCTCCACAGAACCCCCCCCACAACCCCAACCCATTTCCAACATGTGAAAACTGCATGATACTACTGTGTTTTACATCATACCTGTCAGATGTTAAATAAGACTGTCCGTGCTACACAGCCTCAGAGTAGCTGCGGTCTTTCCTTGGAGCAAAATGCATTCTGTATAAGAGATGAGTCTCAAGATCTCAAGGTTGGAAGAATTCACCTGCTGAATACTTGAAGCTCTTAAATAAAAAATTACAGAGTTCATTACACTGTAGATGCATATTTAATTGTCTGTTAGCTCCCTCTGTGACTTTATGAAGACTTACAGCAATATGAGTTGAAATGATATTCTTGCTTTTGATGAAGCAGTTTAACAACAAAACTACATGTTTTGCTCTCTCTTGGAAATGGCATGCGAATAGTTACCACTAATAGGAGTCATGTAGAAAAAACTGCAATCCATTTTAAACTTAATGGTATTGGCATTAAAATCTGAAGAAATCCACACTGCTTATACAACACTACTAAAAATAAGTGAATCTGCCCACAGTTGTCTCATGACCTCTTGTCATTTGACAGCTGTGGGCAGAATCGGTCAACTGTAGGCAGAATTTGTTGCAGCAGGATTTGTTTTTTATAGTATAGTTTTTTTTTCCAATTTCCAACAAGCAGCATGCTCTGTTAAAGTGGTTTGCTCCCCAGTTGCAGAACTTTGGCTATCAGATTGGGAAAAACTGAATTAAAGTTTGCAATGAGCCATAAGCTTTCAGCCATGTTGTTTATTAGACTTACCCAGTGAAATTAATTCCTTGCGTCTTGTTATGCTACACACCTGCTGCTTAGCACATTAAGCAGTGGAATATTATTCTCTCAACATAAGTGCTGTGCTTTAAATTTTAATGAAGGGTGGCTATTAATATTTAAGATTAAGGATTCCAGCATTAGTGTCCGACTGTAAGCTTAGTGTTGATGTCTTCAAAATGACTGTGATAAGTAAACTCTTGCCTGCGCTGTTTAATACGAATAATGATCCATTTACGCAGCCATTAATAATTTACAATAGCATTCAGCTACTGTTAATCAGCTCCTAATCAGATGTGAGTCAATTATGCTTTGGCAATTTAAGCCTGGTGTTAAAGCAGGTACAGTAGGGCTGCATGCTGGCCCGAGAAACTTTATTATCCACATTCCACATCTTTATGTCCCACCTTGTCACCTAGTTTTCAAGAAAAACTAATTCTCTTAGTGAGGAAATGCCAAATTGATTTACGGCAGCTTTAGAGTGAAATTTGTTTTTGCCAGTAGGTGGCAGTAACAGCTTCGCTGTTAGTGACTGGCACTGTAATTCTTGCTTTGAAGGAAGTTAGCCCACTGAACAAAAGACAGAATGGCAGCAAGTGATGAAACTAGCACTTTCGGTGCCCTAAGCAAGCTTCCCTTGCCACCCCAACACAAAACATGTTGCTAATAACAAACAAATACTAATAATAATAATAACGATAAATAAGAAACAATGGTGTATGCAAATTTCATTGTCTCGTTGTTTTTGTACTGCACCCTTGATGGCTTTTGCTTTTTCACTTTCTCTTTCTCGTTTTCCTTGTGTTCAATTTTTTGAATGTCCAAAAAAAAAAACAAAACACTGTATTAAAATCATCTTATACCACAGGTGCGGTTTGGTTTTCACAACAAAGCACAAAGCAACGCATCAAAAGAAACTCATATTGTCTTGTGCTTCAAGACACTGCTGATTTTTTAAATATTCACCTAAGATTACAGTGTTACCCTAACCTTAACCAAATTGTGTGAGTGCCTAAATATGTAAAAAACCCTTAAAGACAAAAATTTGCTGGTATGTTCAATATCAGCATTTTGTGACTTACCATATACGTTAATTACTGGCATTTCCTCATTATGTTGATGAAAAACATAACCCAGGCAGAGACTGTCCCCCCAAAGTGAGACGTTTATGTCAAGCGACAGCCTCTGTGGCTGTAAAATGAGGAATGGCCATTTGAGGTTGGCTCCAGAAGCCAGTCAATCCCCACTGAGCCCCATATTAAAATGCCCAACTTTGCAGCAGAAATAAACATGTGTACAGCCTGCTACAAAAAGCAATTTCAGGGAGCCCGGTCTCACTCCAAAGTTGTCGAAATTCAGCATTTGGGCGGTGACTTGCGCCATCAGATGATACGCAGCCGGTTGCCGTTATAGTTTAATGGTGCCTGGCTGCATCGGGGGAAATGCAGTGGGACAAGAGCGAAAGTTAAGGCGGCGAAAGTCTGAGTGGGGCAGGCAGGAGGGGTAATGGATAGGTCCAACAAACACAGACTTTCACCTGAGAGAGAGGTGTTCGCGTCCCATAAGATTCTAAAGCCAAACCCTGTTCTTTTTTCCGAAACCCAACCATGTGTGTTTGTTGTTGAAGGAAAAAACGTCAATTCACAGTGTTGTACCAACGTAGTGGGTTTATTTTCAAAGAGACTTTATGGAAATGTGCAATTTCCTCTGAAAACAGAAGTGTGTCTTGAAAGAATAGAACTTGACAACCAATGCACCCAGGGTACCTTACGCGAATGTGTTTATTTCGGTCTCTATAGTTAATTTCATGTTCATGACAACTGTGTAGGGTTGACGACAAAAATGCCAAATTCAAGGCTTAAAAACGGAGTCTTCAGACCAGCGGGTGACGTCATGGTGGCTACAGCCATTATACAGTCTATGGTTTACGTTCAAGTAACAACGCCCTCTAGCGGCTGTAGTAGTTATGACAGTAGCAAAGGAGAAAGTCAGGTGACTGTTATCGACAACAAGCAACTTTGACACAGGAGATTACTATTTGTTTCCTACAGTCAGCTTTGCTGTCTTTTAATAATGACCACAATTGTCCACGAATCTTAACTGTTTATTATTGTAACCATGACGACAAAGCTCCCCTAATCTTAATGACGTAGCCATTTTAATCCAAACTACAGTGTTTCTCTGACCTTAATTAAGTAAATACTTGAATACAAACTGTGATCTTTCCCTCAGCGTAACCAAGTTGTGTTTGTGAACCTAACCAAATGTGAGCAGGAGGCAGTATTATTCCAGCTCAATCTATTTGCCTTTGCAATTTTGTAGTATATATATAAACATGTTTTCTGGGAGACAAGGTTGTCATATAGAGTGAAGGCTACAGCACAGGCTGCCTCATCATTCATTCAGGTATACAGTAGATGTTCACACCTGGGAGCTGCCAACCACTGCCACTGTTGGCTTGTGAACAGTTACTGAGGGTTCGGAGGACATTACTCATTCCCTTTCCCCGGCCAAACTTTCACAGCTGCTTCAGGAAATCAAACCAGCACCTTCTTGATCACAAACTTGCTTTTGTTACCTGCCTGCCTGTTTCGTATGCTCTATGATCCTGCTGATGTTTGAACCTCTGACTTTCTAAAAACAGGCTGTGAGCTCAGTACTAGTGTACTGTGGTGACATGTGTCCACTTACAGCATGTCAGCAGAAGCTCCTCTCTAAACTTCAATACTTTATTGGCATGTCAGTTAAGTTGACAGGACTTTGTTTTAGTAGAAATCAGATAAAACAGAAAGAGGAAAGTGAATGTGTTTCAAGTCTAGTGGGTCCTTTTAAAGAGCTTTGAAACAGTGTGCTTCAAAGTCGCAGGAGTACTTTTACTGGTAGTTAGAGGCACAGCAGACCATTATTACGACAGGATGTGGGGTGGCGGATATTGTTTACCCTGAGAATGAAACTGCAGAGCTCAAGTTAAGTTTTGATGTCCTTGTTTTAACTTTCTAATACTGTTGGTAAAGAAAATCTTATTGAGAAATGTTAGACAAAGATTTTTTCTTTTCTTTTTTTTTTCAGTCATTTTCACAGTTTACTACAAAACTGTGAATTCTGCAACCCTGAGTCAATACTGCAAACGGCCTGGCAGATGTTCAGCCACTGAAACTGAAATTATGCTGTTACGACCGAGGTCATGACCACTTTCTACCAGATACTTTTTCTTGTCTGCTGTCTGCTCTCCTGAAACTTTGTGAAATGAGAATGGATTTTCAAATGCAAATGCACTCTGTGCACAAGGAGGTTTAATTACATACTTTTCCGAAACAAAAGGAGTGCATAGTCGAGAGAGCAGAGTCTCGGAGAAAGATAGGCATGTCGTTACCTTATTACCCTTAATGCCAAAACTTAATCAAAAGGTCAGACAACAAGAGGAGTTGATATTTGACAAGCCAGGAAAAATGGTAGGTTCAGTTTGTGCTTTCACAACATGAATAAGCTAATGGTGGCGAAAACATAGTGTTTGCATCAGTTTCACAAAGGAAATAATAGTGATGGGGCAGCTAATTGGCAAGCACTTTTTGTTTGTGTGTACGGATAGTTAGGAGAGGCTTGACAGTGATGTGCAGATAGAGGCAAATTTCAGTGACACCATGGTAAAAGGAAACATTACTGAATATTATATGACAGTTTGAGTAAAATTACATATAAACAGCTTTGTTGTTCTCATGTCACAGAATGACACAGAAAGCCACTAGAGACATCTACACAAATAAACTTTGTTTTTAATATTTTTAACCACGCAGAGCAGTGGCACAGATCACATCAGCTAAATTTGTTTTGATATCTTCAGATAAATATTACTATTGTAATGTACCTGTGATAGCTGACTGCAGATCAATAAAAGCAAGTATTGGTTATAAATCTGTCATCATTAATATTAACATTTATTATTTGGGCTTTTCTCACATTATTTTCTTGCAGAATAAAACAAAACACTGCCCTACCTGTTGCCAAGATTCCTTTCGGCCTCTACAAGAGGCTTGTGTAGTAACTTGTCTAGGAGAGGTTGATTTCTAAGTCATACTATTGAGCATTGGTTGAAAATATCCTTCTGTAATGCAGCAAATGTCTTTGTGAAATGACATTTACCACTCATCTTAAAAAAAAAAAAGAACATGCACAAGTTGCCCCAGCAACACCTGCATCCATAATCTGTGATTTGATCCTGTGAGTTTTCATTTGTTGTAATGAAAAACTCTCACATCTGAGGAACAAATGCAATTCAGAAAAGCAATGCACTGTACTTTTGAACAGCGGGGTTATACCACTGTAACTGCGGTCTCCCATGAAGAGCCGAGGTTTCCTGTGAAGTCTCACTGTAATCACATCCCCCACTTCAATATCTTCCCCCCTGTACTTGCACAGAAAACACTCCCCTCTTATTTATTGAGAAAAAAAAAAACTTTGATCCTTGACTGAACCTTTTTTGTTCATGTCTGTAATACACGAACACTCTGACAACACACCAATCATGTTGCCATGTAATAATGACTGTGTTTGTTTGTAAAGGTGCAAAAGAAAGAGAATTATCTTTAAGAGATGGTTCAGATCTTTAGCCATGTTAACAGCATGGTTCAAGGGAGCGTCTATTGGTCTGTCTCTTTGGTCCAAGATGAAATATTTAGACAACTACTGAATGAATTTTGTACAGGCAGTTAGGGTTCCAAGAGGACAAACCTACGGACTTTGCTGATCCCCTCAATTTTTCCCTAAAAATGTGTGGTTTTTAGTGAAATATCTCAACAACTATTGGACAGATTGTCATGAAATGTGATCATCTCTCATGGTTTTACTTCATATACTATTACTGTAGCATTATGTATTTGATTACGGTTTTTAAAGATGTAATTTGCATTCAGAATGTGCTTTTGTTTATGTTTGCTATGATCCACATCAGCCTCAGGTGGTCCAGCCCCCCTGTACTTTCACCTAAAGAACAGGAAGACAGGGCCTGCGAGCTCTGGGGTGTGCCGCTCAGGCCCAACAACAACAACAAAGCTAGCAAGAAATTCAATATCCTTTGATACTAATAATGTAATACTGGCAGCCAGTAAGGGATTAGAGGAGGGATGAGGGCTTCCCTCTTGTTAGAAGACTGACCAAAATGCGTCCGCTCTGTTAACCTGCCATTTTGCTCCATCCCCCAGGTCAGGACTCAGGCATCATCCTCTCAGGACCCAGGCATATAACTGATACATTATTGTGAATTAGTACATTTTAATGGAGGAATTTTGAGAAATATTTCAGCCTACCCTGCAGGAACAGCCTTTATGCATCTTAAAATGTGTGCTTGACCTGCCACCATGAATATCCACGTGTCCTTATAGAGCCTGCACAAGATAACTATTGACTCTGTATCAAAGCTCAGCTTCACTCGGTTTACTGTTGTCTGCTGTGTGTCTTTACAACGACATCATAACAAACAGTGGTATGAGGCAGAACAATCTGTGCATTGATGGTAGACAGGCAGATGCCTCAAGCACGACAGGAACTCCCCTCTGGCTGCAGCCGGACCTGTCTGTCTTGGCCCCGCCCATTCCCCCATCCCCCCAGGCCTGAGTCAGGGCGAGGCAATGGTGCAGTTGTCTAGAAGTGTGTGAACAGTACAAAATATGCAAAACAATGCAGTGACATTAACAATGATGTCATTAAGTGGGATGGTTAAGATTAGCATTGTTGTGTGTCTTGGCATAGTTTTATAAAAAAGGCGTTTTTAATCACAACAGGTGCGTGCTAGGAGCAGCTAAGCGACCACAGTAGATCCTCCAGGTGACATTTGCGGAGGAGCTTAGCATCAGTGAGGTGTGCACAGCCTCTCAGCTGCTTGTGACAATCTGCAGGGCGCAGTGGGAAAAGCCAGGTAGGTGAATAGGCCTATTGTCTGTACATCTCTGCGTTGGCTTAGTGAAGCTTTTTTATGCAGTAATAGTGGCGGATTACCCTATTTAATGCTTGTTCCAGCGCTGTGATATTCACAGCTCTTCTTTATTTACTTTTACTTTTGTGTAATTGTCTTTTGTGGTTAATTGGAGGCCAGTTGTGGGCCTATATTCATAATTGATAATCAGTCTGTCCATTAATAGAAAAAGCATTGACTTATGGTTTGTTGAATGAAAATTTTGACAAATGTATACACTGCTGGGTTGCTTGATTTATAATAATCATTCATATGTTAATTACTTTTGCGATTACTAATCTTAATCTGCAAAGTAACTAGTAACTACAGCTGCAAAATAAATATAGAGGAGTAAAAAGTACAATATTTTTCTTAGAAATGTAGTGTACTACTGTACAAAGTATCCTGGCATAAAATAGAAACATTCAAGTAAACACATGTACCTCAAAATTGTACTTGTAGTACTTGAGTAAATGTACTTAATAATTCTTCACAGCTGCCTTTAGAGTAGTAAAGAAGCCAACTCGTGGTTTTAGTAGTGTGATCTGAGAGTATTCTAGCTTCATAGTTATCACCAGGCTTCACTGTGTTAGTTTTATTTTTTCTCCTAACCCTGTCCTCTCACCTGTTAAAGAGACTCCTGTCCCAGTTGTATTTCATCTACAGTATATTAAATGTGATTTGTTTTCTTTCTACTAAATAGGTGATAACAGAGAAGATATTGCAAAATAAACTCAACCATCCATATAATCTGAACTGTTTTTCTGTATTAACATCAGAGAACATGCTGCAAATCATTACACACTATGATGTTGATTGAAACGATGATTGATGTAGTGCTGGTCCATTGAAAAGAAGGCCTGCTATATTTCTGTCATCACAATTAAAGAGCAAAGACGAGGTGGAAAGTCCAATAATGTGCACTAATCCTGTGATTTACAGTAAAATATGGGACCGATTCGCAGAGGTATAATCAGGCTGATTTATCCGCTGCTCTTTCCACAGAGCATATTAATGTCCATTAATCAAACCTAAAGTAATCCCGGCTGGCTTTGAGTTCTTAATGTCAACTGGGTCCCTCTTTTATAGCCTGTAGAGTAGCCAGGAAATAATAATTGTCTTTTTAAAAAGTAGCTGGTGTTCTTCAAGTTAACGGGCACATCTTGAGGATTTTAATTTGGTGGGCTGAACCTCTTTTTGGTTTGAGGTTGACCTTAAGCTATTCTTTGCTGAGAACCGTGTACAAGCAAACTTGATGAAGTATTTCTGGATTCAATCAGGTTTTATAAAAGGTTTAAATGTCCCCTTTCTGCTTCCATTTTGAGGTTTTTTTTTTGTAAGTTTCTGCCAAAGTTGGTGACTGTGCCTCAAGGTTTTGTAAGCCTTACTTTTTTGCTGAATCATGTTCAGAGTGTATGGATGAATCATGTCTTAAATCAGAGAAGCAGTCAAGATCCAGCATGGCAAGAATTCTCAGTGATGCTAGAGCTGACATTGCATTGTGCTACCTTGGTTCAGCAGAATAATTTGAATTCACAGCCAGTAAGAGTCGGTCAGCAGGGTTTACCAGTGTCCAAGCCTCAGGCCTCAAGGTCCCCTTTAAGAATTAAAGTCGGGCTAAATGGTCAAAGGTAATCTTGTGAAATATGTCAACATCTACTAGATGGATTGGGATATTCATGGCTCCCAGAGGATAGTGATTGTTGTTCGACTTTGGAGATTTCACAACTTTTCCTCTAGCGTCAGCATGAGGTTGAAATTTGTTATCCTCAGTGAAATGTCTCAAAAAGTTTCAGATAGATTATCATGAAACTTTGTACACACATTCATGCTCCCCACAGGATGAACAGTTTGGTGATCACATAACTTTCCACGTAGTGCCATTTAATGTCAACTTTTAAGTAAGCCAATGCTTTGTGCTACAGTATGAAATGCCTGCAAAACTAATGACATCCCCCTCAGTCTCACCTGTACTTGTTGAGCAAGTCGTACTTGTCCAGTGCATTCTAGCATCGTCATCATTGTGAGCATGTTATCTTCCTGACATTTAGCTCAAAGCCATAATTTAAGCCTCCAAGAGCTGCTAGCACGGCTGCAGACCTAAAACATTTTCCCTCAAAGGCGTCTAAAGAATGTGAATCACTGTTACACTCTTAACACAGTGGCTGCATCTGTAATTTGACATAGTTAATTGTTAGTGACTTTACAAGACAGGCAGACAGAAGAGGATTGCCACTCTCATTGTAGAGCAAAACATCAACAGGGCTGTATGACAGCAAAAATGACATGAGACTGAATATAAACAGTGCAAGCTAATGAACTATTCCACTACAGCAAACTAGCAGTCTAAAGTTCACAATTATGAGGAGATTCAGCTGAACACAACTTGAGAAGGCTCCTCAGTATAAAGAGACAGGAAGGCGCTGTTGTGTTGAAGTCACAAATGTACAGAGGGCCTGCAGTTGTGGCTTTCAGCTCGTGGAAGCTGAAATCACCGTGTATGACTGGCTGTAACCTTGCTGTTGACAAGCCTGCTTGTGATGAGTCCGACCTTGAAGAGCACTGAATGAAAGGCAACTGGGAGCAAAGGCCAGAGACAGCAGGGGTTGGCACTGCTCTCCAGTGCAAGGCTTTTCTCTCGCTGATTTTAGCTATTACCAAACTGCTCGCTGTGTAACAACCCAGCTCCACCAACACCATCAAAGCAAACAACACCAGTCTGTGCTATCACTTTGTAGTGCTCAAGCTCACTTAATGAGGCCTGTCAGGACAATTCAGTAATAGTAATAATTAGCTTGTTTTTCTTTCTTAAGTAGAGTCTGTCAGTTTGTCTGGGCTCCTTGGAGAGAAGAAGTACATCCAAAACACATACCAGGTACAAGATTTTTAAAAAAGGCAAGAAGGTGAAATAGAAAATTGATCGATTTTCCCTCATTCAGCAGTCTTTTAACTCCCACTGGCAACCAGACATCAATAAAGAAACTTGTTTCATTGTGTGTATTTGACATCTTGTAGATTCTCCTGTCAAATTTTAATGTGAATATCACCTTTACTTTCATTACCTCCTCCTTCGGTTGTTCTTTAGTGACATAATAAATCTTTAAATCATGACTACACTCTCTACACATACAACGTGATGCTGCCTACGTTTCATTTTTGCTATAACACGTTTTGATGTAGAGTCTGCAGAGCATAACGAACAACTTTAATCTCGTCAACTGTCTTTTCATCAGCATGTCTGAGATGTAATTAAAAGGGTTTCAGACTGAGATGATCCTAGGATGGATCCGCTCCGCTCAAAGGCTGCACACAGACCAGTGTCTTATTCCAAAATGCTGACATGGAAATTCAGCTACAACAGACTTT
This sequence comes from Cephalopholis sonnerati, assembly GCA_019142605.1. Lineage (NCBI taxonomy): Eukaryota > Metazoa > Chordata > Actinopteri > Perciformes > Serranidae > Cephalopholis > Cephalopholis sonnerati. Next base: position 14,097,593 of record JAGQAX010000001.1, read on the forward strand.
ACAGGAACTAACTCACAGTGAGCAGTGTGTCAGTCGCAGACATCATCCAGCAACCAAAAGATCATAGGCTTGATTCCAGCACCAGCTAATTTGCGTCCATCAATAGTCGTGTTCTGTCAAAATGCCCTTTAAAAAATGCTGACTGCCTGCTTTCCAACTCTGCGTTATGAGAGCTAGGTGAAATGTTGAAAATCCCCTCTCATGAAAGCAAATGTTTTGGCACAAAAAATCCTGTACATTTTCATATTTTAGCATATAAAACATAAAAAGAGCTGCAGGCAAAAATGCTTAGTTGCAGGCCCAAGCCACTGAGACTAAGAACATTTCATAGTTTTTAGAATTTATAGTTTTACAGTATATACACACTTCATTCCTTGCTCCGTATTTGTAGGTTTTGGGGTGCAGTGTTTTAAACTAATAGGTGGGAACTGGTTTTACTACTGTTGCTTACATCATAAACATGCTCTCAATTCTTTCAGAGACAATGAGCAACTTTTTTTCACTAGACAGAGACCCATCTCTACTCCCTTCCTATTCAAAATGACGAGGAGCTCAGAGTAATGCAAATGTGTTTTTCTGGCAATAAAATTGGCTACAGTCTAGTGATTTTTTTTTTTTTTTTTTAAATGCTGGGTTTGCCTTCCCCTAAATCCCATGAACCTATTTCCCTGTTCATCTGAATCAAATTTGATAGCTATTGTGAAATATGCATTATCAAATGTATTCATTTGGCACCAGATTTTCTCTAGCTGACAGGAATTAGAATGAATATATGCTACAAAATGTGATTCTTTAAGGATTGGTTCCCATTGTTTTCCATTTTAACCGAGGAGGATAGAGAGTATTGTGTATGTATTCGTTTAAGTGGTTAAGGTTAGTGACAATATATTTATGCATGCACATAATTCATATTTTCTGGCTCCGATCCTTTCTAGAGCTGTGCATGCCTGTGGGAAAAGGGCTTCTCTGGCCTGACTGAGTAAGCATCTTATTCAAATCTCTGCATTGAATAACTCCATTGTCTGTTTCCATCCAAAGCTGTGATAGATTGACATTTATCATTTTTGCCCACCAAATGTATTGTTGCAGTTACATGACATTTTATACTAGTCATCAGTGAGGATGTGCTGGCAGTTCTCTGGCAATGGACAAGTATTTTATTTAAGGATATGTGGAGTTTTCAGTGCTTTTCAGAGATGTGGACTCAGGTCAAAAATGTGATGACTTAGGGCCCAGTCTCACCAAACTGACTTTAGAGAACTAGCAGTGATGAGAGCCCCTTCCTGTTGCCTCACATTGCTGTGTCTTGGCCAAAAAGTTGCACATGAACACATCAAACCAACTGCCAACAAGCATATATGTTCTGTGTCTGCGTGAGAGGCCATGTCTTGAAAGAAACCAGAAGACCGTCTTGATGCTAGTTAGCCAGTTAGCACATTAAAAACACAATTCACAAACACATAACACAATCCATCACAAAACATTTCTGCTAAAGAGCTCAGTGGATAACGAAAAAATAATCTTACCTCATATGACAGGTTTGTTTTGATCTCACTCCCTCTCGACTTTAGCTCTTTGTTTGCATTCCTCACTTCCGTTTCTCTTCTTGTGCGCTGAGCTAAACTGCCAGTCAGAGTGATTTCATTTGTGCGGACCACACTGCACACTCGGCTTGGTGCATCAGGGCTTTTAGACTCAACAAGATCAAAAACGACTTTCAACTCATCTTGGACCTTAACACCAATGACTTGTGACGTCACTTCATACCCTTGAACTTTAGCCTTTTGACTTGATACTTGCTACCTTACCCCCAAAGCCAAAGATTAAAAAGTATGTTGATAAAAAAACTGTGCCATAAATCAATTTGTTTCCCTTCATTTTCTGAATCAACTAACATGAACACGTTCTCAGCAAGTTGACACCTTATTCTCTCGATCCACTTTATTTGAAGTCCAACACCATCCAGTCAGGAGAGAGCTGTTCAGAACTAATGCAACATTACTGAGTGCCAAATGGAAAAATGATACCAAAAATAATATTGTTTGTGTACAAAAAGTATGCGGTGGTCAACAAAAAATAAATTGCAGCATGTAAAATGTGTAGAATTCATGATTTTTGTAAATTTAACAGATTAATAATCTATAAATTGACATTAAACACATTATGACATCTTTAGGACTTGAAACTCAAAGTTAAGAACTTGGGACTTGTCAGCCTTGTCTTTGGACTTGAATTGGGACTTGAGTGAAAAGACTTAAGACTCACATGTGACTTGCAAAACAAAGACTTGGTCCTGCCTCAAGTACTATGATATTTTACTACAAAATGAAAAATGCAAATGTCTAAACAGACAATAACTGAATGTAACGTAGGTTCATTAAAGACAGAGATGTATTGTCCTCACAGTCTTCTTTGCTCAGTTGTGTGCAATGTAAATAAAACGTCTGTAGTTCAAAATCCGCCCTGAACCTTTGTTACATCCTTTTCCATCCCTTCTGACTGATCATCACTGTGAGCTGTCAGATAAAGCAGAAATGCTATTAAATAATATTTTGAAGTGCATCTCCTCTCAAATGCCCAGGTGGTCCTGGGGTTGTGTCGCTCCCCTGGGGAAAGAATCTTTAAAATCAGTTTTTAAAACATCTATTCTTGTGTGTTGTGTACCTTGCAGTGAAGATACCCTTTTAAAGCACAGAAATGTAATGCAATTGCATTTCTCACAGATTCACTGTGTTTGACAAAATACATGTAAAAGATAAAATGCAACATAAAACTAAACAACTTTGAGATATCAAACATGATTGCAGCAAAGTTCTGTTTTTTTTTTAAGTGAACCAATTTCCATTTAACGTTTGATAGAACAAGAATTACACTCAACCAAAAACACTCAACCAGTGCTACAAGTCTTTGTCTCTTTCTAAAGGATACATTTTATTTGCAAGTTTTGAATGAGAAAAAAAAAAGTTTTATAATTGCTTTGATGGGTATGAAAACATGCATGAGGCACCAAGCATGCTCAGTGATGAGCAATGCAAGCCAAAGGGGAGGAAGGAAGGCGAAGTGGTAACACTTGTGTGTTTGTACCGTGTCTCATCAAATGATCAGTGTCCATGATGCTCTGTTTGAAAATGCTACGTTGGTATTTCAGCCTGAAAAGGTTGTCTAGGACACAAAGGGCAGGGCCATGCCCAGTCTGAACACCGTCTAAGCATTCGTATATGCTCTCTGTATCTTGACACTTTATTTTAAGACCTCAATAGTTGAGTAAATGTGGTGTTAGAAAGTTGTATAGTTTTAATTTTGATTTAGTATTGTAATCACATTCCTGACAAAAAGGAATCGCATTAAAAAAGGCCAGTGTTTTATATTCTGAAAAAAATGTTCTTGTATAAAAATGACGGATGTGGCAGAAAAAATGAAAGCTGCCAAAACATTTGAAACTGATCACAAAATCTCACTATGCAGGATTTCATTAGCCATAAATGGCTCGTTATGACATTGTTCCTATTGTTAAAGAAAGAAAAGACAACAATTAGATTGTAGCCTCTGCAAATGTTGACACTAGTGGAGCATATCTGCATCAATGCGGAACCTCAAAGCTCCGTATCCTGTCTGAGCAAATAGTTACCCTTTCATTTGTTTACATGTAATATTAGAAAACTTGATGCATTTAGGGTGACACCCTAGTCTCAGTGTTTTGCACTGCTACAACCTGAGAGGTCCTGCACTTGCACTACATACAGTGGTGGAAAAAAGTTTTCGGACACCCCATGCATTTGTGAAGTATTGCATTAAGAATCACTTTTAGGTCTTCAAGTGCAATTTCTTTTAGTACAGTCACAGCCAAATTACTAAACAAATCCTAAAAAAGCCACTAAAAACTTACAGTTGATTGGTTCCATAAAAATACATAAGAAATTTTGAGTATTGGGTCATTTTGGTACCAGTGATCCACTAATGAAGGTCGTGCTTTTTATTAAAAGGCACAATTTTTGTTGCTGTGCTTCGTGTCTATATAAAGCCAGCACATTTGAAAGTTCTTCAGAGACAAAAATGGCTAAAACAAGGAACCTAACGCAGGAAACATGCCTGAAGATACAGATTCTCAGCCAGGGAGGGTACAGCTGCCACCAGATAGCCAGGAATGACATCACTGGAGCTTCAGCAGCAGTGGTCAAACCAAACTGGTGTCCAGTGTTCCACCTGCACTGTACGTGGCCGACTTTTAGATCATGGCGTAAGGTCCTACAAGGCTGTCAAGAAGCCCCTGATCAATGAGAGACAGAGGTTAGCCCAGCGTCGTTGGGCCCAAGCACACAAGAACTGGACAGCCAGGAATTGGAAGAAGATTCTGTGGTCAGATGAGTCCAGTTTCCAGCTTTATCTTCCTCCTGCTAATGTGAGGGTACGCAGAAGGCCAGGCGAAGCATTATCTCCAGCATGTGCAGTACCCACTGTCAAGCATGGTGGAGGCAGTATCATGGTTTGGGGATGCATGAGTGCTGCTGGTGTTGGTCATCTCACTGTCTGTGATGGCACATTGAACTGAAGTATTGTGCCATTCTTGACACCCACATGCTCCCTTCTGCACATGTACTGTTCCATCGAGGTCAAAACTGGATGTTTCAACAAGATAATGCCCCTTGCCACACATCCAGGGCCAGTAGAACTTGGCTGCAGGAGCACAGTATCCAGGTCTTAGAGTGGCCAGCTCAATCCCTGGACATGAGCCCCATTGAAAATCTGTGGTGGATTATCAAAAGGTCTGTTTCAAAGTGTAAACCAAAGAATTTAGAAGAATTAAAAGCAGTAATTCAAGAAGAATGGGACAAGATTACCCCTCAACAGTGTGAAAGGCTCGTGGGGAACATGCCAGCCAGGATTAGAGCTCTACTGCGTGCTAATGGCAGGACTACTAAATATTAATTTGATGATGTGATGCTTTATTTATTTTCTGTTCAGTTTGGAACACATTCTCTGTCATTTGTTGACTTTGATACCGACAATGTTGAGAACTGACATATTGAAACTGTCAAGAATTTAGTTTTGTTAGTTTTTCTTGTAAACAATAAACAAAAAAAATATAATTTGTATTTGTTTGTGTCTGTCTAATGCAGCCACACCTTTTGAAACACAAAAAAGATTTTTCCACAAATATTTCATGATAATATTTGAGATTGTGTAAAATTTTTAAGGGTGTCTGAAAACTTTTTTCCACCACTGTATATGAGTATCCTGTTGTTCCTGGTATGTCTTATTCCTTTTTCTGAATCAGGATGACTTTATTTTAAAATTGTAATCTACAGGGATTTGGGTGTTAGGTGATGAATATAATGTGTACAGCGCTTGCCACTCGCAGCATTCATATCTGAAAAACTGGAACAACCAAACACTGTAACTATTGTGTGCGATGGTTTTCATATACAAACACTGTACAGATACTAAAGATCAATATCCGTAGCTGGTGCAACATGCTGCATTTTTCAATAAGCAGCTTCTCCCCAGTGCTGCTGAACCTCCACAGACAGAAACTCACCCTTTCCTCTTCACTCATATATCTTTTATAACAAAATTCAAGCACCATACAGGTGTTTTTGTGCGCTTTATTCCATTTGGCTGAAAAAGTGCACTGTGGGCTGTTCTGTGAGTTGTTGTGATGTGCTGTGTTTAAGTGCTGTGGGAACATAGACTCTCCAGATTTGACAGTTGTCTGATGAACAGCAACCTTTGTGGAAGAATCTTTCAAATTCACATAATCCTTTTGACAGTGGCCATGTTTACTTTTTGTTTGTTTTCCTGGTTTGATTTTCTGACAGCATAGCTTGTGAGTGCAACTGCTGTTTGACTGTTGACTCTCAAGTGTAGGATGTTCCGGAGAGTCACAGCAGTGCATGAATGCACCACAGACAGAGGACTTACTAAAACTGTAGTTTTTTTCTCCCCTTTTGTTTACAGTAGTTATACTTTTTTAGTTCAAGCCTCAAGGGTTGGAACCCTATTGTTTCTGCTTTGACTTTGCTTTGACACACATGTCCAGCTCAATGCTTTGTACAAGAAAGCCCCAAGAACCACTACCGTCCACCTGACGAGGTTTTCCGCCTATTTGATTTATCCCCCCCCCGAAAAACATATTTTTGGCATCTCCTCCGAAACCATCGGTCCAATTTGCACCAAATTTTCTATGATCCATTATAGCATAATGCACATCGAAAGTTTTCAAAAGCTTGTTGATATCTCATTATATTTTGAAGATACTGGCCAATTAAAATTTAGAGCGAGCATGGCTCAGTACACAAATGGACCTGACTCCATAACTGATCAGCTAATCATCACAAAACTTGCAGGAAATGTCTAAAGAGGTCAAAACAACTTACTCTGAAAGTTTGTTGCAACAAATGGGCATTGCACAACAAAAAAGACAATGAATAAAAAAAAAAAGATTTTTCAATCATTACAAAACTTGCAGGATACGTTAAATTCTAAAGTTAAACCACATGTAAAATTATTTTGAATTTGGTCTATATGGGGCGCCACCAGCTCCAAACAAGTGCAATGGCCTTCTGCAAAAATTTGGCAATAAATCAATGAGACTTTGTTCAGATATCACCAAACTCAGGGGACTTTTTTAACCAAGCTATTAAAGCATTTGACCAATAAGAAGCGACAGTGTTTCCAAAGAAGAGAGATCTGTACGTAAATAAATGGGCATTTGTCTGATCGTCATAAAATCTGCTGTTTATCTTTACACTGTCAAAGATCTTGATCCTACCCAGCTTTAAGGTTTTAAAGGTCCATGCTGGCTTGAACCTCATAATTGTGTAATTGTGTAATTTCTCTGTTACCATTAGGCATGCAATTAACCACCTTACATTTCTCAGTCGTGTGATATTTTTTAGTTATAAAAGTTGTCAGTGTAGTTTCCAAACCGATGACATCTGCAAAGATATATTTTGACCTTGCTTATAGAAAAATCTTAAAATGCCTGGTTGTTTATAAATTTATGAGCAGAGAGCATGGTTATAGTTCACAAGTACTTTTATTTTTCACCAAGTTCTCCTTCACTCTTTCTATCCCACAAAAAAAAATCTTTGTCTATTGAAACATTTGATTGAAGAACATTGTAGCTTGAGGAAAACACATCGCTGTGTTGCTTTAGTCTTGCAGAAGGCCTGGTAAGCCCTGGCTCCCTCGGGACTTGAGCATGCGTGACGTGGTGTGCACACTGAGTGATATTGACAGACATTGTCAGCGTACACCTTTCACATTGTGCAAAGGGCATAGAGCTTTACTCAGCCTTTGGGTCACAGCAAGAAGTGGGTCATGCTCTGGTAGCACTGAAAGCAAGGACCCATAAAACCTCCCACCAGATATTTGAATTTGGGAATTAGAGGGGGCAGTGTTTCCCTGTTGACTGTGAATCTGGACATAGAGATAACATAATGACTCTCAACAACTGGCATCAAACTGCACCTAAGCAAAAATGTATTGATAGAAATACTGTATAGCAATGACAGAAGCTGTTGAGCAAAATTGGGTTGTTTTGAGTGGCGATCATTTTATCCATTCATCTCCGTAGAGGCCACCCTTTAATATATCTATGTTGTATTAATATCACAAGCAATTTTAGTTGTATTGTAAAGCCAGTTACTCACATAATATTACACTTTACCCTTAAAGTTTGAAACTTAATGTGACTACTACTACTACTATGCTATCTACTATATCTGACACCACATCAATAATGTTTCAGTCACAAGGGGATAAGTGGGGGCCACATTCAATGAAAATAATGTAAAACAAACAACTGAATGCTTTTGTTGAAATAACACGGGAATTAATATTATAGATAAAACATGCAAGGTTGGTAGTCACCAGCCTCATGAATTATCGGTGGGAGGAATTTCAAAACCACTCATAATGCACCTTTAAACCAGCCGACCCACAAGAGACCTCAGGGTTCCTGGCTGTCTCAGTACCACTTATTGACTTGAGCTAAACCTCACATGCCCTGCACTGGGCCCATTGCAAGTTGTGTAGTGGATATTACACTGTATTCAGTTTGATTGTGATCTATTGGAGCTGCCAGCTCTGATCACCGCAAAGACGCTTGGTGATTTCACAGCAGTACGAGACTCAACAGTCCCAACGTTGTTTGTTTCTGAGATCTATGGTTTTATAGATTGTTATGCAAAATGTCTTTGACTTTTTTCTGCAGAGGTTTGCTTATGTGTTCGTGAAAACTCTCTTGACTGCACGCGCTTGTTGTAAATTGCTTATTTCCACTTGATAAACACCACCTGTTCATGAGAAGGTGCGCACAAATTCTCTTACATCAATCCGAGGTGCCACTTCAGAACAAATCTGTTCATACAAGTGGTTCTTTACACATCAAAGTCTGTTCACAGGTGTTTGAGAGTACTACTATATATCTGTGGGAAAAAAAAATTGTTTAAAGCATTTTGTGGCTCCAGTGGGAGCCGCGCAAAATCTGATAAACTGTCTTAAGTGGAACTTGAGTCTGCGTCAGTTGGGGCTGAAGTTAGAAAATACAAATATCTCAGACCTCTGTAGCCCGTTCCTCATCTCAGCTTGAGGGTACCAGCTTGAGGCTACATTAGCTGTTACAGGCATAACACACCGAAATCCCCCAAGAACTGTCTGCTGTTGTGTTGCATTTTAGGTGGCAAGTTTTGACAAGAAAGAAGATTGCATGGAGTAAAAAAGACAAAGATTCTGCTGTAACAGTTTTTATCTTTTTTCAAAACTGTCCTTTGTGAGTCCAACAAGTCTTTAGGAACAATGCTAAAGAACTGGAGTTCTCTTTAGTGTGCTCGCTGTACTTGCACTGACTAGAAAATCAATAAATACAAATATTTGCTTTTATCAAAATTTAAAACACTCATCTCACATTGTAGCTTGACAATTAAATATGTGCATATCAAAGCAAACTGTAAAGGCCCCAACTTGGGGCACATTTCTTTGGGAGATTAGTGGTTAAACTTAAGTCATAAAATCATCCATACCTGCTCTGGGGATGCTCCAAACAATTCCCTTGATGTTTAAACAGAAGTTTAAACTTGGACTAGTCGACTAGTTTAAAAGTATGAAAACACTCAGCAAACTGTAAAAGTTGAGCACAAGTTAATCTGTGAGATTAAACACTGTCCAAAAAGAACTGCATATATTAGAATTAATAATAATTCTGATAATATAATTTGAAAGTCTTAATCGCATTTTTCAAGAACCAATCATATTTTAAATTGCACTGAAATGTGTGATACTTTGCACTGTGCATTTTGAACATTGCACATTATCCTACAAAACATGACAACTACTTACTATTAAAATTAAAATACTGCCAAACTATACTGCTTTTACAGGATGTCATCTTTGTTCCACCTTGCTATTTGCAGAGAGGGCTGAACAGACCAATATTTGTTTAGTTTCTGTGAGCCGGCCATTATGTTTTTGGGTTGTCAGTCCGTCTGTCCATCCATCCTATTCTTGAGAATGGGACATGTCCAGAACGCCTTGAGGGAATTTTTCCCAATTCAGCACATATGTCCACTTGGACTCAACGATGAACTGATGAGATTTTGGTGGTCATAGGATAAGGTCACAATGATCTTGCATCCATATTATTCTCATTAACACAATAACTCATAACTGTTCTGCTCTTATCATGTGGCACCACGTTTGTTTTTTTTCAGGCACTGGTCCAATGCAACAAAAGTCATGTATTTTACATTATGGGAAAAGCAACCATTTTGTTTGGAATACACTGAGGATTTGATGAGCTGAGTTGAAAACAAATTACAACCCATAGAAACAGACAGAAGATAAACAGCCACCCAAATTTCAGAATATTGTGTTGCTATTATATATGAAAACTGTCTAATATGCTTTTTTTTTTCTAAAGAATTCTCCCCAGCAGCTCCTTCATGCTACTGATTTGTTGCCATTAATCGCCCAGGCTCCTTTGACATATAAAGCTTTCTGACAGAATTGTGTTATTTTCAGTAGCTTTCATTATCTCAGTGGAACCGATCATGCTCTACTGTACTAATGTGTCAGACGCTGCTGTCGTCTTGGTCATGTCAAATTATTGAATATGCTGTTGCATGCATGAACTAGTAAGAAAAGTTATTCAAAAACCTAAAATAATAACTGTTTATTATGAAATTGGTCCCAAAATCAAAAGAGAAAAATTGCCAGGCAACTAAAAGTATTAAACCTTCACTTGCCTTTCAGACTATGGCACCCTAACCTTGCATTGCTAATTCTAGGACAGGGGTCAGCAACCTTTACTGTCAAAAGAACCATTTTTGACCAAAAATAATTGGTTTGAAGAAAGGTATGTCTCAGATGCAGGTGCGTTGGAAAATAATAATATTGAGTTTTTGAACATAAAAGAGTTAACCAAAATGAATTTTTAAAAAAATCTGCCTGGAGCTACAAAACATATTTGAGAATAAAAATGAAGGTAACACAGCCTTTTAAGTACAAATTGGCTTATTAATAGGTTTATTAATGGGTCTAAATGAGCATTCATTGATATGTTTTACCACAAGGTAGCTACTCTGCAATGGGCTTGTTATGATTATTTGGTACTTGGACTTTGCAGTGTTGGCAGTGAAAGCAACCACATCTGTCCTCTGCACCATTAATTTCTAGACTTTTTTTTTTGGCATATAGGCTACACACTTTTACAACTGGACAATGTAATGATTTTTTTTAGGCCTAGAAGAATGATAAATTAAAATGTGAATAAAAAAAGAAAAATACCATTATTCATTTCCACATAATTTTTGTCAAAGTCACAGGGAGCCACTGGAGAGGAGCTCCAGTTGACCCTGCTCATGGGTCAAACCATTACCTTCTAGTCATGACTCCTTCATCTGTAATCCTTTCATGGTAGGAAAATATATTGAAAATACCCTTTACAGATATTGACGCGACTATAAAATTTAAGGAGAAAAGAATCAAAACAGCGAACAGATTTAATCACAGTTTTGTGTCTTTTTCTTTATTTGTAGTTCAAACAATGCCCAAATAATTCATCTTATCAAACCACTAAACTATTTTTTTACAACAGCAAAACAACATCATTTAAAACATCATGATTGTTGCAACATCAAACAAAAATACAAAGAAAAATGTATCTCAGAGGAATGTGGTTTTGGCCTTGCTTGTTAATTAGATGCGGATTTCACCCCCCCCTACATCTTCTAATGAAGGACGCAACCTGCATGCATTTTCTATAATATTACAACCTCCAAGGTTCTGTTGTGCGCAGACAAGAATTAAAGAGGGAACATGAAAGGAATTCAAAAAAGGCAAATCCATTTGAGTTTTCCAATCTGTCATTGTAGTGTCCCTCCATAGCATGATTTGGTCAAATTAATCTCATGCTGATTGAACACATCTGTGAGGGAAAACCAGCTTTCAATTTAATTACATTCTAATTAGCATTATGGTGTTCAGTGGTACAATCGTTTCATTGAGAGCTGAGAGCATAATTCACTCAAGGACAGTTCTTTCTCACTACCAGCAGTGGCTTTTATATTTTTGAATTGCTCTTCTCACCAAACAGGATGTAGGGCATGGGATCCTGTCATTCCTGCTAGACACACTTGTGGAAATGAACCACAAAGGAGCTAAGAAACCAATGATTTTACCAACCTAACTTTCCTTTTTACTGCACTGAAATCAAAGAATAAAAAAAAAATACTCCAGCAAGCCTCTACAGAATTGATGAAGCAGACAAGCATCTAGCAAATGTGTAGGATGTGATGTGACCTCCCTCCCAGCATTCAATTAAAAAATAGGTGAGGAAAAATTAGTGTAATCAGCACTACTGATTTGTGTGTGTGTTTACCTGCGCAGATGATTTGGGTGGGAACATGGTCAATGCTCGAGGCAGTGAATCCTGAGCATCTCTAGTGTCTAGTAGAACCAGTTATGCAGTGTTGTGGTAATTTCTGAAAACAGAGGACTGACAACAGTGACTGTGAGACTCAAATAGCATTCAGCACCCTGACAGGAGATGTAAAGGATGTCAGTCTATTCCATGTGCAGTATTTTCTCCCCACATGCTGTGATGGTGGTTAAACAACTGTGCAGGCCGTGATAGTCAGGTGACATTGCCTGTCAAGCCAGCTGGGCCAGGTCAGGGTAATTTAACCACACCAGATACAATGACGACATCTGTCTGGGTCATATATAACTAGAAAATAATTTTAAGACCGGTGAAGTCAAATAAGAAGGGTAATGGTTGGACCACTGAGCAAGCAGTTACATCAAGATGATACTGCCTGTCCATCCAGTGGGCCAGCCAAGGCAGTTTAACCTAATCAGTGGCCAAGCCACTGAATATGTGATCTTTGTTCAGGTGAGAGTATTTAAAGAAAGCTTAAAGGTGCGGTACGTTGGGGTTAGAGAATGGTGTCGCCTGTCAGAGGGGCTCAGTAAATTTATGATGGCACAGCCTGATACTCACTGCAGGGCGTAATGATGGGTCAAACCATCGTTTAACATGAATACTGTTGGCATATTTCACTGTGTGTTGATGACAGTAACTATGGAAACATTTTTGCTTCATCTCACTTTATACTGCCCCTTGAAAATGTTTTTTTTTTCTTTTTTATCTTACTGCTGTATTACCACCATAAATGCTAATGATACACACACACACACACACACACACACACACACACACACACACACACACACACACTGCCCTCAGTTGCAGATTGAGAATCAGTTTCATCAGCCGGTGTGTGCTTATATTTACATTTTAGGCATTCAGCTAATGCAGTTAATCCAATTTAAATTCCTAGATTAATATGATTTGTGGTTGGACCTCTTTCAGGCATTGAATCAAGGCAAAAATATTGTGTAATTGTGTTATCCTTAATGCACCATTGACGACAGAGTGTATCTGTCTCGTACATTTTTTGCATATATTTATTTCCTGTGTGCTTCTCACTAAGAACAGTTAGCAGGTGTCCAGTTGATCCCTGTTATCAATCCACTACTTGCACAAAGAACTGAATAGATACAGACCAACTGTTAAGTTATGCAGCCATACAGTCATATCCTTCATTTATCATGGAGCCATTTCTTAACCCATGCAGTGTATAAAAATAATTGATGTAGGCAGGGTGACGTCACCCATTTGTTTGTGGATTTCAGTTTTCAAGCCTCAATTTTGGCATTTTAGCCATTGTGATCTTAGTTTTCTGGAGCCAGAAGTGATCATGTGTGAGTGAGAGGATAGAGCTGTGGAGAGAAAGATCAGACTGCTTGTCACTCAGAGTGGCCATGTCCTTACATATGCGTAACTTGAAGCCTTAATTACATTTAAAAAGGTGAGTTAGTTAAAGCTTAAGCCCCCATTGCAGTTATCATAAATGTTGAAATTACCTATAGCTGTAAAGTTGGGCTTTCTAATGTGGCGGTCTATTGACTCATTCTTGCAATCAGCCTCAAGTGGCCATCTGAGGAACTGCAGTTTTTGGCACTTCAGCATTGGCTATGTTTTTCTGCCCCAGAGGTTGCCCCTTGTTTTAACCCCAAATGTTTGCATAATTTTGACTCTTACAGGTGAGCTCATGTCTGTATTCCTATTTGGTCTAACCTGTGTGGTCCTGATTTGCGGCTTGTTAGGTTACATCCCCGCCAGAGGTCTAGCGTATGGGGGGAGTAACACAGATAAATAGGGGGATCTTTCAAAGGAAGAAAAAGGCAAGTCAAACAAATAGCTGGTTAAAAAGGAAATTTATTTACAATGAAAAATGTGAAAAAGAACCACCAACGAAAAAGAGCTCCTTCAAGACACAGAACTGTCATAGCCTTGTGGCCCACTGGCACCGGCACTACTCCTCCTCCATTCCTATATAGCCATGCTGATGAGTGATTGGGATCAGCTTCACGCTAAAAGAAGACAGGGAAAAAACACAAAACACAAAACACAGGACGGGCCCAAAACACACAGGCACGTGACACAGTTGATTCATAAACAGCTGTTAATGAATTAGGCCCATAGACAGATGTTTGATTTAAAGACTAGTTTGCATATCCATACACCATGAAGTTCTCACTCAGATCAAGTTTTTACCTTTTAAGTTTGACTAGTTTCAAACAAACTATTTTCTCCAACACTCTCCTTCCTCTATATTCCAGATGAGAAATGAATCCATCTGTCTTGCTGACTTACACACAAACATTGTTTTGTGTCATGTACGTACAGCAAAGACCAGTGGTGTATTATGTTCATCACAAACCAAGACAAGCACCTGTTAGTTGTTTTTATTTGAGACATTCAGAGAAATGAGATGTGGCCATATGTCTATGTCCACTGAACTCAAACTATGTCCATTAATCTGATTCCTTTAAATTCAACCTCCTTCTTGATTATTTGCTCCCCCTTTGACAGGCCCAGAGGCAGGAAATATTAGGAATACCTCAATGCTGAGTTGCACCAACATTGCACCATCTGTCTCTTAGTATGTCAAAGCGTAAGGGTTTCTCAGCCTGTCTCCTCCCTTCCATCTACTTCCTCCTTTCCCGATTGAAGTGCATTTAATCGTAGATAAAAACAGTGCGTGCTGTAGATTTCGGCCAGTTTCACCTGATTATTCTGTTTAAGGAAAAGCAGGCAACCTTCTGCACAAAGCTTTTAATTAGTCGTGAGTTGTTGGTGAGTTTCAGTCCACCATTACCAAGAGGAGCCCATTGAGTGTAATTATATGAGTTTTAAATTGTAATGAAAGCATTAGACAATACCGCCTAAATGTTTGCCAAATGAGCCATTTGTCTGGTGTATCAGGGTCAGGTGTGTTGCTGGCAGAGAAAATGGGCTGCAGCTTTGACCCTATGTGTAGTGGCCAATCACACTAGAATATTATTATTACTTTTTAATCTGCTGGAAATTTAGAAATGAAAAACTGCTGCCAAAAAGCTTTTGGACAATACAGGAGCCACAAACAAAATCCCATGCTGTCTGGAGAGATAGAAGCAGCTTGATTTATTTCCCCGCTATGAAAAGAAATGTTAGCAGCGGATCCAGCATCACTGCAAGCACAAGTACAAGAATCAAAATCACACATTCACCTACAGAGTACGTGATTTGTCTAACTTGATTTCACAGCCTTATCAAAAAAAAAGTCCTTTTTGTTTTAGCAAACAGGCTTGCATGTAATTTATCTACTCTAGTCTGCTGGTCATTGAACTGCTGTGAGGTCCTATATAAATAGAAACTAATCTGTAACGTCATCTGAGAGGTGTGTAGCAGAGCACAGCAGTGCCCTGTGGCAGGTATTGGGCTGACATGATATGGCAAGGATGTGTTGTATTTGAGCATGTCTGATTGTGCTGGAGCTGTCATCACCTGCTCTGCCTGAGCTGGTAGTTATCCTGAGGCCAGTGCGCCAGGTCACCGTCACACAGCTTTCACATTTGTGAAGGAGTTGGGGGATGTTTTTGGCATGGCAGTATACTTTGGCTGCCATTACTGTGCTGTAGGTAGGAGTCGAAGTAATGGAGTACATTTAATCTCAGTACTTTAACAAAGTTGTTGTTTTTTGTGTACTTTTTTACCGTACCTCTCCATCTACATAATAGACATATTAATACATATATACATAATGTCAGTTAATTTGTGACTATTTATTCATTTAGCTTTATTCCAGGGGTGGGCGATATATTGATTATACTTGTGTGCCCCAGCTTGTTCCATGTGGGATGTATTAAATGACTATATCGCAAACATCAAGCATAAATTGTCACAATATTTTTTAAGCCACCAGCATGAGATTTAACGTTGACTGGAAGCTTTAAGTTCATCACAAAAACATCCATATTTCCAGCCCGAGACGAGCAGTGTTTCAGAATAAATGCAACAGTTGCTCCACTTTGATTTATGTCATTATAATAATACTTTATTTAACTTAGTATAACAGTACTAATTTCATTAATTAGAACAGTATTTTATTTAACTTTATTAAATAAAAAATAATAAATCCGATGCATGGGCAGTGACTTGCAGCGTCACAAACCAATGCAAAAAGGCGTCCTTTGACGTTGGCATGAAATGCGGCCGGTTGCTGTTATAGTTTAACAGCGCCCCACTGCAACAGGGGGAAACGCGGCGGGACAAGGACGACAGCTAAGGTGGTGAAAGTCCGAATGGGGCGGGCAGGAGGGGTGGTGGATAAGTCCAACAAACATCGACTTTCACCTGAGAGAGCAGCGTTCATGTCCTGTTAGACTCTAAAGCCAAACCCTGTTAGTTTCCTAAACCTACCACGTGTTTTTGTTGTCTAAACCCAATCATGTGTGTTGTTGAAGGAAAAAAAACATCAATTTGCGTTGTTGTACCAATGTAGTGCATTTATTTCCTGTGAAAACGGAAGTGTATCTTCAAGAAGACAATGCGTGTAACAGGCAGAACTTGACATGGTGCCCCAGAACGTCAACAGCCAACGCAATCAGGGTATTTTGCATGTTGTATGTGGACGTGGAAAGTCCACGACCAAAACGTCAACATGTGGCAAAGTCAGAGTGAGAATGTGTTGACTTTTTTTTAAATTATTGTAACAATAGTTTGTTCAGTAGTTCACAACTTTAGTAGTCTACGGTAGTTTAGAGGAGATTTCAAAATATCAAGTTATATATCATGTATCGCAATATTACTTATAGTCCATATGGCCCAGTCCCAATTTATTCCAAACAGTAGGGTGCTGCTGAATGGATCCAAAGGAACAGCTATGGTTCAGTATATTGTATAAATGCCCCCTACCTGAAAACAGAGGGTGCATTGCATGTAATTGTGCAGCTATGGACCCAGTACATTTGGTGCCCTAGGCAAGCTTATTATATTTCATATTTATTGTATTTGTACAGTACTATATTTATTGTATTTATTACAAACAAGAACAAGAGCTAATGAGCTTCCTGTACACCCCTTGTGGCTTTTGCCTTTTTATTTTCTCTTACTCTAATACTCTCTGAATACACTTCACTCCATTGTGCTCCTAAAATGGTCTGGCATGTTCTGACTGTGAAGACTGCTTACTGATAAATTAGGTGGACAAGAGGAAGCCCTACTAAAGACCGTCCATTAACATTAGATCCTTTGTTCAATTGTTCTATATGTTCAATGTTTTTGAATGCAGGGTAGGGAGGAATTACTCCCCGCCCCCCAGGACACTGCCTATATATAGGATCTACCAGCTGTCATTGCGGTTAACTTTCTGATCCCAGGTAGTGTTTGCCAGATGTGTAGTTACTCACTGATCGCTCTCACATTCACAGAAAAGGTGCTTCATGTAATAATTTTACCTGTGTAAATTACAGGTTTTCTTGCCTGTTTTCTGCAGAAGCTGATTATTTCCAAATGAAATAAAAGGCACAGTCAAAATATGACCACTATTATCTCAGCATGTGAGGGACAAAATTTGTGCGCAGTGCACAGTTCTGTACTTTGTTGTATTAACAATGCATTATGAATTAAGGATTCTGGCTCTATAATTTCAACATCTTGGCACTGTATGTAATTGCCTCACATTTACATAAAGAATGTAGTCAGGGTATTGTTTGCGTGGGTATTCCCTTCTTGAAGCTGAATAGGGGAACCCTTTTTTAAATATCTATGGACCTTTTATATCAGGAAGCAGCAGGAAGAGATAGCTAGCAGGGTTGATGGCTGATCTCCTAAACTGATTGCTAAGGCTCATCACAGCAGTGTGGCAAATGCATTAATTCGTCCCAGAGATCACCGGCTGTCATAAATAAAGACAATTAGCAATGCTTTGAACACGATCCTATACCGGCTCCCATTCTCCTCTCATCAAATTCCCTAGCACCATAAATCATTAATTTATGAAACAGACCTGGCAACGGCTTCCAATTCTTTTTGTTTACTAGCCAACACTTGACACACTAGAGGGACCAAACATGAATGGTATTAAAAAATATACCAGAATATTTTCTAGGACATCTGAAATGTTTTCAACCTTTAGAAGGAAGCAGGTGATTGGATACACAGTGAGATAATAAAAATGGATTCAGTTGGCTTTCTTTGCCAATGTGTGTTGTGAGGCATTGAGTCCACATGCAGTGTTTGATGCATGCTGGTTAGCTGTTAATTGTAGTTTTATTTTAACTTACAGACATGTGAAACAAAGTATAAAGAAGGTATCACATTGTAACCATAGTCCTAGGGGGTGGGGGTGGGGGGCCCTTAACAGCCTCTACAGGTTAGCCCTGCGGAGCAGTGCATTGAAATTTGCATGTATAGAACTATACCCTCCAACAAAAGGGAGGAATTATCAGGAGAAAACCTGACACTTACAGCGCTTTGCTATCACACCGACACGCCCATATCTGTCAGGCACACCAACTGTGCTCAAGAGACAGATGAACCTCACCAACAGCCAGCCCAGTAACCAACAGCAGCCCTGACAGTGTGAGGCTTGCAAGTTTGAAAGAGAAGAAAGGAAGCAGGAGTCTAAGTGCATGAATCCAGGGTTAAGCAAGCCCACTTCAACTTCCACCCAGCTGAGGGGAGTAACAAAAGCTGATTGTTATCTTACAGATCCATAGTGTCCAAACTGAGGACAGACCTAGAGAGGATCCAGAAATGTTTCACACAATTGATGCAATTTGTCCTCACTATCACTGGCGGGTGGAAAATAGGTGTTCTTAGGTACATTAAACTGAGGGCTCAGTCAGGACACTTGATAAAGTGAAATTTAAGTGGAAACAAAAAAGAACATTCACCCACTTTATCAAAGTAAGTCTGAGCGCTGTCATCACAGACAAGAATATGATCAGTGTTAAATTAAAGATTTTTTTTTCAAAGTACCGCATACTAATCAATAACTGTGTCTGATTATCCATGCACTTTTCAACCAACACGTAGCCTTATTGAGATTTTTTTAGAACATACTTTAATTTTATACTGCTGTCATTTTGTAATCAAAATGTTAGATGTTTCATTTTGTCAGAACAACTTTTAATTTAATCAGAAATTGTTCTTACTTGGCAAAGTTTAACATTTATATCACAGTAATTGTTACTTTATTAGTCGGAAGAGACATGTATACAAACAGCACATATCCATTTGGATGGCATAATTTTCATTTGCTTGAAACTAACAAGCACCATTCTTTGATGTGCACGATACATGAACATCAAACACAGAATCGTCTCCATTACCACTCTGACACAGAGGGGCTCTTTTCCTGCATAAAATGGGACATGTTATGTCATTTCTGGCATATACGTACATGTGTTTGGAAGTAAAGAACAAAGGTGATGTCTTTAAAATGAAGTGCTGTTTGATCATAATGAGATGTCTGTGTCAAATTGTGACAGTTGCAATGATTTTGTTTTTTATCTTTTATTTTGTTATTTCAGATAAAGTTGACTGAAAACGCATGCTTCATTTTCAGCTCTGATCTGCTTCATACTTAGATACTGTGATTACAGCCTGCCTATAAAAGACAGACCCCTGTGTTGTTACAGTCTTTAAAGGAAATTAAATGCAAAAATATTTCAGGTTTTAGAAAGCATGCAAACACCAAGACTGTGCCTGTTGAAGAACAAACCAATCCTTTAAGAACTGCTACGCTCCACTTTTTAGCTGTTCAGCGCAATGGCAGTTTTTGAAAAAGCTGATCTCAGCATTCTCATAAATTGGTTGGCGCATATCTTGAAATGTTTTGTCCATGACGTGGTGCTTCTTCTAAAAGATGAATGGAATTTTTTTTTTATGTTTCTGACAGTGATCATCTCTGCCCTTCCTGGTAAAGTATGTAGTGCCCCAGGGGTCTATACTAGGACCAGTTTATTTCTTGCTGTACTGTTTGTTCCAAGCCTTAATTTTGAGAATCACAGTAGTGAGATCATCCAATCTTCCTTGTCTTACTTAAGATATATTGAGTGTTGAGCTTCAGAGATACTGAAACATATGCTTTCATTCTCTTGTGTATTGACAACTGCAGTGGTCTCAAAGGCATACAGGATGCAGTTTTACCAATAAATTTCCATGCCTTTGAGACAAATTTTCACGACCTTACATTCTCTGAAATCTTTGTGTATACATGAAAAATTGAAATAAAAATGTGTGTCAACATTTACTAGTCAATTTATTATATTAAGGAGCCAGTTCAGACATGTATATACTGTATATGAGCATTTGTGTTCACCACGTGCAAGTCTGACAGCTATTTAGCTGTTGGGGAAACTGTGAAA
Organism: Cephalopholis sonnerati; assembly: GCA_019142605.1. Taxonomy (NCBI): domain Eukaryota; kingdom Metazoa; phylum Chordata; class Actinopteri; order Perciformes; family Serranidae; genus Cephalopholis; species Cephalopholis sonnerati. The sequence goes on from JAGQAX010000001.1 coordinate 14,117,852, forward strand.
CCATAAAACGCCAATAGTACCTCTGTAGTTGGGGCTCTGTTTGTGGACACATCACCCAAAATGGTCCCCTGTTTGATGGTGGATGATAGGGAAGCACTGCAGCCAGCAAGAGTGTTTTATAATTATGTTGTTTGTTTTTGACAATATCTGTACATCCTGCTCTAAATACTTTGTTGCTTTTTATTTTCTGTATCATTTGCATTCCTATCTAATCTTAAATTCCACTTGTGTTTCCCATCTTACACTCTCATCCATATTGCTTAATGCATCTTGGAAACCCAAGTTTTGAATATAGGTGAGAGAGAAATACACATATTTTGCAGTAAAAGTGCAAGTAAACAAATAAGTGAAATGTCCACAGTAGTGTTAACTTAAGGAGGCTTCTGTGACACAGTCTTAGTTTAACAAAATAAAGGGAAGCTGCTGAAACCAAACACTTGCTCGAGGCCAAGAAAACAAGGACACTCGTTTCCAATGACTAAAATCAACACTGACATCAATTCATGTTTTTTTACACTTTGCTGAATCTGTGCTCCATTGCCTCTGCTTGCACTGGACCTAAAGGGGTATAAATCTGAATGCTAGTTAGTGCTCTTTCAAAAATATCTCCAAAAGCTAGAAACAAGAGATGTTTTTTTTACCTGACCCCAATATCTTGTACAAAACTAAAATGATGAAAGGGTGGTGGGGGACCTGAAAACAAACATGGAAACAGAAGTGCAGACGTGGAATGATTTCCTTTGATAAGGTTACACTCTGTATTTATATACTGTCAGTATGAATGGCACTGGGATGTAAAAGGTCAAACTGTTGAGAAAACAGAATAAAAGGATGGCATCTCAAAAAGTTTCAGCTTCCCATCTTGCATGTAATGCTTTATGACTCTTGAAAGTGTTGGAGGAAAACTGAGTCAACTGCAATCACTTCAGTCTTCAGACAGAGTGATTTCATTTCAGAAAAGATGTAAACAAAGATATATGTTATCAGAAATGCAAGATAAGAATTTATAGGCATATATAGCTTTCATGAAGACTAAAACTGTTTATGTCCAGAACAATATATTATACTGTTGCAGTAGCACCGGAGATGTAATTTTCAGGGATGGCATTATGATTCAACAGGTACTGGCTGTGTATCAACTCAATGAGCAAAGTCCCTATAATCCCAGGAAAGAGCCCCCTCATGAAGTATTATAGCTTTAATAGAATGAAAAGAAGTACATGTCCACTAATTGAAAAATTCTCTTAGTAGGTAGTATATACGCATATGGATAAAAATTGTCAGTGAGCAAGAATAGCCTCCTGGTTACCACCTGAGTTGGCATGGCAACTGAGCAATGTACACAGTCTGCCAAACAATATATATTATATTAATGTTGTTGAAATGTATGCATATATTCACACTGAGCAGTTTCTTGAGTTTAGATAATATTTTTTCAGGCTCTTTCTGAGTTTCTCTCCATCAATTTTGTCCTCTCTTCTTGCTAAGGATATGAAGATTTGAAAAAGAGCAGTCCCGCCCACACCCTGAGGGAGAAAACAAATCATTGCTCTCCATTGTCTTTGTATTGCATGAAGGTGCCTCACGGTCACCTCCATCTATTAGCAAACAACAGAAAAATGCCTCAAAGCTGCTGTGTGGTGAGAAGCACTACCAACAGGTTAAAGAATTCAGAACTAAGTTTTTATAAGCTGCTGAGGCAAAAAAATATGAGACTTAAAGATGCAACAAGTCCTCCAACTCATACATAGGTCATTTATTCCTACCCTCTAAAATGGCCCACAGGAGCAGGCTTGATCACCCTTTGTCTTTAACCTGGACTCTGGAACAGTTAGAAGACCCACACTAGCAGACCTGAGGGGCCTGTTTGGGTGGTGCGATGTGAGAAGCTCAGTTATACACTCCGGAGCCAGATCACTGAGAGCCTTGTATGTGATTAAAAAAACTTTAAAGTGAATTCTAAAAGACACAGGAAAGCAATGCAGGGAGGCAAAAATAGGTGTGATGTGTAAGGATTGTTTTGTTTCGGTTAAAAGGCTAGCTGCTGAATTTTGAATGATTTGAAGCTGATGTATAGACTGATTGTTTAAGCAGGTGAAAAAGCCATTACAGTAATAAAGGCAGGAAGACATAAGAGCATGCATGGTTTTCTCTGTGTTATTGAAGGACAGAAATGAACTGCATTTGGAGATATTCCTCAGCTGGTAAAAACAAGACTGAACTGTGTTTTAACACTGCTCCAGGGTCAAATTACTGTCCAGAATAACACCCAGATTTTTTTTTTACACCTGATACATTATGTTCTGAGTGAGGGGGCTGATGAGTGGCTGAAATTTGTTTTGAAATATATTCAGGGCCAATGATGAGAACTTCTGTCTTTTCAGAGTTGAATTTTAAGAGGTTTTGGGACATCCAGCTTTTTATATTATATAGACAACTATGAAGAGCTGCTAATTTCCTGGTGTCAGAGGGTTTAAAAGACAGGTCTAGCAGTGTGTTATCGGCATAGCTATGGAAATAGATGTGATGATGTAATATCTGGCCTAGGGGTAGCATGTAAAGGGTGAAGAGAACAGGTCCCAAAACTGATCCTTCTGGTATTTTATGTTTTAACTTAACCCCTAACTTTAACCCATTAAGGAAAGAAAATGTAAGGCTTATTGTTAGTTGAGTTTTATTACTGTAACTGAAACCTTAACCGTTTTGTTAATAGAAATATGTGTAAGAAGTCTCCCCTAAGAAAATAACTAAAATAAAGGGGAGATTCAGCATGCAGTTGCTTTTTTTTCAATTTCATAAATAAGCAAATGTGCATGGTATGATAGCCATCAACTTATATCAGGGTATACCTTGAAACCAGTATATTGTTATCACAGCCCTAGATAAACTGAGCACAGAAGGCAAACTTACAACTCTTACTCACTCATATATGATATGAGCATAGTATTTGCATTTTAAGTCTTCATTACCAGCTACTTTCATTCTGCAGGGGTTGTAATGACTGCTGTACTGAACTGAAATGATAAACACACCTGTCCAGTGGAATGGACTTTTGAGTACAGTCATCACAGTGTGGAGAGAGACAGAAATATAAAGAATAAATGCCTTACTCCTCTCTCCTCTGCATCAAATATAGGGCTGCCAGTTCACAATAATCATGTTTATGCACTGAGAAATCTAATGACACTCTCTGTGTATCTTTGGCTGCATGGTTTCCCTTGAGAATGATGTAAAGAACATTCATATGGAAATTAAATGTTGTCAATACAAAGCTGAATAAATGGGTTTCAGGGTGGCCTAATGGTTTGACATCTCTATGACTAGTTTAATCCCCACAAAAGGGAGTGCTGTTGTGTTGTTCACTTTGATATGGGCTCCACTGCTGTGTCGCTGTAAATAATGTTTGCCCTAGTGAAAAGTGGCATTTTAATGTCATGGACATCGACAGCACGTAACTAGCTCCATTTACACTGCAGCACAAGTTTTCTAGTAGCTGATAGCTTCGTACCTTTAACAAGATTGTATAACATAAATTGTTGTCTGACATTTGTATTGATTTAATAAAGAAGAAGAGAGACTTCTTCTTCTTCTTCAACCTGAAGTAACCTTTAAGGTTTTAGTCAGTTTTGAAGCATAAAATCTTGTCTCTCTAAAACACTAGTTGTCCCACCAGCCCTTGTGGGCACTTTTTTCGAATTAGCTAAACTATTCCTCCTCTGGGTGGAACAATGTTGTAACTGTAACGCATCAGTAAACCCTGTTGAACTAGTGCTGTGGCTGCATCTGCACTGATTACAGCCCGAAAGCAAAGTTTCATGTCATTAAACGCTTACCCACAAAGACTAATTAAAGAAACTGGTGTATACAACACAAAAAATGTATCATCCATCATTCGCTCTTCACTTGTCTCCCTTTAAACACAAATACAAATACACACATCCACATTTATTTTTTTGCCATTCTCCTCCATGTTGACTTTTTGATGTCTTTTGTGTCATTGTTTGTTACCTTGATTATGTGGTGAGACATTGTTATAAGCCCCTCGGGATTCCTGTTTCACCTGCGCATTTGTACTTCACACCGTATTTCATCATCTCTGTATTTTATCATCTGTATAAACAAGTTGACAATAGACTCAAAAAAAAAGAGACAGAAATCTCTGTATATTCAAGCATCACAGCATGAAACATGTCACATTTATTATTTGACACTCACTCACAGCTTATTTATAACTTTTGGTTTTTAGCACCGGGTGCAATGTGAAAGTCAAGTTCCTGACATCACTGAAAATGAGCCAGTTTTATTTCCTGCGATGACAACACATGCTTGAGTAGTCACTGAAGCTCATTTGCATATTAATTTGAAGACAGATGCTACACGGTTTTTCTGCTGTATGAACAGAGCCCAGAGTCGGTCTGCGCTCATGCCAGTCCAACTGGAATTGTGTTTACCAAACTGTATCCTTACTAACACAACAGATTTCTCTATTTGGAGGAATTAGGTGTTAGCTCATCTTATTTTCATGTTGAATTTCTGAACTGCTATAAGTCATCAGACTTTGTGGATTTTCCCCTCTAACTTACATAGACAGAGTTGTTGGGTTTTTAATGAACAATAATACACTTCCTTATTTTGTCCTTCTGTGTTTCTATAACCTAAATTGAACTGTGTGTGTGATTGTGCACATTGAAATCAGGTTTAATGCTAATGTACACACAGTAATCAAGTTCAAAATGATAGGACTCTATTTCTTCAAGACAATATTGGATTATTTGTTTATTTCTGCAATCAGGAACTACTGCTTTTTTCTGAGACAACTGATTTTGGACTGTTATTGTCATTAGAAGCAGACACAGCATCCATTTATTAGAATCACTTCAGAGCAGCTATTTACATACATTTACTAACAGTAGAGGAAGAATTCAGATCATTTACTGACATAAAAGTAGCAGTACTGCAATACAACAATATTCTATTACAAGCAAATGTCTTGCACTGGAAATATATAATAATAATTATTATTATTATTATTTGCAAAATGTATAAGTATCAAATGTAAAAGAACTTACAATTCCAAAACACTGTTCACATTTTACTGTTTACATTATATTATTGGATGTTATTACCGATGTATCAATGTGTTAATAGCAATAGTTAATAGTTTACTGCTGTTCTTGGTTGGGATTTAGCTCATTTGAACTATTTTACATACTATTAGGTAGCTTATCCACAAAGGTGGATCATATTTTAAAAGCTGATCATATGTTTTGTTTGTAAAAATCTTTATTTGAAAAGTGACTAAAGTTATCTGATAAATGTAAGATATTTACCTCAAGAAGAATTAAAAGTTGCATAAAATGGTTAGACTCAAGAACCTCAGGTTTGTATTTGTGTACAGTATTTGAGTGAATGAATGTATTTACTTTCCACCACAACCTTTTACTATAGCATACAAATTTTATCATGTAATATTGATGCAGAGAAATAAAAAAATTCTGAACACTGCCTGTTGTCACAGCCCAGGCTCAGTGAGTTAGACAAAGACAGAGGTCACACAAGAATTAAAGTCATTTAGACAATATTTTATTTGAAACTAAGACAAAAACATGAGTAGGCCTAATCTATATTGATTAATCTGTAGTCTGTAAATCAGTGGTGTTTTTAATGCTGAATGTGTGTGTATTGTTGTGAAGCCCAAAAAGGATACATGATGATCGTGAGAGAGAGACAGAAACAGAATGAGAAGCCAACTTAAATATCCTATAGGCTCAGGTCATCCAGTTAGATGGCTCCTCCCATCTCCACCTGCAGGCAACTTGTATAGGGGAAAAAACAGAAGCCAGTAGGAGGAGGCCGTCACACTGCTTTGCTCACTTTACTTTTGTCTCCCTCCTTTTCTCATTTCCCATTTTCTTTGATTTTCTCCAGAACTTATTACATTTAGCGGCTGACTGTACCGCATCATGCTGTGGATGAAGTGGAAGATGGTGGTGGACTCCCTGCGAGGACGGAGAAGGAGGCTGCCCTGTTCCCTCTGGTTCCTCCTGCTGTTCGCTGCTGGAGGTCTGGTTCTCTTCATCCACCAGCGAGATCTATCAGAGATGGTCCAGCAACAAGGCCCAGGTTAGTCTCTACTCCTCCTAAAACAGCACAGATCTCTACACTGTCGAGAATGTTTTGAGGAAAACTAAAAAACAGTCAAAAGTCAGGAGTCAACAGGGTGGAGAAGCTCTTTAAAAAGCTCTTAGCTGGGGGGTGATGCAAATTTAGTTTTTGCTGAATTGGTGTCACACATTTCAGAAAAATGCTGCCAACAGAGCTGATTACTTACAGCAAATCTACGGTTTCATTATATTTGTTTCATGCCAAAATCATCATCATCATCATCATCATCATCATCATCATCATCATCATCATCATCATGTGTAACATGTTTCCAACAAAATTCACACAACTGTCCAAACTTTAGACAAAATTACAATATAGTATAATATACAAAATTGTATCTTTATCTTTACATTTCTGTTTTAATAATCAATTTAATCTTTGAACACAAACCAGAACACTAATTATGTAATTTAAATCTCCTCATCCTATAGAAGTACAATATATACAATTTAAAAAGCCATAACAAAAACAAATCAAACACAGAAATAAAGTGAAATATAATACACATAGTAATATGTGTTTCTTTTGTATGTATGCATTTACTGCATCATAATTAAAAGAAAAACATATGTTAAATGTTTAATTATTTATTTATCAGTCTTTAAATAAGCAAATTGTTTTCTCACTCCACTTTTAAATTAAATCATAACCCAATGGCGTCATATAAAACAAACAAACAAAAAAAACCTCTGGTTTTGTTTGGATTTTTTTCTAAATAATTATCGCCATAACCAACTAACACTGGCTGAATAAACTGGTTGAGGGACTGAACCTATAATAAAAGACAGTGAAAGCTCTCTAAGGCCCCTCTCACCACTTCCAAAAGGAACAAAATGGTTCAACCGTTCTTTCACTGGGATTTGCTTTTGCTGCTGGAGAGCCAGTGTACACTGTTATGTCTTTCTACAAAAAAGGGAAATCTGTGTTCCAATAAGAAAATGAAAGAAAGAAAGAATGGAAAGGAAAAAGAAAGCAAACTGAGGGAAACAGCTTTTAAATGGTTTCTTTCAGTAGAAAGGTGAGCATGACTAACACAGTTTAAGAAGTTTAGCTTGTGTCAGCAGAATTTATCTTAGAGCATATTTGCATTTTATAACATAAATTAATCAGTATCTATTTATAAACAAGCACAGTAGCCACGTATGGCATTTTATCTATCAACAGTCAACACAAGCAAAGCTTAACATCATGAACCATATGGCCCTCAGTTTCAGACACAGCCACAGAGAGTGGAGAAGCAGCAGGTTCCACATCATCTCCTGATAATGTTGCTGAGGACATAAGACAAGGTGAGCTCAAGAAGAAGCTGCTAAAAGTTATCACAAGCAATGATTTCACACTGTGGTGTTGTAGTTGTAGACAGTTTAGCTTTTGAGTGACATTTAGCCTGTTTTCTAGTAAGTTAACATGACTGTTTGGTATCATTACAACTTTAGGATTCATATGATACCACTGGCTTCACGCTATCTTAACAACTGAGCCTTAAGAAGACACTAAAGTTTATGCCAGATGCTCCACCATCATTTTCAGAGGTTTAAAAGTTATTCCAATTCTAAGCTAATGGCATTAATGAGACAGAATCTAATTAAATTGTAAACTATGTTTCTATTTTTCACTTTTAGATGGTTACATTAAGTTGAAAATAAGCCCACCACTAGGCTGAAGTTTAACTTTTGGCCTATTCAAACAAGATTTCACTTAAAAGATTATACAATATTCTCTTTGAATTGTCAATTGGAGCTTCTGAGGGAATTTAGCGCAGTCACCTGGTCAGAATGTGTCTTTTCTTATAAAACCAAGATTTGATCTTAAAGAAATGTCTCCTAAAGAGTGAATCTTAGAAAAAAGGGAGGTGTCTGTCTCATAATTAGGGTCAATATAGGTCAATATGGTATATTATAAGCAGGTTAAAAGGATACACCAATCCTGCGTGCACAACTTGCTAACACTTTTTAAGAATGGTTTTAACGTATATTGGTACGTTTGTTAGAATTGAGGCAGTCCTCTTTTTGCACAATAAATTAAACAGCATCACAGCAACAATGTAACATTATCATCAATATTATCTAGCAAAGCTTAACATAATGAACCATATGGCCCTCAGTTTCAGAAACAGCCAAAGAGAGTGAAGAAGTGGCAGGTTCCTCGGCATCGACTGATAATGATACTGAGGACGTGAAAGAAGGTGAGCTCATATAGTGGCAACTAAAAGATATTTCAAACAATCATTTGTAGCAGTTTCAACTGAGAGGAGCTCTGTGAGCTCTGTGTCAGCCCACAGAGACTGCTTATGCATGGGGCCCAAAATCTGGTGCTACGCCCCAGATCACACAACACAGAAAACAAAGTAAAGAGGTGTTTTGCATATCAGTGTTGTCCAGCAGAGAGGACCAAAGACTTGGCAATACTAAATCAAAGCACTGTCATTAGTTTTAATGAGAAGGTGCAAGAGTTTTAAGGGGTGACGAATTATCCATGCCAAAATGGGAATACAGCAATACCGGAATTTAGTTTGTCATTATGTTTTCATGGTCATAAATTTTGACCTATTAACTATACAAATGATTTCACATTAACAAAACTGACAACCTTGCAAGTAGGAACAACTTTGCTGCAAAATAAAATAGTTTTTTTTTTTTTCACCAAAAGGCCATGGTGAACTCTTGTGTGTTTTGGTAGCATGCCTTTCATATCTAATATACTTACTGCAGTTCACTTCCCATGTGGTTTAATGATGCTTTCATGTCTAATGATAATAGGAGTAGTAAAGAGCAGAGAGAGCAGCACAGCTCCCATAGCCCTCCATACAGTAGTACCATAGATACAACCACATATGCACTCATAGCACCTGGTTCAAATGTTACTAAATAGCTGTTAGTATGGTTATCAACGTTATAGGTGAACGTTAGAAGGCACCTGAACTAGTAAGTTTAGAATAATGTTATCAGCTTGTTGAAACAGCTGTGTTTCTCGTTATAGAATGAAGGAGGAGGTCACTGATGTAACCTTAGTATAAACTGCAATAGAAACTCCACAGAGGGAGGGGCTGGGGAGCTGGATGGAACAAACAAACACACCCAGGAGAGAGATGTTTTGTGTCACACGTGAAAAAGTCAACATAGAGTTATTTTAAGTATGTGACATATGCCACATTGAGTATGTTACAAACATTATGTGACTTAAATAAGGTGGCATGCGTGATGTACTTATTTGAAGCCAACCCATGATGTTTTTTCTAAATGTAACCACTTAGCATTTGCGCCTAAACCTAATGAAGGTGAAAGTGAAACCTAAAGAAACTGCTCCCGCTGCCAGCGGCTGTGTAATGAGCTGACAATAGCATCCTGAACATACTAGTTGGTCTAGCAGGAGCCTCCTAACTTGTATCCATGACACTAATTTAACACTAATTTAATAGAGTGATAACATTTGAAATGGGCAATCTCAGTCACAGCTCTCAACCACCACAGCCAGACAGAGTAGCAACAGTGATGGTTACAGCTAGCGGCCTTGCAGTTGGAGTTTCCGACGGGATCGAGGGAGGCCGTACATTCAATTTCCAAATGAGTCAAACCTTTGTCCTCATAAAGGGACCCGATGTGCTTCTGCTTGGCACACAGCATTAAGGAGATTGGGGCTTAAGCAGCCGTGATGGAAGAGTGTCCTGAGCGTGTAAAACTAAGCTGCTTCATGTCTCAGAAACAAGAGATCAGCTGCTCGCTTATGTGCCTCTTTGGCTTGTACTACACTTTCCACCTAAATGAGAGCAGGATTAGTTGCATGTTGCTGCTGTTGTCAGACTAGCCGCTGACTCTGTCTTCAACTCAACTATACACCTTAGGGACTCATTGGTGATATTTCACCTCATCTTGATTTCAGAAGCTACACCTTTTGCAGTTATTTTATGTAATCCTTTAGGATTGAACTCTTTTAGAACCCAGTTTTATTCTTTTATGTTTTCACCTATCAAAACCAGTAAGCTGTAAATAATCAATGTGTTTGTGGTTCTCAAAGAAAATGCTAATAAACTGGTCCAGCAGGCTCTCTGGGGATAAAACCGCCAACTGAACCGAAACTTAAACCCACTGAGTTGCAACACTATTGTGTGTCAACAGCACTGTGAATCATTACGAATATCACAGCAGTGTCACATTCTACAGCAATGAGAGCCACTTAGCCAGAGGGGAATCTCCCCACCCTCTAATTTTCCCCTGATTGTCAGATGCTTTCAGGCACGGTGTCAGGGGAAAAAAAGGCCTTTCACAATGATACAAACACACACAGGACACACACACGCAGAAATGCAAAAACAGATGCACACATTATGCACAAATATACACACCATGACAACCAGTACTTAATATTCATAACAAACATCAGACCAAGACACATTAGAGTCTGTAAGAAGCACGTTCATGCATTTTAGGGAATATACCAAACTGATCGTTTTCTTTCCTATATTCCTATCGTTCCTGACTGTCATGTGAGAGGACTGCATCACTTTAAGGGAGCAGCATTTTCAATTTAAACACAGGTCAGCGCTGGCAGTGTCAGTGGAGGCATTCAATTTTAGTGTGGAATCTTGTTTTATATCGTGTTTAGCTTGTCTGCTTGATGAAATGGTGTTGGTTTTTTCAAACACTTCACATTTAACAGGCTCATTTAGAGAACTGCATTTTTGTGTGTTGGCACATATTTGTTCTGTACTCTGTTTAAATAATGAATACATTCACTTTCATGTAATAGTGCATTTCTGGTGTATTACCATTGGTGTCTTAAAGTTTTAGCCATAATTTTGGTTATGGTAATACTGTATTCACCAAAGTAATCGCTGAGATCTGGAAACACAGCAACATTACAACAACAAAGTCCAATGAGGCGAAACACACAGGCAGTCAGGCAGTCAGGTTGTAAACAGTGTATTTCCAGATGATCCCATCTCATATCTTATTTACAATAAAACAAAATGGAGTAACTTATTGCATGCACAACTACAGCAAGTGCGCTAGGACAAAAATGGACTGTGATTGATGTTGACAGTGGACAGTTGGTTTTTTTTTGCCCCTTCTGACATCTTTTTAACATACTCATTTGATGTTCTTTATTTTTATTTTTATACCTCCGCAGTGGAAGCATCATGTTTTCGGGTTGTCCATCCGTCTGTCTGTACATCCCATTCTTGTAAATGCAAGATCTGAAGAACACCATTAGGGAATTTCTTCAAAATTGGCACAAACATCCCCTTGATTTCAACGATGATCTGATTAGATTTTGGTGGTCATAGATCAAAGGTCAAGGTCACTGTGACCTTGTCTGTCTCACTCTCATGAACATGATATTTCACCAACACCTAAATAGAATTTCTTCTAAATTGGCACAGACATTCACTTGGACTCAACGACGAGCTAATAAGCTTTTAGTGGTCATAGGTCAAATGTCAGGGTCAATGTGACCTTGTCTGTCTCTTTCTCGTGAACACGATACCTCACAAATGCCTCAAAGGAATTTCTTTGAATTTGACAGAAACGTCCACTTGGACTGAACAATAAACTGATTTGATTTTGGTGGTCACAGGTCAAATGTCAAGGTCACTGTGACCTTGTCTGTCTCGTTCTTGTGAACGCCAATTTCAAGAACACCTTGAGGTAATTTCTTCAAATCTGACCCAAACTTCCAGAATAAAGTGATTAGAATTTGGTGGTCCAACGTCAAAGTTCAAGGTCAGTGTGACCTCACAAAACTCAAAAATTACTTTGCTACTTATGACAAAACTTCACACAAATGTCTGGTAAGATAAATTGAAGTGATGACATTTTCTACTCAAAAGGTCAAAGGTCAACTTCACCATGACATCATAAGGTTCTGCATAAAACACTTTTTCTGGCCTTTATTCAATGCCATATCTCAGGAACAGAAGGGGAGACATTTGGTTAGATACTTAATTGATGACATTAATTTTGAAACTGTTATTGTACAGATTGTATAGATCTTCTGTGCTGCCAGGTGGAAGATGTGTGTTTGATGCATCTATGTTTTCACAGAAACAGATGTAGACTGTAAGAGAAACTTGACTGATGCATGGAAGTGTACAACCGTGGGGCGATAATTCTAATTATCTTCTGGACTCCGGGTGTGGCATCTGAAATTGTAGGGTTTAACTCCCTCAACGATTTTGAAGCAAGAATTTTTGCTTGTTTTACTACTTTAGCTACATTCATAACACATTGTAAAAAGTCATGTAAAAGTCATGTACAGCACATAAAAGTCAGTTCAGCTGTACTTAAAAATGCTTACCATTTCCATAAAGCATAAACACAAACTGAACGATAGTGCACTCATATTTCTGTCCCTCTTTTGCACTTCAGTAAGCATGTGACATTAATTTATTGATGACAATTAATGAGCGCTTTGACATTTAACATGCATTCTTTGGAACAGTTGTCTGGAGGAAACATCTCCAACAAACCCCAGGTTATTGGTGCTGCAGTATCAGATATTTCCAATGACTGTTATTTCTGGTAAACTGTTAATAAGGAAAACATACATGCATGTGACATTTTAAAATTTCAAATCAAGTACACATGTATACCAAGACTGATTGATTGGTCAGTGATGGAATGAGTAAGTCATGGTGTTAGTTTGTCATCAAACCTTGACTACTGCATGATGCAAATAGATCTTCATGTTTTTGAGGCCCTCTTTGCATTCTCACTCCTACTTGCTGCCTGAAATGTGTCTTAAGCAAAACTTTTTAGGAAGTTTCAGATTGGGAATTACAAGACTTATTTGTGTACTTTTGTTCTCTTTTCTCTTTTGTATTTGAAAAAAAAAAATCTGTGGTTCAAGTTAGCAGTTTTTAATGGCAGCCATAGTATAAAGATAATTATGGTTGGAAATAATTTACAGCTGCTTTGTGAAATTTTCAGTGTAATCTCTAAGGAATGTCTTGTAGAATATTGACATCATGCATGTTTAATTATGATAAATTCGAGATAATTTCACTTTCCTTTACTTCACCTTTTCAGTATAAACAATAGTTATCCAGTATGTTTATAACATGAACAAGTATTGATTTGTGAATGTACTAACATAATGAATACACTTGCATCTGGGGATGTTTCCATCGTGATGCATAGAGCTCTGTATAGGACATTTATTCCATGCCTGACATTGCCAGACATAATTGCAAATGAATTGCCAAAGCAAATAAAAAACGAGCTCACAGATTCATCTGGGTCCAAGGCTAGCCCATTCATGCACAACAAAAATCAAACAGCATGTATTGAACTGCAATATCATGTCTTTATATGATGAACAATCTGGCAACAAGCTCTATTGTGTTTTATTAGACAAAAACACTATAGGGAAGGGCATGGCAAGCTTTTCGCCAACTTCCTTTTAAAAAACATGCATGAGTGAATCTATCATCACAACAGATACCGCTGAACAGAAAACTAAATGTGACCATGTATTAAATGGTAATATGTTAAAGCAGAGGTCTTGGTGTCAGTAAGTAGGATTTGTTTGTAATGTTACCAAAATTGAAAAAATGCTGACAATGAAAGAGATAGCGGCATTTCATTGACGATTTCTCTCTCTTTTGATTACCAGCCATTTTTCAAGCATATGGTGTGTCTCAGAATAAGTTTTGCAGCCTAAGCACATCCTTTTATCTCTTCTGCTATATCGCTACTTGAATATTGAAGTGAGAATTCTAGTTTACTAAATCATGCATGAGACTGTGTGCTGTATACAGAACACAGCAGCTACACAGTCTTCCCAGCCCCCTCGCTAAAGCACAATGAGCAAGCAGTTTCTTTGCCTTAAGCTATGGTGCTTCACCCCAGCAGAAGCTCATATCTAATAGAGCTGAGTTATAATACATTGGGTGTCAGCTTTTATCTGCCTCCCCCTCCTTCTCCACCTCTTTATTTGGCTTGCAGTGCGCTTGAGAGCTTTGTATCCCATGGTTTAGATGGCCCGCACAATGGTAGCTGTGAAAACTGCAGTTTAACTGGCAACAGTCTCCCCCCTGATCCCTCCCAAGTAATTGTTTAAGGACAATTGGAAAAACAGCAGCGGGCTTCTCAGGGAGAAGAAGCACCTGAAGAGCTAGCAGTTCAGATAAATTGTCTGCACACATTTACACCTCTGGGCATTTTTCAGATGAGTATGGCAGTGAGGACCAAACTGCTCTGGTGAGTGGAGGGTCGGCCTGAGTGTCACCTCACAAACCTTAATGCACAGCAATCCATAAACAGAGGGGAAGAGGCAAAGATGTTGCCCCATTGCATGTGTGTCAGGAAAAGTGTGTGTTTGCGAGCCAGCAAGAGCCTGGATATGAGTGTATAATAACATGCCATTTGTTAAGTGCTTTTAACAAAGTAGCCTACATTATCTTAAGTGCCTACAGTTTAGCACTGCTGGCCTAAGCTCTGTGGTTGGCACTAGGCTCACGCTACAAACAAAATGTACTATTCTTTTATAAATAACCTTTTATCTTACTTTAGTGTAAATACTATTTTAATTAAACACTATACTGTATTTACATATAAATCTTTAACTGTAACTTAAAGGCAGAATGAGTATTTGTCGGTTTGTAAAACCAGCATTCAAAGTTGGCCCCTTCTCAACAGCTCCTCTGTGATGCACACATATGATCTGGCACCTGGTTGCTATGTTATTATTTTTTAGTTCAGTCTTGCACCCTGTGTTTTGTTAGTGGCTGAGGGCTACACACCATTGCCCACAGGTTCATGTTCAGAGATGTCTCAAACACAGCAAAATTGAGAAAAAAAAAAAGGCAGAGGGCAGGGTCTCTGCAGACACAAACATGGCCACACACTTCTAGTGAGGCATAATTGATGATTGAAAGAAATTATTTGTGTCTGAGTCTCTGCATATTAAGAAAATCTTTCTTATTCTGTCTTAAACACAAACCTCAGGCTATGTTAACAATATTTTGAAATGCAAACCCCACCAAACTCACCTGTGGGGTTAGAATAAACAGCCTGCAGGTCACAAACGCAACATGAACAAGTATGGCATGCAAGAAACTGAGATCTTGCTCTTTGTGCTCCCTGTTTAGTGTATATGTTTCAAAAGTTGTGCTCTGCAATTGTAGAGTGGATAACTGATTTAAGAGCTTTGGTAATAGTGGCTTGTTGAAACATGTTAGTTTAATGGGAGTCTAATCTGATGTTGTGACGGCTCTCAGTTGAGATTTTTAAATAAATATGCCAAATTAATTAAAGAAATTAGTTTTGCGTGCTTTTTCACTCAGCCCCCCATGTTGCCGTACCCATCAGCCTCCAGCTGCAGCGTGCAGGTGTCAACAGCTTAGAGCGCAGGAAATCAGCTGAAAATGACACTGGCAAATAGCCCTGTTCAGCATGAACGTGCCCTAACTCCTACCAAATGATATAAACAACAAGAGTGTGAACAGAATTAATTTCTGTAATTTTAAGTGCCAAAGAAAAACTGGAATTCAGTTGCTGATATCGTTGGAAGATTTCAGACAGGTGTGATTGGATTATATAGTGTTCCCATATTACTGTCCTTATCAAGACAGATTGTCCTACTTATCCAGCCAGATATTCGCTTAAATGACTGTAATTACTAGTTTTATCATAACAATGGATCAAATTACTATGTGTAATGTGAGGTTGCTTTTAGTGATGAACCCACAGAGAAAATCACCAGACTCCACAGTTCCCCTCAGCTCTAAGTGTGTTTTAAGACGTCAAGACAACCCAAGTGAAAAAAATGTTTTCATGCACTTGGACAATTTTGAGATTTTGGGCTATTTTGCTTCCATAACATATCGTCTCTCAGACTAGTAAAAAGAAAACACCCAACATACAAATGTAGGTGTTCATTTTAGTTTAGAGTTCTGTTCTGGAAATGTATGCAAAAAGGCTCATTTTTAATTAGACAAGGCATCATTTGCATATTAAATGGTAAAATTGACTTAATGTAAATAATCAACTGAGGAAGTTTCTATTAGTTAAAAATTAACCTTAGTGTCCTATATTTGGTCTAAACATCTAGGGAATTTTACAATATCTGTAAAGCCTGTTTTCTCAAAATGTGTGTTTTCTCATATTCTGAGCCAATAATCTCCACTTCATTTGCACTTACATACACCAAACTTTCTATTTTTTTCAATCCCATCTATATTCTGATTTATACAACATTTTATACATAAAAACATGGTGATAAAAAATTGATTTTTTTTGTGGCTGTTGACAGCATTTTCTTTCTGGAGCACTAAAAAGAGATATCCAAAATCCCCTCTGTGAAAACTTGACTCTAATATGACAGCAAAGTAAAACAAGTTTTGAACCTGGCCGTCACACAATGTTCAGATTTTTCCTCTGAAAATTTATGCTAATTAGCACATTTCTAATTATATAATGCCTCATTTACACATTAAGACATAAAACGTCGTAAAACTCTTAATATAATGTATAATTGTCATGCTCTCAGTAATTAACTAAGTTTCATGTCTAATAGTTGAAACATTTTACGCTATTCAAATGCTTGTTTGTTCCAGCCTGCAATTTCACTATTTTGGTTCACTCACTATTCTCATAGCCTCATTTCTGGCCATAGTAGACAGCTTATTTTTAGCAAAAAAGCTACTAGTTGTAAGCTAACTGCCCAACACCAGATGGCACACAGCAGTTTCACTGGCTGGTGAACATAGTAGGGTATTTAGAAGCTAAAGAGTCAGAAAAAAGAGGCAATATACATTATTAGGGGCTTAAACTGACCAGGTGGCCATGAAATACAACTACAAAGGAATGCTAATGTAGCTCTGTGTCTGCTAAATGAGCAATGAGCGAAGAAGGCCGTCATACCAACTTATACGGGAATTAATTACATGTCAAATGTGGCCCAAAAAAACAGATATTGGAGCTTTAATTTACCTTAGAGTTTCTTAACTTCTTGTGTTTCCACTTTTCAACAGCTGGCTTGGTTTGAAAGAAAAAAAAACATCTTCTAACAGAGAATATGTCATCACTACTTTTGGGTTTGTTTCATGTCTAACGAGGGTGACATCTACTGTAACTGTAGAGAGGGGTTGGCACAGTTAAAGGCCACGGTCTGAAAAAGTCAGACTGCATTGACTGACTTTCCTTGAATGAAGTATAAAAACTTAGCACAACACTACTTTCTTTCAAATGTTACACTTAATCCCATGATATAGCCCAGTCAATTCCACTACTACTACTAAGAAGAAGACGGAGAAACAAAAAGTCCATACTGAGTGATGCAACATTCAGGCAGCATGCCATACAGTAAGCTGGCAGCTGCAGAGGAAGCACGGTGTTCAATAAATCACTGAAGAATAAATAGTATAAACTGGTGGAGACATGCAGACAAAACATTGCACATGCAGGAGAGACTAGGAGTCGGAAGATACTGGGGGAAGCAAAGAGGCAGAGGAGGTAAAGTGATCAAGATAAACAGTATCTTTAGATGCATGGAGGTTTGTTTTTTGGCTGTGACCATGCCAAGTTTATCCTGAAATACTATGCTTTTCTAAACGCAGGCCATTTTGAATTCAGTAAATAAAAAAATGGAATAAAATTAATCATCTGGCTGTCCACTGTTGGTGGTCCCCCCCCAGCCACCCCTCCCCCTACTGTATCTCTGTCCACATGAAGCCTGCCAGGAACCGGCATATTGTTTCATGCTCGAAGGTAAAATTTGATCTCTCCGTCAGAGGTCCAGTAATCCCTTAAGCCTTGTCTGTTTGCAAAGTCCAATTTAGCTGTCTCTTAGTGTAATTAAATTGTGCTGATGACCCTCAGAGTGCTGGAACTGCAACGTATTTGAATGCAAATCCTCCACTGGATGTTTATGGAAAAACCAGAATGTTATTTTACCCCGCTTTTCCATTCTTTCATCTGTGTGTGCAAAGCTCCTTTAACAAAGCCTGTTTCTGTTGTGCTGGCACTATCCCCTCCATTCCTCCCAGAGCAGGAAGATCATTGGAAAGCAGTTCTTGGCAAAGCCAGCTCCATCACAGCGATTTTTAACCAACCTTAAGTACAATTTGCTCCCTGAAAACAAGAGGTCTTATGTCTCTGGAGCATAAGTGCGACAGCATACCTTGATTGGAATGTTAAAGCAGTGCAAGCCAAGCTTTGCCATCCTGCTCAGCGTTGGGATCACATGGCATCTGGCATGGGGCATGGGTGTCCCTACAAGTACTACAGTAACTGCGATTCCATATTCAGCCCTGCCTTCCCCTGTTCCTCTCAGGGAGCAGAGGAACCTTTCTGGGGGCCTCTGGGATCCCCTGAAAAGGAAAAAATTGAAAAACAGACTATTCTCATGCATGGGTATCAGGTGCCTGCATCACCGTCTCTCCGGCCTTTTCCAGACTTGGGCCATGTCAATTGGATTTAAAATGGAGCCGCTCAGAGGCAACTGCAAGGTCATGTGGTTTTCCATTAACATTAATGCCCGGGGTTATGCCACAGGAGCCCTGCAACATAATCTGTTTTCCCTGCCATCTGATCCTGCTCGCCAATGGCTTCTACTATATGCCAATCTATACAAATAGATTTTACTTTTCACTTTCCTGCTCTAACAGAGGTCAGTGTAAAAAATAAGTAAACTGTTGACAAAAAAACAGCACTTTTACACACTCAGGGATAGCTTTATGGTGTAACTGTTGCTTGAAAAAGAAGTTTGTTAAATGAAAGTTGTAAAACAGACCAAAAAACTTGAATGTTTGTTTCTCAGTTTCTCTTTTCTGTTGTCAGAGAAAGGCTGCCCTGTGTGGCAGAGTCCAATGGGAATGGTTGTACATCCTCAAATCACATTACTGCAGCAGTACTCTCCACTGAACTGTTCTTCACTCTCAGAAGTAAAAAACTTCAAAACAGCTGATCTTGTGCTATCCAGAAAACCATGAAATATGAAACGCAGATCCAAAAACCAGAGGAAGGATGAGAGGAAGAGAGGGAGGACGTTGATTGAAACAAAAAAGAGAGAGAGAAACATGCTGTGATCTTTCTTTCAACTCAGCAGAGTTGAAGATGCATCTTTTGAGCCACTGACAAGCAGACAGGGTTAGGACCCCTACTGAGCAGCAGGACATGGCTTGGCCGTCCTGCTGGTGGTAGGGGGGCTTTCAGGTTGCCCTTTTCCATAATGCCACGCTGGGTAACATTAAAAACTCCAAAGGAAATAAAACAGAACAAGGGTAGAGCACCAGGTGGATCCAACGGTGAGGCTGATTTTTGAAAATGTCTTTGAAGACTGTAATCACAGATGCAGCCTCTCGACGCCGTCAGTCTGTCCTGTGCTATGTCACTGCAAGAATCACAGCTGAGGCCCAATACACTTTTTGTTGCTGTAAACACAAAAGGGGTTCATCTCTGGAAAGACAGTTTTAGATAAACAGAGACAGTTGGGAAATCATAGATAGAACTACAAAGGCCCAGTTCACAGTGACATTCATGCTCCAAATTCCAATTTTCTGCCCCTATCTGATTGTTTTGGATGACTGACCATATCTATTTTAGGATGAAGCCCATATCCAATAGCAATACAAACCAAATGTGATTTCAAAAAGACATCTGTAAATATGTCACATCTGCTTTCCTGCCTTTCCTGCATCTCCCACTTCAACTGAATACATAGTATCAGGTTACAGAACGAGGCTTTGAGTTCTGACTGACCAGAAGCACTGAAATGCCAGCTGAGACACAGCAACAATGCGTGTATTGTAATCGTGCTTCTCTGTAATTATTACGAACAGGTCGGTCTCAGCGGTACACAGCCACTCAGAGACTGATTAAACTCAGCACTTGGCTTCTTGCTCATGATGACACTGTCCCAGCTGTCAGTGTCCGGGGTCGTTCTGCTATCAGTGCGACTCTGAATCTTCAGACAACAAAAGGCGTCTTGTTCCCATGGGAACGCTAATTAATCAGGACTGGACTTGTTATCAAAACCTGCTTAATAACAGCAGCATGAATGACACTGATATGGAGCCAAAACTGCCAAAACTGACATCTCTGCTCTGTATCCAACGAACTGAGGGGGAGAAAATATTTTCTCTGTTTTGTGGTTCTTTTCTTTGTCTTATTAGCTCAAAACCGGTCAGTCTCAGAGAGAGTAACTGAATTTTTTATAGCAAGTATTCCAATTAGTTTTCATTCGGTTAGGTCGGTTCGAATCACACCACCAGTATCTATAAATCAAGCAATGCCCTACAGAGCCTCAGTAATATTGTAACTGCTGATCGATGAAGTACACAGTATCAGCACGCAGCTTTTAACAGCTGGCTCACATAACCAGTGCCTTACCCTTTTTTGCTTTTTACAAAGTATTTTAACTTACTTTCAAATACTTTTGAATTTTGATGTCTGGTCAAACATTATTAGACCTATGTTGTGGGTCTGTTGCAGTTCAGACAAATGTGATTAAGTTTGATCAACACAAATACTAGCAAAAGTTTCTCTGATCCACAGTAATATAGTTATAGTAATTTGCAGCACAAAACATGTACCACAGGGCAGACTTATTGTTGCATGGGTCTACTTCTATAAGTTTAAATTGATGCAGACAAAGTGCACTGTGATTGGATAGGTACCGGTGGCTGATAAGGGCAAAAGTGCCACAAAAACCCAAAAGATTTCCATCAGGAGAAATGTACTGCAGGTGCAGAAACTGTACTGATTTCAAAAACACAAATGCAAATCCAAAACAAATCCAACAACAGAAACGTGCTTCAAATGAAAAAGAATGCCTGAGAAAGCCAAAACTAATATGCAAGTCAGAAACCCACAAGCCCCGAAAACAAATGCAACAAAAAACACTGCATATTCAGTCAACATACAGATGTTCTCCAGGCCTCTTGGGGGAGCCACGTAAATCTGTTGCTCTTTCATAATTTTGTAAAAGACTGAGGCCAAACGTAAAAAAGAATACATACCTTTTCATGTCACTTTTTTACTCCACTTTTCTTCCAGTGTCAAAAATACATTCTTTTATTTGGTCTCTTACTCTAGGGTGCTAGGGTCTAGAGGCCTAGAAAACTTCTGCTGTTAAAAGGATTTGCAGCATGTTTCTGTTGTTGATAAGATTTGGATTTTCAAATGTGTTTTTGAATTGGCATTGCTTCCGAAACTGCAGCATGTGTCTTCTAATTGAAAAAGTTTGGACCATCATAGCGTGTTTGCCCTCGGTTAATCGGTTACGTAAGTACTGTAGGTATTGTATTCCTGTCACCTCACTCACATTACTGGAAGTAGTACAGGCAGCCCTGTGCTTCCAGTACAGTTTCACCTGATGCTTTTTTTTCCTCCACCCACTTAGACATTTGCATTTCATTTATTAGTAATTCTAACACAGCAGCCTTGACAGTTTTCTCTCCACTTAACAGTTTCTCTGTCCTTCTGTGTAGGCCTGCTGTTGCTAAGGTATGGATACGAGACGAGGAGTGATATATCAGATTTTGTGATGAGACAACTGTTGAAAAGTGTAAAGCAACCAAACTAAAATCTAGGCTTTATCTAATCTTGTGACAAAAGATACTGTTTTCTACCTCCTTCCATAGTAAGTTAAAAGACAGTGAAGTAATTAAGCAGATTGATCATACAGGTGACCTCTCCCCTTGTGGGATCTTACCTGTACTCTATTAAAATGCACTCTCAATGGAAGGAACGTTTGCTTGTATCTATGGAGTACAGTACTGAACCAAGCCAATCGTCTCTACGGGCCTAAATGTTGGTAGTAATATTTCAGTTTTCCTTAAAGTTGGTGGGCATATTATCTACTCCTGTGCCTGTCTGCAGTCTGACAGAAAGAAACTTTGTCTACAGATTTAATTTCATCAGACAGCTCTGATGCGTTGCATAAGCTGTATGATTTTTCTAGGATCACTGCCTTCGTATGAGTCTGTTCATATCAAACATAATGTTCCTTTCAGAAAGCTTGTCTTCACCACTGCAAACACATCAAAAAGCAAAAGGCCTTGTCTTAAGTATTCCCAACCAAAAAAATAAATAAATGTAAGTTTGAGCTTTATAGCCATCTTCCAGTAGGCTTGAGAGGCTGCAAACGCCATAGATAGGAAGAGACATACAAAGAGAGAGTGGGAGGAGAGAGGGAGGTTATATAACCACAGTTCTCACCAAGGAGACATCTTGTGGCTTCAAAAGCAAAGCAGTGATAATAAATGCCAATGTTCAAGGTTGTCATCCACTCAGGATGGAAAGATTACGCAAGATGAGTTATTGTTAGCACAACAAAACTATATATTTTATCATCCAGGTAAAACAGGTCAATTAATATCTGTAAGTATTAAGTGAGTCTCTTCCAAACATAATGATGAGACATCCAAGGCTTAGATCTGTTATGAAAAGTTATAACCTGCTTCTACAGTCTGGTGAACTCCTTAAAACACAATGAGTTTTATCAGTGCCTATCTGCACCTTTGAATGTGCTTCTTTATTTAATTATCTGTTCATAGATGAATGGCTTTCAGATTTCTGCAGCAAAATATTTGAGCCACCAAAATGAGGTCTGTCTACTGTGCTGTGAATAGACTGCTATAGAAGAGCTCTGACAAAAGGCAGCTTTATGACCAGCTGTCATATCAAGGTCAAAATGGAACATTAGAAATTTTAAGTATTCTTTGCAGAACCTTGGCATCTTGGACCTGCTGTTTCTGATAAAAGATCTAGTCTCCACACTCCTCTGTAGAGTTTGTTTCTCAGTAGCATGATGTTTTTGCAGTAACTTCAGCTAAGGAAAAGCTTTCCTCTGAACACTATCAGTATAAGCTACAATTCTTTACAAGCACCATGCCATTCTCCGCCCCTATTATGGTCCATGGATATTATTCTGAGAGGGATTCCACGCGATTGTTCCCAAAGGACAAGCCAGGCCTTAGGAGCTGTGATCCGTCCCTCCAGACTGAAGCCAGCATACCCATTATCAAATCAGACTTGAACCCATCCCCTGTCTGCCAGAGAGACATGTTGAATGGATATCATTGTGCACTGCTGAGGCTTCCATCACTGTAATCCCTCTACAAAGTGCAGGCACTCTTAGAGGAAGATGAAAAGAGCGGAGGAGAGAGTGGCCTATTCACCGTGCGTGTCACTGCAGAGGGCACGAGGAGGGAAGTCGGAATCAGTGGCCTGAGCCGACGACTCCTCAGCCCTACCCTGACCAGAAAAGAACAAAAGATTAAGCCCTCCTGCTATCCAGAGTGATAACAAGCTGTCAACTTCTAAAATGTAATCTGCTGACTCCGGGAGGAAGTGGTGGTGTCAGTGGAGTGGGCCGCCAGCTGATGCTTATCTCCTGAATGGCGTGCCATTGATGGAGAGAGCCGTGGCCCTGCTGGCAGATACACAAAAGACACCTCTGTCTGCCACCAAACAAAGAGGTCTGCACGAGCAAAGGAATCCATAGCCAGCCAATTTTCGACATATTTATATACATATATCCCCTCTAGACCTCGTCTCTCTCTCTGATGTGGGCCACAAAGAAAAGGTGATGGGAATGATAAATGACATGAATGGAAGCCAATAGAGTGGGGATAATGAGGCATTGCCCCTGACAATGCTGACAAGTGATGGGAGGCTCCCCTCTGTCAACTTGTCTCCCGAGCCCTTCCACTCTGTCTGGGCACAGATTGTTAAATGTAAAAGCCATATTGCTGCCAACACCAAGTCCTAATGCACACTTCAGTGGGCAGTGAGGCTGCGATATGGGAGCTGTCACCAAACTGCAGCCAGTTAATCAATCCAACCTGGGCATTCTCCAGCCTTCTAACAAGGGGATTGCCATACAGCTAATTGCCCGCACCTACTGTATCTCTCTGTCTCTCATCAACCTTTCACTGTCCCTCCCTCACTTTGTTTGTTTCTCTCAAATGTTACAACTCCAAAATTGCTTTCATATTACCCAACGGAGCTGCCAGATGGCTAATAAAACCTGCAGGGCCATCTTTGATCATATTAGCTATTAATATTGACAAGCCTTTTTTTTTTTTTGGCGGATGTGAATGGGGGTTATGTCTCTAATAGCGTAAAGAATCTAATTTTCTGGTCCGTACAAAAAGCCACTTACAGTTTCAGTAGTTATGGCAGAGAAAGGGAATTAGTCACACAGGAGCTATTTCAGGCTGTTTACAATTTGATTTCAGACCAGAGCCAGAGGGTTTTCCCTGGTGGACTTGGGGCTATTGATCCTGAAACACCAGTCATATGATATGAAATAGATACTCTTTGTTGTTTTCCGTACAGCCAAGTGAGAGAGAAATGACTTTGACCTGGTGCTATTTTGGATACCTGGAGTCACTCTGTGCAGGCTGCTTTCATGGTGTCTGGTGCCCCGAAGTACTATTTTTTTTTTTCCCATATCAAGAAGAACTAACTTATTTTAGGTCATTTAACTTTATCTGTCAAAAAATAGGCATTTTGTGTGTTTTGTTACAAAATAATTAGAGTCTGTAGCCATGCTAACAGCTCTGTGAGACTGAAGGCCCGGTGGTGCTTTGAGCTAAATGCTAACATCAACATTGAAAGCAGGTAGAATGGTCCCCACCATTAGCATCCCAGTTTAGAGTGTTAGCACGCTAACATTTGCTAATCAGCAATGAAAGCAAAGTATAGCTGATGCTGAATTTTGAACTGATGATGGCACCAGATAAAATGTCTGTTTTCATAATGAATCCTCTGGGTACTATGAATGTCTGCACCAAATACCACAGCAGTCTATCCTGTTGTTTTAATGTGTTTCAATTACAATCCCAAATGTCAACATGCCAGTCTTGTGATCACCCTAGTCAGCAGAATTCATCCTCTGGGAACCATGAATGTCTGCACCAAATACCATGCCAATCCATCCAGTAGCTTTTGAGATGGTTCAGTCTGTACAAAAGTGGTAAACAGACCGACAGACACACTGACATTGCTGTCCTAAAGCCAAGCAAAAAATATACTGATACTGCTGATATAGATAAACCTTTCACAAAACAATCAGTAATTTACATTACGTTGTGGTCTTGTGTCCTTGTATTGAGGACATTTTGGTCAATTAATAGGCCCTAGTGTATGATCAGTGTAGTGAATTATGATGGAAAGCCTCCCCTTGGTTTACATTCACTGCCAGAGTGCAATTAACAACTCTTGTCTTGAGCTGTATTCCAAATCACTCACTAATCAAACAGTGGCAGTGGTTGGAAAATATCAGAAACTATGAGCTTGGCCTTGAACAACAAAGTCAATTTCCTGCCTTGCGGCTGAGTTACTGGTCTGGTAACAAGAGTGTCTGTGCCAGTGGCTGATGTTAAGTGAAACCAGAAGAACAAAGAAAGGAAATGATGTAGACTGAAGATCCTGTTATTTGTCTTGTTCGATTATTTCTTTAACATTCATGTATCCTGGGGTAGATTGGCAGTGCAAGGATGCTTTTATTCAGCACTATCCAGTTTCCATTTTAGACACAGTGATGAGGGGGGAAGATTCTGTCAATTTTCCAGTTTGAATCCCCGAAAAAAAAAAAAAAAAAAAAAAACGTGAAAAGTGGGTAACACTCTCTTCTCCTTAAATATAATAAGCACTGCTGAGCTGCCCTTTTGTATGACACTTAAATCCCAAGCACTCAAGAATACTGTGCTTATGCTGGACAGATCCCAGCAGGATTGTTTATTTCTACACAAAAATAATTAGGACATTTCTGAAAAATAGCAACTCAGAAATTGTAGATGAAAATAGAGTAGGTAGACACAGGCAACATTCAGCAGGTGCCTAAAAGCAGGGTAATGTTTAGCTGTCCCAACATGATGATGGAGAGCATCCATTCTCATGCCTCCTGCATTTATAAACTGATTATAGTTTAGTGTAGAATTTAATTAAGTGATGCACTGCAACACTAGATGGATGCATTGTACATTATCAGGGTGTGTCGTAGTAATCACGTTTAGCTATATTCATTTTGCAGTAGGTGGTGACACTGGGAAGGTTTGCACTGAAAACAGCTTTTGTTGGAAGATGACTCCATGTCAAGCTACTGAAAAGAAGATAATTACAGAGCCCTCTGATAATTATATAGCCAAAGTAATCTTCAGATGATGCAAACTCTCACATCACTCTGTGATCAGTGTCATTCTTCCCTGGTCATTGTTTTTTTTTTCCCTGACATTAGCAAGAGTCTCCCATAAATTAATTTAGGTGCAACTTTGCGATCTTTGCAACATACTGTATGACAGATTTTCCTATACACAGGCAACATACCAAGTAGGGCACTTTACTCTAAATTCAGCCTTTACGTAGCACAGCACATCTTCTCGCCTTATCTCAGCCAAAGTAGGCTGATGTTTCTATAAGCTATTTTTCTGAATCCTGCATGTTTCAAATGTCCTTACTAGTTTTCATCATATTAGTCAACTTCATCCTGTATTACTGAGTTTTAGTTGACTAAAAGTCTGAGCATTTTAGTCGTATCTTAGTCAATAAGAAATGATCTATTTTAGAATAGATTTAGTCAATGAAAATTGTTGACATTTAAGTCTTTTACAGTGACCAGATTATATTGATCTTTTCAGTCAGTCTAGTTTAGTCTATTACCTTGTTTTTTTCTTCTGGGTCCTGTTGTTGTCATTGTTGGCTTTACAATTAGTAAGTAAATAACTCCAAACTGTCCTGATTGTGTAGCCCTGATTTGACACGCACAGCACAGGACACGAAGGTGCCTAAAATATTTCTTCTCCCCTTTTTTGCCAATGAAAAGAAAGAGAGATTTTAGGGATTTTTTTTTTTAAATCACATTTTAGTCTCTTTTTTTGTCAATATTGCATCTTGATATAGTGAAAGTTGGTGTTTAATGGCCTCTGTGCCGTCTTGTCATCATCTCGTCTTAGTCATAGAAAAAACTTTGTTGACGTACGTATTTAGTCATAGTTTTTGTTAAAGACGTTAATGGTGTTCTAAAGCTTTGTCCTTTTTGGCTAATGGCTTTCAACAACCCAATGAAAGGCCATTAATGTCATTTCTGAGGATGCAGCACAACAACCTCAGTCCCATTTCTGACTCTGTTACTGCTGTCAGACAATGACCACATCTGTGATGAAGAGACTTTATTAAATGAAAAAATTAGTGCTTATTTTCCATTGACAACCTGTATTCTTGGAGGTATGCAGTCTTTTTACACTTGACACATAAATGAACCTCCATAACACTGCTTGAGCATATCTGACATTTTTGAGGTAAAACGAAATGGAAAAATTTGTCTGGGGGTTTTGGCTTTTTTTTTCTTTTTCTTTTTCTTTTTTTGCCGTATATGCTACTGCCTTTTAACACAGCTTTCACAGAAAATTGAAAAGCTTTCAGGCAGCTGCCAGGCAGTTTGCAGCCCTGTTTTCCTGAGTCAGAAGCATTTTTGCTCATTGTGTTTTACTGCATTAGACTGAGCCCATAACAGGTACAGGCCATTAAATTACATCAAGACAAATTGAGCTATTCACTACCCATTTCCAATTTTCTCAGAGGTTGGCACGAAAGAGAATTAGACATAGATCCCCTTATATTTATTTCCTGATATCTCGGTAAGTCTTTGAGGCATTTTGTCTTCCTCTACCATAAAACACAGCTCTGCTTGTTTTTATGAGAAGTGGCTTAGGTGAGGCGCAGACCAAAGGACTTAACCTCTGTATACAGTAGAACTATCTTACATTTCCAAATGACGCTGTATTACAGTGGGGGTATTGTCCCCCTCCACTGGAATTGATACACTCACCTCACTGCAGTGTATGTGTCTGACTGGCCCTTTGGCTTATTGGTTTCTTCAGACAGCCGAGCCACAGAAAATAGGACCCCACCTTTTACGCCTCCGTCTATTGATTATGAATCAGACTATATTTCATGACAGAACATTTCCTCTTTTTTTGCCAACTTCATTGTGGGTGTTTATGTGCAAAGAGGATTCCGGAGGATCCATACAAAATGGTAGGAGCGCTGTTAAGAAATAAGCCCACTTCAATGGAGGGATTTGCAGAGCCCACTCAGAGGTAGGAGGGAGCCTTTCAAAGCCACCCTTTTTCTAAGGCTGTTTACTGCACTGTACTCCACACAGTGACTTGCACCACTCAGCTTGTTTCCCTCAGCCTACAGCCAGCAGAGCCAACACCACAGTCAAAAACTTAAAGGGAAATTCGGCACCTTTTATGTTGATGTCCAATAGGTGTTGGTAAATATAGTCGATTGAAGTAATAAATTCCTCAGTGTGTGCGATATTGATATTGATATTGAAAACTTTGCAGCTGCAAAACTTGTTCGACGTGACAGCGTCGTAGTTGGATGCAGGAGTAACTCCAGGCTGGATTTTGCCTCTGGGTAGCCATGGATGCTCTAGGTGCTGCTCAAAAACAGAGCTCCCCTGCTCCCTTTGCATGTATTGCAAACTAGCTACATTTCCAACAGCAAAAATGGCATCCCAAAATATGAGTGCAGAGGATGTTATGGCTAAGGTACATTTTTCAGTGTATTGCCTGACTTGGATATGTAGCTGTATTTATTCAAGCCAGACTCCTCCTGTCTTGGTTCATGCTGGTTCAGACGAAGCTTCCGTGCTTTTATTTTATTACCTGCAGAAGCATTGCATGCAAGCTCACTTTGTCAGGCAAAATAAGCTTGCACGCAATGCATCCTGGTACATGTAGGCACTGCGAGCATGGTTCCGCAAGCTGGAATGAAGAATTTATTGCTTCAATTTACCATCAGCATGATTGGATATCCACATAAAAGGTGGCAAATTCCTCCTTTTAAGGGACGGTTCAAATTTTTGTATGTAGTGTCCATAGTCACTGTATTACATAAAGTAAATGTCAGTCAGTATTCCCCCAGTTTGGAGAAGCAGGCTGGAGTCCAACACGGAAGCTTAGCAAAGTACTGCTGTGGATGGTATTGTCACTGCTTTACCTTTCCATCAGATTACCTGTTTCAACAGGGGAACGGCTTTTGTTCCCCATCAGCGCTCTTGTCAAAGCCACCAGACCTCACTGAGAAAAACAGTAGTTTTAGCTTGCTGAATATGGGAGCTGCTGCTCTACCTCTGCTTTAATCAGTTGGTTAGTTTGTATTATTGTGAGACTTTGGTCAATCCGAACTAACCCTTTTAAATGCCAAAGTCACACAATAACACAAACTAACTAACTGTTCGAGGCAGTGATAGATCAGAAGCTCCTGTGTTTGGCAATATTAAATCACTGTTTTTCTTAATGGAGTCTGGCTTTAAAGAGAACTACTGTATATAACATATATATCACTATCTAACATTAAGATAAAGCATGAAAATGCTCTCAATATAGCATACGCTTAAACTGATATAAATTCTTATTTATGTGGGGGTTTTTTTGTCGTTGTTGTTGCTGACCCCTCCACAGCCATAGATTGCTTAGCTTCCATGTCAGAATCTAGCCTGCTTCTTTAAACTGGGGCCATGCTGACTGACATCTACTGTGTGTAATATATTGTCTTTGGATAAGTACCTCATACAACCCCACTTAAAAAAAGACCTGAACTCTCCCTTTAAGACTTCACCAAAAAGTCAAAGCCTGTGCCTGTTAATTGTTGGTAAAAAGAAAAGGACAATAAAAGCTAAAAGCTTCATAATGAAAACTCTTTTATTCTAACCAATATGACTTGCAACCCTTTATGTTTTTTAACCTTAATGCATCACTGCTTAAATCCACAGTGTGATATATTTGGCTTCTTTTCTGTTTTTAGTTTCTGACGATCGTAACAATAACAAGTGCCTTTCCTTTATGTGAGACTGGGAAAATTTAAGATTCCGCTAACAGATCGATGTAAGCTTAAACCTGACAAATACGTGCCCGGCACTGTCTGTCCCATCATGGTACGACTGACCCTTAAATGGCAACTCTATCAATTCAGTGTCAATCCTGCTCCCAGCAGAGGCACAGAGGGAAGTGAGGCAGCATTAATTATGAGCCTTCAAGCTCCAAGGGACAGTTAATCTTTGTCATTTTGCTACTGGAGACATTTGGATCTGCCACCAAGATTGGAGCCAGGTCGCAGCTCTTGACCCTTAACTAAGAATAAGAATTCTGCTCACGCTTATGGAAGAAACCTATTCTGCTTTTTTTTCCACACGTCCCCTCCGGGCAGTTTAAGTCCGTGCAGCAATATCTTCTTTGACTGAAAAGTTTCCTTCATTTAAAGAAAGAGAAAGATATTTTATTGTAATAGTTTGAACTCAAAGAAACTAAACTGAGCTGGCTCATAGTAAATCTGGGCAGATTATCTATGGCTACATTTCAAAACCAATGCAGTGTTTTTTTTTTCTATTTTTAGCTCATTAGGCATCATATTATAAACCAAAAACAAGGTTATTCTAACATATCGTGACTTTCATTATTATGTCATTTTTATTATCATTTTGACAGTTGAATTTTAATGGATATTTTGCGTTGTTGAAATCATGGAAGTGAACTGTATTAATATCTAGCTTATTGTCAACACATCTACAATTAAATTTGTTAAGGCACAGACACTAACCTGCCAGCTAGTTGTTAAAAAAAAAGAAAATGTCTTCTTCCTCTGACGATGCCACAGTTACACACAGAGGCTAGTGGGGACCATCATAACCCAGGTGTAAAGAACTGATTGATTCTTACAGGCGAGCCAGGCAACAAAGCACCACAGAAAAAAAAAGCAGGGAGGATTCAGTGAGGGAATATATTGACAGAATTGGGGCATCGCCTCGATCATACCTTCTTAGTGCCCTTTTGTGTGTGTTTAATATCTGTGGAACAAGACAGGTTTCACTGCAATAAAAACGATGACTATAATAAATACAAGCTTTTTTTTTACTGCGCATGTAAAGTCCAGCTATTCGCACGAGGCAGGTCCTCATGGGTGCATGCATACATTGTCTCGATGCTGACAGCAGGCTGAGGGCACAAACTCTCTGCATTAACAGCCTAAGCTGCACTGCGGCATGCAGGGTCACGGACACAGGTGTAGGAAATATAAAGAGGAGATTGCAGAGCTGCTTAAGCTGTTAATTCTCTAAATGCCTTCACATAGGTTATATTCAAA
This sequence comes from Cephalopholis sonnerati, assembly GCA_019142605.1. Taxonomy (NCBI): domain Eukaryota; kingdom Metazoa; phylum Chordata; class Actinopteri; order Perciformes; family Serranidae; genus Cephalopholis; species Cephalopholis sonnerati. The sequence continues at coordinate 14,149,120 of JAGQAX010000001.1, forward strand.
TACATGCCCTGTTTGCCTTTCATCTGCTTCCCACCACGTGCTCAATCTTTTTGCTTTGACAACGTGCTGCACCTCCAACATGTTGAAGAGTGCTCTCAAGAGAACATGCCACCTAGCAGACAGGCAGAGAGAAGAGGGTAACTCTCGAGCTGCTATAAAGATTAATGAGGCTCCTGTTGTCAGTGTCAGTTTTAGGCCATCTCTGCATGGAAACGAGCGTGGGATGTTTGAAGACAGAGACCTGCCGTGCAGTGTCTCCTGGTGCGAGCTCGGTCCTTCTTATCTTGAAAACAGGAAGATGTGTTGGGGAGGGAGGCAGGTCCTGATGTTGGCGGTGTGTTTGTTGGGGAGAGAATGTGGGGTTTTTGATGGAGAGGCACTGTGCGGAGCTGGAACAAGGGGGATGTGTTGACTGTGTAAAGTTCAAAGGCATCATCAGCTTCATTTGTGGCATCAGAGCGACTCAGCTCTGGAAAGCCCCAACAGCTGCTCCATCTGGACACCTAGCTTCTGCCACTATCATTTCCACAGTAACGCCCGAGGAGGAGCATAGCGAGCTTACTACCACGCTGACAAATGTGGATGACAGATGATGAACGGTTGTGTGGAGGGATTAGAAACCAAACACTCCTGCTATACTTCCATTGATGCATTTGCCAATTATTGCGAAGTATTCCAATTATATCCAACTTTTTCAGTTGTATCCATTTGGCATTTATTTGGCTGCTTTCTGACTGATACTGTTCAGTAGTTCAACCTGTAACTGTTTCACAAAAGCTTTTAGATTAGTTCTATATCTGGCTGAATATTTGGTACCTGTGCTGAACAGATCTTTTCTGGGAAAAATCCCTTGTTGCACAGAAAACCAATTATGTTTACAGATACAGAAACAGCTGCTTCATACAGTAAAGTAAAATAGATACAGGAATCACTCAGATGAGAGCAACAAACAAAACATCAATGTTGCATTCCCAGGTTTAAAAGAAACCTGACAGATGATAAAAATGCCCTGTCTTTTCACCAGTGCGCTTCACCATTATTAATTATTTACAGAATACACTGAGCGATTCCACCATCACATGGAGCCAGTGCCAACACTGGCTTGAACGTTAGCCAGATGAAAACTTTTTGATACTCAGACACCAACATATGTTTCCAGGCTTGATCAACAACAAACTTGTCCATGTGGGAAAAAAAATGTTAGCAGGAATCGTCTTTGTAACGATTTATTTCATCATTCGCTTGCAGCTGTCAATTGTACAGTAGTACATTTACAGTAACAAACATACGGTATATTGTCATCATATAAAATGAGTCTGAATTATACAGTGTGGCAGCTTAACTTCTTTGTAGTTACCTCAGTCATCATAGTGGATCAAACGAACTTGTTTGGCAGTTTGGAAACAGCTGTCAGTCCAGTATTATCACAAGTATGATTGCTGAAAAATTGGTGCAAGCAGTGATCACCAGAGATGTCATCAGATTGAAGAACAACATTGTTAAAAATCCTGACTTTTTTTTCAAAAAAAATATCAACCTCTAATTGGATGCATTGTATTTTTTTATCCGCCTTTAACAGAAATAGTTTGAGCGTGGGTGCGGAAACTGCACATTGATTTCCTTGTGTTGTCAGCACAGAGGTGTTAATGCATTTTTTCTAACAATTGATGGAGCCATATTGGGAGGGGATGGGGGTATTCACACTTTGTTATTCATAGATTTGCTCTATGGTAATGTATTTTTTTTTTAAGCAGAGGCTGAAAATATTCTTCATTACTGCATTGGGAGTAAGATTTAAACATACACACACCTACAGTGTACAAAAACACATACAATTTATGATTATTCAGATCTTATGGCTCAGTGCATTGAAAAACTGCAGACAATAAGTAGCTGCCAGATGCTTTTACAGGTTCCCTAATTTATATTCTCTAATATTGGAGGAAGATCTGTCAATAAAGAGAGGAGCTTTTTCCTGGACAGCAATAAATTAGCAATGGGTTCAAAGAGACGGGTTCATCTGGCTCCATTTCACTACAGCTCCTGTCATGTTTGGAGTGACTCTGTGCCAATCACCACATCAGAGGGATGATTACCATGTTCAAATTTGAACAGCCGAGTAGGCAGGCTTTACTGTTTACACTCTCCTTAATTGGGAGGACAGTGCCGTTCTGTAATACAGGTGATGACCATGGGATAAGATATGCAAAGAGGCCTATTCTGGCTCCTCTTACTAATCACCTTGAGGAGGTAAAATGCCTGATGTAATGGAGTCGTTATTTGAAAAACTTATTGCCAAGGTAAATCCACCGACATTTCAGCAGTTTACAGAATAAATAGGTTTTTAGAGATTTATTTTGCTTGAAACTACATCGCATATAGCATCAAAGTGAAACAAAAGGTCCCATTAATTCACAAAACAGAAATTACAGCCTCCTCATGGTGCACTATAATTGCAATGTTTCAAAAGTCACTTGATAAATGTGTTGCTAAGAATTAATCAAAGCAAGACGAATACAATATATTTCATCACCTCACTTGGCTGCCACCTGAACAATACAGCACTTTACATTATTGAGCCTTACCTCATCCGATTAGTCACTGTCCACAGGGAGACAAAGTTATCTGCAGCGCAGGATTAATCTCTTGGTTCTCTTGGCTTCTTTGTTTCGGTGTGACGCCAAAAACCTGAATACATGGAAAAAAAAATCTGTCATTTGCTCTTGTCTAAATTTTTGCCCAGAGATGGTGGAGCTGATACGTCACTGCCTGTGAAACACAATTGACTGATGATAACACATTACAACACTATTTTTTTCGGTTACATGCCATTCAGCAAATTACTGTTCAGTTTTTAGTGATTACAGTAATTACCATGAAGCAAGTCATGATGTGATATTTGGACATAATGTAATTAAAAATTCAATAAAAGCACATAAGGTAATAACCTTCCTATTGTGTAGTTAAAACACAGAAAGCATAGTGTAATCTTACACATAATGTGCAGGTTATGACATTATGATTTTAGCTTTGACTGTAATTGTAAATAATATGATAACATAATATAAAATGCAAAAGAAAAGTTTTAAAATAGTTTCTTTTAAGGGGGTTTAACATATTATAAGATATCATACAATGTCATATTTTTTTACTCCCAGTTAAAACTTCTTCAGTGTTCATTGTTTAGGAGGTCTTTACCAGGAGCCAAATTATCCGCAGAGATCTCTTCCTCTCCAGAACAAACAGACCAATGGATTAAATCAGTAAAAACACCAAATACAGCAGTTTCACATTACAAATCAGTGTTTGTCCTATGCTATTTGGCTAGCCCAGCACCTGCTAATGTGGGCTGACCTGTTTTCTGATCCAGACATTCAGGTGGTTTTTACCAGGAATCAAATTACCCAGAGGTCTCCTCCTCACCAAAACAAGTGAACCAGGTGATTTAAATCAGTTAAAATACTGAGTAAACCAGTTTCACATTACAAATTGGTGTTTCTCCGACGCTCTTATCGCGAAGGGACTGCTAACTGTAGTGGCAGGCTGTTCTGAGCTACTGTAGAAACATGGCGATGCAATATTGTGATCTCTGTAGACAAGGACCCACTCTCTATCTAGATATAAATTGCTCATTTTAGGGTAACAGGAACACAATAATTCTTATTTCAGGTGATTAAACACCAAAGAAAACATACTTATTATGTAATATTCCATTGCTGCTAATATATCCCCCTAAATCCTACACACTAAAATGATCAAAAACATAACCACGTTTATATGTCTCCATTCCATGATTCATTTTCTTCACAATTAGTCATCATCCTTTACATTGACATGGGCACTAACCAAGCTTACATAAGTCTCATCTCTGACACTGTGTTTCTTTCTGGCAGAGGATGTGGGAGCTTCCCTCTTTCCTAGACATCTGCGCTGGCCAGTGTCCCATGTCTCCCCCGCATCATGTTCCTCCTTGTCTCATCTGTCCTCTTATCTCGTGATAGCATTCTCTCTTGGCACCTAATGCACACTCACGCATCCAAGTGACAGGAAGTGCAAGTCCTCCTGTTTTTACTAAAACACAAACCCTAAAAAAAAGAAAGCAATAATTGTCTCAATCTGTGCAGGTCAGTGAAAGATGTAGAGTGGAGGGAGCACGAAGAATGGGTGAGGCTTCCCCGCTTAGCCAAGCTCATCTAATGAGTCGTCTTAGCGTAATTTGGCCTCATGGTCCGTCTCTCTCCAGTCCCCCTGCTCAGCAGGGCCAGAGGGGTCAGCGGGCTCAATATCCCCCTCTTTAATTACTCACCTCATTAACACATGGCTCCTCTCACTCTATTGCGGCTCAATGGATGCTCACCAGCAACTGCGGTGAGCCTCTCATAACACAGCCTGATTGATTGGGCTCGCACTTGTTACAGCTGTTAACATTATTGGCACAATCAGAAAAGATGACCGGGATGGAAGCTAAGGATTTGTCAAGTCAGGAATCATTTTCTACTGTATTACTATGATACCATGATATCTGGTTCTAATTCTGGACAAATATAATATCTGCAATGTATTATCAGTCCAGATGGATGATGTGATGTGACAGGCTTTTTTTCATATGTGAAATAATACTTAAATTTGCTGTTGAAGATAATTCATTGTTTCACTTCCGTCTGCTCCAGGCTTCTTTGCGTCATATATAAAACAGTCAAACTAAGTGGAAAGCAGAAAGCACATTTGTAGAAAGCCTTTGGAAAAGAACTAAGCATTTTCCCCCCTAATCCTAAAGTGGCAGATTAAAAAAAAGTTTTGAATAATGCATAAATGCAAACCTCTTTTAGGGATCAGTAGCCTTTCTGCTGACCAGTGATAAATCACGCCTGCATTATCAGTCCTGCTAAAGTTAAGAGGACGATAAGTGAGGTGCCACAGAGACAATGATAAATACTCATCCTTTCTATGGGAGACTGAGGGGATTTTTGGATCCGCTTTGGTCTATCTTGACATCTGTATTATTGATTCTTGCTTTTGTGCTGCTTTGGCCTAGGTTTCTAATTGGATCCATTCTCTGTGAGATTTGCACCTAATGGCTGCTTCAATTTTATACTTTTTTCCCAGCATATTTTTGGTTGAATTGTCTTTTCAAAACAGTATCTCAACATGACATAGAGGCACAGTTAACCCCAACATTGTCTAAATCTGACCCAGAGGCTATGTGGGTATAGTAGCATCTAATATTGGCACAGAGGCATCTAATATAGTGACATATCACTTCCAGCCAGTTTGTTCCATTTATTTGATTCCTCTCCCTGGAAAGAACCTATTGTGTTTGAGGCCTGGAGTTATTGCAGCCATTTGTTTGCTGGAGAGCAGCTTTATCGAAGAGCCGCTACAGTAGAATATGTTTTCCAAATACGACAGGCTGCTTCATTCCTCTCCTCCACTCCGTTGGAGGTTTGACGTGATTAATATTGTCATGGACAGTATTAATGAAAGTCTATTTTTAAACCCCAGACAAAAGCAGAGCTTGTGCAAAAAATAAATTGAGAGCTTCAGCTTTGTGGATCAAATAAGACATGAGGATTTTTTTCCATGATTATTTTATGACTTTTGCACTAATTTGGCAGCACATGCGTGGCTGTTCTTGTACTCTATTTTTAAACACCACATTTGTGAGATAGTATGTTCTCCATGTGTGTCACTGTTTTGCTCTGATTCTCTGTTGTTTATGCTTTGCATATGTGCTGATACAGTACAATCTGTGAGGATTAACTGCTAATGCCTATACCTATATGTTGTTACAGTAATCTGGACCACTGTCATTAAAATTCCTGCACAGTTATTTCGAGGCAAATAATTATGTTTTTGGGTTATGCTGTCTGCTACGACACTGTAGTGTGTCTTGTGAGACCTTATGAGACGGAAATACAGAGAAATTTATTAATTACCATACTGCTGTCTGGGTTTTCTCCAGCAGTTGTTCAAAAAGTAGTAATCATTAAGTGTTATCCCTAAACAGTAAAACCGTGCATGCGTGTGTGTGTGTGTGAGAGAGAGAGAGAGAGAGAGAGAGAGAGAGAGAGAGAGAGAGACTATGGTCAATGGCTATTTTTACACTGTATTATTTAAATTTTAAAAAATTAATAAAGCAAAGAACTGTTATTTTGCACCACAGTGGCTTTAGGATTCAGTGTCAGGAAACAACAGGCATCCTAAGTTGAGATCTGCAGTTTGGCAGTATAACAGACATGGATTGCACCGTGTGAAGTCTGTATGCCCAGGGCAAAATTCTGAACATACTCTGCTTTTGCAGTGGCACTGCAGTACCATAAAATACCTTTGTACAATACAAAATGATGCAACCATGCAACTGAAGCATTCTCACCTGTTAGCAGTACTGTTAGTACCAAAGTAAAGTGATACCTTACCTACTACTGTACTATTACATTATTACTGCCAGTAACTACAGTAGCAATGGTGATGACAGTAAAGCATGCTTACATGTAGCACTGAGTGGAGATTGATACTAACAGTTTTATCACGGACTCAAGGCTTCAAAACATAAGTCCACAAACTAATAGGTGACATCACCATTATTCATACAGTCAATGCTTTTGACCCACTGGAAGTGTGAGGTCGTGTATTTATCTGCAGAGACTCTGACCTCTGCTTGTGTTTTCTTATTTTCCTCCTATTTTGCTGGCCACAACATCCAGAGGTCTGGGCTTTATAAAAGGTAGTCACCAGGACTGTAAGCAGGAGCATCCAAAACAAAGCTACAAAAATTGCGGACACCGCACCTACAAACAGGGAAATATAGTGAACAATAGTGAATCTGTGGTTGGCTTTTACTTTCGCTGGTGATACAGTTTTCAGTTCAATTCAATACTTGATGTTACATTTGAGTTATAACTATTTCAGTTTCACAGTGTGTTAAAAAAAAGCTGGACACATTATTCAACTTGACATGACATTAACAGACCATTTATCAGTTCCCTTAACCTGAGCCATCAGTGGCACCCATCACGCTGTCACTCTGTCACTCAACATTACACATCATCATATTCATCGCTGTCATCAGTGATCGTCATATTATCAGATCCTTGTTTGTCTGGCAGGAAACACATTTTAAAAGCAACTGGGCATATGTTACCTTTATAATATTAATATGAAAACATTTTTTTTTTTTAAATTTCTGAAATTCAAGACAACAATCAGTACCTTTATACCTCACATATGGCATAATCAACATATTATATGTAATTTGTACAAAAAGCGAAGTCTAAAAACAACAATGAAGTGTTTTATGAGGGGGCGGGGTATGTGCCCCAGATATAAGAGTGGTATTGAGCTTCTAACTATCCACAAGAAAGCCAATAAGCCTTTAAGAGGTTCCCCAAGTATGAAGTAACACATTTAGATATCTGATCTCTGACTGCATGCTGCTGATACTCTCAAACCAACAACATCATGTTAATTGGAAAGTTTTTAAATGTATGTATACATGATTGTGCTGCTGCCTATCTTGACAGGATTCCTTTTAAAGGGAGATTTTTAATCTCAGTGGGACCTATTATATACTTGTTAAATCATTTTTAAATAAAACAAAAGCATTTCAGTATGTTTAAATTTTAATTTGAAGAAGCACCACATTGTGGTCCCCAGTTCGCTGGTATGCGCTGAACTGTGAGAATGTGTGTGCATATTTTTAGTGTGTATAGCTGTGTCCATACCAGTCGACGGAGGCCTTCCTTTGGCTTGTGATGCCAGCATGCATGGTTTGCTGTGCAGCCACCCATTCATGTGTGTTCATATATGCCCTGTTTACTGGCAGTGCTTAGTCAAAATAACTGCTCCATTATCACAATGCACTTTTATATCCATCAGCTAGGGAGATGTGTTTTATCATTTTTAGACTGACAAGCTGAAGGCTTCAGGGTATCTTCATGTCAAATAGGAGAAAATTAACATAGAGCAGGAACCAAAATGTAACAGATTATTTATGAGTTACTATTACAGTGCTTAGAACAGTAAGCTGTCATTGTCTTGTTTCAAATTTAGCTCCATTGTTGGCTGAACTGAAGCCTGCACCAAATGGCAGACAATACCAAAATCAATTGTTTGCCCAAGAGCTTTTTTAAGGCTTTTTTCTTCACTTCAGTGCTCTGTTCTGCTGTATGAGCCTGAGCCTATCACACAGAATATGTGAATTTACTTTCATGCAAGTTTGATTGTAACAATGTACGTTACTGTCAACGACTATTTATAAAGATGGATGGCATGACAGCTCCCCAAAAGTGAAGCCAAAACATCTTAACCCCCCTGATTTCTAGCTGCACTATAAGTCCATGTTAGCAGATTAGACATGGGCCACACTAAAAAAATCAAGTCAAAGAACAAATCAAACATTTTTTTCCCAAAGTTTTAGGTAGTTCCTATCACACTGATATACTTTCAAGCATTCATTTGTCTGATAATTTTTAATCACTTATTTGATGCTATAAAAAGAGGGTGTGACATCATAACTGATAGCTGTGTGTGCCATTCAGTGTGCCCGCAATCAATGCTGCTGCTCGCCATTGTGTTGAACGGGTGAATGGGCAGGGACCTGATGCTGTAGCTTCACTTACTGAACACCACTGCGCAGACTCTGGTTTCAAATGATGATGTCACACAGCACAAGCTATATTTGGGATGTTCTAGCTTCATATTTGTACACTGGGAAAAAGTGGAGACACATCATCCATCTTTACATACAGTCCATGGTTTTCTGTATGTTCAGGGTCTTGAGGTCCTGACACGCAAAGCTGGCAGTTGGTCGCTGGTCAATTTCAGGCCCTTTTGGTGAGCTACTGTTGGCCTTGTACTTGCAGTGTGTCCCGCACAGTTAGCACTTGTCAGCCTTTGTTGGGTTTTTTTTTTTTGGCCAATTCAGCATGTTGAATCAGCACTGGACCTGTCAGAGGTCAAAACAAACTCGCAATATTAGTCGAGATTATTTTTTTAGCCACTGAGCTCTTTAGCAGTAACCATTTGTAACTGTTTGTGTTATTGGTGAATGTCCTTTGTTCTTACATTGGGTTGTGCTGTTAATGTGCTAACTGGCTAACTACTTGAATCCGTCCTGTCGGTTCTCTGGTGTCCCATTTTTAATGATAAATACAGACTTCTGTCACCTGCTGGTATGAAGAGTTGTTTCCTCTCAACAAGGTGCAGAACATACATGCTAGTTGGCCGTTGGCTGCAGTTTTTGTGGTGTGTTCAAGTGTAACAGAGTTAATGTGTTAGTGATTCCAAGTGCCATTACTAGCTGTATTTGTGTCATCATTCAAGGTGCACTGCATTTAATTTATTATTATTTACCTGCCTGTGCAATATTAGTTATTCACTGCTTTATTTTGTTGCTTTTTATTATGATTTATGAGTTACCAACTCTTATTTATTTGTGGGCACTTGAATGCCACACGGACGAGCCCCTGCAGGCTATACGGGTGTGTTGTGTTCAAGCACATCTTTTTGGCTGAGACACAGGTGTAATAAGGTGACACAATGGTCAGCCTTTGTCGTCACAAGTTCTTTGATGTCAGTTTTGGTGTCTGGGCCCTAATGCTTTTGCCATGGTTCTTTCTTCAAATTAAATGTCAAATGGGGAGAACTATGATATACTTACAGTGCTGATGGGTGTAGGGCTTAATGGTGAGGACAGCAGGTGTTGGTTTAGTTCTAGGATGCCTGTTTTAATTTCGAAAATATCATGAGACTATTTCAGTAAAACATCTGTGCATGTGTGCTGTGGTGCTGACTTACTCTCACCTGCCCCTCAACCTACCGTACAATCTGTTTTCTACAATGCTGCTCAACCTTGCACATTACTGCACCACAAATCCAGCATCTTTTAACAACTTTAGCAGGTTTAAAGTTTATTAAACTTCCTGGAAACATGTTGGTTAAATGATTGACTCATCACATTATCTTCAGGAGCCTGAGCTGCTTCTCGCTTTGTGATCCTCCTCTTCTCGGCACACGTCCCAGCCTGTTATTGTACTGTGACAGACAAATGAGTCTTCAGCACTTTATAATCTCTTAGGTTACACCGTCTCAATGAATATCAGTCACCTATGGTGTATAGTATATAAACTAGGTGAAGCGAGGGGACATAGCTATTTTAAAAAACACATTTGGTTAATGAGCCCTGCGTTTCCACGGCAGCACCAGGGAGCACATCGGAATAAATGAATATCTACATACTTGGAGTGCTCCTGTTGAGTGGGAAAGTTCCCTGTTTTAGGCCCATGGCACCTCCTGTTATGGAGGTCTTAGGGGGCCACGAAGAAGCAAGAGGGAGAGAGTCATTATAAGTAGTCTTCCTCTGCGGCAGGGTGGGTCAGGAGTTTGGATTAGCATTTTAATGAGAGCAGCACTGGAAAAAGCACAGCAGGATGACCTATCAGGTGACACTCTGAGTATGTAAATGATTAATTACAGCATCTAGAATGCATTGGGATCATTCGCTTGTTAAGAAAATGAGGAGCCTGTCAGAATGCAATTCCAGTATTGATAGTATCATCCTGTATCACAGCTTTCCCCGAGTCATCCACCAAATGGAATGCAATGATAATTAAGTGAGAATTAATGAGATTTCTCAAGGTAATATTTAAGAACACTGTCCAGTGAAAGCTGCTATTAAAGCTCACTGTAGAGCCATGGGGGCCTGTTAGGCTCAAAGAAGACAAATTTTCATTGTTTTATCGCTTTTTAATGAAATCCTCATTATAAGGAACTTGGCAACGTCTTCTAATCAGAGGTTTGTTTTGCAAAAAAAACTAAAAAAAAAAAAACAGAATACTAGATCAGCAGACCCTTAAGTTATGCACAAATTAATTTGACCTTGATAGAGAACAAGCTAGAAAATGCATCTATCTCAGTATCTCGTGTTCTTTCTCCTCCTCTAAAAAAGTACAGCAAACATGACATGACAGCAGTCCTAAAATTTGTGGGCGACAAGCATGATGAATATTAGCCAGCTTTGGATTTTAATAAACTGTACCATTTAATTACATCAATTTGGAAATTAGTGCCAGCTCGCGATTAACTATTTCCTGTGCAGGCAGGAAACCAGATTTGAAAAAAGAAAAAAATTGTCTAAGCAAAGTACTCCACTTGTGGCAGCTCCTGATTATTATTTGAATCACACACAAGTCTGAAAAAAGCGAGCACAGGCTAGAAAAAAAGGCAGGTTTATCTGTTTAAAAGAAAAATTTACCACATTTCCTTTTGGCATTTGTGACTCAGTCTAACAAAAAGTGCAACTGTTTGTTGGCAAGGCAATAAAAATAATTTGTGTACTCACAATTTTCTGTTATTCATTAGAGTATTAAAAGGCATTGAGTATTCTACATTGAGAAACAAGTAGTGACTTTTTGACCCTCTTACCTCAAAGCCGTTTTAAAGAGTATCTCAGAGACTATTTGTGATATTTAATGTCTACCATTAACTTTGCAAAAGGTGCACTTAAAGCTTGATGTGTGTCACAGGTCTGACTCGCAGTGCCAAGGTGAGCCATTGTAATTGACAGGGAGGGGATGGATGGGGATGGATATCCAATATATGATTTTAGGTTCCCCCTTGGAGATGATCTATGGGACAGTGCCAGGCAGGCCGGGTCGGGCAGAATGTAAATGATTTTGTAACAGTGTGTCAGTGTGTCTGTTCAGGTGGACACAACTGCATCAGTGGTGCAGAGTTCTGGAAAACAAATCTTATCAGCATCACACCAGGTCTGCTCACCAGGTGTAGCCCTGATGTAGTGTGTCACCAGTGGAGAGGTTCACATTGGGGTCAGAAAAGAAGAGTTCTCCTCACAGTGACTGTAATTTTCAGACAGTGTTTAGTGTAGGACAGAGAGTGGAACAGGTACTTTCAGGCCACAGAGGAAGAGCATCACTGCAGCAAGGTCATTTTGATGAAATCTGGTCCATGCAGTGAAATGTGAACCTTCAGAATGTCGCGTACAGTAGATACAAGGATATCTTCATTCACCTTTTAATGTATGTTCAGGTCAAAAAACACTTCTAATCTCATGCACAGCTATACCTATAAAACAGTACTTTTTTCAAACAGGAAACTAAATGTTATCCTCCACAGCAATACATACAAAATTAAATGTAATATTAAAGCAACCCTTCACACTGTTTAACTATTTGCCACTCAGATCAGGGCATGCAATAATTACAGGAGTGAATTTTGAACATGAGCATTGCATACCTGTTTATTTCCCAAGATGCAAGATTACAAATCTATCTCAGTTTGAGATCATGTTTTTGTTTCTACAGCCAATTATGTCTTCCTGCTTGCACACCCAAGTCTCAGACAATTCAGGGCCAGTGTAGGAAAACCTTGAACAAAGCTAAGGCTGGTAGTGTATACATGTAATTACCACCCAGGGACTGTGCTTAGTGGTTCATGGCATCCAAAACACTGCCTGCCCTGCGCTTTCTTAATTACTCTAATTATACTGCTGATTCTTTTTGCGGCTTTACTTCTGATTGCTTCTAGAGAAAAAGCCAGTGGGAAACAAACTAATACACACAAGATTTAAGCAAAGCTTTGAAAACGAAACCTAAAAAATCCTCTTTGTAACCTAGTTACCAATACAGAGCAAATGCAGATTTGAACCATTGTATAATTAAAGTAATACCATGCTGTATGTTGATGATTTATGTGGCTTGTGTGTGCATCTGAAGCTTGCATCCATATAGAAAACATCATAAGAAATCACATCACAAATCAAATCACATTAGTATTATTGTGTTTGGCCTGTGTCATGCCCATGCTTTTGTAGACAGTAACAGTTGGTTTTGAAGTTAATGGTGTGCCAAATTGCTTAGTTTAGGCCACGAATTCAATTCATTTTAATTTTGTGTAATCATTTTTGTTTGACTCCATTGCACCAGTTATTGCTACAACAGAGCTGTATTTGGCCGTTATAGAAAGTGCTGAACAAGGGGAAGTGTTTCAGGTGTAACGATTGATCTGCTCGGGGTTAGTGCGATTTTATTTCCTCAAATAAAAGAAGAGAACAACATCCAAACTCAAAGGTTTGAATTCTGAACTCAAGCAGAAAGTTAAAAGTAATTACTTCCAATTGTATTGCCAGTAGTGCAGCATTGTTAGTGGTATGGGCCTTGAGATCAACATTCCCTTCATGATACACACTAGCACATGAATAATGGATGAGAAAATGAATATTCTGAGTCATGATGTTTTTTTTCTTTGTTTTGTTTTGTTTTATACCATACACCTTGCACCCTGTGCCTTTTATTTGTTTGATGATTGCCCTCCTCACCGTGCCAGATTTCATTTTCATATTGCACCCCACTGCAGCGCTGTATGTGGAGGTGATTCATGACAATATTGACACAAATCTTAAATGCATGTCACCACCAACAACTGATTGTGTAAAACTTCCATTTATATAATGGATCGTGTGGTGTGCAGATATCCATATAGTATTGACCTTGAGCTGAATACAGTGAAGACAATACCAACTCCAGGGGCCTTGCCCTGTGGTTGACCCCCTGCTACAGCAGTAGATGTTATGTAGATGTGTCAATAAAGTATAACAAAAAAAAGATATCTGTCACCTCTACAAATTCGTTCTGACATTCCTCCAATATCAGGAAAGTCATTTGTAGGGAAAATAGATGACAGCGGATATGCAAGTTAGACTACCCCCCAACATTCACACAGGATAATAAACTCATAGCTCCAGATAACGGGACATCTGGCAAAGTGGGGAATTATTTTGTGCATCACTGTAACAAGGGAGCACATTGCTCACTAGGGAAACAAGACTGGTGGGAGCCAAATCTTCTAATTAATTCTGAGATTCCCATCATGCCACAAAAATGCACTGTAGATTAGCAGATTGGACGACAAACAACAAAAACTACGTCTTTTTTTATGAAAGCGCATGGTCATATTTCACTTAATGACTAATGTCAACAGATGTTATGTTATGGGCTGGTGCTGGCTCTTTTATTTCCCCTGGCTTAGTTTCCTGTTTAGCGCTCAAAGCTAAACAAATCCCCCGATAAGTAGCAATGGAAGCTGCTTCATTCCTCAGCAGAGATTTATTTACTAAGTCATTTGGAAAATTAAGTAAAAAGGGGGAAAAAGCCAGTTTTTGTTTGTCATGAAGCTGACGACTTTGTGTGGAGAGAGGATTTCTGCGCTGCAGATAATGGTTTCCTCCTCGGAGACAACACACAGCATTATGCCAAACCCAGCTCAGTAAATGAAAGGTTTCATACGTTGAAGTGTTATCCCTCTGTAATAGCAACAGAACCACTCTACCAGCCAATAATGAATGGAACAGATAATAATGTAACCAACTACATTATTCAAATGATCCCTCAGCAGTCAGAGCCGTGTGTAATGATGCTCTCTATTTGACAGTCTATGAAACTGCAACCATTCATTCCCAAGGCACACAAAATCCAGAAGTACATGACATGATTATGCATGCCTCTCATGTCATTGGGAGAGGACAAGGCCGTGCTCGCTGTATGGCTCATAAAAAAGACATTTTCTTTCTTGAAAATCCTCATTCAGAATCTGAATTACTTTATTATATAAGTACAGTCAATATGCATAAATTTCTTATGGTGACTCCAGTGCAGACAGGTTCATGCAGAAACATGAGAACAAGGTGAGAAACCTCAGCAGCAGGTGATGAGAGTATATGTTTAAGTTTATTAGTGGTCCACAGTGTTGGCGATATTTTGCCCGTGAAAATGTCTGCCCTCTTTCCAATATTATGATTATTACAGAAATCAAGACCCGGTCACTTAAGATTACCCACAGGCCTTGTTGTGAGCAGTTTCACATAGGAACTATTTTCTTTCAACTGAATTACACCCACCAACTGTATCACTGCGCAGCAGGAAGCGTGCATCCACTCATCTTTCTCGTGACAGTGCAAGTTGTAAACAATAAAGGTGTACAAATTAACTTAGCTGTAACATTAGCTAGCTCAGCTGTGTTAGGTGAGTTAGCAGTAGATGCACACTTCCTTTAATGCTCTCTCATACCATATGACTATATGTTATGAAACAGTCGCAGTTCCACTCCAAAACTCCATGGTTAGTTTTAGGAAAAACATCATGGTTTGGTATTATATAAGTACTGTTGTCACAAACATGACATAATGTATGTCACGTGACATGTGTCACATATGATACATCATATATGTCACTAGTGTAGCATGATACACACGCAAGTATACCAGGCTACATTGCTAAAAGAAGTCAACATTGACTTCCTGCCCACCCTATAGGGGCTTTTCCAATATTTGTACAACATTATGCAGACTTTGTTGCTTTTTATGCTATGTCCCATCACTCCTCTGCTTCTGTAATAAATTCTATGACCATTAGAGAGCATCACCTTACAATAAACATAAGTATGGTTCATAATAAGCTGCTTGCACAGTCAACCTATGGGGTCATTTTTTTCTATAAGAGCAGGCTGCTTCCTTCCTAGATGACACTGCTCACAACAAGGTTTGTGGATTATTTTGAGTAACCAGGTCATGATTTTAGGAAAGAGACGCTGCTGTTGAGTTCTTAATTTGTAATTTTTTTTTGTGTGTGTCACAAGCCAAGTGTCGCCTAGTTGAATTATATTGCAGAGAAGGTAGACATCTCTATGGCTGATATCTCTAACACTCTGCAATTCACACCTAAATCTCAATCTCAATCTCAATCGAATCTCAGTCAGTCTCAACTGATAAAAAGCGCTACAGGTAAAAGGAAAAATATGTATTATTGATTTTGGGGTGAACTGTCCCTTTAATGTTAAACCATATGGTGTGAGATTCAATCCCAAAACTAAGTGATCACAGGAACAATACTATCAGAGCCAAGGCTTATATTCCTGATTAAATATCTTTCGTTATCTCACAACTCCTCCATAGGCCACCTCTCCTGACTGTCCCAGTGATGTTCAAACATATCCTACATCTGTGTGAGGGGCATATAAAACACAAGTTCCTGATAATACTTTGCTCAATATAGCAGTTGAAGTGCTCCAGTTAAAGAAT
Source organism: Cephalopholis sonnerati (assembly GCA_019142605.1). Taxonomy (NCBI): domain Eukaryota; kingdom Metazoa; phylum Chordata; class Actinopteri; order Perciformes; family Serranidae; genus Cephalopholis; species Cephalopholis sonnerati. The sequence continues at coordinate 14,165,210 of JAGQAX010000001.1, forward strand.
AAAATAGATCCTACCTGTGGCTGGGAGGTCTGTGTGTTGTTGAGATCATGGCTTTGGCACAGGTGAGTAGGATGCTTAGTGGGAAGACAGATGACACAGCAGAAGACAGTCTGCATCTCGCAAGCTGACTGCATTATCCAGTCTGCCCACCCACTCGCAGGGAAGAGAGAGGGAACCAGCAGGGCAGATGGGAGCAGAATCTGACTCATTTAAACAGGCCTTGGAGTTGCCAGTTGGCGTTTAGCCTGTGAACTGAGGCAGAAAATAACACCTTCTAAATAATGAAATAAGCCTTCATTTAATGAAAGATTCAGGCTCCATGTCCTTTTACTATATCTGAAGGCCTTGGATGAGGATTATGTTACTATGGCGGAGGTTTCCCACATGCTAGTGAGTGATTTTGTGCACTGTGAATATTGCTTACTCTCTCTCTGCCTCTGTCATTCCCCTTAGTGGTATGTCTTTGACTTCTCCTCCTCTGGCAGGACCAGAATTGTTTTAATTTGTCACATTAAACAGGAAACTTGTTATTGCTGACACATACAAGACAGTTACACAATAGAAGACTGGCATTTTACATGAAGGACACAACATAACAGGACCTCTTATATGCAAGAGACATATTGTGTGTTAGCAGACTAGGCATGACAAGTATAGGTTCAAAGCCAAAGATGTGTATGCATCTGGAGAAGACTTGTAAATAAGATTTATACTGTGAGCACTGCGGGGGCTGAAAACCCATCAAACCATAACTTATCATGTTCTTCTAATTAGCCTTCTCTACTGCGCAATGCAGTGTCCTCACCAGCAGTCAAAAATTACACCTCATTAATATTCCGCCATTACTCGGACTACTTGCATAATTTTTCATAAGCATAATGTGACTTAACAACAGAAGACGTCTTTTCACAACAGCGCAGCCTGCAAGATGCCTTGTTGTTGCTAATAAACAGTCCCCTAAATATTGTCTCACAAGCATAACGTGATTTAACAATCAAAGGCACTGCTCTACAGCCGCTACGGCTCCATGTTGAAGGTCTGCAAACACTCAGTTGCTATTTTGAAGTGCCTCCTCAGGCAGAGGTGGGAAGTAACTGTTTACTCAAGAGTGTAACTTAATACAAAGGCCATACTATCAGCTTATCTAGAGTCAGGTAGCTGCCTGTTGTCTAGCCTGCACTCAAACTCACCACTACATTGTGCCCACACCATCTATCATTTGTGTGGGTGTTCCTTTGTGAGTATCTGATGTCCTGAAGTGCCTTTCACTATATGTATTCCATAACTTCACACTGTTGTATAACTGCCCCTGCACTGTATGCTGTACTGCCCCGACATCCTGTTCCAAAAGGTACAACATACAATTAAGTTAGATAGAGTTTCAGGAGGCTTTTAAGATCTAATGTTCCTCTTACTCCAGACTCATTGCCATGTAACAGTGTTATGTTATATTTGATTTTCTGAAAGTCAATGGTACATGACTGTCCTAAGGCAGTGTTGGAGGGCGTGCCCCATTCTTCCTGTGTGGACAGGTTAGGTGATTGGCCTCACAGCAGAAGACTGTGGAAGACAACAGCAAGACAAACCAAAGTAGACAGCGGTTGGATAGTGTATCAAGGGAGCCAAACTATTTGGCAAGGCAGAGAGGGTTCCCTGAGATTACATCTTAGAGCCTCAAGTTGTCACATGATGCAATACAATACTGTCTCCAACAGTGATGTGAACAGTATCACTGTTAGCTCTGGACTCTCAGAAACAGACCTTGATGCTGTCTTTGAAATGGGTAGAAGACGACAGGATCATTTAGTCCTCCTACAATTGCTCCTTTGGTTCACCTCTCTGTATTTGGGCGCCTGGGCATCCCGTGCTCCCCCTACTGGACTTGTCTTTTCAGTTATTTCCCAGTTTGTGTCTGGTTGTGTGGATGTTGTAGTAGGCTTATCTCATACTGTGATTGCAACTTTTTGTATGGACTAAAGTGACTCCACAGAGGATACATTTCTGCTGAGCACTGGACTTTATTTTTGGACTCCTTGGACTGAGCAAAGGACTCATTATGATAATTTGGTAAATGAACTGTGGGAAGCTGAATTTGCATGACATCCAGATAAAGAACAGTTTCTCTGTGTTTTAATGCAATTGAAGTCAATGGCCTTTTGCTGGTTGTTAGATGATTGTTTCCACTTTGCTTTTGACTACCTTAAAAAATAGTCAGACCTGACTGTGACTGGCATCCTGACAATAACAAACTGTTAGTGTGGGAGATGAGTGCACAGTGTTTCAAATGTTATACTGTGAAACATGGAAGATTTGGAGTAGCCACATTACTTATCAATTCATTATTAAAGCCAAGAAAAACTACATTAATGCAGAATAAATACTTATAAATATCACAGTTTAATTTACACAAATTAGCATATCTTGATACAAGAAATTTAGTAGTTCATATCAGTATCAGTGAAATTCCACAGATCTTAATACTGTATCTGATACCATGGTAAAAAAACAAAAGCAAAAGAATAAATCCCATGAACCTAAACATACACTTCTACATCAGCTCATGCTGACAGTGTGGCTGCTCCCTCACCTGTGAGCATGGGCGAAGAAAAAAAAAAAAGAGGTTCAGCAATGCACACACACTGCTCAAGCAAACAGTGTGGCCAGGACGTTAGGCTTTTAACAGCAGACTGGAATACCTGTGGGTGTATATACTGCTCCGTCAAATCTGGAAAAACTGCATCCCTAGTACTTACACTACAGTACTGTAGAAACATCATTACGTTTTTGGAATTTTAGAATCCACTTGGTACCGAAGAATCGGTTCTCGTGACATCCCTAATAAAGATACAGTATAATTTTTTTGATATTTTCCCTCATTCAATGAATATCCTATGAACATTCCCAATGTCTTACACAAAGCTGCTGAAAAAAACCCAAATTGGCTTGTAGCACAAAGCAGAAATGAGGCTGTACAAACAAAGCAGGAGAATTATTATCTGAAATAAGAGGCTCTTTGACAGGATCTCTCAGTAGAGGTCAGATGTCTTGGGTCTGAGGCGCTCCCTGCTGATTGGATTATTCTGCTATTCAAGCAGAAGCTCTGCTTGGCACACAAACGTAAAGTGAGAAAATTCAATGTGTAAGGCCAGATGAGATGCTAATAGAATAGAAGAATTGCCCCTCGGAAGAAATTCAAAGGGGAGGCAACGCATATAAGATATTTTGAGACTGAGGGCGAGGCCAATGTCTAATGCCATCTCAGCTCTGCTGCTGTAAGAGGAGGATGAGACTCAGAGGAAGATAATCACACAGCACGATCATCTATTATGTAGGCAATCATAACAGCAATAATTCCTTCATATCCAAACAATGCCAGTGTCTGCATGCTTGTAGCTAGCCAGTCAGCCTGCACTAGCCGCTGACCAATGTCTCTTGAAAGCCCACAGCTCTTCCATCTCCTTTGTATCACTTGCTCTTCAACACACACCTGATCCTACTACAAAAATGTAATCCTACCATAACTGATCCTACGGCGCAAACCTGTGGTGATTTCCTCCGCACAGTGGCCACCTTTAATTAGCCGATGTTAGCAGAACCATATTCATAGCAAGAAAAGCTGTTCCTCTCTCTAAATTAGCCTGTCAATCACAGCACATTCCCAAGACTCTCCCATTTCCCTCTGCTGCTGATTAATGGCATGAAGTCAGTTTATCAATGTGCCATATGCGGAACGCAATTCATTACCCTCATCTCCAGGATTCGGCAAAAAGCATGTCCTGCCTCATTATTTGTGACTGTCCACAAGCGGAGGAGATATGGCATACACACAGTAATGGTGCTTGTTAGTATGCTAATGTAAATATCAGTTTAGCACACACCTACCATTTCCAAGCAACACGTTATAAGACAAGCAAGTATCCCCTCCAGGTTGACATGCATCATGGGAGAGGCACACCGAGAAGGGTGGCCATTAATCAAATCATCCACAACTAACAAGACAAACTTATTTTTCTTTCTCGATTAGCAAATATGAGCCTAGGGATTCACAGCTGGTTACATATGCAGTAACCCTGGGGTGACTTCGTGCAAAGCTGCTTTGAATACATTGATCAGGCTACACTTATTTGCCAATCTGCTGATTATTTTACGGCCTTGAAGAGACTTTCTCACTGATGATTTATGACAGAGCCCATGTAATATCTGCTGTGTGCATTTATCTTTTGATCATTGCAATAAAGGGGATTCTCAGTAGGTACATGAGCTGTCAGGGTTGATGCTCCATTTTCAAATACATTTTTACAAATTGGAAAACACACATTCCCAAATTGTGATAAGTTTATGAACTATAGTCAATCAAACGTCAATTCTAATTATGCTAAAATGTTCCACTGATTTAGTGAGGAAATCATTTTCTCAATTAGTTAACTGCACAAATGCTTCAAAGCTTTGGATCCGTAGATTGATAACTTATGAGGAGCAATGTGATTTTTTATTTCATATTAACTTCAGCTGTCAGATTGCCTTTTGGATTCGATGCCGCTCCATTCACTTCGTTTTATGACATGGGTTGTTTAATGAACCTGGGCAGCTGTGTACTCTGCATAAATAACTCACAAGTGGTAGTGACACCAGAGTGCCTTCACACTGTATCATGCAGTGTTGCCATAGGTAACGTCACTTTATCTGGTTAACTGAGGCTTCAGTGACTCTTAGAGATAGGCGCTAAATAGCTTGTGTCTTTTATCCTTGTTTCTCAAACTTTATCTTGGCAGCTGTACGATGTCGTCTGAGGGAGAGCTCCCCGGTGAGGCGTTAGAGAGAAAATGAACAGAGAGGCACTCCATGGTAAAGAGCTGCAACAAGACCAAAGTGTTAGAGAAGAGGGGGTGAAGTGGTGGCCCAAGGGTGCTGGAAAATTTTTAACTATTTGTAGGACATGCTTGATGGAACACTACCAGATTTTGACTTTTTATAGCATTTTCTATCCTTTTATACATGCATGGTATAGGCTGCCAATTGTCAACCACTGCATGTGGACTAGGACTGCCTTGGTAGCCAAATGGTTACGACACATGCAAGTCTCGCACAATCTCCGACTGTAATCTATCTGCAGGACCGCTGTTGCATGTCATACCCCTGTGTCTCCCTCCCCTTCAAACTTAGACCAAACTCCAAACAAACTAGGCAGTGTTGATCAAATATAAACCAAGATTCTGTTACTGTATTGCCTATGTCATATTTTAGCTTGCTGTTTAACTGTAATATGAGATTGTTTGGTAACAGCTGGCCATCATATTGTTTCCTGTGTCAAAACAGTTAAGCTTGCATTAGGTCACCCACTTGAGGCAGCATTTATTGGTCCAGTGCGGTGCAGTGCATTCTGGTAATTGTAGGTTTTCTACCTCTTACGCCACAGCCCTTTTCTTCTCTGGTCATGTAACACCAATTTAAAAAGTATTTTCACCTTTCTACTGCACAGACAGCCCAGTTTATGACAAGGCCATCTATCCCGCAGTGAAATACTTCTTTATAGAAAACAGGTTTATGGGCAGGTTTGACTGAGTGTGATTTGTGGCACTCCGTCAAAGTGGTTGCACCATCGCTTATTGCTCATCAGCTCATCCCCGCTGCCCAAATTCAGATTTTCTTGTTCTATAAACTGCCAAGCTAGCATAGATGAATAAGTATAAGCATGGCATCAAATATATAGAAACCAATAGGATGACCAGAGGTCACAGTCTGTCTGGAACAGTCCTGCTTTTTGACTATTCGCCCTGCATGGAACAAAGTGTCCTGCATTGCAATAAACACATGCTTTATAAATAAGAAATGTGAGATTTATTTGTCCATGAATCATTAATTCCTAATATGCTGTGCAAACATCAGCCCATGGCCTTCTCTGCTCTCAATGTCTCCTCTGCCAGCAGAGGGAGAGTTTCTATGGTTACAGGGACTCTTTTATGTTCACATGTGCACCTGTGCAGCATTGTCTGCGCTTGCAAAAACTGAGGTGTGAAGACAAGACACATGTCACGCGATATTTGAGTAATAAGCTTTACATGCACACGTGTATTACAGAGTAAGGGTGGGTGGCTCCATATGTGTGCAACATCCTCATCTTTAACATAAAGCCCACACTGATGCTGATACTAGCTCTGCTCTTGACTCATTACTTACAGGGCATTCATTACACACCTCGTGTTGCATTGAATGGATTTGATTTAGTTGTCAGTAAACAGTTAATTCAAACGGACACAGATGATCAAAATATGGTTAGGACAGAGTAGTCTGGCAATTCTTGGAATTTCCATATTGATGCATATTTTACACAAAATGCAAACACTGACAGGCTTCAAAACAGAGTGTGTCATGTAGGCTAGTTTCTACATTTGCACACAGCGGCAGGTGTTTGTGGTGAAATGAAAAAGGGAAGCTGTTTGATGTGATTTTACAACACTTTTCAGTCTAATTTTTTGTCTGAAAAGTCTGACATTTGATCAACTAGCTCACACTGAGAAAATGCCTCATTATAAAAGGGAATGTGTGAATGTGGAAAAAATAAATAAATAAAACAAATTAGATGGTATTTTGTTGGTCTCATACGCTGGAGTCACGGACCTGAATTAACACTGAATTTCTGAATACAAAAGACAGAAAAGATATGATTAGATTACAGATAAACTATGATTCATTTTCTTTTATAATTCATTGCTATTTATAATTCACAGACATAACCTTTATTTGTGCATTTATGAATACTTACAGTTGTTTCCCTCAGCCTAGGTTTGGATAATGACTTAATGTGTTGAGCATCTGTAGAATTCTGTTTTCTTAAGTCTTACCATCAATTTAGGATCGCCTCTCAAAAGGTAACATGTTCTCCTGCATTGAATACATTTGGAGATATCACAGACATTTTTTTTTAGAATTATTCCAAATTATATTTATTTACACACACTTTGTACAAGGAACACAAATACATGCAATTCTCCACCATCTGATAATTTCAAAATGCAATTGCCATACAAGCTTAGACCGGAGAGGACGCATAGAACTACAAGTGCAGCCAAACATACAACATCAGGAAGACATGTCACCCCATATATAACCCATATCAGTGAATCCGATTTATATTCTTCAATCAAAGATACAAGTGGAAAAACCATGTGGGAAATCACATCAAATTACAGTTTCGTCTACAGACTAATAGCAGTATATGTTCAGATCCGGGTTCTATTACCATCACGGAATTGCAGATTGTGATCTCTAGTGAATTCAGTGTCGGCAGCTATTGCTTCTTATTTAATTTGCATGTCAAATGAATCAGGAGTGCCCCCCCTCTCATTTACCAGTCTATTACTGTAACAGCTATTGAGTGGATTGACACACATCTGCACTCCCTCTGCCTGCACGCACGCCGTCTTACTATAATGCAGCGATGTCTAATGAAAGATTCTCAGTGTACAGTAATTAGAGCCCCGATGTATTGTAGGAAAGTCTTTTATGAACACGACGCACAAAAACGAATGATTCTTGACATTCATGTGACGAACAAGCTGACAGGACTCAAAGATGTTATCGGTAGATAGATGAGAAAATGGAGGCAGCCATTGTTCTTTAAATGTTTTGTGTATTGAGTGGGAGACATATAAGGCGTCTTTGTGTTTGTGTGTGTGTGTGTGTGTGTGTGTGTGTGTGTGTGTGTGTGTGTGTGTTCACATTTGAGTATTCCTGTCCTTTTTTCAATTAGATGGTGGCTCTGCTTGTGGACATCACATGCACAGTGCTGTATGTGTGGTCAGTTCGAGGTTGTCCGCGTTTCTTTTTACTTGCAAAGCATTTCACTTCTGCTTTTACGATGATGAAATGAGGTCTCTAAAGAAGCAGAGCAAGAACATGATGGTGATAAATTTATTATCAAACGGGGTTTTGCGCTGGGCGGAATAAACATGAAGCACATTATCTCATGATGAAGATGTTGGGTTGACTGTCCGTGAATACTGAGAGCTTTTTTATTCTGAACAGAGGTTTGGAGCACTGGCTAGTGATTAAGTTGCAAATCGAGAGGAGTCAGCATGGGTGCAAACTGCCGGGAGGATAATAGCCTGTTGTTTTCGGGGGGTCAGGGAAAACTAATTATACAAACTCTACTTTTATATTACTACTCGCTCTTTTTCAATTCTACTCAAGAGAAAAAAATATGCATCAGGTTTTTTTTTTATTTGTTAACTTCCAAAATGTTGGGCATGGTGCCATCTGGAGAGAAATTATGTGGGGAGAAGTGTCAAGTATAATTCATAGCAGCATGTTGTGGGTGTGAGAGCGCTGGGAAAAGGAGTTGATTCATCAAACTCCAAATGATGTGCCTTTTTCTTTACAGCAAACAGCAGAGCAGCATTGGTATGTGCCTTGTTCCCACTGCCCTTGGTACACTTGAAGTACTGTTTTTTTTTTTTTTGTTTTTATTACATCATATTTGCTGTCTGGAGTTTAATCCAGGAACCTCATATTTGGAGGTCAGAATGTATTTTACTCTGGATTTTGCACCATTCCTTTAAAGGAATACATCTCCCACAGAATCACCATTTGCATATGTTAGTGTTGCATGAATTATGGTGAACATGATGAACTGTAAAAACCTTAGTATTTAAAACACTTAGGCATAAACAGATTCACACAGAGATGAGATGTGTGTCTAGGCAACTTAACTGAATATATGAGCAGAGTTCGTGTGATTGCCCACATGCGGCTACTTACATGCTGAAGTGTTTTAAATTGTACAGTTTTAGAGAAAATGCATTTAGTAAGTGCAGAGCAATGGAATAAATGAGACTCAGATTATGCTGCATAAATTGTGCGAGAGTTTGTAAACAAATGTTTTGACATAGTTTTGCTGTTGTCAAACAGCCGCCTTTTATTTCAATTTATCACGAATGTTTCTGGATTCTTTATTCACTGTTGAGGCATGTGGGAAAAAAAAAAAAATTCTTCATGATTTTAACAAAACAGGGTGCATAATTGATTTACAAATTGTCATTTGTGGGTGAAATATTTCTTTAACGCTGCCATAGAAAACGATCTGCCACTCTGTGTGTCTCGCTGCCGCTAGTAGCAGACCTTGAAGTCATTATCCAGCTTCAGTATTAAAAAGTCCCCTGAGTTGAGATACTATGTTACACAGATAGCCCCCATGTCACAGAGCTTATATAAGGCTTGTATCAACTAAGAGATACACATGAATGGTGCCTGCAGAGCCAACAAGCTGCCAAAGATTTTACAGCCACTGCTTGGAGCCCCATTAAAATAACACTCTGAACCCGGCTATAACTCACACTCCTGGAACATCTCCACATTGACCCATTGCTGCTTTGATTGGGCTTTTCTGTCAAAAGGTCCGCCATCACCGTAGGGGAGGTTTATGAGGCGCAGCCAGAAGCTGTGTTTATTTTATGACAGGCATTTCAAATAAAAAAAAAAAAGAGGAAGAAGAAAACACAAGCAATATCATTAATTCCACCACATGGCCATGAAATGTTGTCTTGTTTGTCTGCTGTTCTATGTTGTTGAAGCTCTCCTTGATAGTTCAGCATTGCTTGTTTGATGCAACCCATTTAATTCGGGCAAACTTCTTTATGCTCTGCTGGACCTTATTACACCTCTGGCTACTTGCTGCATGTCCACTACAGAAGCATGTGTGCCATATGTTGTAGGAGAAAAAGACAGGATGTCGAGTGTGTTATTACAGCTTGTACAGTCTTGTGTTTGTATGTGTAGAACTGACTCATTGGAATGGTGTGCCATTATGCCTAAGCATCAGTGTCACTGAGATATATTTATTAATATCCATAATAGAGGGGAAATCTGTAATTATGCTGACTCTTATTGTAAGTGGGTGTGCAGTCTTTCTTCTGGAGAGTATAAATACATCTTTGCTGTGTTTTCAGCAGTAGAAGTTATACATATCTGGTAAAGTCTTATGTATTACTGGCAACTTGGGAGCATCAAGTCTGTTTTTTATCTTTGTATCTCATTATTTCCCCTTCCGGCTTGTTATGATGTGCAACCTGCCAGTCTGTTGGAAATGCTTTCTTAGATTTTGCTGAAAAGCTATACCACCACGCCGGACCAAACTGATAACACAAGGTAGATTATATGACTACTGCTTGCAAGAGTAGCAATGTTTTTCCTTTATTCCTTCTCTTGTAGTTGCTCTTATTTTTCTTGCTTATTTACCCTGCTGTAAAAGCTGTCAAAACTTCTTTCATGATGCTTTATGAATGAGAAAATTCATGCAGTGCCTCTCTAGAGAGAAATCTGCATAATAATCTTCATGAGCAATGTTGAAGATTAACTCCTCCAACGAATCTGCATAATTCCACATCACCTGTATTATGCTTTGCTTACAATAAATACTGATTATCTGCATGGGTGTGTTGTCAAGACAACGAACTCCGGACACACAGCGCAGTTGTGCTAGTGTCCTGTGGATAAAGTAGTGGTTTAATTAAGATGTATCTGAAGTGCACTGGTGCACAGGATGAACTGGTAGATCAGTCAATCTGTTCAGCAGCATAGAGGTGGCAGTGTCTTAGCTCCTCGTATCAACAAACTTGATTCAGTGCCTGAGTACAATCTCAAGGTTTCTCCCAGTGTCATCTCTGCTAGTAGAGAAGAATTGCTGGCCTCCTTTTTAAACTGAGTACCAACCTTGAATCTGCAAAAGGCCCAATCTTTATCAGTGGAGGGCTTCTGACCATGACTTGCTTGTTTGTTAATTTATTTATCAATGTAGTCTGTTGCCTTTCTTATTTATCCAGACGAGAAATACAAAACATCCATACTCTAACTCCCCTTTGTTGGATTAAGTGCAGGATTCAGTCTTCTGCTGTTGACGACTGGCAGATACAGATCACATATTAATGTTGTCAATGAGACAACAATGTCAATGAGATGGTAGTTACTGTTTTAAAAGACTTTTGAGTAATGCTGAGTAACGGATGCATGAAGCTACACAATACATACATAAAAAATTAAAAGAAATAGTTCACCCCAACATATTCTTTCCTCTTACCTGTAGTGCTATTTATCAGTGTTGATGGTTCAGTGTGAGTTGCAGAGTGTTGGAGATATCGCCCGTAGAGATGTCTGCTTTCACTTGAATATAATGGAACTAGATGGCACTCAGTTTGTGGTGCTCAAAATACATAGTAAAACTCAACAGCAATGCTAGTGTTAGTTAGCTACAACTCAGCCAAAGAGGACATCATCAGTGTTTACACCTCATGTTGTCCCGAGCACAAGCCTCCTGTCCATGAGTAGTAAAGCTGTCCCAAAAACCAGTTTTGAGGCTTTGTTGAAAAATATTCACGATTAATTGAAGCTTCAAGAGGCCCTAAAATAGCATGCCAGTTGCAGTAACATTAGCCATAATAGTTGGAAAAAAGAATACTTTGCTAGATGGCTACGCTGCTACATTCAGGTTTCAGGTGAGTTGCTTTGCTGGTTGTAGACTTGTGATATGCCAGTTTCCTTTGGCATATCTTGCTCTCAACTTTTTGAAAGTCATATAAATTTTGAAACTATTCCTGATGCTTGACTTTTTTGACATCTTTGCTAGCGTGTCTGTAAGCCTGTCACAGGAGGTCAGACTGTCGGAGTCACAAAACTAGTCGTATCACTAAGTTTAAATGTCCTTGTCTGAGAATAACTAATAATTAATGTGATGCATAATTATTTATGTTTAGTTCCTATTTCCTTAATTATGGGCTATTTGGGATTTGTGCAGCAATGGTATAGAAAAGCAAAGCATTCAAATACTGATTTGGACATTGATTACCATGGCAACAATCAAAGCTTTGAAGCATTCAGGTCAGCCGTAATGAGTAGATGCAATGATACGGTTGGCATGTCTAGTAAGAAAAATAGTTCCTTCATGAAACTGCTCACAACAAGGTCTGTGGATCATCTCGGGCTGATATCTCCAACACTCGGCAACTAACATCAAAATAATCTAGATTGATAAACAGCACTACAGGTAAGAGAAAAAATATGTATTTTTAATTTAGGGGGTAGACTGTCCCTTTAACCAATTCAAAATAAGCTATTCAGTGGTATTTGAATTCTGATTACTGTGATGTTTTTTCCATTAAATGAAATGGGCTATGGTCACCATCATTTGCAGCTTCATTATTATAAATCTATTCATATTTAGTTATTGCCAAGCCCTGTGCATTACTATAATCACACTCACACTGCTCTCCTCTGTATCACAGTGGCAAAAATAAGACATTAGAAGCCTGGCAGTTGTATTAAAGTACATTAGGCAGATTTATTGTTCTCCATAAGAATGCTTATTTGAACCAAACATCCATTTCACATTTCCAATGAGTCATGCTCGATTAAATTCAATGTGTTGAAGATGGAAGAGAGTATTATTAAGCCAAGCGCCGGGTATGTGAATTAATTAAAGTCCTACTTTTTAATTCAATATAAATGTCAAGCTCTGTGTGTGGCAGGATATTGAAATCAATCAGGCTTTAATATAACGGGATCCTCTGCCTGTGACAGGGATCAACACGTCTGCGTCACATGTTGGCTGCTCGTGCATGAGAGTGGGAGGAGGTCTGAAGGCTCAGACTGTCTGTCCTCTGATCTAACGCCATGTTTCCATGTGTTTGACACCACAGCAGAAGCGCAGCATTGAAAAATAGCTCCTTATCATTCTTAAGAACAGTGAATCACTGCCGGAAAACTGGATTTGTTGTGGCTACTTAACACTCTGTTGTCATTGTTGATAGGAATATATTTCCTTTAGCATTCTGCCACATCCGACAGAAATTCATCGGTATGAAAGTGACAGCTAATCCTTGGTTTTATATGTACCCATGTGGCAGCTTTATGAGGTATATAGCACAAACAGGGGTTCACTAGGGAAAAAACAAACTCATGAATTCCTCCGCACACCTTTTGTTTCTAGTTTTTTGGGAACATAACTTTAAATTACAGTCTCCTCACTGCCACTCAGGAAGCAGAGTTTATATCAGTGCAGGAAAAATTTTTTATCAGCATGAAAAATGTCAGTGCAACAACAAATGTGAGCACAACACGAGGCTAGTCACGGGCAAATAAGCTATACATGCATCATATCACACAACAAAACTGCATAAAAATGCATCCATGTTTGGACACTGAATTCAAACATCAAGCCTGGCATAATGTTAGCAGTGTCAGCATTTACATATACGGCTGCCTGCAGTAACAGCAGACTGAAAAACATGAGAATTCATTTCTTTGTGATGGTAATGGGAATGAACAGGGATTGGCAGTGCAGCTGAGCTGAGTGTCTGTATGATCCTGCTGTTTGGACTTATATTAAACAGCTTAATTCAAGAGCCAGGGAGAGATAGATGGAGTTTGATTTTGTTTATTAATTTTCATTAGTAAACACACAACAGTAAATCTAAAAGGAATTTAGACACTGCTGTTATATAGTTGTATTAACGGTAGCGTTGACAGTGTGACTGTTATGTGTACATGCTGATAACTAACTACCCTGTCCTTTAATCTCTTCTGCTTCGGGCCAAATCATTATCAGTTGGTCCAGTTGCAAAGTTGCAGGTAGTAATCATAAACCAATTTATATTTTAATGAGCATGACATTAGATGGAAGTGTTGAATGGGCCGTGCTCAATGATGCTAAGCAGAGGCAGGGAGGGAAGTTTTGAGTCTTATTAAAGGAAGTAGAAAACCAGCTGACTATGATTTGTGGTAATTGGCAAGGCGTTCTGCTTGAGTGCGCATACACAGCCCATTCAGTCACACTGTGTGCCTTCAATTCAAAAAGCAGCAAAAAAGCATAATTATGTTTATTACTTTTCCCTCCACAAAGTGAGTGCAATCGATCCCAACTGGATGGCTTCAGTCTCTCACAAGATATGACACTCGGTAATATAACACCTAATTATTTTTGCTGACTGATCTGAAGCCTTGCAACATTCACATAATGAGCTGCACTTCTGCCCTCCCCGGTTGAATTGTTAGGCTTCCCTGCAGTTACAGTACAGTGGTAAAAATGGGAGCCTATATAAAAGTTATGATCCCCTGGAAACAATATTACCGTAAGCTACAGTATGACCAGCAAAACTTGACATTTGTGCCGTGTTGCCACAGACACCCACGGGAGAAAGAAGAGAAAGGTGGTAGAACATGGTGTCACATAGAGTCAATAATAAAGAGCAAAAAGTGATATAAAACTACATTCTACCACTTTCCCAAAAGCGACAGAAACTCCTAAAGTCTTCCCACACATGTTTTAAACTATTTGCCTGATTCGACCTGTTCTCAGAGCTGTGTCAGCATCTACAAACTAGAGATGCAACTAGCACCTATTTCTATTGTCGATTATTTTCTTGATAAATCGATTAGTTGTTTGGTCTGTAAAATGTCACAAAATGGTCACAATTAGTGTTTCCCAAAGCCCAAGACGACATTCTCAAATGTCTTGTTCTGTCCACAACCCTAAAGACTATAGTTAAAAAGACTATAGTTAAAAAAGCTAGGACAATGATCACAATCTCCTCCCATGTCAAGTATTCACAATATTAACTTTGGTTGGCCATAGGCTTTTTAAATGTGCTATATAAATAAAGCTGACATTGACATTGACATTGACATAACTGCTGCCATCAGGTTGACGCTACAGGGTTCCGACAAAGTACAGGAGGAAATAGGATAGGTATGAATAGGTATAAAAACTCTTTCGTCCCTCTATCAAAGAATCTCCCAAACTCAGGACAAAAGGAGGGTGTAAAATGAGTAGTTGTGTTGTGTGTTTTGGAATGCACTTTATGCAGTGCTATGCACTTTACATCTGTTTCTGCACTATGCATGTTTTCTTATGTGGCAGCCTTTATGTCCAAGACAAATTTTCCTTGGGACATCTTGAATCTTAAAAATTAATTTCACTGTTATGGAGGAGTAAAGAAGCCATAAAATATTTACATTTAAGAATCATAGGATAATATTAAATATTGTAATTAGGGATGCACTGTTCCAACCCGCCAGATGAGTAACACCCCAGATACTGGGCCCCATAAAATGAATAAGAAGTAATCAGAAGTGACCTATCCCTATTGAATACAGTTTCTTTTTCATGTGTCTGCTCTAACTTACATCTATTCAATCACAACCAGCCAATGACGCAGTGTGTAGTGTTATTAATATTGTATTACTTATTGCAATGAGTTACAAGATCTATATGTTAGGTATACAGATGATCTGCAAAGGAACCAGCAACGATGGCTGTCAAATAAATGTAGCAGAGTAAAACGTATAATATTTACTTCCGAACTGTAGTGGAGTAGATGGCTCATAAAATTGAAATTATCAAATAAAGTTTAAGTGCCTCGAAAGTGTATTTAAGTACAGTGCATGAATAAATGTTCTTGATTTCTGAGCACAATGGATATTTGCAGGGCAAAAAAGAAGCCAAGGGGCTTATACAAAGTCTGTCCCAATGCAAAATGATTCAGGCTACAAAAGTTAGCTATGAAAAGCTATAAACTTGCCAAATCTGACACGTCAAAGCAAAAAAGCATGTGTAATTATTTACATCAATGGCCGCATTCCATTTTGGTGTGAAGGTTTCAGGGCCCTGGTATTGTGCGTGCTGGCTCACTGGGACACTTAAATGGAGCAGAGCCATTGTCAATGTCACCAGTTAAACCTGTGCTTTTCCTACTATGACAAGTCAAAATGTCTGCTGTGCGAAAGGTCTGTTCAGCCTGAGCAGAGGTCTAATCAGCCAGACTGATCTGAAAACACCTGCGTTAGACGTCAGGTTACAGCTTCATTTTCCAGCAGGTGCAACAAGAGTTTTCCCTGCAGGCTTTTCAAACTGTGAGCACAGGAAGTGAGTCCAGCAACACAGATACAACAAAACAAAACAAACCAGTCATTTGAGCTGTATATTAGCCAGGTGTGTGTGTCCGTTGGGTCTACAAGTTCATCACATCTTAAAGTTCATTACACGAATCCACTTCCCCACCCCAGGCAATTTTACCTTTTGCACAGTAAGATGAGTGTGCCAGATTAATTGTGTTGAGCATAAACTGCAGCTGAGTTGGCTCTAATTAATTAACACGATGCTGCCTTCAATGCCTGTGAGAAATATCAGAATTAGTTGAAATTACTTGGTGCTGATAGTTAGAATTAGTGTGTGCAGAGTGTGTGTCAGGAACATAAATAATTGGAAATGGGGATGGTCAAGTTTGCTAATCCCCAGATTGTTAAGATGAGTCATTAATAGGCAGAAGGTGTGCAAACTTTAACAACAGACGATAAAAGTGACATTTTGAATTCAACAGCATAATCCCTTACGTAAAATCACATAAGGCTCGTCTTCTCTACCTCTACTTTTACTGCAATTTATTATGCTTATAACACAGGAAGCCAATAATGACCTTGACTCAGCCGAGATGATGTGGTTGTGATTATGTCTCTTCCATCACTGACAGCCATGTCTAAGCAATGGTTGCCGAAGTTAGTTGACCATAAACATGTACTCCTTCTAAAAGCTGATTTAACATTTCTTACAACTCACAAACAGACACTAACACATTAAACACAACTGGTTGGAGTGAATACATGTGATGTGTCCAAGCCAATGTGCCACGTGTCTGCCTTAATGATACAGTTTACACATTTTTATAACTGCTAATTTATTGATTGAGAGTGCTACTGTGTGAAACATAACACCAAATTTAGCAGAAGACCTCAGTAATAAAAAGAAGTCATAAAATAAATAATAGTTCAAGGTGTGCTGCTGAGTTTATTTTAGAATGGGCAATTTTCTTTTTTTCAATATGAGTTAAGAATGCAGTCAGACAGAGAAAAGCAGGGATATCACGTACTGACGCTGAGTGACAGCCCTGCATTGTTGTTGTCATTCTGTTCTACAAATTCTGATTTATTATTTCCTCACTCTCAGAACTCTCTTTTTTAAATTATTTGTTATACCAACCCAAGCATGTGAAAATGGGAAATACAGGACAAATAACATCCTGAATGATTTAGTAAGAGACAGTTTAAGCAGTGTTTGCTTAACTGAAGGTGCGTTCCTCTCCAAAAGAACCGCTGTTGGCAGTTAGCCACCAAGATTAGCCACTGGACTAACCATAGAAAGTCAATGGGACTAACTACCTTACTGCTACTTCCGCTATCTCACTAGTGCAGTTGCACCCATAATCATTTCTACAGCAGCGCCCTCAGGAATGAGGTGGATAGATTTTGTTTCCACCATTCTCAAATTTACTCCTGCACCTCTGAGCAGAGGTGTCAGCGCTACAACCAGGCACTTAAGCTCATTGACACAATTACAGTTATGTTGAACAACACTTGAGGCAGCTCTATGAATGAACCTCACCAAAAAAGAAAAAAAGCATATCAATATTTTGCAGAAGAGTAATGGTGTCAGAGAGCTGGAGGATCAATGAGAACTTCAGCCTTAATACATTTACCTTGTTAAACGTGAACATTACATTACCAGACAGTGTGTTGTAGTTAAAATGAATTATCCAAAAAACCTCAAGCATGTGAATTTTTGCATTTATATAATTATAGAGCACGATCTTCCTATTAAACCTGAATACATCACTATAGGCTATTATGCTAATTTCCACCCAGGTCTCCGGGTGGGAATTTGCTGTGTAGCATAACATTTGCAATTTGATGGACACCTTTATTCCAAATGCCTCACAGTAACATCACCGCATACTATATACTCTGCCGTACAGGTTCGCATTTCAATTTAGTTTGCTGCTCTATGACTGACAGCTTATCTGACACCATCTGAATTGTCAGTCCCACCTGCACTGCTGCCAGCAGTTCAAAGCAAACATTAATAAGCATTTGCAAATGGTATTTGAGCCAGCTCTGATCTGTTTATATAAGACAGGAAATCCATTGCTACAATGCTTATATCTATAAGGTTTAAGACAAACCTGCATTAATTGAGGGCATTTATCAAATATAGGTGGCCTGCTTTGCTTCATCACTAATTAAAAAGATAGTATTTGCAGCCTTACTATGATTTAAAGTGTGAATGACAGTCGATTTTCTTATACATGCTATAAGGTAGTTTATCATGTAGAATTCCCACCAGTCATTCAACATTTCTGGAATAAATTATCATGGACTCAGGTGTATTGAAGAAATAGGTGTCATTAAGGCATTTAGACAGTGTGTTATACCAAATTAAAACGTTTATTTATTCATATTTTTCATTTTTGACACTCTCTAATTTTTGTGCGGCCTCTTCTGCACAGCAAGCCAAAAATATTTAAACCAGTACCAGACAAATAAGGGACAAACCAGGTTACTATGCTCTGTTTTTTCTTTATATTTTACATAAAAGTGGGAGTATGATGGTTATAAACACATACAGCAGGTTATTAAAGGCAACTCTAATGAGCAACAGCACCCACGGTATTTTCTCAGCAGTGTTACTTTAATAGCATTAGACAATGCTCCTGCCTGAAAACATTCTAAATATAGTTTTTACCCTTCAGCTTTGCCCCTTGTTGCAGAGAGACTTCACTGTATATTCTTGCCAAAAACTTTAAGTGATAGTTCTATTTTAAAGATACTAATAGAAGAAGTTAATTATAGAAAAAAAAACACCGTCATGTGCATACTGTTTCAGAGAAGAATATGTATGGGTAAGAGGTTTGTAGTGCAGCCACCACCAGTGATTTTCATAATTTAAACAAGCCAGGCCATATTAAATGTAGATTAATTGCCAAGGTGAACACTTAATTCAATAAAATATAATTTCCCTAATGTTTTATTTAATACAGCTGTATAATTAATTAAATCACCAGCAATTTATTACGAAGCAGCAACACAGGCTGTCGAGACTAAATAGGATAATGACATGAAAGCTGTACTAAAACAATGGCCTAGATTAATTTCATTCTTATTGAACTGACAGTTTTCAATCTACAATGTTTTCACCTTTTCTGCATGGACTGTTAGAACGAGCAGTCGGACTAATTGAATTGACTTCTCGATCATTTATATTTTCTCTCACGTCATCTGATAATCCCAGCACCCTCTCGCTGTTCCCACAATGATTTTGGTCTATGTTGCCTTGGGCGAGGTTTCCAAGCCAAGCCGTATAGTCATGCTGAAGGAAGCTGGGGGCCAAGGGCCAAGAGCAGTCCTCGCTAAAGCCCCGGGGCTGATGGCTGTGGGCAAGAGCAGAAAAGACACAGGTCGACAGAAGGCCACAGGGCTCGATTCTTGCATTTATTAGCAAATAGGGAGGTGAGAAATTGCTTTCAGGGAGGAAAAAGAGTCTGCAGGGATTGTCTTGAGATTGTCTTGAATGGGCCCCAGAGATTTCTCTGTTTCATGGTGAGCGAGGTTAAGCTGCTCCTCGCCTTCTACTGCGTCCAGCTGCCTGACACTGAGAGCGCTGTGCATACTGTATGTCCTGTGTACAGTGTTTTTAATGCATTTTTCTTGTTCCTCTGAAACTGGGCTTTCTTGACTTACACACACAGACAGAGAGAGAGAGAGAGAAGCACACACACCAACGAAGATTTACAAGTGCACAAGGAGGAATGTAGTGCTGCATGTAGTGATGGAGTGCTACTGTATGTGCAGCACAGCACTGCATACTGTATTTTACTTGTAGTGTCTTAGCAAATTTATGTTATAAAATTTCGTAGATTATGTTTGTTGACATTGTAAAATAATTGGCACCCAGACTGTACCTTCATTTTAACATTTACTGTCTTAATGCTTAAAGGAATAGTTCGACATTTTGTGAAATACACTATTTCACTTTTTGGTAAAGAGTTTGGGCCAGTTTATACAGAAGTTTCCACGTCTGCGTGTCCATGAGGTTCCCCTTTGGTCCATAGGACGTAAATGTCATCACACACCCCTATGCAGATGCCAGCATGCAGCCCATTTTTTGTGACCGCGTGGACTGTACGCAAAGCAAGTACACCGACTGTGCATGCTCCAATCTCTTGTTCCACACACCAGTCCAGCCTAAAACACTGCAGTCAAGCCAGTCACAGCCGCCTCACCACACTTGTTTTATGGTGGATATTAGACAGACATTCACTCCAGACCCAGCGCTTCTTAGTTTCACTTTCATCTGATGTTGGCATTAGGACAGTGAGCTCACCACCAAGCCCTCCAGTTTACTGCTGGGGGCTGACACAGACCCTCAGTTGTACTATGAATAAATCTGCGTGCATCAACATGGCCGCAGCTGTCCAAGGACGTTTAATGCGGAAAGTATCTACAAGCCTTTAGATGAGAAGATTGATACTGCTCTGATATCTGTCCGTCATACATAAGGCTACGGCCAGAAGCTGGATAGCTTAGCTCAGCACAAAGACTGAAAACAGGAGGAAACAGCTAGCCCAGCTTTGCCTAAAGGTGACAAAGTCTGCCTACTGGCCCCACTACACCTCACTTATTACAAGAGAGCTTCTGGTAGGCAGACTTTGCTACAATGTGACAGAGCCATGCTAGCTGTTCCCCCTGTTTTCAGTCTTTGTGCTAAGCTAAGCTAACCGTCTGGCTATATATCTACCTTACAGATGTAAGACTGGTATTCATTTCCTTACCTAGCTGTCTGCTAGAAAACAAATATTTTACAAAATGTCTATTTCTTTAAAATTCCAACTTTACTCCTCCTGTCATCCATCATACATCTCTCCTTCATGAAAAAAGCAAATATAAAGCAATTGCCTGCATTACAAAGCATATTCGTCCTCTGGGTCCAGTTGTTCAGAAGTAATCTGATCAAATTTCAGTGGATAGGATCAAAGCCTGAAAATGGGTTGTTCAAAATGAAAAAAAAAAGGATTCTGAAATCAGATCAGATCATGTAATCCTGTCTTGGTTTTGATCTGGATCAGTATGTGTTGTTCACAACTTTTTGGTAGAATTGGGATACCTTTGATCTAAAAAATCAAGTTCCAATGTAAAAAACTTTCAAATTGATCAAAGATATATACATTTATTTACATTTTGCACTTGATTTGTTTATCAGTTATTGTTATAAAGTAAATAAAGTAGACATCAGGCTGACATCTTCCAGTACACTTAAGTAAAAAGTAATAATAGTAATAAAAAAGGATGTTGTCCCCATTAAATAATCCCACAAATAGGGGTCAAAATCAAACAAAAATTATTTTAAGTTATAATATTAAAGATCTCTGTTTCGTTCTTTGTGGCTGCACCTATGATGATAAATAGTAATTGCAGTGTGTTTGCTGGCAGACTGCCTACATGGTGATATGTAGGTGTTTATCTGAATTTGGTAATCTTGAAAAGTTTGTATCTGGATCAGGGTGACCCAATCCAATGTTGCTTTAAAAAACAGCACAATAGTAAAATGGATTAGCTGATCTTGGACAGCAAAACATGAGATTTCCAAGTCTGGACCACTGTTATCCAGATCAAATGTTTTGAACTCAGTTTGCTACATTTCTTACACACAGGTAATTTAAAACTGACTGATGTGTGTAATTTGTGACTAACTTTGTTTCCTTTTTGTCCCCCTTCCCCATCTCTCTTTCTGTGCGGCCATGCAATCATCTGTTTATGCTGATGTCTAACAGGTAAGCACCATCTCTATTCCTACTATCACTTTCAACTGAGCATAATGTAGCAATGTCTAAATCAACAAGACCGGAGCTTTACAAGCCTTAAAGGGCTCATGTTAAGTAAATTCAACACCTCATTAACCCAGCAGTTGATCTCGTGTTTTGAAAACTTTCCCACACCGTCACACAGACATCACTTGAAAGTAATGCAGAGCTAAGACTGGCCAACAGTACATAGTAGTCCTAAACAGTCCCGCATTGTTTCCTCTAAGTTAAGCAATGCAAGTATTAGTGAGGCTCTTCCTCGCACAAGAGCCTTATGATTTGGGTGCCTGTAGGCACTAAGTCGCTGGCAGACTTGAAAACAGCAAGGAGCTGAAAATTGATTTCAAAAGAAATATAAAGCAGATTTCGGATGAGTTCCACAAGGTTGCTTGTTCACAGAGAGAGTGCATAATAGATATGCAAAGTACATCCCTATGCACAGTGCAGCATGGCAGAAAACATTTCAGCAGAGCTTGCATACTTGCATTTGTTTGAAGATATCAAGGCTATTGTTTTTTCCCCTAGAGGAATTTGGCTTGCTGGAGGAGGACATTTCTATGAATTGTTTTCTATTTTGAGGTGGTTGCACAAGACGTGTAATGAATCTGTTTATGAGCAGCTACATAAAAGTAACCTTAGAAAATGAATATTGTTGATAGGATTTAAAAAATGCTCAGAAACTGTCGGCTTAGGGCTCTTTGTATAAGGTAAACCATTCACTCTCATAGTATCAAATGACAGAGAATGGAGACAGTGATCAAGTTGTCCCTTGAATCAGACACGGTAAGGGTCTGTTGTTATTTATTTTTTTATTGACTGTATTGATTGGGATTTGCTGAGCGTAATCTGATCCACTTTGCTCACCAACCAGTCTGCAGCAGTCACTACCTGGAATCACTTATGTTATCCGTGCTGTGCACTTTTCAACCTAAGCATAACAGACGGGAATCTATGAGGTGTGTGATGAAGAAGCCAAATATTGACTGTCTTAACCACACCCTCATAGGGCAGTTTGAGCTGAGACCTTCTGACCGCTGCTTCAAGGCCCCTGAACTCAGCTGTAAAAAAAAAAAATAGTTTGTTCTGTATTGACTTTCTGATCACATCCAGTGTATGAAAGTCATATTTCTCTTCATAAAGGCTTTACATGACACCTATTGGCACATCAATAGCAAATAGCATTGTGATATAACTAACGCATATGCCACTTTGGGTGAGCATTATGTAAAAACCTGGCCTGGATATAAGTGCAAAGGGGAGGTTGGATAAAAGTGACTATGTCACTGGGTGTTGAGATCCTCCCATCACAGATGTGCCATTAATTTAGACACATGATGCCTCCAGAGGGCTCAACACTCATTTCTGGATACACACAGCCATCTAACTAACACACCTACCCTCAGCACTATACTTACCTGTACTACATGTGCTGTACACCTAGCTTGCCTCATTACACCCAATAATTTCACCAGGAGTCTAGTCAACAAACTAAGACAGCTGACTCTTACAGATACAAACAATTTGCTTAATTTGCTCGAAAACTAAACCATATTGACATTTAAATGCTAGGGAGGTTGCACAGCCAACTGTGACTGTCTCAGTTGTATAATGATACTCAAGACATGTTGTCCCAAACTCACTTTCTTTTCTTTACACCAAAAAACAACCTATAAGTCGCAAAAGAAATTCTTGCATGAAAATGATTTGTCATACAGTGGGTGGCGGTGTAGTTTGTACGCCGTCACACTGTGGAGAATAAAAGGGAGCCAAAGCAGTCCCGTTTTTTGCTGTGTGATTTACTTTAGATCAGACAATAATCAGACACTCAGCGGGGACAAGCCCTCCTCCTATCTGTGTCCAGTCACAGTAGCGCGTTTTTTTATTTCCCCCCTCAATCCACTTCTTCTCCGTGCCCCCGGCCCACAGCTTGTTTATTGCATTCATAGCACTGTCTTTGATTTTTGCAGGACAGCGACATGACACATCAGCTGCCAGTGCATTGCCGAGATGACTCTGTCACATGAGAGGCGACCAGCTTGTTTGTTGCCGCTGCTTTGCTGAGACAGGCGGGCGGCATTGTCCGCCTGCTTGGCTCCCATCTCACACTCCCAACTAGAGCAGTCTTCCCACATAAACTGAACCCCATACCACAAGCTTGTCGTTACAAAATGCGGCCATGCTGCCTCACAGTCTATGGAGATTTATCAGGGTCAGCCTCCCACGACTCAGAGCCACACATCCAGACTTGAATGTAATCCTGTTCTTACACTCTTATACCCGTACCCCACCTCATTGACGAACCAAGCTCATACGATGATTCAATCATTCCAGAATATATGTGTGTTTGTTGCCCTATCTGCGCACACACACACACACACACACACACACACACACACACACACACACACACAGGCTTGTGCATCCATTTGTGGGCATGTGTAGGGCAGAGTACAGACCACTGATATGGAATTGAATGGAACTACAGGTGGCTCTTTGTGTTAAAGGATCGATGGCTGGTGACAGACTAGTGTCTTCATAAGGTTTTTAATGAAAGCTAATCTTTTGAATTGATTTATATGCAGTTAGCAGGAGTCCTGATGGAAGGATTTGATGAGGACAGACAATAAGATATAGCATTAAACTTTAATGAAC
This sequence comes from Cephalopholis sonnerati, assembly GCA_019142605.1. NCBI lineage: Eukaryota > Metazoa > Chordata > Actinopteri > Perciformes > Serranidae > Cephalopholis > Cephalopholis sonnerati. The sequence goes on from JAGQAX010000001.1 coordinate 14,189,536, forward strand.
TGCAGCATCATTTTTTTCCCCCTTTTTTTGTATTAACAAGCTTACTTTTTTTTTGTCTTTTCTGGGGAGGGGACTGAATTCGCAAGTTGTAGCAGAGCTTTGACAGGGCATAAAGGGGGGGGGGGCGTTGAGAGGACCCTCAGGTTCAAAGACTGGAGCACTGATTGATTTGCAGCCTTTAATAACAGGCTACACACAGGCCAAATGAACAAAAATGTGAGGCAAATACATTACCAACCTAGAATAAGCGTACAATTGTCATTGGATACTTGCTTGAACAATATTTCAAAATTATTGGATAATGGATCCAAGAACAGCACACCCTGTACACTGTAATCTTATTGGAAACATTACATTCCTTCTTGTATTATTACTGTTTTGCAGTAATTCTTATTGGTCTGGTGATGAATCTAAGCAGAAAATAACCTATGAATAGGTGATGCATTTTTTGTTAACTGTCACAAATTGATCAAAACTAACCGTGGGTGCTTAATGTGAAGCATTTGGATGTTCATTTTAAAATTGCACTGGATTACATACATGCATTGTTACCTGTGAATCCTCCTGATTAGGTTGGCCATCTGAATCCAACTACTATATAGAAAGATAATTACTGAATGCAAATGCATTAAATATGTATAACAGAAAAAATGCCATCATGAAGTTTTTATTTTGAGAAGCACCAGATTACGCTACACATCATTAAAAGATTCACAGAGAACTCTTTCTACAAAGGCCCAAGGTTGTTTGTTTAATTTTTTTTTTTTTTTTTTTGGCAAATATGATAATGCTACATCCACCTATCTGCTTGCTGCGATGATGTTTCAAAGATGCTATCAGTGAGGAGCCAAATCCAAGGTTTGACTGTGACCTCATAAAGCTGTACAAGTCTGGGATAAATAGCTTCAATCTACCGGCCTTTTCAAACTGTATTTAAGGTTTCTGGATCTCAGGCCTCCGGTCATTCTGAGAAGGACAGCATTAGCTGAGTAGTTCTGCAAGGCCGTGTTCCATTGGCAGCTCAGTGGATTATAAGCTACGTGTTTGAAATGTGTCACTCACAGCGGCCGGGCCTTGGATCAGTTCACTGTTTTTGTCAGTTGCACAGAGAAGCTCCTTTTCCTTTGTTCTCTGTTTCTCTCAAGGTTGCCAAATTCAGTGCAGGATTTACTGACAGATGTATCAGCCACTGCATATATAAAAGCCTGTGTGATCAATGACAGAGTGACTTGTTAAAGATTTAGTGCTATTCAACAAAGTTCTGTTAGAAACAGCAGGAGCCCCTTTTTTCATTATTTATATGGCCCTTTGGCAGTTGTATGCCTGACACCCCCCCGGAGCACAGGCCGTCAAGAAGGGACCTCCAGAGTTCTCGGTCATTAGCTTCCTTTTCTATCTGATACTAGGTGTTCTTCGGCCGGCTTCTTTTTCTCTTCTCTTGAGGGTTCCATGTCAAAGCTTGTCTGGTGGTGTTTGACACTGGTTTTTGTAGTGTGTGCCTGATCCATTTCCATCTTCCAATTTCATCTCCTGCTGGTAGTTGCTGTGTCCTCGTCCACAGATCGTTATTGCTGATCTTGTCCGGCAGATGGATATTAAGAATTCTCCTTCTTGATAAATGTTTGCACTCTATTGATTGTAGTCATTGTCATTCACCAGGTCTCGGCACCATAAAGCAGCACTGATGTTGCATGGGAGTTATGTGCCCTTTGGCAGACCCTTCCACAAATCTCAGAAATTCAGATGTTTCTCCATCCTCATAATTATTTGTTTATAACCTTGTGGCATTGATTATTTCTCCTGCTCTGCCTCAGCGCTTTCCTCCTACAATGATCAAATAGCTAGAGGATAGACAACCACACAGGCCTTATTCACCAGCCCACTGGCCAATCGTGATTATCCACAAACACGGTTAGAGGCAGCACAAATCAGCCTGATAATCACCTGACCGTGGGCTGCTTCCGCACTCTATGGATGGCTCTGACGGAACTGTTGGCTTTGAAGTCAATGAAAATCCCACGCATTATCATCCTACCCAATGCTTTTTTTTTCTTTGCAACATCCTCTTTTCAATCAAATATTTGTGTTCTTGGATATAGCTTGTTAAATGAGGTTTCCAGACCTTTAGTCTTGTTAAAAGTGGAGGTCAAGCCCCTTTCTATTGTGGAACATTATCTTGTTACAGTCAGACGCTTTAAAGTGTCTTAACACTTGAGCTCATTAAAAAGAAAAAAAATCATTTAATTAGCAGGATTTTTTTCAGTCAGCTTCAGTTGCATTGATAATGGTATTAGTTTTCTAAAATGAGGGTTGTGGGCTTTGATTTATGCCTTGAGCAGGCTGCCATGTTACAAGTACAGAGAGACTCGCATTGAAGGAATGGCTGAGACCTTGCAGCATCTGAGGGTTTCTGTTCATTCTTACACCTGATGACTGGCTCTTACAGTCACTGTGTCACATCAAAGGCTCATAACCTCTGAGGAGAGAAATCTAATTCTTCACCAGAAGGACAGCAGAAGACAGATGGATACTTGTCAGTTTTTGATTTTGAAACACATACCTACATCTGCTGGTTAAAAGCTGAGAAACGCAACACTTCATTTGTCTTTGTTGCTAAAATGTTGCCCTATATCTGTTACTCTTTTAAAAAAAAAACAACCCTCTTAAGGTTTTATGTCTGCTCATATATCGCGCATTATGTGCATGAATCCTGGACAGCAGTCTGGTTTCAAACAATCAATGCAATGACTTATAAAAGCAAGGACTTTGAATGACAACTGGAACGTCTGAAATCCGGGATAGTGCAGTCTGCTGGCCGTATTACATTATCAGACCCTTTTGTCAGTAAGTAAGCTGCCAGATGAAACCAAGTGGAGTGGGTCCCCAGATAGTAGCTGTTTTGATGTTAAGACAGCATGATCCATGTTGGATTCAGAACACACTGTCCTTGTTTTTATCCATTTAAATGGTCATTGCCTTATTCATGACTGCATGTGGTGCTGAGCTATCGGGCAGTTGTTAATACCAATCAGCGGTCAACAAAAAGACACATGCTGTGGGTTTTGGTTTCTTTATCTATGTCAATAACTGTTGATTAAGTCTGAGAGGCCTGAAATTTCTTTTCTTAGATTGTGAACATTTAGATTTGTAAACCATCAGTTGTGGTGATAAAAAAACGATGTTATAATTATATTTTATATATTCGGAAACACACAATATGTTGCTGATTCTTTAGTAGTGATGTTTTTGTATTCTATGATTTTATAATGTGCTTTCAAACTATTATGCAACTTTTATTGTGCTTTACTGGGTGCTTAAAATGATCTGCCATTTTTTAAAAGAAAAACATAATGAGAGCAAGTGATGTCATATAGTTGTTTTATTACCCAGAAACTGGGTGTACGCCAAAAGTTACCCATTTTATATTAAAGTATGTACCAGTTTAAAGTTCCATGATTTCACAAAGGCAGCCAAAGTAAACAAACCTCTTTTAAACCACAGCTGTAGCTAACATCATTTCACAAAGCTTGTCTAAAGCTTTAGCAGGCAGTAGGGAGCAGTTCTAAGAGTGGAGTCGGCCCATCACAGCGCCTGGCGGTGCAAGGTCACCTCCTTTCTGCCCTGTATCGAATGCCAGTTGACAAGAGAAAAACATGCCTTCCCTTCTCAGGCACTTAAAAGAGCAACCATTCAAGGGGTTTAGAGGGCTACTGCTCCTTTTTGATGACGCAACGCTGAGTAAATACTTTTGCACCCTGGAAAACTTTTTTCATTCCACTGGAACATTCCTTTAACCTGCTTGTGTAAGCCCGGCCACATGCTGCTCTGTCTTTATGCATATTCATTACACTCAAGAGTTGAGTGATACTAATAAGAAATATTAATGATTAATGAATTAAGAACACTGATGCAAGACAATATAAATGATTTACAGAAGACAGAATATTAAACTGATAGCTATCAAACTGCAGGGCAACACTTTATGCTTTGCTCAACATGAGTTAAATTTAATTAGATGAGAAATCTTTATCACCCTAGTATGGAAATGTTGCAGTGCAGTACATCTGAAATGTGAGGTCCTGCTTATCCTCATATGCTCCACAGTGGATCAGTGCAGGGATTGTATTTGTATGGAAGACAGCAACAGTGACATTTCCAGGTGGCTTCACTGATGGAGGAAAGACAGCGAAGCAAAAGGATTTAAAAACTTATTAGAATCGTTCCTATTTATATGCAAAGGAAACACAGATTTATAGGGCACAGATTTTGCCTATGAATTCCTCAGATTTCTTATTTTCATTAACATTTCTCAGATGCATTGTCATGACAGCGATGGTTTATCTTTTGAGTTAATCTTCCATTGTTCCCCACCATACTGACTTTATTGTGTTAGCTGCAGTATTTCCAAACCACCAAAGTGCCAGAGAGCTGTAGTGGGTGACTTTTTGCAACAAACTAGAGACTATTTATTGGAATTCTGTGCTGCACCTTCAAAATCCCCCCCATGCCATCCATTATCCTTGAGGAAGAACAATGCATGGATGTGAACACAAATTCCAGTAGAGGATGAATTTGAGTCCATTTTTCTAACCTGGCAATTCATTTGTCATCCTCACAGCCTGAGGAGCGCCTGCTACCTCCCAGGTCTCTGATTAAACAGGAGAGAATTAATAACAGGTGTCTGGGGAAGGGGAGGCTCTGCCTTTTGAAAAAAAAAAAAAAGGTTTCTTGGGAAGAAAGGCCAAGCAATAAGCCACAATCTGCAATTAGAGCGAAGGAGCAGTGGGTACCTTTAGCCAGAGCCTGTTTGCTGTGTCACATCAGCCCTACCCAATACTTTTAGGTCCTATAGCGGTAGAGAATACAGCATGGCGAGACAGAGCTATAGTGTATTCCTCTACAACAATAGGAAACTGTTAAAGTAGAAATCTAGAGCCCTTTATACACATATACTGCACATCTGAAATTATCTATTCATTACCTAGTGGAGCTGTATGTGAGAACGCAAATGTCCGAATCAGTTGGATCGGACATTAAACAGACTCTATCCTGCTAGCTCCCTAGAATAAAGTCCATGTAATGTCTGATTGAGCCCATGTGTGAATAGAGTAGGTAATTGTCCGGAGAATTCAGTGAGTGAGTAGGCGTGTTGATGACATTTCTATTGCGAGGCTCATGTGAAACCAGAAGAAAACAAACATCTGAGGGTGAAGATGAAGGGTCATTTACAGAAAGACGGCAATTAAAATGTCTAACTGGAGAGATGACAAGATTTGGAAACTTCTGTCAGGAAGTGCCAATGCCTACATTGTCAGACAAATGAAAGGATAAGCAATAGACTGTTGTTTACGACCAATCACGAACTATGTGACTGCGGTGTAATCAGCGTCATGTCCCGCCTCCTGCATGCTCTCCCCATGTGCCACCCATCACCTAAACCAAACATTATTTGGTTTCGGTGTTCTCACTTGGTTAACATTAACATTAACCTGAGTTCGTATTACAAATTGGCTTATATTACATTGTTAGACACTTAAGAGAAAACAGGATGTTGCTTTTAATGAATGCAGTCCTTGATGTAGTCACAGTGGTAGATCTCTTACTGTAGATTGTCACAAAGGAAAGACACTGCACCAGTTACATGTCTTTCACAATAAATCTACATTAAATTCATGATTTATGCCTGTCTATAACGTGCCCTTTAAATGCATCCGAGATGGAGAAAAAATAGAACACTCAAGGTGCTCGCTGGAAGCCGAGGTAACAAATTCAGGAGAATCTTTGATTACCTCTAATGTGGTTATAGGTAATGGTGACCTGTCTCTAAGGAGCCAAGCCAGAGCTAAATTATATTTCAAATCCATTAAACCTTACCTCAGATCCATGATTTGCTTCCAGCAAGCAGCTACCCAGGGCAGCGGGTAATTGAATTTCAAACCTGAAGCCAGGAAGCAGATAGGCCCCTGAGCTAAGTCCTCTGCATGAGGCACAATACTGTTATGCATAAAGTCATGATTTATTTGTGCCTATCAAATCTTGTAATGGGCTGCTCCCTGCCACGGAGAGGAATAACCCCATTTGTTGAAACAACACGTCCGTGGAAAAAATTAGATTGCTATGACCAACAGACATAAGCGGTTATTAAATTTAGGCATTTAACCTGACTTCAGCTGCAGAGGAAACTTGAACGGGACAGAGAGACATGCTTAATTAGAGAGACATTAAAATCTGAACAAGGGGCTGTTATGCTATGCTTTGATAGATCTGATTCAGTTGCACTCTCTGCTACACAGGTTAGGATCATCAGGCCCTGAGGCTGTTCACTTTATACATTTTTGAGTGTAGATTGCAGCTGCTACGTTTAATCATTATGTAACACATTTTAAAATGACCTTAGATCAGGTATTGGGTGAGGTAATGGATCAAAAACAGAGGCACGAAAAAAAAAGCATCAAATAAAAATGTGAGATGCTATTCAGTGGGCGTTGAAATAGAAACCCTTCTTCATAAGCAGCTTTAATTCAGCCTGGTGACAGCCAGACTGAGCCGTAACCTTGATGTGTCTAATTGCTTACAGTGGGCTGAACTCTCAGGGAGACTCTGGGCTGTTAATAGGAGGATCATGCACTCAGGGAAAAGTATTGGCTCCTCTTTCTCTTTGCTGTCATCCCTGCTATTTCCAGACATCCCTCACTGCAGAGTCAAGACAGACGACACCAAACTCGATAGCGAATCAATCATTAGACCAATTTACCAATTAGGCTCATTGTACTCTATAAATAAACACATCACAGCCCTCCCATGCTTTGCCCCTCGAGATACCGGCTCAACATTCAGTCCGGCAATCAAGGCACACACGCAAAGACGTCACATCGATCAGGGACTGTTGTAGTGTTGCTTTCTTTGGCAGGAAAATTGTCTCCTCGTGAGTTGTCATGATGCAAACAGACTAAATATACCTCAGCATTATCTCAGCTTCACAGTTTTGGGTTGTTTTAAATCTGCAAAGACTCAGCACAGTTAGCATGTACACATCATACATTCAGCATATTCACTTGGTTTCATTAATACTGTACAACATGCATAGGCTGTGGCTAACAAGTGCTAAACACATGGCTATATAAAGAATTTCCCAAGCGTACACCATCATTAATAATGCAGTGATTCCTGAGGGTTTCTTATCACTTTTGCCTTTGCATATTACCACATCATACAAAAATATCCTGTCCTAAAAAGATCTATGTCCACTAAAACAAGCATGGCAATTCACTCAGGTGACATCTAAAAGGTTAGGAAACACCACAGTTAAGATTTCTAGACGTAATGTATAATTTATAGTGGAAAGAGAGGCTTTGTAATGATACAACAGCTCTTGGCATCATCACCTCCCCTGGCAGGCCGTCTCCTGCTCTCAGCCTCAATGCTGGAGCTGCCACTGCTGCTGCTGCTGCTGCTGCTGCTGCTGCTGGTGCACAGCCTGCCAGAGCTCCAGCATGCTCTACCCACCTGTCAACATGCAGAGAAAAACATTTCATTCACAACAAAGATACATGTCACTAGCTCTCACCGAGAACCACAAGCATTTACAATAACTGTCAAATCACTGAGTTTTGGGGTAAAATATCTATGGCTTTTTATGATATGCGTATCTGTCTTTCAAAGTATGAGCATACAGCAAATGTCAGCATCAGGATCACTTCATTTAGCAACTACAGCAACATTTACAGGGATTGTCCTGGTATGTAGGTGCAGAGATACGTCAAAGCCAAGAATGATGCTGAATACATACTCATGCACATGATATGAGGATGAGAGCAGCAAGTGTAGAATAAAGAAGGCAGTACAGGACTATGCAGTGTATTTAGCACTCAAATTCACTGCTCTAAGTGGCCTGCAAACATACCAGTACCTGTTTTGTAAGACAAACTGTTGAACAGGGTTTTTTCCTGATAGTCTTGCCTAACCTGACTGTTAACTTCTAAAACATAGTACTCAGTGCTCCACAGAGTGGAAGTACTCTGAGAGTTACTGTGAGTCTTTCAACACCAGTGTTGCTTCAGCGGACGACCTCCCAGAAACTGAGTGCATTCCCAGAATAGAAAAAGAACTGGTTATTGACTCCGCAGTACGCCCAAGTGGGCTTTATGATTTAGTGCAGTGAGCCGTCAACTCTCAGAGCAATGTGCAGCAAACAAAAAACATTTTATCAATATTCCATCAGGCAGGAGCCCTCTCCCTGTTAATATAGTGCCCAGACGCATCTTAGCACCCCAGAAGATCGTGCAGTCAGGCAGCAGCTCGGCTCACAGACTGCTGCCTGCAGCTCATGGGACGGTGTTGAATTAAATGGAACGCCACTGGTCGTGTCACTGTGTTGACAAGCATGTGATGTTTGTTTTTTCGTCCCATGTTGATGTATGTGCATTTTTTAATCTCAGAAGATTTTATCTCTTGCAGCTAGCTGTTTAATATCGACGTGCAAGACCCAGATATGCATGAAATATACAGAATGTGTCACGACTGCAAAGCCTCAAAACAGTTTTTATCTATAAACAACATAAATAAACAAATATATAAAGATAATTTAGGTTCATCATTCAATATTTCAATAATAGCTAAATGATACAGACTAGCCTTTTCTCTGCTAAATCTGTCACTGTGCCAGTCTTTGCTAAGATAAATTATTTCCATCAAGCAAGAAAGTAATGCTTTTAACCACAAACCTATACAGCATTTTTTCCCCCAAAACCCTTAAAATGCAATAAATTACAGTGGAGTCCCCTTCAACATATGCAGACAGTTATTAAACCCCTAAAAACTCATCTCTGTTCATCAAAATTACATATTTATACGTTTTTTCCATGAAAACTAACCCTTCATCCCTCAAAATGACTTAGACGTAACTCTACACCTTTGCCTCATTTAGTATGTGCAGACCTATTAATATGCAAATTAGTCCCTCCCCTCAGCTGCTCCCCTGCAGATCCAGTATACCTGCTCACCTTCACTCTGTTCATCAAACACACAACCTCTGCTTGTAAACAGTAATAGGTAGCACAAGCCTTCAGCTTGACTACGTTAAATAGCTAATAATGTGTTGACAAGTTGACGTGAAAGTGAAACTTTTGACACATAGCTACACCTGCTTCGTCCTCTGTTAGCCCTCCTTTCACCAGTGTTAAGGAAAGCTCCTCACTGTCCGTTGACAGGACTGGTACCTTAGGGTTGTGATGTAACAACCCCAGGATGTTTGAATCCAAGCTTTGGATACTACACTGCAGTCTCACAGGGGAAATGCTCGGCCATGGCGATGACTGCTTATTTCACGCACGATGTCATGTACCATAAAAACACCATATGGACATGTTACCATGGTTAAAAACTTGAAATTCACTGGAGGGGGGTCTTTAATTTGCCTCAGAGCATGTGATTACTGTCACAGTTACATGTATTTGTGCCAGAGCAGCAACCTGATATTGCACTAGAAGAACAGACAGCCTCCGTTTCTCAATGTAATTATTTTGATGAGAGGGAGAGACACATAACATTGTCACACTTTTATACACTGTATATTGTCAGATGAGTGCTCTCTCATTTTCATCAGCTTGTTGAACTTGTTTCAAGCTTGTTGAACTCCGCACTTAACACAGCGCAAAATCTGAGGGCCATTGTGGGAGTTAGGGTAGCGTTCAACATCATGTATGGAATTATGAAAATGAAAGCACTACACTGGTGTGAGAAATCCACCCTGTGAGACTCTGCAGTCTGACACGTAGTAAAAAAATCTAGTTAATTTGTTTAAAAAAGAAAGTTCATTCGTCAGTAGAATGACTGAGGTTATAATTTGTAAATGCGACGTGCTTCTTTTTGCACCAGACTGATGAGACTTTAGGAGACTGTCATGCTTAAAAGCACTTTATCCAGGACATATTACTGTTTTCACTGGCACTGCTTCAGATTCATTTCATCTACATTATTCATGTCAGCTACTTAGCTCTTATCCAGAGTGATGTGAAATGGGTGCACCAGTCGAGTGTTTACATTTTCAAAATTGCAGCGTTACAAGCACCTAATAATCAAGAGTGCAATGGTGAAAACGACAATGTTTAGGCAAAACACGGAACTGTGTTTTCTGTGTTTTGGAGGGCTGACTGCAGGACAGTGATATGAGGAGAAATGAGTTCATCAGGTACATGTAGGACAGAGAGGGGAGTTAAGATGAAGGAGGAATAGAGAGAAAATGAGGATGTTTCAGGCTGATGGGCACAGGTTTTCTCACTGTAGAAAGAAAATATTTATTCCTTCATTTGTTCAGAACAATAACCTTATTTTGGAAGGCAAGTGAGAACATAATTGTTCTTACAGTAATGACCTTGTTGAGCAGCAGGAGGTCAGAATTTGGGTGCACATGAAGGACAGAACAACGGGACAGTTATTCAGTGAACTGGCTTAGCAAAAGAAAAGAGTTTTTTGAACAGAGTCCAAATGGTGAGGAGAATTTTGAGAAGACATGAATAGCTCCTGTAGTCGAGTTGGGTCGTTATCTGGTTTTGCCGTTCCGCTCTAGTGTATGAAGTTAAAGTAGTTTGGTTTAACACAAACCAGCTGAACCGACATTACGATATGTTCTGACAGCTTAATAAGTAGCCTACCATCAGCAGCAACCTGTGCTGACGGTGTCACCGTATTAAATCCAACTTGTATTGCCTTAGTATTAAACAATATAACAACGTATAAAAACATAATATTATGTTTGTTTCTAAATGAACAAATGGACACACTAGTGTCTGACAGGTTGTGAGCCAAGCACGGCAAAATGAACAGAGATGGGAGGGGCAGAGCTGCTCATGCCGTGTTTGTTTACTAGAAAGGTCATGTGTTCAAGGTGATGAAAGGAGACATGGCGGAGTCTCTCAAGAAAACTAAAACTGCACCATCGTGGCAATATTTTGGATTTGAAGCAGATGAAAGAGGTGTCCTTACTGGCTGCCGGTGACGCAGTGTGGGTGAACTTTTGTCGCATGGCCTGTTTCTATTTACCTGGATTTACCTAGATGAGGAACAGCTGATTAAAGAGGTAGAATAGAGGAATGATGTACACGATACCTCATTATTTCTCTACAAAAAAAACCTACATAGGTGTCAGCTGGCTTGAGGGAGTGTGCCAGGGAGCTAAAAGTTTTTGGTAAGGTAAATGACCATGGTTAATAACAAGCTTGGCTACTTGCTTTTGGCTTCATTGTCATTTCCAGTAAATAGGATTCAGTGATGTCAATTTAAAGGCATGTAAGCATTATCAACCACTGGCGAGACTTTAAAGAACTAGTGCAAACAGCAGTGCCAGTGATGTCATGGTTAACATTAAGCTTCAGGCTCCCCAGACGTGCAACGGTAATGTTACTAAAGTGAAGCAGCAGTCCAAAGACAAGTTTCAGGCCAACTAGTTCAGAATATATTCTTGGTACAAACTTACCAACAGAGAAATAAGATGCTCCATTTTTAAAATGTATGGCGCTGCTCTTTTTACCAGTCAATGTTACAAAACTTCAAGTTTAAGTTAAGTTGAACTTAACTTTGTTAAGTTGCCATTCAGATGGTGTTTTTCATACAGCAGAGAAAAGACATGAATAGAGCATGGAGACAAGATAGAAAAGGGAGCCACCAAAATAAGTTTACAGATGGCCACTAGAGAGGAGGAGAAAGGGACAACAAATTACAACAACAATGCAAATAGTTCAGAAAAAGGTGGGGAGTGACAAAATGCAGTCTGAGGTAACAATGGAACAAGGTAGTAGTAAGTGTAGTTAAACATGGACACTGTTCTGGAAACATTGCCACATCACCCCTATACAATACAATTACTTTCTACATGCACTCAGTGTTTTACAGTAGAGAGAATCAGAGTGATTTTATATATGAGTTCTGGGAGGTTTGTGAGATTCTGGTGGTGAGGGCTCTGAATCATGTCAACATTTAAAACCATTTCCAGTCGTCTACTGAATATTTTGTATGACATACAATATATAAGAAGTAAATATTTAACAGTATCTTTATTATAGCTTCCAGATTGAAACCAATAAATGAATATTCTCTTTCCTCTGTTATTGACAGTACTCTATCGTAGTTTGTTATCTGTCTTGTTAGGGCAAAGAATTGATTACACAGGTGGTAGACATAATAAAATGAATACATGCACAGTAAATGAAACAATCTTACACAAGTACTGCAATAAATGTGATAATACTCTAAGTTTTAAGGCCATAGTTTGTTTTGCACTACATTATAAAGCGCTGCTGTTATTCCATAAACCAAAACCATAAATGACTACAGAGCTGAATTAACAGCTCTCTTACACACTCTCTGTAAAAACTTTAAGCTTCACAAAGGGATTTATTGCAGGGCTTTTGTATTGCATTGATTTATATTGCACAGGTGTTGCATTGAGTGTGTCCACCCACTCTATAGCCTAAAGTAACTCTTTCATTGTGCTAGGACTATAGCTTCCTGATTGAAGCCATCGACTGAAATGAGAAAATGCGATATGACCGCTACACCTTCCCATTGCTCCAGCCGGTTTGAAGCTTACTGCAAATTACTTGCCCGCTCTGTCACAGCTTGATGATTCTATTTATTGCCCAGAAAGCCCAAAATAAAGCACATCCCCAGTGAATTTTATAGGATATTGATGATTGATTTCACACATATAGTATCTTGCCAGAATATAGTGCAATTCAGCAATGCTTTTTAGTGTCTAGTGCTGCAGACAGCCTGTGCCAGACGAGGAAGAGCCTCAGTACTAAAGCACAATATGCATCCTGCTTTTGTTTTTTCACTTTTCCCATATTTCCCAGGACAATTTGTACTGCATGCTGGGATTGAGAAGCCCACAGGGAGGGGGCGGGTTCTGTTGTGAAATCAGCAAGGCAGCACTCTGTGAAGGGACACTGAATGTGTAGCGCCACTTGTGTTGTGGATTATGATATTCATCATATGGCAGCTTGCCATTAAACGTGGTGTGGTAATCCAAACAGCCCTCTGTGATAAGTAGATGGTGCCACAGATGATTGCGGCCCTGAGGAGAGGCGAGTTGAGCTGCTGAACCGAAGCCCAGCAGAGGAGAGGGCCACAGGCTGCACTGAGATGAGCGCTCTTCACAGCCATCAGAGAAATAGATGACTCTTTTACTCAGAGTGGAAATCAGTGGATCCATGCCTTATGATCACAGTTACTCACCACTGAACACTCTGACCAGGATCTTTTTAATGATTAACACAGCCTAGATAATGAGCTGCTTTTTCTAAAAATTTTACTGAAATGTGTGACTCTGTTGAGTTTTAAATACAGTTTAGTAAATGTGACACTTTAAGATACTTGTTAATTTGAACAAATAATCACATCAAGAGTAAAAAAGTTTTTGTGCAGAAACTTTTATTTTGGTAACCATTAGCATTCCTATCAAATACTACGTATGCTGTAGTTTGCAGCCGGTGGTCTTACAACTAATTGGGTAGTTGGAGGAACTTAAGCAGAATGAGTTACACCAACAGTTTCAGAGTGTGTACCACAGGGTCTATAAATCAAATGCTTAGTTTTAGACATTTTAGATTGTCCACTTTGGGTAATAGGTTGGAAGTGGTTTCCTGACTGTGGTGAGCAAGCCTGAAAGTAAGCCAGCCTGAAAAGCTAACATCAGCAAAAATAGTTCCATAGGCAGAGGAGAATTTGCATGGAAGTTAAGGTTTGATTTTATTAATTTGTTTTTCTTTTAATGCTAAAAAAGGAGCAGTTGGATGGGCAGTTACAGCCTATTGCACATAAAGCCAGGATTGATTACCATTTAAATTATGTCATGGAAAAACTTTCAGTTCCTAAAAAGACTGGCTAAAATGTGTCCTTTAAGACACTCTTATTAAGTGTGGAAGCAAGCACATTTTTATTTTCAATGTCAGTTGAAACTGGGGTTGTATAAGTCACATCCCACTGGTCAGGTAGCTTTACTGAAAGCCAGCTGTGAGCCCAGGTTGAATGCAGACATTTTGGACAGCAACCACATCATAATTCTCTCCTGGCGAAATGAAATCACCCAAAGTGTGAATAGGTGACCCCAGCAGAATGCAGAGAAAACGACGGGATGTGCAAAACTTGCCGACACAACACATTATATGGTCCTTCAGCCTTGGCACAGTGGCAAATGAGGGATTTGATGGGGAGCACTAGAGCAGTGGCTTGAGTGGCAGAATGCTCCTAAAGCCCCAGCTAGTCCTAATGAGGCAGCTTGATGTAGCAACCAGGTCCACTGGGCGCAGGATGGACCAGATGTCGCTCGTACACTCACTCATTCCTTCCAGCACAGCCTGCATTCACCGTTCAGCCCATCTGCTGCTATCAAGCACAGTCAATATTTAGCCACTGGGAAAAGGACAGACACGCTCTGCACCTGGATCATTATAGTGCCTCTGGTAAATTGGAGATATTTTTTTTCTCTAAGCCTAACTAAGAAAAAGTAAACAACTCCTTTTCAGCCCACACTCCATAACCCCTTGGACTTGACCTCCTGATGTTTCAGATACTTCTTTCCAGTTCCCTTAACAGTGTATACTAATGAGGAGAAAATATAACACATTTCTGTGCTAGATCGCATCCAGGAACAGTTGAATAAGCCTCACAGCTCACGTTGCATGACTCAGCAGTGAATCATGGGTCGCCAAGGCGCCACTGAGCAAAACTGACATGCAATATGCCAATTCTTGCCCGAAGATGAGACATTAACAAATTACTGAAAAGGAGGAAAATAGGAATCTATTTCCTGCTGAGAAAATGGTTGAATTTCTCTCTCAGTTTGTCTCTTGCACACTATGTGTGACAAGTGTCTGTTACATCATGTAGCTCAAGGCATCATGATCTGCAAGTGTTTTACCAAGGCTGATGGTGAAATGTGACAAGTAGTGAAGTTCAGTTAGAGGTGCGAAGTGAACTTTATACCAATGAGTGGCTTCCAAAAACTGGGAGTAGAAAAGAACAAAATCTATTCTAATTGATTTAACTGATTTTTTGGCAATTATTGTATATCAATAACTTGATGGTAAAAACAATAATTGCTTGACTGGCACAATTGCTAGCCAACACTGCAGAGAGGATTATTGGTGTTTGTGTGTGTCTGTCTTGTCGTTTTCATTCTCCAAAAAACTGTGAAATTTACCAGATATAAAATTAACGCTACACACCCTGGAGTTCCCCAATGGTTTGTTTCTTTAGGGAAGTGGTAGACTTATTTCATTTCATCTGGTACAAGCCTTGTTGAAGGGACCAAGCCACCATCCCACCACAAGGTCTTACAACTAATTTCACCATTTCCCACAGTGTGTATTTCAGTTCAGGAGGACTTGAGTTTATCGCTTCATTTGCTGTTTACGTGCAGTTGTGACTGGACCGGAAGTCTTAGTGGAACAGCAACGTCTTTTCCTTGCAACCACAAGATGCCTTCAAATGGTCTATCCCAGCATGCATTGGTACACATTGAGGATTTAATCACCACATTTTCGCTGGTTCACTTTAATAGTATTAAGAGCAGCAGTAGGGTCCTAACATCAGAAGGCCCAGGTGTGCCAAATCATAAGTGATCACTGCTGAACGAAATGCATGTATTGCATGTATTGTGCTGTAGATGTCCCCTGGGCAATCCAGGACAACTGTGTGCTCATTCTCTGAGGAGTGAGCATGGTGTTGAACATGATGAAATAACAGTAAAACTGCTGTATGCTGTTTCCCTACTTACACAGTTAAGTGATTATAACATGGGACAAGCATTATGGAAGCACCTGGCAAAAATCCTGACAAAATCTGTATTTCCTCCACATGTGGGAGGGTGCTCTAGTGC
This sequence comes from Cephalopholis sonnerati, assembly GCA_019142605.1. Lineage (NCBI taxonomy): Eukaryota > Metazoa > Chordata > Actinopteri > Perciformes > Serranidae > Cephalopholis > Cephalopholis sonnerati. Next base: position 14,205,413 of record JAGQAX010000001.1, read on the forward strand.
TAGTTTGTGCACGGGTGCCATGCACCTCTGTCTGCATTAGCTATTAAATGTCTTTAAAGAGAGACAGCCTGAAAAAAAGCACAGACAACATATTTCATATTAGTTCCCCCAGCATGGCGTGAGCCTCTCCTGTGGGGTGGATTTATATTCAAATTCGTAGAACGGCATGCTTTGTTGCTGCAACCCGGGTCTGCTTACACGAGGAACTTGAAAGGATGTGTTCATGTCAGCTTTCTGCCTCAGCTTCCAGGCAAAAAGAGGGGAGTGTTGTTTCACCACTAATTTTTAAGTTATGAATTGGATCTTGGCATTACCCTGTGTGGCTCTGATGAACTGAGGAGTTCATTAGCATTCCATTGGAGTTGTTACTATACAGTATGTGCTTGGCTTGTACTTATTATGAAAATGAAGGTTAATCAGCAGTCATTGCTTCAAACTTTCCTTTAAACTCAGAAAGATATGTGCTAAAATATTTAACACCCCTCTGTGGTTTTTCAAGTCATTGGTTAAAAGAAGAAAAAAAAATGTCTTCCCACTCCTGGAATGGTGAGTGCAACAAAGGGTTATCTCATATCTTCACAGACTCAAAGACAGTCGAAAACGCTTTAGGGTACTTTTGAGAATCAGACTGCTGCGTTTAAGCATCAGCCATTAGCAACACATCCAGGTAGTATTATGAACCTCTGGCACAGCCACATCTAAAAGGTCTTTCAGATAGGCTAAAACTAAAGGGACAGTCTGCAGCTTGACAGATCAATAGTTCTGTAGTATAACTGTATGTTGCCTTTCATGCTAATCATGAGCCAGGGCTGGGCAATTGGGGCTGCCCCCATTAATCAAAGATTCAAATCCTGAGTCGGAGACCCCTCAGACGTCCGAGATTCTTCAGGTTGAACAGTCGAAGGGGTTTTGTTGTTGGTTGTTTTGTTTTATTGTTTTTTCAGTCATGAGGTTACGGTCTCCAGTTTTGATCCATTATTAGCGTATTTAGCCTGCATTAGCTCTGAGGGCTAACATGGCCTCACTGTAATCCTGAATGTTCCACCGAACTCTATTAAAACTCTCAAACTCTATATGAAGAAAATGAGGGAGTAGTCAAACATTCATACTGAACAGCCAAGTGTCATTCAACTGGCATATTTCTGAGTCGGGTACAGCCCCATAGACACCATATCAATAATATACAGACAATAGACTGTATAATAAAGATAGGCGACATAACAGCTCCCCAAAAGTTAAGCTAAAACATCTCAAATGCCCCCTGGTGGCTGGCTGCCAAATAGTAATAATAAACCCGCCCCCTCCATGTTAGTGGATGGGACATGGGCCAAACTAAAAAATCAAAGTGCAAACAATCTTAAGTGCTGTATCATAGGCAACTGGACTTGCATGAGTTTCTCGAAGACGTTTTGCCTCTCATCCAAGAGTTTAACAGACAAATGGCCTACGACACCACTTATCACTCACCTACAATGAGGCCTTGGGACTCCTCCCTAGACAACTTAACACCCATTCACACCTGGACCTGTGTAACCCTGACGACACACAAGATGGCCGGGTGGGTTGACGACTCACTGTGACCATAACAACTCTGAAACTCAGAGCTAACATGTGACCTCAACGACTCTGGAAGGTTAACACCCATGCAGAGTTTAAAGCCTGTGACTCCGTACCAGTCCATTAGAACTGAAGAAGCCTCTTGGATGAGAGGCAAAACGTCTTCAAGAAACTCCAGCAAGTCCAGATGCCTACGATATAGCACTTGTGATTACCATGACCTGGATGACTGAGAACTTTCACCGACATACACATAAAATAGACTGTTTTACCAAAAATGGTTTCTGTCAATTTAGGTAGGTTTTATCACACTAATGTATGTTCAAGTGTTTTTTTTTCTCATAAGTTTGATTTTAATTAGTTTTTTGATGATATAAAAAGGGGGTTGGCATCATGATTGACACTGCTGTGTGTGTCTATCGGTGTGCCTGTGATCAGCGGTGTTGCTTGTGATTCTTTGGACGGCGGGAACTGGATACCACAGAAAACACTACTGCACAGACTGTGGCTAGAAATGACATCATAGCACTAGATGACAGCAGGAAGAAGGGAAGACCCCCTGTCTATCTTTATATAAAGTTATTGTGTGAGACGAGATATTGTCTTAGATTTTGGATACCATAATATTGTAAGTGTTATCTTTTTCTGGTTTTAGGGGCTGCATTAGTACAGTAAAGCGATGTAATGTTATTTATCAAAATAATTAATTGTGTTAATATTTTGTAAAGCACCAACAGTTAATCCTACATAATTGTCCCAATATCTATTGCAAAGTATTTTGTAAGAATGTTGTATTATTTGACTTTCTCCATGTCATGAGCATATTATAAATACAATCCAATTTTCTAACACACCCTAAAATAAAAATCTAAAATACCAGTAAGAATACTACCAACAAATACATATATTGTAAAAAATAATTCGATATTTTTTATTTAAAAAATGTAGTCTTTTCCACCTTTAAAAGACACAGCAAGTACATAACACACAAACATTAATGTATTTTATAAAACACCTGCTACACTTTTCTATGGACTGAAATCTGTGTTTATTTCCACTCTACTGTTATTCAGCACCATGCAGCACCATTACCTCTACCATGGCCTGCATTTGTGTGTCCGCTTATAGCCTGTGGTTTCTAACTCTAAATGTACTGTGAACATTAGGACTACATGTACATTTTGTGTTGACACATTAGAACATGTTATCCATGAACTCACTGCTGTTTCCATGTCATTAGATACACATCTAATGGGGCTGTTATGAGGCCGATGTGCCTCGGGGGCCAAACTGCCCTTTTCAGTTTGCGCTTCTGTAATTACTAACAGTAGAGGAGACAAAGGAGGAAGAGGTTTTAGCTGGATTCATTCCAAGGTCGCCAGGAAGTTCTCATGACTTCATCATGCATGGTCAGTAAAATGAGATGGTTTTCTTGAGCATGTGGAAACATTACTCCATCAGAATAGAGGCTTTTTTTTAAACAAACAGCTCTCTCTTGCTGTTGAGGTGTATTGTGTTGTGCCTATGGCTATCATTATTCTCTAGTAGTGCCTCCTGGTCAGTAGTTTCAGGATAAATCGAGGCCTGAGAGTAGAGCACTAGGTTGTCTGTCCTTACCGTCACTTCTGGTGCCCTTCAATCAACAGCATACAAAACGAGTCCCTCTCTCCTTGTAAACACAGGATGATAAGGCGAGCAACCCTCATAATGTCCTCTGATTCCCATGCCCCACTGCTCCGCGCATCATACACATCTTGGAGGGTTCATTTCCATTTGGATTGGAGGCCCAGTTCGGGGATTTCTTCTGCTATTTCAGCCAAATGCCTTCAGCGAAGGCAGGCGCATTGTCTGCTTTCATCTGAATAAACACCTTGTGTGCTGCGCACCGTGTTTACTGTCAGAAACATTTTGGTATAATTGGTCCAATACACTGGTTACGAAAGTGCATTAAATGAAATTGAGATAGCATCTAAACCGACAGCCTCATCATTTTTTTCAATTTTTCCCATCAAGTTTGTGTCTTTGGTAGAGAGGATGTTCTGAATGAAGGAATACACTCCTTTTGAAAAGTCAGGGCCCTCATACTTGCTGCTGAAGTACCTTGTTGAGTTACAGGTGTAAGAAGATATGAACAGTCAACCACTTTCTTGCTTATGTTTGTACTGAAAAACAAAAAAGATATCTAGTAGGAGACATATTAAGATTTTTGACATTTTGTGAAACATTCAGTCTTCTGTTTTGCTCCAACACATGCAGATACCTTGTATGGTGTTATTCATTTATCAAGTGATGCAAAATGTAGAGCATTAACTAAGCTCTAATCTATTTTAGTGAACCATGAACCATCAGGGAGCATTTTGCTTCCCTCAGTCTCCCATCAGTAGCCGCTCTGTGTTCTATCTTCATCTTCACCCTGCCTCTTAACCTAAACGGCCTCTAAGCAATCCTCCCTTTAAACGGCTTGTGACCTTTGGGTGATGGCGACGCTGAGCGGCCATCAGAGCTAATAATATCTCATTAGAATACAATAGCCAAGTAAAATCCAGCTTCAAAAGCTGTGCCAGGAGGATTTACCCAATACCCACAATGCTTGCCAAAAGCAGGAAAGCAGAGATCTCTATTCATATTTCAAAAAAGGCCTCCTCCCTGTGCTCACAACACGGCAGCATACACTTAACTATAGTGTGTTTGTTTTTCTTTTTTATAACTATTAAAGCGGACTCCATCAGAGCTTGGAAGTAAAAGAAAGCTTCCGTAACATATGGTGTTTGTTGGCACTTTTCAGGTACTTTGAGGATTTATATGTTTTCAGTACCAAAGTTAAATCAAAGTTTGTTCGTTTTTTGACTGCTAGCTGTTGGCGGGTGGCTCTTGCCTGCATCCACTCATTCTTGAACCCAGTAGCCAAGCAGCCTCCCACCAACAGATGTTGACGCCTGAGCCTGCACTGTGTGCAGTGAGAGCTGCATTAATTCAGTAACGGGGATAAAAGATACCTGCAAAGAGAGGAGGGAAGAGGAAAAAAGAGATGCTTTTGAAGCAGATGGTCTCTTACAGTGTGTGTGCATCTGCAGCTTGTGGAGTGGGGAAAAACAACAAAGTGAGAAGAAGAGGAAGGAAAAGAGCTCCTCGGGAGCAATGTGACAGAAACAGGGTTATCACTGTTACTTGGTGGTTTTTCAGCTCACATGGCTATTACACACAACGACTGTTTCATTATTACCGCAATTACTTCTGATTATTGCTTCAAACACCTGGCTTATTTCGTGAGCCATTTTGTGTTTCCTGACAAACATTCTGATAAAGGTAAGTGGATAGGTAGGAATGGAAATTGGAAACCGGTTTCAAGCTCATATGCCAATCGTATGCCTCAGAGCTTATCAATATCTTTTATTGATGGTGGCATCTTGCCTATCACAAAACAGTGATGTATCAGTATGTGTCCAGCTTGTAACAACAATGAGGCATGGCAGAGAGGAAGAAATGGTCCAAAGCGTGGCTTCATTTCATGAAGAAAGATGACAACAGGGCTGCTTGTAATGTCTGTAAAATGCTAATTTCAAGCAAGGGTGGAAACACCAGCAATATGCTGAAACATCTTTCTGTGCAACTTGGGCTTAAATTCCAAGCACATGGTGTATTTGACACAAGCCGGGCAGCACATCCTTTACTGAGAGTAAATATCCTGTTATAACAACATTAGTGCCACACAAGTAGGCTTAGAACATTTTTCTCTGACTAAGAAAACCTAAATGGAAACAAATGGTGTGCACATATACTCTAATTTCATCCATTTGAGATGATGACAGACAGACTGTTGCTACAGCTAGCTCGACTCACCCATTTGCTCCCTCTACTACGTTTGCTGCACAGGGGAGGAAAAATGGGTGAAGAAAGTGTGAATGAGTGTCACTGTGTTCAGAACTCGAGATAATGGACAGTTGAACTGACTCTGAAAACCTTTGTAGACCTACCTTTATTTCCAAACAGAAAACTGATCAGAAATAAATAAGGGAATTGATAAAGAATTGGACCAATAAAAAGAAAACACTATTGGTATCAATAAAATCTTCTCATTTCCCATCCCTATAGATAGGCATTGCGTTGACTGCTGCAGCATGAACTAGCACTGATATCTAATACTATCTATATATTTATATTTTTACATAGTTTTTCAAACTTGCGCACTTGACATGTAGGAGTGGCCGTAAAACCCAACATCAGCAGGCGGCAAGGATAGCAATGAAAAGAACAAAATGCTTAGTCTCCTCTGTGTTACCAGAGGGCTGAAAGGAAACAACTCGGGGTTCTGGGACATGTAATTCTCCGAGGGAAGTTTGGCAGTCATTCGTGACAAGGAGGAATGAATGAAAGAAACAACGACGAAAAGCTCATCTCAGTACTTGATAGCAAAAGAGCTTTTCTCTCAACCTGAAGAGGGACCCTAAGAAGATTGCATCAATCACATTTCTTTCTGGTCTCAGATTACTTTGATATACAGTACGCAGTGCAGCCAATCCTATTACTCCCAGACACAAAGGACCACTCAGTGTTCTGTGCTGTTCACCAGCTCAGCACTTTACACCTGTGTGGAAAATTATGATTCTGTATGATATCGTCAAGGTCAGGTTGTTGGTACCGCACCCCTTGCCCTTTGATTGGATGTTTTAAATTTCGTCACACCTCGCCTTCGGCCGGCTCTCCGCTCACCCTTGAGAGTGCCACTCCATAGGAGATCTCCCCAAGCAGTTAGAAGCAAGTGCTAGTGGGCAGCCTAGGTAGAATATGCTGTTAGTGCTGAATAAATCAATCTGAAAGAGAGGCTTTAAATCAGGGAAATGACAGTGTTGTCCCATTTTGACTGGCTCCATCCATGTGGCATTAGTTTAAGGTCGACTTCATGGCAAAGCAAAGAAATAGATATTGTCTTGGCCAAGGTGTTTTATCCCTGTAATTTCTTAAGATCGATTGAAGCAGTCAGTGACCCACGAAGCTCAGAGGTTGACTAGGGGTCTATTTATAGCAGCCGGTGTGTTTGCTCTGTACTGACACGCAATACCATTGAACCCTCCGTTGTACTGCGAGTTCAGGCTTGTTAGAGAAATAGGTGCCGGTGTTAAGGACCCACCGATAAGATGGCCGCGCTTGGTTTGGTATTAGTGGTGTTGATGGCGGTGGCAGAAGTGTAAAACTTGACTAGCGAAGGGAGGAAATGAGGTCAGCGGTGCTTCCACTACGAACGCTTCCAAGAGTTTGTTTATGAGTCACAGCTGTGAGTTAATGCAAAGTGAATAGGGGTTTCACAGAGTGCACTGCAAAATCCCAAACTGTAATATTAAACTCACATGGTGTGGAAGAGCAAGTAATCAATTACAAGCAAAAAATAAATTGGATGGCAGGCAAGGAAGGGATGGACAGCTGATGACATATTTATCAAGGCACAATCACCACTGAGGAATTTTCCAGCTCCGCGCTCACTGAGTGACAGATGGAGAGTGCTGCCTCTTTAACAGCTTCCCTGGGAGACGGGTTTTAAGGAAATGGGACCATGCAGTACATTTGAGCTATTTGGGGAGGAGACTTGTGTTTCAAAGCTGGAAGGCATGTAATAAAGAATTCATCTTTTACCTGAAATAATAAAACGGAGGAGCTTGAATTATGCATCTAATCCCAACGTGTGCATTTCTAACTAAGTCGGAATTGAAAATTGCAAAATAAAGCTCATGAATCCAAGACAATGAGCTCCTTCTCTGAGAGTGCACGCCTTATTACCACCATATTAATTAGCACCGAAGCCTCACACAGACTAATTTAGGTGATAAAAAGTAAAAAGTCACATTTTTTCTAGCATTCAGCTTTGCTCTACTGTCTTACACTAGGATATTAGCTTCCTCACTGACCAAACAATGCAGCTCCTCAGGCTATGCTCCCTCTCTAAGATGTGATAGCCATGGAGAAGACAGCCACTACGAGACACGTTTGTTTTTCTGGCCCACAGTGCGTGCTCTAAATGAATCACACAAATGTTTATTTAAAGAGATTAATTCCTCTTACAGTGTATTATTCATCAGGTTTTTGAGGGCATCCTGGCTTATAATATAGCTTGTCATTTTCTCCAACTGACTGAAGCACGGCTAAATTGTCCTGAATAATTCAGGGGGGCTGGTAAATAAAACAGCAGACAGGGCTGGCGTTTGCCTGGATGGAACAGACTGAAAGGACTCTTCTGTCTCCAGGTGAGGAGTCTGCTCCTCTTTCAGAAGCAGGGATGCAAGAGAGAAATGCACATTATTTAAGCTTGGAAACACCGGGCCTTCATCCAACACAGGAAGCTACTGTAGGAGATGGAGGGAAGGAGGGAGGAGCAGAGGACGAGCAGTTGGCAGCCCGTAGTTGAGCCTGGAGTGGGAAACGAACAGTACCAGTGAACAGAAGGCAGGACCTCGGAGGAGGGGAAGGCTCGAAGGGCAGGACGGCGCAGCATCAGAGCAAATACAACCTGTGGTGGTGTACTGCAGACCAGGGGCACACTTTGGAAAAATTGCCTCTGACATTATGTGAAATATAATTTTGTTATCATAAAATATGTATATATTCCTTTTTTTAAACACTGATACCGATTCATGGCTTAGGGGGCATGCACTTGGCAGGGGATGGAAATCACACCAGATAGGGAAGCAAAGTTAACTCATCCATTTAGAACTTTGGAAAATTTGGAATCATGTTACTGTCCTCCATGCTGTGAGGTCTGAGCCTCTGTGGCTCCCCTTAGAAAGCACAGTGAAAACTATGACCAAGGACTGTTAAAAATACAATACAGTAGTGATAAAGTATAATCCTCCATTTAATATTAATCTCAGGTATACCAGAGCATTGCCATGTTTTTCCATTTGTATTGTAAGTCCTCAACCCCTCAAAAAATGATTACTGAGTTTCAGACTTACTTAAACAAAGTTGTACAAGGCAAGCACATATGCCGAAAAACCCAGCACACCCTGAAGGACGCTGAAGTGTCTGGTTTGTTTTGGCTACTTTCTATCCTGACTCCAAATACATTTTTAATAAACCTGAAAATTTCTGTCTCTACGTATGCTCCCAAATTTAAATGTCTCCCTAGAATTTATTGAGTTAAATTTTAAATGATCTAAGATCAAAGTCATTTAAACTACAATAGTATTTGAGAGATTTGCTGTTTTTGTAGAATGTTGTACTTAAAGGTGCGGATGAATCGGATGTTTGTGGAAATGTAATGTTACACTGGCAAAGGCTCCCAGTATGGGGATCTTTCTTTATTCATGTAGTCTTCATTCAGACAGGCAATCTCATTGAGACATGCAGTATCATTCTTAAAAGAGACCTGATAAAACTTGGTGGCCCCCTACAGCAGATAGTTGGTGGCTACAGAGTAACTTTTTGTGGCCATAGGCCATCAAGCTATAATCTCTAACCCTGCAGGAGCTGTACTATATAATCTATATAGGGTGTCCTGGGAAAACATGGATTGCATACTGGAAGTGACCAATGCTAACAGGCAAAGATATGACTTTAGACAAGTAGGCACAGACATGATAATAGAGATGGTAATCAAAACTGATAGAGGCTCACTGAGCCATCAGGGTGTACAGTATGCACAGCATGATAAGATATGATTGCTGGGGCCCTCTCCAATGCCTCTTTCTCTCAGAACGAGACTGTTTCCTACAGTGGATAATTGCCAGCACACAAGAGTCCCATTTCACTGGCAAGGTGCTTCTTTGAAAAAACATTTGTTCCAGAGTAAGAGTAACATAAGTACCAAAATGTGCTGGATACAGCAGTACTGTGTTCCTATTCAAATTGCATATGCTGTTTGTGATAGCGTAAACATACAATATAACAGATAAGAAGAATAGGAGAACATGAATCCATGAGCTTATGTTTCGAAATTCTCACTTTGGATCATTAAGAAAAGGGTATGAATTGTTTTAATTGTAAAACAATACATTTGATACTGCATACATGAGTCAACCCACAGGTGATGTCCATCAGCTGTTTACATTATTAAAGAAGCAATTCTTGGCATGAGCCCCAAGGCCAAGTTTGGTTATTGTGCATTGATGAAATCCTGAGATTCTTGAGCTAAGCAGCTTTCTTTGTTTTGCTTTATTTACCATGTTTCCCTAGAGTTTAACCATTAATGTATAAAAAGAACTGGATACGGCATTGGAGGTGGGTTGTTTTCATTCCTTTGAGGGTTGCTCAGTGGTGCATGAAGCTGGAAAAGTTTCACATCATATTCTGTTAAATATTACATCCTCATTCCTAGATGGGACTTAATTAAATGCCTCAATGTTCTACTGCTCTTGTTACTTTCCTGTTAAAATATACTCTTGAGCTCTGATTTACCTACTGGAATTATAAGATCTATTGTGTCTCTTTAGAGCATGTTGAGCAAGACTACCCACTTTTATATATCAGGAACCTACAGAAACCAAATAGATGTACCTAGTGTATGCAGCTGCAACACTTTGAGTAAAATCACCTGACAGCAGGAGTTAAAACATCTCAGGCTCTTAAGGACTGAAACAAAGACTGAGCGGATTAAATCATGTTCGGGTTTATTTCCCATTACAGAGCCGTAAGTACTGCCAGCATTTCTACTAAGTATATTCCAAGACAACTTGATGTTCTGTACCATTTTCATTCCTGGAACTGAGAAAGCAGCCCCTGTAATCTATTGTTCTGGATCCTTAGAGCCATCAGTATGAATTAGATACTGGGAATAGTGCTGTCTAACGAACTGAGAATGCTGTTATCAAGTCAATGATTCTTTTCTCAGCCCTCTTGAGTTCTAATAAATACATGTCAGTCTGAAATGTTGGCTGTACCCATGGTTTAATGTCTGGGATAACCACAGTTTGATTTCACAGTCTTCAGCATATCTTTCTCCAGCTCACCCAAAACTTCCTTTATGCCCACTTCCTGTCATACCACTTTAGCAGGGTGGTGTTCTCTGTGCCCTTTGATGTTAACCCAGTAATTGGTCATTAGCTGCTTCCCTCTGACATCTAGTGGCATTTCTCCTGACAGAACCTGCAAGCAGGACTGGATTTGGGGGGGGGACTTCACTGCTCCAAAGCGCTGTCTCAGAACTTGTGCTTGAATTTCACCAGGCTTACCCAACGCAGTCTTTGAGGCTGGGCCATAAACAACACTACTGTAATAAAAAAAAATCAATCACATCACATTGAATCAACGCTACACATATGGTTTCAGAGAAGCATTCCACTGATCTCATGATGTTAAGAAATCTAACCTTGTCCACAGTTTTCATCATGACATGATCATCATGTTTTATTGGCACATGTTCCATACATGGATGTTACCTTTAGTTAATCTGATGGGTTGCGTTTTCAGGGAACTTCTGCAAATTTGGCACAAACATGTACTTGGACTCCATGATGAACTAGTCAGATTTTGGTGGTCAAGGGTCACTGTGACCTCATGTCTGTCTCATTCTCATGAACGTGTCATCCCACCTTGCACGAATTTCTGCAAATTTGGCACAAACGTCCATTTGGCCTTAACAATGAACTGATTAGAATTTGGTGGTCCAAGATAAAAGGTCAAGGTCACTGTGACCTCACATCCATCTCATTCTCGTGACTGCAATATCTCACAAAAGCCTTGAGGGAATTTGCTCAAATTTGGCACAAAGGTCCACTTGGACTCAACGATGAAGTGATTCAAATTCAGTGGTCAGGCTTAAGGTTACTGTGACCTCAAAAAACACATTTTTGACAAGAATTTATATGCTTATTATGACAAACCTAAACACAAATGTCTTATGTGATTAAATGATGAGGTACAGACATTTTTTTCCCAATAGGTCAAAGGTCTATTTTATAGTGACATCATAATGTTCTACAAAAACACTTTTTTACTTTTTTCTACTTTCACTTCGTTCTTCAATAGAATCATCTACTTATCACCACAAAAAATGAATCAGAATTGCTTTTAAAGGACACCCTCAAGCCCTCAAACCAAAGTCATGTGAGGTAAAGGTACTCTCGTCCTTATTTCTGCCTGCAAACACCCTCTCCTGAAATCTGGAGTGAGTGTAAGCTCAGAGGAGCTCTTATTTCATTAGCAGCTGGGTTCTGTGCAGCATCCCCAGTATAATACAGGCTTTGCAGTCCCCTAGGAGAATCCAGAGTGGCTGTGCCAAAAGTCAGGAAATGAATCACCATCTCTCACTCTAATCCCTACCACCACCTTCACAAGAAAAATCTGAGACTATACAGCTCTAGTCTTCATGTAGGAAAGTACATTATTGTCTGGACTATTCTTCACTATAAATATGCAGCACTGGATTAGGGTTCGTCAGCGTCCTTCCTCCACGGACGCCAACCCCAACAAACCATCCAGAGCCTCCAGAGGCAGTCACTCACCATTACCCAGCCTAATCACTGAACATGCTGCTGTCTTCCATTAATGGGCTGACAGTGTTGGGCGGCATCTGGAATGTGAGTTGAGTGGCACAAGGCGTGCTTTACTGAGCACCTTATTGGCCCGTCAGTGCAGAGAGCTGTTTATTGTTCTGTTGTGTGATCTAATGAGATATCCTGCCTGGAAGTCACCACGGGAGGAAAAGGGGGCCGTTCCTAATGCTGAGATGAGCACTGCTGGGGAGGAAAAAGACACTGGCCACCTCTGCTGTGGCAGCAGATGATGATATCTCTCTTTCTTCAGCCCTGTTATCATTATAGATTAAACTGAGCCCTTTCATGGTATAATTTGCACAAATTCTGTAAATCCTCACCCAAAGTAACGGTTAAGGTGAATTTAAATTTACCTGGGCTGATCCCATCCCCAGATAATACGATTTTTTTTAAACTTTCAGTGCAAACTTTGGCTTTGCTAAAAACAGGGAAAAATTTTACACAGTTGTTTTTAAGAACGAGCAGTTTCTGCTATTTTACTATCCCGAGCACAAAATGCAAACCTTGTGGGTAATTAATTATATTGGTTCCTAATATTACTAATTTTTTAACAAGGTCAGCACACTGAATAATTTAAAAAAACACGTAAAAGAAATAATGAATAACTGAATTATCAGAAAGTCTCTAGTACTACCAGTATGTTTTCCTTCTCTCTGTGCATTTACACCACAGGGGCTTGGAGACTGAGGTGTAGTAATGGAGATCATGAAGAGAACTGATCTCTGATTCACTTACACTGTATAAATTTAATGCAATACCCCCATGTCTCAGTATGCTGTGAAAGTACAATAAACTGAAAATGGTTTACCACAGCATTTCATTTCTTCATGATCACTTGAAAAATAAAAAAAGGCATGTCTGACATATCTCTCTCCTGTTTGAGTGGACCTCAGCAAAATGTTTGCCAGAATAAAAGAATTTAATAGACTATATATATATATATGCATATATAAACACTGTACTACAGTATTCCTACCCCTTAGCAATCGATATGTTGACTTAGTCCACAAAGGCTGTGGTTATTAAGACTGTGCATGTAGTGAACATAGGACTATTCACAGCCAGCCCGACTTTCATTTCTGGCATTGATATGTTTTAGCTGTTCCCTGCCTGTCAATAATTGAAATGTACTTTCCAAAACATCTTTCCCAAACATCTCCTAATAAAGCACCCTGCAGCAATATGCACTGGGGTGGAGGAAAAAGAGTGTCAAGATGTTTTCTGTCTCCCACCGTGCTCAGAAATCCATAGTAAAAGTGAAGAATTGACTGTAGTACCCATTTTGGTACTGACCTAGAAATTAGCAGACTAACTAGCACCATACAAAGAACTAAAGCCTTTTCTCCCAGAGCATCTTTCATGGTAACTGGTAGGCTTGGGCGGTATCACAGTTTTTCGGAATACCAGGATACATAGAAATCACAATAGTATAATTTTCAATACCGTCAAAAATGCAGACACTCATCTTTCCATTACCCTCAAACAGAGAGACTGCAATGAGGATGTTTTGCATGTAGTGCATGTCACGTGCCACCAGAGGTCAGCGTGGTGGAACAGGCAGCTGAGCTGACAAACACGGCAACCAGCTGTGAGTGGTGGGGATATGGTAACAGGACTATAAACAGCAAGCCTGCAACAGCAGAGAGACTCAGGGCAAATGGCATATTTTCACATCTAACCCATTGAATTAAGTTTTTTTTTTTTTTTTTTGAATGAGCGCTGAAACTGTGGACTAACTAACTTAAGGACCAACAAGTGTAACTAGACAGTTTTGGTGAGTTTTATTTTGTTTCTTTCAAGTTTAAATTGAGTGTGTTTTACAGTGAGTTAACAAGGCAATTGAGCTACTCAGGAAAACCTGAATTAAGTAGGTGTATGGTTGTATTTCTCAATTTGATAAGGAAATCAGTGTGAAAGTATTACTTTTCTTGACATTTTGTGAGTGTAGTTTAGTTCATTTATTAACCTGAGAAAGCCAGGAAAGCTTGTGGAACATGACAAAGTTGCCGTTGAGGGGTGGGGCATAGCAGCGCTGCACACAATACTGTCACATTATATATGTCAGGAAGGTAAGACAGTATGAAAAACTAGAATTACTGCCCCGTGGTTGTATGCCCCCATACAAGTTTCTCTTACAGTTTACAGCATCTATGTCTGTGAAAACACGGATGCTTCACACCCATTGTCCCCCAGTAGCACAAAAGATCTATATTATCAGCACAGTTTCAGGGTGGGCACCCAAGATGAGTGTCACCAGTTCAGCACCTGTCCAAATATTTCCCTATCTGTTCCTAAAATATGATATTGAATAAAGGCCAGAAAATAGTGTTATGCAGAACATTATGATGTCACAGTCAAGTTGACCTTTTGAATATAAAATGTCATTTTGTCATAATTAGCATGAGAATTATTGAGTTATGGCCAAAAATATTTTGTGAGGTCACACAGACCCTGACCTTTGACCTCCTTATGTTGTTCTTAAAATATCATGTTTACAAGAATAGGACAGATGCAAGGTCACAGTAACCCTGACCTTTGACCACCGAAATCTAATCAGTTCATTGTTGAGTCCAAGTGAACTTTTGTGCTAGACTTTAAGAAATTCCCTCAAAGTATTTATTGAGATATCACACTAACGAGAATGAGGTGGATGCAAGGTCATGGGGACTTTGATCACTGAAGTCTTATCTGGTCATCCTTGAATCCAAGGTAACCTTTGTGCCAAATTTAAAGAAATTCCCTTGAGGCATTCTTGCGATGTCGTGTTTATCAGAATCAGAAATACTTTATTGATCCCCAAGGGGAAAACTGTTTTGTTACAAGTATGGGACAGCCTTGGGCAGTATGATGGTATTACAGTATACCAGGGTATTTAGGGTATTATATCTTCATATATACAGGCGCTCTTCTCACTATTAGTGCACAACATGTGAAGATACCCCTTTTCCACTAGATTAGCTCTGGCTTTTGAACCAGTTCCATTCAGGATTCTTAAAACCTTGATGCTATCTAGCGAAGCAGCCCGCATTTCCACCAGTTTTGAGTGGAACTGTTGTAATCAAGGATGTGTCAACAATGGAGGGGATTGCACAATGCACAATGGACAGAGTAGCAAAATTGCATATTACATTGATATTCTGCAAACCAGTACAGATATTTATTTTTACTAAAAAGCAAATATGGACCAATTATTAATTAGACCACTGCACACTCTTTTTATCAGACAATATCCATCCTCGCTGTCCAATCTGTAGAATATGACACCCCCCAGTGAAGTCTGTTTGCACTTCAGGTCAAGAAAAACCAGCTGAAACAGTTTATTTCTGGTTCAAATGCTTTGAACAGTTCAAAATTAGGTCCAGGAACCAAGACAGAACCAGTAAAAAGAGGTACAAGTAGTGAAGGGTTAAGTTACAGGACAATAGACAGCCAGCCATATTGTCCCTTATATTTTATGCATTCCAAGGTTTCTCTCTCTCTCTCTGCAAGAGCATCAACAAAAGCACGATACATTTTGCTCATCACTGCAGTTACCATACAGTAGAAACAGTATTTGATCCAAAGCAGCTCAAGTGACTCATTGTAGAGTTCATCTACCGTTCAAGAAGTAGAGAAATGGCAGAGTTTAAAAGTGTCAGAGCTTCAACTGCAAACAGAAAAGCAAAGGATCCAGTACATGGGCCAAAAACCAAAATACACAGAACTTGTTTTTGATCCAACATGGATCTTGAAACGATGCATCACCAAAACCGAAAGTTAGAGTTTTCTTGTCAAATCTGACAAGAAATGTCTTGTTCTTGTCAAATTAAAAAAAAAAGGAAGGTCTTTTTTATTGACAGCTGTGTGTGTGTGTGTGTGTGTGTGTGTGTGTGTGTGTGTGTGTGTGTGTGTGTGTGTGTGTGTGTGTGTGTATGGACAAGTAGTAACATCACCATCAGCAAGCAGACTTTATCAGTTAAAAGAATGCAGACACTGAGTTTGTTGACTTTGCTGCTGTCCTATTTAGGGTCCAATCTGGCAGTCTGTGTGTCCAGTATGTGTGTGCTTGAAAGTGAACATCTCCCTCACACACACGCGCGCCCTGCAGGTTGGGCCATGGATCATTTTAGACAATGAAGGTGAGTGCTGCGAGGTGGACAAGAGAATGTGACCAGAGAAGTCCCTGTGAAAGCCCTTTCAGCTGCTCAGTCACAGATGATGTTTTGATACAACAATCAAACCAAAAATCTAAAAGTCCCCACCTCCACCTCTAAATACATTGTCATATTAACCCTCCCTCATCTCAAAACAGATGCACACTTTAAAATCGTAACATTATAAACCACAGAACTGAGGCTTCACAGTCGTGCTCCAGGCTCGACGCTCAGTTAAAAATGTTTTACTACAAACTAGTGGTATGTAAATACGCCTGATGTAAATAGTCTTGATTAGGAATTAAAATCCCATTAAGTCAAATGGGTTGTTGACCTTCCCTCTGTTAGGGAAGATTATTCAAGCGGTGAACTCTTAAAGTTATTATGCAAAACCGCTTCTTCCCAATGTAATTTTCAAGAGAGATTCAACTGCAAATATGAATCATTACCCACCCTTGTGGATAGAAAAACAGAAATATCCTCATATCATTGCCATGAAATTATTATTCAGGAGTGTCACTTAATGCACTACATCTACATTTGCTGTCACTGAATGTAAGTTGCAGGGAGCAGTGTCAGACAGAGAGATAAAAATGAATCCTGCTGAGGATATTAAATTATAAGGATATTAAAACGGCTCTTCAGGGGGATATGAGGTACTGTCTATGAACCAGAGGATTTTAATAACAATAAAATATTGCTTTGGATATTCATAATAAAAACGGCATGATCTTTTCAGGCTGCTTTCTTTCATTTTGAGAATTATTTATTGGTGTCTGGCGCACAGCAGCTCAATGAAGTGGCATTTTGAAGCTGAGCTTGTCTTCTTTATCCAGCTATCCAATTTACATATAAAGAATAGCTGTCTTTTCAACTTGAGAGAGCTCGGTGATATTAATCCATGCATACAGTGTGTTTCTTTTCATATAGTGCATTCCTACATGACATTTTAATCTTTAAAACATTTTCAGTTTGACACAAGAAGGTCAGGATAAACACATTGATTGATGTGTAAAAACAATGACTTCACAAATAATTGTGAAATGTCCAAAATTATGCTCTTAGTTCAGTTCAGTCATTGTTTACACAACTCTTGGCAACATATGGTTCATCTTGAACTCTGCACAAACATGTTGGTAAAAAATTCTGTACTACAAGTGACAAAAACAGTTTAGCTAAAACTTTGTTTGCTGCTAAAACTGGATTTTGTTACTGAAGTCTTTATCATTCTTTCAATATTCTTTTTGAGATGTTTTCCAACAAGCTAATTAAAAATGTACTGTAGGTCAAACATTTTGAAAACATATTTGTGAGCCCTGAAGATTATCATTGTGAAGTCACCATAACTGCATATTACAGACATTTACAGTATAGATGACCATGGAATGGGCCAGTCTCTTTAAAGGGATCATTTGATTTTCAACCAGCTTTGTGTCGTAAGTGAGCAGCATGTGTAAATGAACTGTGGTAAACATTCCTTTATTCTTCCAACGCCTAGATCTCCCTGCTTATTTGCCAGCTCAAATCCAGCAGATTTTCTTCAGCTCTGGGGCTCTTGCTCGAACTATGCTATTTCCACATCAGGACACAAAGAGTTTAGAAGCAGATCTATAGAAAGAGCCGCCCCTCTTTCTCTCTCAAACTCAGACCAAACTGTAAAACTGCAGTGCTGATAGAGTATAAAAAAACATGTATGCTCTCTTTATTTTTCTGAACATATACATCCAGAGGACATAAATTCAATAATAGCCTACACAGTTATCAATATATATATCTGAACACAATTAGTAATCTTGCTGTTTTGGTTGTCTTTACTTAATTTGTGTTACATTTATTTGCGCTGCTTTGTTTTGACGCACTTGTTGTTCTGCACTTGTTGAAAAGTGCTCTGTAAACCAGCTTTACTGTACATGTGTATTATTATTACTGTATGACTGTTGCACCCAACAGGACGTGTCAAGAACATCCTGTATCTGATAACTAAGTGAGGACAAACGTAATATCAGCTACGTTTTGACACGTTGTTGCAAAAGAAGTGCTAATTGTCACAGAGGGGCATTTCAGGCGAGACACTATTTATGGCATTTGCGCTGAGATAGAAAAAGGTCACGTCAGACACTAACATGGCTGCTGTCGGCAAGCCAAGTAAGTCTTATCCCCAGGTCCCCTCAGCTACCAGAAAATGCAACTGTTCCCTCACTAAACATCAAAAGAGTGAGACCACACCAGCAACAGCAGGTGATGAAAACACTTTACAGATGTCTTTTCCGCTACAGTATCCTTGTGAATGATTAGCGCTACACTGCAGTAAAACAGCAGCGTGCTGTAAATGCTTGTTACCCAAACTGATGCTTTTTCCTCTGATATCACACAAATGTACACTTTAGTAAGTACGTCTAATTACTGAAAACAAACAACTATTTCCAGTGCTAATGTAGTTGTATCTTAGATAACAGTACATTGTTGTATTGTTAGTATTTTGTTTTGAGAAAGTGCATCCATAAAATCATGATCTACCACCACTGCTGCCACATTAGTTTGCAGCTCTTTATCTGTTACTTTATATGTGTGACCCGTAGGGACTACTGGATCTTGCAAGCTTTTTTAAGGTCTCCCTCCAACTTTGTTTTGTTTCCCTCTACAGACTCCTGTTGATGTCTCGATAAATAGCAGTTGTACGGCTTTTGGGAAATCACACACAAATAGGATCAATTTCTCCTCTATGACTGAGAATCAGCAGACTCTCATTTCATTTGTCAAGCAGGATAGCATCCATCGATTGGTCAGTCGTGTGCAGCCACACCATGACAGCTTTTCAAAGGTTGACTCAGTTCCAACTTTGCTTGGGCAGTTCTGCAGGCGGGCCTGCCAGCAAAGTAGTTTCATTGGAATGAGCCCATTCACTGCTCTTTTTTCCCAAACTGCTTCTTTTATTATTCATTGTATTTATTTTCTTATCACTTCTTCATTGCAGTAGCATACTACTCAATTCATTTAACATTAAAACACTTTATTTGTCCCCAGGGATCAATTTGCAAAGACGCATAGGGTAGTGCAATAACACAATATAGGAAATATTTTATAAATAAAAATGCAAGAAAATGACAGCTGTACACGTAATGACACTAGTATAACAGGCAAATGCAGAAATAGGCTGCACACCATGATAACAATGAAAACAATATGAGAATGAAGACACCAGTGCAAACACAAACTGTGCACATTATGACAATGACAATGATTTTAAAGACTGTCCATTTTCAGCTGCACAAGGCAGCTCTTTTCATCAAAAAATCTCTAAAAACCTGCTCAGCAGCAAACACAGACACAGAGACTAAAACATGAACATACAAATGCTAAGCAGTGGTGAGGAAAAAAATAATCAGTTCACTTACGTATCAGGATTTTATTTATTACAATTTTATTTTATCAATTTTTATGGCTAAATCAATATAATTAAAATGCAAAGGTGGAAAAAAAAAGTTGCTGCTTTTGTTGTGGTAATTCACAAGTAACTTGACATAGATGAAAAACAAAGCCAAAGCGAAAGAGTATAAAATGACGAACTGTCTGTGGACACGGGCCTTCAGTTGCTTGAATACCAGCTCGAATTCATCCAGCCCATCATAAACTCCCTGTCCGATTAGAAAACCTTCTGTTGCTGCCATAACACAGATTACACACAGGCTGCTGTGACCATTGGCACTGGGGGTTGCACTGGCTAAATTCAAGTTGCCACAGCCAATACTGAAGGTCCGTCTTCAAAGCCTTAGCCTGCTCTTCGCCAAATGAATAGTCTCTTAGAGGTGGGGAGTGAGGGAGAGGGACATGGGGTGCGTGCTCACTAATTCTTGTCTCATTTGTGGTCTGATAAACAGAGATAGAGCGAGAGCGGGGTGATGGGCTGAGCAAATCAAGCTAATGCTGAGGTTGTATTAATATGCAACTGTTTGCCAAGAAATTCACCATATCATCTCAAAGGGTGACGATATGTCAATGCAGGGTTCACAATTTGTTTTTACTGCCCCCAAGTGGCCAAAAAAAATCAGTTGTTGCCAGTTCAAATAAAATACAGGAGTGGTTGTGTTTTCATGTTAGAAAGCTATTTATTTCAAAGGAGATTCCACTACTTTGACAACAACCGAATGTGCTAGTAAAGATTTGTCAATTTTATAACAAGATAAAGGTCGACACAAGGAAAGGCAAAACCAAAGTGTATTTTTGTTCATCTCTTTGACTTAATAAGATTGGATTATGATGTGTATTTGCTGTGGAGGTGCATCTTATCTTTTTGTGGGATCACAAAAGATTTTTAGGACAAGAATAAACAGAGCAGATCACAAAATAACTCCTGAACATGTAGATACCAAAGGACCCACTTAATAGTACTCAATAATCATAATGTAAGCTTTTATTTGTGGTCTAGACTTTCTGAAGGCACTGTTTTGATTATAGTGTCATCACTTCATGGCTGTACAGACTACAAGCATGTAAATATAGCACATATACCTATTTTGGGCGAGGGTCTATGTTTTTGTTTTTTGATGACAGCAAAGTATATATATATATATTTGTTGACATATCAAAAAACTGCTTTTAATATTTTTTTCTTTCTTCTATGTGTGTGTGTGTGTGTGTGTGTGTGTGTGTGTGTGTGTGTGTGTACCTGCTGTGGTGAAGGTGGGGGTACACTGACCTTTGTCTGATGGATTGTTTTCTCCCAAATGAAGACATAAAGGGAGGGGAGGGGGCGATGGGCTGGTCTGTGTGTGTGTGTGTGTGTCCCCTGTAGAAAAGAGGAAGGGGGGTTCTTGGAGTACCTAGAGATGAGCTTCTGCTCTGCCATGTAATTATGTACTCCTCTTTCACCTCCTTCCACTCACCTCCTCTCCAATACCGCTTCTCCTCTCCCCTTTTTTTCTCAGCTCTCATTCTGCAGCAGCTCCCAGCTGAGCCGCAGGTGGTGGCAATCTCTCTCTGTCCCACTGCTCTGACTGTAGACACACAGAGCTGAGAGCTGGAGGGCTGCTGCCCAATAACACAGGCTTTACCTCTCAGAGAGCACAAGCACACTGGCATGCACACGCCTGCAGGAACAGCACAGACACACACACACACACACACACACACAATAAGACATGCGAATAAAAGAGTGCCGCTGCACATATTGCATAAACACAGGCACAC
The DNA here is from genome assembly GCA_019142605.1 of Cephalopholis sonnerati. Lineage (NCBI taxonomy): Eukaryota > Metazoa > Chordata > Actinopteri > Perciformes > Serranidae > Cephalopholis > Cephalopholis sonnerati. Next base: position 14,226,771 of record JAGQAX010000001.1, read on the forward strand.
ATGTATACATGTAAACAAAGACACACGCATCTGTTTGTATGGGGTACTGTGTAATATCAGATTTGTTTTCACTGCATAATCCTACCCCTTAACCTCCATCCTCTTCTTCACAAGGCTTAAAGCTGCACCAGACAAGATTTCGATGTACAAACACATCCATCTCAGCCTAGATCGCAACCTGGTGCTGCATAGACAGAAGTGTCCCATCCACATTCTGTCAACCAGTGTACCAAAATCAAATTCTGGTGACACTAGCTGTGACAAAACCTCATGCAAAGAAACACAAAAGAAAAAACTCTTCAAAGTGTGAAAGATTCAAGTGGCAACCTCCACAGCTGGAAAATGAAGCCAATACTGAAGTCCTGAAAACTGCAGTTCCTCAAATGGCCACTTGAGGCTGGCGCCAGAATAGAGTCAGTCCCCAAACTACCCACGTTAAAATGCTCCACATTACAGCAGAAATAAACACATTTACAGCCTGGAACTCAAATGGTTTAGGGCTTTATAGCCAATTTCAACTCTCATGAACACTATACAGGTGCTGAATTTGATCATAACTTACCCCTCTCAATTTTATTAAGGCTTAAAGTTGACAGGCTGTCTGTGAGGTGTCCACCCCTCACTCCTCCACAAAGCCAGTCTCTTGCCAAATATGGTCACTTTTGGCTCCAAAAAAACAGGATGGCTTTGGCCGAAATGCCGAACCCAAGGCCTCAAAACTTAAGGCCGCTTAATGTCACGGTAGCTGCGTTCATTATTTTATACAGTCTGTGGAAGAATTTCATTACAAAAAAGTAATCGTGTTCAGCAGTAGAGACCAAGAAGTTGGGCTGTGTTGTGTTTTTTTTTTAAAAAAAAGGCAGTTTTGCAGTATGAGAGATTATTCAAAGGAAGACATTACCAGTAACAGCTTTTAATCAGATTGCCTTTGAATTAATCACAGAGCCTGACACTTTACCAATCTCTCATAGTTTGCATGCAGTTTCATCACACTGTTTTGAATTTACATTCATTTTCCTCAGCTCTAAATTTGTCTCATTATTTGGATACATTCACCGTTCCTGTTCCTGCCTCCAACGACAAGTGGCAGTTTTGCTGTTTATACGATAAATTGGGTGAGGATAGAATGCACTGATGAGTAGTGGTTCTGTTCCCTTAAAAAAAGCTATATTTTAAATAATTTGTATTCATTAAATCATAAAACTTATCACATGACAATATGTTATTTAAATTTCAAAATGTCATGTTTTAATTTTTAATTAACATTGCACGCTTTTTCATCAGGTCTATTTCTAATTTAAGTGTGCAGTCATAACCAGAAGCAGTTTTGATATGACTGTGTCCATATGGTTCCATTATAGGGATTCATTTTCTCTTCTTATGGGAACTTACAGTCGCCAACTATTTCCTTCCCTCTTTGTTCTTTTCTCTCTCCCTCTTTCTAACACACACAGCTCCTTCAGGAATTAGCTCTTTTTTTATGGGGGGCTGGGTTCATTGTATATGACGGTGGCCTTTCGTTTTGCTAATGTAGGTGATTTTCTTCCCATGAAAGCACTGTAATCCATCTCCCGCTCACAGGGGGGTGGCGATTTATTGTGCGCACTGGGCGTTAACACACCACAGCTAAGAACAGATGCAGTGCTTTAACAACAGATAACACACTGGAATAAGATGGAGCATTCAGATTAGCTGCGGTGTCAAATAAATTGCATGCTATTGGAGTAACCCCGGAGTTCTAAAACAGTATCATCTATATCAGATCTGCCGTAGGTTTTGGCATGACAGAGACTAAATGAAGCGTAGCTTTGCATGGGTTGCTTCTACACGGGAGCCTTAGCATGCCTCCTTTTTTGACAGTGGAGCCCTCAGCACATGTGCACATACATACATGCTTGCACATGCAAACCAACATGTCTCCAATCACACGCTCTCTCCTGTCAGTCTAATGCTTATATTTGCTCTCAGTAGTTTTATTGAAAACCTACATGTGCAAAGAGGATCAGCTGAATTCATTTCTTAAATAGCCAGATTCTCTTTGGTGGATCCTTTAACTTTATGGCCTTTCATCAGGGTTTGACAGGCGTAAACCCAGAGAGCGAGAGCATATAACTTTATACTTTTTTCTGTGAAATTCAATTCCACTCTAATATCCTGGTATTAATGTCTAATTTTCTGCACCATGACCATGTTCACTAGAAAATTCCATTTTTGCCTCCGAATGAAAACATTTAGGACTTCAATTATCTAAGGGGTAATTACAAATGCATGCCTGTAGCGGCATTAATGTTGTAATGATATGCTTAATGTAGAAAAAAAAGAAGTGGTTTGAAAATGAGATATCACCAACTGTGTTGCTTTTTTTGCTGCAGCTCAGGATTTTTTTATTGCAGCAACTTCTGTAAGAGGACTCTTTTTCTTAGGAATGACGAAATGTTTCAAAGCTTAACACCTGCTGCTTCGTCCTTTGTCCATTCACACTCTGTCAGGTCAGCAGCTTAAATCAAATGGCCAAGAGAGCATTTTATTTTGTTGACTTATGGGAACTATTGATTGAGTGGTGCTGGTCCAAGTCCTGACTTTCTCCTTTAATCACTTAATCAAATTTCCTCAATAAGCAATGTTTACACAGACCGCGCCGACAGACCCAGGGGGCACGCACGAACACGGGAATGCATTTTGCAAAATCCAATACATCTGAGAATGGACCTTGACAATCAATGGCCACATAATTGAAGTACCCATTTGCTCCTGAATATTGTGGGAGGGGTGGCATCATCCTAAACAACCATATGCCTGCCCCACCGCCAACCTTTCTGCTTTTCAGCCTCACTGCCATTAGAGCCCCTCTGTGTGGTGGTGAGGTGATGACTGCAGCTTTTCTTTATTGATGGGGATGTTTATGAATATTTGAAGGCCCTTTCAACTTGGCATGAGAGGAAATAGGGAAACTGCGGCCTTTGTGGGTGGCATTTATCCTGCTGCAGCACAATATGCTCCTCTTCTTAAAAGCCCTTTATAACAGCTGTGTGAATCCTTTTTGTGGTGAAATGTCAGTATCACCCAAAGGCCCATCAGCCACACCCACTACAAGGGTGTAATTCACATCACCCCTCCTTTCTTTCTTTTTTTCCCCTCTATCTATTTAATATGAATGATTTTCCAAGAAATCAGACAAAGATGGCTACAGTGGGAGGAGGTGAATCCAGAATTATTGCTCTGCAGATTCATCTTACAGCAGATGGCTTTCTTTGAGCGAGCGTGCCCATGCATTCGTGTGCATATTAAGCAGCATCCGTATAAGAGCTTGGAAAGGCAGGCAAACAGAGAAATGGAAGGCAAGATGACCAGAGATAGTGAGAGGCGCCCACACAGCGGGGGTTGCTGCCAGGTCAGGATGATTCGCCTTTCCACCAGCTCTCTCCACACCAGTTGCTTTGGAGTCAATCCAGCTCCAGCCGCCTCTGGTGAAAACTGAGCTGACCTTTTCCAGCACTCGGAGCTGCAGGATATGGACTCTGAAAGGGTTGTGATCCTCGTCTTGGCATCACTCTCACTGATCTTTATTGCTTTCTCTTGTTGCACAGTGATTCAATCACCATAGTGCACACGGTGTTATTTGGAATTTCTGTCCTTGCATATTTTTCTGATTCAGACATGCATGTTAGCATTTCAGCTCAGGGGTCGGAGCGCAGGGAGAAGCCTCCTGTGTCTTCTATTGGACAGTTACAGGTTCAGATATTCACTCAGTGCCACTTCAGCAGGGATGGAAACATTCAAAAAGCTGCAGTCTGCCCTGTCATCGCTCTCCACAAACTCACCCGTGTCACTCCTCCTACACGGCTCCTTCTGGCTGCTTCTATCAAACTCAGAACTCTGGCGTTGGCACACGAGGCTATGATACTGGTGATGTAGAATTTGAAACTTATTTTATTGCTGCACTCACTGTAAGTTGCTGAGAACTAGCACATCAACTAAATGACTGTAATGAAAATGTGACACTGGAGACATCAGGACGGTTTCTACAGCCCACACGGCTGTCTCCCAAAAAGATAGTGATTCATTTTGTTCAAAACCACCAATATCAAAAGCTGTCCATCAACACGGAGACAGCTTGCCAATGTTAATATCGTACCCTTATCTGTCTTGCATTTCATCGACAAAGCAAAGCGTGAGGGAAAAAAAAGAAGCTGTGTGTTCAGTGTCTTTTGATCATAACACAGTCTGTCCAACTCTGCTCCCCAAGGGATATGACTTCATTTTTTTACTTGATATGAGGCCAAACTTGGATGAATACCAACATTTTTCTCTAGGATTTGCAGGGAAGACACTTAATATACACTTGAAATATTCCAGCGCAGGTGAAACAGAAAACACGAGCAAATCCTGGTATGAAAGAAATCATCAGGCCTAAGGTGGAGACATCTCGTTGAACTCATTCACAATTATAAAGATGATCGTATTTCCCTCCTGTTTTATCTTAACTTAGAAATCCCTCACTTTAGTGGCAGGGCAACTGCTGGCTGCTTTCATTTTTTCACATTATGACCTTATCCCTGGGTACCGGAGACAGGCTGCCTCTCAGGAGCCAATCTCCCCTCTAATGCTAAATTTTAGGGAAGGAAGGAAATTGGAACTAGATGTGAAAAGCTGACAAATAACGAGAGCCTCTCCCCACTGTGCTGTTTGTCACAGGCTGAAACATCTGAATTGCACTCCAGTGTATATGCCTCTGTAATGAATGATGCCTCCCAGATTTCATTCGCAATTAAGGTTAATTAGCAGATGTACAGTCGCCTTTAATATTTGCTGGCTGTGGATTGTTGTCCCTCTGTATGACAGAAGGACACCCTGTGGACCGGTTCTTAACACACACTGAAGGTGAGCTAATGGCAGTACCGGTAATTAGCTCACGTTTGGTCTCTGAGGTGAGGCCAAATGCTTCATGTCATTCAGCACTGCAGACAGGCTCACATTTGTACCAATGGGAGATGCGCTGGCTTGTTAAGATGACACTGCTGTAGCTATTGCTGTGGGTGGATGTATAATGCGCCTTTTCCACTGACACACTGTCAAACACTCTCAGAGTGTGAAGACGAGGACAGGAGTGTTACATGGTCCTATTACAGCACAGTTGCTGCAGCTTCCTCTCATATTCCAACATATTCTCGTAGCCATTAGCTGCAGTTTGTACATATCTCATGGAAACCACCATTTCTGGAGCATATCTTGTGAAAAGCGATGGAGCTATTTTTCAAACAAAGCCACAATCCTTCGTTTTTATCAAATAATGAAATGCTGCTGCACCTGTTTATTCCAGTTCTGGCTCACGCATTTGATTTTTGACACTTTTCAGAGATTCTTCAGCACTTCACTGCTGCTATAAGCAACCCCATCATCTGAAAATGTTTAGATGGTCCACTGCTAGCTCTTTGTAATTTGTGTAATGCAATCTTTCTGGTACTCACAGTTTCCTCTGTGTTATATGCTACAGTTGCATTAATAGAAAATTATCAGCATTTGGTGACGGACCTGGCTCAGATACAGTTTGACGGCTGCTGTCTGGTTCTGTAGTGTAAACATCAGCAGAATGTGAATGAGTGTGCATATTCAACACAACCAACTAAAGAGGAAATCCCTTTTAATTATACTGATAAAAAGTGCTCATACATTAACTGCCCTTATGGAGACTAGTGGTTCATTTATAATCACTCATCGTTTTTAATCAGTGTTAATTTGACAAATTTAGGGTTAAATCTAAAACAACTGCATTTACATGACTTGTGAATTAGTAAACACATTTTTGTAGCATTATACTGCACAGTAGCTTTTCTACTCATCCACTGATGAGACAGATAAACACCTCATCTGTAACTATAACTACTATAACCCATAACCGTGAAAGCTAAGCTTTGCTCCTGAGCATAAAAGCCATTAACTTGTGACTACAGGTCACTTTTTTACCACTGTCATGAATCACACTGAGCTTTTGTTCCCATTTGGTTTAATTATTATGGTGTTTCATGCATTTCCGATAAATGTTTTCATTGAAAAACATTGGCTCTGGTCCACGTGTACACCCAGAGAGCCACCTTAAATGCAGGATGTGGCATTAGATATTCAAATGAAGCGGTGCATGTTACATCAAAGTGCCATAACCTTCAAAATGATGGAAACACTCAATAGAAGGCACTCGTTCCGTGCTGGCAGGCGGCGCAATTACTGCACGGCGTTGTGGGAGATGAAGGGTGCAACCTAGCACAAATAACACCAAATAACACAAGACAAAACTTTTTGTCTTCTCGCTGACTGCCAGTGCAGTTTTATTTCTGCTAAACGGAATCTAAGATACTCTCCATGTGAACCGGGTTGGATAGAGAAAGGTTGCAATGGGTTCACTGGCAGAAAAACTCAAAGGTGTGAATTTGGGATTCAGGGACTGGGGAATTGAAGGCAAGGCAAGGCAAGTTTATTTGTACAGCACCTTTCAGCAAGTCAGTTGTGCTTTATATAAGACGTAAAAGGCATCAAGATATAAAAAGGGAACTTGTCATTCTGAGTGATCCTTCTCACTTTACACAAAGTAATAGACCTATTATTAGAATAAAATATTTATTAGTACGCTTTTAAAAAAATGCATGATAAGGGATAATATTAATGGCAGCCAAAGTCCACCTTTGGCTTTGGTTGATCTTCTCTTTGGACAGCTGATAGAATTACTCATCCATTTTCTGTGGAACCATTGAGAAGATTAATAGCAGGTATTAAGTCTATAGCCATGTCATACTTCAGCTATTTAAGTTCCTGTGAATATAAAAATTGGCCATGGGGAATAACATTATCACATCAGCTCATAATCTCACCTGCTCATTGCTGCCGTCTGACAGCCATTATTGTAACTTGGCTGCCATTGTTCTTCATATGGAAACTGTGATTGTACAGACTGACTGTGCCGCTCTTTCGCGTTTATAAACTCTATCCTCTCCTTCCTGGTATTAATGTAGCGCAATATTATTTTGGTGGAATGGTTAAGCGTGTCATTTATTCATTACCTGGCCAATCCCCGCCAGGCTGAACCTCCGAGCCGTCAGGCGTACCCACAAGCTGAGGCTGTAATAAGGTTTTAAGTGTCTGTCATTAATAATGCTGCGCTGACACGATGCAAGGCTGATCTATCCTGGTATGTGGGTTTGTGGGCCGACATCATTAGGCCGGATGGCTGGCAAGGCTGTTCATTCCCTCCTCTCTCTTCTCAGTGAGAAATCGGCTGTTTCCTTTTGGCTTTCAGCGGCTGCGAGTCTCCTGCAAGTCTGTCAATCACCTGACTGACAGCTCATCTTCCCGGTAGCTGATGTCAACCCCACTCTGTTGTTCACTTAAGGCCACCATGGACAGCTTGCTATTAGACTGATGCGCTGGACAGATTAATGGCTTAAGTAGCGTGACAAGATTCTTCCCGATGTATAGGCATGAAGCTCATTTTGATGTTCAAGCCCCGCTGTGATATGCCACTTCCAGCACAGTTTGTTTCATCTCACAAAGGGGGAACTTACATGGTATAAAAAATGTAGAAATGAAAGCCCCTGTTTAATAATTACCTTTGCAGCCTAAAATTTTAACAGAATTTACAAAAAAATGCTAAATAAAATGCAGATTAATATAAATTATGTAGACTTCCGTGCATCGAGACCACCCTGCACGTCAGCTGATCAGTTAATTCAGAGAATTGAATCTTAACGACATGAGAGTCTCAGAGAAATTACATTAATATACTTATAATTTGCTTTCCAAATACATTTAGAAAGAAATGCAATCGCTGCGTTTTTTTTTCTACTTGTGGAGCAACATTCTGGTACAGCATAGAAGTCGTCAGGCAGTGGTAAAGATAAATTGTTCTTGTACAAAGACCAGGAAAGTAACACTGCAGACAAGGGTCTGGGTTTGGGCCCTGCTTGTAGTTAGGTTTCCATTATTTAAACACTACAGTTCAAGTTAGGTAAAAGTTGGGTAAAAAAAAAAAAGAAAGAAAAAGAAGTACAATTTGCTATTGCAAACTACCAATATGTAAATTTAATTTCTAGAATGCAGGGTGGTAAAACCACAGATGAGTTCTGGTAGATAACTGAAAGTTGATGTATTCTTTAGATGTAAGACCTAAGAGCATTAAAGTGTATACCATGCATGCACTGTGACTCTTGGATGCCATCTGCTTGCAATCTGGCACCTGGATGCTACCTTTTTATAAAGCCCCAATCTCACCTAAGCGCTCGCTGTGGGGGTACACGCCCATAAACGTCCCGATCACAAAAATAAGAAGTAAATAAGAAAATACAGACAGAGGGCAAAGTTAAAGCCCAAAAATACACTGCCACACACTTCTAGTGGGTCATAAGTGATAATTGAGAGGAACTATTTATATATCAGTATTATTTTTGGGGGAAAAGTAATAATTGTTTTGCTGACTTACATTTCAACAAAAATTCTAGAAGTAGGCAGAGGAAAATGAAAATGAATTATTTAGACTTTGTGCATCAAGATCAACCTGCATTAGGGCTGGGCAATATGACTAAAAATGTTATCTCAATAACACATTTCAGATCAGTCAATATCCATAAGTATCTGAAAAAGTCAAAATCATTATATATTTCAAGTTTACAGGCAGATTTGCTCCTGAGTGAGAGTTGAAGATTCTAGATAGTTAATTGTGATTTAAACTATTATCTATTGTCAGAGCATGACAAACATTTGCTACACAGCAGAACATTTCACAAACCTGAGGTAGATTCAAACAATTATAATCAAAATAATATCAATAAATGAAACAATAAATGGGCAAAAAAATCAGGAACATGTCAAATGTGCAAATGGTGTAAAACATTTTTAAGTGTTTTAGCTAGACAGTGTAAGAATAAATGGTCAGTACTTTTTGTACAGGTTTCACAACTACAGAAATTTCTGCTGTTTCTTAATCAAAACAATAACAAATGGCGAAGTTTGATGATATCAGGAAGTAACTTGGGGTTAATTGTTGCAGATGAAACAGTGTCTGTTGTGACTCTTCTTTACGGACAAGGAGATAAAAGTTTTATTCACGTTACCTTTAGTCACATTAAGTCATTCTAAAAAAAAAGCCATTTAGTCCCATAAACTTGCTTTATTACCATTAACATTAAATGCTGTCATAATCGCACTAAAAATAACTTGATGAGTGTGTTGAATGTTGTCGTAACATTATAACGTTACAGCAACATTCAGTGTCCGGTCCCTCTCCTCTTCTTCTACTACTGCTACTACAGATACAGATTTTTCTTCCTCTGGTTAATGGTGGGTGGAAACTGGGGTTAAAGGTGAATTACTGCCCCCCTCTATTGGCATATGTGTGTTTATTATATAGAGCTTTTTTGACATGCAGCTCTACACTGCATGTCAAAAAAGCTGATCATGTGAGCTAACTATCTGTTGTGGCATACATATGAAATGGAAAAGTGAATGCTAAAGACATGAGAATTTCTGGGAAATTACATTTGTATACTACTAATTAGTTTTTCAAAGTTTATTTAGAAGGGAATGTAATTGCTGCAGTTTTTTCTGTTTGTAGATGCTACATCCTGTTACTGCAAACAAGTTGTCAGGCAGCAGTAAAGATGAGTCGTGGGCGTATAAAGTGCAGGACTGTGACACCGCAGAGGAGGGCTCACATCTTGTTTGTGGTTAGGTTTTGGCAATTTAAACACTTTGGTTTAAGTTAGGGAAAGGGATAAAGAAACACAATACAATTTCTCTGTAAACCTATTTGCAAACTAGTAATATGTAAATTGTTTTTCTGGGAGACAGGGTTGAAAAATCACAGATGTGTTCCCAGTAGATAATTGGTAGCTGATGTATTCTTTAAATGTAAGACAGAAGCGTATTTAAGTCTAAAATACAAAACAGAGGAGGATGAAGCATCAATATTAACAGTAGGAAAACAGGTGTAACTGCTACTGGATCAGGATGTGGTGAGCAGGCACTCCATGATGTGAATGACTGACCTCAGTTCATGAATAATTACAGTGTGAGAGGCAGGGGGAGCGTCTCATGTCTGCTTCTCTTTTTGTTTTATTTTATTGTCATATTTGGGTCACATATTGTTCTGTTGCGCTCCACTGCTATTCTGTTTTTGTTTCTTGTGTGTCTCTGCTTTTTGTTTCTCTCTTTCACCCCTTTCTTATTATCTGTTTTTCTGACTGCGCCCCTCGGTGTCATTTTTTTCACTGCGTCTCTCTCTGCCCTCCATATCTTTCAGTCTCTTCTTGTTTTTTTTTTTCTTTTTTTGTGTGTGTTGTTTCCCCACGCCCCACATACAGCCCACCAGGGTTTCTGTCCTGGCTGTCGACGTTGCACAAACTGAAGAACTGGTACATTCGTTACAAGTCCATTGTTAGCCACTGAGCAAGGCGCTGAGTTCAAAGTGAGCCCAATTCAATAACACAGATCTCCCAAAGAGCCAGCGCTCTCACAACGCACCGCCGGCCGAACTCTGCACGGCCGGAGCCCTCATCAGTCGAACCTGCTTTTCATGCAACATCAGAGCTGTCAGCCGATCGACCCGCTGAGGGTAGAAACTGGCCAAGTTCTGCAACACAGTCTCATAGCACAACACATTACAAAACAAGACAACAAGACACTGCTGTAAAAGCAAGCAGCCACAGCGGGGGGAAGGAATAGCTACTTTCACTTTTTCAATGTAGGCATTCCACTGATGCTGTGAGTGCAATGATAAAATAAGCTTAAAGTTTTAGGTCAGCAACATCAAACAGCCAGCAGCACAATAACAGTGTTGGGGGAAGCTACATAGTTTTATTTTAACCTAAGATGACTGGGCATGGAGCTAAAGTGTACACTTTCTGCAGCACACAGTAACACAAGCTGAAGCTCAGCTGCCCATCAGAGCCGCAGTCCTTCACTGTTCACCAGCAAATAAGCTTCTCTAAAGCTGCCTGAGAGGTGAAGGAGAACTTTATCCTCAAAACAATCCAGCATAATGTCTCATCAGCCTGATATACTGAATACATTATTATGTTAGTTATTTTGCAGTGAAGTGCTGTCATTTGCCTTTCTTTCTTCTTTGCCAAAGCTCAACCTGCCTTAACTTTATCATAACTTTATGATTTTAGAACTAAAAAATATGTTTTTGTTTTAAATGTACATAGATGGACGATAACAATATCAGACAGTGATAGCAATTGCGGGACAGTGAGTTTTCACCCTGTGAAATTGTGCTGTTAGGCACTTGATTCTCTCTCTTTGATTCTGAGCGACTTAAACCAAATTGTGTCAGACAAAATAGCAGGGCTGAATTTTCTTTGTACCCATTCATTTTATAGTACAATGCATACCCAGTTATGTAGTAGCATTGCACCACTTCCAGCAAATCAGTTCTTCCTGGCTGGTTGCCTTCGCCTGTCATGGCCCTATTCATGGCTTCTGTACATTAACACTCTGCAGTACACTGGTAGTATTCACAAAGGAAGTGCATTATGTTTAAAACTTAATTTAAGTGTAGGCGATCTGGCCACGGCAGAGGCACTGAATGTTGGACATACTGCTCGTCTGGTCTCAATGCGCGATGCTGTTCGTGGAAACGGGAAACAGTATACTAATGCTCGTCTCATAACAACATAAGAGTTTGGCGAGGGACGCTGCTGTAGAATCATTTGATAGTTATTTTACTTGATTTGCATCTTGGAATGAATAATATTTTCATCTTTCGCCACTTTTCATTTCTGCTTCTATATAAGATACAAACGTGTGGGTGGATTTTTTGGGCTGGAAAAGCAATTAAATGTGAATTTAAAAAGTGCAATAACTGAATACATTTAAAATAACACTTGACTTGTGTTACACAAGGACCACAGAGCATGCACAGGACTCAAATGTTAAAACTTTAGCTAATTAAGAGGCATTGACTCAGAGAGTGAAATCTGTTCAGATACAGATAAAACTGTTCTGCATCAATGCCATATTTATAGAAGGAAATAAATAATTTAACTACACCTGAGCTATGTTCTCTATTTGTAATGTATCATGAAATAGCTTGACTATGCAACACACTGTCACAGCTACTACTTGAGCTATCCTAAAGTATTTCACTGCTGGAAAGATGGTCTTCTCACAAAACTGGGCTGTCCATGCAGTCGCATGATGCAGATACTTTTGAAATTGATGCTACATGACTGAGAAAACAGAAAAAGGGCTGTGGCATTCCCTTTTGCTCAAGAGGTAAAAAAACCTACAACTACCAGAATGCATTGCACAGCACTGGACTAATACATGCTCCTGCTGAAGGGTAATGTAAAACGATCTTGTATTACAGCTGAACAGCAAGAAAATGTGTTTCTGAAAACAACTTAAGTGAGAAATAGGCAACGCAGTAACAGTTTAATCAGCAAACTATCCCGTTAACAGTATGTTAACATTGGATCATATGAATTACAGCTAATTGTGCGAGCTAACCTGTCAGTCTTAACCACTCCTCCAACTCCGGTTTGCTCTTTCATTTAATTCTAATACTGATGAATATATTACAGTTTCTAGTCTTTCTCTAATTAATTGCAATTTCTGAGACATTCAAAAGACGTTTTATGTTGTTAGATGCTCCGCCCTTCCTCTTCCTCTATACCCTCTATATAAATTAAACTCAAAGCAATGAATGAATCAGGCTTGGAGGACAGCATTTGAGACACACCGCTGCAGTGTTACAACCTGTGTAAACTGAGAGCAGTCGGACCCACTTCTCTCTCTTCCACTTGAAGCAAAATATGCTACACTCATTTGCCATTTAAATTCTTTCGTGCATCATTTTCATCTTTGGTTTCTGCTGATCTGAGATGTTAATCTCACATCATGTATTCTTTGGACGAGCGATGCGCAAATAAGAAAACTAAATGTAGAAAAGAAAATTTAAGCTGTTGGTTTAAATTCACTAAATCGACCCAAAACTCTTTTGTGTTTCCGCTTTGTAACACTCTCATTAACTTCGGATGTGCTTGAGGTTTAGGGAAATGCAGAACACAATACTGTGAGGTGTTGATTCAGAGTGTAACAACTGTTATGTAAGAACCACTGAGCATTTGAGGTGCCGGCCTGCCTCTGTGTGTGTGTCAGTGAGTGTTTGCTAAGTATTTGAAAAATGGAATTGATTACGTATTACTTATTACTCATAGAAAAGGCTGTTACTTAGCTTTACGCTACAATTCCTCTACAACACACCCTCCTTTATGAATAAAGCCCCGATAAATAAAATAACTTTGGAGTTACCAGGAGGAATGTAATTACCTAGTTCATATAATAACCCTCTACACTATTTGTTCCTCAAAAAGTAATCACATCAGCACTGGTGTTGGGTTGAGGCCGTGTTACAGATGGCCAAAGAGGACTTTCCCCTCAGGTGGATACAGCTGACAGAAGGCCTGAAATAATTCACTGCTGGCATGAAACTCACTCCATTTTATTTATGCTGCCATTTTTTCTCTCTTTCAGTCAGTATCTCCCTTTATTTTCTCTTTCTCATTTTGTCTCTCACTCTTTGTTTACACCGCTCTGTCTCTGTCCCTTTTTCTATTACACCTCAGTCTCACTCCCTCCGCCTCCTTTCCTTATTCCTCACTTGTTGTTAAGGCGGGTTTTTTTTGTTTCTTTCCATCACATCTGTCTCTCTCTTCTCCCTTTCAATATACTGGTCTCTATTTTCCTCTGCCCCTCTCGCTCTAGCTTTACATTCTTCCTGTCTTTCTCTCATCTGATTTCACTCGTCTTTTCTTTCTTTGACAAGATATATGCTTGCCCTTCCACCCTCATTCACACATGTGCACACTAACACACACACACACACACACGCACCGGTGCACACATCCCCTTCTCTCTTTCTGTCCATCTTATCTGGATCTCTACCAGCCCGCCAGTTCTGGCCCGTTGCCTGCCCTCCTCAGGGGAGCACAGCTGAGCAGAGAGAAAAGAGGAGCAACGCCTAAAGCCCAGCCTCCTTAGCCTTATCATACATACACACACATACACACACACACTTTCAAATGCTCACACAACCAGAAATGTATGGAGTTATAAATGAGCACCAGAGTCCTTGAAACTTGACTAAATTGCAATTCTCACGGGTACATTTCCTGATGAATCACAGCTTTCACTGCACATGAAATTGCATTATTTTATTCTACTACTGGAGCTTTTGATTGTACAGAATTGGAACTGTTTCAACAAACTGGCCTTGCAGAAATCTCAAGGTGTGTGTATGGTATTGGTAAAAGAAGGCAGTGATGTGACTCAGCCCTCCCAAAAGTGGTGACAGAGCGGACAGCTACCTTTTGAAAGGTGACATTTTTTAGTCAAAGAAGTGCAGCTCGGCAGATCACTTGCAGACAAATACAGAAAGACCTTGGCTTACACTGGCTGACAATCAAGGCTTGTGAAAAAGTTTTGACATTCATAAATTGAAGGGGCAGACTAGTATTTGCAAATGAATACATCTTGTCATAACAGAGTCTGTCACTGAATGATGTTTTCCTTGTTTTGTGGAACTCTATTTTTTTAACTTATTAACGCAAAGAAACCTTGTCGTAGATGTTTACACACAGAAAGAAAAGGGTAAAAAGGGTATAAAGTTTTGGTTAACACACATCCTTTCAGTGAATTTTTGCCTTTGCTGACATAATGACCCGTTGTTTTAGTATTTCAATGGTTTTCAAAAAATGAAAGAAAAAGAAAAACACACCAAGAGTACCTCAGCAGGAGGCATAGTGGTGTTTCCTGCTTTTGATCGACTCCTTCTCATGAAAGTTGCCTAATTATGATGTCTTGAAATTGCCACTTTGGTCACAGTGGCCGCCACCCAACAAAAGTTACTCACATTTGTCTGACTCGTCCTTTATTCAAAACTATCAACTAATGTTAAAAAGGTATAAAGTTTTTTTTAACACACATCCTTTCAGTGATGTTTTTTGCCTAGGCTGACATTAATGACCCGTTGTTTTAGTATTTCAATGGTTTTCAAAAAATGAAAGAAAAAGAAAAACACACCAGGAGTACCTCACCAGGAGACATGGTGGTGTTTCCTGCTTTTGATCAACTCCGTCTCATTAAAGTTGCCTAATAATGATGTCTTGAAATTGCCTATTTGGTCAAAGTGGCTGCCGTCCAACAAAAGTTACTCACATTTGTCTAACTTTAAATTGCACTCATGGTCTTTATTCAACGTTACCTATCTTATGTTAAAGGTTAGAAATAATGGGAGTTCACATACATCTCACTTGTCTGTAATTTCTGAATTCTTTCTTCGTTCTTCTGCAAAGAACTATGTAACCTGGCAAGGGCATAGGTTTTGTTTGAACATTGTGGGAGACATGTGAAATGGGGTTTGGGGATGATGTAAATGTCCTTAAGTTTGGCAAAATAAAAGTCCTCTACTCATGTTTTTACTGTTGGGGACAAAGGCACATGTTCTAAATATTGAGGGAGATGTGTCCCTTGTGTTCCCATGAAATCTACACTTATGTAATTAAGTACTTATCATAGGGAAAATGTTGATACACTTGCCAGTTAAGTAATTGCTTGCTCATTGCCAGCCCAGGAGAACTGTATCTAGAGTAAAGAATACAATTCAATATACATGGCTGATAAAGCTTCTAATATAATTGAATAATTAATTAATATTTGCTTTCAAAGAAATGTGTATTTTTACTACAATTAGTACTAAATTATCTGGTACTCTCTGGGTAACTTCATGAGAAGGACATGATTAGGTGATTATGGAGCCATAAAGTGAAGAATTACAGTTTCGGGTTCAAGACTAGAAAATAATTTTCCATCATGTGAATGTAGAATTGCAATAAAACAGTTATTTACCACCAGGTATAAAAGACACAGACATGCAGTGCCATCCTTCCTGAGCCCAGCAAGTGATCTATCATTTTTTATCAGTGTGAATGGTCTTAATGGAGGCTTTGTTACTGCTTATCAAACTCACAGTGCTTAACAAGGCATTACCACGGCTACAACAATCACGGCAGAAAATCTGCCCACTATCAGGAGCCTGCCGGGCAAACACTAACCTCAAGTGTGTACTCAGTAAGTGCGATGTGAGCACACATACAAACATACGTACTCACGCATCGACGCGCACCTGTTCATAAAGCACACACACTACTCACACATGCCAGCAGCGGCAGTGGGCGGTCCCCGGCGAGGCAGAAACACACTAATGGATAATGACAGGGTTTGACAGCAGGAGAGTGAGCTGAGTCACTCTGGGCGCGCAGGCAATGAATAAAAGAACGGGAGTGCTGTCTGAATATCCCTCACTGACTGGATTTCCTTTGATACAATACTATTCCTGCCAGTCTCCCTCGATAATCCTGCTCATTACACTGTGCTGTCCCTCTATTGTGAGACTGGCAGCAGCAGCCGGTGTGAGAGCAGAACAGGAGGGACAAAAAGTCATCCTCACTGGCTCTGCAGCACCAGAGAGACGCTGTAACCAGTAGCTGTTCTGTCTTGTCTTTGTCTTGATGAGCATTCAGCTTTAGCTGTAGACCTCTCTATGGCTGACATGCAAACACAAGCACTGATAAATTAATACGTCTCAGCATCTCTCCTACATGGCAGCCTCTGCTGTCCAAGTTGTACCAAAGCACCAGTGCTGAAATGCATGTGATGTTTTGTTGAAGGATGTTTTCTCTTACCAGAACTACAGACTTGTGCTGTTTTGCTCCTGTGTCATCTGCTAATAAGAAGACTTAATCTTCAGCTCTTATGCTGTGAGTCTGTATTGTTCTGTGAAAGGAAGCAATTAAAAAGTTCTGTGAGACCTGCCAGTCATATCATCTTGCTGCTTTTTGATTTTTGTAAGTACTGTTTGACAGGCGCACGCTCAGACAAAATTACTTCCTTTTTCCTCTCCTGCATCAACAGGAATATTGGCTCCCTGAAAAGTATCACTGTGAAAGCTGACAGTCACATCATCCTATTGTTTTTGGATGCATCTGCCCCACTGAGTTAGGCTCAGTTAAACCATCAGCAAGCCCCCAGCCCTGGGCAGCACTGGCTTGTTGTTCACAAGACCACGGCTTGGCTAAAATCATTATTTGTATTGCTCCAGTCTGTTCTCCCAGAGCCTCAGACACAAACAGCGCTGACAAAAGGCCAGATGTCTACTTTGTCTGAATCACCCACTACTTCTTTAGCAAGACAACTTGTGAAATCTATTCCAGGAATCTCCGACTTGCATTTTTTTTCCCCCCTCACATTCCACTCGGATGCGTTAAATGTTGAGCTCTCTCCGTCAGTGTCACATTGACACGTAAATGCTATTCCAATTATTCTGCACCTTCCCTGCTCGCTGTCAAATTACCAGCGCTGGGAGCGGAGCATGGCTCTCACTGCACCTCTCTGGCATTTTCCCTGACAGGGAGAAGAAAGGAGCCTGAGATAGCAGAACGAGTGAGGGCTTGGGGCTCAATGAGCACTTTAAATGCTGAAGCCAGGTAATCAGACAGACTCAGTGAGACCAGGAGAGAACTGTGGGATCGAAGACTTTTTGCCACGGATGGTTTTCAGCTGATTTTCCAGGCAAGACTGTAGTTTATGAATACCTGACCAGGTGCTTCACATAGGCATGAAATAAAATAATGAAATAAAATGCTTGCAAAGTGAATTCATGCTCCCTTATAAAAAGTCAGGAGTTTTTTTTTGTTTTGCTTTGTTTTGTTTTTTGCAAAGTAGGCAGCAGTGAGCTCAAGGTTTGGTAGGCTGTTGGAATCCACAGACTGGCAAAGCAAATCAGAGTTCAAAAGTGCAAAACATAAAGAAACATAGAAAAAAAACATAAAAAGTGTGCGACTGCAGAATTTAACTACAGATATTCTTTGGTCATATTCCAGGTCAGTATCTGCCCTGGTGTTGTTGCATTTATTCAGGTGCAGTTTGATTTCTTTGGTTTTGTTTTCCTCCACAATAAGCAGGGCGATGTGCTGGCAGTCAGCAGCATGTAAGCTGCAACAAAAACAAAGTGTGTTTCTTAAATGACACCTCAGCTCTTGGGACCTTGGGGCAACAGCCACCTGACGTGTGTAAGAGTTATTTCAGGCATAAGGGAGTGTCAGTCAGCGCGACAGCCCTTTGCAGCAATCGCACACACACACACACACACACACACACACACACACACACACACACACACACACACACACACACACACCTCTCATTAGCACAGAGCTGTAGAGGGGTTGAGTAAGTGCTGCTGTGTTCAGATGTTCACACACACTTCACTGCCTGTCAGAGCCCAACCACACAGAGCACTGTGGGACGAGAGGCTTCTGAAAAAAAAAGAAAGTATCTAGAGAAGGAAACTTTTACCGTCATTATTTCCAGCGTTATTACTGTGCAGAGCTGAAGACAGGGAGAAACCTGGCGTAGTCACGGGAGTTGTAATGGCACAGATTTTGCAGGCGTGTTGTTGGGTTTATTCTTTGGGTGCTATTTTTATTGTTTTGCTGGTTATCGAGAATGTAGCTGGGGAACGCCGCAGAGGGCACTGACAGCAGAAAGAGGAAATTATAGGTTGGAAACTGGAGGCCAGAGGTGATGCGCTGGAGAAGAGCAGTGTGGAAGAGCAGAGAAGAGATAAGACACTTTGGGGAGGATGGAGTAAAAGACCAGCATCTGGAGGGCGAAAGAATGATAATGGAGGGAATGTAGAGGAAAACAGAAGCGAGACCAGAGGCGAGTACGAAGAAAACAGAAAAGTGCTCAAGGCTAATCAGGAGTCGCTATGAAGGCCTGGGACGGTCTCGTTTGTGGGGTGGTTTGAGCCCAGAGGTGAGCTAGGAGGCATGTTAAGAATGCATGGCTTCAAGGCCACTGACAGACAAATAAGGCTTCTTGGAGGAGTGAACCCAGGTCCTGTACTTCCCAACTCATGATGTGCATTTGCTTATGACGGTTTATCAATCTGGGCTATTCACACTTCAGCATTTCACAACCACAATCATTTATTTCTCAGAGCTGGATTCGTTTTAGTGGTGAGGGTTATATGTCATTTTTATTGGCACTATAGTATGTGTGTAATCCCAGAGGACCGTTCAGGATTAAGGAACCTTGTGATTTCACTCACAGCGCTGCTGGTTCACCAGATTTGCAGAGTTATGATTTACTCTTCATCCTGTATGCTGACCCTTAGTAAACAAGCACAGCCACTAAAGGACACAAAAAAAAATAATAGCGAAACCACAAGGGAGACACTGCTTATTAATATCCCAGTGAGATGACACACATTCAGCGTGTCAAACTGACAATATGCAATCTTTCAATGGTATCACACATTACATGTCGACTCCAGAATTCCTTTATTTTTATCAAATTATAGAGTAGATTCACTGTCTACCCTTACTAAAAGTGTCAACAGATTACATTTGTAGTGGGTAAGGTTAAAATTACATGACTGGTCATCATGAAACTAATGTAGTTTAAATTATAGGCTGTGTATAAAGATGGACGGCATGTTTGCTTCTCAAGAGTGAAGCCAAAGCATCTCAATCGCCCCTGGTGGCTGGCTGCAATATAGGTCATAAAGACTGTCCTGTCCATGTTAGCAGATGGAACATGAGCCGAACTAAAAAAAAAAAAAAAAAAAACATGTCAAATAAATGTTTCCTTAAGGCTGGTTTCTGTTATTTTAGGTATAACGCTGCTGTGTGTTTGTTTTTTTTTTATGAGTTTGGTTTTAGTTAGTTATTTGATGCTTTAAAAAGGGGGTTTTAATGTCTTGATTGACAGCTGTATGTGCCAATTGGTGTGCTCGCAATCAATGGCAGGGCTACTCGCTGATTGGTCAGATGGGATCTTAATAATGCTGAGTTCACTACTGCGCAGACTCAGGCTCCAAATAGCGTCTCCAGTGAAAGATGGAGGAAGTGGAGATGCATTGTCCATCTTTGCAATCATTGTTCCAGACACGGGGGATGGGGAGGCCTGGCAGGTTAACAAGGGGGACGCATTTTGGTAATTTCACTAACCAGGTGGATGGCGTCCTCCCTCAAATCCCATGTCCTTATACCTACTGACATGCACAAAAACCACCAAACCATTTGGAAAATAATTTAATTAACACATAACGACACAAACAACAGCACTGTAAAATAACTGAATCCTTAAAAATTAGTGGCTTTAATTAAACCAAAAGGCAGCTTCAAATATTTGCTTTTAATTACTACCAAAGCTTCAGAGCCCCACAAACTGGTATTCAGGACAGTATTAATGGATGGTTCAGTGATTTGTAAAATCTGCAGAGATTCTCAGTGACATTAATTGGTGTGGATCAGTTTTCTCCCAAGTTACCATTTAATTGAACGCTTGACTTTTTGCAATTATTTTGTGATGCAATTTGCAAGGTTATTATGCAACTTTATTTTTACTCAACACAAGCTATCTTAGTCCTCTCAGTAGCAGTTTGGTATCTGTAAAAGTTTTAAATGTCTTTTAGGTGAAAAAATATTATATCAAATATTTACAGATGTTGGCCTACGTCCTAAAACAATTATAGTCTAATTATCACCTAAAAGTGTCATGAAATGTAGGAATATGGGTACTGCAGTATTTCATTGATTGCATTTGGTTCCTAAGTAAATTGAATCTTCTTTCTGCATGTCCATTTGATGGACTGACGTGAACTGCAGGCAGAAGGTGAATGCTGACGCTTTGGTATTCAGACGCGGTCCCTGTGCTTTACTCACATGTCTGGACTCATCAGTTTCTGCTGTAATCAGTAGTGCTCTGACAGGAAAACAAGGGGTGTGTAGGAGAACGTGACACTAACTCAAATGAGAGGCCAGGGTAAACAGTGACAGGGCCAATTCCAGTTCCCAATCTCACTGCAAATAGAGGTGAACAGGGGAGCACAGAGGCTTAACGAAGACATAGCAGCATCTGATCACAGCACCTCAGCGCGCCGCCAGTGTACCAACAGGTCACAATAAAAGGATTTGGCACTGAGTTTAATCTAGAAGAAATGAAAAATTGTAGAGGAAAAAAAAGACTTAAAAGAGGTCATCAAACAACTCATTTAATCCCTCCCAAAGCCAGTGCACAAAGCCTTAAATGGCTTTGTGGAAAGAAGAAAAAAATTATGTTGAAGTTATGTTGGAATTCTTTTGTTTGAAGGATACGGTCAAAGTCAGCACCCCTTCTCCAATAAAACTCATCATGTCGCTCTTAAAAATAACAAGAAAGAAAGAATAAAGAAAGTGGATAATGAAAACTGTAGCTTTACTATAAAAGTGCATAAAGAAAGCTTTTCCTATCCCTTTGAGCCAATTCCAGAACAGTGTCTCTTAGCAATTAAAAACCTCCCTTGAGATAATACTGAACATTGTTTATCTTTAAATCACGAGATATGGTATTGTTTAATTAAATTAGGTGGTTTTATTTTCAGCTGTTTCTCCTCTCGTAAATGACACCCTTATTTCAGCACCAGCAGTTGTCCATGTTCCAACAGTTTAACTGCCCTCGCTCTTGTTGAACCGCTGAATAAGCAAGTTTTCAAATCTTTTGGAGTTCTCATTTCCTGTGTAGTTATTCATCTAGAATATAACATGTAGTGGGGATAAGGGGAATAAAGCTTTTGCTGAAGTAGGCCCTCCTGTACATGATCCCATATCAGCAGGCTGGAAAGAAGGAGAGAAAAGCCACAGCGGAGCAAACAGTCAGTCAGTCACAATTGTGTGTGCTTTCCATGTTAGGGCAGTTTCAAATGAATAGGAGTGAGGATAGTAATCAGATGGACAACTGTGTGTGTGATACTAAACTTGGAGAAAAAGCAAATGATTCCATATAACATGACTGACTGAGTGCAGTATAGCAGAAGGAACTGTGGTTGTACCAGCTCTCTATAGACAGATTACTGACAGTTGTTGATGCCAGTGGTGTGCTGGTTGCAAATGAGGTCACTGTTTAAGGTGACGTCAAGATAGGGAGGGTGGAAAATGGCTTTGATGAACATTTCCTTTGTTTCTGACAACAGAGTTAATGAGGACTCCAAGCATGGGTGTAAATCTGAGCACTCTGTACAGAGGAGGACACAGCCCTGTAGGCACCAGTGTTAGTGATGACAGTTGGGGTCCATGTGTGGTCAGTCCTCGCTTTCTTTGGTCTGTTGCTTTAATCTATAATAACTGACTTAAACACAGCTAAAATCAATGAAGACTAGTCTGGCATACTTACCGTGATTCTAGGGTTTGTAGGAGTGATTGAAGTCAAGTCATGTCAATTTTATTTTTGTAGTCCAGTATCACAAATTTGCCTCAAGGGGCTTTACAATCCGTACAGCATACCACAACCTCTACTCTTAGACCCTAAGGGGTGGGGTAAGAAAAAACTCCCCCAAATAAACTTTTAATGGGGAAAAACCTCTAGGGGTACCTGGTTCATGAAGAAAAAGTCTCATACATTTTTCCCATATACAATGTTACATAATTGACAGTTGGATCACTTCTACAGATGAGATCAGCATGAAACT
This sequence comes from Cephalopholis sonnerati, assembly GCA_019142605.1. NCBI lineage: Eukaryota > Metazoa > Chordata > Actinopteri > Perciformes > Serranidae > Cephalopholis > Cephalopholis sonnerati. Next base: position 14,249,329 of record JAGQAX010000001.1, read on the forward strand.
CTCCTGGTTAAATCATGTGTGCCAAAGATTAATGGCTGCATTAGAAAATATCTCTTTTTAAATAAAATTAAAAAAAAAAAAAAAAAAAGGCTGAAGGTACAAGCTTGTACACATAAAAATTCCTGGGGTGTAAACATTTACTATGACTCCCGAGATGCATTTTGACAAAAAAAAAAAAAAAAAAAACATACATGACAAGCTACAGATGACGGTGTTGAAAAAAGTTTTTAAAAAACACAATCTACAGCCTAAATCAATTTATTTTGAAATTCTAGTTAAACTGTGGGAGAATTTCATGACTATGGTGCTGTGATTTGTCCTCAACTGTAATGTCAAAGTTTTCTGAATTTGCTACAGCTCCAATCATATTTACGCCCACCTGCTGTGCCAAAATACAGACAAAACATAATATCTCAGGAAAATAATTTTAAATAATTAATATTTTTGGCCATAACAAACAAATAGGGTCATCGAATTAAGTTGGGAATACAGAATGATGAAAAACACTTTCCAAGCCAGCAGCTCCTGCCGCTTGCCAACTTTATGTCGTGTGTACAGAATAGACCAAAATAATATGAAGAATAGAACTGCAACAAAGTCATTCTCAATAAGGACGTAAAGAGCTTCAGGTCCGTAGTGACTCAGCTCTGATGAGTGAGGTTTGAGACGGATATTATGATTGATGTTTTCCGTGTGAATGGAATCTTGTTTTTATCCAAATTTTGAATTTTTAAGAGTTGTTGAGTTTTAGATCTTTCTGTCATGCCTGTTTAAAAGGATTAAACTGTGATGATGACTGGGGAAGGCACTGGCCTAAATGTTTGTGTATTTTACACAATATATGAATAGTCTTTTGTTTTTGAAAATTCAACTTAACGTTGAAGGTTAATGTGTAAGACATAAGGGGTATTCAGTCTCACAGTGAGGACTGCAGATTGCAACCAACTGAACCTCTCCCAGCTACAATTATTCCAGTGTTCACTGTTCAGGAGGTTTTCACTGGCAGCCAAATAACCTGCAGAGGGTCTCCTGCTTTCCAAAACAAATGGACCAGGTGATTAAAACCAGTAAAAACACTGAATAAAGCAGTTACAACATTTCTTCTGTGCTGGTTGGCAGATCAGAGACGGTCCACTCACCACCACATGCTAATGTGTGCTCACCTTTTTTCTCTGATAACTTAAGATGCAGACATCCAGGAGGTTTTTATCCCCCGAGCTGTCTTCCCCTCCGAAACAGATACTGTAGATCCAGTGATTTAAACTGGTAAAAACACTGAATTAAGCACTTTCACGTTACATATCAGTGTTTTTCCAACACTGCTTGTTTCAGATGAGCCTCTAACTAGGTTGGGCAATGAAAAAACACAAAAAAACAAAAACATGGCAGTAACATAATAACCTCTATAAACAAGGACCCGCTCCCTATGTAGATATAAACAGCTCATTCTAAGGTAACAAGAACAATGATTCTTAATTTTCAGGTAATTTTGCAAAACATACTTATTTTATTATATTCCATCTCTGCCACTATATTCCACTAAATCCTACAACCAGCGTTTGCATGGGAATACAGGGTACTGTATGTTAACTTGCAACATGGATGTATTGATTATTAGATGGTGGCAAAATCATGCCATTTTTATTGGGATTTAAATGGACAATATAATTATGTTTTTATAGCTTGAATACATCTCTGAAACATGGCTACAGGGCCGGGTATCTTTTAAAAAAAATACCAATAGAGTACTAGATTCGATGCCCATAAGGTGAACAGAGTGGAGGGTAGTTTAGCCATACTTTTGAATGTTTTGGTTGCATCTCGGCATGCTGAGCTGCCGACTGTGCAGGCTATAGCTGCTCCTGCGTCAGCATGAGCTCAGCACCTGGGAACAGTTGTGAGAATCTGCTCAGCTGCACACAATCACTGACCGGGCTAACTGTTAGCATCACACAGCTAATGTTACCTAATAGTCATTTGCAGATTTAACAACAGTTGAAATAGTTTCAGTGTCAGTGTGAGTCTGTCAGGATCATTTAACAGCTCAATGTTGGATTGCAGCCTCTGATGTTGAGTTAGCTTGTGCTAACCAAGCAAACATTGAACTGATTGTTTGCGTAGGAGAGAGGCTTCGGAGACCGCAGCAACAGAAAGATTGCTTATCCGGAAGATAGTCAGGATGGTTGGAATGCAGGTATCCTTTGACTGCAGAAGTTTCAATACTACTTGTTACTGTTACTGTGTTATTATGGTCAATATCTGTTGAGTATTAACACTCAATATTGTCCAATTAACGAACACTTGGTTTAGAGCCAAATTATTTTTTGTGGATAGCCAGTGATTATTGAGTATCCATTTCAGATACAGTTACTGCAAAATCTTTTTCACAGTCTACATCCTTCTATTTCACTGACTACTTTGTTCACACAGCCACCTGTAAAGTTTGTCAGAACTGTGGCTCTCTTCACAGTGTGTCTGTCTACTCTTCCATTTTGAACAGTTGACTCAGTACTCAGGCTTTAGATACATGAGAGCACATCACTCCTCTCATGTCATCAGCAGCTCTGTTTATCTAGCCGTGCCTGTGCAAGTTCCAGGGCAGCATACAGCAGCTCCGCCTGCAGATTTCACTGTGTGAACTCCTCTCACAAATTTCAGGCTACTGACCAGAAAAACTTCTCAAAATCTCCACTCACTGTGTGGACCTTCCGAATCCCATCAGCTTTGTGCTGACGACTTCATTTGCTAATTTTGAGATATTTGGGTCGGCACCCATTATACTCTAAAAACACTGGAGATGAGCATGCCAGCTCTTTTGTTTATCCCATGGTCTTTCCCATTGTCATTGGTGGCAAGGGAGTGTTTCACAAAAGCAGCACTGCAGTGTGTACTGGCCTAGGTCAAGAGCTCTGCAGCATCTGAATAAGATATGTGCCAATTAAAGCCTCCTGCACCTCGTCTCAGCCGAGATAATTCACTTAACCCCGGGCTCGCAGCTGACAGGTAGCATTTGTTTACACATCCCTCCTCATGCATGCTGCCAGGCCCCGTCCTCTACGTGGTATTAAAACAAGCCGCCTCCCACCACACCCCCACATACAGCTCTCTGACTCTCTGTTTCCATGGAAATCTGCCCTGGGAAGTCTTCTGCATCTCCTAACCTTGAAACTACCCCAGTAGCATCGACTGTGAGAATATATTGTTGTCAAAATGAATTGTCATAACGGTAATCAGTGCCACATTTGATACCCCCTTTCAGCAGCTTCCTATCTGCGTAGTTCATTATTTCCCCTCCTGCTGTGTTCAGTACCCAGCGTTCCCAGCATGAGAAAAGAATTCAAGATCGCACAGAAAAAGAAGCCCAAGATTGGAGCAAATTAAAACATGAGATGGATTATTATAGCTACCTACTTTATTGCCCCACAGTGGCTCTTTATCATTAAATGCAGTTTCCCAATTTTTTGGCTCTGTATTGAGGATTGTACAACTAAAGCGTTATACACTATACAGCATGTCCATTTAAAAGAGAAAAATCCCATTGCCTCAGTTTCATTATTTGATCACTCTGAGATATAGCTGATCTTTTCTGTAAAACACCCATAAAACTATGTAAAAGATAACCCCTGAGCTTTCTGAGCGTTCACAGTTTTCAAATGGATCAAACATTTTTACACATTTCAAATTGTACCTTAACAAAATCATTTTTAATCCAGTATATATGCACCACTTTGTAATATAACAACCTATTGACAAACTCATTCACAAGATTTATGTTGTGATGGAAGTGATGATGCATGAGCCAAGCAGCTGCACAGCCTCAAAGCAGGAAGGCAAAGTGCTCTGAAAATAGTGCAAAGGTGTTAATGCAGCACCACAGCCTCACGTCATAAATAGTCTGCTAACGTGCTGAGGTTTTAATCCCAGTGAATGTTGATATGCTTTGTATGCTTAGCCTGTGCACTGCCACAGACAATTATGAGCCCAACCATGTGTTATTTATGGTGCATGGAAGGCACATTGATTTAATGTAGCCAGGGAAGGGAGAGAGTGTGCTCTTTTTCATTTGAATTTCATCTAATGAGGGAGCACATCCCCCGCGACTTACGAGTCTCCCCAACACTTGACCTTAGGTGGGGTCACAGGTGGTAGGGGAACCTAAACATGGCATTGCGAACATCATGCAATTTATGGATTTCGCTAATAACTCTATCCTCGTGTGCCCCTCTGAGGTGCAGTAAAAAAGGAATTGCGCTGAGGAGGTCAGGAGAATGTCATGATGGGATTTAGGCGGGGAGCTCCAGAGGCAGGTTTATACACACCTCTGGTTAGAAAACCATTTTTTAAAATGACGGTGTCCTTTATCCAAAACATTACCACACATTACTTTTTAATTAAAGCTACAATGTGAACACAGCGCTGACACACTAGACAAAGTTTCCTCAGTTATTGTGAGCAGCTCACATCTCACACTCTCTTTCACTTCACGTCAAGCTCTAAATGTACTATAAAGTAATAGTACCGTATCACCGCATGAGGCCTCATTAACTATAATGTAGCTTGTAACAGAAGGAACTGCAGCAACACTGACAAAGTCACAAGGAAAAAAAATCTACTCCACATCCCCTATCATAAATCTAAATCCTGTAATTACCTATCCTGTGCTAATACAGACTAAACAGACTAATAATGTGGAATTAGGACATCAAGTTAGAAACAGAAATGTCAAATGAGCACAGAAGGTATCACCATGCAAAATGCAGCCATAATGAAACGGCTTTGTCATCTGACATTTCAGTTATGACTCTTTATAACCTTTGTAGGTGGCATGTCTTCGGATGCCAGTTGCTTGCTCATGGCATTGTGCTCCCCCACTGAGCAGTCCAGTAAGTGAGAGGAGGAGAGTGGGTATTCCCGTAACTGAGGGGTTCTTGTTTGAAAAACATAGTAAAAAGTTTTAATTGCCTCAGCACCTGGAACAACAACACTACCAACTCCCCTGCAGCTATATTGCAGTCAGTTTGTGCTGTGCAAATAAAATATAAAGAAAAGAAAGAAAGAAAAGCTAACACAGTATTATCAGCAAAATTTTCTTTAGGCAACTATAATCAATATTCTTGTATTAATAACTGATTATATGACTACTTGGACATGTAACAGATCACTCTCAGTAACAAAGCCACCATGAATTATCATCCCACCCTCTGCAGTTCTGCTCAGCTCTACAAGATTCATATTTTAGCTTTGTTTTTCATTTTCAGGCCCACAACTTTAGTGTTTTAGCTCAGTCTGACTGCTCTCATGCAGCTATTTTCAGGGGAAAACGCTATAAGAAGACGCCATCTACCCAGCACAAGACAGCAGGTAGACAAAGTTAGTGACTAGCTGGTGAACACGGTTGAGCAATTAACAGCTAATGAGTCAGATATTTCCCTCAGGACTCGGTGGAGTAAACGAGCTCAGATCTGCTGGATGTGTAAATAAGCAGCTACTTACTAACAAGTTTGCCATATACTTAAAAAGTGATAACAAGTTGTTTCTGCTGCTCCCATGTGGTCAAAAAAGTCAGTTAGGGCAAGTGACATTATAAAAGTTTTATTAAAGATAAAGTACTGATGAGTGGGGTTTTTTTAATGATGACGAGAAGAAGGATGATGACGATGATACAATATTGTGGTTCAGTGCCATTTGGTTGAGGTGGAGCTTAATTTAGTAACTTTATATACCTAGTATTTACACCTATGGTAATTCGTTGTAAATGCAAAATGTTTAACTGCAGTAGTCGAGGTAAGTAGTAACTAGGATGTAACTAGATTAAAAAAAGTGCAATACTTATTACTTACTGTGAGTATAAAGTCATACTGAAGGTCTGTATGTATGTATGTATGTGCAAGCTGCATTTTACGTAAGCGTTTTTTTTCATCAGTCATCTGATAAAAATGAAGACGCATAAAGACCTTGGGCACTGAGCCTGATGTGTTATAATGATTGTTGTGAAAATTCGCAATTCCAAGCAAAATGAAAAGACGCTTTTTCTCCCCTGCTTCTCTCCACTGGATTTACCTCCCAGGCTGTTGCCACTCTCAGACCGAGTCTTTGCATTTGGCAGTCTACCTGTGTTATGAAATGATAAATTGCGGCTATATAACTGCGCTGAAATCCATGAATGAATCCATGAATTAATTTCTGGATAGTCTGACGTTACCCTCTCTTTGTCGTGAAACATTTCAAGTGGGTAATTACTTCCGTATATTTCCATGTCTTTTTCTTCTTCGCCCGCCTGTCCACTTTTGCCCTGTTCCTTTCCTCTGTTGCAAATGTGACCCAAAGGTTACGTCACATTATCTTTACTGCTTCTTGGTCGAACAACACTCCAAAGGCTTTCGACAGATGCAAAAAAAAAAAAAACCCACAGAAAATCGAACCTATTCCCAAAACTTTGATGACGGATGAAAATCTCTGAGTCGGTGTGTAAATGTCATTTACACAACCTGAAGTCGGATTTATTTTCAGACAAAAAATACAGACTTTGTGTGCAGAGGCTTTTAGTATGTAAACCTTTAATTAATCAAATTAGAGAACTGTGTCCGTTTGCATCAATCTCGTCTAATACTAAATCCTACTGATTGATCGAGTCTGGTGTGGCGTCGTGGCTCAGTGGGAAGAATCCGTTTCTTGGTGTCCAGGTTGTTTCATTTGTACAATGTAATTACTTGGATTAAAGATGTGTCATTGATTCATTCTTGGCCAAAGCTGTGCTTTGAGTTGTGAACACCTAAGAAGGCCTTAAAGTTTCCAAGCCTCCCTTCACAAACACAAAGAAGTCCTTAGATGATAATACACACAAATTTTAGATGTCTCGTGTTTGGTCTTTCGAGAGCCTCGGCAAGCACGTCTTCAATCCTGAATCACTGATTGCTCACCCATCACCTCCTCCCCAGCACCTGCTCCCTCTGGCCCAATCCCGGAGGATTTCAGCACCAACTGAAACATCGTTTTATCTCTTACCACAACAAGTTAAAACATCAATGGACCAGAGCTTAAAACCTAATACCTCTGTTCTCAAGCGTTTTTCCTCTGATAAACCACCCCAGCATTCCAGAGCTCTGTATTCCCACACAGAGTCAAGTGGAGGAGGAGCATGTGTGCAGAGTGCAGGTGTGGGTGGTTTGTTGGGTAGAGAGGGGAGTGCAGCTGGTTGGGGTCACAGTGGCTCAGTGTGCAGAATGACTAATGAAAGGTTTATAGCGGCGCAGCATGACTGCCTAGTCTGAATAGTGGGCTGGAGGAGGACACGCCTTGTCTGGCTCCCTGCCTGTCTCTGGTTTAAACCAGGCATTTAACAAGTTCTCTCAGAACATAGGGGCCACAATCCTTCACTTAATAAGCTCATTATTTCACATTGTTTTTGTCCTTTGCTCCTCCTCGGCGGCGGTGGCAGGGAAAATTATGTTTGATGTGTGTCTCTTTTAGAGAGTTGTACAAGGGTCTTTGAGAGGAAAGGATGATAATGAATCCACTAATGATGTGGCCCTTGCTTATATGGATCCTTGCAGTAATGCTGGGTCGTCTGCATGAATATTCAGAGGCTTTGTCTCCGAGAGAGAGGTGGACGCTCAAGGTTACTTTAGAGGGCAACAGAGGACGAGGCTCAAGAGCCGATTCAGCTTTTAAATCAGCTTCTATCATCAGCAAAATTACAGTGAAATACCTGGGAATCAAAGCAAAATTCATCAGAGGCCCTCTTTTGATCTATGCTTTGACTACAAGTTTACCAGAAGCCCTTAGAGCTTCTAAAAGAAGATACCAAAGCAGTTTGACATTTAATGTCTGGGGATAAAAACAACTTCAGCTTTATTTGTTGACTGTTTTCTTCCCATTACAGAATTCCCTCTTGATGCATTTATCCTGAATCTCTCCATTAGTACAGCGGAGAATTATTTTGGTGAATGCTACAGTATACAGTCACCACACGTATATGTATAGAGTAAAAACATATAATGCCTCTCAACTAATTTAGAAATTATGCCTTTGGAGAAAGTATGATATTATTAGGCATTATTCGGCTATTTACAAAATTAGTTTTTGAAAAGCTTGGGCTTCTACTGTAGCTACTACGTCTGTTTGTGGAATTACCACTATGAAATTTTTGCATCTTGCAGGATGAAACCTCAGTCTTAACAATTTATCACTGTTTCACTGCGCTGCAGTAAAAATCAATAGCATAGTTATACTGAGTGGAATTGACTGAGTGTGAAATTGCAATCAAACAGCAACTATTACCCTCAACCAAATAGATACTACAGAGATAAATGATGTTTACAAATCCCCCTGAAATTCAGTTTACATTGTTTTATTGCTTGTTTCAGTTATGCCTTATCATGGAAAAATGTTCCTCTCATGAAATGTAATTTTGGCTCCCTACTTGAGAGAGTAAATGCCTTTTCAGAGCCAGAATTCATTCGCTATTTGTAACAAATTTTTAAACCTAGATTTATTAAATCAAATCAGGCCATGTCAGATTTGTTTTCAAAACAACTTTAACAAGACACCGTTGTCACAGAGTGCTGAACACGACAAACGAGTGTCCTGTGTGCTCCGCTCAGTGCCTTTGGCTTGAATCTAATTTAACCTTGCTGCATTTCATTGTTCCTGTTTCTCAGAGTATTTTTCTATATGGAACAAATTATAAAAATAAATGTCAAACATTCAACTAAATGCATGTATTGCATCAAATATTTTTGTCCTGGAGTCTTGTCAGTGCTACAGCAGACTAGCACAATATAGGGTTTGAAGTGTTGCTCTGCTCCAAGGTGCAATGTGGAATTGGAAAGTGTGACAGTATTGACATCAACAGCTGTGACAAACTTGTAACAACAGACAGACAAAACACCTCTTAGAAGGAACCAATTAAACGTTTGGAGATTTCAATTACCACCTTGATGGGCTTCTCAAGATCAATAACTGAGCGTGTATCTTGACAAGATGGTCAGGGCTACAAGGGGCTCGTGCCGCTCCATCAGTTTAGAACAGCAGACACTGAAAGGCCGTCACTGTTGTGGATGTGTTTCCCCGGCGATGGCATCTGTGTGTGCTGTGATAAATATTCATGCGTTTCACATGCGCCAATGCAAACTGATATTAAAGATGCACATCCTACATGAGCTATCATTAGGGTTAGGAGATCAGATAGCACAGCAGCACCCAAACAAGATTAGAAATGTCACACGCCACCTCCTTAGCCCACTCCCCTTAATTTCCCCTCCCCCGCCTCTTCCTCCAGTGTCTTGTTCAGAAGAATGAAGACGAGAAAAGATTCAACACACAGAGCCAGACAGCAACACAGGGCTCTCCAGCGCATACTAATCTAAAACAACATTGCATCTGGGCAACGCGTTTTATTCCCTCCCCACTGAGGCGTGTTTAAGTGTGAGATAGGGCTCTGCAGATCTCATCACTTAGGGAAGGTTGTGGCCTGCATCTACAGCCCTCCCCCGCCACCACCCCCCTCGTGCAGGTTCCTATCACTTCCACCCTCAAATTGGAAGTGACAGCCCACTCAGGCAGAGGTGTCTTCACTCCCCCCCATCTGCAGCCATGCAGCCCCACTCAGAGCTGTCAGCCTGATTATATATCAGCAGGATGGTGGGACCTAAGGAAAGGAGATGTCCAGCTGGAGACAGACCACTAAACACATCGTCTGTCCGGCTGCTGCACATCTGCCAATACACATACCACCTGTCCCCAAGGCTGCCACAAAACCAATCTGCAGGTCTCAGTCACTTTCCTGCTGTCTTCTAGAAAACTCTGTCTCTTCCTCTGTCTTTCCTCTGGTCTGCCACTACATCCTTTTCAAACTTTGGTTCCGTTTGCTGGTTTGCCTCTTTCCTTCTCTCTTTCTTGCTTGCTTGCATCTGGTTTTCCCTCTCTTTCTTGTGCTTTTTTCCTCCCCTGTCTCATCCTCAGTACTTGCTACTGGGAGCACAACTCATTTACCAACTTTTCATGCTTGTGGCAGCTCATTACACAGATAGAGCTACCTGTCTTCCCTCTGTGGACTAGTAGAGCAGTGGTGGTTTTCCCGGGGATCAAAAGTAGTCTACTAAGTGATAGGAAATGTTCAATTATTGGAGCGTCTGATGCATCAGGAGGCGCCTAACTCTCCCCTACAAGGACAAAAAATACATGTTGTTTACTTAAGTGCTGATTTTCTTGTCTCTTTTCTCTTCTGTCTCCCCAGGCGTGAAGCTTGGAAGCACTCCGCGGCAGTCCAGAGAGGTACATGTTTACTCCATTTCTCCCAAAACACAGATCCGCAGGTTGCTCCCAACTGTTATCTATTGCAGAAAAGTGATTGTCAGCCTTGTACCTCTCAGCGTGTCTGATAGTATCTGTGTAGAGAGGCTGACCTCACACTGTGCATTCAGCCAGTCAGACTTTACTGAGTAAACGGTCCCAGCTGAACCAGGCCTACAGAGTTTTCCACAAGTACATACAATGTCCAGCTGGGTGGAAATAGGTGGGCGTTCATGTATAGAAGGCCCGTTTTGTCAATCAAATATATATCAGACCTTGGAGTGCTGTACCTCGTTTTGTTCAGAAAAAAAAGGACATTGCAGTCAATGCAATCTTACAATCAAAAGAACATATCTGAGAGCATGACAGGTGAAATAAAAATACGTGGGCTTTACCGATTTGGGAGGCTTCAACGCACAATGTAATTTTCTGCTGCTAGGGGTCTGTCAATCAAAACAATAACCAAAGACAGAGTTTGATGATGTCATGAAGTGGTGTGGGATTACGGAAGTGGTTGTCATTGCTAAAAATAAAAAAATAAAATTAAAAAAAAAAAGAGTATTGCTGTGCTATTGTTAGGTTAGGGTTCCTTCAGTGTTCATGTGGTTCAAGAAGTTTTAACTGGGAGCCAATTTATCCACAGAAGTCTACTCCCCTCCAAAACAAACAGACCCAGTACTTAAAACCAGTGAAAACACTGGATAAAGCAGTTTTATGTTAAAAATCAGTGTTTCTCCAATGCTCAGGATGTCTGCAGGGGTTGGGGGTGACTGTGCGCCAAGCTGCTGCTAATGTTAACTTAGCTTGTTTCTCTGATAAAAAAGATTAAAACAATAAAGAACTGAGAGGTGACGTGACTTGGAACGTTAGGAAAGTGGTTGGTTGGAAATGTTTTAGTGTCCAGCTTTCCAGCCCACAGCCAGCAGTTATGGAAAACTCTGGGCCAAGGTTTCTCAAGATGTGATGACACCTAGAGTTTTTTTCTTTCTTTTCAGCAGAAGCCTCCTTTCTTCTGCTTGTCATTTTGGTTAGTTTACATCCATTATAGATGAAAAGCAAATCAGCATCTATTAACAGGAGTCGCATAGATTCATGAGAAGCTCGTTTAAATTCCATTAAGCTTTTCAAGCACTAGTAACTACTGGATAACAGTTACGACTAATTATGATTATCCATTCCTTTGTTCATGTACAACCTTGCATTTTGAGGCCAGTTCCTATTTTTTAAGATTTGCACAAGAAAACATTTGAATGCAATTGTTCTCACGCCCCCAAGCAAAACTAAATCAAACAACAAGAGCACAGGGTAACATTTGTCCTAAATTGCCACACATCATTAGTCATGGATAGCTACACTGATCAGAGAGATAAGATGTGAAGAGAGAGCAACATCATGTTTGACTCCACTACAATCTATAAACTAGATTTCTATGTCAGACACGCAGTGCTCGTAGTACTGTATCTGCTCTCAGATAACCCCTGCTTGCTCTCATCTCTGCTGGGATCGTCAGCACCTACGAGAGACTCGCATCAGACCCTGAAGAACGTGATGTCTGGTGCATAGGTTGCTGCCCTGTGCTCGCCTTGCACATTAAAACAGACAGGGGAGGGAACCACTCCCTCCTTCTTTTCCCCCCTCCAGATGTCCCTGAAGATGAAAGAAAATGGCTATTTAAGTCAGGAGGGGGATGAGCCAAGATTCATAATGGTCTCATCACCTTGTCTGTTGTAAAATTAAAATTATACATCCAGTCCATTGGCTTTATGATGCCATTACAGCATTTAATTGAAATAAAATGTCAGAATGCATAATGGCCTTGGGCTTCATCTGATGGTAATCAGGCAGTAGATGATTCTAATTTACATTCCCCATTAAGTGTTTATAAGACATTTATTTGATATTACAGCTCCGTTTACTGATAGGTCATGGATGGCATTGGGTAGTGTGTGACATTTGCGTGAAACAAAGTTAGACCTTTGTTTAAGGTATAGTGAAACAGCACCATCAAGTGGCCTCTGTGAATACTGAAGACAACATGTTGGGTTAGATTTACCACCCCATTAAGTAAAAAGTATTAAGTCTATGTTCTTGCACATATTTTGTCATTATCATCTGAAAATGTTGCTGTTTGATTGACACATTTACTGCTGTCTGCTACAACCTGTGTTGTCATTGTTTTATAGACTCTTTCTACGCAGGACAAAGAGAGAGACAAACCTGAAAACAATCAGGACAACCGAGCAGCAGAAGGAATCCTGTCCAGCCCAATCCCTCCAATGCAGTTTCCACACTTTGAGGAGAGTAGACAGACGGCCACCCCTGGGTCTCGGGAGCAGAATAAACAAACGCCCACCCCTGGATCTCGGGAGCAGGACATAACCTCCCTTCATGTCTCCAAAAGACAACGCAAACTGCTGAAAACAAGTCCCCCGGTCCATCACGCCCCCAAAAGTGATTCCTCATCGTCCTCTCCTTCCTCATCCTCTTCTTCCTCCTCCCCTTCTGCCTCTGGCTCTCTCACTCTTGATAAATGGAAAAAGCTAGCCGATATTCAAGGAGCACGCCGGCAACTGATGAAGGAGATGTGTGCCAAGTACAAAAGCAGCATCTCCAAAACCATCACAGCTCATCACGTGAGACACCTCTTTGTGGAGGACAAATACAAGTTGTTGTACTGCCAGGTGCCCAAAGCAGGCTGCTCCAACTGGAAGAGGACCCTGATGGTGCTGAGCGGAAAAGCCTCCGATGCTCAGAGCATTAAACATGACACAGTCCACAATGGCCACCATCTCAGGGAGCTTAACAGCTACGACCGACAGGGAATCATGCACCGTCTGGAGACCTACACCAAAATCATATTTGTCCGCGAGCCCATGGAAAGAATGGTGTCAGCTTACCGGGACAAGTTTGAAAATCCCAACAACTATTACCACTCCCTGTTTGGGAAACCCATCATCTCCAAATATAGGGCGAACCCGTCCACAGAAGCCCTGAGGACAGGCAATGGGGTAACGTTCAAGGAGTTTGTCCAGTACCTGCTGGATGTCCACCGGCCTGTGGGAATGGACATCCACTGGGATCAGGCGAACCAGCTCTGCAACCCATGTCTCATAAACTATGACTTCATTGGCAAGTTTGAGAACATGGAGGAGGAGTCCAACTTTCTCTTGCGATTGACTGGGGCGCCACCCAACGTCAAGCTGCCCAGTTTTAAAGATAGGAACCCATCTGATCAGAGAACTTCTACGGAGATCACAGAAAAATACTTTTCACAGGTCACCCCGCTGGAGAGACAGCGAATCTACGACTTCTACTACACAGACTATCTGATGTTTAACTACACCAAGCCTTTTAAAGATTTATACTGACTGACTCCTATCAACTCTTGATTCACAGTCACATTCCATGTCCACATCTCTACCATGATAGTAATTTTAACATAAAGAGGCTAACTCACATGCTGACGTGGATCTTTGCATCTACAGAGACATCAGAGAGACTAAACTTCCTCTGAATTTCGCTTTACATCTACATCTCTACCAGATTACCTTCATTTTCAGACAATGACTTCAAACTATGAAAATGTGGATGAAAAGGTTTATGTGATTTTAACTACTCTAAATTGTCCTGAAATGGAAGTTATGTATTCACTATTAGCACACGGTGAGGTAGAATATTCAAATTATAACTGTTTTGCTTCTAAAAAAAAGTTTATTATTGTTCAACAGGCTTTAAATTATGCCTTACTGTGAGTCAAATAGGATCTGCAAATGCATTTTATGGTTTATTTCAACGTAGGCGCCACATGAGTGCAATTTAATATAGGTTCTAATCACATTCCCATAGTCAGAAGTGATTTCAGTATATAGAACAGTATGTTACTGAGCCACTATCACCCACTTTTAGAATAACAACACCACAGTCCTTGGTTGAGCTCAGATAAAGATCAAGTAATGATCACCACCATGTACTTCATGTGTTCATTTGGAATCTGTGCGTTAGAATATGTAAGGGATAATGCCTGACGAGTTGCCCATTATCAGTTCTTATTGGCGGATGTGGAGGCGTGAACCATCCGATGCACGGCCTCGGCTTATACCATGATCACTTACCAAAGAAATACAAAGTAAGAATATTCATTTATATGTTCATGCTTTTGCAATCAAAAGCTTAAGTTTTTCACAAGCCATAAGTTGTTACCATGGTAACACCTGAGGGTTTACCTTATACCTGGAACAATCATTACCACCCCATCAGGTCCTTATGCAAGGTTCTGTTATCCATTGAATAGGACAAACCCTAGATATGACTTATCAACAGGAGAAATTTCTTGTCTGCTCAGCTCATAGAACCATTTGGCTTAGCTATAAGCTAGGAAACTAACTAACAACTTCAATAACATTGAGTACAATTTGAAAACAGTAAATATAATTTCACAGTATGTTTAACAACAACACTTGCTAGCTATCCAGCCACGTCATTGTCCCCAAATCAATATCAAGTTTTTCACGAACGATACAGCAGGTGTAATGTTACTATCGGCTGCAGCCTAAGGTTGCACTTTGAATAGCGAATGGGATGTGAAACGATTGCTTAAGTTCAGAGGGGCAGTGTAGTACACGCAGTGTGTGTTACAGTCTCAATCCCGTGGTGTTCAGAGGATGTGGCACTGAAGGACTACACTCAGTGTTGGAAATTGATTGTAAACAGAGGCTATGACTGCGTTCCTTACTCATATTAGATACAGGCTGATAACATAATGTAGTAAGTGCATTAATTTAGTAATGTCCATTATCAAATTTAAATAGATACCCTGCAGCCAATCAGAATTGAGTATTTAGACCATGGTGTAATAATTATTAATTTGAAATATTTGCATTTACTATTTGACTTACAGCAGGTTAGGCATCAGTATACCTCTATGTATCAGTGCATACTAATACAGATATTTCATGTAAGTGGTTTTACTCAACATAAACCGTAATGAAATTATAATACTATAAATAGTTTGAATCTTTAAAATGTGTCAAGTGCTGCCCACTCGGAAGCTGTGTGCACCTATTGTAGCATTTTTGTACTTCTAACTTTGTCGGTTAGGTTTTTGCTTTAGTCTAACACATACATGTGCTGTAGGTCTCCCCATCACTTGAGGTATTTACTTGGGTGGCTGTTGCTGTTAAATGCAGGACATTCAGATATTTGCTGGGTGCAAAGTGTTGCTGCCAATATGTCCGGAGGCCTGTTAGTGTTCCAGATAGGGATGTCCTGATCAAGTTTTTTTTCCCGAGAATCATTCAGTGTTGAGTGTCTGCTGATACCGAGTCCCGATCCGATACTAGATAACACAGCTGCACTGTGCAGTGCAAGTACTTTAAAGTTATTAAAATCAATCCAATGTCTGTGCTTGACAATTAAATAGCTATATATACTTTCCCTTTAAGAAAGTATTCTCCAGTGTTTACTGCTTTGGTGCAGCCATTTTTAGCCATTATGAATGTGTTTATTTGTGTCGTCTGTACATCTTTTGTGCAGATTACGTTAATAAATTACTGTTATTGGGGTTTTTTGTTGGGGGGGGGTTGCCCATGGCGTGGTGTAGTGGCATGGTGAGTGTGGTTGTTTCCAGCTCTCCAACGCTGTCCGTCTCCCTGCTCACAGAAAACATGCTGCACTGTAGATCACAGCAAAATGCAAGAGACACTGACTATGAGCTGAAATGAAACAAGGTTTCATAACTTAGATAAATAACATTAATAGACAGTCTCATACAGCATCTCACTGTTATTCATGGTGTGTGGTGTTTTGCAGCAGGTGGGTGCAGAGTGGAGGAGAGACAGACAGCTGTAGCCGTTGCGTCACTGTGAAACCTTTACCTGTAAAAACACTGGTGTGACAGCTGACGTAAAATGAAGACTCGGATCAGGCTCTGTACAACTCAATATAGCCAATCCCGATCAGTCAAATAATGCCATGATCGGCCCAGATAGGGATCTTTGAGATCGGATCAGGACATCTCTAGTTCTGGACTTACTAGTCATTCAGTTTCTAGACTCTGTTGGCAAGCAGATGGGTAAAAGTCAACATTGCAAATTAAAAAAACAATGTTTAGACTTGGTTTGATGGCAGTCTAAAAATGTATGATTTGGACATTTTTAGAGGTTGAGATAAAGAAAAGAGCGTGCCCAGACTCCTCCATCTTTCACACTAAACACCTCCTGAACAGCTATCACTTACAAATCTCACAGCATCAGTAAATCCATACCCTCTGTATGTATCACATCTATTCAACACCACCATATAGGCTTTTTTCTGACACTACTGTGTACAATTGTATAATGGGCATTCAGATGACTATATATTTTTCTATATATTTCTAAAATATATATATTCAGTGCTTATGGTGAAGGTATGTTTATTTTCTTTTCGATGTCATTTGTTGTTCTTTCAGTAATACCAGTGTAGAGTTGTTGTGTAACAGAAGAGTTTCTTTCCAAAAAAAAAAAATATCCACCAGCTGAAAACCACAAGTCTAACTCCCAAGAAGCTAAACAACTGCAAACATTTGCGGTGCCATTTGAAGTGCAGAAGATAACTTGCATTTGATTTATGTACTGATACCACTCGGTGCTTTGAAGGTAGCTGAGGACTTTTTTTAAAATGAAAATGGATATAAACATTTTTGGAAATTAGCTCTTTAATTACTTATCTCAGATCTGTTTCTCTCAATATGATAATAGACCCTGTACAGATGAGCTGCATTCCACCTAGTTACCCATCCTGGCTAATAACATTTTTACCGACAGCAAATCCAGTGTGTGTGTGTGTGTGTGGGTGTGTGTGTGTGTGTGTGTGTGTGTGTGCGTGCGTGCATGTGTGTGTGTGTGTGTGTGTGTGTGTGTGGTACAGAGAGAGCTGTTAAGATGTGTTACAACCTTTTTCCTTCATCTTTTGGAAATGTATACACACACCACACACACACACTGCTAAAAGACACAAATTGAGGTACAGGTACAGTATCCTGTGTGTCACATTATTATATTGCTATATTCCCAACACACCACCCAGCTGGCACTAAACTATTACCTGATGCAGGTCGGATCACATTAACAATGTGCACTAGTGGAAACTGCACAGAGACCAGCAATTCTTAGGTCCTGAGCGCTCAAACCTTTTTTTTTATTTTATAAATTAGGGCTCTATTACAATCCTTTATAAGATTGAACATGTCTAAGATATGACAAGATTTATTAAGAGGAGAAAAGGAACAGAACCATTCACCAGATAATCACTGTAAATCTCCAAGATCGCACTGACTAATGAGATGTCAGCCAAGGTTTCTCCAAATGAAAGTTGAGTTTGAATCTTCTTGGTTTACAGTTTAAGCTTACTGTGCAGTGAGTGCAATGAAGAAGTGACTACATACGATAAATATGACCGCAAAATAATAGATGCAAATGAAGAGTTACATTTCCACAGAAATTCTTTAAATAAACAAAGTACAACAAACTATAATTTAATCAAGATAAGTCTGGCTACAACCCAAAGCAGTATTTTTTAAGAGGGCACGATGCAAAGAACTCCATCTAATGTGATTCTGGGAACAACGTTTTGCTAGTTTCCTGTAAAGTAGAGGTCACTATTCAGCTATACGCTTTACAGCTCACTGAAAATGTGTTTTATGTAACAAAATACTTTAAAGAGATGTATTTGCCTATGAGTAGGGCGAAATTTATATATTTTAACTCTATACACACTATAATTAACTTTCGAAGATCTTTAATGATTTGGTGGTAGTACCCTTTCACAGTGATGGTAATTGTATGAACTTTTGTCAGTATCCTGTGTTGGCTTCTGCAAATCCAAAAATCTAATCTTTGTTTAGGTTGTGGTCAGATTCGATGTAGGTATAGCCAATATCTGGCCAAACAGCTACTGCATTATGATGAGTATTACTCCTGCAAATTCTCTGTCTGTCCTTGCCCCCCTGACCCCCGCTAATAAAGTCTTTTTGATATGTGGGTGTATGGACAGATTTATCAAAAGCGTAATTACAATAACAAGTGAATGTATAACTGTTAATTGTTGGTGCAGAAGTGTATAAAATATGATCTTAAGCCCTTTGCCTTATTTTACACTGCCAATCAAATGGTGTATTTCAGGAAGACATTCTTCAGGAGGTTATTATTTCTGGCTGATGAGTGTCTACTAATAAACTGTCTTTAGCATTTTCAATGTATGTTTCTCTTTTTTCCTTTTATTGCATTGTTAGTTTGACTGTTTTAAGTCTAATGTGTTTTCTTAACTTTGGAGAGTTAATTAATGAGCTAATGAACTCCAGGATGAGATCAGTGGTAAGCGGCTTCGCTTTGGATCATTGTTTATCAGTATATTTGCATTAGTACATTTTTTTTTACTTGTGTTCTTAACTGCATAACAAAACAATACTAAGCAACCACAGCCATGCTACTGGCACCAGGAGGCTGTAGGAATGGAAGTATTTTGAGCTAAAGGCTAATGACAGCATGCTAACATGCTAACATTGACAATGTTATCATTCCAGTGGCAGGTATAGTGTTCACCATGTTGCTGATGCTGATAGTAATATCACTAGTTTTAATGGTGCTGAATGAAATGTTAGGGGGTCATCACAGTTATTACATTTCATCCCAAGTGGGACATGGATGTTTAATAGTTGTTGAAATGTTTCAATTAAAGCCACAATATCAACCTCATGCTGGTGCAGGGGGAAAAGTAGAATATACTATCTAGGAACTGTGAACGTCTGTACAAGATTTTGTGCCAATCCATCTAGTAGATTGACATATTTCACAAAATAACGACAAATGTACACAGCATCTGGCTGCATCCCGTTCCAGCTGTGCTCTGGCTCCGCCGCAGTTTCAATGTCCACTGGAAACATTTCAGAAGCGGAGCATCTGTTCTTCAGCAGCCACACTTATAATATAGTTTGAGAGTTGTTTGCCGACATTTTCTGTGTTTTACAGGCATAAATACAGGTTTGTAGCTCATTTAGATGTGGCAACAGATGCCATTTGGCCATACTTGGATATGACAAATTTCTGTTGCTTGAAACCTCCTCTGTGATCACTCATTTTAAACGTCGATATAGTTGTTTGTTTTGTCTGATGATGTAGTGATCATACAATAATGATGTTGTCTGCAGCTGCAGCAGCTTGGTAATGCCTGCTGGTCAACATAGTATTCATGAGCTGCGATAAAATTTCACACTCGTTCAGCTGTCTGATAACAGAAACAGAAAAATATGTAAATGAGAATAACTATATCGTAAATTTGGCTGCATTAAAACACAGTGTAGGTGATCACAGAGAGGAGCAGAATGGAGGTTTAGAGAGGGAGTCAGCCCTCACTTCTCCCCTCTCTCTCTCTCTCTCTCTCTCTCTCTCTCTCTCTCACAACCTCCTGTCTATGTGCAAAGACGGAAACAAGTTAAGTGCATCATTATAATTTAACTTTAAGTCAATAACCAGTAAATACAGGAGTTTATTCACACTTCCAAGTGGATTTCATGTTCCAGAGATGCAAGCTGCTCTAGCAAAAACACACCCAGTGCATAAAGAAAGTGTAGAAAGGAAAAGAGCCGCGCTTAAGACACTCTGGACAGAATCAGAATGCAATGTAGCCAGGTCCTGTGTAAATACAGCATATGTAAAAAAAAAAAAAATTGTTGTGGTGGGTGCTATAAGAAATGTTTGGGGATCTTCAAATGCCTGTACAAAATGGCAGTCCTCACAGTTGTTTAGATATTAGGATAAAAGTCCCACCCAGCTGACAGATCAAACAATACTACATCCACATAGCCTGGCAACAGCAAGGCTGAAGACAAGAAGATTAATGCCAAGCAGCAACCTCTGTGGCTAAAAAATTAAGCCAATGCAGAGGTACTGCAAACTGCAGTTCCTCAAATGGCCACACACTACGGGTGGGAATCACCAGAGGATCCATGACACAATGTTATCATGATACTTAGGTCACAATACAGTATTATTGCAGTTTTAAATATGTTGCACTATGCTGAGTGTTGTGATAAAATATACTGCAATATATGGCAATTTATTGTCTTTTTTTAACTGTAAATTATGTCCCCAAAGAAAAACTTTGTCAACATCTGTTTTATCTATAAGATAAAGTTTCCAGTCTGTTATACTAACTTCAGTTGTTTTTTTGTAGTACCAAAATGTATCTAATGGACTGGAAAAAGCAATTTATTATACTGCTCTAGTAAGCTACCTAAAGTTTAATTTGTATTTGTAATATTAATAATTTTTATAATACAAAAAAAATTATACCTGGCACTGTGTGACGATACGATATTGCCACACAAAAATATTGCGATACTATGCTGTATCGATTTTTCCCCCCAGCCCTAATAGACACCTGTGTTAAAATGCCAAACTTTAAAGCGGAAATGAACATGTTGACAGCCTGGTACAAAAACAATTCTGGTCTCTACAGCTTCCTCATTCATGATAGCTGTAGAGGGGGTTGTTGTTTATATAACTCACTCCTTTAAATGTAATTAAGGCTTAAAGTTATGCATAATTAAGGGCATGGTCACTTTGAGTGACAGGTGGGTGAGGGAATGTAAGCATGGTGTAACCCCTGATTCACAGACTATAGGCGTAGCCCTAAAAGTCGCTATTTCAATGTGTTTTAAGTTTTTAAGAAAGTATTGCAGTGTTTTCGTTGCCTAAAAAAGTCTTGTTTAGCATGTAGCTGTACTAAAAGATCCTTTAAGTAGTCAAGTGTTTGGTATTTCTGGTAAGTAGCCTACATTTTGTTAAAATGGTGTTTTCACAAGCGAAAATTAGCATTAGTTTTATCACAGTTACCTAAAGTAGTAAATGCACTGTGCTAACTAAGCTAGCAGCTAGCATTAGGGTTATTTCCACCCTCTAATCCAAATATGGTCACTTCTGGCTCCAAAAAAGCAAGATGGCGACGGCCAAAATGGCAAACTGACGGCATTAAAATGGGAGTTCGCAAACAGTGGGTGACATGATGGGGGCTACGTCCTTTGTTTTATACAGTCTATGATTGATACAAGCTATTGCACACCATGTGAGCAAGGCACTCAAACCCACACACTACACTTGTCCTGTCTCTTCTTCAGTGTTAATTGAACCAGCATCGGTTCATAAGAGCATGTTATCATTCAGCACAGAATTAGCACTCACAAAGAGGTAACACTTTTAATGATGCACAGCAGCAGCAGGAAACAGACATGTTTCAGCCCTCAGCGTATCAGGGACATTTGTGGGTGTGACCCCTTAAACCGCAGCCAGGAGCCTGCCACTGATTTTCCTTTGTTTGATTATTCAGCAGAGACCTGATATGCATGCATACATCTATCCAGTGCAACCACAGCCTGCTTCTGTTGGCCGCTGAGTAGCTTTACAGGATTGAATGGAAGCTATAAAGCTAGATAAAAACAGGTTCACTTGCTGACAGCCTCAATTGGCAGCAAGAGGTAACTTTAAAATGTCATCATAAAAAAGGTGACATAAAAATCACAAGATGAAATCATGGATTGGTAGCAGTGAGCTCCTAATAGTTTATTCATTCTCAACAACAGGTCAATGAGTCCTTGTATCAAAAGATATCAGGGATAATAGAGCAAAGTACTTTATCTAATGTTGACAAGACCAGCCTTCAAAAAGTGTTTGCTGCCAAGAAAATGGTTTCAATTTCAGTTTAAAAGAAATCCTCTCTCTTACGCTCTTACACTGTTATGTGTCATCAGTCTGTGATATTCGCCAGGGGGGATTTTGTGATCATTTCATTTTTTGGTGCACCAGGTTCCTTCAGTCCGCCTCACCTACTTTTACCTCATGTAGTGGTTTCCAACATTTCCCAGGATGGCCTTTGAAAAATCCCAGTGAATAACTTCTTTCATCCCGCTGTTGGTTTTATATGAGGGAGGAAAGAGAAACAACAAAAGCAACACAGTTTCCAATTTTCCAGTTCTGTTTCTCGCAATTAAGTTTTATAGTCACAACAAAGAAAGTGTTGACTATGTCTCAAAACAAAGTACCCCTGTTCCTGCCTGCTCTGTGGTGGACTCTTCAGTGTGTGATTACTTGGCATTGGTGCCAGAAGAGCAGCTCTAAAGAGATGCTTAAAGGCTTCAGGATGGATTTTTCCTTTCATATAGTCATTTAATTCAAAAAAGGGAAAATCATTTCAAATTTCATTTTACAAAAACAACAATAACTTAGCTAAATACTGTGATATTGATATTACTTGTGATTAATAGACAGATATTAGCGTACTCAGTTCTTGACTCAGACTTGCACAGTATCTGTGCTTGTGCTACATCGTTTCTTCTGTGTCCAAAAATAATGCCAGACAACTGATGTGCTTTTTTTTTTTCTTTAGGCATCACTTACTCTCCAACATTCACACTTTTGCCTGCACTCATGTTACCACTCTTTCCCCTTCAACCATCCAGAGATGTGCAGCAGCACTAGTCTAATACCTAATCAAACCACACCTGACAGGGAGGGCTCTGTCTGATTGGCCAGAGAGTTAACAGCATGATGCATATCAGACAAATAGTGCCTACACACAGAACAAGTAAAATGTTGTTACTGTATTCAAAGTGCAATATCACAGTCTTTTGCAATGTGTTTATTGCCCAAGTTGACATCGCCATGACAATAAATAATAATATAATATAATAATAATATTGTGCAGTCCTTGTTCAATTTGCATATGTAGCTGCATTCCAGTTTATTTAGACAACATCCCCTTTAACTTATTAGCACATCAGTCAATCAGTATGTTACCTAATTAGCTGACAACACCTAGCATAGTAGTGTGTAGCTAAACATCTCTACTTCACAACATGAAAAACTACCTGACTCTTACTTTTACATGATATTACCAAACAGCAACCTCCAGGACTGAAAAATGAAGCCAATGAGGAAGTGCCAAAAACTGCAGTTCCTCTAATGGCCACTAGAGGCTGGCTCCAGAAGCATGACAATGCACATAGACCTACATGTTAAAGTGTACAACTTTACAGCAGAAATAAACATGTTTACAGCCTAGTACCAAAAAAAAAGGTTTTGGTTCATGATAATTTTACGGGGTGTGAATTTTTGTATAACTCACCCATTTACATTTTATTAAGGTTTAAAGTAAGGCATATTTAAGGGTAAACTGCTGGAGTGACAGGCTGTCTGCGAGGTGTCGCCACACTCTGAGTCAGATCCACCCCTTGCTCATCCACAGCTTCACCCTCTCATCCAAATATGGTCACTTCTGGTTCCAAAAAAACAAGATGGCTATGGCTGAAATGCTGAACTGAAGGCTTCATAATGGGAGTCCACAAACCAATGGGTGACCAGTGGGCCATGATAGCTGTGTCCCTTTTTTGAAAACTGTCTGGTTATTACCATTGATCTACCATACCTTTAATTCTAACACTGTGGTATGTGCATCTCATCTGGAGGAATATTAACCCACCTTTGGGCAGAAACAAGGAGACAAAAGAACTTAAGCTTGCATTCAGCTCAACTGTAGTTTTTATTCTGAGCCACAGTCTCATAATGAACTGCATTATGACTTTTTGACCTTTGCTGCATATTATTCATGTCTTGTTTTTTCAACCCTTTACATTTGCTTGTTAATATTCACATAAACACAACCCTGTTGGGATTTTTTAACACTTCAAGTTCAGTCACAGTTTGCCCACAGGGATGTCTTAGATCCACTCTGTGCCACGGAGGGTTGGAATTCAGATTATAGTCCTCCAGGGTAAGTATCCTCACATCACCTCAAATAACTGTCAGCGCACTGTTTCATGTCTAGAAGTGAAACTTTTCATTTTGAGATCTAAGTGCTTTTCAAATTGGTGCTTTTATTCTTCCATCATATGAAGCAAAGTAGTGCCTGTTCTGAGAAAAATTATTTGCTTCATTTCCATCCTGTGATTAGATCAGAGTGGGTACCGTATGGTGCCTGAATATGCACTCATTTGTATGATTCTCACACGCTCTACCTACATTTAAAAAAAAAGGAAAAAAATCAGTCACAGCAGCATTTTTGTCACACAAGCATTTTGCCTTCCAAAATGACTTGTGTTAATAAGAACAAATAACAGCCTCACTTCCTGTGTTGTTGTGCTGGCATATATACTGTGTGTGTTTGTGTGAACATGGCAATAATGTTTATGCTTGTGTGGCAGATGAATATTGCAGCACAAATTGATCACTCTGTAGAGTTAGAAATTTGATTAAATGCTTAAGGCTGATTTCCGCAACAGCTCTTGTATAAGTCATGAGAGCACTTTGGGGGAAGTTAAAACTGTGAAGAAAACAAAAGCCATCCATTTACCTCATTAGTGTGCGTGGAAAATCTTGACATGCTTTGAAGAGAACGTGCTTGTGTAGCTAAATCAGCTTTAGGGCCCAAAGCAGACATACGAGGCAGGCAACCAAACATCTTCCCAGAGTGATAAACAACCTCGGCTTGGTTGGGAGGACGTAAAAAAAGAGACTTTGCTCCATTTTTCAAGTATCACTATTATAGGTTCCTCAGTTAATCTTCATGTTTGCCTTCGAGCCAGCATTAACATGGCTGATGACAGTTTTTCTGCTGATTCTCTGACGACAGCTCGATCGCACAAACATTCACACGTGCACACAGGCGTGTAGTACAAAGGCTCTCAGCTGCTTACACACACACTCACACAGTCTACAATGGCAACAACTGCATCAATGCCATTAGCACAACAAAAAACAATTTGAAGGGTCGAGTCCTCGGTTCTCTGGGGTGACATTTGAGAAGCAGAAAATATTTCCTCAAGCGTCAAATACAAAACTTGTCTGATTCACATGCATGCCAGGTTAATTCTCCCCCTTTTCACATGAAATCCTTGTTTGTTTTGGCAATGCGTTGCAGCACGCTCCAGACACGTCTCTCAGTGATATAAACCTCATTAAAATGATTTGCGGGAGCCCTGTTATTAATCAAGCAAGGCAAAATGACAAGTGGGAAATAATTTTTAGGGAGGAAATCTCAAAGTCCTATTGAGGACGTGTGCCTCCCGAACATCTCATTTGATTAACTAGCCTGGCCCCTTATTATCGACATGCTGCTCATGCTGGAAACAAGCACTTATGTATCATTTGGCAGGATGGAGCCAGTGAGGATATCAAGAGAATGGCTTTGGAGAAATAAAATCTCAATCTGTCATTATTTCATTTTGCCTTATGTGCTGCAGCAGGAACTTATAATGCCATAAATCACCTCCATTTGTACACTGTTTGTAACCGACTGCCACAAAATCAGACCCTCTGAGCTTCAGCCAGAAGCATTTAAGAATGATTTAAATGAACTATTATTGTTCGCTCACAATTCACACAATTCAGACAGGTGTTTCTGTGGTAAATCTTTTACAAAGTGCAGTTATGTTATTACTGTATATTAGGGGGAAAAAAACTGGAAAGTCCTGCTGTTTGTCTCATACTGTAGACATATTGTACATAACCACATGATGGCAGTGCTGCATCTGAAATATTACAACACTGCCTTTGCTCTCTGAAGAACGATGCCCCCTTCCATGCACACAGAGGTTATGTGTAGTATAGTAATGTGCACTTTGCAACCCAATTTGCTGCCACCACCTGTCATGCCTCTGTTTTGACACTAAAACACCCATGAAAGCCACTGCAAGTCATCTAATTAAGCTATACGCAGGTATTGACATGAATTATGCAGCACCTTTAATGAAGTCGAATCAATAAACACAGGATCTATAATGAAGCCAGTCACACAAGCTGCTGTAGGCAGAGTGGCTCTTTAACCTTGGGGCTGTATCTCTACCTGGCTGACACAACTGCCGGGAAGAATGGCTGAAACATTTGGGTTGATGAAATAATCCTCCACTCTGCTTTGTCATATTTATACCATCAGCTCTAATGACAGCATATTGTGGATGTATTTTTAATGTAAAAACACATCAAGGGTAGAGGCGAACATCTGGGTGGTGATGCTGATGGACAGGAGGAGGAAGACGGAGGTAAGCAGAGACGAGAGATTAGATGAGGAAATGCAGAGACATACTAAATATATATATATACATATATATATATATATATATATATATATATATATATTCAGTATACCATTTAAAAACACACATTCATAACACTTTGATCTGGAGTATTCTGTAACTTACACAAAAAATAATATTGCATTACCACAACAGAGACAAGTTAGCCGTGTGGATATCTCACTGAAACACCTACTGTGTTGGAGAGGGAATATATTAATGAGTCATAGACCTAATAATAATAATAATAATCATAATACAGATTTGACATTACTTTCATTGGCATGAGAGTAAGGTCCGTGAACGTTTGCAGTTGATTTGTGTTGCTTTGTTCCTAACAATGCCTTCCAACAATGTGCACAGCGTTCCAATGTTTAAAAACTGTTGCCAACTCTCTTGGCTGTTGAGCAAAACAAGTCAAATGACATCATAAAAAAGCTTGATTTCAGAATGTTTCCTATGTTAACGCACTATGATCAGACCAGTTTGTATTAAAAGAGCAAATGATCAGATATAAAAAGTACCAATCTTCTCCCTAAAATCTCTAACAGCCAAGACATTTCAATTCTTCCTCATGGTCAGACAAAAAGTAATTGTTACTGTTACTGTGAGAAGTCCACAGATAATATCTTTATCTGGCAACAGTGTCTGAAACTGGAGGAAAATGATGCATGGGTGAAAATTTCAGAAAGAAGAAGTTTTCATTGCACTACAGATTGAATTTCAGTTATAAAGTCAGTTTATTGATGAGCAAAGTGGGACACTTTCAAAATTCATTCGAAATATCCAAATCAAAAAAGAAGATTTCATCAATACTTTGGCCCAGTGGCCCTCGAGAAATTTTTAATAGGGGTGGCCAGATGGGGCCACTGAAAATCTTGGGATGGCAAACCAAAACCAAAAGCCACGACTGAATTTCAGACATTCTATTATGCTGTAGTAGAATAAAGACCAATTGAAAATTATGTTAATTTGAGAGTTAAAGAAGCAAATACGGATGTTCTTTTGTTTCTTATTTTACAGCTAGTATTACAAATTATCTGATAGGACTAATACCTGTACAGTTAACATTTTGAGTTCCACAACAATCCTGTTTAAATGTATCATACATGGTGATTTACTAGCTGGTTGTCCTTTTCCCTAAAATGACAAATATACAGCTTTTTTTTGACAGAATTACCTTAATGGTAAGGAACAAAACATTTACTTGAAATGAGCCTCCTCAAGTTTAGGGGAGACTCGTGGGTACCCATTGAGCACATTTTCATTCAGAGCTCAAAGGACCCCAAATCCTATTTTTGAAGTGTTGACACCAATGGATGCAGTAGGTTGCCCAGTTTCACAAAATACCACTACCTTCAGGCTAGCTTTAAAAATGAGTGTACCACAGCTTCTTATAGGCAGTAATGCTGGCTTCCAATTGTTTTCACCACGGAGGGCCAGTAGGGGCAACTCCCTGACCTCCGCCCCCCGGGGTACCACCACTGCTGCCATTTATTCGAATTTGATCAGTATTTTTCTATCCCACGCACACTGTACAAACATATCTACATAACTGCATCATAAGTAATACTATAATCCTAAAAATCTCTTCGAAAACTTCCTTTTGTGTGTAAAACCCCACTGGTGAACAGGCCTCCAACCACACTAACCAACAGAAGTCCTTCTAATTTTTATGTCTTTTCCAACAAGAACACAGCTGTAGCGCCACAGTCTCCTTCACCTATCCCCGACCATACAGTGTTGCTTCTCAAACAGAAACAACAAACATTTAGGAGGAAAACATTTTGTGCTCTCCATAAACCAGCTGGGATCCCCTGCCGGTTTAAAACAGCTTGGGTTCTTCATCAATAAAGGTGCAGCACACATCAGAGAGTGTGTCAACCTCTCAAGTTTTATTCACTTTGCAGCTACTCTCGGAGCTTCAACTATACTGAGAGCGTTTTCACATTCTCCTCTTGTTTCCTCATTGCTGGCAGCTCTCACAAACACCCAAAAAAAAAGGCAGCCACTGTTTCTCTCTACAGCTCCCTTTCAAGGAGAGAGGCGAGCTTTCAATGAATCACCCCCCTGCTCCCGCCGTGTTCTGAACTGTGTCTTCCCTTCGTCAAGCAGCGTGAGTGATGGAAGTGACAGAGAAGACACCTGCCCTGAACCACCGCTGACAGAGAGGGAGAAAAAGAAGGAGAGAAGTGGAGGGAGGGAGGCGCACTGCCTGATGGGAGAAACACACAACGAGGCAACAAACTTGCAGAGACTATCACTTATAGTGACAGGCCAGGAGGTGCCGTGCTATTAGCAGGCCGTAGGGTAGGCCCTGAGCGCGGCCCGTCCTACCTACGATGGATGGGCCTCTCTCTCGGGACTAAATTAATACTGGGAGTCGAGTGAATTGCTTTTGGAACAATGTCCTCCTAAGGAGCTAATCAGACAGGAGTTATCTAGAAGTGCCTGTAGGCTGGCTGGCGTGGCTGCAGCTCTGTGGCTGCCTGGCAGAAGGCAGGTGCACCATGCCGACTCACAGCAGTTCATTCCCGAGCAGGACATAGTGGTGGTGTTATTCATTAGACTCTGGTGATGATGAATCCCAAGACATTCAGGGGAGAGAGTTTTCCTGGAAGTTCTGGTAAAGAATCGCAATCAGACGTGTTTAACTGCGTCCCAATAAATGTTGAATTTTCAATAATTGTTTAAAAACTAATTTCGACAATAACCCTCTTAACATGCAATGATTATTTGGTTATTTGGGGGCAGGAGATCAAGCTGTACACAAAACACTGAAATACTGTCACCTTATAAAGTTGATATGGTGAATGTGTTGGCAAGCAATGGCCACAGAGAAACATCAGCATTCATCTGAGTGTTTCTGGCAGATGGTCATTCTCCTTTTAGCTCTGTTTGCTCTCCACTGACTCCTGAGGGAAATATCTGGCTCTTTAGCTGCTAAATGCTCCACTATGTTCACCAGCTATCTCGAACTTGGTTTGCTTTCCATTTTGTGCAGAGCAAGTTGTGAACAGCTGGTTTATCAAAGCTTTTACACGGAAAATAGTCTGCTGTGATGAGAGTGGTGAGAGTGAACCCAGCAGCCCAGTAGCCAAAACAAAATTGAATGGGGGGGCATTCAGGTTTCACAGAGGGTCCGGACTTTAAGCATGGTTGGAAACTTGGTACAAATGCCAAAACCACTGACAAGAAAATGCAGAATGCTGATAATACATCAATATTAAGATTGTACATGTTTTGATAGAAAACATATGACAAAATTGCTAATCACAACTCAAACCTCAATGGGAAAAAAAAACTTGCTCGATGTCTGCGTCACAGCACATCACGCAGCACAAACATTTTTCAATGCAAAGAAAATCCAATGAAAATTTAATGAGCAAAGTAGTGAGCAAAAGCCTATTAATCTCAACAAAATGCCACAACACACCTCACACGCCTGAGTTCAAGCATCACTGAAAACTCTAATAGTTTTGCTCAAAAATGCTGTTCTTCCTTTCAGTCAGGCATTTCTTGTAATGTCTCTCTTGAAGGCCAGCTGCTCAGGAAAAAGACGCGTGGGCCGACGGTGCTTATTGAAAGCTTATGAAAACCACGAAAACGCATTAATAACGCTTCTCCCTTGACCTGGTCAGCCTCAGTCTTGCGAGATTTGATGGTATGCTGTCTTCCACTAAATAAGGCTGCTAAATTTACAATGACGGTATACCCTAAACAGTTTATATTTAATTTAAAATGTAAACACAAATTCAACACACATATAGATATACATTTCTTTTTGGCTGACGTGTGAAAAACTGAGTATATTTTTAAGAGATGCTCACAGCGACTTTATCTTCTTAGAAAACTCAGTGGCCTCTGTGTTTGTCAGCAGATTTTAGAATTAGTGTACAAAACTATGGTTGAGAGTTTTTTAACTTTTCATATTCCTGCCTGGTACAGTCACCTCAACTGTACATCCTGGAGTAAACTCTAGGACTGTAACATGGCAAGTAAAATAGCTGGCAAGCTACAAACCCTTTGACCCAACTCTTTACAGAAAGGACAAGGAAGAAAGCAAGGAGTATCTTGGCAGATAGCTTCCACCCTCTCATTAGCCAGTTTGAGCTCTTGAGCTCCAAGAGGCGCTATAGAGTCCCTCTGGCACCTAAAAATGTATTTAAAATGTCCTTCATTCCAAGTGTCATCAGTGTCCTTAACTAAGGATAATAACTGATGAATTTTAAACCACACAGAGACTGAGCTGATTAATGTGTTTAAGTGTTTTGTAATGACTCTATGTGCTTGTCTTACTGACTATTTGTCTGCTTTTTACAATGTTGTTTTTTATGTTTGGTGAGCTGAAGAAAAACTTCCACCCATGGTGGACAAAAAAGATCTATTCTATTCTTCTTTTTAAAATGTAAAATGGTGGGGTGGAGCATGGCATAGATCACTGGTTCCCAAATGGTGGGTCGCAGTCCAAAAGTGGGTCCCGGGTCCAATCTAAATGGACCACAAGTGTTTTGAAAGTGTGTCAGGTTTGTAAACAACACACCTTATTTTGAAGTGCAGTGAATTTCCAGCACAGAGCTTTTATTGTGAAGTGCCGTTTTCTGCTGTTGAGTAAGTGACTAATGGACAGCTACGTGACAGAGACAGCAAACTAGCTCGATGACATGGCCAAATGCAAGTATGACGCTGAACATATTAAGCTGTGTGGACCTTGAACTAATGACCAAGGAGAAATGTGAACCTTGTGGCTGGACCAGTTGGGAACTACTGGCATAGATAGCTATGGGTTGGGGGCACAGGTTAGCAATGGGCCCAGAATCAGTAAAGTTGAGGCCCAACAATGAGGTGAAAGGGACTTCAACACACTGTACTGGAAGGAAATTGCAGATTCAGGTGACAATTCTCTGTGTTTTTGTCACTACAGGCCACCCTGCTACATTGTCTTAATTGTTGAGATGGCTATGATTCGTGCAGCTTCAGCTATTGTGTCATTTATGATTTTTAATTGAAGAAAACTATAGCATGTGGCATGTTTGAGATTAAAGCTTGTATGTGTTTGATATACTCACATCACTGAAGAGCAAAACAAATTCAGCAACAAGAGGAAACTGACCTTTGAATCTCGGATTTATACTTCCAGACAAACCAAAGATGATCCGAACTATCTCATGGCTGACAGTACTTTGCTAGTCATCTGCACAGTGGCTTCACAGAAGAGGAGTAATACTCCATATCAGAGGTATAAACTGACAGGATGAGGTCAGAGCTGAGACAGAGGGGAGAGCAACACTGAGACACACACACACACAAGTGCACCATAATGATCTGTGAGAGAATAAACTCTCTGGTTGCATGCACAATGGAAACCCAGTGTTACTTATGGCCACTTAACACAAAGTGTTGGTGAAAGAACGCGATGTCTCTGGGGCTCTGGCTTCTCAGCCAGCATCAGGCCAACCCAGGAGAGACCGGTGCCTCTGGCAAGCCCCAGCTTCGGCTCTGTCTTACCCTCTGGAGGATGGCAAACACATCCAGACTCTGATTCACTGCACAAAACAGATTTATCATAAGTTAACAGGCCTGTTACACCAAGTGCAATAAAAACTGAGATGTTGGCTCAGGTTGTTAGATGGAAATGGTGCAGATAAATGCCATATGAAGCGGTACTGTATCATATCAACCACTGGTATATTACATCAGTGATGGAAAATGTACTCAGACATTTTACTTAAAAGTGGAGTCAGCGATTCTGGGGAAAGATTGTTTCTATTTGAATTCAACATCCAAACAAATACTCCCCTTCCATCAGCCTCCCTCTAGCTCTATTGCCTTTATCTTTATACATCTATGGCGTTTTCCCTGTCCTGTGCACGAACACAAACACCTCCTGTTGCTGATTGGCTGGAATCATGTTGTGTGGCTTCTTAATTTGTTTCCCATTCACAGAGCCAGGACTGTATGAGCACCAGATTTTCTTTAGCGCAAACACAGGATGGAGAGCTAGTAGTTAGTGAGAGGATATTTGCTGAATTTGACAAAAAGTGCATTGGATTAAAATTGCTGACCACACCTTTAAGTCAACACAACACGTGAAAATGCACCATTATGAGGAAATGTCTTGCAACAAAAAAACAAAAGTAAAAGTGTTATCAGCAAAATGTACCTCAACAATTAAAAGTAAAAGTAAAAGCTCTTATTCTTAGGTTAGTTAGGTAAACCCCGACATGAGATTTTCAATGCTTCAGGAAAGAAAAAGCAAACTTCTGAGGAAAAAAGGAAGCATATTCATTGCTCAAGTCTTTCGTCTTTCCTTTCTATGAAGTTTCTTTGGTGGAACTACAAATGCTACTTTTTATAAGAGGTCATAAACCAGGTTGGAAACCAATGGTACAATCTTTAACATTGTATTGTATTTTATAAATGTAGCTATATTGCGGAATTTAGTATACTTTTTTTTGTGAAGTCTTAATCCAAAACATATCTGTCAAATGAATGAAGTGGAGTAAAAAGTACAATTCCAAACTGTAGTCGAGCTGATGTATAAAGCAGCATTAAAGCTACAGCTGGTAACTTTTATCAATTTCTTTATTTTTGTCATATTTGATGAAACTGACAGTAGTGAGACAGATAATCTGTGAGAAAAAAATATGTTCCTCTGCCTCCTCCCTGTACAGGAGACCACTGCACCTCAACGAAAACAACCAATCAGAGCCAAGGAGTCTCTAACGCATCCATCAGTCATGTCAATCACTGCTCATGAATGGCAGTCAAACTGTTAATAAACTAGGAGATTCTGATACTGCAGTGCTTGTTTCTCACCTCAAATGTTTTCAGATACATATTTTAGTGTACTCTTTAGCTGTAAAATTAGAAAGTTTGTGACCTAGCCGCACCACCTGCTGACCTGCTCAGCTCTGATTGGTTGTTTTTATTAAGGGGTGATGGATTCTTGCACATGCCATTGCAAGTGGTAGGAGGAGGCAGAGAAACATGATTTTTTTTTCATAGATTATCTGTGTCATGTACTACTGTCAAGATATAGTGATAGTATCACCACATATCACAAAAACTATATCTATTAAAGTTACCAACTATACCTTTCAGTGGAAATACTCAATCTATCTATTAAGCGGCAGATTGTGCCTTAATTTATCAAAAACAACAGTCTACATGGCAGTATTAAGTGCAAATTGAGCTCGCAAGTGTAGTCATACACAGCAATTTTTAGGCTCCTGTTTTTGCTAAATAAAAGCTACACAAAAGTCTATTATCCTTCCATATGGTATGAGTTTAGAGATTATTTTACCACCCACTGTTCTGTTTACTGTAAAAGAAGTAAAACTCAAAGGACATGATGACACGCAAAACTGCGTCATTCTTTGTGTGGCTGTAACAAAAAAAAAAAAAAAAAAAAAACACTACCGTTCAGTGTATGAAAACTGGATTTTGGGTGGGATTGCATGTTGTGACCATAAAATGTCATCAGCCAGCAGCCTCAGTCCCTATCAGGCAGTCTGCTGCACAGAGCACTCTCCTCTAGCCTTGGGCGCTGGCCACACTAGCTGGCACCCTTCCCCCCGTCGCCTCTCTTTCTCTCTCTCTCTCTCTCTTCCTCTGTCTGTCTCTCTTTCTCTCTTTTACCAGGGTGCAGTGACCCACCCTTCCCTCCCCTCCCTGTCACCCTGAGGCTCTCAGCTTCCATAGTGTCAGTG
Organism: Cephalopholis sonnerati; assembly: GCA_019142605.1. Lineage (NCBI taxonomy): Eukaryota > Metazoa > Chordata > Actinopteri > Perciformes > Serranidae > Cephalopholis > Cephalopholis sonnerati. The sequence goes on from JAGQAX010000001.1 coordinate 14,283,433, forward strand.
CGGAGGCCTCAGTGTTGACAAAGCAGCAGGCCTTCAGAAGACACATCAAACCCTGTCCCTCCTCTGTGCTGTTAGGGAGCTCAGCACAACAAAAGGACAGGGACTCCAGTTTCAGTCTCAGGCCATTACTAGTCTCAACAACATGGCTACAGACAGAAAAAAGGCCCTTGAGGATGCTGTACGTATCGCGAGTTACAAATACGAGCCGGATCAGCTCAAACCGTTCAAGAAGAGATCCGTGTTTTCTGACTGTCGTGTTGACAGTGTTGTGATGGATGACTGTAAATATAAAGCATAAGTCAAGGCTGTGGGTTGATGCCATCATGACACATGCACTCTAATGAGGACTGTGGGTGCTCTGCAGTGCCAGGGACTTCCCCTCCAGGCACGTTGAGTGGGGAGAATGGTATGTGATGCATACCAGATGTGATTGGAGACATCGCACTGTTCACGTTGTTACTGCTAACCAAATAGTAGCAGCAACAAAAGCAAAAGACCATTTTTCCTCTGTTCACACACTCAAAGCATGATGCTGGATATGTGTAAGACTGGTTTGAGCCAGAAGCACAATAACACATTTCAGAGGATTTCAGAGAGTTATTGCACTTAGAATAAGTGAAGGATACAACAGACACAAAATAAAGCCACTGTATCACCTCTCCCTCCCTGACTACACAGAGAAAATGTTTAATTTCTTGACTATTTATAAATGTATCCGTACATTCACACGTCATAATTTAACCCTGTCAACAGAAATTTGGTGACAATCCTCCTCCAAACATGAGAAAGGCCTCTTTTACCTGAAAGCCTTCTTCACACGTGCCAAGAGTTACTTACAGCTTGTGTATATTCTGTGATTAGAGCTTCAGACCACATGATGGCAGCAAAAGAGATTCTTTAGCCAAATCTCAACCACTGATCCAGATTATGATGTTCTGTAAGACCAGAGAAGTCATGTAATGATCAGTTTATTGAGGTTACTCTGAATTTGAAGCAGATGTTCCCTCTAGTTTGACCTAACAAATCAATAAAATCTATTTCAGGTCAAATCAGACCATCGGCAATTCAATCAATAATTACACTATCACTCAGTTTCCCTTTAATTTATCCTTTTCACTCTTATGTGTGCAGAATTTATCTTAGGGCAGTAGTTCCAAACATTTGGGTTGAGAGTCCACTCAAGGAGTTAAAGGTATGGGTTAATTTAAGGAGCTGTGAGATAGGTAAAGAAATAAGAAAGAAGAACATCTCTGCTACAGCAAAATCTCTTTATTTTTATTATTATTTATATGGATATTGTTTTTTTAACAGAATACTGAATATTCTACCCCCTTAGGCGTATGGTTCATTTACTTTCAATATTTTTTATTAGTTGAACTGCTCACAATTCAGACTTCAGCCAAGGTCAGCATAGCGACAGTTGTGGAAGAAGTATTTAGAGCCTTTACTTAAATTAAAATGGTTAAACCAAATTGTAAATATACTCTGTTCAAAGTGAAAGCTTGGCATTGAAAAAGTTACTTAAAGGTCCAGTGTGTAGGATTTAGAGGGTTATATTGACAAAATAGGATAAAATAGAATAAGTATATATAATAAGTATAAGTAAGTTTCAGCTGGTTGCAATCTGCACTTCTCAACTCTATATTCCTATTCCGACGTGAAAATGCGAAAACATGAATGGCCCTATCTAGAGCCAGTGTTTGGTTTGTCTGTTCTAGGCTACTGCAGAAACATGGCTATGCATCATGGTGATCTCTGTAGATGAGGACTTGTTCCCTATGTAGACATAAATGGCTCATTCTAAGGTAACGAAAACACAATGGCTCTTTTTTTCAAGTGATTATACACTGAGGAAAACATATTTATTATATTATATACCATTTCTACTAATATAGCCGCCTAAATCCTACACTCTGGACCTTTAAGTAAAATACAGAAGTATCATCAGTAAAATGTTTTTAAAGTATCAAAAGTAAAAATATTCAATTCAAGAAAATGCCCCCTGTTGTAGTAGGATGAGGTGGAGCTAATTTGAACTATTTTACAAAATGATAGGCAGTCTATAAAAATGCATCATATTTCATAAGCTCATCAGGTGACATGTTTCTTAAACTGTTAATTTGTAAAAGTAACTACAGATGTCACGCTAGAGACCATCTTGTGATGGGATCACTCTAGCCATGATACAGCAATCCATGACTTAAAACGAATGTGGAATAGGGGCATAAAGTGAGGGGCCCCTTCTCTACTAGGACAACACCCATCTGACCTTCATTTTGATTTACACTACACACCTGTAAAGGTTAATGACTATATCTTGCATGGTTGCGATAATAAAAAGATAAACAATATCTGTCCACAAACAGACAGACAGACCTATGAACACCTCACAAAATATTCAAAACCACCTCTGTGGTAGTTTCTCGCTACAGTTGGTCACCAGGACCACATTTTTAAATGATGTAGTGACGTAACATTAGCATTTCCAAATGTATATACTCTATAGCAGTGGTTCCCAACTAGAGGGTCACGGTCCAAAAGTGGGTCACAGATCCATTCTGAATGGACTGCAAGTGACTTGCGAATGTTTAAACTTTGTAAAAAAAAAACACTAAAGTGTTATGGAAGTTCAGTGAATTTCTGGCACAGACCCTTCATTTTGAAGTGACAGAGACAGAAAACTAGCTTGACGACATGGTCAAACACAAGTTTGACACTGAATATATTAAACTGTGTGGACCTTAAACTGATGACTTAAGAGAAATGGACCCCATGGCTGGACCAGTTGGTAACCACTGCTCTATAGTACGAAGTAATACTAAGCAAAGCACCTCAAATTTGTGATTACCTACTGTACTTGAGTGAATGTACTTAGTTACTTTCCACTGCTGCATACTGGTATGCAAACTGTGTCAAGGTCTGGTGCTTTTTTAAACATCTGTTGGCGGTAATCAGCCTATTTCAGCCTATATAATATGTACTAAATGTCTCCACCAATCACATGATAATGTTTTTGAATCAAAGAGATGACTTGACAGCATCAGGGTCATCACAGTTTTACCTGTAAAAGTGCAATTTGACTCATAACAGCAACTCACAGAAGTACACAGAAAGTACACACTCTCTTTGTGCTCAGCTTTTTCGGAAACTTAATTGCTGGCATTAAGCACTTGAGGGAATTCTGCGCTGTGCTTGTTAGGTGTTTGTGTGCAACACAACCCCACACGTTCTATTAATAAACTGACACCCTCTTACCCTCTCTCTCTTTCTCTCTCTCTCTTTCTCCCTTTCTCTCTTTCTCTCTCTCTCTCTCTCTGAAATAACGAACAATAAGTGTCGCTGCTGCACCTCAGACACACACCAACATCAAGCAGAATGTCAAATGGCTGGAAGAACGGAGCGATTGACAGCAACCGGGCTCCACAAGGCATGCAGATTACTAAAAGCAAGTTCTGAATGTTCTTTTCAAACTTTCTCCACATGCCAGTGGGGAAAGCAGGAGTGTTGATCTGATGTGAAATGCTTGAAAGAGATTTTTGCAAATGCCCGCATTTAGAAGGGTGGATATGACTGTATTGTGTCTACTGTTTTCACCTCAGTGTGTAAGTACAGTATGCAGGTGACCTGGGTTATGTGGATCACATAAAGACATCCGTCAGTCAGATGACCTCAAGGCTTTAATGGAAATCACCTGAATTTTAGAGTTAAAGAAAAAGAACACAAAGATGATTATGGAAAGGATGATCACAGAAAGATTGGAATAAAACTGTACATTATATATATTTAGTAATAGCGTAGAAATGGTGACATGTGCCATTCTGGGGCACTAAAAGGCCTCACAGGTACCGGCAAACAGATGTTTTTAAGAGCATTTGGCCCTAGGTGGGATCTTAACCTTTAACCATGGGCGGATTACGAGACAGTGGGCCCCTGGGCATAGACATGCAGAAGCCCCCACCACCACCTCTCCTACGTAGGAGCAAGAAACACAGACTTTTGGGTGATTTTGCCTCTTTTTTATTGTTGTTTTGTGTCTCATTCAGGCTTGGAAATCAGCACCAGTCACCAGCCAAATCCTGTTAAAATATTTAAGTGGCTGCTAAATTTGCTTCACTCACCAGCCACAAGAACAATGGTAATCTATTGAGTGGCTGATAGATTTTGGAATCCACCAGCAACAGTGGTAGGTGGACAAAAATGTAACTTCTAATCCTGATCTCTTTGAGGTCTTTTGTGTCTCTTTGGGGTAACTGTGTGTCTTTTTCTAGTGGTTTTGTGTCTCTTTGTGGTTGTTTTGCCCCTTTTGTAGTCATTTTATCTCTTTGCAGTTCCTTTGCATCTTGTTATAGTCATTTTGAGTGTCTTCATGGTATGTGTTAATCTGAGTTGGGCCCCTGGGCCTTAGCCTGGTAGGCCCATTTAGTAATCCAGCCAAGCCTTTAACCCCACACTTAACAGTCTTCCAACAACCTTGACCTATGAATTTATACGAGTGCATCCATATACAGTGGTCTCCCAGTATGATGGTTTATGCACAGTGTTGCTGCTAACCAGCAGATGGTACTATGTCCCAGCTTGGTGTGATCCAGCATTATTATATATACACATAGAGAAAGCAGAATGTATTGATCCCTCAGTGTCGGGTCCTGACCTGGTTGCGCAATCTGTATTTCCCAAAAGACACAAACACAGTAGAACACATTAAGCTCAACAAATCACCGCTTTTAAGCCTCATTAAAGGTTTAAAATGTGTTTAAAATAAATGAATGTGGCAAAATAATATTGTAGCGTGGACTCTGAATGTGTGTTTTATCAAAAGATTACTTGAGGATTTCTTTGTAGAACATAGCACCAGCTATCCTAAATGCTACTATATGCTGTTACTTAGGAGGAACATATACAGTATATATTAGAAAAGCTATATCCTCTGGTAAAAGGACAAAGCTACTAGGAGAGAAAGGCACAATATTGTCCTCCTCTGTGACACTTTAGGCAACACCACTAATAGCACCTGCTTTTGAACCTACAGGCAAAGTTATTATTCTTATAGGGTCATGCATTAATTCATACACTTCATTAACATACGGTGTCTGAAGGAGACTTTGACTGATTCTCTGTTGTTCCTTTCATGTATGCGGTTTAATCTTTTTTACTGTACCTTAAACATCCAAAGTCAGAAAGTAAAAATCTATATAGATTTTACTTCCATTGCATAAGAAAGGCAAACATTTGGATATTGTGGGGAAATTTAGTGGAACAATCCTTTAATGAAAACTAGAACAGAGCTGTTATCTCTGTCTGTGGGTGCACCAGGGACACCAAACATCAATAATCTCATTACTTGGGTCAAATTTATTAATCAGATCTGCTTTTTTTTTCTTCAGAAGAAAAAAAAAGGTACAGTAATGTGTTTTTGGAATCATGGCGACGTTTTTGTGTCAGTAATAGAGATAAAAAGCTCCGAGTGTCCTTTCACCTGCTGATGCTGGTCAGGAGGGCAAATGTTTGGATCTGTTGTGAAATCTCAAAGCCGCATGCAAATCCTCAAGATGACCTACTTCTTCCCTTCGACATAGACACTCCGCTAAAATCCATAAATTAAGGAAATTAACTGATGGGGCCCGGGGCCACTTTGTAAGCTATTTAAATCTTTAAATTTACAACATCCCTGCATACTTCATGTAATTGAACTAACTCCGGGCTTGTTTCCTTTAATGAGAAAAAAAATCCAGTTTCCCCTCCAGTCTGTACCTCTGGAAACAACAAATCTGTGCCAGAGGGGAAGATGGGATCGCTCTGAGGCGCGCTGAGGTCTGTCTAATTATGAAGACTTGGCCCGCTTCGAGGAGAGACGCATTCTCCCAACAGTCCTGCTGTCAAATCACCAGCATAACTATTTTATTTCTTTTTTAAATACTTGTCATTTTATACTTACTTTATGCAAAGATGATGTGCGACGACACTGTAAGTCAAAGGAGATCTTATGGGAGTATAACAGATACCAGATTTTTAAAAAGTATAATTTAAAGTTCCATATGACGAATACGCAATCATGTTTTGTCGTCAGGGTGACACACAATAGAAAATATTCCCAAAAAGTGAGACTGTATTTTCTGTGGACCAATAATAAGTTCCTACACTGGTTGGCGCCAAATATCAAGAAACGAGCATCACACCTCTGTCAGGATGCTGGTACAGAGTAATTACTGGGCTCAATGTTGCATCAATTATTCACAGTTATTTACCCGCAAATAAACAAACATGCAAATAAATAAATAATCGTCTCCTTAGTGTGAGCACCTGCTTGACTCTCTCTTTCCCTTTCGCTCGGTGCAAAATTGGCGCACCACTTTAGCGCTTCATCACCTGCATTGTCTTCATATATGTTGTAATAATAACAACAATCATCCAGAATCTTATTTTACCCCCCAAAAAAGTCTGCAGGCTTCCTGCTTCCATTGGAGAGTGAAGAGAGGGGGGTGTTCTGGGCAGATATCTCCATCTAAGCCCTGCGCTATAATTGAAATGGCGCATTTGGCTGCAGGCAGGTTGTGAGGGCGCTTTCTGCAGCAGCATGCATGCATGTCCATAGACGTCATTTGATTTTAATGGCCTGCAGGAAATTTGGCGTTACAACTCCAGACATTAAGGCAAGGGAGAGAGAGAGGGAGAGAAAGAGAGAGCGGGGACACGGGGAAAAATCGCCGCATGAAAGATATTGGTTCAAGGATATCTCTTCATTTTCAACATATTTTTCTACTGGGACTTTATCAACAAGTTACTGCGCCTTTATTGCATGTTGCCTGAGTGAAGGACTATGGCAGCTCGCCTGGCTTTAAACTTTAGATTTAGGCTGGAGATGGAGATGGAAATGTATGCCTACTAGCTGGAACTGCCTGGGGAACTATTACATCAGACGAAATGACAATGATTAAAATCTGCTTTTTGCTGCTCTAAATCTATTGAGCGGCAGTTGCCTGTTAGGTTTCCTACCCCCTCTAAATCACAACTTCACACCGTTAAGGGGAACGGTCTACTTTAGCCGGGAAAAAAATAGATAAGTTATTATATCTGTGCAGTCATAATTTCGCGAATAGGGGGGTATCACGTTTTCTTCCTTGAGAAAATTGCCTGGGCGAGAGAGTGGAGTTGAGCTAATTGTAGCCTAATCCCTGGCCCAGAGGCGCTTGGGCTGCCCGGAGCAAGAATTTTCTTTTTTAGCTCTGCTCTGTTATTTAGAGACGGATTATTGGCTTTCTTCTTCTCATAACAAACCACAGGGGCAGTTTCATTTAGGCACAAAAAAGCAGACAAGAAGCCGAAATACGAAGCAGGATTCCAACAAGAGCGCACATTTTTTACGCGTATCCAAATAAGAGCAGAGAAGGGGAAGGAGATCATCTCATCTATGTTCAAGGTAAGGACGCTTCCTGTGCGCTTTGGTACAAAGAAGCTTGGTGAGGACAGGTCGAGCCAGCCTTGCAATAGAGCCTTTAAAGCCACAGAGACTCTTTGCAAGCAGTCCATCCCGACCACAGCCTAGTACTGTCTTTTAAAAAGCAGTTTTGTGTGGGATACGGAGCAAAGACTTGGCTTTTCCGTGCGGCACTATAGGTTCGTGCTGGAGCTGGATGGCGGTGTAGTTGTACCACAAACTCGGGGGCATTTGGAGAAATTATTTGAAAATTTTGGGGGTTACGCGGACAGCAGCTGGGACTGACCTCCGGCACGGATTTCCTCTGGATGCCCTACAATGTTTGAAACGGTAGGGTGAAAAATTTAATATTACAGAATCCAATGTTTTTACGCACAGTGCAGCCTCAGCCTGTACAGTTTTCGAAGAGTATAGTAGTCGAACTGGTTGCTTAAGAGTAACGTGGATACCGCTTGACCTACAGAGGTTTTCCTTTTTCTCACACACTGGATAGTTTACACGTGTGGGTTTTATCAAGCGGGTGATGAATTACACGTGTCGGGATTATGGTTTTAATTGTACAGCAGGAATAAGACGCCATGTTGAGCATTTGGTAGAATTAAAGGCAGAGAGCACAGGCTTGTAGTGTTCGTGTAGAGTGGGATGTTGTATCGGATCGCTCCCAACGTTTCAGTGTCTGTATTATGGTTATTTTAATCGTAGGCTATCAGGATTTTGTTCATGTGGATGTCATAAGTGTGAAATTGGCCACAACGCTAGAGCAGTGTCGGTGGAATGAGGCTGAAACACAGCAGCTCTGAGGGGAAAGTTGATGCCTTTACAGCTGCTGTGATTTTGTGGAGGAATTTATCATATGTGGTCTATGTGTGTGTGAGTGTGTGGAGGGGGGGCAGAGGGAGTGAGTAATGAAGAGAGACAGGATGATGAAATGATTGAAATTGTGATTGATTTGGAGATTCATGGGTCTATTTCTTTCCATTTGCTCCTTGTTCACGTATATCGTCATTTAATTGGTTAATTGATTGGTTGAGAGAGAGAGAGAGAGAGAGAGAGTGAGTGTGTGTGTGTGTGTGTGTGTGTGTGTGTGTGTGTGTGTGTGTGTGTGTTACCGGCGGTGGGACAGGCCGGTATAGATGTATCTCAAACTTCTCAAGTCTTTCCAAGTTTTTTTTTTTCCTCCTTTTCCTGGGATTTGAAATGTAATCCCGTCCTCATGTAATCGTATTAAACGAACATGATACTGCTGTGAGCCGGGCAACACCCTGAGAAAAAAAATAGTAAAAAGCTCCAGTCTCATTTTGTGCCCAAAGGCGCTTCTCTCAGAGCCGAGGGCCTGATCTGGCCTTTCACAACGGCCTCCAGTTTACCAGCCATGACAGTAAAACAGCCCATATGTGCAACAACTACAACTGATAAACTGTGCTGATTTACTGGAGGGTGAAATGGTATTATCTCGATCTGTTTAAACCCAGCAGTGTAGTTGTACTGTGGAGCTCCAAGTAAAGTTTTGTTGTAAATTGCGTCAGGAGAGGTCTTTATTTCAACCAGAGCCTCCGGGGAACAGATGAGCAATGATAAAGCGGGCAAACTGTGACCTTTAGTCAGTGATCGTTATGGAAAACATAAAAAATGTCATTACATTTATCTTTGATTTGTACTATGACTTTCTAACAGACAAGAGTCACATTACAGTGTGGCCACTCTGAGGTTAGGTGGGTTACCTGCAGCTGTTGGCAAACAAACTACGCACCAGTAAATTGGAGATCTGCTCCTCCAGAAGCAGGACAGAATCAAACGGCGGCGTATCGAAGTGAATTAAAAATATTTTCCTCAAACATTTTAACAGCCAATCAAACTCAGCTGCTGGCCCCGGAGTGCACCAGCCTGCTCTGGAGTCAGCTCTCCTAAACCTGCGCCTCCGCACTCCCGCATCTGCATAACTTGGCCTGTAGATAGTGAGCTTTTTACTGTATTGTTAAATTATTTCAGACGTTATTCTGACATTCAGTCATCGCACATATGGAGTGGGGTGCTTCGTGGTTTGGCCCGTTAATGTGGACAGCAGGGGAGATGCTCTCGTTGCGCTTTTACGCATGTTCGGTGCCATATAGCTTAAACAACACAAGTCACGCGTATCTGTAGTTACATGACAAGCCATCACATTAATCTTTTGTTTTGAATGTATGTGTGCGGAGAGAAAAAAAAGTTGCCCCCCTCCCTCCCCTCCGTGTTTTCCTTGCTCTCAGATTGGTGGTTGGTGTGTCTGGGCGCATCACGTCTAACACATAAGGCGACCTTTAATTAGAATATTGCAGCAGCAGTTTGTTTTATTCCCCTGGAGGCTGACACCTAGCATTCCTCCCTCCCTCTCTCTGTCTTTCTATCTGTCCATCTCTCTCTCTCTGTGTCTCTGTCTCTCTCACCCCGGTTCTCTAATAAGCATCCTCCTATCCTCGCCTCCGGTGCTGCATGAAAAGATGCAAACATACTTAATTAGAGCGGTGGCAATAATTTCCAGGCTAAATATGCGACCAGACAGACATGGAAGTGATCTGATACCATTCAGAGAGGATACTATCTGCTTCCCGGTGTAGGATCACTGTGGTGTTTTGTTTTTTTTTTAGCTTTACCTCTGCTCCCATGGCTTTTCTGTACACTTGCTTTCAGGAGGGAAGAAGCATGTCACGGCTGTCTCTGACCCGGTCCCCGGTCTCTCCTCTGGCCGCTCAGGGGATCCCTCTGCCGGCTCAGCTGACCAAGGCGAACGCCCCGGTGCACATCGATGTCGGGGGACACATGTACACCAGCAGCCTGGCGACCCTCACCAAATACCCAGACTCAAGGTAAGACACCTCCCTGGCTTTTCTCACATGCGTTTGCCTCAGTGTTGGAGTTAGTTTATGAACTATTTTTTCTTATTTATAGAAAATCAATATTAAGGAATTACTGGCAGGTTGAAGAGTGAGCTGATTTGCATCTTGCTGCTTTTTAATGTGACACAATTATGAATTTGAAGTCTCTCATTCTGCGTTACAATGGGGATCCTTTCCTAATTAAATCTTCAAGTAGATTTCAATCAGTTTATATCTCTATTTAACAGCTTAATTTTGCATTTTGGTCATTAAATCAAATATTAAATTATTTGACTGGTGTTTGTCTTAATTAAGTCTAATTGGATTTATACTGTTAACAAGTCATTTAGCTGCCTGGCATTAGGACAACTGCACTGCAACTTCCATACTATACAATTGCCCTCAGAGGCTACCAGTTTAATATCTTTTCAAACCATGTGGGGGCATTTCTCTCCCCTTCATTATTTCTTAACTCTCGTGGCTTTAAAACGATGAATTTGATTGCTTTTGTTTGTTTTAGTCGTGATTATTTTAATTGTTTATTAAATACCTCCAAGGCTTTTGTTTTTATCTCCTTTCACACTGTAGTTGGGTTTGGAAATTCAGCTGCTGTCAAGCTGGCAAGTACAGTTGCTCTCACAATTCAGATTTGACTGGAGGTGTGTAGAGTGAATTAACACAGCACACAAACATATCCACATGCACTACACCTCCTTTCACAGACCTTTTTTTTTTTGGTCAGTAGATCAGGGTGCTGACAGGAGTCCTTGGAGGAAAAAAAAAACAGTGACGTAAATATTCGGATCCCTGTCATCACAGCTGATGTGGGTCTGATGTGTGGGTCTAGCTCACTGGTGTGTTATATGTTGATTTTCTTTGCTATTTTAGAACCAGGATTTACCAGCATTAGATCTTCTCTATAGTCATTATTCATGTTCAAGCACAGGGGTTATTTTGTAACATAATCATTTGTATAATTTTCAAATAAATTTCAAACAACCTGGAGAACAGATTATATTGCAGTCAAACTTTAAAATGTCAAGTCTTACGTCTTACTGAATATTTGCGTGGACAGGAAAAAGAAAGGAACTCCTGTTCTTTTTGGCATCTGATTCTCTCATAAAACAAGCTTTTTTTTATTTTTTTAACATTTCCATTGTAAGATTTAGTCATGATGATTCAGATTGTGTAAGAGCTGCTGGTAATCCACCCTCCCACTTTATTCACGTTTTTAGCTCCATCCACAAGCAAGGTGACACCACCAACCAAAGTTAGCGCTGAAAGGAAAAAATAATGTTAAAATATTGCTGTTCTTACTCTATGAATTCATGCCCTTTAAAACTATGGGATGTTTTAGGCCCCTTGCTTCTCCCTCTAATGCACTGTGTCATTCATTACATTATACAGCTCTGCGTCAGCTGACAGAGTCCCATGTGGGCCAAGGTAAACATTCACCAGGTTGTTAGAAAATCTGCCAAATTGGCTACAGGAAACAATCCACATAATCCCTTGGTAATAAAGTCTTGATATTCATAGAGGCCGCTGACAGGAAATCCCTGACAACTCTCCCTTTATCCCTGACGTGTAACATAAAAAATAAAGCTCATCCCAGACAAGAGTTTATGATTGTTTTTGTTAAGATGCTTTTTTTTTTAGCCCACTGCTTCGGTGTTATTTATATTGGGTTTATCCAAAGGCCACAAGACAAAAGAGTTTTTTGTTTTTTTTTTAATCAAATGTGCTGATGTTATTCTGATCTTGACAAATTTGAAGCTGTTGGACTGTGAATTGAGATTTTTATTTGCTTTAAACACATTGCAGATAGCTCTAGATAGTTGCAGCGCAATTTTTTTATTTTTTATTTTTATTTGGTGTTTGTGTTTCTCTATTTTTTTTACAATGTGGTGCGGCTTTACATGTTACAAAGAAGTTATTCATAGGGGGAGACACATAGGGCACCGTGCAATTGTAGCACAGAGTCATGTCAGAGCACCCAAACAGTGTTTTTACAGTGAGAGTAAAGACCGGATACCAGCGTGAGTGTTGGTTGGAGTGCTCTTTCCTCTCTCTCTTTCTTTTTCACACATGCTCCTTTGCTCACTCTCCCTCTCTTTCTCTCTCTGTGTCTCTTTCTGTGTCTTTCTCACTCTGAATCACACGCACACATGCATACACTCACTGTGTGTCTCTCTTTCTCTCTCCCAGCCTCCTCAGTGTACAGTTGGCCTGAGGGCTCCACTTTCCACTGGAGCCAGTGGAAGGAGGGGCCCTTTTGTGTGAATTAGGATAATGGCTGACAGCAGAAAGCAAAACAATTACACTGGCATAGCCGCATACGCTGCGATCGGCCATGTCCGGTCGAGTAGGGCACGCCGGCAAAACTGCAAAACGTGACGACTAACAGAGCCGGGTTAAAGAGTTTAAAGTTGATGATTACTTTTAATAGATTGGCCTCTAAATAATGTAGCATGCCAAGAGAAAGTTAGTCTAGTAACTAATGTGTGGTTATTCATCTTCTTCTGTGTGGGCCATATTAAGGGACAGGGGTCATGAAACATTGATGCACACTCTGTGTAGCTCTCAGAGAGGACAGTCTCAGCAGTCACTTGAACAGAAGCTGAGGAAATTAGGGGAAATGTTCCAGAGACAAGGAAACTATTTTGAAAGGACCACTGGACATTTTTCTCTTTGAAGACGAGTCTTCTGGGTCAAGAGATGATAGATCTGTGCTGGCCCCCATACTCTTTCAGTGCTCCTCTGTGTCTAACTTTTTTCTCCAAGCTGAAATCTCCATAATTAACACAGCAAACAATATCTCATCATTTACAGTTAGCATTTGCTGTATTTCCCTTCATTTTTATTCCATTTCATTGTTAGGCCTCAAGTGCTTTGTGCTGTTTTAAAGAGGATTCATGGCACTAACACATCGCCATGATCTAAAGTAAAATTAGCTGTTTGATAAGACTTTAAGTTTTAATCACTTTACATGAAATAATAATGAGAGTTAATTGTCGCTCTTGCGCAGGAACAGTCAAGTTATGTAGCTTCAAAATAACAGATAAAATGTTTTCACGAACTGCAGATAAACACTGAGATTATTAGCAACACATATTGTGACTATGAGTGAGGATGTACTATTAAAGCACTCATATAGTCGCTTTATGAGGCAGCAGAGCCCTTCATGGTGACTTTTATTCCAAGAGAACCATGTTGGAAGATTTTTTTGTTGCTGATTTAATATTGAAATATATACAGTAAAGGTATTTAGAGGTATTTTAGCATCTGATTTTAGCAGTCATTGCCATATATTCTCTTTAAGTCATAATATTCAGCAAAATTAAAAATGCATTCCTTGTTTTGAAACTTTTGTCACACATCGTTTGAGAGAGTTTTTTGAGAATTATTGGTTTATACAGAGTCTTAAGGCAGGACTCAGTGAATCAGAGCCAGGCGCAGCAGCGATCTGGTTTCTAACTTCAGACTCCCCCTACTCAAAAGCTATTGTGGGCAGCCCTTGAAGTCAGACTGGACACACTCATCCCTGTTTGTTTCACTTTGCAGGAAGCTGCTGGGTGTCTTGTGTTTATTAGACGTCCATTAGTGTTACAGTTCCCAGATAAGCATCTGTTCTTGTAGAATCAGTGATACCTGCGCTGCGTCCCCCCCCCTCCCACCTCCTGCAGACACGTCTCTGGCAGCTCTGAGCCGCCGGGCGGCTGTAGCTGCTGCAGCGAGGATCCTGCCAGATATTGCCCACCTACTGCCCCGCTGCCTGCCCTCACTTGGCACCGCTGGGGTGGGAGATCTGAGCTGTTCCTGTCCTTGATAACCTCCCACACCCACCACCTCCCTCCCTCTCTCTGACTTTTTCTCTCTGTATTTCCATGGAGTTCTGTCATGGGTTTTTTTTCTCCCACTCTCTCCATCTTTCTGTGTCTTCCTCTCGTATTCTGTTTGTTTCTCTGCCTCTTTTCCTTCTCTCCTTCTCTCCTTCTGTTCGCTGTGTTTTTCTTCATCTGATTTCTTTGTCTTGTTCTCCCTATCTTTCCCTCTCTTCTCTCTCCCCGTCAGTCTGCTTCTCTTTTGGCCTGTCTGTTTGTGTGTCTTCTCTCTTAATTTCTCTTTGTATCACCCCCTACACACGCACGCACACACACACACACACCCTTTTCTCCTTCCCTACCTGTTAAAAACACCCCCCTCCAATTCAGGGATTTAACTGAAAGGGAAAAAATGAGGAGACCAACAGAGAAAGAGAGAGAGAGAGAGAGTGAAGGGAGTAGAAGAGAGGGAAAGAAAAAGAAAAACAGGCAGCATTTTAATTGCTTTTTAAAAAAGTGGAGATGAAAAACAGAGTTAGCCTGGAGGGGTATGGTGAAATTCTAGCTGGAAGAATTGCAAGACCATATGAGAAAGGAACACCTCGGGCAAAACAGGGAGATGAGTATTGGTTTTTTATAAAGCATTTTGCATCGATTTCCAGAGAGAAAGCGAGTAAGGGAGAAGGATGGAGACAGAGAGAGAGAAAGAAAGAAAGAAAGAAAGAGAGTGAAAGAGAGAAAGGATGGCAGGAGGGGAGAGAGGGAGGGAGAACCATCTTTGCTCTGCTTCTTCACACAGTCAAGTCAAAGAAAAAGAAACAGGGTGAATTTGACGTGATAGCTTCAGTGTGTTGAGCCGACACATCGGGGTCAGGAGATACCTGATACAACCATTAAATACAAGCTCATACACTTTTACAAAGTCGAGCCTTGTAATTGTAAATTCAGTGAAATGAGTGTGTGAGAGAAGCCAGCCCTGCTGTTTGTTCATTGACATTCCCACTGCGGCTCTCCTCCAGTGTCTTGTAATAGAGTTTGACAATGCCAGTGCTCAAGCAGTGCCGGGTGTATGTGTGCACGGGTCGGTTTGCAAATAGGTTTTTACGATTTTCTTCGTCACACAACTTTGTCAGCCGACCTAGAAGCCGTTACTGTGATTAAAGAGCTGATTACATCAAAATGATGATAATAACAGCAACACAGCGCCCTGCCAAGAGCTGTTTCTCACAGAGACGATGGAAATGTGCAGTGAAACCGTTAAGGAGGTTACGTGCAACAGATTTCTTGTGTAAATCAGTAGTACGACTTATTTACACTGCACAGGCATTCCAGGTTTATCTGCTGGGGGAGATGCAAATTTTGTTTCAAAACGACTCAAAAAATTAAAGCAGTTTTTTGCACTTCAGAGGTGAATAAATTTAAGCTTTGGGAGTGCAAAAGTTTAACACTTTAACACACTTGTGCAAACTGTCTTCTCAATATTTTAGATACGCTAAAAAACTATTTTTAATTATTGAATAGGGATATTTAGCATATGGAAATGAACAAATAGACAGAGTAGATCTGCCTAGATGAGATTATGAGACCTAGCAAGAGAGGGACCTGCAGGTAAGCGGCAGGAAAACCACACAAAGACAAGGGGAAATGAATATCTGTCCAAGGGTATCTCGAGGCACAGCGCCAACGTGGTGTGATGAAAGTTTAAAGATAACAGCAATTTCCACTCTTTGCCTTGATGAGCCCCTGTAGCCAACTTCAACTAAGCCCTTAATCTTGCAGTACACTAGTAGGAAGGGGTTAACCGTGGGACGCTAATAGGCAGCAACAAGTGTCTTATTATTACACCACAGTCTTGACAATATTTGGTAAAAGCTTAAACGCATACGTATAATTACTGTTTTTAATTAACTATTGTGTTTCTTAAGAGGAAAACATTATTGATGTAATTCTGGGTAATGATAGTTTAATTATTTCGGCTTTTACTTTCTCTTTTAGATGTTTTTTTTTTATCTTTTCTTTCGCTTTAAATATGAACCCATGTAATTCATGTAAAACATGTACAGGTAATAGAAGCACCAAAGAGCAAATGCGACATATTTGTTGACTTCATTTTCAGTAAGGAGGTCCAATGTCAGTATATAATATACTGATAAAAAAAAATACATTAAAAATAATATAAAAATTCTACTATTCTACATCAAGCAACCATGCACAGCTGTTCGAAATAATCATTAGCAAATGTAATCAAAATCATAAATAAGCTTACTACCGATCCTAGTTTTACAGTGGACTGCAATTCTGCATGTGTTTTGTCCTAGAGGTGTTAATGTATCCCAGCAGGACAAGGCTTACAGGGGTATTCCAATAACATTAATGCCTTTATTACATTATATTTGTCAGACAGTTCACATGAATTCTGAGAGAAGTGTCAGTAATTAATGTTGCAGTGCATATAATATAGTAGGAAATGGTATTGTTCTAATTTTGAAATACCTTTCACCCACCGGCAGATTTAATGTTGACTCCATGGCTACAGCTGTGCTACAGATTACATAGGAGCCTACATATAGTTTTAAATGGGCAATGAAAGAGTTATTAATTTATCCTCAAGCATTCATTTTAGCATACCGACAGGATTAAGGAGTGAGATTGTGTCTCATATAAACAAAATACCAAGCATGTGATAGATATCATCACAAATTTTAATTCTACATTAGGTACAGACAGATTGACATACAGCAGGGGGGCAAAATTCCTCTTACATTCCTAACAAAGTCAAACTGTTAAAGTGAAATATCTTTTTCCAGCTGTCCTCCTCACATTAGTATGTGAACCTCCACCATTTCTTACCTCTGTTTCATTTCCAGCCCTCTGACAGATGGAATAATAGAGCTGTAATGCTACATTCATGCTATTAATTTCTGTAAGTACAAGCAGCAAGCGTGTGTGTTGTTGTAATCTCTCCGCAGAAGGGACACTTCAAACAAGTCTGGAATGGAGGAACTGTGCCTTAAGCCCCTTGTTTCAACCTGGGATGCTAATGCATTTCAAGCTTAGTGCTAATAAAATTGAAAAATAAATGGAGGGTAATTGTTTCATGCATTTGAAGGGAGCTGGCTCATTCCATTATGTGTGTGTGTGTTTGTGTGTGCGGCTGCCTGCGTGCGTGCGTGTTTGTGTGTGTGTATTTCAATTTTCAGAATCAGTCGTCTGTTCAATGGCACCGAGCCCATCGTGTTGGACAGCTTGAAGCAGCACTACTTCATAGATCGGGACGGCGAGATATTCCGCTACATTCTCAGTTTCCTCAGGACCAGCAAATTGCTCCTTCCAGATGACTTCAAGGTACATACCCGCACCACAACATACTGTATTGTGTGTACTTGTCTGCACCATCAGTTTGAAACAACATAACAACATGAAAAGCCTGAGTACGTAAAGCCACCAGTCCAGACATGCAGCAGTATGGCGTGAAATTCCAGATTTTTCTCAAGATCAATGTGAATATGTTAAAATATATATATAATGTTTACCTGCCCTCTCGGGTGCTGCATGTTTTCAAAATAGACTAGATACCACAACAGAGCCAACATTTCTGTTTTCACAAACCTAGTCTCACCTTCCTCCCATTCAACACATTAATTACCTGTAGTCTAAGCATAAGCAGTAATTAGGAAACTTTTGAGGGTGGAAAAAAAGAGATGTGGAACACACTCAGTTGGAGTTTATAGTGGTGGAGAGGTAAAAATGCTAACTGGCTAACTGGAGCATGGCCCGGTGATGTGTGCCAAAGCCCTGAGCTGTTGTTTTTCACTCAGAGTGGTTTCTATAGAGGTGAGCCCAGGTGAAATAGCCTGTACGCCCCTCTGTTCCCCATCGCTCTGATGACCGACTCCCACTCAGACAGGAAGTCTCACTGACAGTCAAGGCCTCGCTGGTAGCTGTGCCCTGCCGGTGTAGTTTAATACCATCTATACATGCATCTGTGCACACACTTCACTGTTAATGGACCACTGAATGTGCTTTGGCCTGTATTAGACTACTGAGGCTGCACACACCTGGCTCCAAATTTAGAGTTTGCACGAAATAGCTCTTGTAAGTGAATACATATACACCACATTATGTCTGTTATTGTACAATATTTAGCAATACAGAGCACATTTTCAGCCCTGCCGTCAGAATAAAATGTCAGAATTGTATGTAGGAGGAGGAGATGGTTGCTGGTGACACCAAAGTGACGGTTGCCAACACATCACTGTTCAAGACCAACAAACAACAAAATTGGGTATTTTGAATAGCACGTCAGGACATTTCCAGTCACATTTGTGGCCACAAAACCTGGTATTTTAAGCAAAAACATAATGTTTCCCAATCCTAACCCAACGGTTTTTGTGCCTCAACCTAGCCACACAGCCACAACATTATCAAAACATGAAATTGAAAATTGAAACATAAAAAAACGTGAAGTTGCAACATATCCACTGCATGCAAAACGTACAACTTTGAACATATGTAACATATCCTAAGTTAGCAGAAACATACATTACAATGGCAATATTAAGTCTGGTGATTTGATTGGATTTTCATGGCAACAACAAAAAAAATGCTTTTGGTCTTGGTATCAAATACTTTACACAGTCTGGTGAGCGTAGATGTAGATTTCCCATCCGTGTAAGGTATTTTTAGATCATTGGTGAGACAAATATTTTTTGTATTTTTGATATGAGCTATGCAACTTGATCATCAAGTATGTATCTTTGTTTCAACTTAAAAGATTAAAATAGTATTAATGTTAGCAGCTGTCCAAGTTGAAATGTCTGAAAATGATATGGAAAATGTGTTTTTATTTATCCGACATGGAGCAATATTAGCATTTAATTGACGTCTGACAAATGTAAGACTTTCATTGGCTCTCCTTCTATCTCTGGCTTGGACCACCACCACTTTATAAGAAAACTCACTGGCTCTTTAGCTGCTAACTGCTAGTTGTTAACGTCAGTCTGCCATTTGGATAGAGTTCAGTTGGTTAATCAGTACTTTTATTCTGCTGCCTCTGCTGCTGAAATTTAGGTTGATGAGAGCAGTGAAGCAAAACAGTAAAGTTGAGGGCTGTAAATGAGAAACAATGAGCTCAAAGATGCAAAATGATCATCCGCGGATGTTCTTCTCTATGAGCAACCCCCCTCACATGTTGTTGATATAAAAAAAATATTAAATAATGCAGCTTTAAACCAAACTGGTTGCATTACTGGCAAGTTAGTCCCACCCCACAAGTATCCACACAACCACATGTAGCTTTGTCAGAAGTATTATATATTCTGCCTGCAGCTCCCTCCTGTTCAAGGTTTTTATACAGTGATACTGTTTCCTAGGTGCATTCTACTCTTCACTTCTACTCCACCTTAACTTGCGTGACCTTTCCACCGGGCTGGCGCTTGTTCATCATTCTCTACAAGGGAACAAGGCGAGGCCAAGCCATTCAGAGCCAGGGGCAAACTCTCCAGGCCTCACGGATAGTCTGAACGAGAGCCAAACCTCAGACAACAGAACATGACATGAAAGCCCTGCATATTTTCAGCAAATGATGGCCTGACTCAGTACCGATTAGTTTTTCCCCTCTTATTCATGCTTCTTCCCTCCCTTCCTGTGAAGTCTTGACAGTCCAATCAGGCGCCACGGTTGAGGAGAATGCATTGGACTTCATTGTTTCAACTCATTATGATCCCTTCGCATAAGCCTGTGTTGATCTGCATACCTTTCAATTTGCGTGAAGCCGGGGAAAAAAAATGCAAATAGTGCGAGGCGGAATTGAGCATGTCCTTATCTGAACACAATCAGGCTTGCCGTCGCCCGAGGGCTGGGTCTGTTCTGCTGCTGGCAGCCACGGCGCTGTGTGTTTTGCTAAATCAATGTGAAAGTCTGAGCAGAATAGGAAAAGAAATTTTTCAGCCTACATCAGTGGAACAAAATATTCACTATTAATATCCTCCCTCATCTCATTATTCAAACTACAATTAATCACAAGTGTGTAAGCAATGCTCAGTCATATTGAGGGCATGGTTATAAACCGTTAAGGGTTAGTGGTTTTTGCGTTGGTTTTCTCTGTCGTATTGCACTTTAAATCAATAATGCTTTGTTTCTTTCGTTATCAAATGCTAAGGAATAGTAGGAAAGCACATATGTATGTATTTTTTGTGGGTGCTGCATATTAGATGAGAAAGAATCAGATGGATTATTCCTGTGAACCTCTACTTGTGTGGCTTTAGTCATTTTTTTGTCCAAAACTTACAGTAGGTCTTTATCAGTGCTCCGACTCCCTCACAGTGACACTTTCCATCATTTTTTACTTCTTCTTCTTCTTCTCTTTCTCTGCCTCCCTCTCTGTCTCTCCCTCCCTCTGTCCTTCCCCGAGATGTTGCCTTGCCGGTGGGCGATCAGGTCGGATCATTATTTTGAAGCTCAAACGGGCTGTCTGGACACAGGATTGGGGGATGAATTGTCTCGTAGAGCTGGCAGCAGTAGCAGCAGCTCCAGCAGCCAGGACGGAGCTGTTGGCCCTGTCTCCCTCTCATCCTCACCTCAGCGCTTAGGATTACTCTGTTGTTTTCTGCGCTGCTCAGGATGACTAAAGTGCCTCGCAGACAGACCCCTGTTAAAAACATATCCATCCATGGCTTCAGACCTGTGAAGGATGAGGAGCTACACTTTGATACAGAGAGCTGCCTGAAGGGGAGCGTCTCAGTATGAGTTTTGTCAGCTGCAGCAAGAAGGCCAGGAGAGAAAAAGACAGGGAGAAAAGGGAGAGAGAAAGGGAAAAAAGGACCCCCTCCTCCCCTCTTTCGCATTCTGAAATCTTAAATATTAGACCGTCAGCTTAAGATGTGTTGCGTCAACGCTCGTCCAGATGGAGTTGTATATGGGTGTCGTTCACACGCCTCAGATGAAGGCACCGTTTAGATGATGGGGTGAACCAGCGAGGGAGAATTTTCAAGGCTAAAGAATCTGACAGAAGCAGCAGGGTTAATGAATATGCTGTTTGCTGCCACGCTCTGTTTCTATACCCAGCAGTGGTGAGAAGGGAAGGGGAAAAACTCTTTTTAGATCAGGGGCTCCCTGGCAACCCCAATACCCAACACCCATAGCCACCAATGATGCAGACTTTATGAAATATAATAATACATATGTTGTTTCTGCTTTACAAACATACAGTGTCTCACTTTCAAGGACGTTTAAGCTTTGCACCAACATGAGCAACCTATGTATATCTATGAAATATGTAACCAAATGCAAAATGGGTTGTTTCCTTTGGCATGACAGTGTCCGCACACTAAAACAAACTGTAGCCAGGAGCTAAGGAACACGAACATTATGTAAGAGTAAACTCTGAGTGGCACTGATGGAAGTTCATAAACTAAGAATGAATTAAGCTGTCATTCTTTGTCACTGTGAAACACTAATCAGAACACAGATTTATTAATTACTAATTGTTTAGCAGAGAGATTTGCAGCATTTAGGTGTAACCTAATTAAATCTTGTTCTAATAGGAGCTTAACATCGGGCCACAAGCCTCATTAACATAAAACTCCCTCCATGTGAGGAATACATTAAAATGCTCCTTGGCTGATGATTGTCCTCATGTTC
Source organism: Cephalopholis sonnerati (assembly GCA_019142605.1). Taxonomy (NCBI): domain Eukaryota; kingdom Metazoa; phylum Chordata; class Actinopteri; order Perciformes; family Serranidae; genus Cephalopholis; species Cephalopholis sonnerati. Next base: position 14,305,182 of record JAGQAX010000001.1, read on the forward strand.
ACTTGCACATATCTTTTTCCTCACCTCCCGTCTGCCTCCAATAGCGAACCTCCGCCTCTCTGTATTTTCTATGGTAGCGGTGAATGATAGTGCCATCTGGTCTTGTGGGAAATTAGAGGCAAGAGCGCAGGGGCAAATGGCCCCCAGCAAGCCCTGCCCAGGAGGGAGAGGCAGGCAATCTGCTGCAGACTGTCTGCACACAGGAATGCACCATCCCACTTCACTGGAGCCCTACTGACGGCCTTTCTGGAGTCGGCTCACTAAAACATGCTAAAGGCTAGCACAGCTCTGCCAAGAGCTACTGTGGAGGAGAGCTGCAGCATGGCTATGCTTTGTTTATTGAGAGTGTTGTCCTGCTGGTCGGAGGCCATCCCCCGATCTTGGTTTATTGTTCTTCTTTCCAGGAGATGTATTACATTGAAAAAGTGCGACATTAAAACACCACTCTGTTTTTACATTGCCGACACATTTAGATATCCTTTACTTCACAAGGACAAAAGTCGCATTCTGAGTGCTGGGTATTTGTCTGATTTTTCTCCAGATCAACTTTTAAACTTTTCCACTTTTGGCACCACAAGAAGCCTCGATAAGGAGTTTATGAGTCAAAAACACGACCCTTTGCACTCCAAAGTAATGCTTTCTTGTAACAAAAAGTGGGGACAAAGGACAACAGTGTGGTGTCTGACACGAACACGTTTCTGAAAAATATTCAGAAATATTGCAGGACATTTTGAGCTTATTCATCATGGTGCAGTTATTTATTTGTTCCTCCATGCATGCCTGTACCGCACAGTTGGTGTTTCACTAAGGTAGAAGGGTCAAAGTGCAGATGCAGCCAGAACAGCACTCCTGGAGTAATTAGTGGTTAAGTGTCTTGCTCAAGGACACTTTGTCATTAGTTGCTAGAGGGGAGAAGGTATCAGGATACCCTGTAAATATACCTTCTACTGCCATCTTAATGTTGCACAATACTGTATATGTGTAGGTTTTTTTCCTGATGACCTTGGTAATGAACTGTAATGCAGTGAAACTCACAGCGTCTTAGTCACACATATAGCCAAGAGGGCCGTACACACATGCAAACTCACTGAACTCATCTCCATGTTCATCTGCCTGTATAGGACTTCCACCTGCTGTATGAGGAGGCGCGCTATTACCAGCTGACGCCCATGATCAAGGAGCTGGAGCGTTGGAAGCAGGAGCGTGAGCAACGACGGATGGCACAACCTTGTGACTGCCTGGTGGTTCGCGTCACACCCGACCTGGGAGAGAGGATCGCCTTGAGCGGTGAAAAGGTCCTCATCGAGGAGATCTTCCCAGAGACCGGAGACGTTATGTGTAACTCAGTCAACGCCGGCTGGAACCAGGACCCAACACACGTCATCCGCTTTCCCCTCAATGGCTACTGCAGGCTCAACTCCGTCCAGGTAACACAACACTGGACACCCCTTTGGGCAACAATACACATTATTTGTCATATCAGTGACTGAAGCAACCCAGCACACTGTTTTCACAGTCCTTTACAGGTTATTGTAATGTCCTGTTGTCCTGTTGGATATAAAATTCTAAATTATAACATCACTTTTAAAAAATAATATCTAATATGTTAAGGTCACCCTGCTGTACATGCACTACCAGATACTGCGTTCATTTTAGAAATATTACAGAAAGTTTATACTGTGATTGAAAAAGCTACACAATAAACTAAATTGAAATAATGGTCTGAAATAAAATTGTGCAGACCAGATAGAAAGCATAAATATTTATTTATAATGTAGCCTTATTTGAGTCCTGAGAGTCAACCCAAACAATGGAAAGCCAGCTATTAAAGGAGTACTTCACCAACCAAATGACCATTTGTGTATTGATTACTCAACCCGTGTTACACTGAATTCGTGAAGAAAACCTTGTGAACGAATAATCCGAAAACTGAGGAAATTCTTGATTAACTGATGTAATAGGGGTCCACGTGTAGCAACAGTAAAACTATATCAAAACATCACAACTCGTGCAGTACAATCCAAGTCACATCTCAGTAGTCATATATTCAGCACTTCTTAAACACATGCATTTTCATGAAAACCTTACTATTTAAAACTAAAGCAAAAAAGGAACTTACCAATGCACTCCTCAAAGCCAGACTCCAGTGACAAAATTGGTAATTTTATCTTGCTGAAAACGGGAGCTACTGGTCTACCGCTGCCTAGATCAGTTAGTTTGTTTGTGTTATTGTGTGACTTTGGTGTTTTAAAAGGTTAGTTCATATTCAACAAAGTAATACATGAACACAAACAAACCACTGATTGAGGCAGCAGTGGACCAGCAGGTCCCGTGTTCAGCAAGATAAAATTATCGATTTTGTCAATGGAGTCTGGCTTTGAAGAGAGCATTTAGAAGTTTTCCCTTTAAGCTCAGGTTTTTATTAAAAATGCATGTGTCTGGGGGTTACTGAACATATGAATGGATAAATGAGATTTGGATTGTACTGTATGAGCTGTGTTTTGTTGTTGTGAAAAGACCCCTATATTTTTTTTGCTTATTTGTTCACTGGGAGCATGTGAGAAAAAGTTTTCTCTATGAATTCAATGTAACATGGGAGGAGTAATTGATACACAAATGATCATTTGGGGAAGGGAACTATTCCTTGAAGCTGTTAGGTTGAGCTTTGATTAAACCTCATGATATCAGATCCAACCTTAACTAACAACATATGTTCATGGAATGTTACCGTATCGGTGAATATATGTGTTCTCTGTGGTTTGGAGTTGTGGTTTGCACAAGGCACACAGAGCTGACCTGAGTTTTGGGATTGTCGGGTTAATATTAAACCCAAAACAAGCCGGGTTCACTATAACAGAGTCAGTCTGATGAACAGTGACAGGCTTCCTAATATATAATATTTTTACCTTGAGGTCCTTAGCTTAGACTTTATTTTAGCATAACATCTTTTCTGCATCAGGAAGAGAAGATAATTATTTAAAACACACAGGTGTTATTATGATTTTGCAATGAAACCCTTGTGTACTTTTTGTCTAGACACTGTAGCTATGCATCAGTTTAAGTTTGATTTGGCGCTGCAGGTGTTTTATGGCTTCGGTCCCATCTTTGAGGTTAGCCATAGGACGCAGATTCCACAGAGAAACATTGCTATGAGTCAGTCAACATGATATGTGGCCTTGTGTATACTCTGCATGTTGCCACAGTGGAGATGTCTTTTTTTTTTTACCTTTTATTTATTCAGCAAAGGATTTTGCTGAGCAAGCAAACCATTTTTCACCACCACCCTTCAACACTTTCATACACACTTAAACACCTGGCTGGAATTTGTACTGTACAACCAGAGCATTGATGGCTGCTGTACAACTCCAGCTCCAGCTTTAGGCACTGTATAGCGTAGGCCTAGCATGGCGTCTGCTAAGGGACTGTCGCTTGTTCACTCTGTCAGTCCAGATATTCTGTGTCAGTTTGCAGATTTTATTTTCATGTCACAAGCCAATATAAAGGCTTGTATTTTTTCTTCATTGCCTATAAGCTAGGATTCCACCTCAAAACTTTGCTTTAAGGCAGTTGGCATGATTTGTGGTCCTCTGTGCTGCATTTTGCCACAGCCATTGTCACTAACTGAGATAATAGCTGCTCAGATGGAGCTACAGTCAGTTTGTGAAAAGATTACCAGAGGTAATGGCAGGTGTGCAGAGTGTGTGTAGTTTTTCCATTCTGTCTAAAGATGGACTTACACAGCTTCCAAGTGGCTCTTGTGGCTGTAGCATGATGTGAAATCTGAGCCAGGCATGTCTTTTATGGCACGATGTGAGTGCTCATTGCTTTACCGTTTGTTATACCATTTTCAAACAGGTAGTCTGACTGAGACCTCCTTGTTTAAAGGGATAGTTCAGCCAAAAATCTAAAATATATATTTTCTTTTTACCTGTAGTGTTATGTATCAACCTAGATTGTTTTGGCATGAGTTCCAGAGTGTTGGAGATATCAACTATAGAGATGCCTGCTTCTCTTGAATATAATGGAATTAGATGGCACTCAGCTCGTGGTGCTCAAAGCACCAAAAAAATTGAAAAACTCAACAGCAATGTCTCATTCCAGAAATCATGACCTCAAGATAATCCACAGGCCTTGCTGTGAGTAGTGTCATGTAGGAACTATTTTCTTTCTACCAAACTACACTCGCAAAAGTGCATCTGCTGCTAGCTCACCTAGCACCACTGAGCAAGCTAACGTTACGGCTCCACCAAGGACGCTATTAGTGTTTACATCCTGCACTGCACTGAGTAGACACATGCTTCCCTCTGCACAATAATATGGTTGGTGGGTATAGTTTGCAAGAGAGAAAATAGTTCCTACGTGAAACTGCTCACAACAGGGTCTGTGGATTATCTTGAGTAACCACGTCATGATTTCTCGAAAGAGACATTGCTGATAAGTTTTTGTCTACGGTCAATATCTCCAAAACAAAGCAGCTCACGCCAAAATAATCTAGACTGATAAACAGCACTACAGGTAAGAGGAAACATATGTATTTTTGATTTTGGGGTGAACCTTCCCTTTAAAGCGGAGTTGAATGTGTGTAGTAAAGCAGTAAGATGCTAAAAAAAACAACTTCAGAAAACTAGTTTTACAGTTGTGTTACCCAGAGAGGTCTGTGAGAGGGAGAACGGGGGGAAACATAACAGCCTCACACCACAGGCTCGATATAACACACTTCAGTGCCCACAGCCATGAACAGGCCAACACATAGAGGAGCCTTTTCCCCCCTCCAGCACCCAGAGGGAGCGTCTCCCAGGCAGGCTAGCGCGCTCTGACACCTCCACCTCCCTCCTGCCAGTGCGAGAGACCACCTCCAGGGAGGAGAGCCGAGTGAGCGGGACAAAGCACGTGTGGACTGCGGCCATGTTTTCCTGCGAAAAAATGAAGAAGAGGAATGGAAAGGGGGGGAAATGATATGCATAATTTACGCTTTACTCCTTTTTAAGACACAGCTCCTTTTTTAAAAAGACTCCAATATAACACCGCTCAAGGCAATTGAAATACACGTATTGCATTTTTTAATACCATACTTACAATTTCTCAAACAGCCTAAACCGGTTTATACTTCTTTTATAGATTTTTAAATGACTTGCAATATAATTAATTGGCCGCATCAACTAACACAACATTTTCCCACTCTGTTTACCAGTGAGACTGGTTATGGGATGTGAGTGCGTCTGACTAACATGGTCTGAAAGGAGTTTTTATTGTTTAGGTTTTTATTGGGCTGCTCCTCTGAAGGCGAGGTGAGCCGAAAATCCTCTTTTCAGACACACTGCTAACAGAAAGAGGAGCTGGATCTTCAAGGTTTCCTGTAAGCGATGCTTCCTTTTGTCTCACAGTATGGCCTCACTCAGTTAAGGTGGTGTTAGTTGTGGCGTCTAGCTGATTTTTGTGTCTCTTGCTGGTCCCTTTAAGACACACAGATACACAAAATTCTGTACAAAAAAAGCACAAACACACACACACATATGCAAGCACAGTAGAGGGGCCCGGCTCATTGAGTCGATGTAGATGAAGACACAAGGAGCAGATGGAGGTGTTTTTCGGTGTAAGGGGAGATTTTTCTAAACAACTTACTCATTCTGTCCTCTCTCATTGTTGCGTGAAGGTATGAGAAGGTTAGGAAAATAATCCTCGTCTTACCCGCCAGACAATAAGCCTCTGATCTGATTTCAGCCCTGGACCCCAACCCAGGGGAACACATACATGACCACACCCTGCCCATAGAGGAAGACCAGGGAGAGAAAGAGGAGGAGGAGGAGTAGGGGGGGGATGGGGCAGATGCAGAGCTGTCTGGGACATAGTATTTATGACTGGACTGAGTTTTAAAGAGGTTTTTGACAGGAAAGAGATGGATATGTGACAACTTTTACTCTGTTTTCTTTCTTCTTTTTTTGTATGTCACCGATGCAGAGAATTCATTTTAGTCTCAAATGATTTTATTGAAGTTAGGGTACTGTTGCTGTCTTGCCCAGGGCTGGAAACCTGCTAGACCTTGTGATACTTTGGTCACAATGAGATAACATGACATTTCTCAATACTTTACTGTACACTAAGCACAGCAACCTCGGTTTTGCAGTTTATTATTCAGTTTTCATTCACTTAAAGATAAAGTAGCAGCTCCAAGGTGAGTAAATTTAGTTATACGTCGGAGTGAAACATCTTACTCAATGACTCAGTGAGTATTTCCATGACTGTCTTTTTTAGGCTTTTGGTAAGAGTATCAATTTCTGATGCGTTGTTATATTATCTTCTATTTACAGTGAGAAAAATAGCAGCACTAACTGTTTGTATCGGTCTACAGGCAGGGTATCTTGGAAGGAACGTCTTCAATGTATTCTGCAAATTTAGCCCTTTCTTTAGTCCTTCATCTTGTGTATTCAAATGTGAGAGAGTGAGAATAAACAACTCCACCTTGGCGAGTGATTCTCCATGAAGTCATGACTGGAATTTAGGGAATAATGCAAACCACCTGCGCTGTGATGTAGATCCAGCAGAGAGAAACAGAGAGCAGCAGAGGCACTTAACGGAGGGAAAACATTTAGCCAAAGAGCCACAGAGGTGTACACACACGCGTCCCAGAGCTGGAGCCGGGCCTGCTGCTCCATACATCACCATGATGAAGCACTCAGATCAGACCAGAGCCAATCCGTCCTTCATCAATGTGACAGCGGAGGCAGTCGTAGAGAAGGGCCCCCTGTCCCCCCGCTGCCCAGGCGGGGAACGCAACACGTCGCAACACTCTCTTACATGTCACACTGCCACTCCATCAATCCTGCGCTGGGTGGAAAGAGAAAGCACAGCTCATCAGAGCAGACAAGGCCACACAAACACCTCAGCTGTGCTCCTCAGTGGCACATCGAGACATTAACACTGCTGTGGTTAGGGGTCTCTGAACTGCCTGTGCGGCTCAGTGGGTACAGCAAACCATCAGGCACTCAGGCCTAACAGGCAGCGGATTAACCTGCAGTATGGTGAGGGTAAAGACTGAACCATGCTGCCTGCTGACAGCTGCAGCAGTCGGTGCCAGAAGAAATGTTGTAAAAACGGCTCTTTGTTGGACGCAGCATGGTTAGGTAGTGGAAAGTAGATGTTTCTAAGAGTGACCCTCGCAACAGCCAACTGGAGATACAAGACACCTGGAGGAAAAAGTAAGAGTGACATGAAACAAATTAATCAGATGATTCTCAAGTTCTTACACAGTTTAAGTGTCTAGTGCGTATGATTTAGTAGCATCTGACAGTACAGTTGCAGAACTGAAACTTCTCTCATGTGCCTAGCGTGTAGGAGAGCTATGGTGGCTAAAGCAAAAATGCCAATGGCCCCGATTAGGGCCAGTGTTTGGTTTGTCTGCTTTGGACAAGAAACAACATGGTGGACTCTGTGGAAGAGGAACTGCTCTGTATGTAGACATAAACAGCTCATTCTTAGGAAATGAAAACACAACCATTCCTAAAACATAAACATAGTTATGAATATTATTTTCCATTACCTGCCACATGCCCCCAAATCCTACACACTTGATCTTTAATCAGAGGAAATATACTTAAAATGATGTAGAATATAGAATAAAAAGGTACCTCTATTCACATAATTTTACAATTAAGAATATATTGAAAGAAGTGTCATAAAACATCCTTCATCAATTTTATACATGTGTAGTAATGTCACATAAAATAGGTTTTGCAGTCAAAATCATACTTAAGAAAAAGAACAAATGTTTTAGCAACAAAACTGGAGTTAAAGTATCAAAAGTAAAAGTACTCATTGTTACTCAGAATGTCCCTTGAATGTTATTTCATGTTATATTACCTGGTTATTAATACTGATGGAATATTGTGTAAGCAGCATTTCAATGTTGCAGTTGTTCAAAGTGGAAATAATAATAAATTCATACATTTTTTTAATTGATAAAGCTGTGTCACATTTTAAAAGCTGATTATTTATTTTGTATGTAAAATATGAATATGCAAAGCGCAGCAGGAACTGTTGCGTAAAGTAGAGTAAAATGGAAAGACTCAAGCAGAAGTACCTCAGACTACAGCCGTTGACTTTATGTACTTAGTTACGTTTCACCGTTGGTAAACCAGAAACCACAGACCACAGAAGAATAGGAAAAGGTTACTGAATGAGTCAGGCAGTGTGAGATCCTTCATCCTCACATGCTCAAGTCTGCTCAGTTTAGTCTGAACTGTACTTGCAGTCCCTCAGAGGACTGACCTAACCCTAAATATCTCTGTTCCCTGTCTGCCTCAGTGGGTATTTACACTGCCAGGGTTAGGGGTCACACTGCCACAAGGGTCACCCAAATTAAATTACTGTGAGGATTCACACTACTTAAAGACGCTGTAAATCTAATTGTCCATTTGTAATGGCGAGCTCAGTCCTGTCAGCTCCACAAACACAGCTACTTGATAAATGTGCTGCAAATGCTATAAGAATATATTACACTGTCAAAGTGTTTTTGTCGCTTGTGATTCCTTAAAAAAGCTGGCAGATGGCTCGGAGAATTAGAAAGAGTTGGAGCTTCTCGGCTGTTTTATGCCAGATGCTTGCGATAAGCGGAGGATACGATGCAGAGACTGCGGTTAGCGCTCCTTGTCACATATTAAAGACGGTGCATAGTTAAACAAAAGCGACCCCCCTGAGTGCAGCGCCCATCGCATGCTACAGTGTGTGTGTGTCATACGTGTCAATCAACTCTGAGCCCTGTGCCATGAGGAGCAAATGTCTTCCAGCACCTCCTGAGAGGTGATGCGAGTATATGCACTCTGGTGGCCATCAATATTGCATCGTGCTCCGGTTTTCAGCCCTCATCCACTTTGATTCCTGCCCCGCCATCTTCCCTGTGTTGGAAATATATACAGTGCTGTGAGGTTAGAGGAGTGAGGCTGATATATCCCCTCCTCATCCCCATTGCGACCCTAGATTGAGTGGCAGCTCAGTGAGATGGTTATATGCTGAATGGTGCAGCGTGTTTTGGGGGCAGATCCCTGTGCAGCCAAGTCGACCTCGTAACACTGAGAATGGTTTATTATGTTTCACATGTATAGGGATCACTGGAGATGAAGAGAGATTCTTTTGTTCAGCTTTCTGCTCCGATCACACGCAGGACAAGAAAACAAGAGGAAGTGCTTAAGTTCAGAGTAGAACTAGCAAACTTTGGTGAAGTATTGTCACATCCTCTGTACTTAGATTTCCTGCTCTGAAAACAATAAGGTAGAGACATACCTCAAGCATGGTCACAGCAATACCAAAACTCTGAGAAGATCTTCTCTAAGTTCAAAGAAGTGCACATGAAAAGGAATAATTAGCTGTAATTCCATTTCATCCACATCACCATGCTTGGAATGAAACTTCGACCAATTGGATCGCTCACATGCAACTCGCTGTTGAAATATTTTGCTATGGTTTCGCTCAAGTGAGGCAGGAAAGTAAGCAGAGAAATCTGCATAAGTTCAACATAAGCTGGGATCTGAGAGCCTGCAGTCACAAGTATGTTGTGTTGAACTGAGCCACCAGGACATGTTTTAGCTTTTTAAGAGGGTGCTTTACTCTGTGTTGTCAGCTGGGATTGATTTCAGGACATTGTCCTGTGGACATCGAAACCTTTTGCTTGGATACATCTTAATTATTCAGTGTATTGTTTATTCCCCTGTGGCACTAATTCACTGTGTCAAACTGAATGTGAAGTTTTTATTTTTAATGGCTTCGTATAGTCATTACAGTATCCTTGAATCAGTTAGCTATCTATAATAATATCCTTAAGTCTTTTGTGTTGCCATGCATTAATGATAAAAGTGTTTTCAGACTATCTTTATTGATCAGGCCATTCTCCTCTGTGACCAAATTCATTGCCGAACATGACAGTCCCACATGCGTTAAGAGATGATGGGGGAAAATGCAATGTGATGCAATGATCAAAGAAGGCTATGTAATATCATTTCCATAATCGTTAGGCTCCTCCGTCGTCTGTCATGGATTTGGGAGTGTTTGATGCTTGGGCAGGTCTCTTAATTAGCCATCCTCACCATCAGCTGTCTGCCGCCCCTTCTGTCTCACAAATTACAGAGTTTGTCGTCGTCGTATGGCCAGAGGACGAAAAAGGAGGGGAGGGGGAGGGGGGGGTAACTTTTCCAAGTGGTCCTTTCTGCTTACAAGCAGCATGTCAGCCCACATTTTAGTTTAATCAGGAAGTGGGAGGGGGGGGTTCAGGTCTGTTCAACAAGTTTGTGTGTGTATGTGTGTTATAATTTGCATTTTTAAGTTTGCGTTCTTGCTCACATATCATCTCTGCGTATTTGTGATTTATCTGCTCTCTTCTGTTGTGCTAATCCCCAGTCAGGGGAAGCTGCAGCCCCTCGACCTGCAGGCCTAAATGCCCCAATTTACCCCTCTGATGGGGCCCTCGCTCCTGTAATTAGAGGGGTCACCCTGTGCCATGAGTGTATGTGTCAGTGTGTGTGTTTGGGCATCTGAAGAAGCTGATCTATTTTGTGTGAACTTCTCTGGCTCTGTATCTGGCAGGAGGGGTTAGCCCTCGGCGAGACCTTTCATTTCCATGCGCTGCACACTCCATTAAAAAGGACGGGGGGGATAAGTAAATACACAGCACTCCTCGCACTGGGATTTAGATATACCCCCTCCAAAAAAAAAAAAAAAAACAACATCCCACAAGGATTACAGCAGATGAGGAGAGAAAAGTGATTTTGGAGTTCACGTGTTTGTGTCTGAGCGAATCTGCATTTGGACTAGTGTGTGTATCAATGCCCAGACTCGAGGGATAACATGCATCCCTGTCTCCTGTTCTCTCCCTGCAGCTCCAACACTTTGTCCTCACACGGATCACCCATAACTCCCTATCCTCATTCCCCACACGTCGCATTCTCCTTCGCTCACGGACCTCACTTCTCCTCTCACCCCGGCCTCATTACTCAAATTAGGAGCTCCAGTAATCACTGCGCTGAGCTCCACTCAGCCCCTTAACACACCTCACTCACACTCCGCTCTCCTCATCCCTTTGAGCTCATGCCCTCGGTTCGGTAGCCAATCCAGCACAAGCGCCATGAATATTGCAGAGGTGGTGTGATGTCGGAGTGCCCTGTGGTTTTATTCCATCACTATGTGTGATTGGAGGAGGGAGAGGTTAATGACACATGGTGTATGTTGTGACTGATGAAGATCGGAGTGTGAAGTGAGGATGGATGGTGATGGTGCAGTGGTACCTATCTAAGATTCACTGAAATGTGTTGCTAATATTCAATCGTTGAAAATACACCTGAAACTTTTAAAATTCTGGTAAATAAATATTATCAAACTTTTTATAAGTCATCATTAGTTTTATGGAGTAAACATCCGACTGTGGTGTGATTCTGTTTTAAAGGCAAACATTTTAAGCAGAAACTCCATACTTGGGGGGGACATTAGGTGAGAGACAGGGTACACCCCAGACAGGATGCCAGACTATCACAGGGCTGACACATAGAGACAGACAATGAGCACATTCACACCTACGGGCAACTTGAAGTCATCTACATGTCTTTGGACTGTGGAAGGAAGCTGGTGAACCCGGAGTAAACCCACAAGAGCCCACAGTAGAATATGCAAACTCCACAAAGAAGGGCCCCCATCCCAGGTTCCATCCCTCTCCATCCCTTCCCCTGAGGTCACTAATAGGCGGACTGCGGTCCAAGTTATTTCTTCAACTGTTGCAATGCTTATTGGAATGCAAAGATTTGATTGGCTAGTTTATGACTGGTATTTTACAATACATGCAGTTGGTCTGTGAGTTTCCCGGGCCGCTAAACCAGTGTCGTAAAGGCTAGAAGTGCTGTGCTGTTTAAAATGCTCTGTCAAGATTTAATAATTGTCAATAATTTATCAGTTATAGATCTTGGTCCCCATAGGACAGTGTCTAGGTCTAGACTCTGACCACAGCCTGCCTGTACAGGGATTAGATTTAGTGGCACTGGGACTTCGGGGAGGAAGGAGAGGGGTGGCAGGTTAACAAAGGGGATGCATTTTGGTCATTTTGCTAAGAGGAGGGATGGCATTCCCCCTCATACTGCTCACATGTAAAGAAAACGTTCAACATTTTGGGAAATATGCTCATTTAGTTTCTTGCAGAGACTTAGATGAGAAGTTGTTACCACTCTCATATCTGTATAAATATAAAGCTACTGCCAGCAGCCGCTTGTGTAAAGACTGGAAACAGGTAGAATGGCTCCATCCAAAGGTATCAAATTCCAGCTTCTCTACAGGTCACGAATTAATAATGTATCTTGTTTGTGTAATTTATACAAAAACTGCAGTGTAAAAATTATAAATCAACATTTTATTGGGGATGAATCAAGGTAGCTGTTTGCTTGTTCCCAGTCTTTGTGCAGAGCTAAGTTAGCCTTGCAGCTGGCAGTCGCTTCATATTTAGCAACAGACATGAGGATTTAGAGAAAGCTCGTAAACGTATTTCCCAAAATGTTGAACTTTTTTCTTTTAAATCAGAACACCTGAAACCTTCATGTCTATAAGTAATACTTCTCAGTTCGATTTAGCTCTATTGACGTGACAATTGTGTTATTAATGTCCTTGTCTTACATCTCCTCCTCTCTCTTCCCTCTGTCCTCAGGTTCTGGAGCGTCTTTTCCAGAAAGGTTTCAGCGTGGCGGCGTCATGCGGAGGTGGCGTGGACTCATCCCAGTTCAGCGAGTACGTGTTGTGTCGCGAGGACCGGCGGAGTCTTTCCATCAACACACCCATCAGGATAAAACAGGAACCCCTGGACTAAAGCATTTCGGGAAGAGGGACAACGACCCCCCCCCCCAATACTCCCTCCATCTTCTCACACCACCCTACCCAGCCAACCCTTACCCCCTCCCTGCCCTAACAGGACCACAACCACCCCCACATACCTAAGTATTAGCAGAGGCTTGTTAACCTTGCCAGCTCTGCAGAACTCAAAGGGGAATGTAGTACCAAACAAAGGAAAAAAAGCATCAGCAGCAAAAGCTTTTGATTATGTTAAATAACGCCCAAAGAATCTGGGACTGTGATGAAAACAACAATGACGACGACAAATAGACTCACAGCTCACAGCAGCTCACTTGAACCATTTTAGCACCGTGACTGGTTGATTTCTCCCTCTTCTTCTTATGAAAAAGGTGTCCTGACCCTTTTGGAGTGGTACAACTGCCCCCTCCTTTAATCCCAATTCATTCCACTCCCCAAAACACACACACACACACACACATACCTTTCTACCCCTCTTTCATTGGTGTATCATCCAGTTCTGTCTCTATATGAGGACCCATGTCTGGCCTGCTGTGGGACAAGAAAACTTTGGCAGACAGGACGCTGTTAAGGATGACAGGAAGAGGACATAATCCCATCTCACGAATCCCCGAAAAGGCCCCAGTCCCCGCGACCCTGCGACCCTCCAACCCCATCCCACCTCACTCCACAGGGCCTTGCTACAGACGGCGGGGGCCTCGCTGAAAACAGCATCGTTTGCCAAACTGATTGTTTATTACAATTTTCATTGTTGTTTCGAAAGTATGTTCTTCTTGCTCCTTTTGCTGTTCTTATCATGACATGGTGTAAACAATTATTATTAATAGGATTATTTTTAATGTCTCTTTTTTCCTTTCTCCAATATGAAGGATGTATGAACGTTGTATTCATTAGGCTTTGAGAGCTTGTGAGGGAGCGTTTCTTGGCAGTAGCTGCAGAAACTCAGATGTCTGCAGGCTATGTGGCTAAAGCGATCTGGCTGGCAATGCATTCAGAGCCGGAAAAAGTCCCATTGTTCAAACGGGGATGGAAGAGAACCTGGATCTTTCAAAATTGTTTATAGTCAAATGTGTAGCACACATAAAAAAGTGCTCTGGAATTTCTGCTTATTAGCTCTAAAACATATCTTGGGTCTGTGATCACATTCTCTCTCCCGGGCACAAACCTTTGCTCCTATTTAGCAGAAGTTTAAGAAAGTCCGTCAATTTTAAAGTCAGGTTTGACTTGCACAAGCTCCAAGTGTATTGCAGTTTTGTTGAGAAAGAATGTTAAAGACTTGAGGACCAATGTGGACGTTTACCAGTATGTCTCATGATCAGCACGAGATGTACTCTAAATGCTTAATGTTTCTTTGCACTTAAACATTTCCTACAGAGCTGCCCTGCCTTGTTTCCTCCTAACAGTTGTTTGAACCCAGTGACCAGTGCCAAGTCGAGCTGTTTATCTTCTCAGAACATTAAAACATTAAAAACAAGCAAAAGTTACAACAGAACAAATACTGCAGGTACCAAAGGAGACAAGGTGCCTATTTTGTTGATTGTACAAACAAAAAGGCATCATGTCTTTTTACAGTTTGTGGCTAAAGAAGACACAATGCGTTATAAAACACTGTATGAAGGGTACCAACATTTGTTCCCCCAGGCCTCCAGTCTTCACAGTTCTGTTAAGAATAGCTCACAGTACCTTCAGACAAAGTTTGAGAGACAAAGTCTCTGTTTGTTTCAATATTGTCACTTCTAAGCCAAGATTATTTCGGTGGTTCTTCACATGTATGTATGGCAGAACCCAAAGTGAACTGTACTCCCTGCATCAGCGTCTTATTCACAAAGAGGCGAGTGGGCGGCATTTACTCTATCCTGCTCTCATTCTTTTGGTCTTATTCTCAACATTTCTGGATCAAAGATAGAAACAAGAAAGGCCAAGTTTTCATGCTTTGTATTTGTGTGTAACTTACAGATGCTGTTTCTTCTATTCTAAAAGACTGATAAAAAAAAGAAGTCCATTCTGATCTTTGTGAGCTCTGGCATTTGTTTGAGTTAAACTGGGGTTGTTTTTGTAAACTGGTTGTTCATTAAAAATGGGTGGTAGTTCTTCTGACCATGTTGTCCTAATATCAGCTCTCTCCGGATGGCCGCTGATTAAACAAGGCCAATGAGTGGATAAAGATGAGCTCGGTGTAAGTGTAGCTCCCAGTCCAGCGCGCTCCTCCCCGGGGGTCTCTCTCACAATCAAGCCCATCTTTGTTCTGACCTGCCAGTGGCCTGCGCCTTTGCATCCAGTCGCCTCAAAGGGAATGGTCAACCAGGCCTTTCATGTGCCGAGGCATGTTGGGCTCTTCACAGCGCTCCTCACCCCCCTCCGCCTCCCCGAAGGCTCCCAGCTCAGTGGTGCCAGTAGAAACTCGGGTTGCACCCCCTGCTGCTGTGTCATCCCCATGCCCTGGTTTTTCAAAACGTCCTCCTACACTGTGGCTTGCTGGACCACACTGCAACAAACCAAACTGATGAGTCAAATCTGAGCATACTCAGAACTTACTGACTTGACTCCGCTGCTGCTCCCGAGATCTTTGATCCAGTTGTTACTAGGTGTGGAAACTCATCTGGGTCAGTTCTTGAGGAAACAGGGGTAAAAAACAATCAGTGTTGTACTAAAACCACACATCTGCAAGATTCACTTTTTCAGGGAGGAAGGAAAGAAGGCATATTTTCTCACTGATGTGGCATTTGGAAATCACAGAATGGGCTTTTGTCAGCTTTAAAGAGCTTAGGGGTCATGCACATTAGAATAAAAACATAAATTGCCATTCAAACCTGCACAAAAAGTGAAAAAAAGAAACAAAAATTGCAGTTTGGGGTTTCTATCTGCAATAACTAAACCTGGGATGCCCCTTTCGACTCAGCGTATGTAACAGGTTAACTATAAAGCCAGACAAACTTGACAAGACTGGAAACTTCACAGACATGTCCACACATGCAACTCTTTCAGATGAAGTGCTGGTCAGTGTTTCAGCCAGTTCACATGGTATTCACTCCACCTCTGAGGCGGGTCAGTTGTACAGTTATTGTATATTGAATTATCAGGACTCTGGGTTTTACGGGGACCCTCGTGTTTTTATGAGACCTCTCAGTCCTCTTCACAAAAAGAATGAAAAGAATTCAAAGCATTACATTATGTACATATGGATTAAAACATTTCAAAGGGTATAATAAGGTGCAAATGTATATTATTTAAAGTGTTTAAAACAATTAGACTGTGGTATTAAAGGGCATGTGTTCATTTACAGTGTCTCCATTTGACTTTTCTTGCATATTTGCGATAATAAAAAGATGTACTGATGTATATCTGACGTGTGTCTCATTGCTCTCATGTTCCTCTATTAACCTTGAGGGGACAGTTCACCCCAAAATCAAAAATACTTTTTTTTTCTGTTACCGGTAGTGCTATTTATAAATCTAGATTGTTCTGCTGTAAGTTGCTGAGTATTGGGGATACTCATCAGTAGAGATGTCTGCCTTCTCACACATATTATAGACCTAGATGGTACTCTGCTTGTGGTGCTCAAAGTGCCAAAAACTGCATTTGAAAAACTCAACAGCAATGTCTCTTTTCAGAGATTATGACCCAGTTAGTCAAGATAACCAACAAACCTTGTTGTGAGCAGTTTCATGTAGGAACTATTTTCTTTCTACCAAACTACACCCACCAACAGTATCACTGCACAGATGAAAGCGTGCATCTACCACTAACTCACTAAGCACCACTGAGCTAGCTAACATTACAGCTCAGCCGAGGATGACGCCATTAATGTTTACATCTTGCACTATCACAAGTATGAGTCTCTTGTCTATGAGTAAAGGCATGTTTCCGCCTGTGCAGTGAAAGGGCTGGCAGGTGTAGTTAGGTGGAAAGAAAATAGTTCCTACATGAAACTGCTCACGACAAGGTCTGTGAATTATCTTAAGTAACTGGGTCATGATTTCTGGAAAGAGACATTGCTGTTGAGTTTTTTTAAATACATGTTTTTGGTGTTTTGAGCACCACAAGCAGAGTGCCATCTAGTCTATAATATGCAAGATATGGCAGACATCTCTACTGCTGGTATCTCCAACACTCAGCAACTTACGGCAAAACCATCTAGATTTATAAATAGTGCTGCAGGTAAGAAGAAAAATATGTAATTTTGATTTGGGGGTGAACTGCCCCTTTAAAAAAAGAGAAATAAGGCTTAGTTTTAGCAGTCACCTCTGTCATGATGCATCTATTGCAGATGATGCCAACATTTCTGTGGTTGCTGTACTCAGCTTGTCGACCTCTGTGTCCTTTAATTGAACTGATAAAACTCTGATAAATCTCTCCAGCCTACTGTACCCAAGCATATGTGGGCTCCCTGTTAATTTTTGCAAAGCAGGAAGGTCGTCTTCAGGGCTGAATCCAGATCAGTCTGCAGCTCCAGAGGGACTGAGGAATAGGCCGAGATCTTGAAAAAACCAATATGCTCCCAAACTCCAATATTTTGCACTGAGTTAAACAGTTTGGTCTTTTCAAAAATGCTTCTGCTTAATTAGCAGCAGAAACCTAGGGGGACTTTTCATAGTTGAGCAGCAGCGCTTGACTCAGTTTGTACTTAGCATGTGCAATGTTAGAAATGGAAATGAAGCAGGCTGAATTAGTAGTTGACTTTGGTAAAACTGTCTTGCAAAAACATAACAGCTTACTTTTCCTTTTAAAGAGTAAGGAACGAAGTGAGGGGGGGGATATTGCTTAGTTATTAAGTCATTTTAGAGAAAAAAATTTACATTTTCTTTATTCCTGTTAAGACTCCTACAGTATCTACCGACATCCTACTGTGTACGCTGTTAGTAAAAGAAGGAATGCACAAAGTCAGCATCTGCTCAGTTTAGTAAACAGCTTATTTATTCCTTTACAAAATAGGTACAAATACATAAGTATCGTTTTTTCACACAAACAGGAAATTTTCAAGATATGTACAAGAGTTTACCAAAAATAACGTGGTTCTAATAAACACATAGTTTTGTAAACAATATTTACAAATCATCCTTACATTGAAATGTTATTTCCCCCATCTGTTTACATCAGTAATATTGTCCTAATATTTTGGCTAAAAAGCTGTAGTAGTAATAGAAATGTCCTCCTGTGAAACCACCAGAAACCATAGAAATCACTAATAAAATCATTTGAAATCACCACAATCGATATTGTTGTGCTTGTTTTTAAAACATGGTATTTTGGAGATAAAATTTATGAAAATGTGTTAAGCATAAAAGCCAATCCAAAAAAGAAAAAGAAAAGAAAATATATTAATTGTTAAAAATAACTGTCTTTTGACAGAAGTTGGCAATACTGTTTACTACTTAAAAGAGTCATTTCTTTGCTATAATACAGTGACAGCTTTCAGTTGTCAGGTAAAATAGATATAAAAAAAAGTGCTGTCAAAATGTACAATGCACAACAATTGTTCCAAATGTCACCAATATTTAAATAAATTTCAATATGACAAGAAAAGCTGCATAGAGGCCAAGATATTTAGTTAAATAGAAAAAACAAACAAAAATACATAATGGACAATATTACATAATACAATACGGATTTGTAAAAAAAAAACAAAAAAACAAAAAGAGGCGACAATGCAGTACGACATGTAAAAAGCAGGCGTTTTATCCCATTCCTCTCTTCAGTCAGTAATACAAAGACAGAAACAAAATAAGAGGAAGTAGAAATCAGTTTTAGGCTGCTTCATTCTACAGTTAAACATTACTCTACAGCTGTGATTCTTAATTGTGAATCAAAATACAAACTAATAAGTGCTTTTGTTGTTCAGTCATTACCAATGTAGGCTGGAGCTGAAGGGGCCCACCAGCAAAATTGAGAGGATTTTGAAATTTAAGTTTTTTTTAAAAATAATGTGCAGATAGGACAGTGAGAGGAAAAGATGAAGGAATGTCTGTTTTGATCTGTGTTCATTCTCCCCCGTCACCGCCCCACCTACAGTATCACCAAAACGTACCCTCTTTACCAGGTAGGTTTTTTGAGGAAGTGACAGCACACAATGTACAAACATCTAGTCATAAAAACAAAGTTCACATTGGGGTGGGTAAAAAAAAAAAACACTGACAAGGGTGACCAATCAGAAACTGGTGTCATGGTGCGACCATGATTTTGTCTAATGACCTTTTGCAGAAGGGTCATGGGGACTCTGCCTTATAACAAATACTCTACAGGTGACCAGAATAAACTGTCTAATTTTGACTCATTCAAAGCGCATGGTTTTACAAAACATCAGGTTTCATAATATTGACACATGGGTTATTCTTTTTCTTACAAAGCTTACATGTGATAAAAATATACATGCTGTAAAATAATTCAATACGAACTATTTACACATACAGTGAGGAAATCGAATGTGATGCTGTTATTTGGAATCCTAATGTTTCAAAAAGATGTCTCGGTATAGAAACCAGTAAAGTCTGATTTATTGAGTTCAGCTAAACTACATTCATTGAACTATGTTCAACAAATAGCTCGTGGAGAATATCGTAGGCTGTATCGAGGTGTGAGCATAATTCTCTTCGCCAAAATAATCCTTGCTTTGAGGTGGTTCATTGAAGCTACTGCCGACAACGTCAAATAAACAGCTACCTGACATACATGGAACAAGTTCTGGGTCAAGTCCAGCGACACCAAAACCACTTTGTTCCTTTAAAAAAAATCCAACGTCAACACAAAGAATTTGATATGGCCTTTAAACTTAATGATCTAACCACAAACCGTGAATCTAAACGGAGAAGAAACGGAACAACAGTTTTATTTTTGTATGTTTTTCTCTCTCTCTATCTCTCTCTCTTCTTATTAAAAGCTACATCAAACGTCACTACAGTACATATGGAGACACAGAGCTGAAACATTTAGACCTGATCTGAAGGCACGTGGTTGGGAAGGAGGAGGAGGTTGAGGTGGGCGCTGAGCGGAGCAGAGGCTACTTGAGCAGGGCACGGTAAAGGAGGAGGGAGTGGGCGGTCTCTCTCTCCTGCTCCATGTAGAAAATTAAGTCCCTGAGGTTGACGCGAGTGATGCGTTGCCGTGTGTACTGGCGCGATGAGGTGGACGGGGTGGAGGAGCTGGCCAGGGAGCCCGCCGTGCTGCCTGAAACCTGAAAACAAAGGAGAGGTCAAAAGGTGAGATCTGGGACTTCACACTGGCTCCTTAACATTTTACATTTACAAGTCCATAGTTGTCAAGGATTAATATTGACTTTAAATGTAGCTTGACAGTGATTCAAACAATATTCAGCTTGTTTTTAACGCTGTGCTTGGAATAAACAGAACAACCAGATAGCCATTATGAACAGTGATGTTTTTAAGCAGGCGGAGAATACAAATGGACAAACCTCAACAAAATGTCCAAGGGAAAAGACATAACACTGGTTGACTGACAAGAAATTTCTGTGAAATTAAATGCAGAAACACAGCAGCAAAGATTCCTGCTGAACACAATTTTGAAAAATGGCATCATGTATTTTACTGTGCTTACAGGTGGTATTTGTTCAGTTCTACAGCTGCATGTAATTTTTCATGTAATCAACAAATATTACAAAATGACAACATTTCTATTCATGCATAAAGGGACCTAACAACATTTAACCATACTAGTGGCATGGCTCTAAACATGTGAATGACGGTTCAGGGCAACACTGGATGGGCTGTGATTAAACTTTGTTCCCCAGAGGATGAATTTTATTGAATTTAGTGATCAACTGACTTTTCCTCTTGCTCCACCACGAGGTTGACATAAGTGAAATGTCTGGGCATCTATTAGATGGATTACCCTCAAACTTGAAGCAAACATTCATGTTCCCCTCAGGATAAACCTTGAAGGTTGGTGATCACTTAAGTTTTCATTTAGCGCCATAATCAGGTCAAATTTTCAATTTGTCCAATATTTTGATTTATGTCCACTTACCTGCAGAAGTGCTATTTTTTGTGTTAGCATGCTGACAAGAAAAACTAGGATGGCAAGCATGGGGAACCTTGTACCTGCTTCGCATCAGCAAGTTAGCACTTTTACTGTGAGCATCTTAGCATACTGATGTTAGCATTTAGCTTGAAGCATGGCTGTGCCTTAGTGCAATCTCACCAGAGCCTGTGGCACGGCCATTGACTCGTAGCCTTGTTACTGTTCAGTCCCAAGAATTGCACTTGTCCAAAGCTGTGTAGGATCCCTGAAACTAATCAGGGGACAGGGGGAAATATTCCAGCTTTAAGCTTTCAATCTGTGAGGGGGCTTGATATTAATCAACAGCGGCCATCAACATTGCTCTATTGACTTTCAGTGACACACTGATTCCACTGCACTCCAATTGCTTGAGCGTGCCGGCTTCATTGAAGAAGTGCTTTTATGTATCATGCCTTTTTTTTTTTTTGCACGAGTTTTCAGGTCAGCTGAAAATAAAATTATTGTGCTCTTTATCAGAAACATCAAATGACTGTGTATTTCATTAACTTTATTTTCTCCTTTACAGATGTGTGTTTTGCACTTTCTCTTTGAGGCAAGTTGTTCCCACTTTGCCTTTGGTGAGGTAAAATATCTATGTGTGTGTGTGTGGCGCAGTCAAAGGGATAGTTTCCATGGTGAAACATAGTTCAGAATTAAGCAATACTATGTTTCTCATTTCCCACTGAAGTAATCATTGCTGAATGGCTAACACATTGACGGTATCAATAGTAAGGAATGCTGTGGCCTCTAAGCAAGTATACACCTTCAATTAAGAAAAGTAATCCCTCTTGCAGAGCATGAATGAGATCAAACAGATGCACTAATAACGTCCAGATATTCAGGTGCAGCAGTGTTTGGAGATTTTTTTCCTCGACTAGCTAAACACAAAACTGAGAAAAAACATTGGCGACGTTCTCCGACAGCATAGGAAACTATCATTTTTATTTAAGCGTGTTCTGTGGCTCTTTGCATCGCCATGAATATGAAAAGATTTTCCTTCTAAATGAACAACGCTGCTGACATAGATCTGAGCTGACGTCCCACTCTGAAATGGAGCTCTTGTTGTTTGTATTTGATCCAGGAAAAATGAGAACGATAAAAAAGGGAGTGTATACAGAGGCTGATACAAATCAAGGGATGCATTTACATTTGGAAATGAGAAACACTGGGGAAACAAATCCAGCAAGTGCCCACTTGAACCCAGGCAGAGAGAAATAAGACAGACATTTCAGTCAGGAACACCCTCTCACAATTACATTGATTGCACCACTCTGTAAACACACAGTACAGACAGGCCTTAATTGCAAACATATGATGGGTATGGATTTACAAGAACCAAACCAAAGTCCCTCCAGCACCCGCCCCCTCATATGCTTGTCTTTGTGTTCACTGTATGACGGTGCTTTGTTTCAAATTTCCCTCAGTACACTCTCTGACCCCTGGACGCTGGCTGATGAGTGAGGGTAGCCAGGCCACTGTTCCCGCCAATTTACCTCAACCACATCTACCATCTCTGACAGGCCCTGACTGGCCTTCAGGAACTTCGGGAGAATTCCCTGCCTGACCAGTTGATTGGCCCAGAGTGTCGGGTCAGTGTTGAAGAGGAACTTCACACAAAAGATGGCAACGGCCAAAATGGCAAACTTGAGGCTTCAAACGGGGAGAGCACAAACCAATGGGTGACGTCACGGTGGCTACGTCCATTATTTATACAGTCTGTGATTAGCATTAGCAAGACTGTGTGAAAACACAAGATTGGGCATATTTATTCCTCTGCAGTGAGAGTAAACACAACACATGGGTCTGCCGATAAATGTACTGTATTCAGAGATTAAAAATATGTTTAGGGCCTACGAAAAGTAATATTGCTTGTGCTGAACAACATGGCTATGGCTATGTACTGACACACACACACACACACACACACACACACACAGGCCATTAGCGATTAGCCAAGCTACAGCACAGGTACCCAGACAGTGACTCTCCTCAACTGTCATAAACATGCTTTTAGTGACTGTCAAAGCTCCATCAGACTCCCTGTCTTTTTAGTGGAAAAACAGGGAGTCTGACTGTAGCTTCTCATGGCCGGCTAGCTCTGACTAGAAGCTCTTCATCGCTGTCTGTACCATGTAGTGGTTAGTCAGTATCCCCTGACCGTCTGCGTCATACACTACAAAGGGGAAGAAGAAAGCCCCTGCAGGAAAATGATGTAAAAGCCACAAAATCACAGATATGTTCACGAGCAATGGACGTGGTTACTGTTTTTTTGTTTTTTTTTTGCATGCTAGCAGGGTTGCCCTCAGCATGTCATGATTTCACAACTACCCTTTGATTCTGTGTTTTTTAAAACTTCAACATAAAGGTTACAGTATATGTGGTGTTGTTAATGTGTCAAGGTTGGTCTGGGCTCATGTCAGATTCCAGGGTCTCTGGTCAGTAATGCTGACACGTTTGAGGGGGAGAGGGCTCCTCGCCCCTCTGGGCACACCAGACCCTCACTTTGGGGAGCGACCCCAGCCTAATCAGCTCAATCATGGCTGACCACATGTGAAAGATGGGCCTGCCTACTGCCATGCCAATTACTGCCACTCACAAGTAAGCCTCGTGACAGGGCCACAGATTTTACCAATCAAAGCCATCCATCCACCTGGACGGATGGGCAGTGGTAGCCACAGGCAGTCAGTGCTGGGGTGGTGCCGTCCCCGCAGTGGTTGATGGTGGGGAGGAGATAGACAGTGTGTATAGCCAGATATCACTACTCAGGTAGTGCGCCACAGCTCCCAGAATGCCTCATTCCCTTCAGTGACAGGGGCGGCCTTAAGTGATCCAAATCCAGGCAGAAAGGTCAGTGCTCGTCCAGGAATTCACTCAACGTAGCCTCTCCTCTCCTCTCCCCTCCGTCTTTATATGCCCTCCACATGCCAGCAACCCAAACACGGGTATGTTGTTGTCGGTATCTATGGAGACCAATCCCTCTCGCCAGCACACGCATAAAATCATGTTGTGGAGGAGGGAGTGGGGATGGGAGGGGTAAACACCAACGCTAAACAAAGCAGATGGCTGAGTGTCAGTTAAAAAGGAAAGCGAGACATCAACAACCACGCTTTCCCTGTCGCCAGCAATTACACAGTAATTGTGTCTGAAATTCAATGAAAAACAAAATGGCAGGCTTTGTAAGGTCACAGTGGATAAAAAGAAAAAGTGAGAAGAAGAGAAAAAGCAGGAGAGCAGAGGCACAGAGAGAGAGAGAGGGGGGAGAGGGAAACTGAAAGTCTCAAAATCAGCTTGGCCAAGAAAGATCCATGAGGCAAAAAACAGCATCTGTCATTTTATCTGTGATGGGCGCTTGGAGGCATTATGTCATATGACATATCCATCGTACAGAACGCGCAGGGATACTTCGATACATCTCTTCAGACATTTGACTTGTTTGGAGCGGGGGACAGAGAGAAAAACAGAGAGGGAGAGAGCGCAGTGGATAAAACCTGAGGAGAGGAGAGGAGAGGAGAGGAGAGGAGAGGAGAGGAGAGGAGAGGAGAGGAGAGGAGAGGAGGAAGCTCATTTGTAATGAGGCCTCCTTACTAGCTCTGGTCTTCAGCAACATTCTGTTGACATACATGACAACGTGTCAATGGGCCAGACACATTACTTTACACTATTTCACCCTCCCATGGTTTCCCACACACACATGTTCATGCACACAAGGGCAAAAAGAGGAAGCATGAGTGTGGTTGTGTAGCTGACAATTAGTATAATAAACTGCACTACGACACACTGAAGGAAAAACAAAAATACATGCCAAATTTTGCCCATGCCTATTCTGACATGGAAACCTGGGCAAACAAACAACAAAAAACACCAGATATTTTAATAATTCAGATTTATTAGTAAATATTAATAAATGCTCCAATCATGACTCAAGAGTATTGGAGTCATGATACAAACAACTTTAATAGGGTTACTTATTAATGACGCAACTTGCCAATATTCAGAGAGGTTATCCGCAAGAAATAATAAATAAAAACGATAAGGGTAGTGAGTCCAAAACCACAGGGCCCACATGTTCCCACTGCTTCTCTACTACTACTAACAAATACAATGTTTAAAAAGGCAAAGTAATTACTTTAAAAAATCTTGGAACTGTAGATTTTAGTAAAAGGTACTCAAACAGGAACAAAAGTGTATTTTTGAGAACTATTTTCTCCCAGGGATTAATACACATTTTAGTCATCTTAGTATATGAATCAATCAGTTTGTCTCATAAAAATATATAAAGTAAAATTCCAGTGAAATGTAACCCCATCACTTTCTTCAGTTTGTACATTGCCTATTAGTCCCTTTTTGCCTCCTTCATGGCTCCTCCTACACTGTAGGCTGCTGCTTTATACTCGTCCACGTTTCCAGACTGCCGCAGGTGTTAATGGCATCCTGGAGTTGTTCTGGTAACAATGGTTTTTGGTTGTGGACTAATTTAACCTTAGTTTTAGTTGCATTTGCTTCTGTTGTTCTATGAATCAAATCCACCACAGACTCAGTGAGTCCATTGGTGCCATCTGTGACGTAGAGCAGTGATTCCCAACCTTTTTACCACATGGGACCCTTTTCTATCATTGAGTAGACTGACAACCCCTGACTAAGTGACATATTTTGTGGATATTTCATATAAAATTAAATGCATAAAAAAGTACATAACAACTGATAAACTGTATGATTACTGTGACACTAACTGCAGGAAGTTTGTGTAAAAAGAGTCATTTGGATGGATTTTAAGCTGATTATTTCCTCTGAATATTGCATAAGAGAGTTTTCCTGATATTTTTGGAAACTTTGTATACAATTCTCTGTCTGTATTATGTAATTTTTATTTTTATTTTTAACAATCATACATACTTAATAGGCTTCTTATTAGACAAATTTCTTCTCCCCGACTGGCTATTTTTCCATTAGCTTTTTGGTTGTTTAATCAGTGTACTTACCTAATGTGGGATGAGGCTGTTAAACAGAGTGAAAGCTCTGTGAACATAGCTTGTGTTCAGTTATTCACCTTGCCGTTGACATTTTTTTAAGTTATATCTTCCATAGTGATCTAAACTTTAAAAATAACAATATAATTTGTTTTTCTTCATAGAAATTTAGATTTTTAAAAAGTTTTCTTGCACCCTTTAAAATCAAGAAGGCCTAGCGGGGGTCAGGACCCCCAGGCTGGGAACCAGTGACATAGAAATTGGTGTCCTGGAATGTGCTACAGACTGCATCGTGTAGTGCAGACTGAACGGTGGCCACTGATTGGACTGGCCTCTTGCATCACTGGGGGCACTGTAGTTTGTTTACATATTTGACCTCAGTAGGATGGCCGCATGGTCGTTCTTTCTAAAAGCGCACAGCCACTCGTGAAAAGCATGTAGCAGAGATCCAGAGTGTTCATTCCCTTTGTGGGAAAGGGTCAGCAGGAACGTGACAGCATTACAATATTCCTACTATTTACCATAAAGCACACGCCTCCTCTTTCTTCTTGCCAGGGTCCTCCATTCGGTCAGATCAATATATAGAAAAAGAGACATCTGGGTCAAAGGTGCTGTCTGGTATTAAGGGATTAAACCAATTTTCAGTGGACTAAGGGACATTACAGTTCCTGATATCCCATTCAAAACTGTTGCAGGCATAGAGGTCATCAGGTTTATCATCTCACCAGCCTGCATGCTGGCTTGCAGGATGCTTGGCAGAGAGGATCCACGTGGCTGGGATTGCAGCTGGTGTTTAATTTCTCCACGTTTGCCACGGTGACTCCTCCAATGAAGGGAGATGGATGCAGATATGGTCTTGCTTGTCCATGTGGTTGGAAATCGTATCTGGCACCCATCTCCTTCTCCTTTTTCTCAATGTTTATTTTTGTTTACATTCGAAAACCCTGATCGGCCAAACGGCAGAGTCGGCAGGAGGAGAATGGTGTGTTGATTTCCTATCCTGATGAGTGACCCATAGCCATATGCCATCACCATCTGACGGCAATCACAAAGAGCACAACCAATATTTGCAAAATAAATGTAAGAGGATAAATTTGCTTGAATTTAGCACAATTTTAGCTTAAGTTGATGGACAGGTGACTGGAATAGGACGGCCTTCATAATGTCCACAGTCAGAGCTGCATGTCACATGATGCCCTGGGATCCATGAAGACTTGTTCCCATAAGCACTGATAAGAAAAGAAATGGCTGTAAAAGTATGAAGAAATGCTGCTGAACAGCACACACATTCAGAACTACTCTTAAGATTATCCTAATTTTAACCTTTATGTGCAAGTATTTCTTACTGTAATTACTGGAGGGGCATCCACTGTTTAATACATCTATGATACTAAGCTACTGGGAAATTCTGAATCTCTTAGTAGAGGGTCAAAGTCAGCAGGTCACACTATCATGTTTTGGCCCTCCAATGACCAGCGACATTCACCTCAAGCTTGAGAGAACTAAAATTAATTCCCGTTTTGTTAAATTTACTTTTGATTAATAATGTATGTTTTTGCCTCTCTCTCTTTTTCACTCTCTCTCTCTCTCTGCTTTTGACTCCCTGTCTCCAATTGTGCAGCGGCAGCAGCGATGCTTGTAGGTGTCTTGAGGAATTTACATTCAGTCCTTTATTGTTTGAGAAGGGAAAGGGGGTTGGGGCAGGAGCGGTGGTGGGGTTCTTGCTGATCTGTGGCTTTGAACCCTGAGTGGCACCTGTGCCTTGATGCCGGAGCCAATATTGGATTTGGCCCAGGTCACACCTTAGGGCGGTGGGTTAATGGCCCACTTTGCCAGGCACACAGAGCTGCTCGGCCCCTGCACAGACCAACCTGCTGTCTCAGCACTCCACTCCTCACAGCAGAAGTTGCAGACGGGCTGCATGGTAAGAGACTACACACACTCACACGTGTACTGTATGTACCGGTATGTTACAACACCCTGGCTAACATACCGTGTTAAATAAAACTGGGGAGGGGGGAACATTGCTCAGCATTCATGTTGAAGGATAAAGACTAGCCCCATGTTGGTTGAGAAATAGATAAGCTGTTCATGATGCAACATTACTCTTTTGTTGTTATTACTTTGATGCTGAAAAATCCGTTTAAACTCTAAAGTCTATGCTCCAGGCAAGGAGGACATATATAGCACAACAGAGACAGACTGTTGACAAGCTAAACAAAGAAGTGAAGCAAAAGCTGAACCAGGTGGTGTTTTTTTAAAAAGTTGAAGCCAGCGTGGAAATTGGCAGCAGCCACTAGTAAAATACTGATGGATTCTGTGTATGACGCTGGCCACTGTGGCAGGTCGCCAGCTGTGATTCGGTGGTCCAGTTGTGTAAGTGCAACTGGCTGGTAGAACCTTTAAAGATGCTCGCAGGTGCTCCTGATGGGTCTCCTCTCATCAGCAGTACCTGACTGACTGACAAACTAATTTACATGCCGGCTGACTGAAGGACTCGCTGACTTGCTGACTGACGGACAAACTGAAGAACTTGCTGTTTGGCTGACTGGCTGAGGGCCTGACTGACTCACTGACTGGCTGACTAATTTACTGACTGAGGGACTGACTGACTGACTGGTTGACTGACTACGTGCCAGGAAGCAAAGCTTTCCCACATGTTCTCCTCCACGCCGCATTTCAGTTGGGGAACGCCGCCTCGTCCCTTCACAGTGTTTACAGTGTGGAGCCCAGCCGTGGGAGTGCGGCCCCGCTTCATCTCCACACTTGGCCTGAAACGCCTCTCCTACGGCCGCCATTAATCAGCAACAGAGACTTTCTCTCTCCCTCTCTCGCCTCTCCTTTTTCTCGCTCCTCTACGCCCACAGACATGCTGGATGAGGCCATTTTGAAAGAGTTAACAGATGTCGGCTGATTTGCCCCGGGCTTTCTGACATTGCCCGAGTGATGTATTTGATGTGGAGTTTATTCAGCTCTAATAAACGTATAAAGAATTAGAATAATAATTCACAGATGTACATACCCAGATTATATGCTGGAGCCTCTCTTTGAAGCAAACAAGGCAGCCAAGATTAACAGAACCAGGGGAAAGGATGAAAAGGGTTTTGGTTCAGCACACTGATAATCAGGGAGGTCAGGATGGACTAATACCACAGCTTTAAGTTCATGCAGTGACACAGACGGCCTTTGTTCCCATCACAGGTTCTTTTTCTGTGCAAAGCCTAAACACGAGGCTGCCATTGTCACTGTGCTTTTTTTTGAAACAAGGAGGAGAGTGAAACACATTTGCTGTATCTGTTTTTTCTTGTCTCATACATGCTTCTGTTAATTTGTCATTTTGTGAACAGCAGAAAGAATAAAGGGAAAAATACAAAGGGATAAGAGTGAGGTCTAGCATTCTGATCATGGCAAAAAAATGAGGGAATTACTTTCAAAACAAACAACTTCCATTTGCTTCACAGCTAAAGAACAACAAATCTCAAAAATGGCCAGTTGCAGAGCATCTTAATACCCACATAAACCATAAAAACAGCTACACAGCTCCATGGCAATGCATAGCAACCGTGCAGAATTTCAGTCAAGGAGAAAGAAGGCAAAAAAACACCTTATTACTTCTAACTCCTGCAAGCCATTTTGGTCTCCAAAGGTTTTAGAGCGCCGCAGGCCATGTGTCTGCAGTGTTTCGGGAAATGACTTGCCTTCGCACGAACACTGCTATGTTCTGCAGCACTGCTGCCCCCAGCATCCCCGCTCAATTTCTGTTTAACCCCTTCCTGCCTTCCCTCACACTGACTCACTGCAACAGAGAGCTCACACCCAGCACAATACTGTCACATTGTTCAGCCTCCCACAAACCAAGGCAAATCAGACCAGCTTTTTCACAAACTAACACATTAACTCCACGTCTAATTTGGCTACTTAAGCATGAGATGGGTCTTAACAAACATGGTGCAGGAGAGGCGTAAGGTTATATGGGGCAGAGAAAGACGGAGCAAAAAAGCCCCTTCACCATTCCACTTGATCTACTACAACGTGCGACACAGTTTGCACACTTGAGTGTGTATCAACGGTGGATTAAATCTGCAAACTCGTTGACACAACACATAATTAAAACATCTTGCTCGAGGTCAGGAATTTTCTAATTAGTAGTGTACTGACAAAGCTGCAATTCCATCGCCCTGAGTTTCAAAGTCCACAGGTTACTGCTAAGATGAAAGCTGACCCTGGAGCACTATTCTGCAGGGCTGCTCATACAATTCCTCAGAAGACAGTCACAGGGTCACCAAGCTAAACAGTGTGCTGCACCCGGAACCTCGCTTCCAAACAAAGAACTTCAAACTTTCCTGCCTGGAAACACAATGTTGGCTTTTTTCCCTCCCTCTCTCTCTTTCTTTTCAACCTGAGAGAAACAAAAGATTGTGTGAAGGCAACCAGATGAAGAAACCATAACATTGTTTTTAATCTGTTTAATTAAAATGCTCTAAGCCTGGCTAGCTGAACAACTTGTTAAACACTACAAAGGCTTTTCTAGCTGGGTCTTTGTAGCGTAGGTTGGCAGCAGCATGTAGGATTGTGGGGTAATAACATTTTGTTCACATATTGGTTATTATCATCTATTAAAAGTGCAGTTGTCTACAGTCAATATAGTACAACAGCAGTACAGCAGCTAATAAAACAACAATGCAGATGATGCTTTGGTTGATGTTGTTATTTATAAATCAGCTTTATTTGTGTGAGGATCCTGATGCAATCAATAATCCACCAAACGATGTGTTCAGTGTCTTTCCTCTCTGGTTTTCTACAGGGAGAGCAAAAGCAGCTGAGAAATCGCTAACAGCTTGCCTGATAACCTGGACAATTAACGCAGGCCAAGTATCTTTGGCTACATAAAGTATCAGAAGTAGAACTTTTTCAACATTAAATATTCAAGGCGTTTCATATATAAAATGAACCCAATTAGAGTTAAAATAGGAGAAGTGTAATGAGTCTCAAGTCAGAATGCTTGTCTTCAGAACTATTCGCTAATGAGCCCTTGTTGGTTTTGCACACTTTACTTTCAATGGTGTGGCACTGTCATTTCTGCTGGTTTTTAATTTTTAATTCAAGTTGAATGAGAGGGTGGTGACTGAGTTAATAATCAAGGCACCGGGGTGTTTTGCAGCCGATGGATAGCTGGGAGAAGTTGCCAAATGAGGCTTGTGGTCCGCCCTTTGATGTCTTTGCGAAACATTCCAAATAGGAACAACCAGTTAACAAAAGCATATCAGTTCAGAGTGGTATCGAACATAAATGACCACACTAAGGGGAACGCATCCTGCAAATGGCCTAATTAGGGAAAAGAGTAGGCTAACAAAATAGCATGGCACTGAATAACACAGAATCTAAGCATTAACAGACACTGACTTGAGAATGAGATAAGAGACCGAAAGGCGGCACGGTGGATCCCGCCGCTCTGCAGACATGTTCTGTAAGCCGAACTGTCAGTCTTCGCATAAATCCTCATATGAGCAGTGACACATTTCACTTACAAGAAAAGGAACGCACCAAGGGGCCACAGTAGATATGCAGATGGAGGAGGTTAGAAAGCACATTTACAGTGGAGGTTCGCACGATGAATTGGCCCTTGATCTCAAATTGACATAAATGGGGCCATTTTTGACATCATTTAGCCATCACAGGCTCCGTTCCAGCGCCGCTGTCTCTGGTCCCCATGCACCTGATGTGACGCCTGCTAAGTATAAGAGGCAGGAAAACGGCTGTCTGAAGAGCAGGTCTGATTAAAATCCAGGCTCTTCTGGGGAAAGAGTCGAGCTTCATGTTTTATATAGATGGCCCAGAAAGACGAACCAAAACTTTACTGGAGGATTTTTTAAATAGAGTGCCTCTGTGAGCACTTGTGACCCCCAGTGTCATTGTTTTTCATCCAACAAGCTGCCAGGGTGAGAGGCTGACAGAGTTTTTATAGATACTCAGAAATAAATGTTTCCTTTTACTATTTGGGGCTTTTGGATATGTCAATTAAACTTTAACAGATAATAGTATATAGTATACTACTTATGCTACTAGTACTACCATGTAGTCGTACTATGACGACTACTAGTAGTAATTTTGCAGATAAATATGAGAAAGACATAGAAATCTAATGATTCCACAGTATGATACATTTGGCACTGCAATGTCAATATTAAAATCATATAATACACTGTCAATTAGTAGTCTAGGTGGTTTGGGGATGAGGGTGGGAGGAGGGAGAGGGTAATAATGGCAGGCAGCATCACAAAATTTGGACTCAGCTAAAGAGTTCCTCATTACAGTTTTTCTGGCACTTTCCTGGAGGCCTCATTCCTCCCATCAGGTTCCTCTTCCACAGGCCCAGAAGGCTTCCTTCCTACCTGCACAGCATTTTGGCAACCTGCTTTATTGTACCACATACAACAGCATCATTTTCCAGGCAGCTGTGTGTGTATGTGTGTGTGTATATAACGCTTATCTACATATTGACTCGGTATAAATCCACACCCTTGTCTGCCATAATAATTACACATTTTGTAAAAGGAAGTACTCAGTTCTTCCTGCACCTGAGGCGGGCAGCTGCAGGACTTCCCCACCGGCGCCCAGCAAACACACCTCCGGCACTGCCTGGTATCCAAACAGCTTCAGCATACACCCAAAGCCATTGCCTTCCATGGCGTAATGGCGCCTTTCTGTTACAACTCCAACTGAACAGAAAGCGCCAACGCAAGCACGGTGAAATGTGTTTCTATGTATCGCAGGGAACAAAGCAGTTGGGATAGGCCCGACAGGTAATAAAGACAGCGGGGGCCTGTTTTATAGTTGTCAACGAGTCAGACCACACACACGCATAACTGCACACACTTCAATACACACACATACACAAACACACAACAAAGCAGGCAGTGTGTAGTGACACAGGCCAGCCCAGGAGGTATGTTTACATTTTGTGGCTCTCTGGACCTTGTTGTATAAAAATTGCTCCAAAAGGCCAGGCAGGTCTTTTTCCAGCCAAACCACATCTATTGCTCAGAACTGCCATGACACGTAATCAGAACACTGATGCGGGTGATAGAGGCCATATCCAGCTATTCACAACTCTCCCAAAGTTCTATCAGTGGAGGGCGTTCATTAGTCCAAAAAATACATAATTTATGCAATCTAAAAAATACATGTGATCATGAATCAAAATGGGAATGAGAGACACAGAAACACTGAGGTTCTCTGGTGATGCCAATTCTTTGTTTCAGGAGAAGCGAATAGAGGTCAAGTGCTGGGCAGATGCCCTGCCAAACATCGGCAACCGCAACATGGTTGCTCTGCTGCTTAGAGGCCAGACAAGAGCCGAACCTGGTGGCACTCAGCTGCAAAAAAGCAGCAATTTGTGTTTATTACAGTTCTTTTTCTCTGAGACTACACTGCAGTATTTCAGAGACTATTGCTTCCTCTATTATCCATGCAATGGTTTAGTACATTGAGCAGCAGTCATGTCAAATGTAACCTATTGTTTAATTGTACTACATTTACAGTAAGGCATTTAATATGTGGATTTTAGTGGACATGTACAAACTTGACAGACATTATTTTAAACTGCAGGCTAACTGACATGAACAGCACACCACTGGGAGCACACACACATTTTCAGCAACACAAGCGAGCATCTAAAACAGCACCGGAGCCAACAGCCTTTATCCTCCCTCCATTCAGGACTGATAACATTCATGTGCATGGTGATGTCTGAATTCTGCTGAGATTATTTGTCAAAAATGCCTGAATTTCACAGT
The DNA here is from genome assembly GCA_019142605.1 of Cephalopholis sonnerati. Lineage (NCBI taxonomy): Eukaryota > Metazoa > Chordata > Actinopteri > Perciformes > Serranidae > Cephalopholis > Cephalopholis sonnerati. Next base: position 14,338,786 of record JAGQAX010000001.1, read on the forward strand.
TAATTGGCCTCCCTAATTAGCACAGGATGTCTAATTCCCTTTGCAGTCAGTGTGCTAAATGGTAAAGCTTTAGCAAGCGGATGCCATTCCTTTTCGTTTGAGCAGAGAGAGTCCCCGTGCAAGCCGAGCTACACCGTACATTACACACTCAATGATCGATTCTAAATCTTAATTAGGGAAAGGACAAACAAGCAAGGGGACTTAATGAACTGTGTACCTTGTCAAACAGCTGGCTGATTATATTTATTGAAATATATGTTAAATTTAATGATTTGGGCAATTAACTGTAGACCTCTCTGTAATCTCTGAGGGACATGAAGGGGCCATGGAGGCGAGCACCGGGGCCATGGACCTAATGGAAAACAGCTGACAAATATTTGTCATCCCCAGAGTGCTGAGACAGGCATCAGTGCCTCAGAAGACCTTGTGCTCAGGAATAAAGATATCATACAAATTTCACTCCCTCGTGTGCTTCAGTCCCAGTCATTTATATGGCCCTGGTTTACACTGCTCTGATGCTGTAATAAGACATGTTTCAGGCACTCTCTGCTTTGCTAGGACCTCATCCCATTTAATGATCTGAGATGTTCCGCAAAAACAATACAGAAACATAACAAAAGATATCTAAAAGTGGGCACAGTCTTTATTATCAGCGCCTTTTTTTTCATGGCCATCCATTTCTAACTTTTTTTTCTAAATTGGTCAAATGGAAAGCAGTGAAAAGCGAGGAAAAAAAAATTAAGCCGAGCCGAAAAGTGCGACTTGGATTTAATATTTTATAATTGCCAAGGGACATTCTAAGATCAATGAATTTTTGCCCGGGACGCACATCAGAAAGAGATGTACTTCAGTCTTTTTAGGGAACATTGGTCTATTTAATTCCAGTGTCTGATGCATGTGAAATATGCCTTCCATGGCCTCCTTCTTCTTCCCCAGGCACTGCTGCAGGCAGACATTACCACTTTTAATGGGCCGCCATGAGAAGAGGCAAGCCAGCCAATAACCCATCCTCACTAATGGATCGCCTTGTTTGTTCTCTTTCACCATTTTCTGAAGCTAATTTTAGACGTTCTGTTTTTCTGTTATAAGACAAAATAGAGGACAGAGTATCACAACAATATTTTAGCACAAAACAATTAAATAAATGGTCCTTAGACTAAAGGACAGATAAGAACTGTGTTATTTGAGCAATTCATTTGCATGGACCATCTCTGTCGAGTTAAGTAGCTGGTGGTTGGTCCAGGTTATGAGGGGTAGTTCAAGTGTAACTGGAAGCTTAAACAGGGCCTCTCCCAGTGGGAGGCTAAGAGAAACAGGCGCTTCTGGGCGGTGTAGTAAAAATCTTAAAGTGGAATAAAGGGGGTAGTTAACAGCAGTAGTTTTAAGGGTGGGAATGATCAACTCACTGATTGAGTTATCACCGGCTGCTGAACCAGTCAAAAAAATACATTCACTGGTCATAATCTGAATTTGACTTTAATAGTCCAAAAACTCCCCATGACTTATCAAAACAAATATACATTCATTACAATTCCTGCCATACAGGAATTAAGTTGGCAGGTTATGTGGAGTGGATATATATTTTTGATAAACACAATAAATATTTTTCTATCACACATCATCATTCAACAAACATTTGAAATATTCACTACATTTGTTTAAAGGGTGACCGTGGCACTGCAGCCTTTTTTGTGTAGCAATGGCACTTTGCATCACTTAAACATACCACGGTCAACTGTTGTGCAATAATACTGAAATGTTAGGGATTTACCACCAGTGACATTTCCACATGCATTATTAAAGACATCAAGGTTATGAGTGAAGAGAATCAATCACTGCTGAAGTATTTTATATAAAAGAAATCCTGTTTTTGACCAAAAAAAAAAAAAGTAGAAGAATAGAAAATGACTGCAGATAAGCTACAGTGCAGTAAATGTAGAGATGGTGCCCTATTGTTCAGTACTGAGTTTTAAGCAGAAAGCTGCTGCTTACAGGATGCATAATGTACACCTCCACAATGAAAAGTCCTGAATCAGATTCTGAAAACTCAAAGTACTCTCTATGTTGGCATTTCTGCCATCCAGTTGTAGTATTTTGCCTACTCCGTACATATTACCACCTCCCCTCCGCCCTCCTTGGCATTCCTCTGCCCCCCCCTGCCAGCACCTAATGAAAGCTCTTTTCCAGCTTTTTCTCCTTTCTTTCCCCAGGCTCAAACCTTGACAGCTGACAATGGAGCTGACACAAAACTTACAGTCAAAGGAAAACAAACTTAAATACATAGCGACAAGAAAACGCAGTGTTCCCTGGTAGTGCCACGGTGCTGTTCTGCACAAAGCAATCAGGGTTAAATCTAAGAGCATCACAGGAGGTCCTATAAAAAAACGACAGTAAGTCACACAAAGACACAGGAGTTTCTTAAGTGAGCCATAACAGAAAGAACTCTCTGGGCTCTCCAGGGCTCCACCATGTAAGTTTCAGAGGCTCCGTGTTGACAACTTCATTAGCAGCGCCCGCGCTCTAAAACTCTCAAGCCGTTCAACAACATTATCACATGTTAAGAATTTGGAGGCCCAGAGTTTCCATCTCCTCCAGGATGGAGGAAACACAAGCAGGCGCAGAATGGCAAAGCAGTGATTGAGGCGTTTTCTCTGCCTATCCCTGTGAGTGGTGAAGGCGTAGGATGAGGAGAGTGGGTTTGCACAGTGCGGTATAGCACAGCATGGGGCCCAGGATGTTAGGCTGTCCCCATGTCCCTGGCCAGCAGGCTAGCTAGAGAGCCAGCCATTATCGGCTCGCCTCCATAGCAGCGAGGCGGAGACGGGAAAAAAGGCAGCAAATTTCATTCTTCAGAAATTTAATTATATCAAGATTAACAAGGGAGGTAATTAATTTCTTTAAGATGGGTATCTTTTAAGTGCCTGGGGCTCAACTTTGTTGTCAAAACTGTATATTTAACCATTATTTCAGGGCAAAGTTTTAAAGGCAGAAATGAGGGGGATCACTACTTGGTCATGAATATGGATGTATAGGAGGTTCTTATCTAAATAGAGGAGATTACAGTGTTAACACTAATGTGTACATTTATGTACATGTATAAATACAAGGTCCATTTAGGAATCTTTAAAAATGAATCATAAAAATTGGGTTGCATCAATTACATTTAAAATAATTTTCTAAATCTATAGTCATGATAGACTGGCTTTAGCTTCGACTAAGCTTTTATATCCTCAGCCTGTCTCTTAGTGAGAGCTCAAGGTTAAAAACGTAGAACACTGTGTGGACCATGAGCCCAACCTGGACTTGGGTTTGAGGCTTTAGTGTAAGTGTGTTTTCTCTCTTCAGGGGGTCTTGAGATTTATTGTTGAGGTGCATATTGATTTATTAATTTCCATAAAGCGCTGTCAGCTAAATACAATTATCTATATCCACTGATGTATCACAGATACTATGATACTACATAATATCTATGCAATCAGTGAATTTTTGATTTTCTTGTATGGTCTGAATGGTTGAATGGAATCCTCTCTCTTTCTCTGTGAATGTTTAACTACTGTCTTATTTCTTTAAGTGTGACTAACTAGAAAATGTAACCTAAATGAGTGTTGGAACGTGGAGAGCCCACGTGTGTGTCTGTGTTACTGATCTTGGAGGCTCTTTCCACCAATGAAGACATTAAAGCCAGTGATGCTGAGTCAAGTTGACAGTTACCATATATTCAAGACCCAACAGACAATCATGGCTGCTACAGTATCTCTTCTGCTCTTATTCTATACATATTTCGATTCATGTGCAAAGAGCAAGATACAAACATGTCAGACAGTAAATTATTCTCTTTATGCCTCATGTCCGCTTTACAGTGGAGAAACATCATTCTAAGCCACACACACATAAACTGACTGGTTAAGAGAACAGAGACAGTGGAACAAACAGGCTATTCAGTGATTCTGCTAAAAACAAAAACGCAACTCCATTTGTTTTAGTCTCGGGTCTATTCCATCATGTCAATGAAGAATTTAATTCAAGTGGTAAACAATGTGAGAATGTCTGTGTGTTAACAAAACATCTGTTTTTTTCTGTCAAACTAAAGAACTTCCATGTTTAGTATGTAAAGAACTATGTTTTTTAAGCTGCCCAATATCTTTATGACAAAATGTTGCTCTTAAGTCATGCCAGCAGCATGGATCCATGGCTGGCAATGTCAAGTCCACCACTTTGGTCCAGACTGAAATATCTCAACAACAACTGGATGGAGGACAAGTTGCACAGACATTTATATTCCCCATAAAATGAATCATAATAACTTTGGTATTCTCCTTGCTTTCCCTCTCATGCCACCCTGAGATTAAGATTTTAGTTTCTGGTTAAATATGCTGATAACCAATGGACAGGTTGCCATAAAATTGGGTACAGATATTCAAGGAGCCCAGAGGATGAATTTCACTGATGTTGGTTAACCCAACTTCTCCTGCTGCATCCCCAGCAGGTCCAAATTTTTACTTAATCTGTGAAATATCTCAAAAGATAGGCAATCATTTTGGCTCAGACATTCATGGTTCCCAGAGGATGAAGCCTATGGTGATTTCGCTTTTTCTAGTGCCACCATGAAATTGACATTTTTGATTCAGAGTGAAGTGTCTCGAAAACCACTGACCTGTTTTGCCATGAAATTGTGAACACACATTCGTGTCCTCTCCAGGGTGAATTGTAAAAACTTTGCTGAATGTGACCAACCGACCAGCCACAGTGGCAAGTAAAAAAAAAGGGTATGTAACAAACAACTAAATTGTTCCATGTAAAGTAGGATTTATACTTGTGTGTCAGAGCCTGTAGCCAATGCACGTAGCCCAAGCCGTTGAGAGCATTTATACTTGTGTGGTGGTGTGTCTGTGTCACTCTGTAGATACACCTCCAAAACACTAGTCAGGGGTGGGGTTTCTGTTAAGTGCTGTAAAGTTGAGTTGATTCAAAACACACCCAAAACACACATTAAATATGGCTGAATAGAGACAATTTCAACACAAGTACACAAAACAGCTTCACTTTAACTCGCAGCATTCTCAGACAAAGCACTTGTTGTTGTTTGATGGACACATTTTCCCCACAAATACAACATGCTAATGTTTTTAGTACAAGCCTATGGCATTTTACATTGTATAAATTAGCCTAGCAGCTGAGGAGCTTTTCCTCTACTCATTTGAAGCCAGGGACAACAGCAACATTTAACAAAGGTAGTATTACAAAATTTGTCTCCATTACAACTCACAAGGTTTACCAACAAAACAGAGTCACCTCAATGGTCAGGTGCCCTACCTGTTTAGTGTTGTTTCTTACTAGCCTATAAGGTTGCCATCAAGTAAAAGTTAGCTACGTCTCCCTTCTGCATCGTCTTGACCAATCACGACAAACTCCTTCTTCTTCTTCCTCTTTGTGTCATTTGTGGAATGCAAACTTTTGCAAACTTTAAGGGTGCATACTGCCACCTACATAAAGCCACTTTGGCTGGTGGAAGAAAAAAGTTTATTTACAACACTGATTGTAACTCTTAAGTTAAGTTGAAACCAAGTCAATTTTAGGTATTTCAAATCATATGTAGTTCTATCTATAACACGTGTATTTAATATTTTTCAATATAGAACTAAGTGGATTTCCTAATGCGAATAACTGTATTCCACATAACTCGTGAAAAAAACAAATGTATTTTTCTTTTCATGCTAATGCTATAGCTGCATTTTAAATGCTTTAACCCACAGACCATAGTGCATTAACCACTGGTGGGTACCGCTGTGCTCTGCATTGTGCAGGGGAAGGGAAAGTTGGCAAAGTGCACTGTGTTAAAGCTCTAAGAACGCATGGCATCCGGCCAAGGAGCCCCCTGTAACCATTCTGAAGACTCGACTCTGTCTCCTTTGTGTCCTCGCTGGAAACACAGAATTGCCTTGAGACGTAAAGTCAAACTAATATTACAATCTTCTTGACATTATGAAACCAATAGCAGCCTCTCTGTGCCCTCTTTAATAATATTTATGTAGTATGTAGAGAAGGGGAACCCACACAGGAATCCGTATGCTTCATTACAGTCCGATATAAGTCACGCTAAAGTCACTGCATTTTACTTCACATCCCACCTCGCATTATTGTAGTGGTGAAATAAATAAATAAAAACAACGGCTAATCGGGGGTTAATGTCAATGCACCCAGTGGAATTAAGAGAAGCCTCCATATTGTTTAGAGCAAAAGTGGAGCTCAACATGAAAACTGAAAAAAAGAAGGTCAAGTTAGTTGTCTTTTCCACTGAAAATTCCCCACTGTGTGTATATCACTTGGATATGAAGAGGAGTAGGAGGAAACTAAGAAGGAGCGATGTTGTGGTGGTAAAAACAGAAGGAGGATTTTGTGAGTCCTGTACACTGCCACTTCTCCTACAAGCAGACATGACTTTTTAACCAAATACTATCCCCAGCAGCTTGTGGGCAGAAAAGGGAAAGAGATGGAAAGGAAGAAGAGACAGGGAGGAGGAGCAAGTGGTTTCCTCCACGCTGTCCCTTTCTACTAGCATTCAGTTGGCCAGTCTCTTTCTTAACCAAACAGCCTGGTTGGTCCTAGTCCTCTGAGTCCTTACGCCCCCCCCTCTAGCTCCGGAACCCTTGTGCTCTGCGAGTTTCCTGTTTGTCTGGTTGAAGACCTGGCCGTTTTTACTCCCAGGCGGCACACTGGGAGGGACGCAGGAGAAGGAGAAGAAGAAAAGCACAAGAGAGAAGGACAGAGGGGAGGTTGGCGGGGAGAAGGCAAAGGGAGAGACACTGAACACTCCCGAGTTGGGATTGATTTACTTCATTAACCGAGATTACAAGTTTAACTTACAAACCAGAGGTCAAAATTTCTCATTAACAAGGGGACCGTGGAGAACCTCGGGGCTTGGAGACCACTCTTATTACTGACTACACATTTCAATCTGTCTTTGATGTTCCATGTCTGCCTTTCTACCCCCTCTTTCCCCCTCCTATTTTTTGGCAGCGAGGTTGATTTTAATTGTAGCTATAGAACAGAGCATAGTTTGCCTGTAAGCCAGCCTCCACATCTGTAGTGAGTGCAGCTTTAGTGATATTGGGTGCAGTCCATAGCTCGGGGCTAATTTTAATGGTCCCCCCCCCCCTCCCTCCTTCATTGGAGACTCAGATTGTTTTCCACGTGATTCCTGTTAATTTAGCTGGAGGAAAGGGCATCAGTTTTCCTTGTGCTTTTCCCCCTCTCTCCCCATGCCTCTCACTCTATTGCCTCACTCCTTCTTTCTGATCTACAGCCTCAAAGAAAGAAGGTGAAATGAATTCAAATGGAAAAATAGACTGTGCTCACTATTAAATCGCTCGCCTACCTTTGTCCCTTGCATTGCGCCTGGTCGAGACAGATAGGGGGAAAGGCAGTGTGGCTGTACAAACTGGGGCAATTTAGCTGATATTGTTGCTTTTACGTCAACAAACAAAGCTCTTCCTTTGATGTGATAAATGGCCTGAGTGCTGGGATGATAACTCTGAGCTCATAAATGTGTCAAGGATGTTTCAAAGCTCTGAGCATGTTTAACACTGCAGGACATTGTGCGTCGAGGCACATTTTACATCGCAGAACCTTTAAAGCTAACCTTAGATGTACTGGAGGAGTCTCTATCTGTCTTTCATAAGCTAGCAACACAGAAGCCACGCAGTTTAGTTGAGATGAGCCAAATAGGAAGAGAGGAGATCATAACACACAAAAATCGATGAGGGGAAATGAAACAGTAAAGTGTTCGAATAATGTTAAATGTGTGAAAGGACAGAATATAGAGGGCGTGATGGAATAATCATTGTCAATAAAGCTCTATTTGACAAACTGTCCTCTATCCCCAATTCAATGAACTAAAATCCATTTTTATCTCCTCTCTGTGTAATATACAAATACTGATGTGGCTATGGAGGAGCATAGAGCTGACCATGGAATACAGTCTAAATATGTATAAGCAGTTACCACCGGTATCATTCAATGGTTGCAGCACTGTACAGATGCTAGTACTTAAACGGCAAAATGTATTCAGAGAATTACTAAAAATTCTGCTTCTGGCAGCGCTGAACATTTCGTGTGTATTTTCTATACAGGTGTATGTCTTTCTGGTGCCTTACAAGGAAACATACACCAGGAATTAAGATATCCCTTTCAATAGCTCAACACTTTTTAATCAGGCATTATAGTAATAGTGTCCACGTCTTCAAGCTAATGTTTCGGGGGTATTTGAGTCTGCATCACATTTCCATCCTCCTTCATCTGCCCTTTGTCGCTGCACTTCATCCCTCCGCCTTCTTCAATGTAGCTCACCCTTGACTCTTGTGCTGAACTTCAAAAGCCTGTGTGTGTTGATTGGAAGGTCTGGGCTGTGGGATGAGGACTATTGAGCTGGAGGGGGCTTTGGGGTGTGTGTGCCTGTGCGGCCCCTGCCTGTGCAGTGACCCACCGCTGGGGCCACAGCAGGCCCTCTTCCAGCGAGCCAGCCAGCAGCCCCAGCCATTGGCTCCTTGGAACTAATCCACCCTGCGGAGCCCTGTAAGGCCCCCTTTGTTCCCTCCTGCAGACTAGATCAGGCTGGAGACAGACACTCCAGTCTTGACTGGCTATCAGTTTCACAGCCCATGGCGATCCACATCCAGGCACAGGCCCAAGCCCGGCCAAGCCACCATCAAATTAAAGGTGGGAGAATGGGGGCTGGGGGTTGGGTTGAGGGGGGAATGGAGCGAAATTGTGTCACCTGAATTCCGTCACAGTCCGAACATGGTGGAAAGGTGGTCTAATCAGGAAAAGAACAAGCAGGAGGGAAGGAATATTGAAGAGGAGGATTTCAACAGGAGCTCTGCCTCTCGGTGAACAGAGCAGGATCTCAACAAGGCCATTATCTGGCTCCTAATTTGAGCTCTGGCACAGCACTGAAGGGCTGCCTTTGTCTGGGATTAATGCGGAAAGCTCAGGATGCGATGTCAGAGGGAAATAATCAGCATGGGCCCTTCATAACGTTGGCTGCTTGTGCTCCTGGCCAGGGCCCCCCGGCTCATTTCTGTGGAGATGAAATCTATGACAAGCCCCTCAGTGAAGCTAAGAGCAGGCAACAGTCCAGTAACACCCACAGGCCTCCAGGCATCCTGTGACCCCCTTAGAAAAGTCACATTCACTTTGCTCTGGAGAAGGGAAAGAGAACGCCGCAGGCGCTTCCAGCCCATGTGAAATGAAGAAATGTGAGGAGGTGAAAACGAAGTGAAAATAAGTTAAGATTCCTCCTCCGCCCCCTCTGCAATCACTCCAGAGGAGGGGCACGCTGTGACTTCACTTCATTATGCCCCTCTAATTAAACACGAACAGGACATTAAAAAAAGGGATAAAATAGAAAAAAAAGACAACAACTCCCGCATAATGTATATTCATGTTTATGTTGTGTAACTGCATTTGGGAAAGCAGTTTGAGAAAGCAGCTTTTTTTGAAAGCAGCAGAAGGTCGCGGGCTAATACCCATCAGGGTAAAACATTCTGAAAGAGGTTGGCACTGCACTCAAGGACCAGAAGTAATGCTTTTATTTTGTTATTTATGCTTTTTTACCGGGTGCATTACTATGCTCCTCTGCAGCATATTGCTGCTAAGCGAAGGATGTGAAGATGCAACTCGATAAGCAGGTTATTAAAATGACCAATTGACATTCAAAATTCAGGCTTATTTTAGATTCATCATATGTACAGATGAATATGTGGAATTTAAATGTTTTCCCTTCTGCCTCAAGGAAATGTGACTTGGTACAGCAACTGTGCACGACTTCATGTATGACCCTGTGCTGGGGAACTATGATACTGAAGTCAATGCCTTTCCTAAAACAGGAGACGTTCCTTTAAAATACCACTGTTTAGCTTAATTAAGAACAGACTAGGCAAGTCACATGGGAGTATGTCAACATGCTCCATACACAGACATTTCCTACCATCTTCGTCACATACACTAACTTCAATGGTGGATAGTCTGTTGTTACATAGATTCCTATACTTGGCCGATGCTTAAAAGGTAATCAACGAACAGGATGTGTGGTATTAGGAATACAATAGTTCTCAAAACTAAAGTTATGGGGATTATAGGGAGACAAACTAAGAACCCTGTCTACAAAACAAACCCGCTCCCTGGTGCCTCTAGAAAGGTACTGGCTGATGACTCTAATCGGAGATTTCAGATTTGTTCATCTTCATCTGTTTTGTAGATGAATAAACATGAGAACAATAGTTCAGAGGGCTGCACACTGTGACGCCAACCCACCAGTGCACTTCACAGCTCCCTGGTGGCTGCACACCATCAGCTCGATTCTGTGGGAATAAGGACGCCAAAATGGAACTGAATTCTGACTCAACTGGTGATCTGTGGCCACTCAAAATATAAACATGAACACATAATTATGTCATAAAACGAAGGCGAGGCATCTGCTTTAACTCATCTGAGTTGTGATTATTAATATACATAATTTCACTTGGTCACCTGGACAGTAAAAATACTGTAATGCAGGATGTGGATAAGGACAGTGGCCTCATATCGTTGTAATTCCAGGGGCAGCAGCTTGTGTACTTTTTTCTACTATTTTCTGTCTTGTTTTTTTTTGTTGTTGTTGTTGTTGACTATGCTGATCTCTGCTGTTGCTTCCCATACTGTATTGGGGTGCTTAAATTGCAGTATATTACTATTTTCCCCCATTATATCCATTGCTCTAAACCCATGTCTGTTCTTCAGCTCAGATTGTAGCTACTAGATTGACATAATCAATCACCCAATAACCAATATTGAATCTACTGAATCATTGTTGCTGGAGCACAGAGAAAAAAAAAACGTTATTGTTTAGTTACAGTCATGAATTTTATCCTCTCGCATGTGCACCTCAGTAAACATTAGAGAGTTTATAACATGTCAAACTGTCAGTGTTTTTATATGACAATTGAATAGCCAGCCAAAGAGAAGACTGAGAGAGAGGTTAGAGTCATACTCCCTCAAGCGTTTTATTTGTATTTCCAATATCCATTTTTACATCTTCTTACACATTCTGACATCTTGACTTCATTTCAAATATATTACATAACTTGAAAGAATTGAGCACTTACATTATGTGTTCAACTCTGAGACATTAAGCCTGCTTTTTCACTGCACTATTAAAACTTGAACAAGTGACTAAATATAATTTGGGTTTGTTTAAAGGATTTTTTTGTGTAAATTTACATTAACTCGAAAAAGCATTTAAACAGAAAAATATTTTTTTAGAAAGGTAGTCTGACAGAGTGGACTGTGAAGTCATCACAGACGTCACATGTTACTCTATCAGGAGTAACAGAAGATAAAATGAGAATGAGACCAGGACAACAGCATACAGAGGCTGTAGCTGTATAGATGATATACAGTAAACAATAATTCCTTTTCTTTTTGGAAGAAATGAGCAGTGTAACATGAGATAATATTATGTCTCTGGGTCTGTCAGACTTTGGCAAAGGTAATATGAATTGTACGTTCATCAGGATTCCATATCTACTAATGTTCACTTCAGGTCTAATCTGAAAGTCTTTGCCACTCTCCTGCCATGACTTTCTATTGACCATTCACTCTTAAAGCTTAAGATGTAAAATTATGTGTCACTTGATACTGCATTTAAAAACATACCGTGCTTGGAAAGTATAAAATTGGCCTTTGATTTGGGTGTTGAAATGCCCATAAAGACAAAAACCAGGCTGGGTGCACTGAGACACTAAATTTGTTTTAGAATTAGGGAAAACACGTTACAAGATGTGCAGATGAAACACTCATATATAAGAATTCATGAAAATAGCTATTTAGCGGATAAATTAAACAAGGCAGAAAACAAGAATAGGCAAGCAAGAGTTTCAAAGATAAAGTATACTAAATTATCAGGGCGCAGCGGAGAACAACCATAGACCGTATAAAATAATGGACATAGCCACTGTGACATCAACCACTGGTTTGTGGACTCCTGTTTTAAGCCTTGAATTCGATATTGGCTGTCACCATTTGTGATTTTTGGAGCCAGAAGTGACCATATTTGAACGAGAGGGTGGCAATTTGGACTAGGACATTTGGACAAGAGCTAGCTGCTAGCTTGGTTGGGACAGTTAATTTACAATTGGATAACTGTGATAGTGCTAACGCTAATTTTCACGAGCAAGAAAAACAGGCTTGAAACCATTAAAACAAAATGTACGTACTGGAAAAACTGAACATCTGATTCCTTAGTGGGTCTTTTAGTACAGTCAATACAATTAACTTTTATGAACTGAAAACACAATAAAATAACGACAGCTACAGCTACACCTACACTCTGTGAATCTGGGGTTACACCTTGGTACTGTTAACTCACCAACATTGTCGCCATGGTAGTGACTTGTCAATGATTGGCACCCAAGCTGTCACTCAAAGTGGCCACGCCCTAAATTATCTATAACTTTAAGCCTCAATAAAATATGCAGGTGAGTTACATAAATGGTGACTAAAACCTTGTTTTGTATAGGTCGTAAACTTGTTTATTTCTGCTGTAAATTTGGGCATTTTGAAATGAGGGTGTATGAGGATTGACTTGCCTCTGGAGCCAACCTCAAGTGGCCATTAGAGGAACTGCAGTTTTTGGCACTTCCACATTAGCTCCATTTTTAAGCCCTGGAGGTTGCCACTTGGAAACAACTAAATGAAAAACAGATGGTTTTGTACAATGGCTAACCGGAATAATTCATAGCCAAAAGTCTCCGAACAAAAGCACGGTAATTAGATCAAGGAAAATATCCTGCAATACAACAAAAGCTTCTTTCAAAGTGTCTTGGATTAACAATCTTAAACATTTCAGCAGCTGGAACTTGAAACCATTGCCTTACCTGTAGTGATGGATTTCTATTTCTTATTCACTGTCTTGGAGATAGATATTCAATGACTCATTTTTTGCATATCTAGCAACCCTCCATGTTTGAACTTACTACAGTCAGAGATGACAGGGCCATGAAAATTACCATTGAAAGCTGTCTACACAAAAAATACACTGTAAGAAAAAACTGGAAAATATATTATCTCAGGTTACAGTTATTCTCTGTAGAAAGCCCAGTTGGAAGCAAAAGGGTTTTAAGACAGCTGAGTCAAAGTCAGATAAAGTGAAGATAAAGCCAATATGTCATCATCACAAACGCACTGTAGAAAAATGGTCTGACAGATAACCACAAAAGTTACCTTACTGGTGAAAATGGTATTGTTGAAGGTAGGTATCAAGTCAACACTAGCAACTGGATATGGACAATAATTTGACAATATAGCCATTAAGTGGGTCTAGTCCTTACCTCGGTCCCTGATGGGGTGGCCCCTGGTGAATCCACTTTACGTTTTTTGCGGGGTCCGATGGCGGCTAGTGCTGTAAGGTTGGCATCTCGCTGCCTCATCTGTGCCAGTTCCTGTTGTTGCATCTGGTGAGGACAACACAAATATTAGAAAATAACCTCTACATTATATGTGGTGTAGTGTTGCCCCAGTATCACATGCATGTGTTTGAGGAAGAAAATACATCGTGTGCATGGTGTCAATACACACCAGTGACCTCAGTGCCAACCTGACAAAGTCAGTGTCTCTTAACAAGAAGTGACATAACAAACCAACAAACATACTATATGTTAACAAACATAACAAAATATATGTCCTGTATGTGGTGGCTTTGAACATTTCATGTCTTAACAAACACTCACACCAAAAATTACTACCTGTGATACAGAACTACTCAAAGTTTTCTTTATTACTTTGTGGCACTGACCTCAAAAACACTAGTTTCTTGCTCTGTGTTTGTTAACCACATAAAGGTGCATCGTGACAATTACTTGTAGTCACACAAGTGACCCTAAAATGAGAAAAAATCAGATTTTAGGAGCATTTGCAACCACATTTGTCACATCTGAGAGCGCTGTAGGATTTAGTGAGAATAAGTGAGCGATGAGACATGAGAAGGATTAAATACAGAAATTGAAATACAGGAAGGAGAAAGATATTCCTCTTTCTTTCTATCAGTTCATGTATTGTATAAGCTCTCCTGAGCCAAACAAAATGGAAGCTTGTTGTCAGCCATTAACAGAGCTCCTGTCAAAGATTGAGTGTGTATGTGTGCGTGTGTGTGAGTGTGTGTGTGTGTGTGTGTGCAGTCACATGCTCCCATTGTGATTTTTGCAGTTTGTGATATATAAGGGGGAGGTTGTGGGGAGGCACTGCCCAAGGTAATGTCATGTCTAGCCACAGGGCTGAGGGGGAACCCAGCGTCGCTGGGAGCTGCCCTTTCTATTGGGTGGATGTGTGAGGGCCTGGGGCCATGGCACAGAGGGTGTCAGCACTCCCTCCAACATGCAAACACATTATACACACACACACACACACACACACACACATACACACACACACACGTGCCTATCAATCTTGGCCACAGCACAGGGAATGCCTACCCACCAGCTTGCCTGCGTGCCTGCCCGCTGGGGGGAGAGAGGCCTGGGTTGAAGCGAACAGGGACAATCAATGTGCTCTTTCATGTCTTTCATGTTCTTTTATGTTATCTCTCAGCATGTGTGCGCTGGGCACTGGTGTTTGTGTGAGGCACGTATGTTGTCTGATCGGGGGAAAATTTCATGTTACTTTCAGATGGCGCTCTGTAAAAGGTTGCTTTGGTGTATAAAGTCTGATCTAAAATGTGCATGCAGTTGCCTCTGATTTTTTCCTAAAACCCCCCTGGCAAGGCATGCCCTTTAGGGTGTTGCCACTTCACATTTAGCACGGCGGAACTGTTGAAAGATTCAAACACGCTGACAACACAAAGTAGGGGAAATAATAGCAGTAGTACCAACCAACTGAATATCTAAACCACATTTATTTGACGATTTTTAAATGTATACATTGTAGTTAAAACAAATACTAATTAGTGGCAATAGAACAGACGAGTCCATGAAGTGATATGAGGCAGTGTTGAGACGGGAATCAGGCTCTCAATACTATGTAAATGGAGGCAGAGGGTAGAACGGAGCCAGAAACTGCATATCGTGGCTGGATGTGGGTGGAGATGATTATTGCCCCTGTCCACATGGCAAATGTAGCATTAATGTTATCAATGCTAACCCTATTAGGCTGTGCCACAAACAACACACAAATCTCTCCAGGCCTGACCTTAAAGAATCCCGCTGCAAAGTGAGCGGGGAGAGAGCGATAGAGAGATAGAGATAGAGAGATAGAGGGAGAGAGAGAGAGAGAGGAAGAGGGAGAGTGAGAGGGGGAGAAAGAGAGAGGTCCGCTATCTCACTGATGGCACCAGGATGCCGGCATCTCTGCCTGGCAGTTGGCACCAGGCATGGGCTCCCAGCGCCCACAGCAACTGCCTGCATTTTCAGATTTATGACTGTATGATAAATGAAGACTTCATTTTACCATCTGCAACCCTCCAGTCTGCGTTTCCCGTCAGTAAAACGGCCGCCATGACACTAGGAGACTGATTTCTGATTTCAATCTGGTGCCACTATGCCGAGTCTACCTTCCTATAATGACTGCCAACTGATACAAGCCAGATTTGGGCCAGGCTTTGATAGATTTGTTTTGCTTTAGGAGCTGTTTCGATTACCATTTAATTCAAACATTTACATAAAAGTATGGTCATTTAGACAAACACAGGTGGACACATGCTATGAAATAGTAGCAGTAGCTATGAAGGAATTTGGATACAAGTTTCAGTCCTTAGACTGCTGTCATCAACAATCCTGAACTGAACAGGATTTATTGAGATTTAATCATGAAGTGTTGGAACCTTTCTCCAGGCACTATTAAATCTGTGTACTATTTTTTTGGTGTTAAGAAACTCTTCTGTTAAGTATGCCATCAGTCTCTTTTCACACCTGCCCTGTTTGGTTAAGTTCAATCGAACTCAAGTTCGTTTGTCCCCTAAGTGTGGTTTGTTTGAGCAGGTGTGAACACAGCAGTCGCACTCGGGTGCGCACCAAAACAACGGTTACAAACAAACTCTGGTGCGTTTTTTTTGTGGTGAGAACGTGTTTCAACCTCGTTCCAAACCAACTGCAGTCACATTACACATTGCTTGGGTTAAACATGAGCATGTTATAGTCCTGGGGCATTATTAATGTGCACCTCCTCCTGTGCTGCCTTAATATGCACATTTGGCTCATAGAATGCATCAAAACATTGTCTTTTAGATGGAGCCACACCTCGTTTTCAAACGGTATGGTTTGCCTAAAATGAACAATACAAGCAATATAGTAAACAACCCACGTAGTTGTCCCTCTTTTGTGACATTAGAAAGTGTCGCATTTATCTTTATCATTTTGTTAACTTCCTGGATTTTTCCCGTAGGACAACTCTGTCCAATCAAGAGCAGATTTCTTGCGCAAGGCATTTTATCATGTCTGCTTACAAATGCTGCCGTGAAATCGTGAACCAACTCTAGGAAAATATGCAACTCTGTAACAAAATGAGTCCCTGATTCAGACCAAAGCAAGCGAACTCTAGGTCTGAAAGCATCCTTAGTGAGATTATGTGATACCGCTCTGCCTCTTTACTAATGCCATGAAGGGGGACCCTATCTTGCTTTTTTGTATTTTCTGTCATACGATATCTATTCTTACAATGTTGGATGTTCATATTAAACGTGGCCCAAAGTTTCAAATACTGAGGTAAACGTATGTAGCAATAATCCCTGTGGGTAACAACCTCAGGCTTCAGACTTTTCTGAAAATTTGTTTGCCAACATTTTTTTTCCACTGTGGCTCCAAATTACATGAGATTGTGGCAAATTTCTTTATACGAGCATCTGCTCCATGCCACTACAAGTGTTTTCAATACGTAGCCTTCACTACTACATGAAGCTACGTGTTAACATCAGGAAAGCACGTTATCTTGGTTGCCGATGTTTTAAATTTCTCCTCCTCAATTTCGGATCAGTTCCTGCTGAACATTTCTGGTTGACTTTAGAAGCTTTTACTGGTGATTTTTAACAGGAGAAAGTGCTGCTACACACAGTCATTATCAGTTGCAAGTACACTGCTACATGTAGCTACATGCTAACGTCAGGGAAACATGTAATCTTGCTTTGCCGATGCTGGTAATTTCGCCCAACCAATGGGGCAGAGATGCCTAGATGCAGGAGACGTGGGAAAGTCTGACCTATAAGAGCAGACTGGGCTTTTTCAGGAGGGAGGCTTAAAGAGACGGGTGGTTAATGGAGCCTTTCAGACAGAGGGTGAATTTTTGGTACTAGCAAGTTTAATACAAAACAAATAGCTTATTCTGCTTATTCAGAAATAATAAATAAAGACTTCCAAACAAAATCCCTTACAAATAACTTATTTTAACTAAAATCCTCAGCTTACACACGGAGTAGCTTTTGTCAGTGCTCTTTCTGTCTTCATGTTCATAAAAACCGAAATGCCTCCACACTCTGGATTTCAACCCTGAAGAGTGTACGTCAGGCTCCGAGACAGTAGCCAGCGAGTTAGCTGCTGCCATGTTGGCTAACAGTCTGTTATGAGTCCGTCCTTTAAAACTGTCCGGGCGGCTTTTTTTGTTTCGGCCAACTTCCAGATGCTGCGGTTGTGTTTCTGTGATTTCACTATCATGGAAAATAATCGATTTTTGAACATTTGTTAATCGTTATCGATCGTCACGTGTCGCATCGCGATGCATCTAAGAATCGATGTATTGGCACACCCCTACTAAGTACTATTAAAGTACGTAAATATGTTCTAGTAGAAACCTTAAATACAAGTATAGACCTGAAAATGAAAATAATAGGTCCTCCTTCATATGATTTCACAGTTTTGATAAGAAAATCAAAACTGTGAACTACAAGTATTTCTTTCCACCTTCTAGATGACCATGTTGGCAATGTTTAAACACAGGTACAATTGCTGCCAAAAACTGCAAAGGTCACCAGAGAGATTTATCCCAGACTGGAAGAATAACCAACTGGCAGGGTGCATACATTTGCCAGGTCCGATCAATGGTACAGCATTAATATCTGCTGTTCCAGAGTCACTTAAATACCAGTGCTTCCAGTCTGCTTGTGTGCCCTTTTAAAGCAGGGAACTGGAACTTGTAAAGTCAAATTATTAGCAAAGGTCGCAAGATGTAGAACATTTTCAAGATGCACAACAGAATCAATCTGCAGCTTTGTTAGAAAGATGTTTCAGTCCTGACGCAAAAATGTCAGGTGATGAAGTTGTGGTCAGTGCGGAGAAACTGGAAATATTTCTGGGGAAACACTTGTCGCAGTTGCACACAGCTCCTTTAAAGATGCTGGGTGCCCTGCTAAGTGTGTATCAGTTAACACTGTGATGGTGCAATGTGTAAGTGCAAACACTGAAGCTCAGAATTTGATATTAATCAGATCAGGGTCTGTTTTCATCAAGGCTCTCAGAATCACTCCTAATCTGCACTGAAAATTTGATTACAGCTAAAAATACACTGTTGGATTAACACACTCTCTGCAAGATGTGGAAGCTCTCCTTTGAGGATAAATGACATCACCCAATGTTTAATGCCAGTAAAAAAAATAAAAATTAAAATAAAAAGCACCATCAAAATACAATATTTTTTAAAAGTATGAATCTGAATTAAATGTGCTTGATATGCTTGAAAAATCCAGATCAAAGCACATGTATTCATCAGATTAATCGTGTCATGGTGTTAAGTCCTGAAAGGCTCTTCCAAAATCATATTTAAATAAGACTAGGACCTCTAGTTTGAGGGCAGTGGATGTTAATATTAACCAGGGAAGATGGCTGGTCTGCAAGTATAACACACAGCTGCTGAATCAGCACAGCTGGCGATAACAAACTGAAATGTGAGGCTAAGTAAACCAAAGGTTAAAGAATGTTTTACAACGTTAGTGATGTTTTCTTTACTACTAATACTACTACCAGCCTGTCCAGGATGTTGTGTTGTTGCAATCACAAGAATTGACATAAATTCGACCAATCCCCATGAATTCTGTGTGACCTTTGTGTTTCAGTAATCGTAGCAGCTCACTTCCTTGTTTCTGTCTCTGAAGACGCACATGTGCGACACGGATGTTTTACATTCACCAGCAAAAATTACTGCTTAAGACCATGCGAGGCAGTTCCCTGATGTTCTGCACAAAAGCATGGATAAACCTGTTTGCACTGTGTGCAACGTTGCCGTGGAACACAAACGACATCCATTAAGAACACTTTTCTACCACTACACGACCCAGAGAATGGCTGAAATGCAGGAACAACAGATGAGACATATCATCATGACAGAGGCTGTTGTACCTAGATCTATTGTACATGCTAAAAGAATCAAGGTTAGTTCAATATATATGGTTAGTGGTAACATTAGTGTCATATAATCAAAAAACTCAGAGCAGTGCAGTTTTAATCTCACTGGAAGAGGTTGCCTTTGATTTTTAATGAATTACTTTAGAAAAAATTGGAACTTTTTTCCAATTTGCACTAGCTCCCACAATTTTATTGCAAAAAAACTTCTAAAAACATTGCAACATGCATTGCAATTATTTTAGAAATGCTGCTGTGAAATCAGGCATTTTAGGCTGCAACAATCCCCCAAAAAAGCCTTTAGAAATCCCAGGGGGACTGTTCTACTCCTACTACTACTAATATTAATAATAACTGATAGTTTGGATGAAATCGAAATTAAAATTCATAATAGCCTGCTACAAGTCAGACTGTATTTTCATAAGTAACAACAAATCAGTTCCTGTGCATGATTTGGTTTTATTGCCATTTATATTATAACAAATACGTTTAACTGAAGAAAAGAAAAAAAAAAAAAAAAGAATGCATGAATTGGACCACAAGTGAGTGACTGAAAATGATCCCATGCATTTGGCTATCTTAATATTGCTTTTTTAGTCATCTGTCTCTCACATCTTGCATTTTTAATGTCACATTTCAACACAAAAGAATGAAAAGCATGTTCACTCATGATGCAAAAATCTCCAAAAGATGGTAAAAACCTAAGAGTGGTCTGATACGCTTGGAGTCAGAAGGAAGATGAGCTGCAGGAGCCATGATGGGCCAACCTGCCGTTCTCCATCTCTGCTGTTTTTAACAAAGGCTTTTCACTCTATCCTCCCTCCCTCCCTTCTTTCCTCCCGCCTCCTGGCCTGAGGGGCTGCTCGCGGCCCCCCAGACGCTTACAGACAGATGTCCTTGGTAGAGCAGAACACGCTCTGCTTGACGTCACAAGCAGCTACGGGGCTGTGAAGGAAGCTACGGGGCTCTCTGCCCTGCAAAGACCACAGCATAAAAGCCAGACCATGGGTTTTGAGTTGGTCTGCCTCTTCCCCCCTCTCCCTCTAGAAAGCTCTGGTCCAACAGCACACAGCAGGGAGCCTCTCAGTATATAGACATAACATATGCCACTTTTATGTGAATGCTTTTTTCCCCCCAAAGAGATTTGGTAGAATGCATACATTTTAAACAAGGCTTCAGCTTTGATCAAATCTCATACCATGGCTCTAACCTTTGCATTGTTATCAGTCGATCTATAGCACATACGTGAAAGTGTTTATTGGAGTATGTTGACAAAAATGAAGTTGCATCTACATAAATAACATAAACATTTAGTATGATTTTAGTATGTGGGAGAAAACCTGGATATGATCGATGTTTTGGGGATGCTATTTAAGATACATATACAAAGATGCAAAGTACTAAAAGGTGCAGTGAATGCACTAAATATGGTTACCTGACTGCTGATCTCTTCTGTACTAAACCTAGACCTTTCTGCATTTTAACCAACCTAAAATGTATATTTATGTAATGGTGGTAGCTACAGTATGAATTAAATACACCGGCATAGTGCAACGTGCTGTAAATGTATACTGTAAATATACTGGTTGAAAATGCTGAGACCAAAAACTTTTCATCTTTTGTTCTTGGAAACAAAACAGTCTCATTAAAGAATGACTGTATTGAGCTTTTAGTTTGACACACAGCAAAATATTCAACTCAACTCTCCTGGTATGGTTTATATACACACTCGCATAGTGTTAAATTAACACCAACAGTAATGATATTCAGTGTCAGCAGTGTAAAAGAAAGGCTTGGAGAATGTGACAGTGATTCTACTCAAAACTTATAAAGTGAAAAATAAAAATCAGTGGCTTGACGAACAACCAGACACCTAGAACGGTTTGTCTGCTGTCAGGTATATAAGAGTCATTTGAGCAGGGCAGACATTTTCATTACCACTGGACATTGGCATCCCAACAGCTCCCCATAAGTCAGCATCAATGTCAGGGGACAGTTTAAACTATTTCTGTTTTCTACTGTAAGGTATATTCATCTTGGTTGGTCCTAGTGGCCAAATGGTGTAAGACACGGATCGTGTGTTCACAGAAACACTGGTAAAAGTCCAAGCGGCACCTTTATGGCATGTTGTCTTCCCTCATTTGCCGTCACCTCTTGAGCAAATAAAGACTAAATTCGGCCCATTTTCAAACTGTGCACCATCTTATATCTAAAACATAGATTTTGGCCGCATGCAAATTGGTTGCGTGGACATAAGCAGATAAAAAAATGTACGTCATGCAGAACCTTTAACTATACAGATGGACACAGAAATATTTTTATGATTTTTAACCAT
The DNA here is from genome assembly GCA_019142605.1 of Cephalopholis sonnerati. NCBI lineage: Eukaryota > Metazoa > Chordata > Actinopteri > Perciformes > Serranidae > Cephalopholis > Cephalopholis sonnerati. The sequence goes on from JAGQAX010000001.1 coordinate 14,360,470, forward strand.
TCTTTAAATTCATATATTAATAAAACCAAAACCTCTGTAGCGATGTTTAATATTTGATTAGTTTTAGCAAAGATAGTGGCATGGTTCTCAGAGTAGCAATGCTGGTCTGTTTGGTCCAACACTTTAGTCCAGACTAAATATCTCAACAACTGTTCAGTGGATTGCCATTAAATTTTGCGCTGATATTCATGGTACCCAGAGGATGAACCTGCACAAACCCTAGTGATTTCCTGATTTTCCTTTAATGCCACAATAAGGTTCACAATTACAATTTTGAGTAAAATGTCTCAAGTCAGGTCAATCAAACTTGTCTGTTCCCCTCAGGATGCATTACATTGACTAACATTGACGGCAACTGACTTTTTCGCTAGCACAATCACGGGGTCAAAATTTCAGTTTGTCCAATACCAGTCACCCTCAGCTGTGTTTTATGTTTAGTGCTAATTATCAAATGTCAGCATGCTAACAAGCTAAACTAAGATGGTGAACATGGCAAACATTATCATTAGCATCAGCATGTTAGCATTTTTATTGCCCCCATATTAGCATGCTGACGTCAACTACACTTGTTTTCACATTAATTGTTCCTTATTCACTGTTTGCTGACAAAGAACTTGACACAAACACAAAAACTAAAGATTTTTTGCATGTTGGTTATTACTGGTTGTAACTGCTAAAGTAAAACATTGGTTCATCTCAAAAAAAAGTATTAGTTTGTGTTTTAGCCCGAGTCAGATCAAATCTGTGTGTACAAACGTTTCATGAACGAGGTCCAGTGGACTTTGTTGGATGGAAGCAAAGATATTTTTTCCAGACTGCAATACAAATTTCAAAAGCCTCATACCCGAAACACACCTTCTTTTGCGTGAGTTTTCCCACTACTTCACATGAGACTGTGTGGACATTTCACGTATGTGTTTTATGCATGTCTGTAATCCATGGATCTCATTCACCTGACATCCACATGGTCGACATTACGTGAACATCTGGGAGTTGCATCTTGAGGCCTTTCTTCATGTGAAGTGCCTGGCAGTTAGTTTGCTGCAGGGAGAAAGGCCATTTGCGGGAACCAATCAGGTTTCACTTCTCCATCTGCACTCAGACACTACAAAGAGTGGAGTTCAGCCCTGACCTGCTAATGTAGGCAAGTCTTTGTGTTAAAACTGGATAGAGGCGTGTATGGGGCTTCTTCAGCAGAACTCAATAATTACATGTAGCAGTGTTCCTCAAAGTGAAATATTGAATACTGAATTAACATATGAAAATATACAGTATGTGTAATGTGTGCATGATGTTAAGTGCTGTGCCGTGAGCTGTAATGTGTAGTTGCCTTTGCAGGTATTGAATATATACAGTGTAGATGTAGTCATGTGAGTACATTTGGTGCAGTATGTCGTTTTCATGCCACATGTACCAGTATTGACACTTATCATAATGACCATTACTATATTTATCAGACACAGCACTTAAAACAATCTGTATTTGCACTATTGTGGTGATACAAATCTCCTTGAAAAACAGATTTTATCATTATAATATTATCAGTTGAGACTTCAAAAAAAAATCTGTCTTTTTGAACACACATGAATCTCCTTAAATATTCAAGTAAATCTGTTTGTGATTTTATTATTTTACCTATGTAGATTAATTCAAAATACATGCATGAGCTAATAGTCTTGGCTCAGAGTGTTCCATTTCCTCTGAAGCTGAGTATGTCAGAAGTGTTTCCAGGGCCAAGGACCAATTATTCAGAGCCCTCAGTCGTCCCTGGAGCTAAGGTCATTATGTGAGTGTCACTATCATGACCCTACGGGTCCTCTTCATCTGCAACTTATTTGCAGGAATTAAACCATGAAGAGGGAGACTGTGTGAAATACATGGATAAATTGAATGTGTCTAAACGACTCCATGCTTTTCCGTTGGAGTAAGTATTATTTTTATAAATAATAGCATTTGTGCTACACATTTTGCCAAGGAACAGTATTTAATGAAGAAGCCAGAAATCAGTGTTAAGCAGATTCTGACGGCCTTACACCAGAGTGTCGGGGGGAGAGTGGTGATCATTAAAAATACTGCTTATCTAAGGGAAAATTTCCGACTTTAAATGTTCTCTCGCTTTGTCTCATTCTATGCTGGCGTGCTTCGTCTAGCAGTCTTCTCTTTCCCTGTCTCTCTTTTTTTTAACATTTAGATTCGCCGCTCGTCACCTTCTATTGATCACGCCTAATTTGCATCCAGGAAAAGATGAGAACTCAGATATTCACACTCCGAGAGAGGACGATCTCAATGATTTATTCATTTCCAAATCAAAAAAAAAAAGGAGTGAAAGGTAGATGAGAAGGGGAATCTTCATAGGCAGCAGGCGACTAGCAGGCTCTGAGGCTGGGCTCCTCTTCCCCACACCGCCCCCAGGCACATGGTGTGCAAGTCCTCCTAATTAACAAGGTGAATCATGCTGCCGCTCTCTAATTAGCCAACATGACAATCTAATGGAAACATGCAGGCCGAGCTGGCACACTTAGCATCACCTCACAAAGACCCCCGCTACTGTCCTTCCCATGTGAGTTCCACAAAAATGACACCTCAGATTTTAAATGGAAAAGAAGAGAAAAGGTGGAGCAGAGCAGTTCAGGGAAGTGTGTTTTTAGGAGAGGTCAGAAGGGAGAAGTTAGAGGATGGGAGCGAAAGGAAAAAAACACCTCACCCTCACTAGCTGTGTGCGGTGTTTGTTGCCTAATTGAAACGTGTCCTGCCTCCTGCCTCCCTCTCACTTATATCCCAGGCACAGGAGGCTGGCACCTCGCCACCAGCGTAGCTCAGCATGCCCAATTCCCCTGTCGCTTGAGTCCCAAGGAGTGCTCTGGCGCACAAAGAGAAAAGTGAACCTACAGGCTTGTACAGCGAAGAGACGAGTCGCTATCTCCCTCTGAGGCAAAAAAAAAAAAAAGAATCTCCTTTTTTTGTTGTTTTCCTTCTCATTACAGCACTTTGTAATATTCGAAAACACACAGGAACACCAAAGGTACTTTTAAAGCCTGCTTCTATTTTTTTCTTGTAACATGTCTTGAGGTGAAGAAGAAAACTGAAGTTGAGACTACCGGCAACAAAGCAACAAATAAAAATAGGGTTACAGTGTACTATTTAGTAGCCCGCACATCTTTAGGACCTGCAAAACAGACCTTTCTTATGTGATAATTTAATTATCCACATCAACCTTGTATGATCTTTACAAAAAAATATAGAAATCTAGTTGAAATTATATCACATAAAAGGACACCTGTGAAACAAATACATAACCTAAGTTGTGAAAAAGAAACAGGTTTAAAAACACATGATCTTTCCGCTTGAGCAGAACATGAGCATAATGTTCTTCTACTTAACATTTCCACAAGCTGACCATGGATGCTGCTGCTCTGTTCCTATTAAGGTATTGTGTATCTGTGAGGCTAGAAGACAAGAATATAACAACTATGAATTGGGACACACAAAACAGCAGGAATTCTCTTTGAAAGTCAGCATAGACAGAGAGAGAACATGGAGGAGGGTAAGCAGGCTTTTGCCCCGGGGCCTGCCCGGTGGGGAAGAGCGCCTCTTTGAGCAGAGCAGTTTGTGGAGGGCCAGAGGATGAGAGCCTATGAACTCGCAGATATAACTGGCCCAATAAAAACTAAGGGGCTGCTATATTGTCCTCTGATACACAAGAGCCTCTCCTCTCTTGAGAAGTGTGAGGCTCTGGCTGACGGGGCTTTCAGTGTGGGTGGATTCCAGTCTCTCCGTGACCTGGTCACTTGTGGAGGATGCCAGGTCAATCAAGAAACATGTATGTGCGCATTAAGGCCCGGTGCATACCAGCTGAGCAAAGGGTTATGATTTAAATAAGATGCACGACAAAAACAATTCTCTATTATGTGGGCTACGAGTCTAAAAATGCTCAGTTTGACCACGGTTGTGCATATGTCACATAAGTCTAATCTGATTCATAGATTCTAACATACATGTTTGTACAGCAAGTAAGGATACATAACTGTGGGCTTTTAATTGGAGTCATGCAAGGTTCAAAGTTGAGCTAGGGCGGAATTAATTCGGTAGAGAGTTCAAGACATTTCAAGCAATGCTGGTGTGTCAAAATGGGCAAAATAAAGCTCTGAATGCCTGAAGAAGAAAAATAGTTAAGGAAAATAATTCTAACAAAAACCTTTTAGATTCCTATTGGACAGCTCTCAGTTTCCCCTGGAAGTACCCTATGCTAGAAGTGTCTTGCTTCAAGGGCATGGTAATATGGAAGACTGGAAAAACAGCAATAGGTTATGACGGCTGAGTTCTTAACCAACTCATATTAACTATGCTATACAATGGAAATATTAGTGTTCCGAAAGGGCCCTAACAGCAGCTTTCGGACAGATTTTGGCCAGCTGTAGTAGCCAATTTGTCTTCCACCTCTTCCCTCGTCTCTCTTCGCCTGTCCTTGCTCCACTCCTCTTCTCCAGTTCACTCGTTTCCTGTGTCCAGTTGTGCCTGCAGACGCGGTTGCGATGATGAATCTGTGGCTGCAGTGTGTCTGTGTGTCTGACATCGTGATGTATCTCTACTAGCCTTAACTCCCTCTCTATCTCTCTCTGCCCCCCCCCCCAAGTCTCCTTTTCTCTCCATCCCTTTGTCTTTGTCTCTCTGTCTCCTTCCCTCTCTCCCTCTCTCATTCTCTCACTCTCAGCGATTAGGCCTTGCCTGGCCTCCCGCCCCAGTGATGGAACAGACAGAACACACAGACCCACCAATACCACCACCACCACTAACAACAACAAACAGGAACTGAGCTCCACGATTTGCCCATTGATTTTCACTGGGGGCATTTTTGAAATAGCCCATCTGACCTTTCGGCCAAATGGTAGTGAATGGAGGAAACAGGGGCGCTAGACCGCTCTGCCTCTCTCTCTCACGCAAAAACCTCTGCCAGCATCTCTCTGACCAGCTTGGTCTGCTGGCGACGAGGTTGAGGGTTAAGTTGCTGTTGCAAACACAGAAACACAAACAGAGCCATAGATACATACATATATACAAGACTAAAATCCTAAAGTCCTGCTAGTGACACCTAGAGCCTAAAATGTTCATTACCCTTCTATACAAAACTGCTGGACACAAAACTCTGTGGGGTTTTTGGGTCTAAAGTCGTTATCAAGTTTATCCTGAGACCAGGTTTTATCCTCTTGGAAACATAAATCTACTCTGTAAACTTCATGGCAGCTTAATTTGCCTATAGTATTTTGAGTTATGTTGTGTCTAAAGATTTGGCATGAGGATGGCAAAAGCTAGAAAGCTAATGGATTTTCCACAATGTAAAGGTTTCATCTGCTGGGGAGCATGAATGTGCCCACTAAATGTCATGGCAATCTACCTCTTTGATTCTGATATTTCTTGTTTACAGGTGAACATTTTGGCCTGACAGCTGCACTAAAAGAAAGATCAAGGGATGACAAAAAAGGAGGCAGAGTATCAGTGGTTCAATCCCTGGCTCCTCCAGTCTGCATGTGTCTCTGAGTGCCTATGAATGTTTAAAACTGAGTAACAGGGGGCACCCTGTATGGTAGCTTCAGTCACCAGTGTGTGCTTGTGTGTATGAATGGGTGAATGTGACTCTGCAGAGTAAAAGCACTTTTAGTGGTTAGAAGTTTAGAGAGGTGCTATACAAGTGCAAGTCCACTTACCATCTTCTGGGGAATATGAACAATTCACAGCAATCTGGCCAGTAGGGGTCAGGAAAAGTGGTGGATCCCATGGGTATACTGAATTAGAGTTCCACCAAACAGCCCATTTTAGATTGTGAGGTAACAAATGATCTAATCCAAACTTTTTCGTGTGTTTTTTTTAACCTGCCCTTATTGTAGAGCTGGGTTTCGATACTTGATCCCTTTATGGTATCAACCAAAATAAGCTAGTACCAAGTAGTATTGAAACTTTGCCAGTCAAATGGTACTTGCATATGATCCTTTTGTACCCAGATAAAGAAAAAAATTACTATTTTTATGGTTTTGTTTACAGCTAATCACCGCAGTCCCACAGATGATTGGCCCACTACTGTAGCAGCTACAACTCATACAGTCTGTGGTGTGGTGAAGTCAAGCGCTGTGTATTTGACAGAGTTGGAAACTTAGGATGTTGAAATGCCACCAAAACGTTAAAAAATATGGCTATACTACATGCCTGTGGTGTCTTGTGGTATCTTACACAGCTGAATGCTTCCAGTCACATGATGGGCAACGAATGAAGAATAAAAAAATAGGTACTGTGATATCCAGCCCCACCTTACTGTAACTATGTTAACATTTAAAGACTGTGAAAAGGTGACAACTAATAATTCTGTTATGCTATCTGGCTAAAAGAGAGACTGAGAGCAATGCTTTTACGTTAACTGAAGCCATTACAGCACTTATTATGTGGCCTGTGTGGATATACAGGGTGTAAGTGATATCACTTTATCAAACAAATAACACTCTAACCCCCTAAAACCTGAGTATGAAGAAGGATCATGGATACACATCTGACAAGAGATCCCTTCCGCTGCTCTTCTTGAGGTCTCTTCCTTTAATATGGAGATTTTCCTTCCTATAAATTGAGGGTCTACTGATGGAGATTTTGCAAGTTGTACAGACTGTAAAGCCCTTTGAGGCAATTATGTGATTTTGGGATATGTAAATGAAATTGACTTGACTTGACTGGACATTAAACCTAAGAGTGACCGTTCAGACCACTCATTTGTTGGTCATGGATTAAAACCTGGTCGTTGGACTACACTCAGGCCTGCAATAACAGTTTCACAACACACTACACCTGCCTTTTTAATAACAAATCATGTGCCAGTTCAGTTTACCCTGCCGACACTTGGTGCAAGTATATAATACGCTGTAATTCCATCTCTCCAAAATGATGACTGTTTGGTGATGGTGGCTGGTTTGAGTGTGTATGTGTATGTGTGTGTGCATGATCAGGGAGAGGGGCTTAAAGAGAGGATGGCTCCTCTGCCCGTTGTCGCCTGGAAGTGTAGCTCGGGCTCATTATCCTGATGAAATTTGCACAGATGTGTGAGCTGCCGACAGACTCTGCAGTGACACAAACAGCCAGCTCAGGTGATGAAAACCAGAGAGGCACGGGGGCTGAGAAACGAGGACCATTAAGCAAAAAAGAAAGAGGTGAGGGAGGCTGAAAGAGGGGTGGTGTTGTGTGTGTGTGTTGGGGGGGGGGGGGTTCAGCTGGGGGGGCATTCGGAATCCTCCTCGTCTCTATCTTGCGGGAGAAAGCATTACATAAAGTAACAATTTCCAAACCACCTTCTTAAAATTCCACATGAAAATGAAAATGTGCATACGTGCACGCGGCGTCTCCTCACGAGGCGCTAATCTGGCCGTATCCAGATGACGAGCGGACTGCCACTTAACAGGGAGGAGATCCACTTTGATCACATGGCCCCTGGGGCAAACCTATCGCGCTGCCTATTACGCTGCTTCATTTGCATATGTGGGGCTTATGGGTAGGCTGAGATGTAGTGTGAATGTTCTAAACTGCAGCAGGGCTCTCTGTTGCTAGAAAGAAATGTCCGGGAGAGATGAAGAGAAAAGACAGAGCGCTGCCAGTAGCCAGAGGTAAGAGAAGTCCACTTGTCACTTCAAGGTCACAAGTTCAACACAACAGACTGGCTAAGAAAATCCTAAAAATTAAATACTTCAAAAAACAATACTGAGTTGCCCTTGAGCAGGGCATTTATAGCTATACCTAAATGTAAATGGCTGAGTGGCCAACATTAAAAGACAGCGACTGCACTGTGGAGATGTCAGGTGGAAAATTGTAGAACTGTGCAGGTATAAATTTGGGTGTTAGTGAGAAAAGTGCATACGTGCTCAGTAAACTTTACTCGGATGAATAAAAGGCTTTTTGAAAAGAGCAACTTAGAAGAAACCACGTCTGCTGCTTAGGTTCTACATCAACAACAACAACAACAACAACAGGTGAATGGTGCTTGTTTTATCCTCCTGCCTGCTCAGACTACTCTATGGAAGCTCAAGACAACCCTCTTGATCCCTGTTAGCACACCAAGGACTGAAAGCACCCAGTGAAGTTATTCTGGAGTAAACAAAGTCAAAAACAAACGCAAACTTCCGCTGTGACAGAACTATTGCATTTGCGTAAACAACATTAACCAACCGCTGAAAGAAGAGTGGTCTACTTTCTGGGGTCCACTGGGAATTTTACGATATACAAAACCTGCACTTAAAATAAAGAGGATGTAACAGCGTACTGCCAACAAAAGTGCACTACATCAGTAAGATTTGCAACCTTACGTGTTGTGCTGTGGCCTGTTACTTGAAGAAGGAAATAACTCTTTTATTCCTTTGTAGTAGTTAAAGTTAATGTAGAGCATGAATTGGTATAAAACCTCACTCACCATTCACTTGCTTTTCTTTTTATGCTCTTACTGAGCAGTTGATGCAATTTGACTCTTTTCCAAAGAAACGTGAAAACAAAATGGTTTCTTTGCTCACTTTTAAGTCATAACGTCAAAAGTAGGTTGAGAGGCAAATAATATAGTTTTGCTTTTCAACAAATTGAATAAATAAATTAAATAATAAGAGGACTGAGATGTGAAAATGCAGAATAAGGCTACTACAGTTACCACTGTATATCCTTCCCCTGATAGCCCATTGACCAAAAAAGGCAGAGCTCAACGAAATGCAGTTAGTCAAAATTCAAAGTAGTGCAAGATGAAGCGGCTGAAATAGACGAAGAAGAGGAATAGAAGGGGGGGTGGAGGAAGTGGAGGGTGTCTTTGGTGCGCAGAAAATCATTTTCCACACATGGGCATCAATCGGCGCGAATAATTCCTCAAACTTTTTTAAGTCCGACTTTAAATGGCATTACATATGTAGTGAGGCATGAAAAATTAATACGCTGGAGTCGGGGAAATGTCAAGGGTAATGATCTCCGCAGCAGCTTACCTCCTTAGCTTTCTGTTTCAGTCGAGCTTGCTCTGGGTCCTCTTGCCTGGAGCGACTCTGTGGAGTAAAGGGGGGGAAAAACACAGGTTAACAGCTGGTTTAAGGAGCCCACACCCCCCTCACTACTCATCTGTTGCTGCTGCAGCAAAAATAGTGCAAAATGGGAACAGGATACAGAGGTGTCAAGGACATCGTATTTGAATTCAGAGAAGTGCAATGGAGCGCCCCCCGGGGGGTGGTGGCCTTTAAACCCGCTCCAAATCCAGCCCTAAATAAGCCGCTGGAGGGGGATTCTAATCAAAAGAGGTTATTAAAAATTCTGCAGGAGCCAGCACACACACACACAGTCTCTCTCTCCCTCACACACACACACACACACACACACACACACACACACACAGGGCAAAGGATGTTGGTGAGTATCAGTGGCAGTGGCTGTGTGTGTGTCACTGTGAGCCAGTGTGGCTATCCGTTGCTGTGCGTGTGTGTGTGTGTGTGTGTGTGTGTGTGTCCCTGGCGTAACAACACAGCACTTCTATTTTAATCAGCAGCCAAGATCTGGGTGAATGTACTTGTCCCTGGGAATCCTTCACCACACAGCCAAATGTACATGTACGGCTGACCACTGCAGGCAATACGGGCAGATTATGGTTCTACACACTAACTGAGTGTTGTTACTGCTACACTGGATATAATCTGTGTAGTTTCATATTTGCAGGATTTGCTGAAATTAGGTCAGGCCCATGAAAAACCATTTACATTTTTGTGCAAACATATCTGTCTCTTATTGTCCAATATGTCTTTTGGCAAATAAGGTAAAGCATTAGTGCTACATGTCTGTTAATACTTTTCTTTTATGGACATATGTCAAAGGTATATCATGTGAGCAAATGTCAAGGATAAAACAGTAAAATGTCCCTTGACACACTCTGTAGATCGTAGAGTGTTAATACCTATTTTGGTTTTATGCTTAATTTCTCCCTCTAATACTGAATCAATCAGAGTGAGTGCTGGGCCTTCCTCCAACACCTCAACCCTCTACCTCCCTTTCTCCCCTTCCTCTCCTCATCCTCTCTACCTTATGGTTGGAGAGCTGCTCCTCATAACCTTCCTGCTAATTGGCTTTAAATATATCAGGCGGTTCACGTACTGGTCGGTATCTCAACTAAGACTAATGTGTTTGCCCCGCGGTCAGCCGGAGCATCCCTCAAGACTTGAGTCATATTCTAAATGGACGGCGTAGAGGAGGGCAGGGCTTGTTGTGAAGGAAGGAGGAGAGAAGACGGGAGTGGAGGGGATTATTTTAGCGGGTTTCTTATTCAAGAGGTCAAATTAGCGGGCGCTCGAGCAGGAGAGAGGCGGGCAGGCGGGGAGGTGGGTGGCGGAGAGGCGGTGGAGTGGGAGGGGTCGGTACAGATGGACTGTTTACAAAGGGCAGCGGTGCCACTGGCATGCTTTACATCTCCTCTGTCAGCTGCCCTGGTTTTCCCACTTACAGGAGAGAGTGGAGGGGAGAAGGGGAGAGGAGGACTGTGGAGTGGATGCTGACAAGCTCTGTTGGCTTTGGCTGATCGGAATGTACTGTACTTAAATAATAAAGCAAAAACTCCATACTCCAATACAGCGTCCTGCAGTATATGATCAATCTGTGATGTTGATCATATTCCAGTTATTTTGTGATGAATTTTTTTTTTTTCACCTCGACAAGTTTTGTCTACTTTTACTTTGCTGGTTGGCTTTCTATCGTTGCCCAGATGATTTTTGAAAAACCCCAGAGGGTTGTACTTGTTTTATTTAGCTGTGGGTTGTATGTGGAAAGAGTAAAGTTAACTTGATAGTGAATATTCTGTCAATATATTCTCCCAAATATTAAGTCCAGTGGGTGAAACTTCTATTCCTATCACTGCTCTTGCAGTAATCTCTGAAACATTTATTTATCTGTGTTTTTTTCTCACTTGCTTTACAAATGACTGACAGTGAAAGACACAATTATCCACCAAACAGCCAATAATCAATATCAAGCTTCACTTTACGTCTGTTTTTAAAATATGAGGGCAGTAGTGTTGTATGTAGAGAAAAAATGAGATGAGAAACTCACGCAATATGTCTTCTGGCTGCATAACATTATGAAGTTTTCAGGTTTATGATGTATTCAGTGATGGATTTCTCCCTGTATACCAGTTGAATATTTGTCTAAAATGGAGAATACTAAAAAAAAAAGGCTCTTTTTTTGTCTTTTTATAGCTTTTTTCAAGAACTAATGCCAAAACATGACATTTATGGTTTGATGGTTATCACTGGGACTAAGTGTTTTCGGATGGATTTTCCCTGTTTCCTTTAAATCAGCCTGTCACATTAAGTGCAGGGATCTGAGCTGGTGTTCTGATACAACAGATGTGATACATATTTTTGTGTCCACACAATAATATGAATGATACAGCAAACATGGACAGCAGAAACAATACTAGTATGTTACCAGGCTGTGTGGTGGTGTAATATATCACACAATCATTAGGCAAAGATTTACTCTCAAAACATTTCCTTGAACTGAAACGCCATGGCAACAGGGGCCAAAAAGCCACAGACATGGCTCGAAGGTGAAGTCAAACTATGCTAACAATGCTCGTGCAATCCACACAGCCCCAAGGTACGCCCTTGCAACAAGAACTTGGCTAAATTTACAGAAGTTCTTCACTAATCCTGTTAATGAAGAGAAAGCTTCACAGTGTAAAAAAAAAAGTAAAGATTACACTGTTCAACCATGTAGAACTGGGCACTGACAGAGGACATAAAAGTGTCACTATTCATTTTTTTAACAACACACTTCACAGTGTCGTTTTCCTGCTGAGGCAATGTCTTTTTTCACAACCAGGAGCGAGGCTATCTGGTTTCTCCTAAAAGAAAAAAACAGACAGGTCATGAGGTTTGGTGGCCAGTGTTCATCAACTAGAGGATTTTCTAATATCCTGCATGGCAGGACCGGAGCGTAATAATGCAATTAAGACGGTGAGGTGTGCTGCAATGAGAATCTTTACTGTGGGACATTTGCTCCATTCAAAATTAATTAAATTAACCTAGCTTTCTGCTAATGTTGCACCGCGAGGCATTTTCATTTGCAAAAGATTCTCTCTTTTTTTGGTCAGTGGTGATCTTTCCAAATTTGAAGACCTTTTTTTTTTTTTTTTTTTAACTGATAAACAAATGTCTCTACATGCACAGGGCTGAAATGAGAATAGTGGGCTGATAACAATGCAAGGACCCTTTAGGAAATAAGTACTTTTAATACATAAAAAGTTGATGCAGGAATTTCTATTTTATATGTTTTATTGTTTCATGAGCAACAGTCACACGTTGCTGATATCATGTCACATGACTTACACTCAAATAGTAGACTCAACTGCACATTAATACAATCAGCTGAGAGCATAAATAACAATGGACAGCAAGATGCTTGTGACATGGAGCCAAGAAAAAGAAGGCCACTACATGTTCTAAGGTTTGCTGATTAATACTGGACATGAGTGTTGCTCTATTACAGGTGGTTTGAATTATTCTCTGCCCTGGCAGTAATGTAAGGTGTTAGCAACTGGTGACCTGTTGAAATATCAGCGGGCTATTAGATTTCTGTTTACCAAATATATACTCATTACAGGTCCATGAATTAACCTTTACCATTAGTCAAGATTAAGTGAAGAGTATCACTGTCGGTTGGGACTGTGTTTGAAAAGATAAGTGAGGAAAGAGTAACTTCTGTATTTTTGAACCGGAATCCTATTTTCCCGTGTTTTTGTGTCTAGTGACTAATGGGAACAACAATTTTCTTTAAACTGGTCGAGTACTGAGCGAGACCGCTGCAATCAGCAGCGGCAAAACAGGGTGCAATGCAACTGCGCACCATCAGTGTTCATCCACAGAGGCTGACCTCTTTGTTTAACCAGAAACAGCCCCCAAATCATCTTAATACTGTTCCAACAATCCCCAACTCTGGTTTAAACCCTTAATTCACCCAGTTACATGTGACAATACCATGGCTCTATACATGCTAAAATTACTGTTGATTTCAATTGAGGGTGGTGAGTTTGGCAAAAGCGATTTTGGTGCTTTTTCTGGTTACACAGGAAGGATTTTACTCTTAAACAACAAGGTTTATCTCTGTAGGGAACCTTTCCATAATGTTGTCAGACACTTAAGCTGAGCCTGCCACTAAATGTAAATTGACGGTATACAAATGCCCCAAGTGGTTACATTGCAGCCTGTTTCACAGCTGCTGTCTGCGGCACTCTCTCTCTCAATACTGGATAAACTTCAAAAGTTGGTGTTGCCATTAGTGAATGACAAACAAAAACATAGGAAAATAAGGTTTAGGTTACCCAGGTTACCCTTTAAGACTTAGTGCACACTAGCCTGCGCAAATAATGTATGTTGATACATGGTAATCAGAGATAGTTTGTAAAAGGAAATCATTGTGTGTGTGTGTGTGTGTGTGTGTGTGTGTGTGTGTGTGTGTGTGTGTGTGTGTGTGTGTGTTCAAGGTCTTTGGTACTACATGATTATTTCTGTAGTATATTTGTACTGTCTCTAAAGACCACCTCTGCATCACACAGTGCAGCCAGTTTTATGAGGCTTTTTTTGTTTGAATATCTGTTCAAAAAGTTTGAACAAAGAAACTAACTCTGTTCATGATTGCTAATGCAGTTTAATCCAAACAAAACTTTATTACTGCTGTTTGAAAACTGCAATACTTTTTGTGCTCAAATACTGTACATACTGTATTGTAAGTTGATAGATAGCTTGACAGAACAAAAACATGCTGGCATCTCTGACACTGAGAAATCTGTACTTTTTCATAAAACTGATGCTCTGTTTCACCTGAGCTGTCAAGGCTTGTGATAGAGGGATGTTTTGTGGTTTGTACATGGGGGTGAGTGTGTGTGTGTGTGTCCCGGCTGCATGGTGCATGGGGGTTGCGTAGTGTACGAGCCCACCCACCCCCCCTCCACACTGTGTCCGGTGAGGAAGAGCCAGGACAGAGGAGCCCTGGGGCCAGGAGCCTGGGAGGACGCAGGGAGGTCACTTCATCCACTGGTGTCACACTCTAATTCATCTGTCTGCGCAGGAGCAACATGCACGTGCATACACACAGCAGTACACAAAAACACACTGTTGCATAGGGACATAACAGCTCTCTCTCACTCACACACACACACACACACACACACACACACACACACACACACACACACACACACACACAGAAGGATGGTGAGGTGACAATAACTTACTTTAGCGGCTTTCAACAGGATCTCTCTCTCCTGCTCGTCCTTCCTCTGCTTTTCCATTCTCTCCAGCTGCTCGAAGAAGCGAAGCTGAGAGCGAACGTCTGCAGACTGCTCGTAGCACTCATCATCCTGACAAGGAGATAGAGAGAAAATCACTGCGACGGCAACAGCTAAAAAAGGCAAAGAGTCTAGGTGAGGGGCTGCTTTGGAGGCTTTGGCCACAAATTTCACAACTTCAGGCCAGCCCTCAGTTCATCCGTACATACTAAATATGCTCAGAACCAAAAATCATTTACCCTAAATAAGTTTCCAGTGCACAAAGTAAGAACCTAAAATGTCTGTCGGACACCAATGAAATAAAATAGAGAAACCTGAAACCAAACTCCTCACAATTTAGCGAAAAAATGAAGAGTCCACTTTTAGTTGCAACATATCACTTATTGTCACACATTAAAGGTGAAATATACACGTTTATTGCTTGAACCTATTATTGTGAAGTAAATAATTACACAATGGAATGACTACAGAATAATCTATCTGCCACCAGGTACGAGCTAAGGAAAATGAAGGCTCAATTTATGGCACAATGAAGTGTGTCAACCACTGTGCAACCAAATCAGGAGGAGGATAGTAATTTTGTTTTTCCTGGTAGCTACTGCTAGCTATCCTTAGTCACAAAAGAGGATCAGTCTAAGTACATTGCAGTTACTATCCCCAGTAGCGGAAATGGCGGACCGAGGAACAACTGCAGTGACTGTGAAAACTATGGCAGTTTCTACACTTCCAGGAAAAGGTAAGGTGATCAAGTTGTATTTGCGACAGTGGCACCAACAGTAATACCACTTGTAAATGCTAAGGAGGAAAAAAATGTCAGTTTCCACTTTAAGGGGGCCTCACAATATTAATAAGTGAACAATCGTGCCGAGCAGCAGATGAATAATCAGCTCTAATAGGATCACTGTTTAACAGTTAAGTCTGTAACTCATCATTATCTTCATTATTGAGTAATCCTTTACATTTGTGTTTGATTAATCAATTACTGTATTATGTGTCAGAAAATTGTGAATACAACACAAAGAGACCTTGCAGAGCCCGTGGGGATGCCTTCAAATTCCTTCTTTCGCCTGGAAAACAGTCCAAAGCTCAAAGATATTCAATTTAAAATAATGAAGCAATTTCTTGGCCATTTTACTTGAAAAATGAGCCCCGCCAAACAAAGAGTAATGGATTATAAAATTGGCGCAGATCAATTTTCTGTCGACTGACTCTGATTCCTCTGTGAATGTAAGTAATCATGTCACCTTCTGTTATGACCATACATGGAAACACTGTCTAACTAAAAAAAAAGTGACAATAAATAAATAATTATTCATATTAGTTTATAATTTTTTTGTTGTAAAGCTTAAATACATTTTTTTGATATCAAATTAATAAAAAAAAATTGTCCAGGTGTGGTTTATTGTATGCATCGACTGCAACTGAGATAGAAGTGCTCTCTGTATCCTTGCCAATGCATTAAATGTGACAATACAGCTCTCAAACAAGAAAAGTGTAATGGACTACTATCACCATTAAAATATATTATAACAATCATAGATTACAATAAATAAGTTAGACATACTCTGCTGATAATCTTAACAATATCTTCTTCATTAACTGCACATTTGGTTAAACCAACTTTAAGAAGCAGCATTTCTTAAACACCAACACACACTAACTTTTTCTATTTAAAGACAATGCTTCTCTTTGCACATGGTGCATCACCTCCCACTTGGGAAATGCAAAGGCAAGTGTAAAAACAACTTTTGTAGGTCATCAAAAGTTAATAGGATAATTGCTTATTTCACATGTTTGTGTGTGTGTCTGTCTGTATGTCTCCTATGCTGCTCTGTTCTCCTCTTGCACTTGATTTCTATATCAACCTCTTCTCTGTGTGTGTGTCAGGTCTGCGTGTGTGTTTCCATGAGTGGATGAGAGACGCTGGGTGGCACAGAGCACAAAGACACATCAGAGGAGGCTCATCGCCAGCACCCCTCCTCCCCCCTTCCCCCCTCTCTCTCTCTCTTTCTCTCATCCAGCCTCCCTCCTCTTTGTTGCAGCGCTGAGCCTGCACTCTTGCCGTAGCTCCTGCCGCCGCTGCCGAAGCCCGGTTGCTCTTTAAGGCCGCTTTGTCTTTTGGTCTTTTCTCTTTTCTTTTTTTTTTTTCGCTGATGTCAACAGAGTGGCTTCACAGAGCACCGTGCCTCTCTCACACACACACCTCATTTACAAAACCACAAAAAAGGAAAAGAACGAACGAATAGAAGAAGAAGCGCCAAACAAGATGGGGACAGCTGCAGCGATGCTCTTCCTCCCTCCTCCTCTTCCTCCCTTCTTGGTGTCAGGGAAAAACACATTTTCAAAGTTTCCCCCCAGTTCTCCCAACAATGCCAAGATTTAGGCTTGTAGTGGAGATGGATTTGCGCTTTAATGTACACCAATTAAATGTGGTTTTATAGTTGCAGTCAAGGGCTACGGGAGATAAAGTCACCAATAACGAGAAAAGTACGCAGGTGTGTGCAGACGAGCACTTAGAAGTTCTTTTATACCCCAAGTTTTGGCTGACTGACTGAAAAGTCTGAGCTCTCCTGTTTATCAACTTAAAGGTAAAGACAGACTTCTCATAATAACTTTTATGTGTTTATATTGCTGGTACACTCGCATTTTTGTCTGTGAATTCATGCGTGAGACAGATAAAAGTGCTTCTGTGTGCATGATGCTACTGTGTGTCTGTGTGGGAATGTTGGAGCCCATATTTGAGTTTGTGTGTTTAGGTGTGTGTGCTTTAATGTCCTGATGAAGTTTCTTTCCCAACTCGAGGGACTGATCCAATATTTACTGTATAGTTCCCTATATACGTCGGATACATGCCATCCAGGTTAACATCAACAGAGGTTCATGAAGACAGTTTGACATCATATGTTTTGTTCTGTCCCACTGATCAGTGCACGTATACGTCATTGTCCTCTCTTGTTAATCTGAACAGAATGGCAGCTTCAGTGTTTCATAACACTGCTTAAATAACTGGGGCTGCACTGCATGCCAGAGATGGGCGTCATTAGAATTCTGTTACTGCTTAGCAATACTTACTTATTGATGCTGTTAGGGATACTTCACAATAATGTGGCAGTGGATACCTGACCAGAGCGCGATGGGACCCATCAGAACCTGAGGGTCGGGCCGGGTTCGGATAACAAATCAGAAATGTTGCTCGGGTTCAGGTTTGGTTTGGCTCACTCGACATGCTGCTGTGCTGTGCTATGGCTTATTCAAGTGCTGGAATTTGTTATTTACGTGACAACGCCTGAACGCAACACAGGCTCCGCTCCAACTGAGTGTGTGTGCTGTGCTGCTGTGCGTGCAGCGTGTTTGACTGTGAGTAACAGCAGCCTTTTGATGGTTATTTACACACTGTCCATGTGTGATCACGGTAAACAGACAAGCTGTAACCATGGTAACAATAACTATGTCGGGTAACAAACTGTGTCGGGCTCGGGTCAGGTTCTGACTTAAAAATCAGAGAGGCTGTCGGGTTCAGGCTTGGTTATAACTGTCTCGCACTCGAGTTCAGGTCAGGAAAATGCAGCCCGAGCTGCGCTCTAGTGGCAACGCACCAACAGATTTTGTATAACAAATAAGCAGGCTGGCTTTTTCAGCAATAATTTTCCAGAATTTCAAAGTATTTCAACTGATTTTCAAGGTGCTTTCTAAAATAAACATGAATTACAATCACTGACTGTATAAAATAAAGCACATAGCTACCATGACGTCACCTATTGGTTGCATGGACTCCTGTTTTGAACCTTGAGTTTGGCATTTCAGCCAGTGCCATCTTGATTTTTTGGAGCCACAACTGACCATATTTGGGTTGTGGAGTAGCAAGGGGTGGATCTGACTGAATCCCAGAACACTACCCACAGACAGCCTATCACTCAAAGCAGCCTTGCCCTAAATTGTCCGTTACTTTAAGCCTTAATAAAATGTCAATGGGTGTGGTATATAAAAATTCAGCACATGTATAATTGTCATGAAGAGGGGAAATAGCTATGTTTATTTCTGCTGTAAAAGTTTGGCATTTTAACATGGGGATCTATGGGGACTGACTTGCTTCTGAAGTAGCCGTACAATGAACTTCAGTTTTTGGCATTTCCAGGTTTGCCTCATCTTTCTGCCCTGGAGGTTGTCAGCTTGCTTTTAACTGATGTTGGTGGTGTTGCTTTCTTAACTTGAGTTAACACATGAATTTGAACGATAGACTCTGAAATGAATAGACGTAGCCACTATGACATCACCTATTGGTTTGTGGACTACCGTTTTGAAGCCTCAAGTTAAGCATTTTGGCCTGAAGCCAGCCTCAAGTGGCCATTCACTGAACTGCAGTTTTTGTCACTTCACGTTGGCGTCAGTTTCCAGCCCTGGAGGTTGCTGCTTCATTTAAACACAACCTACAGAGCTTATCCTAAAAAATGCTCTGGCTGTTGTTTCCAGATTTTTTTTCTACCTACCTACCTTGTTCGCTCTGTACACTGTTCAGTCTGGCTGAAGTTTGACCTTGAATGGCGAGGCTCTTAATGTTCGGCCAGTTTGAGAGACGGCGAAGATTAACTTCACTTTCCTCTTCAGGAAACGGTGATGCTGTGATACTGTTTTTTATTATACTTGTTTATATTATGCATAGTGAAATAAATGGTAAATTGTAAAATGGACTTTGCAGCACTTTCCTACCTAAACAGACAAAGAGCGTTACATTTTGTTGCCATGTCATGTGCTGGCCTGCCCATCAGGGCCAACTTGGGGTTCAGATCTTGCCTAAGGAAACAAGGACACTTCAACATGTGGACAGTAGTCGAGGATCGAACCACCAACCCTACAATTAATGAACCACGGCTGCCTGAAGTAGTACATGCAGCAGAGAGGGAAGGATACTGATCGCCTGCAGTGAGTGCAAGACCATTAAACGAGGGTAATGAGATTTCTATAAACAACTGTATAACTTTATCCTGCTCACCTGTCCTCTGGCTTTGAATTTCTACAGATGAATATAGATCGAACATTTAATTTTCCCCAGTGACAGCTGTACGTTAGCTACTAGACTGAGCAGCTATAAAAAAATGTTTAGGAATGTGAAAGTGAACGCATCCGAAGCAAAGTGAGTTACGATAAAAATAAAAAAAACTGACTGCAAATGAATTCGGCTAAGAAATGCATTGGATGAATCCAATAGGCTTAGTATGATATGAACATTTCCTGATAATCATCGAAATATGCTTGAAATGGCACCATAACATACTGCAATCACTTCATCTTACATGTTGTTAGGAGACAAATATTTTTATTGCATCACAGATATGACACACAGCTTTTTAAGTGAACAACATTTTTGACAAAAACAAAACAACAACAATCAAACAATCTTAAAAAAACAGGCTTTTCAATGATTTGACATGTCATCATATCTTTCAATATGAAACATGCCAATGCTTGATTAAGATCTTTTCAATTTTTTAAGGTGGTGGGTAGCCAGCCTGTTTTTGTAGAGTCTCTTTGGGTAATGCTGGACACGATATTCACAGTTCTCCTGGTAATAAAAATTCACTACGATCAAGGACATATGATCAACTTATTGTGAATGTTTCTAATTGCGATCTGCGATAAAAATCAAATATGGTCCCATTCCTAGACTCCAACACCTCTAGATATTTTTGTGTGTATGTGTGTACTTTGTCTACTTTGTGTGAATGTTTGTGTGTGCGTGTGTGTGTGTGTGCGTGCGTGTGTGTGTGTTCTTCCTACCTTACAGGAATCCAGTCGGTGCTGTGCGATGGTAGAAATCTTTTCTACCACAGTTCGAAGTCGTGACTGTGTGGCGTGTGAGATGAATGTCACCGCCTCCATGGGGACCTCTGTGACTCCAAACTTCTTAGCTGTAAAGGATATACACACACATTTAGGACACTTTTGTGACCAGTGCATCATAAATATCGATTCGACACCTCTTTCTCACGCAACAGCTAGAGTTAGTGCTTTAGCGTCTCATAATTAAAACCAGATCTCTCATTCAACCCACTGATTCTGTCGCAATTACAATGTTGATCTTCTACATTACCATCTGGGAGTTTCACAATATATCCTTTATTCATTCAACTTACTGAAGAGATAAATAGGTTGAAAGTTATGGTCTTATTATCACTTCATTCTGCCACGATTTGCCGTTTTGAGGAAAACAACAGCTAAGCAGGTAGAAGGTAATTGTTTCGCTACAAACACACACACAAGCTAACAACTCATAAAAAACACGCCAGCAGATAATCACAACATTCATTGTCCACTTATACACACACAAACACACCTAGTGTACTCACACACACATTCACACAGAAAAACTGTCTGGATTAGTATGTGCAATTAAATCCCAGAAATAGGACTCATTGCACAGAAAAGTTAATTTGTTTCACAGTCTTAGTGCAAATTCCAGAGTGGCTTTACTAGCTAAGCTCCTTCAAGTGTGTAAACGACATTGACCATCTCTTTTCATATGAAAAGGATAATTTAGTTTCCTTGGAGCAAAACTCATCTGAAGTCATAACAAAAGAGAGGAGGACAGACTTTGGTAGGGTTACTATCTGTTTCCAACTTCCTTTTAAATTATTCCATTACCATAATTTTCTCTCTGGCACCCTTTTAAGTAAACCACACCAATTATTTAAATCAGCTGAACAATACATATACTCCTCATCCGCTCAAGCTTTGAAATGGATGGAGGGAGCCCTGTTAGCCTTATAATTACAGTGGCAATACATGTGGCAATGTCACAAGGTCAAAGAAAAACACTAATAGGCTTCTGCTTCCTGAAAAATAAGATCTTTCAGGGACATTAATATTTCAGAGAAAGTTTAAGAGACTTAGCCAGAGAGCCACATTTCTCTGAGGCAAAAACACATTCTTGAACTTGTACTGATACAAATCACTATTATTCACCAAGAAAAAAGGACCTATAGCACAGCTAGAAACAGACTAATGAACTGAACAGCTTTAATACTTTGCTTATTTTTACAAGACAGAAAAGATAACAGGAATAACCTGTACCTGCAGATTGTAATATCTCCAGTTGGGTGGACATTTTGCATTTTTATCCTTGCAAGTGGCACGGCTCTATGGATGGCAACATCAGTCTGTGGGTCAGTCTGTTCAGCACTTTGGTCCACAATGAACTATCTCAGCAATTTTCGGATGGAATGTCATATCCACAGTTTCTACACAATGCATCTTAATGAATTTGGTAATCCTCTGACTCTTCCTAAAGCGCCACCATGAGGTTCACATTTGAGGTTTTAAGTGACATATCTCATGGAATATTGGATAAAGTGCCATGAAATTTAGTACAAACATTCATGTGCCCTCAGGATAAATTGTCACCTTGGTGACCCCCTGAATTTTCATCTAGCAACACCATTAAATTAAAAAAAAAAACTCAAATACTTTGGTTTATTAACAAATATCTGCATCATTCATTTTCCACAACCACTTATCCTGTTAGGGGTCGCGCGGGGGGGTGGAGCCTATCCCAGCAGACACTAGGTGAGAGGCGGGGTACACCCTGGACAGGTCGCCAGACTATCGCAGGGCTAACACATAGAGACAGACAACCATTCACACTCACATACCTATACCACACACCTATGGGCAATTCAGAGTCACCAATTAACCTGCATGTCTTTGGACTGTGGGAGGAAACCGGAGTACCCGGAGACAACCCACGCTGACACGGGGAGAACATGCTAACTCCACACAGAAGGGCTTCCCCCACCCCGGGCTTCAAACTCCCCACCCTGGATATAGCCACCATATAAAGGGACAGTAAACTTTTGTTATTTCCATGTTATGCCATTGTTATTGTTTATAGCAGCTGATGCTGTTGTGTCACAAGTCATGCCCATCTTGCCTCTTCTGCTAAAGCAGAATGCTATCTAAAAACACACAAAGGGGCGACATTCAGCCTGCCTTGTTTGGTTCTGTCCTGTCGCCGTAGAAAGTAGAAAGGGATGAGAGACAGACAACCATTCACGCTCACATTCACATCAATGGCCAATTCAGAGTCAACAATTAACCTACTTTTCAAAGATATTCAGGTTAGGTTAAATGTTGACTCTAAATTGTGGGAGGAAGCCGGAGAACCCGGAGAAGACATATGGAGAACCTGTCAACTCCACACAGAAGGGACCCTAGCCTGGGTTTGAACCTGAAACCCCTAAAATAAGATATTAAACACTGGAAACATTATTCTTGCTAAACATTAGCAAGCTAGCATTGTCACTGCAAATATGTTAGCATGCTGATGTTAGCATTTAGCTCAAAGCACTGCTGTGCCTAAATACAGTCTCACAGAGCTGCTAGTGTGGCTCTTTGTATGTTTGAGATCTGGCTGAAGTTGATATTTTATTAATCTTTATAATCTTCTCTAAAGGAGCACAAAGACACAACGTGCAACGCGTCCGCATACTCAGACTCCCAATGTTGCATATGTGGATACATGTGCTCTCCGCATATGTATCCACTCATTTTTACATGTGTAGCTGCAGAGCTTATCAAGACAAGCTGAGACTTCTTAGCAGGTATCTGCAATGTTTTGATATATCAGGTATGTAAAGAGTCAATTATGAGGCTCACCATAGATTATGAATTTTCTCTTTTTCTATGCATCATACTTCTTTCTCTACATCACACAAAATTGTTAACACTACATATTCATATGCCGCAGCTGTCTGCTCATCACTTTAAACACAACAGACAACATCAAGAAACCCAAAGGAAAGACACAATCTGCATTGAGGCCTGGTAACTTGAATATTTATTTAGTATAGAACTGAATGGTATCCATAGCAACAAGGGGCCCCCTGAAAAGTAGCTGGCAGTGAACATGGAAAAGGTCCTGAATGACCCAACTACACTCGTTTATGTCTATAATACCTGCAACTATATGATTATTTCTTTTCTCTGCCCAAAATAACCCAAGATCCTGAGACACATGAACTCTTCTTGGGGCAGCTGCTGCCCCTCACCTGAATTGAGCAGTTCACCTTTCTGTAAAGGAACCCTGATCTCAAATTTTCACATGCTGATCACGATAAACTCAGCGGAAATCATTTCCACTGCACTTCAGGAGTCAAGGTCCAGTAAAGCCACAAGGACACCTCCATCCTCAAATAGAGGATGGTGCCATCGCACCAAGTTACAGCTTATTTAAGTCCACACTCATCTTTACCTTGATACCAACAGTAAGAATACAGCACACAGGGAACAAACAGCTCACAAAGGTAACCACTGGACACCATAGTTCCATAGCTGAAGTGCTACAGAGGGTCATAAGCATATTCAAGATCTACAAAACACACAGACCTTATTAGCAAATTCAAATGACCCCTTATCATCAGTGATGAATTTCACACTCTGGTCGTTGAACCAGAGATTTTATAATCTCCTTTCAAGGATGCTGACATAGCCTTACCTGAGCAGTGTGATTCTGCCTTCAGTTCCTCTTTTTAAAAAAAAGGAAGCAACAACCTTTTTGGCGATGCAAAGGCAATATTCCTGACAAGTTCAAGCAGCTAACATTAGTGTCAAGCAAAGTTGAGACTTAAGTGACTGCATCGTTCCCCAGCTGTGATGTGCTATTTAGACACTGTAGTTTAATAGCTGTACTGGTAATTAAAATATCAGTTGATTATACACAAATTAGAAACCCAGAGACCAGACACGTTGCTTAATAGTTAAATACCTTCTGCTATTTTTGACACCGAGAGAGAGAGAGGCTGGACTGCACATCTTACAATTAGAGTGCTCACATGTTTGTGTTGACCTGTGTTTTCCCCAGTAACATGCTAGTTACATGGTAAAACTGACATGATGTGAGCGCAGTATGAGGCACTTCTTTATTTTTAAAGCGAATCATGTTCAAGTTTCAGGAAATTACACTTGAGAACACGACACATCCAATCAGAATGAACCAATTATTGTGTCAATGCTCTTCTCCCTCTTCAGCCATGAGACTGTGCTATCAAAATATATTAGAGAAAGATACTGAATTAAATGCAAAAATTAGAGCATATCTTCGATTAACAGTCTGAGCAGAGATCGTCTGCACACAGCTCTCAACATAGAGGTGGCTGAGGCAGCGGCAAGTAGCTAATGGCACTAACAGTGGTAACACTGGCAACAGTGCTGACAGAGTCAGCGTTAACAGCAGTAACCGCCAAATCAGCGCAGTGAAAAGCAGTGGCAATTAGTTAGCCAGTGGGCTCCATACACAGGGACTCACATGCACCGACATGTACACGCCACCAGACTGTCTACCACAACAACAAACAGAGAAGCTCAGATTGAGCTCAGTGCCACGCAAACATAGAGGGAGCGTGACTTCATTCTCTGCTCAGGATGCCATCAATTCACTATATTTTTACAAAGCAAATGGTTGTTAGCTGCTGTATTAATGCTCCGAATGTTGCATACACCTCAAAAATTCATGCACAATCACTTAGAATGTGATTAAAACATTTAAGACAGTGGATATGAGAACCTTTGTGTTCCCTGTCATGTGTGAGGGTGTGAGAGAGTGTTGCATATCTGCTCTGTGTATCAATGTCAAATCAGTCTTCTTGTGTCTGTCTACATGTGTAAGTTGATGTGATAAGTCCACGTGCATGTGTGTGTGTGAGTGCATGTGTGGACCTTCAAAGTATCACTGGACTATCATTACTTTGAGGAGCTTTTCTAGGGAGCTCCAGCTGTGCCTGTGGTCTGGTTCCTGAGATGGGGGTGGAGTGCTGTTTTGCAGCTTCAGAAATGAACCCCCACCCCCTCCACCTCAAGGACCAGCCTGAAGAGTTATGAGGAGAGGGAGAGAGAGGTTTGGGGAAAGGAGGGCGGCACAAGTGTTTGTTTGGAGGGGATAAATAAGAGAGGAGAGGAAACGAGACACGGAGAGACATAAAGAGGAAAATAAAGAAGGGGATAGAGAGAGGCAGCTAACATCTTCTCTTGGAATCAGTATTCAAAAAAGAATAAAAAATAAAGGGGGAAAGAATGGGATATCAGGACATCTCCACTGATTTAAAAAAAGTAAAAAAAAGAAAGATGCTGGAATCCATCCTTTTATGGGGGCAACCAGAGGGCAGGAGAGGTCACAGTGAAGTTTTAACGGGATGTTCCACAGAGAATGAGAAGGCTGAGCAGAGTCGAACTCAGTGCTTGTACAGTAAAGAGGTGCAACCAGGGCTTTATGATTGAGTGGAGCTGGCAGGCCGGGGGAGCCTCCCTCGGACTGCTGTCAGCTGAGAGTGCGGAGAGGCCAATCACTGACACAACAAAGCTGCATAAGTGCCACTTCCCCAGCAGGGGGCACCCTAGCCTCCTGCCCTGTATCATGCTGCGTGCCCCCCCTGAGGACAGATTTATATTTTTAAACAACCCTTCTGCCCCGAGGTGACGCGATAACAACCATGCCAAGAGTCCACGTAACGAAACATGACCCGCAGGCCGCTGTGCTACACTAAAGATACTTTAATTGAGATGAAACAAGATGAGGGCGCTAGACTCCCCGTCACGTGAAATTATGCTGTGTGTTTTTTGATCTGATGCACAGAAGCAAGATGCTAGGCACAGTTTTATTTTGAGTAATAACGCTCATTATACGTTTTCACAGGTTTCACTGTGCAGCGAGAGCCTAAAGTATATTTCAAGCAATAAAATTGACTGCCGGTAGCAAAAAGAGGTAATGAAGACCCTATCACTCTTGTGTGATGCTGCAAACAAACCAAGACCTCTCCGCCTGTATCGATTAGCACACGCAATACTGTGTGCCTTCAGAGTGTCAAGATCCACTAAAAAGAGAGAAAGAATCAAAATCTCACTGCCAAGTCTCATTCCTCTAAACTCGGTTCCTTTAGTCCAGAGGACAATCTGACAGCCAGCCTTCAAAAGACAAACCCATAAAGTATTTATGTGTGTGCCCGGGGTCCAGTGAGTTCAGACAGCCACTGAAGAATTCATTAAAGGAGGTGAAAGAATTGTTAAGTGTATCAAATTTAAACCGAGGCCAAACAAGAAAAGGCTCAGACTGAACCACTGAAGGAGAGAAAATCAAAACTGTCTTTAGTGATGACACTATAAATACAGAAACAACATGTTCCGAACACAAAAGACAACAGTAAGCGATTTCATCACCACTACAGTCTGGGTTTTCAGCTTTGGTTTATTGTTTAGAGTAGAAGGGTGGGGGTGCATTTTTTCTGCTGCTATTATAACCACTTGATTTCTGAGAGGCCAGCATTCTCAAACTGCAGCTAAGAACATCTAAGAGTTAAATGTTTCTGAGTCTCAACATTGCTATACTGCAAGATGGGCAAGGCGTGGTTATCTTACCTGTTTCCAGAATTCGTCGATGAAGCAGTCCTGGATGGAGAAAGGCCTCGTCTTTACATGAGCGGATCTGCGTTCCCACTAGTTCAGAGTTGGTGGCGAGTATTCTTGCGCTTTCCTCATTCAAGTTCACCCCGGCCATGGAGGCAACGTCATTGATGTCATCATCATCCCTGCACCATGAGAGATGGATGATTAGCAAAGCACATACAATGGAAAACATTAACTTCTAATTTAACATTCGAACTGAATGATCTCATCTGCAAGAGTATTACGAAAAATATTTCTGGTGGGAAGATGGTCTTTTCATAAAACTGAGCTGTCAGTGCAGTAGAAAGACACAAATACTTCTGAAATTGGTGCCATATGACCGGAGAAAACAGAAAAACATTGCTGTGGGATTCACTTTTGCTCAAGAAGTTGAAAACCTACAACTACCAGAATACACAGCGCTGCACTAGATAAATAAACACTTCCGCTGGTGGGTGACTTTAAGCGAGCTTGTCCGTTTTGACACAGGAAACAATATGGTGGCCAGCTGGTAACAAACGACCTTGTATTACAGTTTAACAGTGAGCTAAAATATGTTTCTGTAAACATTTTAGGGTTAGGGTTAGAATCTTGAGTCATATTTGATCAGCACTGCAGTCTGTTTTTTTAAGCCTTTTTTCAGTTTGGTGCCCACTTCCTGTTCACATACTCTTGTATTACAGCCAAACAGTGCACTAAAAATGATTCCGAAGACATTTTTGGCAAAAAAATAGGCGATGCAGTTACAGAGTTTTGGTTAATATTTGATAAGCACTACCTCGTTTTTAAGCTTGATTGGAGTTTGGTCAGAGTTTGACAGAATGAGAGGGGCAGCTCCCTTTGCTGATATGCTTTTATACTCCTTCTATCAATGGTGGCAGGCATACAAAAATGCAAATATACAATCTGCAGTTCAAGCAACAGCCCTACTCCATGTAACCCTGGAGCCAGCAAACGTCTGCAGCTTGACCTGGGAGATGAGCAGGGAGATCTGGGAGCTGGTAAGACAGAGGGAGGTCTACTACAGTTCATTTACACATGCTACTCACATTGTAATGATTCAAAGCTCGTAAAAATCAGCAAAATATCACTGTAATTGATGCATTGGTGGTGAGGACTCAATGATATTGGCAGATATCGATTAAGTAAACAAATATTTTAGAAACTCCCAAATAAAAAAACAATAGACCTCAAATTCTGACAAATTTGATTACGTTTAAACACATCTTCGTGCAAAAGACACTTCACAATAGACGTACAGCAAAGTTACAAGGTATTTTAGGTTAAACTAAAGTTACTAAAGTCAGTGAAGGTTACACACTGATTAGGGTGCCCGAAAAGCGCAGGGGAAAGGCCCATTTGGGAAGCTGTCTTTAGGGATTGTGTCCTTGTCGCAGCATTAGCGACTCCTACTGGTTGGTCTTTCTACACTGTCTCCTCCTGGGAGAAATGATCATTAATACAAAGTGCAAGAAAAAAGCAAAAAATCCAAAAGAAAAAAAGGCACAATGCTGCTCGATCCACTATAGCAAAAGAATTCAGTTTGGGCATGGAGGACGAGCCTTGCACACGAACCCTTACCTAAATCAGTATTCAAGTCTTAACATTATCAAAATGTATTCCTGCTTTTATTCATGAGTATTTCCTTGGATGACAATATGCATTCGTTTTGTTACAGAGGGCTATGCTTTGGTTATAATGGCACAGAATTCCCATTGCAGGGTCTATTTGTGTCGGTGCTCTGTGAGGCAGGGAGATGAAGAGCGTTTGGACGGAGTTTAGCTCGGTAAGGATGCTCCTGAGAATTGGCACAGAGCTGTGATGAATCTGGCCATATACTAATGTCAACAAACTCTATTTCCACACCGCTTTGCCGCACTTTGCTTTGTATATTCAAGATGCACTGGTCGTTTCTCACAGGCATAATGCTGACTTCACACTGTTTACACTTTATTATATATTAAGAGAGACATGGAGGGGGGTAAACATGCAGAATTTGTGTTTGGGTCATTGCTTTTGACAGTAAATGAGGTCCCTACATCCTTTAAAGGCTTTAACTTTCTCGTTCAGTTGTCACCAAGACAAATTCCCCTACAATTATTGTACTTGGCAAGTAACGATTGTGATTCTGGCCTGAATTAGCTGAGCGGTGACGTGTTGTGCTTACAGGACTGGCCCAGAGCGAGCAGCGGATTTTCTGAGTGGCTTTGACGGAGGGAACAAAGAACCACAGAACACACACAGAGTGGCCTCTCGCCACTCACTGGCTCACCTCCACAGTCATTTATGTTCATGCCACTGATGTTGGTTGCGACAGAGCTTGTGTTGCTGTGCTTTTGTGTATGCATGTGTGCAGCGCGGGGCACTGAGTTCTTTCGGGTGCCCGAGCGTGGGCACACGCCATCAGCCAACTCCACCCCACCGAGGCCCTCCTGCTCCTTGGTGCGGCCACAGAGAGGCGATATGAAACTTGACACCGCAGCGGGAGGTTGACAAAGACGATTAGAGCATCTCCTTGAACCTCACACACCTCTACCTTCTCTCCTCTCTTCCTCCTCTGCTCCAGCACTCAGTCTAATTATGCCTTCACGGGGAGGATCTACACAACAACACAAGCATGGATACATAGAATTATACCCTGTTGCTGCAACTCAGTCTGTGCACCTTTCTTCATCACGCCTTCACGGACAACTTGACCTGTCCTAAATAGAAACATGCCTGAGGCAATGTTCACTCTGGGAAAAAAAGAAATGCTGCTACCTCAGGAGCTTAAAACTATAGATGCAGTCAGGTTACATGTACATGTCGGGGAGATGACCTTATCATTTCAGATTTTAAGCAACACAAATGTAACACACTGTGGACAAATGCACAGTTCTAGTAGATGAAAATGCTTTATGTATCGGCCAGAGAAAGCACAACAGGTTATATCACATTATCTTGGTAAAATAGGGCACGTGACATTTACATCAATTAGACATGAACTGCATACTATTGATACATGTAAATATCTAAGTTGCGGGGTGACCTTTAGCTGACCTAGTAGAGTGTGCACCCCAGGCCTCTGCAGCAGCAGCCCGGGTTCGATTCTGACCTGTGGTCCTATGCTAAATATCACCCCCCTCCTCTCTTCCACCTTTCCTGTCTAACTTAAGCTGTACTATCAATAAAAGAGAAAATACCTAAAATATAATCTTTAAATATCTGAATTGCTATTCATATTTTCTGTCAGGTATAACCTGGTTTAACAGATTATTCACCTCAGGGGTTGTGAAATGTGAAGCATGGCAATCTTAGTAGCTAAAACATTAATATCTTACTTTTTATGAGAAAGACAAACTTAACTTGTTTTCTTCTTTAGCATAATGGGTATAACACACTCCAAAGAAACTTATGAAGAGCATTAACAAGTGCAGAAAACTGGCTTTCGATATTTGTCATCAGTCTATTTAGCGCAGGGATACTCAGCTGGCTTTGACCTGGTGCCACTTTTGCAAAATAACAGGAGGCCAGAGGCCATTTAATAAACAAATATTAATAATTAATAGATAAATATTTAGCAAAGACCTCTGCCAGGGGTCCAGGGGACCCTTCCCTTGCCCTTCTTTTTAAAACAAGCTCTACTTTTATGCTTTTTTAGGCATTGTAGCACATTACTTACACTTAAAGATTAAAAAAAAATCCCAGTGTGAATCAGTTCATTTTTTATTGTGAATTAGCAAATGGTCAATGGGCCACCTGGCACCTAGTTGCAGGCCACCGGCTTTAAGTTGAGCATCACCTATATAGTGCATATCACATGCTTATGTATCCCTATAATACAACATAAAAGTGAATTTATAATTTTGTTCAGTGGACTATAGTGATCTGTTCAGTAGGTAATAAACTACATACAGCCATAGAAGTGATTTTTTTTTCCTTTCTCCATTGTGTTGCAGTTTAGCTCTATACTTGAGACAAAAATTAGACATTCTTCATTTTCACCAGACAGAATTTACAGTACAAGTATAAGTAGTGTTATGCACAAAATCTAAGTTCAATCTATTAGGCTATGGATAATTCAGAAAATGTCTAGCAGTAATGCAGGGCAGGGAAATTACTACACTGGCAACCACTGCATAGGTACAAAAAGCATAAATGGTATCCAAGAACACTTGTAATATTCTGAGTGTATTATGTTTCTTTTTCTTGGATGGTCTGATTCTGGCTATTTAGGATCACTCGGGTTCAAATCAAATGAGAATGCCAAAGACAGGTCTGACATTAAAAGGAGGGAATGAGATATGAAATGCAAAATATTCCCGACTACACCTCTGCTGCTAATAAAGCAGAGATGTAATTAGCTTCCACAGAAGCTAAAGAGCAGCCTCTCAGTTATTGGTTTGGGTTGGCTCGAGGACATGGAGCCTGCGGTCACATGAATACATATGCATGTCGTTTCCATATCAAGCTTGTGTTTTACAGAGGGCACGCCATAGGTGGTGGTGAGAGGATTGTATTGCCATTTAGAGGTTGTGTGTTTGAGTGTGTGGATTCGATGGGGTGCATCCAGATCTCCCGTGCGCCCCCTCCACCATCACAGCAGCCCCCCACCCCTATGGATAAAGGTCCCTGTGCTCAGGCGGGGGGCCCTGATTGATCCCTGTGACTAACACTCAGGCCATGCAGGCTGGTTGTGCCCACACTGAGAGACATGGACTACTAGGAGCCGCCAGGGTTTCACTGGGCAGCTGATGGGATACGTGTTCATGATCCAGTGGATGACAGCACTGGTGGCACAAGAGGGGCCAATAAACCCAGCAATAAACACTGCTAGATGTTTAACAAGTAACTGTTATTAATTCAACGGACCACCCACACGCAAGCTGCAATTATTCACAAGCAACACGGCTGGGTGTAATGAAGATGATGTTTGGATGAAGGTGAACGCCAAAATACCTTGGTTTGATGTGGCTGTCAATAAAAACAAATTAGCATTCCAGACTTTCCTAATTTCTGTTTAAGTGTTTTGGAGTGCCACCATTTTCTCCATGATTTTTTTTAGAGAAACTTTATAGTGGCGCAGCACTTAATCTAATCTTGTGGCTGCTGTGTTTCCAAGTCTTTGCATCAACAATTTTTGGGAGGTCACTTTTAAGTTCTAATTGAGTCAAATTTATTTGTAAAACCATTTTTTTTAGCAAAATAGGCACATCACATAGCAATTTACAGAGCAACAAAGGATGTAACCACAAAGGCAGAATGAACTCACTTTACGGGTAAATGATGGAAAAGGGCTGGTGGACTTTTAAATCCGCTGGCATCAGTGACTGGTGAACAAAAACTTTTGTTCATTATGTGTATCTGTGTGTGTCTTTCGCAGTGCGAGTGTTTGTGTGTTTATGCGCATGGATGTGTGTCCACCATGTAGGACAGGGTTGGATTTGAGGGGCTGAGGCTGAGCTCGGAGGTTGGCAGAGGGCTGAGGGCCTCGGCTGGCTCGCCTGTGATTACAGCGGATGTCGAGTGTTTACAGAGAGATGAGGAGGGGAGGAGGGGGGCACAGAGACAGCTGCTTTCACTCTGTACTGTAAACTACACACACACACCCACACTCACACACAAACACACACACACACACACACACACACCAACACAAGAACTTACACAGAAGGCTGTAGCTGCAATGGAAACCCCACAAGCCCTGCAGTGTGTATGTGTGTGTTTGTGCTACAGCTGGCCCGCTGGGACCAGTGGCTCAGAGTGACAGCCATACACACATCAGTCCCCAACTACAGCTGAACACAGTGCAGGCTGGATGGGCGAGAGGCTGGTGGATGCTGACTGACCACACCGGCCTTACCCAGTGGATTTTTTTTCACTTTTATACTTTTTATGATGTTCAGTCCTCCCACTTTGTTATATTGTGTCAAATACACTTTTATGAAAAAAAAAAAACACACCTGAGTTGACCATATTGTGCTTATGTAATGCTGTGAACACTGACTGATCAAACTCAGAAGAAACTCTTTGGTAACTTTGAACAACTTCTGAAGCAAATATAACTTCTGTGTTGTCCTGATTGTGATTTATAGGAAACACAGTGGCCACCTCTGTTCACAGGTCAAGTCATTATGTCCATGTTGCAGGTTTCTGGTGTAAAGACACAACGGCGTCCAAGAGATCGCCTCGTAACACCAGCCTCTGTTCAAACACGTTTATATCCTCAGGTAAGAAAGACGACAGCAAACAATAAACAGTGGATGAGACTGAGAGGTTTTAGATAGCAGCAACCAACTAAGGTCTAGCTGAAACATAAAGACTTTAAAGCACACTGTTTGCGGTATACACTAAAAATAATGATAGTGACCTCATTTTGTACTTTAGTTAAAATATGTGAGTCAGCAAGAGCGCGTTGTCGCAAGAAAACAAACTACCTGCATGTGGAGACAAACACATGGATGGAAGCAAGAATGTTGTTTAGGGAACCAGCATTGTGTAGCTTGTTTAACATAAGTGCAGACCAGGCAGATCATCACCTGACCTGAATAAAAGGAAAATACGCTACAAAATGTCAGTGACATGTATCTTCCGTGACAGTGGTGCTGTAAGTTATTGGGCTTATGTTGAAACCAGTACGTTTGTGTGTGGAGGGCCACTGTGATCACCGCAGGGGGAAAAAGGTCGTCAGTAACAAGCGAGCCTGACAGCTTAATTACCAACGCAGCTAAAGATTTATTGGTTTATCAATCAGAGCCTCGGGCGCTGCCTTTCCCCTCAGGAGACGGGGGCCATTACCATGAACCCGTTGGCCCATGTGACCCAGACTCTTCTTGCCCTGGCCCGGTCACACCAGGGCAATCCTAACCCCCCTCCCCGCTCCTGTCGATACACGCATACACACATTTGATACACACACATAAACAATATTCTCAGATCTTTAGGATATACACATATGTTCATGTGCACCCAAGCAGGGACACAAACACAAACAAACAGAGAGAAACAGAGGCAACCATGCAAACATATACACACACACTATATGCTGCACACACACGGACAAACACAAATACGCAAAGACTCACACAAAACATGAACCACAAAGGCCAGCATGTGGGCGATGAACCTTTTATGTTTTGAGACAAAAGCCCAGCTGAAGCAGAGACGAGACCAGAGAGAGAGAAAGAGAGAGAGCAAAGCTGCAGGCTAAATACCGTATGTTTGACTTAACCAAGAGGTATTTTCAGAACCGCATCCAGAAATTCCAACCATCTGGACACAATTACCTTATTTCTAAATTAAGATGTAGCTCATTTGTAATTCTGCCGATGAGTTGTGACACTGACACAAGGAGGGCGATAGCGAGGGGTGATCTATTGGCTGGCAGCGTGTTGCTATGTGGTGGGCGCAGAGAGAGAGAAAAGGACCACCGATCAACCAGCCAGGCAGCCGGGGCAGGCAGGCGGCCAGGTGGCCAGGAAGGCAACTGGGATAAACACTCATAGCCTTAGCTGAGAGTGTAGCCTGTAGTCATGCGGAGGCATCTTAGTGAAATGCTGCCCCCATGTGACGGGAGCCAGGAACAACAGGTGGACTGCAGTCGGGTCTCCTAGCGAAAGAGTTGTACCTGAAAGAACCTCCTCCGGGGTCGTTGAGCTTGTTTTTCTGATTCCCAGAGATCTGAACAGCCAGGCCCACGGGACTTTTGCCTGCTTGGATGATGCCTCCCTTCCCCATTGTGCCTGTTAAGAAAAGGGGGATAAAAAGAAAACACTAAACAAAACAGGAAAAGGAGTAATGTCATCATTGAAATGTCCCCTTCTATCTGTGTCAAATATCCTCCTGTCTAACGACTACCTTCAACTGTCTCTATCATCCTAGGGGTAGATGAAAGAGGGGGGGGAGCAGTACTGTCGCTCTCCCCAGGTTGGTGCGGAGAGCGTCGCTCTGTCAATATCACTGCGCTTCACCGGCTCTCCTTACACTCCTAAACCGCATCCTGCTCCGAGACACGTTTTCCAGAGAGGCACAAGGACTGCCAGAGTGAATTTAAACTTGATTTTAACAGGCATGTTCCTAGCCAAGAGGCACAGAAAAGTATTTTTAGAACTATCCCCGCATTCCAATTTATGGGCATAAAACAACCTACAGATCTTTCACTGCAGGCAATCTTGGGGAAGGGGGCAGATCAAATTTGTATGCACCTCCAATCGTACACACACACACACACACTCACGCACACTCACACGAGCAAAAAAACAGGTACAAACACGTACACACATTGCACACACCACCTGAGAGCACACAGCTCTCTTAGGGGAGCGTTACGCCCGGTTGGTGTTGGGGCGATATTTGTGGGCTTCTGTGGGAAGAGTGTTTGTGAATCAGTGTGAGTAAGCAGCGCAAATGTTTGAGAAGGCTTTATAACCAGACAGGAAAAAAAACACCTGTTCTCTCTGTGGCTCCTGCCTGTTTACACATCTTAGAGCCTACTGAGAGAACATTTAGGGTTTCACTAATGGCTATCTTTGTTTAACCTATTTCGCTGGCTCTTTATTTAACCAGAAGGTCAAGTTGAGTTTGAAAATCTTGAAATATCTGGACGAGCATGCAGTCTTACTGGGAGAAGTAAAAACTGCAGGCCAGAAACGGAAGAAAAGTGTGTGTCTGAGAGGAGGACTTCTTCAAAGATGGCAAACTGAAACTCAAACCTACCAAAAATGTTTGGAGTCTTTTGTCCTTAACTAAATTTTAGTCTTGCACAATTTTAACAGATACATGAACATTGAAATGAAAATGGCAGATACTGTACATGTGATTGAATTCAGGAGATTCAATCAAAAGTGGTTGGAGAAGGTCTTAAAACATTCGTACCTTGCGCTCTGACAGACTGTGCGATCACCACGGGCATCCGGACCTGGCCACTGACAGTGCCTGCTGCCTTGATACCCTGAGAAAGCAAAGAAACCAAAAACAAACAGAGATTATATACTTTACAGTGGGATTTCAAAGAATGAAACAATTCATAAGTGAGAGGGGAGATTAAAAAGAATGAAACTGCATGCTGCTGAACTGCTCCTGCACTTTTACGGCATCCCCAAGAGGATGTTTTGGGGGAAAAATCAACTCTTGCTCCCCTTGCAGACTTAGTTAGTTGCAAAAAATGACCCAAAGTCAAACTGGCAGAGCGCCACTTGAGTTTTGTTTACTGATTACTATTCTACTGTTGGATATTAAAGACATCTGCAGTTGTAACGCGGGATAGATGCAGAATAGAAAGAAGGATGATGAATTCTACAATGACTACCCCTACGCACTGTACAGAGAATGTGGAGATCAATGTAAATGCTTAAGGAGGATGGATTTCTGTCACTGTACATGACCTACATTTGCTGGCATTTCCAGATAAGACAAAGGCAATAAGAAGTCAAGACCGCAGTGAAAAAGTAGTTTAGAAGAAGGAGAAGTAGTGGTGGTAGAAGAAGAAGGAGCACGGGGGTGGGGGGTGTGCTGGGCTATTAGAGTCACTTCCTTCCTTGGTAGCAGCCACGGGCCGGGCCTCAGGCTCAGCCATCCATTCCTACCAGTTTGCTTCTTGCTGCATATTTTTTAGCCTTGTTTTCCATTCCCTGACACATGCTATATTACTGTTCAAGCTACTGAAAAAAGACAGAGGCCATTTTTCCCAGAGATCCACTGCAGGGGCCTGTGAGAGTGGGAGGGAAGGGGGGGAAAAATACATTCAGCACAGGCACAGATAGCTAGCACCTCTGGCCAGCCGGCGACACAGTTAAGAGGGGAAAAAAAAAAAAGTCAGGTAGAAAGTTTGGGAAGCAGAGGTTAAAAAGGGAAGACACTCAAAGTGAACTCACTGCTCATATTTCATTTTAAAATTATTTTTGTCTACTTTTAAACAAAGTCAATATTAAATTTGATATTAAATGTTACATGTTATCATAATTAGCATAAACAAATGATATACAGCATATCTTAAATGACTGCTAGCATTTGTCACATATTAGTGGTTTCATTAGTGCTAGAATTCCTCAAAAAGCCCAATCCTTCTTCAATAAAACTCTACATTTATTAGCTGTAAGAGCACGTTCATTCTGTGAAAATCTGAATCAGGGATACTTTATTAATCCCTGGAGGGAAAATGGGTCAGGTTACAGTTTGCTTTTATATATAAAATCATAGAGAAATCATAAGAGAAATAGAAAATAGTAAAAGTAAACATATGTGTATTATGCTACATTGTATAACACATGTAAAGCACTGGTTTGCATGTACAGTAATCATGCAGATTTCCCACTAAATACAATCCAGAAAAACTGAATTAAAGATGGGAGGTGTCTTCCAATTGTCTCTGCATTGACGTTAGCTTAAAGTACAAAATGTATGTGTACTAAAACCATGCACATTGGACTGGTAACACTACAAAACATGTTAGCACACAAACAGCGCACACACTGCAGCTTATCTATGGCTAATAATCAATGACAGCATACATAGTAGCCTGTGAGGTTGCTTTTAATTCATGGCTAGTTAATTGGCTTCCCAGGAGTTCTAGTAGTTATATTACTTGAGGAAAAGGGTTGAAAATATAACTCTTATGTCTTAATATTTAACTCTACATGAAATGAGGCTGTACATTTGTACATCAATACACATTGTTGCAGTGAAGAATAAACTGCTATGTAGAGATGTGGCCTAGTTACAACTCTCTATTCATTCTTCACAGTTTTATCAAGTCCATTCACCAAATATGTCATTTGCCCTGAGGAGGTTTAAGGTCCAGCAAGTTTATTTGACTAGTGCTGTAAAAAAGTTTTTAGATAAATTTAAATTTGACCTTTTTTTTGGATCTTCTTTCCTAAATGTGTTAAAGAAAACACTGTTATATCTTACAATAAAAACAAGCCGTAATCACATTAAATCTATACCATGTAATGCTATCTACAGTAACAGTGTATATATAAAATAACATTTAGAAAATAACAATGCATACTTGTATACCTTTGTGCAGTAAGTGTAATTGATGAAAAAACCTTAAATGAAATATCACTAAATTATAGACTTTAAGTTACAATTGCTACACTTTACAAGTCATTTGTTACATTTACATTTCAGAATTTTCCATGTAAGAAATGTTACCCATACTACTGTTGTACCAGAGTATTTTTTAGCCTAATTCAACTAGCTGTCTGGTTTCAGACTGTTGATGTGCCAGGGGCGATCATTTACTAATGTTTTGTGTGATAGCTTATGTTGGTGTTTTATGCATGTGTGTGTGCGTGAGAGAGAACGAGAGAGATGGAGAGAGACCAGAGGCGTGTTCTGGACATAGACTGCGGCCGCCACATTGCTTTAAAATTGACCCGGGGCTGACCTAGTTACCTCGCTTCACCCTTCAACGGTTAACGGGTAGAGGGAGGGAGGGAGTGAGATGAGAGAGCGATGCGGGGGTAGATACAGTGAGAGAAACTGTTGGAAAGAGATGGAGAGGGAGCAGAGGATGGAAAAGAGGAGAAAAGAGAAAGCAAGTGAGAGGAAAAAAAAACTAGTGAGGAAAATGGTGAGACGAGCTGGAAAGAAGGAAGGAGGAGGAAAAGTGAGAGAAAGACAGAGAAAAAAAATGTAATAAAAGAAAGACAGAACCCTCTAGCTTGCCCACCCCTCTGCCTGGACCAGACCACTCTTGAGTCTGACCTCGCTTGACCCATCCGTAGACTGCCTCTGCTCTGTGTGAACACATCATTTTCACTGTGCGTGTGCACACACACATTTACAGTATACCCACACACCCATGGTAACTTGATACTGCTGTGAGTTGAGTGAGGCTGTCGGTGTCCAGTGCTGGACCCTGCAGGTTAGCTGGCCTAACTTCAGCTGTATCCCTACACTATCCCAGGATGAACTGCATGCAACCTTGGGTACTACTCTTCCCGTTGCCAGGGGAAAGGCTGGACAAACACATCTTTAACTGGAATAAAGCACAATATCAGCCTTGGTTGAAAGGTGTCGTCACTATAATTTTCTCTTTCTGACTGATGTTTCATTTTCAGGGATTATCTGCTGAGTAATATAAACACAGTGAAACAAAAACTGATAATAAGCAAATCAATCAATTAATTAAACAAAGTAACTATAGTGAGAGTCGCTATACAATAATGCATATCAATAATATGTAGGACAGATAACATGGCACTGAATGCAGCAGGGTATTAAAGGTGCAGTCAGCGAATTTTGTCAAATTCATCAAATATCTCTTCTTGATCTGCTCGCTGTCTGCTCTGTGTGTGTGCTGGAAAAAAAATCAGGTGTTTATACACAGCCTTGGTTCCGCTGATGGGAAACAAGGTGGCTTGGACCAAGCCACACAACAAAATTCCAGCCAATCAGCAACAGCGGGCGTTCATGTTTGTGCACAGGACAGGGGATATGCCATGAATATAAAAAGAGAAAGGCAGTGTGAGCAAGAGGGAGGCTGAGAGGTGGGGTGTATATGTTTGGGTGTTGAGTTCAAACACCAACAGACTTTCTCCAGAATCGCTGACTCCATCTTTAAGGGCGTTGTCATATTAGATACAAGTGATTCATATCGTGCCCGATTACGATTGACCCACAATGTACACTTGTGCCATCATCTATGTGATATTTGTTTATGTTGGCGCAAGAAAAGAGCACTAATTGCAATATTCCAAGCCCAGGTAATGGAGTCAACCTTCTCATTATGCCTTTATCAGCAGATCAGAGGATGAGATCGGCGTGTGCCAAACGCATATGCGAGATAAACAGACAGCACCCTAATAAAGCGTACATAAAGCCCTAATGTGTGTAACCTTTATGTGACTACATCATCTTTCAAATAATTCTAATGATAAACATTTTTGTTGTAGAAAAATTGGTGTTAATGTGTTGCTTTATGCTCATTCTCAGAGGGGGATATCAGCGTGTATTTCCCTCTGTCAGTGTCTCCAATACTGATAAGTCCAGTAAAGTTAGACATTTTCAAATCATCACCATTTGAACTTCAATCAAGACAGCAGCTAGGTTTCCAGATTTCTTATCTCAGTGTTGATATTTCTTTGATCTAAAAGTATAATATATTGAAGTAGAAAAGCTCAATAATTTAAGCACTTTTTTTCAAAATAATAAAGTAAATGATAAAAACTGGTTATCATAACTAGTATACTAACAGTAAGTCAGAAATATTACTGGCCAATAACAAATAAATAAACATTACTGTATTTATATATCACCTTGCATATAAGTGGTAACACACTTCTCATGGGCTGTAAAAGTCTTTGCAAAACAATAATAAACATTAACCATGAAGGTGCCTTTGATGGTTGAACACCATCTGCTCTGATCAGCAGCCAGTAGTACAGTTTGGTCATACTGAGCATCTCCACGGTGTGTATAGTTTACAGGTTTACAATATGTGTGTGTGTGTAAGTCCAAAAAGATGTTTCTGTGTGGAGTCTGAATTCTTTTTTTGGGTTCGCATTAAGATCTGTCCATCACTTTTCATATCTTGAAGTCCTAAGCCCATGTACTATTCACCTAAAACCTCTCCTTTTTTCTGCTCAGTGTGACTCCTCAGTGTGTCTGTGAGCTGGGTGTGACTCTGAGTCACTGGTGGCTGTGTGACTCTCAGCCATGACACTGTGACACTCTCCAGCCTGATAATTCAGCCTTGTATAAGACCCATCGACACACACACACACAATAACACACACCACTACTCCCCTCAGGTCTGCATCCATCACATTCTAGCACTCGTATATTAAATGTAGGAATATTGTGGGTGAATATTTGTCACATTTATTACCTGACCTCTGCAGCTCTTACCCTCTCCATCCTCACACTCGTTACACACACGCAGATACTGACTATATGCATATAGATATATATATATGTATATATCGCCATCACTGTCACACTGGACCTCAGTTCTATTTCAATATAAGCTATAAAGGTAAATAATGTGATAACTGTGTCTGCACTGGAGTCTGTTCCGTCTGGTCTGCTCCATACATACCATGCCAGCTGCATGTCCGAGCGTCCCAGCGGGCAGCGCGCTGGCACCCGTAGTGATGCTGACGCTGTTAGGGTGGCGTATGCGGACAGCTGGCCCAGCCACGATGGCAGGAGGGGGGCCGCCGGGTGCTGGTTTGACTCCCTGCTGCGGAGGCTGGGTCAGGGACTGCTGACTATTCAGCAAAGACAGCCTCAGGGCCGGGAGGCTCTTCTGTTGACGGGCAGAGAGAGGCCAGAGTTTATAGTCAGAGAGCAAAACGGACATGCATGAGAAAAGACCATACACAGCTGCACAAACAAACAGTGCTGTGGTCACTGGCTAATTTAGCATAACGTTATCAAACACATGGCAGCTAAAGAAACACCCTGCTGACAATACCTGAATATGTGTTGTAAAAAAACACTTACTTCTACCGTTAAACTGCTGGATTCGATTTGATGATAATGTATAGTCGTAAATGAAACATAGCCATTAGCTATTTCCCACTGTCACAGTTGACCTGAGGAGCTGATGTTGCTTCATTTAGACTATTTCAGGCAGATTTTTTGACGCAAGCGACCTAACATTGCATGACAACATGTGTTTATGGCCGGGTTGGGCGGTCGGCCGCCTTGATGTGACGCTCATCACGGTTGGCTGGAGAAACCTGCTGGCTACTGGCAGGGGCGGCTGCGGGGGCCACTGTCACACACAGTCAGAAGTCAGGCCAGAGGGGTGTGTGTGTGTATGTGTGTGTGTATCATTCTACTGTCAGGCCTGGCCATCACTGGCCTTGGTGCCAGGGAAGGGACAACTTTAGGGGGTCAGTTTAGGAAAAAACATGTGAGCACCAGCTTAAGGAGATTTAAGGGGCAGGTAAGGGAGCAGTTCAGGAAACAATAGGGCATTTAAAGCCTCCAGTTCAGAGAACCAGCTGCAGGAGCAGTTTAGGGGTCAAAGTAAGGGATCGGGTTTAGGGAACGATTGCCACAGTCAGTGTTGAAGGCAGCTTTAAAAGTTGATGGAGCAAACCTA
The DNA here is from genome assembly GCA_019142605.1 of Cephalopholis sonnerati. Lineage (NCBI taxonomy): Eukaryota > Metazoa > Chordata > Actinopteri > Perciformes > Serranidae > Cephalopholis > Cephalopholis sonnerati. The sequence goes on from JAGQAX010000001.1 coordinate 14,402,253, forward strand.
CATACAAGGTTAAAAAAAAAAGGTTTACAAGCAAGAACCGCACCTTGAGAAAGGGCACCAGGTAAGGCTGCGGAGACGACTTGAGCTCAGTCTGCAGCCGGCTGGTGAACTCCTCCGGTTCAATCTTGGCGTCCTGTCAGATGAAGGGTACAGTACAAACACCAGTTTACAAGAGAACCCAAACAGTAAGTTGAGCACACCATGGTGACACAACAAGATGACATCCCATCATCGGGGCTGATGATCAGCCACTCAACTCTCATCCTAGCACCTCAGGGTGCAGCTCATGAATGTGTAACTGTGTATAAGACAAAATTTCATGATAGAGCAAGGAGGGTTTCTTGCTGCCATCTACAGGTTTAATAATTTAAATGCAACAATACATTAAAGAGTCAGCTTTAACTTACTCATACATATTTTAAGTCGCTTGAAAAATAATCATTGAAGAAACACTGTCAGTCCAGTCAGTTCAGTTCAATGTGTAGGAAAGTTAGTCTTGTAAAAGTCTGGCTGTGAGTGAACATGAGCTGACAGTGTCCAAAAACTTAAACTACACAAGCACAATACTTCCATGATGTCCGTAAGAACATTTGGCCTCATTCACCTGCTATTCCTAAGAAGAAATTTCCCTCTTGAAATCCATTTATGGAGTTTTCACAGAGACTTTGACAATGTTTGGGACTTGTTCTTTGGCAACAACAGAATCTACGTACACACAAGCACATTTGAGTGCTGATATATTTGTGCAAAATAATTGGTTATTGATTTTTCTGCTATTCTGAAGTTGTGTAATATCATAGGATTTAAATTATTATACTATTTTTATAATTTATACTATTTCTTTATTAATTATTTTCACCATTTACAAAGAATTGTGGTCTTTTAATGCTAATTGGGAGCCATGTCATACTATAATTAGTGATCGATCATGCTATTTATAGGCCCACACTAGGCCTGTTTCTGCCCCCTAAGTCTACTTGCACAATGGCACTGCTGCTGCAAGATGTTGGAGATGGTGCCCTGAGGAGGGGATGCATCTACCAGGATCATGTCGATCTTCTTGCAGAGACTGACGAGGGGAAAGCCTGTCTCGATTACTGTATGTAAAGATGGAGGACATGACTCCACTTAACCCCACTGTAAAAAATTAAGCCAAAATATCCCTAATAAGGCTGCTGCCATCTTGCACTGGTAACTACATTTGGAGCCAAAGTCTACCAGTAGCGATCTCCACAGTATCAAGTTCCCGCTGTTCAACCAATCACAAGCAGCGCTGGTGATAGCGAGCAAACTGACTGACATCAACCCCCCTTTTTATATCATCAAATGACTAATTAAAACCAAACTTACCAGAAAAATGAACACTTAAACATAGCATGAAAAGACCTACTTAAAATGACAGAAACCTCTTTGGAAAAATGTATTTGACGTGTACTTTGATTTTATAGTTTGGCCCACGTCCCATCTGCTAACATTGAGTAGTGATTTATGACCTATAATGCAGTCTGCCACCAGGAGGAGATTGAGATGTTTTGGCTTCACTTTTGGGGAGCTGTCACATCATCCATCTTTATCATACAGTCTATGGACTGTTACCCACCAGTGGTCAGCATCTCTCATTTTTATTTGGCACTAATTCTTTGGTCTAAGATTAGAGATTGAACCTCTTTTTCTGTTTTACTTCATCAGTTGTGCGCCCTTCTCCAGATACAGAATTTACTAGCATCCCATGCATCTTTTTCTGTGTTATTTTATATTGTCTACTGACACGACTAAATACGACAACTCATTTGGCAATCCCTTCCTGCAGAAGTACCTCCACTTCAGAAATACTGATGGAGTCCGGTGCTCCACCCTCTCTAGACTTTAGTTTGGGCGTTCTTGACCTAATTCTCTTGACTTATCTTTTCAGTTTCTGTATGTGTACACAGCCCTGCTGTCCCATGTCCTTTTATGGGGATTGGCAGGGCGTTTATCTATGCTAATTGGGATCAACTGGTAGGCGCTTTCAATTTACAAGGACAAGGTGATTCATTATTATAAGAACACAGGTGCATAAACATCTGCAGGTTTATGAATATCTATCTGACATAGACTTTCTTAAGACATTTCTCAAGAACAAATTTAAGAAAAAACTTAAGAATAAATTAGTATAAAAGGCCCAGTGTTTGGGTATCTGTTTTTGGAGCTCACCAACAGGTCCTGAACCAGAGCCTTGACGTTCTTGGAAGTCTCAGGGGACGGAGAGTTGTGAGATGCCAGCTTGATAAGTGTGGCCAGGAAATTCTTACACTTTTTGACATTCTCTTGCATTTCCTGTAGAAGACAAGAAAACAATTATTAATCTTCTTTCAAAAAAAAAAACTGGCAGCACGAGCAACAAATTGCTCACCGTCTCAGAGACTTTAGGATCAAAGATCTTATTTCCATAGCAATGATCTTCCTTTGTTATTAGTCTAGGATAAGTGCCAATTCTGGATCAGAATTTGATGTTAAAAAAAGTGCTGGGTCAAATCCTGAGCAGAGAGGGAGAGCTCTTGTATTTGGGCTACATGTATTTTATTAATACATAACAAAGATACTACAGAATGAAATTACTTGGAGTGATAAAGAAGCTGACAAGCATCAGTCACAAATCAGAGCATATTTCTCGCTGGCCAGTCATCTTTGTAGCCAAATGAGACATGGCACCTGTCCACTCAAAATGCCAGTGGCTACAAACTTTAGCCTGAATATAGGAAAAGTCTGTGCATGTGAGTCTGTATCTCTATGTTAATTATGTGTATGTGAGCCTACATCTATGGCTGCATCTGTACATCTATGTGTCCCTAAATGGGTATAGACGTTAATGTTGGGTCTGTGTCTTTATGTCTGTTTCTGTATGTCCTTGGGTTGGTATACACTTGTGTGAATATGCGAGTGCGAACGTGTGTGGGCATGTGTGAGACTCTTGGTGCACGGCCAGCTGTGTGAGGCGGTGAGGCTGTGGGTCCGGGGCTGAGCTTGTGACACAGCCAGCCTGCTGGCAGCTGTGACAGTGCCTGCGCCCTTGAGGGTGGAGTGTGGGCGGTGGGGGAGGCAGGGCGGCAGAGAGAGAACGGACCTGGGACACGACAGGACCTCCGGGGTTTGCGGTGATGCCCGTCTGTGGAGGCTGCACTGGCTGGGAGGCAGCCTGAGCCGGGGCCTGGGGGGCCATAACCACGGGGGTCTGCTGCGGAGCCGTCACAGCCACGGCCGGCGCCACGGGGCCCTTCTGGAAGAGCAAGAAAGAGACAGAGAGATAAACAGGACGTGACGCCTCGCTTGCAGCAAGGCCACAGAGAACAGGAGGCAGGCGCCACAGCGCTCCTGTCACATCTGGTGTCCTGACTTCGGTGGACATCGCTTAACAGACAAGGAGGAGGAAGGGGAGGTGGTGACAAGCTAGAGGCTGGGAAAGACAGGAGGCCATCAAAGATTTTCTTAATAGTCACCTACCTGATCTGGGATGTTTCCTATCAAGATTTGTCCCTGGTAATTCCAAACATTAGCCACCTATTGTCTACTTTCTCATAATGATGTGTGAAGGGATGAATGACTAGAAAATATCTCACATCCAAAACACAAATTTTGCTCAACAGATGAGGTGCCATCAGCAGTCTCTCACTCCAAAGCCCTCATCACCTCTTTCGAATCTCTCAGGGCCTGTTCACACTTGGCAATAAAATACATCTTATGTGATGCAATCATAAGTGGACAGTTCTAAATACAGGTGTGAATGCACCCAAAATGCATACAGAACACATTAGGAGCTCATCACTCAAGCCATGTATGGATGGGGGCAAGGCCACATGTACATCCACATATGTGATGCACTTGCTGTTCGGTGTAGTGTGAGCCAAAGTACATTTCCATCTGCACTGAAGGGCTGCCTAGTTAGTGCTTGTTTAATGAGCAATCTCGCAAACACAGAGGGAAAGGTCAATTCCCATGCCTAGACAAGGTACCAAACAGCCACAGCAATCCTCTACTGTGAGCGCAAATGTACAGTATATGTTTTCGGTCAAAGATCACAGTTTCTCCTCGGATTAATTCAAATATAGGCAGGAAAATTAAATCTGCGCTGCATCTCAGCTGGGCCTAGATGCAATATGGATACTCAATATTTGGATAGGAAACACTGGGTCTGATCAGATCCCCCAGAGCCTCAGTTCCTTAGGAATGGAAGAGTTCAACTTAAAATATTATCTCCACCAGTGCCAGTGCGCAGCACATCATGTTATGATGAGTAGCCAGGGCAGCAGCAATACCCCGCAGCTATACTTGTTGCAGTTGGTGGAAATCAGTCATTTCCATTTTTCTCTGCAAACAAATAACTTGCTTGCACGACTGTATTTAAATCATTGTATCTTTAAAAACTAAATGATTACATCCCACAGAAACTTTGAAGGATAATTAAAAACCTAAACAATAATGAATTATGATTGCACCTTTTAAGCAGTGATATTCACAAGCTCCAGAAAAAAGGTCTCGTTCATTTTAGCCCCACCCAGATTCTCCACCCTGGTTCTCCACCTACTATGTAACTTCTAACCTACCACTAAGCTGGGACACTATTTCTTGGCATCATTCATCAAGGATGCTAAAGGAAGAAAACATAAAGCAGAAGACTGAAAACAGGCAAGTAAGGAGGGTTATCTCACTGGGCGGAGTGCAGGACAGGAGGAGGAGGAGGAAGAAGAGGAAGAGGAGGAGGTCTGGAGGGCAGGGCTGGAAGGAGTGGGAGAGGGAGACGGTACCATCTTGGCTGGGGTCAAAGGACACTGCCTGGTGGTCTGAGAGGTCACAGGAGACTGCAGGGAAAGAAAGAGAGCAAGACAAAGAGCCAGAGAGAGGAACAGGGAAACAGAGAGCATACAGATATCAAAGAAAGTGGGTGAGGAAGGGGAAACAGGGGAGATAAATGAATACAAGGAACCTCAAAAGATACAAAGACAGAAAAACAGCAAAGGTGAGCATGTGTCAGTTTCAGAGGCGAAAGAAAGAGTGAGGAGGAGGTGAATGGAGGGCAGAGAAAAGACTGGGACAGCATGAAAAAAAAACAGAACAGCAGAGGAAGAAAAGAGCAGTGGCGTGCCTTGCAGACAGATGAGGAAAGGTCATGACAGCAGGAAGGAATAAAGAAGGTGGCAGCATGTTGGTGGTGTTGAAGACTGAAACAGAGAAGAGCATGTGCGGTCAGGTTGCAGTGGGTCATGGTGTCACACCACTGGGGTCTCATGGCGGGCAGGGATAGACGTGTGTCCACAGCACCAACAACACCAATGACATTTACCTATACAGAACCTAATGTAGAGGAAAACTATGTCACTTGCTGTCCCGATGGTAAGTGTAAAAGTGACAGTAAGTGTAAATAATCAATGTAGATGATTTGACTTTTAGCAAAACATGAGAAACTTGATGGTTTGTCTGGCAGAGGAAACAGCAGCAGATGCCTGATTGGCTCTGTACACACTTCTTTTTGGCTAAATACTGCAGCTAACCCAGCATAATAGTCAACAGATAAACTGCCATTTTCAAAGTGTGATTTTAGCATAATTTAGCATTAGAGCATGATTTTTTAATCTCTAATGTCACAACTGTCAGAAATGTTAATTCACTGACTCCTGAGGCCTTTGGCAAAAAATTCATGATTACTGTGTAGGTAATGACAAAGCCTCACGTTGTCTTAATTTCATTGCCCATGTTCAAGTTATTCAAGGTCTCAGCATTTAAATGCTTTTACTATTAAATACAGACATGAGATGATTATTTTGTAGAGGCTGGGGTTTCTTGAAACCCATTATTTGTCCAGTGAGAAATTAGCTTATCTAACTGGCATTTGTTTTAATGAAACCTGCAGACACCATACTAATTGGTATGACTAATGCAACTATTGAAGAAATTAGCATAAGAAGCCATCTACAAAGACCTAATTCCTCCGAGAAACATGCCTGTGTATCTATTATTACTGATGCTGTCTATGATGAGAGACCTGACTTGAATGCTACAGCATTAGAGGAGTATGAAGATACGGCCCATCAGTTACAGTAAATCAACAGTATTAACTCCATACGCTGCAGCTAAATTTTAAACATTATAACCAAAATGATTAACACTGTTACGCTCAAGTAATGTTTTGCTTTTTCTCCGGGGGAATCTCCTTTACTACTGGCCACCAAATTAATGATAAAAGTACAGAAATGAATGAAAGTTATGACCTGATGAAGGAGTGACAAAACAAATATGTTTGAATCTGAAATCCCCTGTGATTAGGAACTAATTACTACAGTACATAGTGGCGTAAAAGTCGAGCAATCTGTTCTGATGAACAGTCGCACACCTCATGGAAGTGATGGCAGAGAGATAAAACCTTGCATTCAGCACAAACAGATGATGCAAGACATATACATGAGAGATTAGACGGCCTATATTCCCCTACACATACAGTTAGGTGTTGTTTTTAAAGAACAGATTCTTTTTTTGTATTGTTTTGACGGCACTTTACTCTAGCACAATGGATTTGAAACATAAAATTGGGAGGTTTAAGTGCTGACATTAAGCTTTAATTTGAGAATATGTAAATACAGTTCCTTGTATACACATTCCCCCAGTAACAGAGGACCAAAATTAATTGGACAATATGTTGCACAAATACTTCTTGGGTTGGTGTGTTTAATTTCATTGTCCATTAACGCACAAAATAAGCAAGATGTCAAGTATTGATACTGGGTGAAATCTCTACAAACAGATACCTGCATGTGAATGCACAATCTGTAAGCAACAGGAAAAGATTTCTGTTTGTAGTAGTATTGACCAATCGCATTTGTTGCAAACAGTCCGTATGAAGGGAAAAGAGGCAGAATGCATTGGCTGAAATGCAATCTTGGAACCCACTGGCTTTTGTCTCACTCCAATTTATCTTTGTATTAGCTGTTTGTTTTTACTTGTCTGCATTCATATACAGATATCTCTGAAAAGAGATCAACCGAAATGTTGACTGACCTGCCTCAAGTTGCTAATCGAACTGTAAACTATGACTGGCGCACGGAAGAAGAAGTCTTGGCCCGGATTTTTGCGGGTTTCACCGGATCCCCGAAACACTGGCCGTTGCCCCCAGGGGCTAAATCGCAGCCTGACTGATAGCCTATGGGTTCCTAGATTGTTCTAGGTGTAATATTTGTATTTGGAGCCTGACATTGTCTGCTTTCTCATTCAACCTGAGTACCAAAATGTGAACTATCAGGTCAAAATATCAGAATAAATCAGACACATGAAGTTTATGCAAAGTACAGTATATACAGTGTGTGGAACAGGCATGCTGAATTTCCCTGTGGAACACTGGAACAATATATTCAATCATGACATATGTATTAAAAGTTGGTTGCAAATATGTGGAATAAGCTTAGAGCATAATGAAGAATGGAAGGTTTTTGCATGAAGAAACTGTGGAAACAATAATAATAAAGAGCATGGAACTGGAAACAAAATAGACGAACAGTTTTCTTAATAAAAAAGGATTTATATATGTGGATGCTGATATTTGTCATAATTCAGGTTTGTTTACTAGTGTATTAAAAGCACAAGAGCAAATGGGATGGCTTGGCAGTGAGTGCCAAGTGCCACAAAACCCCGGTGATGCCCAGTGGCTCATCACACACACACACACACACACACACACACACACACTCATACACACTTCCTCGCTGCTATCCTGTCTATGGGCCAAGACAACCCAAGAGGGCCTCTGCCCCGACCTCTGGCACACAGCCTTCCATTCACAGGCAGGCCAAATCATTCACACACACACATACCCACACCCACACACACACTTACTTCACAAGCACTGACACACAGACAGCGGAGAGAACAGGCAAACACACAAACATTCAAGCACATGATAAACTGCACTTGTCTTGCACACAAATGAAAACACACACAAACAGACACACAACCGTGCCAAGGACACAGGGAAAGAGGCAAAGAGCATAGAGGAGAAGAAGTAGGATAAGAAAGAGGAGGAGGGAGTTTCCCCTCCACTAAAAGTTTTGTAGGATCCAAAAGACTGCTGTACTGAGGAGTTGGGGGAAGTGGGTGTATGAGGGATGAGGGGATGGGGGTGATGGTGGGGGTGGTAAGAGCCACGGGGTGCATCCCACCGCCAGCTATGCCTCTCTCTTGCTCACGCTCTCTCCTTCTCACACACACAGACAGACACACACAAACACACTCATGAACCAAAGCCTTGTTAGCTTTTTAAAATAATCAGGCAGTTGGATGATGAATGATTTAACAGGTATGGAAGGAAGGAAGCTCAGGATGCCTTCCGTTTCTCCCCTCAGGGTCATGGGAAGAGTGACAGGCCGACAGAGGGGTTGAGCTCTGGGAATAAACACCATTCCCTTTCATTTCCCTGCTACTGCTTTTCCTGTCGAGATGGCAACGCCGCGGCCCGCTAATTTGTCATCAGCGTGACTGTGAGAGGCGATGACAATCTGCGACTCTCTTTCGTGAGGGGTTCATATCAGGATGGATCCAGGTACGAGTAGAGAGGCAGGAGGGGGCCGTCGTTGTGTAACCCATGCGGACTTCTGTCTGTGAAGCCAGTGGGCTACTGTGGAGTCTGCGGACTGAATGGGAGTGATTTTGGCATTTAACAAATTATAGCTGTCATAGGGTGCATCAGTAGGAAGTTTTTTGGACTACAAAAGTGTGAGGGTGGAATTTTCTATTAATAAGAAAAAGTCAATCTCAGTTTTGAAAGGTGTTTCATGGCCTCTGACAGCTGTAGCGTAGCAATACTGCAAGACTATGTAAAACTACCCACTATATACAGCATACTGCAGCTGTATGATGGGTATACCAAACACCAGTTAGCATATCTGCACTTATCCACGACATACTGCTATATCTTTAAATGTGTTTGGTACTGTAGGCTGTATTTCTTTGTCTGATCTGATACTACTAATTCCACCACATTCTTTTTAATCTCTGGGTCCTTTTTGCATTCAGGGATACCATTTACAGTACTCATAATATAAAAAAGGATGAACACATGTCTCACTGTGACCCTGAGTACAAAATGTTAAGTGGAGCAGGAAACAGTTTAATTCTTAAGTGAAAGCAGAAGTAGAAACAAAGATGAAAGTTTAGCCCAATTGAAAAAGACAATGAAATGCCGCCCTCTAGTGTCAGTCTTTTGTCCTCGCAGTTAGTGATATGATGAATAGGCGCCAAAGATCTTTAGAGGGCCTCTTTACTGCAGCCTTGAGAGGCCAGATCAAAGACTGTGTTAGAAAATTAAATCTTAACATTTGAGATAAAATTGAGCACTTAGCCTTGATATGGAAAAACAGTCTTCTCTCTCAAGCGGGTATTTTGTCTTTCATAATCTGACCTAATGACTAAAACCAGGAGTTACTTAAAAGCCACTTCTATTCCATTACTCGCAGTTTTATTAGAAAACTTGTGTGTATTCTCTTCCTGGTTCTTAAGGTGAGTTTCAATAAATTGTCAGGCATGTCTTTAGTTGTCTGCAAACTAAATTTAACCACTTCAAGTACAAGATAACTGGTGTTGTCTGTGCTAGACAGATTAGATGATCACAATATAAAGAACACACTACCTGATTTTATTATAGCGGCCAATAGTGCCAACAAAAGCCAACATTTCCCCCTAGTTGGCATTCTGAAAAATGCAACCGAGGTCAAAGTTGAGCTTGAAAACATTATGTGTTGGGATTTGAGGACATACTGTGCGCTTTTTTCTCTGACAACTTCACCTGATATTAGAGCTAAAACAATTAGTCAGTTAATTGATTAGTCAACTGAATTAACTGATGATTAAATATTTAAAAATTTATTCAGCAAAAATGCCAAACATCCACTGGTCCCAGCGCTGCAAATTTTTCTTCATCTTCTGTGACAGTGAACTAAAAATCAGCATGAATAATGTCTCAGTATTTGGGTTCTTGGTTGGACACTACTGGTAGTTTGAATGAGTCAATTTGGGTTGGGAAAGTTGCACTTTATTGACCAAACACTGATCAGTTTATTGGGAATATAATCAGTGGATTAACTGATGATAAAAATAATAATGTGTTGCAGCACAGTCTGACATTCTCTCAACTGTCCCACTGAGGTGAATTGGACAACAATGCTGAATCCCAATTCACAATATGGCAAACAGGATTAACTGCAACACAATGCAACATATTTAAAGGGAATTAAACTCATGCCTTGTGAAAAAAAAATAATTTTAGGTCAAAGAAAACCTTTTTTTTTGGTATTTATTTTTGTAAATTTTCTAAAAACTTGCATAACACTGTAACATGCCAATGTGAACAAATCGCCCTCTGTGATATGTCAGTGTCGTATGCTCTGAGGTGAAAGAGGGAGACAAGAGTTAGTTGAGATGCTCTAATCAGAAGAAATATTTATCTGTAGTGTTTCACCTGTCGTATTTGATTTACAGAGAAACTGTGAGAGACAAACTATCTCGTAATGTCATTATTAAAACCAATTAAGTTCCAAAGGTGTGGACCCAGCAGCACAAGCTCAGGTTTCTGCATGAATGATGTATCCACAGGTGATAATAAGCAAATTCCAATTAATGTTTCAGTGGCTCGTTAAATTTTGATGAGAGGACCCCATGGAGTCATTAAGGAGCCTTGAGACATTAATTCACCTATTAATCTCAGTTTAATCTATACGTAAAATAATCAAGAATATTCATTCCTTATAATTACACGGTTAAACATATTAATCACATCCCAATTAGGGTGTAGAGCTAAGCTGTTCACTTAATGAGGTGCTGCCCACCCTATATCAACTTTATGAACCCGCACATAATTAGATCAAAGTTTCTACTATTTAATCAGTCGAATTCGTTTGGACAGAGGTCACCAGTTGTACCGTTAATATTGACAGAAATTCTGTGGAGCTCAAAAGACCGAGACATACAGGGAATATGTCTGTACATTGTCACAGTTTCAGTCATGGATGTTCTTTTACAAAGAGGTCTGAGGTTGATGTCATTTGTACTGTGTGAAATAAAAAATGAAAAGAACTGGGAACTCGTGCGTCCCATACTATAACTTAACGCCTAAAATTCAACATGAGGTTGTATCATATTATTGTGTTTTATTTATTTATTTTTATTCCACTTCACTAATCCCAGTATAAAAAACCATACTCTGTATTAAACTCATCCTAACATTTTGAAGGGCAGCCATTCTGTAGCATTAATGTCAGTTCTGAGGTCAGTGCCTTAGTTAAGGGCAATGACAGGAGTATACTTAACAGCTAATATAGCTAACATGCCTTTCATTGGTGTAGGACAGAGGGTGGCACTTAGTGTAAGTTCGGCGGTATTGATTAGGGTACTCGCAAAGTTTTACAGGTGGAGTGGATACAAATGTGAGTATGGTTGAAATTACTTTGTTAAAATATATATTTTTTCAAACTGGTTTAAAATGAAATAGCTACATTTCTATAACTGGATGGTAAATGTAAAATATATATATCTTACCTACATTTGCTAGTGTAAGGCCACTGTTTTCTTGGTTACTGTACAACATAATATCACCATCATTTGTGTTTCTGACACAATCTCAGATAAATTAGGTTTGTTTAAATTAAAATACAATATTGTTTTATTCAAATGAAATGGTTTTCTTTTTTATCTGTTATTAATCTGTTTATTCACACCTTATTTCAGCACCAGGAGCTGTCCATAGTCATACAGTGTCTGTGTGATCAAACTTTTCTCTCTTGTCCTGGATAATTAACTCTTCTTCATCTTCAAACCTTAAGTATGGTGTCCCACATGAATCAGTTTTCAGCCCTTTCCATTCATCGTCACCATGTCCACGGAAAACAATCTATCTCCAAAATGTGGGCTTTTTCTGAGTTAAGAAAAACTGCCCTGTTTTCACCTTTCTGACAATGCATTTTTCCCAAAGTGCTTCTTTAAATATGCCGAGTAATATATATAGGGGTGTCTGGATAGAGTTTTTTGGCCCCGGTCTAAAATGTGATATTAAGTGTTTATCAGGCTGAGGGGGACAAAACACAGCAGAATAAGGAAATGACAGGATGTGCATTTTTCATCTTTATTCTAGCCAATACTGATCCTTTAAAATATGCCCAGATCTGCCGTGATGCAGATTCTTGTGTTGTGTTCAGACAACTGGTGACAGAGCAATAGGCTAAAAGTCACTGTCAGTGGTAGGTGGTGAAAAGAAGCTACAAACTGTTGCCAAACTTGTAACTGCGTGACGAGCGTGACGTGCTACAAATCTGAGTTGAGCTGGCCGTACCTTTTTCAGGGCTCCAATGACACAGTTAAGCTTTAGCCAACTATATGTTTTTATTTTTCTTGCTGTGGTACTGTGTTATTTAGCTAAGTTTGCTGACACTATGCTAGCTTTCTGTGCATTGCAGTGCAAACAGGGATGAAATTAGGTGGTGCAATGTGATGACAAAATTGGGCTCAGACATTAATCAAAGCATAGATGTCTTTTGACCAAAGACAATCTTAAGATAAAGTTTAGTCAAGAGGCTTTGCTGCAAGTTGCAGACACATACAAGCCCATGACGACATCACTACATCGACAAGCCTTTGATCAACACTTAAAAAATCTAAACTGTCAAGTGTGAAGACATGGTTTTCACAATCAGCGACAGTGCACCACATTATTTAGCAGCATGAAGTCTTTTTATGCTCTTTTGCTGATTATACAAAGCTCTATGTCCACTCAAAAGCCACCATGCTGCCTAAATAAATCCCAAAAAAAAAGGTATTTGACCTCATATATAGGAACAAAGCATGCACTGGAGAATAGGAATATTAAGATTGTGGAATATTCCTCCTAAAAGAAAATATTTTAGGGTTTTCTATTTGCTAAACAAGGACAGGTGGCATATGTATTGTTGGCTCAAATCCACAGAATCTGAGCTGACCTGTGCATTTTTTTTGGATGAATCATAATGGCTACATCGAGCATCATTCATTTATGATCCTTTAATTGTCCTGGTTAAACCAGAATAAGTGGTCTTTGCATATCTGGTCAATTTTTGATGTTTGCAATGCACTGAATTCACTTGTGAATGTCCTGTATATTGGAGTTGGGTTGAGTTCCTGTTTTGCCGGTCCATTGTTTGAGCTCAAACTGGCTTGATTTTATGCAAACCAGCTGAACCAGCATTTGACATTATGACACGTTCTGGCAAATTAAAAAATAGCCTACATCAGCAACCTGTGCTAACAGCGTCACAGAGTTCAAACCAGCTTGTACTGCCTTAGTAATAAGCATTATGACAATGTGATTAATATAATATTATGTTTATAAACTAACTAATGGAGCCACTAGTGTCTGACAGGCCATGTGCAATTTAGAGCCCAGGCCAGTCTCTGCAACATGAAATAGATCAACTTTCAGCAAAGGTGGGAGGGGGGAGCGGCAGACATTGTCTTTGTTTAATTGAAAGTTCATGTGTTTTTTGGGGTGAGGAGACAAGACATGGCCGAGTTAGTCTCACAAATATGGCAACAATTTGGACGTGGAGCAGATGGAACTGGTGTCCTAACTGGCTGCAAGCACCGTTTTGAGCTGAACTTTCATCAGACGCCATGTTTCTATTTATTCCCATTGCTCGCTTTAAAAGCACAGCAATTGACAAAGAGCGGCTGATTCATGAAGCTGAAATGAGGATTTATCTATGCAATGCCTCCTAATTTCCATACAGAAACCAAAGTAAGGCATCAGCTAGCCGGAGAGAGATCATCAGGGAGCTGAAAGTTTCTGGTAAATGGCCATCATAATGACGTGCTAGGCTATTTGCTGTTGGCTATAATGTATATCATTTCCAGTAAAGAGCACAATATACAATGTGTTTTCTGTTTTTAAAGTTACGTTACAAACGTAGGTAGACAGCAAGTAGGCTACTCACCCATCTTTTAAGTGGTTACGTTCCCAGTCTGATCTTGAGCTACATGGTTTATTTAATGATGAAACAGAAGTGCACATTTAATAGATTCAGTGTGGACAGAGAGCTCCACTGTTACGCGATGATACACAATAGTCAGACGCTCATTTTTGGGTGCGTCGACACCTGGTAAAATACCGTACACAGGTCCCGTCAGGTGTTTGGCGTACTATCAAACCGGTTTAAAAAATGTTCACATCAGCCCAACCCTACTGTATACTGAATAAAATGCTGATATTTATGCAGTGTTGATATAAAACTATTATCAAATCATGCTTTTGATGTGTTTATCATAGTAAAGATAGTAATAAATAGCGACATATAGCCATTTTTTGGTCACATTATACATGCATGTGTAAAAAGGGAAAATCATTGCTAATTTTGGGCGTTTTCCTCAAGCCAATTAGTGACACAAGTCTCATTTACAAATGTTGCAGTGTATCTACCACCAGGCAGCAGTGGGACCACAGTTAATCCAGATGGCAGTCCTTATCTTCTACCACTTACTCTCCTGTTACTGTCAATTTTATTAACAGGCACAAAACACTTATGTGTTCCTACCCACAGGAAAATTACCCAGTTAAGATTAAATCTCAGCTCAGGAATGTTTCATGAGCAAAGCCCATTGTGTATGACGTACATGTGGACAGACAAATCACATGATCCATTATCTGTTCTGCCATTGGAAACAAAACAGTTATGCCACGCTTCCTGATAAATGCCAAAACCAGGTCATGTGTATATAATAGCACAGCTCTTTAGCATGTCTCACTTCTTCTCTTCTTGTTCTTGTCTAGCTGAAGAGAATCAATACTGTGTGGCAATACTGTGTGCTGTGGCCATGCTAATGAAAGACAATAGGTGGCAGCTACCATGTGGATTCTGTAGCAGAGTCTCACCTGAGGAGTTGTTACTCTGAAGGATGCTCCTGTTGTGGGGGTGGCAGGTCGTGGAGAGATGCTGTTCTGGGCCTGAGCCTGAGCTTGAGCCTGAGCTTGAGCCAAGGCCTGCTGAGGAACCATCACTAGCTGGCCCAACTCTGTGCGTACCAGCACCATCCCTGGAGGTACACAGGGAACAGTCATTAGAATAACACTGTAACAGGACAGTCACTGAATGATTTTTAACTTGCTAAATACATATATACTGTATATTTGATGTGAAAGGCAGGTTTGTGGATTCTATTGGCAAGTGTCATCCTAAAAGGGAGGTTTGTATTCTAAAATTCTGGCAGCTTAAACAGTGATTGAAAGAAATACTCTACACAGGCAGTCAGTGTAGATGTAATGCTTAACCTGCCAATTAGAGTCTCATTACAAAATGATAAATAATAAAAGTTTTCTGAGCGGCAAAGCTACTTCAGCAAAACTTTAAGACCAAGAAAAGAATGGAAATAAAGGTGTAGCAAGTGATAACATTTGATTGCCACATTAAATGGCAACAAACAGAGGCTGCATGTCTTGTCAAGTGTGCTGGAATTGAATGGTAAATTATCTAATACCGTGGGCACTGAAAATATGTTTCTGACTGGATGTAAGGTGTTAAAACAATCAGGTAGTCCCATTCAAATGTTTAACCACTGTTCTAAATGTGTGCATAACGAATTTTAAACTGCAGATAACCTTTGCAACAGTACCTAGCTTTGTGCTACCTGCACAAAGTGTACATTACCAAGGTTGAAACACAGCAAACCATAGGTTAAACTGACTACAGACAAAATGTTGAGCTTCCTCTGTGGTAAGTACCCATAGTGTAAGTGTAAGGCATCCTAATATAGAAAATAATGTATTTTATTTTCATATATTAGGACAATTCATCATGCACTATTGTTTATTTCACTGCACTACAACACTACTTACAATGCTACGTCCTCAAATCAACCTTCTAAGAAAGATCTAGACCTTGCTTGGAATCAGACTAAGGCACACATGAAAGTCCGAGGATTAGGAACTGAGTTGAAGCTCTGATCATGAGCTAATTACACTGACTCTTTGCTCTTTCTAAAAGGCTACGACTGCAGTTAGCATAATGTCATGCTTGTGAGGTAGCCCATGTCAGGTCAAGATAAAATGTTTTATTACACATTTGTTTATCTTTGCAGGATTTCCATAAAGTAAAAAAAAAGACATGAGGTCAATAGAAAGGTTGATCTCATTTTCTTATAATTCTCTAGGCTATGTGACTGAGCCATTATTCCTGAGGTGAGATGACTCAGAGCAGCATTCAAGACAAAACAGCTGGAGAGCACACAAACCCTCCTGACCACTGTCCACAGATATTACCTGCCATTCTTACTCTATAACAGAAGAGCAGCTTTATAAAGGTTGGCTACCTGGCAAATGTGGGAAACATACACTTATGCCAGTTTGTTTTGGCAACCATAAATGTTTACAATGTATGTTAATTGAATGATTACATACAGCTTTTGATACATTTGATAATCTTGGAACAATTTATATCAGTAATTCTCCCAGTATCAGGAAATGAAGTGATTTACACTTACAAAAATTCTATCCACAATGTTTCCAAACAAGACACTCCAGGGTGATTTAAAAAACACAAGGAGTGCCACTTGCACATCTGAGTTGCCCAAAACATTTCCCTGTGCATCCCTGACTTTACTTACAGTTAGAACAACACAAAAATTGAGGGCAACAGGTCTCCACTTATTGAGCTGCATTTTCTTTGGCAGCAGTAATGTTATTCAAAAAGTAACACCCACTGAAAGGGAGGGTCATTGTTTTACAAGCATATGTCACTTTATATAAAGTAATTCTACCACACTGTTGTCTTGAATCAACTGATGGGATTCTGAGCACCCTGAAAGACTCTTGGTGCTAGCACTGTATGCTCGCTACATCTTATATTTTAATGTCTTTATGCATTATTGTTGAACACTTCAAGTTGTTGATGTGTTTGCACTGACATTAAGACATGTTCCTCTTTTTTTTCCTGGCAAAGGAGATCTTTCTCTATACTATTCTTGGAAACGCTATTAGAAAAAAAAAACAAGTGCTTGAATGCTGGTGACAGTCATGAGAGTTGTTGACGTTCACCAAATAATGGTGCAGACAGAAAACCTTATATATTTACCTTATATGTAAATATATTGGTAGTGAGATTTCTACATGATTTCATAGGAAATAGCCTGGTCTTCTCCTGACAGTGAACTCATCAAATCATAGCCACATCACAGTTTTTACAACAAGTTTACAAGTGTGCTCTCTTGTGGAGACTTAAGTCAAAGACTTAAGCATCAGCTAAATAACCAGAATGTACAGATACATTTCATTTGACAGTTTGACTGCAAACTTTCAAAGTTTCATCTTTTATGTCATTGTTCATTTCACAGTTGTGATATTTGTTGTGGGCTGTTAAGGATGCTTGGTGTAAATTTAATACTTTGCACGGCTCAGCTGTCACATCATGGCTGGGTGAAGGGTTTGATTCCCCATGGGGCCACCCATGCTAAAACTCGCAGTACAGCTACCATGAATAAAAGCATATATGAAAAGGCAGGTTTTACCTTAGGAACGGGCACCGTCCCATAGCACACACAAACACGGGGTAACTGAAAAGCTTCCCCAACACAAACAGACAAACATGAGACGAGAACAGGATGTCACACATGCACGTGCATCCTCATACTGGGTACAGTCAAACAAACACTCTATCATGCTGACAACCAAACCCATGAGATGCAGGTAAAGTTATCCTAACACAGGTGTGAACAGCACCTTCTTGCTGCTCTCCTCTCCCTCCTGCAAACCTTACCCGGTGGAATGGTAAACCCAGGGGGCAGCTGAATGGTCGTCTGCTGCTGAGGTGGTCTGACAATCAGCTGGGGGGCTACGATCCTTTGAGGTGCTGTAAGTCCAGGACGGGGTTGAGACTGTGCGGAGGTAGCCACAGCAGGAGTTGGAGAGGGGGCTGTGGGCCTGACCATGCTAATAGTGGTGGTCACTGATGTAGTTTGACCAGTAGCACATACAGAACTTGCTGCCACCCCTGTAACACAGGCAGCAGCTGTTGCAGAGCTCATAGGCTGGGTTACTGTTGTGGTTGTTGTAGCTGCTGCTGTAGTAGTTGTTGGTGGTGGTGTGACAACAGAAGGCGCAGAGGAAACAGTGTTTATTACAGAATTGACACTACCAGACTGGCTTGACATTACAATTTTGGACTGACAATCGTCTGTTTTGGAAGCCCCAGTTTCTGTGACCGTTTTGCTGTGGTTCCCCTGTGAAGCTGAGGAGGTGATGGGTCCTATGCGAGCACCTTGCTGGACCAAGGCCGAGACACTGGTCCCGTTGCCGTTCTGGGCTATGCTCGCTACAATATGACTCGGGAGTCTATGCAAAGCAATGGTAGGAGTCCCCCGGTCGAGAGCAATAGCCGACTGACCTAAAGGGAGGTTAGCGTTTGATAAGGTGAAAGTCGAGGTGTTAATAGAGGAGGTCACCGGTCGAGTAGAGTTCGGTGTCGTCGCACTGGTATCCACAGAGCTAACGTTTTCAGCCACCGCTGTGTTGCTGTTCCTCCTCGTCGTTATAGCTGCGCCGTTCAAACTCTTTATCCGAGCCGAAGCGCTCCTCCGTGGGGTGGTGATGCGTTTTCTCGGTGGGTTAGCTTCTGCCGACGTCTCACCTGTGCCCGGGCAAACCTTAGACCCCCGGCTGGATGTGGTGCTGATGCTGGCTGGCGTAGATGCCAAAGTTGACACACCAGATGCAGTCAGTGTTGTGATGGATGCTCCATGTGATAGCGAACCGCTGCTAGTGGCGTTCACACAGGCAGCCGAAGTGGTGGAAGGCTCGCCAAAAGCAGGGGTACAGCCCAGAGAGGGAGATGTGACAGTTTTATCCAGGCTAACGTCTTTAGAGTTGATCTCCTGGCGCATCTCAGGTTTATTACGCCGTCCTTGTTGTTGTTGTTCTAGTGTTGTGGTGCCCACTGGAGCTGGTAGCGTTTTTCCTAAGTGATGGTTAGCGGGGGGCACTGAGCCAGCGCCTCCGTTTTCGTCTGTTTTACCTGCTGTGTTGCTTTGGCCAGCAAGCTGTGACTCCAATGAGCCCACTAGGTCGCTCACAGCTTTTTCATCCACCTCTGAAAAGAGCATATCTTCCAGGGGGTCGGAGGCGCCCGCCATCTCTGATCACAGATAGCTGTCTTATATTTTTTTTACAGTGCGCCTGCGTGTTACTAGGCATTGTGGGAATGAATCTGACGTCATTAGATGAGGGGTGGGGGGGCATCCCGCATCCTAGTTGTATTTTTCGTCTTTATCCCCCCACAAATGTTTCATCTGGAATAATTGGCACACTATGTTCAAAAATAAATCCTTATACAATGTAATAACAACTGGTTTAACAATAATACAATTCAAGGAAGACAGTTAATTTGCTTTAATGAGCTGTTTCTGAGTTACTCTGAATTCCTCAGTACTTTTGGCATTCTTGTAACCCCAAAGGAGTTTGCCACTGTTATGGATGCTATTCCTTCTGGATTTCTGATTATCATAAAAGAGGCAGGCAAACCAGTTTTGTTAACTAACTCTTAACTCGAGGGCAACTTCAGTGGGTAAAATCTGCCTGACTCTACCCTCTGACATAGGCTAATAACCATAACATATGTTCATCATTTCAAAAAGATATTGTTAGTATTTCTGCTTTTGTACCCCATTCCTCTAGATTTGTTGATAAGTTAAACTGGAAAAATATTTGGAATTTTCCACACAAATATCTCCTTACCAAAAGAACAAGGGAAGTTTCCTACTGAATCATACATATTATCCTGCAAGTCATTATCTTTTAGATTAAAAAAGGACATTTGTGCTATCTATTCATTTTGTGAAATGTATCCAGAAACATTTAGGAAAGATGCATCCCGTTATATTGTTGATAACATCGACTTTTGAGTTTTCTATTTACTGGGGAAATGTACAGTTTGGTAACACTAATACAAAACTGAAAGGATTACATATAATCAATTCGATGATCAGTCTATTAAAGTATCATATGATAAATCAAGATTTAGCCATTCAAACTCTTAATTTTTGGTAGCTGAAAATGAAAGTAAACATTTCATTCAGACCATTTTGGCTAAAACAAAAAAGAAAGCTGCGAAAAACATTTCTTTGTGCTCCTTGTTTAATGTTTTCATTTGAAGATTAACCCTGTGCCCTGATGTTTTTGTCTGTATTGATGAGTACTTTCTATGTTTTCTGTTCTGTCTATAAAGATAGACATACATAATTGATTCATATTTTCTTTTAAAGTTATAGTTTTCATGATTTTCTCCCAGACTAATTAGATGAATTTTGATGAAAACCGTTGTGTTACGTAACGATCACAAAAATGATATGTGGCATTCGTGACATATTTTCGAGACGAGTAAGTTTTAAGGTTTAAAATGAAAACCGTGCAAATTGATGTGCCAAAAACGAACTGTGCGGTAAAAATACATATTCTATATTTAAAAATGTATTATCTGGCAATATGGGGGCAGGGTGGAGAGAGGCAGCCCCGTGTAATATCGCGATATGATAGAATGGCCAAGTCTTAAACCTCCGTTAAGCACCCTATGATCGACACTTGATTGATTAATTTTCTTCGTTCCGAAATAATCATCAAAGTGACGTAAACTACACGTGCAGTCTTATTATTACCGGGTTCAATGTGTTTTTTTGTCAAATCGTAACTGTAAAGCGGAGCAGTGGGAGGAATAGGATGCAACGTCACTGAAATGAAGCGCAGCCTTTCTCCCAACATCCTTAGCGGCGGGCGAAGGAAAATGAAAACGGCCATGTCGTGGTAGAAATCAGTCCTGAGACGACCGAGGCTTATTCACGGCGCAACTTACCAACTAATGTAATGTAGTTTTGAAACTACAGCTCTGAAAGAAACACACTTGACCTATCGTCTGACAGAAACACATTCCGTGGAAATAAGTGCGTTATTATAAAAAGAGGACAAACATGAGCGGAGGAGGGACGCCGTACATTGGCAGCAAAATTAGCCTAATCTCCAAGGCCGAGATTCGCTATGAAGGAATTTTGTACACCATTGATACTGAAAACTCGACAGTAGCTCTTGCTAAAGGTAAGTTAAGTAACCAAGAGGTCAACTACAGAATTTAAATTTGTCATAACCTTAGCTTACAGAAGTGCTAAGCGATTGAAAGCGGTAATTAATTTTAGCGCAGTTAGCCGTGTTAGCTAGCTTTGTAGCCAACTAACAGCTAAGTGGTGCTGTAGTTAACCCTCTGCGTCCTTTGTTTACCTTGTTTGGGCTAATGTTAAATATATAGCCCTTAATGCTGAGTCCCAAGTAGCATACAGTAGCGAAAGTGAATCCCTTGTTACTGTCAAATATCTCTCAGTAAAGCTTTATTTACGGGTTACAAACTAAACTATATATTAAGCCTTTATCCTGAACATGTGTGAAGTGAACTCCAAGGTCTCACATTTTAATACACTAACGGTAACTCATAACATTAAGCGTATAGCAACCCCACAGTCTTAGAAACCTACTTGTTAGTTCGTTTATTAAAGTAATAGTTAATTCTTTAAAAGTCACTTTTGGCCAGTGAAATCAAATGGGGGAAACAAGGTAATGGAAACTTCCACTAAGTTGACTTTGGCTCACTTATAGTTCTTTTTGTGTGAGTGTGTGTGTTCAGATGTGAACACTTCCGTGAAGAGATGAAATAGACTAGCATAAGTTTTAATAATTATAGTGTGCATCTTTATTTACAGTATTGAATGATACACTTTATTACTGCTGTGATAGACAGTACACTTCAAATGTGGCTATATTGCCCAGTGCAAGGATCCACACAGTAAACATATCTACTACATGTCAGTAAATACATGAATTGTAGAAAGTCATTTGAATTATGCTGTGTTTTTCCCCTCCAACAGTTCGCTCTTTCGGCACTGAGGACCGGCCCACTGACAGGCCTGTTCCACCTCGGGAAGAAGTGTTTGAGTACATCATCTTCAGAGGAAGTGATATAAAAGACCTTACAGTTTGTGAGCCCCCCAAAGCTGCTAGCTCCCTGCCTCAGGACCCTGCTATAGTTCAAGTAAGTTTATACATATGTATATTGATTCTTGTACACTACAATGGCTGTATGTATAGCAGTTTGTCACATACTCGGTTGATTTTCTGTACAAGTCACAGGAAAGCTTAAAGAATATTTTTAAGGTAACTTCTCTGGGGTTAATATACTGTTCATGCTGACTCACTGTCATGCCTTACCAGGACACTTGGGTCAAAGAGACTCATCACTTACTGTTATTAGTAACACCTGTGCTTCACCTGTGATGACATTTCAATTGTCTGCTGTGAAAAAGGCGTGCTCTCTGTTTGCCACGCCCGTGAACTTTTCTAAGTGGGTTCACTGTTACTGATCAAAGTTTAAAAGTTCTATTAGTGTGATGTGATTTTTTTTGTTGTTGTTGTTTTTGTTGTTGTTAGAAAAATTGTTGCTGCTCAAAAAACATGCCATCAAGATCTCACACTGTGACCGATTTTCATAAAATTAGACTCCAATCCACAACATCTCAATTTAAGAATATGGCTAAAATACTATTGTTATAAAACACAATCAATTGTCACCTGCTCAAGCTCTAGAAGAACTTTTAAGTGGCATATATTTTAGTTGTCACAGCAGTAAAGGCACAGGTGTACCTAGTAATAATTTCAATTATGGCTCCCTCTCATTACCAGTAAACCAGCGTGACTGGGACAAGGCTTTCAAACTGGCTCACCTAAATAAAATTCAGCTATCATTAACTAATGTTATTATTGACACTTGTGCTTTTCATGTTATGATTAAACACTTAATACATGAAAATTTCAGGCAACACGAGAAATAGGTTTGGAACATAGCGAGTCAAATTTTAGCTCTTAAACTGCACATAAAACAAATGTAAAATTCACTTGGCACATTTATCAGTTTGAACAAGAAATTTGTTTCACAACAGAGTCTAGATTCTATTGATCCAAACAAATGTAAAATAAATAAAAATTGCATAGACACTGAGGACTTTAACACTTGGCCTGTACAGAGAAGTTGACCTTCTGCTGAGACCAAAATGGTACCAAAAGGTGGTCAAAATAATAATATAATTATAATAAACACCTCAAGCTCCATGTGTCAAAATGTGTTAAATTCAAAACCTTCCATTTACAGTTGATACTTATGTCTATCATTTCTGTTTTCATGGTGGCAATCAAACTTTCATGTCAGTGAGGCTCACTGAAGTTTTTTTTTTCCATGACATTTTTTAATAGCAGTAGATTTGGCACTTATTTTTTCAGAACTACAAGTTCATGTCACGAGGATGATGATTGTTATCTGTGTCAGTGGTATAAAATGAATGGATAAAAAAATATGAATTACCCCACTTGTGAATATGTGTGATAATTTTTCGACAGTCAGTGTTGTAGTTTTTCAGTTGCATAATTTTGTTTGTTTGTATCTTTGTTTTTTCCTAGTCATCACTTGGATCCACCAATGCTGCAGCAGCATCATCATTCTCGTCAGCTGGTTCCTATGCTCCACTCAGCAGGACCTCTGTCCCACCATACAGCCAGTTTGGTGTTACACCACTTGCAGCTCAGCAGTTTGGATCTGCTGGAGCGGGAGGTAAGGAGTTGTTCTTGTTCAAAATAAGTGTCTAACTACTAAGTGTAGGATTCACAGTATTCACAGGATTCACCACAATGGAGAGCTGTGAAAATGTTTCCTGTTTCTGCATCATGATATGATTTTTTTTTTTGTGACAAAAATAAAGGCAACAAATTGTTAACTGAGATTATTGCCTGTTTCAAATAACTGTTTCAAATAACTTTGCAGGCACAAGAACTCAATCTTAAGTTTTTCGGACAATCATACACAATGGAACTGCAACATGCGAAACCATCAATGTGTAGGACAGCATACCTGTAGGACACTGGCCAATACAAAACGTTGCAAATATTAATGTATTCTTAAGGACACTACATAGTGGTAGACACACTGAAAAAAGCACTGTATAGAAAACATTTATTATTATTTTCATTGACCTTCTATTTGGGGTGAAAAAGGTGGTTGAAATGAAAACTCCAACTTGCCAGATGTAGCTCATTACAATAAACATCGCTAGTGTATTTAACATGATATATAACACGGTAATTGTTAGAAGCTGTTGAATAGTTTTTTTTTGTATTTATTGGAATGATTTGTCTCAACACTTTGTAATGACGACTCGATCAACTGAGCAGTTTTCAAACAAGCCCTGTAAGCAAAGCATCTGATTCTTAGACATATTTGGAGCAGCACTCGACTCCCGCTGATTTGCATATAGAGTGCAGCTGCATGACATTTTTTCAGTATCCTGCTGTTCACATGAACCCTGTCATGAGTTTAACTGGGATTAGTGGAGATGATTAAACAACACATTTCTCATAAACTGTTCTGCTGAATCTTGGACATTTGAAGGTGCTTAAAGGAGGAGACATTTACAGCAGCATATGTCAGGGATTTTCTCACTAACTATATAAATACCATTTGTCTTTTTTGTCAAACTGGGACATTGCTTTGCAAATACGTTGCACTTATTAAATATTAAGTGTCAGTGTTATCCATTGCCAATATAATGGAAGAATGTTTGTGTTCAGAGTTACAATATATACCAGGTATTTTGCCAAATTCGCCATATTGTATGTTATATCGTATCACTCAGTATCAGGTGTATCCCCAAACTGTCCACACCTCTGTCCGCTGCTGCAAGATAAACCTGCCCGGGCTCTTAGGAAAATGATGTAATTTAAATTTCACTTTGTTGTCTGCAGGGCGCACTAGTCCCCCGCTGGACTCTTTAACAAAAAGTCCCACCCTGGAGCAGACAGCACAGGCCCCACCATCAGCTGCACCAGCACCACCTGCGCCTGTAGGACAGAGGAGTCAGACGGCAGTGGCAGCTCCCAGACCCACCAGCACCACTGCTGGCAGCCAGAAGCCCCCAGACCTCCTGGAGCAGAGAAAAGGTGAGGACTCCTGCTGGACTTGTAATGGTTAATTTCCACAAAGATGAAAGTTTGCTAAATCTATGGTGAATGGTGTGTTTGTTGATCAGCTCCTGAGGTCCAGAAGGTGTCACAGCCAGATATTGAACAAGGTGCCCTTGAAAATCGAGATCCCAACAAGCGTCAAGCTGGTGAGTAGTTCTGCACCTTTACTTAATAATGCCCATTCACACATTTAATTACATCTACTGAAATATTTGTTTTCATTATTTGTATCAGTAGTAATATTTTTAGCCTCGGGTATCTACAAGTGCGATCAAAATGTATTCGGACAGTGATGTGTTCTTCACTTTTCTGTTCCTGTGGTCTAACACACTGGATTGAATGTGATGAAACATTGAGGTTAAATGAGATGGCTGCAGTTCCTACTCTGGTCATCTAAGGTGGAAATTTACATCCTCAAAGGCATGGTTTCATTCTAAGTAGTGTAAAGCAGGTGAAACACTGTCCCAATATTTTCGACTGCACGGTAGGCCTAGATTTAGCTTGATGGAGCTTTGCTGTATTTCAGTTTTCCCCTGTCGTTGTCCAGCTGGTGCTCAGCCCACCCGCCGTGGCCGTGGAAGAGGAAACCGCAGCAGAGGCAAAGTAAATGTGCGTAGAGATGGCGCCATGAAGTTTGAAGAAGACTTTGATTTTGAGACTGCCAACGCCCAGTTCAACAAAGATGAGATTGACAAAGAGCTCCAGAACAAGCTGAAACTGAAAGGTACAGCTCCAACAACAGGAAACCTGCCAGAACTTAAAAGGGAAAAATGTCTTTCTGCATCATGTACATTTGCTCAGACTGACATTTTCTCACGATAAGACACTGACACCAGCTATAAGTTGAAATACAAGGGCAGGAACTTTATAAGTTCCTCTGACCTTATGGTGTAAAACACAGATGCACAGTTTTGGCATCTTCTATCTAAATGCCTGTAGCCATACTGCATTACAAATCCTAGCATCACTTAAGGTTTTTCAGCCCAGATGGGGACATTATTGTTACTAGGTCACTCTGTCTTTATGGTGTTTAATGCTTTCAAAATTTCTTCCAACATGACCACAGATGACAAGACTGAAAAGGCGCTTAATGGAGAAGAAGCTGCTGAATCAGAGCATCCAGCCAATGAAGGGACCAATGAGGAGGAGGAGACTGTGATAAACACTTACTATGACAAGTCCAAGTCCTTCTTTGATAACCTGTCCTCGGATGATTTAAGGTACATCAATATGTACACAGTTTTTCAATGAAGTTAAATCTATTCTGATTGGGGGAATTCAGATTATAACTTCTAAAGCAGGTTTTATACTTGTGCGCCAGCTTTATGCAGAGCCTTCGTCATATCCTACGCACGTGGCCTACCCCGTTGTGAGCATTTTTACTTGTGTGGTGGTGTGTCTGTGTCAATCTGCAGTTACACCTCCAAAAAACTAGTCGGCAACGGGGTTTTTTGGAAGTGCTGTTACGTTTTGTTGATTCAAAATAAACATTGAACATGGCTTAATGGAGACAATTTTAAACACAAGGACACAAATTGGCTTCATTATAACTCGCAGCATTCACAGATGAAGCATTTGTCATGTGCTGGACACATTTTCCCCACAAATACAACATGCTAATGTCTTTAGCATGAGCCTATGGCATTTTACATTGTATAAATTAACCTAGTGGCTAGAGAACTTTTCCTCTTCTCATATGAAGCTAGGGACAACGGCAACATTTAACAAAGATAACTGTCAAATGATAAATACATTTTCCAAACAAATAAATTATGCTAATGTTATTAGCACAAGCCTATGGCATTTTACACTGAAATGAATATAAATATTTTACGTTGAAATAAATCAGCCTAGTGACGAGTTGAGATTTCCTCCTCATATGAAGCCAGGGTAAATCACACACAAGACTTAAAATGCAGTTTTGTTGGGAGCTTTATTGTCGTCACAATTTATTGTTTCTTATCTGTGAAATTAAAATATATTACAGCTTTCTTTCCACTGAGGGAAATGGTTTCAGTTTGCATGTGTGATTGGGCTGCGGGAGTCTCCGTTAGGGCTTTGTCAAAACAACTCGGGGGTTTGTTGGACAGTGTTGCTGTCAGTCTGACCGGTATCTGTGTGAAATGTTCTTTAACTCACTACATGACTTTATACAAGGAACATAAGCCTTAATGCATTTATTCAATCATGGAAATTGTACTCTGTTAACACACTCAAACATTTTTGCTTTTATCTTTCAGTAAAGGGGGTGAAAGAGGATTTTCAAGGTTTGTGTCATACTTTCTTAACTGTTGAGGGAGGCACCTCAAGTTAATGGGGCCAAAGGTATTAAAGTTAATGGGAAAATGCACAGGAATACAAATAGAAACACTTTTTGGATTTTGACTTTATCAGGACAGCTTTTTGTTCAGTGTTGCATTTATTAGGTTTTCTATCAAGGCTGTGTTTGTCACACAGACGCAGGACGATTGTACAGATTGAGATTTTTAACTATAAAACTACACTATGTACTGGTAATACCACAGAAAGTACACAAAGACACTGAGCATTGTTAGCTTCTCATTGAATGTTAAACAAATTTGCAGCGTGCAGGTTTTTCAGTTATCCCAAATTTGTACTTTCTAATCGTAATTTTTATTAGAGTCTTAAATTTTGAGATTCAGTTTGCATGATATGCCCAAATTTAGAGCCAAAATTCCCATATTTGCCTGTAGTGCCTCCCTGTTACGTCTCATTTTTGTTGAGGTACGTTTGTAAGCCAAGAAGATGGATGCTGATGGGGCTTTGTGTTTGTGTTAGGGATCGAAGGCCGACCTGGGCAGAAGAGAGAAGAATGAATTCCGAGACATTCGGCATCCCTCTGAGACACAATCGAGGAAGAGGAGGTTTTCGCGGCCGAGGCTTCATGGGACCTCGTGGAGGCCGAGGGCGACCGCTGAGCAGAGGTTCCTTCGGGCCACCCCGGGGTCCTCCGCCTGGTTTCAGAGGCGGATTCAGAGGTGGCAGAGGAGGCCGGGATTTTTCTGATTTTGAATACAGGGTAAATCCATCAGCTTAATGAGCTCAGATATCACAAAAAATATTGTTAGAGTTCAGTTTGTGGAAAAAGGAGAACATCTATGGCCGTTCAAAATTTTTGTGGCTTTTGTTTATTTTTTTTTTTCCCAGAAGGACAACAAGGTGGCTGCGTAGTACTGCAGCGATGGATCCTTGAAGAGTCGTAGCCCCTCGTTATGAAATGATTCCTGTTGAAGAAATGATTTGGTCTCAACATTTTGACAGAAAGAATGAAGACATCCTGTCAGTCACCAGCACCAGGGCTGACTGCTTTACACCAGGGGGTGAGAGTGCAGCTCCCTGTTCTCCACTTTGGGAATTCGGATTTTTGTTTTTGGCCCTGACATTTAGTTTGACAAACAGTCACCACATGGACAAGAGTGTGTGTAAATACCTTGCTTTGGAGTAAGTCTGTATTTTTGCATCAACTGAGTTCATTTCTTACTGAAGTCGTCTTTGATATTGAAAGCTGTATGCAGAAAGCCCACTGATACTGTGAGTGGATCACAGGTCATGTGATCGATAGCTTTATTTCTTATTTTCATTCAGTGTTTGATCTCTTGATGTATGTTGGCACCAAAACCCACTGCAATGCCCGTTGCACCGTATTTTTCTCTGCTCACACTTCGTAGCTTGGTTGCCATGTGTTCAGTATTTCAGTATTTTTACCCAGTTTGCAGGATTTTTTTGTTGTTTTTTGGGACATCCGTTCATTCTCAATGAAGTAGTGAGTTAAAGCCAGCTGAAAGACATAAAATCTGAACTGAATATTTTTATGAATGTATATCTAGCTCATCTTCTACTTAGTGCCCCCCAGCAAAATGTGGCTCATCAGACAGACTCATTTGTAGTTTTTAGAAATGTGCGTTCAGTATTTAGAATTGCGTAGATCAAACTTTGACCCCTAAACCTCTCACGTCAGATGAGTTATGTTTCTGCTTTATGTTTTTGGCTACATCTGTGTGCCTGTTAATGCAGGCAGTCAGATAGGAAGCAGCCATTGGACTGATACACGGGGTTCACAGCATTAGCTTTAGAGCATTTGTTGACTTTTTTTTTTTTTTGTTGACAGGGTCTGTTTTTATATAGTTGACTAAACAAAGAGCATTCCCATGATTTGTGTCTGTGAAAGAGGAACATCCATTAGTATTAATGCCTTTAGACGTTCTTAGGAAAGGAAAGCCCTGAGTGTTTTCAGTTCTGCAGTCAGACTGACCTTGAACAAGTTGGATTTGGGTTTTTCAAATAAAAGCTCCGCTATTTTGCCAAAAAGAATATGTGAGCACTTGGTTGGGATGTGGTCGTTGTCAGCCTAAGAGTACATGTTTTCTCAGTTTAGTACCTGTTGAATCTACCTTACATGTCCAACACATACTGAGCCATCTGTTAACGCATGTTCTGTTTGTTATCAGCGTCCTTTGAATCGTCTTACAGTTGTGTCATAGTGTTTTTTCTACTGTCGGCTGTTTCCACTGTGAAACTGTGCTCGCAGTTTTGTAAGGATTGTTTACTGAAAATGGGAGATCTCGTCAATGATTGGATGATGTCACAAAGTGTATGTTCAAGGCTTCTGATAGATTTCAGGGCTCTGGCTTGTTTGTAGCTCCTCTTGTTTCATTGTTGTCAATGGGATTGTTCTCTGGAGTGAATTTATTTTTTTTACCGACTTGTGATCAAAGGGACGTGACCTGGATGTGGTGCCAGTGTGTTGGGGGGGAGGGGGGGCTGATATTTTTTTCTTTTTGGCTCTGATTTATTAGTACTTTAGGGAGTGCCTTCAGAGTGGTGAATTCTTACAGCTCTCCCTTTAACTTAAAGGTCGACACAAGTATTAATAGCACTACAGGGTGAGACTAGATCCTTCTCAGTAGCTGCGGTTGTTTAGAACAAAGCAGCCCAGTTGAAAATGTGCTGTTTAACTGGATACTATTGCACAGGTTGCTGATCACTGCATGATAGCCGTAGGAACCATCACTTCATATGGGCTTTGGCAATAACCAGCAAGCTTGAATTTGAGACAAAAAGTATTACTGAACTATTACAAACTGACATGTTTTCATATGTTTGTTACTCCTTCCAGTCACTGGAATTGTAAACCAGGAATTGTTTTCATGAGAATATCAGCAAAATTGAGTTTTTACTTAAAATAAAGAGTTGTACAATAGCCATGTCTCTGGTGTTTTATTTTTGAATCCACAGTCCTGAGTTTTCACTGTAATGCTGCCTCTGCAATGTGTCTGTCAGACGCTGCCCTTTAAATCAAAGGAAAGCTACACCTTCATAGATTCCCCTGATCTGATTTCTGTTGATTTGTCAAGATGAAAGTTAAAGTCCCCAGCTATACCAATATGATCGTAGTCTGCAGTACAATATGAAAGCAGTTCAGAAAATTCAAGGATAAAGTTTGTGTTAGGATTAGGTGGTTGATAAATGTTCGGCAGCAGAATTTGTAATTTGTTATTTTTGCAACTTGTGTTTTTTTGCATAGATTAAAGCTAGTCCATCTCCTGTCTTTCCTCTCCTGGTGTCTACAGGGGGGCGATAGTGAGTGTGAGTGTGGTGGGGAGGGTAGTGATAGACATCTCTCTATGACTCACATTGAAACCTTAGAGCATCTTTTCTTCTTTTGTAATGCAAGACTTTATATTGTAATACAACACAACAACAGTAAAGGTGTGAATTGCATTCAGAACACTGCATGGCAATAACTACACGTACATAAAAAAAAATCACATCATGTATCATAAATGGTTTATATACTTTCTAAAAACACGTGGCCAGGTCCTATATGAGTTCCTCAGAGAGCACAGATGCCAAAGCTGATGGGTACTCATCTGTTACTGCGTGTGCAACTGCTGTGAGGTCATCGTCCATGTAACAGGCCAGAGTGACGAGCATACAGTGTGAGAAGAGCTGCAGAGAAGATACAGGCTTGTTATTGACAAACGACTGAATGCTGATTTCAGTTCAATTAAAAACAAAACATTTCAAAACAATTTAATAAGATATCAATAAACGTTAATTCACAGTAAAATGTTTCCAGTGGCCCCTCCATGCTTCAACTGACTGTGGCTTATATGTGCAAAATGCACAACAGTCACAATGTCTCCACCAGAGGGCGCCATTACAACACAGACCAGCAGCTGACAGATAAAAGGTTTTAAACAGATTTTAATAATAAAAAGTTACAATAAAAAAATGATGTTGTTGTTATGTTATTTACTGTTAAAACATTTTGTCCTACTTTATTTTTAAATTAATTGATTACAGGCAAAAAAAGTGGAGTATTATTAATATACAGTACAATTCTATCTATCCATCTATCCATCTAAAATGAACAAAATAGTGTCTTTCAAATTAATTAATGCAACATAAATATAATGAAGTGATTGAGTATTTAAAATACATTGAAATAACTGGAAAATACATACAGGGATTAAAATAAAGGGATTTTGTATTAAAATAATGCACACATCTGAATTAACTTTAAAATAACAAAATATTATTTCAAATTCACTGTGTTTATGCAACAAAATATATCCACTGGGACTTACCTATATTGGAGACATATTAGGTTGTTTTTTCAAGTAAACAATATTCATTTACATACAACAAGGCAGAATAATTAACCAACAAAAACACTTAACTTGCAAGGCACATCAGGTAGGAAAAGTAACTTAAATGATATTAAATAAAATAAAATATAATGACATAAATAACAGTGTAGAAAAAAGTGAAATTAATTCAATAGTAGTCTGCACTCTTCCATAGTTACTTCAGGGAGCCTTGAATGATTTAATTTCCTCATAAACTCTGAGGAGAGACTTTTTCCCTTTTTATTAGTCTTATAGCACTGAGGTGATTGTGATTTGTGATATACTTTATAAATAAGACTGAATTGAAGTGATTTGAACTGAATTGTCCAAAGGGCTTTAATTTTCCTCCATTTGGATATGTGGAGGATTTTCTTTGACAGGAGTATCAGAATGTTAAATACCAGGTCACTCTTACTGTCCTTCATATTAATACCAAACACAATGTTTTCTCTTGTGAGAGGAGCAGTAGTTGGATTTTGGTTGACAGCCAGTCCTGCACATCCTCCCAGAGTGCCAAGGAGCATACACAGTGAAAAAACAGATGATCAGTGGTTTCAGTTTCAGTGACACAAAAGTTGCAGTTATTGTGATAACATTAAGTCTCTCTCTCTCTCAGCGATTCATCAGATGGATAAATATTAGAATTTTAAAGTGAATTTATTTGGGGAAACAGATGACTTCACAGCCTGTTTACCAGAAAACTACTTTTTTGTTCAGGTGCTAGAATGCAGCTCTCCACAAGGTGGCGTTCGTACAACAAAAATGGCACAGCCGTCAATTAATACAATCGTAGAAGAAGACGATGGACCGTCGAAGAAGAAGAAACCTTCCGTTCCGTTGCATTAAACCGATTATAAACAAACTGCGACTACAGGAAGATGTCGATAGTCTTTGTGCCTAAGAAACTACGAGGAAAGGCGAAAATAAACCAAGAAACAATACAAAGGGTGAGTCACGAGTGAAAAACATTTACTGAAGCGGCTAACTAGCTGTCAGCTTATATGCCGGTACATTTAACGTATGGCGCGAGCTTTAGCATGTAGCCGCTAGCTACTTCCTTCACTACATTATCTATTTATTAACTTTGTTGACACTCACTCAGGCTTTGTGCTAAAGTCAACACATTACCTGACGTTACCGTGTGTTTGTAAATTAGGTTTATCTTTTGTTTTATCTCTCGCAGTTGCTGGATGAAAACGACCAATTGATTAGATGCATCACTGAATACATGCAGAAGGGACGAGCAGTGGAGTGTGTACAGTAAGTCAAAACAACCATCAGTGCCCTGCTACCAGTTTAGCTGTTTATGGTCATACTTAATGACTATCAAGTGTTAGCGGTTAGCTGAGTAATGCAGCATGTGTCTGAACACTGCTAAGTTGTGTGTGTACGTGTACAAGTGCGCATCTCATTTCTAATGGGTTCCTCAGCTGCTGTTTTGTCTTTTCCAACAGATACCAACAGATCCTGCATCGCAACATAGTCTATTTGGCCACTATAGCAGATGCAAGCCCAGACAACATGCCTACCTCCTCAAATGTAAACACAAATAGCACGATTCACGAGTAAATACTGCTCAAATGATGCTATGTCTAATGCTGTGTTATCGTTTCTGTTTCCAGTCTACATCTGATGAAACATCAGCCTCAACACCGGCTGTGAATGGACATGAAGAGACATGATGATGGGATGTCAACTCTTTGATATTAGTGTTGTTAAGAAGTATTTTACTTGACAAGAGAACATAACAATTATTGGTTTCAGTAATGCTACCCACTCTAGGTTCACTGGTGTTTTAGATCAGTAATACTACATAGATTGTACATGTGGAACAATACTGTGAATTCACAATGTCATTTTTTCAAAATTCAGACTTGCACATTAAACTTTTGTATTTATTAAAGTTGTTCTTGGTGTCAGTTTTTTTAAATCACTCAGTTCAGATGCATTTTATCAGTGCACAGAATGCTCAAAAATGTGAAATGTTTCCAGCAAGAGCTGAGGACAGTTTGGAAAGAAATCAAGGGGAAAAGTGAGGATTTTCATCAGAAAAGTACAACGACAACGTTTCGAATTGCTAGTCTTTTTTTATTCATTTTTTGCATTGCTGGTACACTTGGAAAGATTCAGTTGCCAGCTCAAGAGAACAATAAGCAACATAAGCCAAGCAGTCCCCCTTCATATCTTCTATCAGGGCAACATGTTTTTATTATAATTTTTTTTTTCATTTTGTAGAAGCCACTAGTAAACCATTTGACACAGCTGAGAAGCTAACAGTTACAGTCCAAGGTCTGTAATGATGTCTTTAAAAAAGGCTGCAACAGTTAGGGAGATAACACAGACAAAAAGCAACAAACCCTATATCTTGATTGTGCAAAGCACATTAACTATAAAAAGATATATATTTATATGTATATACAGCAAACAATTCTCTGTAAACATGTTAAGTATGTTAGTTTTCTGAAAACATGGTGTCATTTCATAAATACAGGCAACATTGGCATCCGCAAACATCACAAAAAGATAACATTCTGGGCTTTTAAATACAGCCCATTGCCATAGAAACCGAAGAAACAAGGGCTCGAAAACACCCTCATCACACAATGTTTTAGTGTTTAGCATGGCATATTTGGTAAC
This sequence comes from Cephalopholis sonnerati, assembly GCA_019142605.1. NCBI lineage: Eukaryota > Metazoa > Chordata > Actinopteri > Perciformes > Serranidae > Cephalopholis > Cephalopholis sonnerati. Next base: position 14,436,609 of record JAGQAX010000001.1, read on the forward strand.
CTTTATAGATAGATGGTGTAGTTCAACTCTGTAGGAAAAAATGTGCTTTTTCACATATTGGGAGGTGGAAAATAATGTTTTTATGTAATATGCCTACAAGAATACTAACATACAGTAATGGTATAACATGTAAGAAAATACAAAAATAAGATTAATACTGTCAATAATTGTACAAGAAAAATATTGTATTATTAAACAGAAGAAAAGTTAGGTGTATGGGAGTTAGTGTCAATCTGGAGCAAACAACTGCCAATTAGAGAGGAGGAAATGAATGCGCTTCTGGGTGTGAAGATGTTCCCTAACGCTTTCATCCAATAGGGTGTGTAACTTCACTGTTTTTTCAGTAATCTCAGACCGCCTCTTATCTCTTCAGCACCATTCATCTTCTGAACAACGCTTTGGTTGGGAATAATATTCTGCAAGTGCTATCAATACCAACATGGCACATAGTTACTGCTATAATTCTTAACTCTGGTCAGTTGTTGAAAAAGTAGTGTATTTCTCTCAAATTACACCTCTGCAGTGACTTACTATATTTATGCTGAGCCTGCTCAAAGCCTCTTAATAAAAAGAACTAAATATTTATATTTCAACTTCAGTATTTTACAAGCTATGAAACAGTAGATGGTAGCTGTATTCTGAGTCATCTTGCGTGAGATTTGGCAGTTACAGCTATGTAGACACAGTATATTTAATATGGGCAAAATGAGAGCATTTCCAGCCCCTGCCCCCTTGTAATCCCCTCATTTACACACACGTTCAGCTGCAGAAGCAAGTGGGTGACGGCCGTGCACGTCTCCAGCTCTTGTCTGAGGAGACGTCAGCTCGACAGACAGAGAAACAACCACTAGACTAACTGCTGCCAGCATGACACATGCACCTGTCGTAGTTAAAACATGGCAGTTCAAAAAACTTCAAAATACGTCTCCTTTTCAAATGGGGATGTTTGTCATGGAAAAATATAGATACAAAAAATGTTGAGCCAGTGTGTATACTTAATTTTGCCTCTGAGGCTTTGAAATCTTCCAATTCAGTGGGTGTGGACTGTAATGGCTGCAGCTCGGCCCACTCAGTGGCTCATCTAACGGAGCTACAGGCCCTCGGTGGCACTTCACCGCGGACTTGTTCCACATGAGACTGTGATCAGTACTGGTGAAGGTAGGAGGGCCTGTGCTCGTGTTTGAGGGGGAAGGATTTAAAGCCCTTGGTCATGGGTTTGTGTTGCTGCTGCTGTTGTTGTTGTTGCTGCTGCTGCTGCTGCTGCTGGGTGAAGGGAAAACCAGAGGAGATGCCAGTGGAGGGGGAGCAGTCGCTGGCTGTGGACCACACAGGAGACTGCAGCATCTGCATGGAGTCGCTCCACTGGGAGGAAGGAGGGATGTTCATCTGGTACAAGGAAGAGCTGGGATTGGGCATGGTGTTTGTGTGGGTGGAGTGCTGCCACGGCGCTTTAGGAGGCCAGGTTTTAGTTTTGCTGTCCTGTGGAACACAGCGGACAGTAATCAGCAAAGTTGAACAGGTCAATAACCTATTAAATAGTCACAACCAGATTTCACCAGTCCCTTATCAATGAGACAAAAAATCTAATCACAGTGCCTGACAATTTGTCACCGGTGCTGTTAAATGTACAGCTGATCCTGATGTTTCCCTGACAGCACAAATGCTGCACGTAAAAAAAGGTGTTCATATCAGTGTTAATTTTGTTAATAAAATTATGACTAACTATATTTGTCAACGAACATAACGTGGCGGCATTGACGTCAGTGCTGTGACTATATCAACATGCAATATTAATGACAAAAAAGACAAGACTGTAATGTCGTTTAAAAAGTAAAAACTAAAACCTCTTTATTTCCCAACACAGCAGTTCCCTTTCCTTGTGCTGCATGCACCATATCAGGACTACACCAGCTGCACACAATGACTACATTTACATGCAAACTAATATTCCACTACTACTCCTATTACAACAATATTCTGAATTTGATAAGTGTCATCTAAACAGCATATGCCGTTTGGAAATTCTAAATTAGTCCTTTTTCCAAATGAAGCGTTTTCCAATCAAGACATTTGGGATAAGCCGATATTATTCATGTTTTAATAGCATTATTTGGGCATGTGTTGTACAAAAAACAACTAGTTAACAGTTTGCAAGGCTGGGGTAGAGAGACATCCCCAAAAGAAGAGCCAACATTTCTGTTCGGTGAAACAAATGTAAAAGTTTTTGCTGGTATAGGTAAAAACTTCTCTCAAAATAAAGTAACACAATTTAAACACATGGTTTCCAACAAAAAGTTTGCAAAGTGTACACATTAGTTAAAAGACAAGCTCTGTGCACAGTGCTCTAAATACTGGGGGGCTCATACTTTACCTGGTTATCATCACCGATGTGATGGAGTGGTGGCGAGGGCAGGGTGCACACCTCCGGCTCACCACAGCTGTGTTTTCTGAGAACAGAGACAATCACATTGGACCTCATTAGCACTCATTTCTCACATTGTCTGGCTTGCACATCCTCTTCTATACAATAATTATCAACAAATGTCACATAAAAAAGGATAAGAAAAAGATCACTGCTTAGTTTTGTGTTTGAGTATGGAACATCAACCCCAGAAATCAAGTTAATCACATTGTATGGTCATTATCGGAGCAGTTTGAAAGTGGTCGTCAACAGTTAAAGCTGGCTAACTGAAGATGACCAGACAAATCTGAGCCAGTGGGTGAGTTTGGGACTTACCTTCTTTGTTTAACCGCCGCTACAAGGTCCGGCCCAGAAAACATGGAGAACAGACTGTCACCATTGGCTGAAGACGTCTCATCGCTGGAGCTGGCTGAGTCCCCCTGATTGGCTGACCAGCTGCTGTTTACAGCCTCCCTGAGGACACAACCAGAGGAAGGGTTAGCAGTGTTATTGCTATACTCTCAACAATGTGGTATTTAAAAGGTATCACAGCCTTGGATTTATTTGATGATGTCTTAGCACCTTGATGACACAATTTAACACAAACTTCTAAAGTATGAATTTATTCTCTTCTTTGTGTTGTGATGACTTGTAGGGTTAAAAGACATCTAGGCATCTACATCTTGGTTACATTTAAGTGTTGACTGAGTGGCATTTGATGACTATATGTTAACAGGATCTCTTGGTCCTATTTCATGGTTTTAAAGTGGTTAAAAAGTAAAATCCTTTTCATAAACTACAACATTATTGCACAAGATTCACAAGATGCCACTGCAGTAACAGCTCCCTGTTTACATCTTAATCTCTCAGCAGGATGGTGATGTCTCACACTTGTGGGCTGAAGTAAATGATAACAGTCATGATTAGCATGATAAATGCCTCACATATTGACGATGTCTGAGACATTAAAAATTTGTTCAAGACATTGCTCAACCCAATTACACACTATGATGAAACTAAGCTTTAAATAACCCTCCAACAGTTTAGCACTATACTGCTGCCCATGACAAATACTGGAACGTGGCATCATTTTATCTTATACACGGCTCTCTGTCTCTGTATATGTTTCTATTCATCTTGTTTATCATATACATATACATACATATTTTTCTTACATACATATTTTTCTATTTTCTATTTTTAATCATATTTTATTTTTAGAATTACTCTGTCACTTTTAACTTCTGACTGTGCTTTAACTTCTGACTGTGCTCTTGAGCTGCTGTGACATGCAAATTTCCCCAGTGTGGGATCAATAAAGTTTATCTTATCTTATCTAATCTTATTTATATATTGAAAAACCTGTGAGACGGTAAGGGCACCAGTGATACAGACATATTGTAGAGCAGTTGTTCCCAACTGGTGGGTCACAGACCAAAAGTGGGTCGCAGGTCCATTCTGAACAGACCGCAAGTGACTCCTGAATGTGTCAAGTTTGTGTCAGTTTGTTATTGTACTTTAAAATAAAGTGTGTTTTTTACAGAGCTTTTATTTTGAAGTGCTGTTTCTTGCTGTAGAGTGACAGCAGTAACAAACAGCTACTTAACAGAGCTCATTGACATGAACAAAGGCAAGTATGATGCTGAAATTATTCAACTCTGTGGACCGTGAACTATAATGCTAAGGAGAAATCTGGACCCTGTGGCTGGACCAGTTGGGACCCACTGCTGTAGAGGACACTGCTACATCTGCAGGTGTAAGGGCCCTAACACACCAGGAAAGAGATTGGTAGACATCTGTCTGCATTTAAAAACTACTCACTAGTGATTTGTTTTGTCTACATTTAAAAAGGGGTTCCTTCATCAAGATGTACCCATAACACATCGTGGGTATCATCTAACTTTTGCCCATGGCAGCATGATGCTGTGTTTATCTGTTTTATGTTAATTCCATCTTTTCTACTTGTATTCATGTCTGTGTCAAAATGCCAGTTTGACTAATCAAAGGTCTGGTTTAATAACTACAAAAAAGGGATTATTTTCCTGTATAGGATACAATCAGTGATAATGAAGATGTTGTGTACAGATACCTACCCCTCACTGTAGTACTCTGGGTGTGACCAGGTCCTGTGCTGCTCTTCAGGCATTGGCCAGTTGCTGCGTGTGTTGCTGGGGCGACGGATGTGCTGCACCTGCCGTTTCTGCTGCATGGCCTGACTGACGCCGGCAACATAACGTGCAAACTCCGGGTCTGAGCCAACTGTGCGTGGAAAGGGAGGATAAACACAGCTATGAGTTTCTGACACCCTCAGCTTTTCTCTTTCGCTCCCTGGAGCGCAATCCGTTTAGCCAGACTGTCTACCATAGCAGAAAAATCACAATAGCCGTAAGTCAACTCTGCACAATAGGCCTTGACTGCAATCAAAAGAGTCTGCTGCACTGTAAAAATAGCAACTGACACAGGCTAAATTCAGCATAAATCGTCAACTTACAGTCGCAGCTACATTCGGGGGAAAACAGCTGCTCACTCTGTCTGACCTACATTGATTATGTTACTCAGATCAGGGTCCAACGGTGTCTGAAATCCTTCAGTGGTTACAAGACAGTATATAAATAGTATCAAATACAAGATTTTACTCTACACTGATTGGCACCACAACATGACACCTGTACTGCACAGTAATGACATTTAACACACTTCTTCACAAGATATCCACCATACCAAATGTGCTAAATAAAGCCTAACAAATAAACATTAATTCAGTGTGGTCTGGCCTTCACTAATGTGACCATCCTGATTATTTCAGGGACATCATGCAACCCCACTGCCATAACACTGCTCCACTTGGATGTAATGATGTTGCCTTTTGTGTATGATAATAATGTTTGTATAGTATTCCCTTTATGTTGTTACCAATGATGCCTGCAAACAAATTGTTCTTTTATGGGACTATAAAGATTTGAATTTAGATAAGTAACTTTTAATATGTCATCTGGATACACACTGCGGGCATCTTAATGATTTCAACTGGCTTGTAAGGGCATTTAATTCACGACACCCAACCCCTGCTTTAGTCTCCTGGTATAATGAATGACTCACTAATAACTGCATTGTAAGTCATAAAAACATTGCTACGCTGCTTCTCTGAAGGTTTTTTTTTTTTAAATGATGAAACAATGTTGTCAGCAAAGCTCCAGGCCTGCATCCCCTCACAATGCTGACATAACAGTCTGACTGAGGAGCGTGGAAGGTCGACACCAACCCTCCTGTTTGCACATCTCTTCATGACAAAAGAGATGATAGGCCACAACTTCATAAAAATAGTGCTTGGAACATTTACATATTTCCTGAAAGAAGTACAAGGTTCAATAAAGATGATGATTTTGTTTGCTTATAGCCAATGAAATGACCTTATTTTAGCATTATTTGAATTCCAAGCTCATCACTGGCAAAAGTCACAACACAGAGCAACAAGCAACTTGACATTTTACACATCAACATTTTACAGTTGTCATCTTCTACATAAATGGTGTGTGAATGTGTGAATTACTCCATGTTCTTCAAATAAACGTGCTGAATAATATCAGTCTTAATGTGATGTGTACAATCCCCATAGATACACCTCATGGACATATCAAAGGGAGGTGGATCTCACCTGCTGGGTCAAAGGGCAGCGTATCTCCCAGGACTCCAAACACTCCTTCACTCTGGTCCCTGTTGGGCCAGGTGTTGTTGCGGGGCCCCTGCGGCTTCTGACCCAGCATCTCTGACATGACGCTGTCCATGTAGGTGCTGACCAGGCCCAAACTGTACAGATCCGAGCTCAGATCCGGCAGTCCAGGAGAGCCCCACTGCCCGATTGGACCCAGGGGTGACAGCCCCGCTGGGGGGCCTTGCGGTGGAGGCTGTTGCCCAGAGGTTCCAAGCCACTTGCTTGCCACTCTTTGCTGTGGCAGGACCTGGGGTGGCGTCTGCTGGGGAGGAAGCTGAGGAGGAGGTGGCTGCTGCTGACTGATTGGTTGCAGGAGGTGCTGGTAGTACTGCAAGGCTTGTGGGGAGGGCTGTTGAGGAGGAGGAGGGGGCTGCTGCTGCTGGGGCTGTTGCTGCTGCGGAGGAGGTGGCTGTGGTTGTGGCTGAGGCTGCTGCTTTTGCACTGATGGTGGAGGCTGGGGCTGAGGCTGCGGCTGAGCTTGGGGCTGTAGGGTACTGTGAGAGATAGATTGGGAAGTTGGCGGAGGTCCACTCGGGGGCTTAAGCTCAGCAGGGTTTGCAGACGCCACAGAGTTCCTCCTCTTGACCAGGGGCGAAGCCTGCTGGGATTTTCCCATGTTGAATCCTGAGAGAAAGTCGATGACATCCTGCATCTCTTGGTCAGTCGGCAGGTTCATCCCCTGGTCCTCTAAGCCGTTGGCCAGCTGGCTTTGCTGGGTAGAATCTGGAGTGCAGGACAGGCTGCTCATCTGCAGGATGCTCTGTAGCCTCCCATCACTGTGACCCAGGCTCTTGGCCTTATCCTCAGAGCTACTGGTTGTCAGCATGCTGCGAGATGGGGTGCTTGGGATGGAGTAACTGCCCCCACTATTAGAGCTGGATGAGACTTTCTTGGTGAACTTGGAAGTCAGCTTGGATATTGTTTTGGGCAATCCACTGGAGGTCTTGGAGCTGGTGCCTGGAGGCAGGTCTGCCTGGACGCCATAGTCTGGGCTCTCTCGCTGCAGCTGTATCTGAATAGTGGGCAGGGCTTGCTCTCTTTTGGAGGGAAAAGGAAGACAAGTACTTAATTATTTAGTGTTAAAAGTACTACAGTAATCTGAATTCCCTTGTCTAAGGGTGCTTTCACACCTGTAGTTTGGTTCATTTGGTCAGTTGTGGTTTGGTTCATGCTCACACTGATTTTTGGTGATTGTCATCCTGCATCATCAGGTTCCACATGAGAAAAATCAAATTCCAGTGATTGACTGAAGTTTATGCAGCACTTTAATGTTCTATTGTGTATATTCATCGTGTCATTATCAGCATTATTACTATTTTTAGACAGCAAATCGACCGGCTGTTGAGACGTGATGAGAAAGAGGCATCTTGCACAGTAATAATCTGGGACTTTAATGGACTTAATGAGCTGTCAAAGCACACAGAGTAGGACACCAGTTTTAACAGCTTTTGACAGATTAATCAGGGGGAATCCTTGCGCTCCCATGCTGACACAAACACACATTACCATGGTTACCAACTGATTTTTATATATACATGGCTTTTACAGATCATTTATAAGACTGCTTCCTGAACAGTTCAACATCAGCGGATGGAATTAGTTTAGCTTCTGAAATCATGCTAAAATCACAAAATACTGTGGTTGGTCCATTTGTTTTCACAGTACAAACGAACCTCACTCAACTCTGCTTGGAAGCAGCAGAAAAACCCTCCTTTTCAAAAAGTATCTCTCCAGTTTTTTGGTGCGCAGCAGGGTCTGATTGACAGCTTTCACACTGGCCCAAATGAACCATACAACACGGTTCTTTTTTAACAAAACCAAACAGGTTAAGTGTGGAATCACTACAAATCTAATTAGGTGGTATACACATCAGACATCACCTGTATATAAAGCTACCTGGTAAAGCTACTTGTTGGAAAACTAAGTGGTTACTTAATATTATTGAGCATTCACTCACTTTCTCTCCTTCCACCTGTTGATGTCAAACACTGCTGTGTAGAGCACGTCTACTAGACCAAGTGTCTTCTCCGGATCCAAGCTCCGCTGAAGCAAGGACATAGTGGCTGGGTCCTCCTTCAGACACCTGAACATGCACATGCACACACAACATGATGAGACAGGAACCTAAAAATCCACACAATGTCTTGCATACAAAAGCCCAGGTGCATTTGCTTAAGAGATGAATACTTGACATTGTACAAACATAAACAAGAAAAGAAGGGTAAAAAAAAAAAAAAAAAAAACTGGCAGGCTACTCTTTCAGCTCACAGACTGGTATAGTGTATTTTTTTTTCCTGGATGCTAATTCAAACTTCTCACATTGTTGAACCACAAATGACTTGAGTGAGGTTCAAATGCTTTCACTTTTCTCAAATAACACATGATTTTCCCTTGTGCAAGATTTGCCAGGATCTGCCGTCAGTACTCCGAGAGTTGCTGTAGCCAGCCCGACCATGAATGTGTGTATACAACTGTATACATATGGCAATATTTAAGGAATAGACACATCATAACTGTATTTATATTGATTTGTATTATCAAGTGAATGATCTGTAGCTCTTAATGTAGGTCTAGATTAATTTAAATTTTCCAGAACCATTGTAAACCTCACTTGACACTATTTGACCTGGTCCAAACCACAATGGCATCTGGATTTTCTAGTGTTGAATTCCAAGATGTTTACACTCCTGTTGCAGCTGTGAGACAGTCTTGAACAGTGACTGTAAAATTCAGCACAGAGCATATAGCACGATGCTACCACTACATGAAAAGACATTACAATTTTAAGATGTGAAATATACGACTGAAGTATGATTAATGCAAATATGTTAACACAATACTATGAAAGGTGCTGACCAGCTTTATGTACTCAGTCCAGTATACCCAGTGTATTAACCAGATTCTCCATTCCTCTTTACTGTGTTATGAACATTAGATCTTGACAGTGTCTGCTTTCTCTTACCTCCCATCTCTGCCTGTGTTGGGGCTGTGTATCATCTAAAAAATTACGATACCAGTACCAATACCAGTCCCTTTAAAATGATACAGATACCAGGTGTGTAGTACAGCTATACTATTTAATGTTTTGGTGGCATCTCAACACACGTAACTGCCAACTCCATCAAATACAACATGCTCAACTTCACCACACTATGGACTGTATGTGCTATAGCTGGTTATGGTGGACCAATCACACATTGCATTAAATCGAAGAACGCCTGGAGTGATTGACTGCGAGCAAAACCGTACTAATAGTAATTTTTCTTCTCTATCCTGGTACAAAAAGGACTGAATGCAGGTATTGTTTGACTGGAGAAGTTTCAATACTACTTAGTATTAGGTTATTTCTGTCAATACCTTAAAGGTATGATTGAGTATCGATACCCAGCCCTAGATTGTATGCCTATGATTTACATATGTAACTTGTCTGTTGACTTTTCTACACTTACATCCTACTGTGCACAAAACCACATAATCGGATATTAGTGCATGTGACTGGGACTGATAACAATCAAGAAGATTCATAGTTTGATATCAAAGTCTTTATAAACAAAGTGTCTTGATAAACTTACCATGTAGAGGGAACTTGGACCACCACTTTAGAACCCTCAAGAGTGATCTGGGGAGCATAGGCCTCCTTGTTCTCAATCTGAGCTGTATCAACAACCACCTGTTGGGACACACAAACACACTAACATCAGCATCTCCTGACAGGTAAGCTTCATTCACAGCCATGTATTTTCTTAATGAGAGTACTGCTTGTGCAAGAAATCCACAATTTTTTTTATTATACAGTCTGTTGACTAATTTACACATACATCAACAAACAGCTGGGGGGTGATTTTTTTTTCCAGTGTAATACAACTATACAAAACTGATACAGTCTTTAAATAAGACAGACTGGTTTTACCCTCTACAGTATGTGAACCAGTCAGACTTCGTTTTACCAGCCATGGTAACATGGAAAAACATGACCACAAGTCAAAGGCTTTTCATTGGTGTCTGGCACCAAACAGAGACGCGGTTCAAGGTAAGGAAGCCCGACACACTCAATCAGCCAGTGACAACAAACAGGCTAGCCTTCCTGCCTGCTGATTCTCAAATTTATTTGAAAGTTCTTTGAAAGTGGCCTTGGCTCCTCAAGACCCACTCAGCTGGGTCACAAAGAGGGAGGGAAGGTAGGAGGAGTCTATTTCCTGTATTGCAGGAAGTTCTCCTATTGTTATTAAAAAGGCAGGTGTATCCTCGGAAACCCCGGGCTGCCCAATTGAGAGAGCCATGCATACACGCAAACAGTCTGTCAGCGGTGTCGAAACACATGTGACAAGGTCATTGGGGGCAGGAAGAAGGAGGAAATGCAGCAAAACAAACGGTCAACTTTTTTGCTGGACTTGGAAAGCCATGACTGGTAGGAAAAAGGGAGTCGCTGGTGAATAATGTTGCCGGGAGCAACAGCAGAGCAGAACTGGCGATTGTAACTGTGAGTACTGAGTGACTGTAAAAGACATTAGGGATGAGAAAGACTGTGTGTGGCGAGGTATGACTAGCGCATGACAGTGAGTGTATAAGTATCAATATACAAGTGTTTTAAAAAGTGTGGGGAAGACAGTGTGTGACGGACTGTGTGTGCGTCCGTACACGCTGCTGTGTGATCTATTCTGGGTTGAGTGGCTATAGGATCAGATAAGGAGCTAATGCAAAGCGCTCATCTATCATCCAGGGATTGTTTTACAGTCAGCACGGGGCTGGCAGGGCTGGATGGGAACACTCCCTCAGCTTTACACACAAAAAAAGGCATACCACACAGAGGAAATAAACACCGGAGCATAAACACACTGGTGTTACTCTGTGGAAAGTCCTGCCGCTGACCCTCCCTCCCCGTGACTCTCCTTTTCAACAGGAGCGGGGGGGAGAATCTGTTTGCAAACCCGCCCAGGCGAGCCCATCCTTCGCCCAGATGCTGCAGGAATGTTTCTCTCCTTTTGTGTCTCTCTGGTGTTTGTTTACACCTCTCGGCTGCCTCAAAGCAAGCAGACAGATCTCCACATCTCCATTACAAATCTGACAAACAATGGGATGCAAGTTGCCAAACCCACAGACACACAAAAGGAGAGGATTCAGAAACTTAAGCAGAAGTGTCAGTGAAGTACAACAGGCCTGTTCACGTCAGCACGTCACCTCCTTTCCACTGCTCTGTAGTATCAACTACACTGTGGTGATGGATGTTAACAAGAGCAAAACACTGAATGAGGATCCAACAGAGAAATTTCCACACAGCTGTAGAACACAAAACTACTCTCTTATGAGAGACTGTTCACACACACAAAAAATAGATTCCACTTGTGTTTGTCTCTTATGTCACTGTTAGGTTCACCTTAAATTGTTCTGGTCAAGAGCATTAGTTAAATGCCCAAAATATAAACTGTAATTCAAGAATCCATTTATATACAGCTAGTATACAAGTGTTACACTTCAGCTAAAGGTCCAGTGTGTAGGATTTATTGGCAGAAATGAAAAATAATAATTCTTATTATGTTTTGGAAAAAGGGAGAGGAGAGCGCAGGGGTTTTCAGTTGGTTGCAATCTGCAACCTCACACCTAGATGCCACTAAATCCTACATACTGCTCCTTTAAGAGACACATTTCATTCTATAAGAACAGTCTAAAAACTCAAGAATGCCCCATTATCACAAGATTCCAGATTTAGTGACCAGTGTTTCCATCTCTGACATATTATCAGGAATAATCAAGAAATTCGGGTTTACTGTAGCAACCCTGGTCTTTAACATTTCTACTCACCAGACCAGCCTGGGCAAACAGCAGCTGGACAGCTGTCTTGCAGGCTCCTCTCCAACTGGATGGGCAGACTTGGTTGAGGACCTCGGTGACAGGAGAATCGTCCCTGGGGGTCACTCCGTTCTGGCCCAGCGCCTCCTTAATGAGCTGCAGCATCGTGTGCTGAGGACACAAAACACAATGGGCTATCAACAAAGCAGTCCACCATCACTGTTCGCTGATGTTACACTACGGATGCCACTTTTAAAAAGTAAGTAAACCTTTCACTGGTGCACATATAAGCTAAAGTTATCACTCAAAACATAGTGATAATTTTTTTAAATTAACGACCAAGACAATATGGGTGACTCTGAGAGCTACACAGGACACAATCGTGAAATGAAAGTGACTCACACTTAACTTTTTTGTCACTTTAACCTTCTGGGAGAAGAAGGTGGGTGTTATATGAAGCTAGCCAGTCGAATAGGGGACCATACCGTTTTCAGTTTGAGGTTTTCAGCCGCTGACTCGTTAAAGGACACTCCTTTGAGGAAGTGTGAGCCGATCTGTACAGGGATGGTGGGTAGCTCGCACTGGATGGGCTGGGAGGTGGTCTGCATCCTGCCCGCCTGCTGGGCCTCCGCCTCACTGCAGCAGTTCTGCACACACACACCAGCATGTTAACATACACACAACGGTGCAAAACAAAAAAAAAAAAAAACATTGACACATGATAGAGACACACAACAATAATAGAATACCTGTTATATATATTATAATAATTGAAGAAGAAAAATTAGTAAAGGTAGACCAACATTGTCCGTATAGAGAACATGCTGAATTTTAAGAATTTAAATACTAGTTTGTATTGTCCAATTACATGGTTGTAGATTAGCCCTCACTACTTATCATTCTAACAAGCATTCAAGAGTTTTACAGACTTTTTGAGAGTGAACCCACCTGTAAGGCTGCCTCCACCGCTTTGGGGTTAAGATGAAAGCCGGCCTTCAGTGCGTACTCACTATGACCCAGACTCTCTAGTGCTGCTTTATAGGCCTGAAGTGGGACAAAAATCATGAGAGGCTATTAATTTTTATGAATGATGCCATTTAGTACCGCCAAAATTACTATAATTTTGCCGGGAGTTGATAGTAATGAAACATAACTTTGTTTGTCTGCATAAGTGGATGCCTTTGTCATTCTTAAAACATTTATCCAGACTTTTCTAAATCCACAAACACTGGAGTAACAGTAACTGTGGTTCCCTGCCCTGGTCTTTGGGGTGATACCTGTAAAGCATTGTCAATCTTCATGTTGAGCTCCTTCAGTTGGTGCTCAGGGATGGTGGTGTTGTTGGAGCAGAAGAGCTGCTGAACCTGGATGCCTGCCAGGCAGCCGTCCCGGCCCCTCTCTCTCAGCCTCGCCATGGCCTGCGGGCACAGCAGAGTACCGGGTCAGAGCGACAGCAGGAACATCTACACTACTACAGCACAATCTCACAGAGAAATGCAAGAAGTACTTGAGAATGAGATTGTACTGCAAAATTAGATGACCGCCATTTTAAAAAATGTGATTGGTTTTAAGGACTTCTAGAATAAAATTTAAATAAATTATGTTTTAAAAAGGGATGAGACATTTTTTGGATAATTCAAAACCTTAAAAAATTCTACATTTTTAACAAAATAGATGTCGAGCAATGAGAGGTACAATTTTTTTTATGACAAAAAGCATGTGTGCAGTCTCTGAAAAAAAGAGTGCTGGTGGCCTCCCTCTGCCGAAACGCCCGCCCAGCACATTCTACCAGGGTCTATCCAGGCCTAGTCCCCTCCGGGGCTTACAATCTGCATGCCAGGGCTTAACAGATCAATCAACTCACTATTCTCCCCTCTGCCTTACTTTATACAACAAAGCTCAAAATGGGCCAGCGGGACTGATTAGCCTGGGGATTAGTTAAGTCCCTCTTACAAAACTGCCTCCCTTACATGGGTTGGAGTGTTGAGGGGCACAGAACATAACACTGCAGGTTCACAGTCAGCCCAAGAAGAGGAAATAGGAAATTGAGGTTGGAAATCATGAACGGCTGGCATTTCTCAGGAATGTGTAACAAGTCAGCTTTTCACCTCACACAGTCAAACCCCGTATTTCCAAGGCCCAGGCCATGAAGAGTCCTGGGGCGCCCTGTGGCTACATACCTGAGCTGCACCTTTCCATGAGCGTGAGGCTTCCTCCAGCTCTGTGAGGGGCCCCAGGTCAGAGCTTTGGGAGCGGGCATTGGCACAACGCTCCTGGGCCTGGGCAAGAGCCTCTGCCAGGCAGGACTGCGCCACGGGCTGCACCTTCTGCAAAGCCTGTGATAGAAACTGGAAATGGACCTGCATCACCGTGAGGAAGCACCGACCCAGCACCTGGAAACAGACGACATAGATTACTGTTACATCATACACACTTTCATTTTGAGGAACATCTGTCATTAATATGTTAGAGTGCCTAAATCAGGGTGTATGAGACACCAAACAACACGAGGAAACTACCATGTATGTCCACATACCTCAGTGGTTAGTTATCTTGCTGAATAAGCCACTTTTTGTGCTACTTTACCAACAAAATACTGATTTCTAATACTGACTGGCTCACCCACAAGGTCTCCCTCCCTCTGATAATTTGTACATTTTCAGGCCTGTTCCACCAAAAACATTCAGCAACTAAGAAACCCAAGAGAAAATGCAAAACTATCTCCAAAACTACCTTGAGCTTGTTGCAGTTTTATTTTTCACACCTCAGAGAACAGAGAACAACACTTTTTTTTACCACAGTATATTTCCATAGAATAATGTCACACTATTAAAAGACTGACTCATCTATCACATTTGTTTTTGTCACCAGATCACATGAACTATATCAGCCGATTGTCTTAAGGCTGCTCATTTTAGTGACAATGAAATGAATCATTAAAAACTAATTTAAAAAAAGAAGATGAGGACACCTGAAAAAGTGTCATGCTCCAACCAATACTGACTATAACACAGTCTGGTTTGTTTTTTTTGTCCACTGTTTTTCCCTACCATTTTGAGGCCATGTCATGAAGCAAACATCAGAGAATACAACATCTTTCGAAATACAACATCTTTGCAGGGCAGATTTCAGTTAACTTAATGTGTGCATGTGTTTGCATTTGTGGTAAATCATGTGCTGTAAACAGATACCAAACATCTGAAAATGAGCACAATGTGTATTTGTATTTGCAAACGAAAGAAAGATGGAGAACATATTGAATATGGCAGTGTGTTTGTGTGTGTGAGAGGGAAGGTTTGTCTATTTATGCTGAAAGATTGGAAAACAGCCAGGGTAGCAATATTTAATGCTATACTGGCAGCACTTTTCTTTTCTATCTACTATTTAGGTAGTTGAAACACAGTTTCTCTGTATACAACAGGTCATTGAGGTGACGTGCAATTTTGAAGCCCTATATAAAGTAAAAATGAGCAAAATGTTGATAAAAACACATTTATTGACTCTAATCATCTCTTTTTATCAAGATATATGAAAATGTATTGAGGATAATACAGAATTATTTGACATTATATTCACAAAATGTCATACTGGATAACTGTCCGCACCTCATGATGAAATACAAAAAAGGTACAAAAAGTGTTAAAAATCAAATAACACCTAAATCTCTGCCACATGTATTATTATCTAAATGTTGCCCACATTGCATTTAAATATTACAAAAAAATAACATCCAGTTCATTGCTATGTATTGAAGCATTTTGTCCCAAAACTGGTAGTCAGCCAATGTCATCTAGACTAATAAGCCTTTGGAAGCAATTTTATGGGGAATTTTATTTTGACTTCATCCCCTGCTCAGGACGCCATTACTCTGCTATATCTTTGCAAAGCAAATAGTGGTTTGCTGCCATAATAATGCTTTGAATATTGTAAAGAGAACCTTCAAGAATATAAATGATAAAAGATATTTGGAAATGTTAAACATTTTCTTACTCTTCAAATCCAGGAAGAAAACGATACTGAATGATTTTTTGGGTCTGTGGTGATTTCTTCACAGAGTAGCCTTATTCTCTTCGCATAACATAAACATGTATTATTTATGAACCTCGATTATGTTTAAGTTGTTTTAAAATAACAGCTTGTGTGGAAACTCATTGAGGTGTCAGACTGAGGCGATATATCGGTGATTTTTCCCTCACAACGCTTAATTTAATTTTATGTAGTTGAGAAAACAACAGGCGCATGATGCCAAGTTTACTGTTAAAGATTTTCAGACATTTTGAAGCTTACAAACAGTTCAAAGTTAAAATGTGTGTAAAGAACATGCAGGGTGACGTCTAAAGCAAACAGTGTTAGGGTTAAGTTTTGTTTTCTGGAGCTCTAAATATTGGTAACTGTCACTTTATGTACTTTATAAGTATTATTAATTAGAAATGTTTTAACATAATAATATTTTGAGAATTTATTAATGTTATTCCATATAAAATGTTTTTTGTTTTGTCATATGATTTTCAATTGAAACACTTAAAATACATTGTTTGAGAATAAGATTTTAGTTATAAGTAAATAACATCCTCATAAAAGCAAAAACCACGGTCATGCAGTTTTAACCTGTTTTAATTTTTTGGTCAACTTGAAAACCTTATTCGTCACTGGGCCACCCACATATACATATCTCCAATATCACAGTATTAATGTTAATATTGAACTGTCTTTAAACTGAGTCATAATTTGTTCATCAAGGAAAATGAAAACAAAAGAACATACTTAATTACAATTATTAACACACTGCTGAAATATTCACACAAAGATAGGAAGTATTCTGGGGTGACATAAATCATTGCATGCTTGGTGGGAGAACAGTCCAGGCTTAGAGGCTGTTTGTTGTTCAGTTAGCAAAATAAGAGAAACAGGACACCACAGGGTTCACCATGCTCACAGGGTTTTCTTTTTCAGGTACCTGCTGAAAATATCTCAAGGGGGAGGCTGAGTTGTAAAGACAGAGATATGCTGCTGCTTTCTGATGGCAGACAGGATCAACAGGACGCAGCCGCTTTCATTCTTCAACATGGAAACCAAACCTAAACTGTGCAAATGCCTAAAAGGCATGAAATCTCCACTTGTTGGAAGCTTCATTGTTTTCATCACATCTATAAAACAGAATGTGATGGCTAATCCACTGCCCTTTTTTTAATATTTCAGCCAGGACCTCGACAGCTGCTTTACCATTTTGTCATTTCGTGAGGTGGACTTATTGCACAGGCTTAAGATACGCACCATATACCGTTATCGCAGTATGCCCAATTTGATTTGGCTGGGGACCTTTGTTGCATGTCATTCTCCCTCCTTTTCCATTTATTTCCTGTCGCTGCTCTACTGTTGACTGATATGCCGAATAAACAGATTAAAAACGCTATCACAAAAGCAATTGTTGGGTTTGTGGCCTGCTTTACTTACTGTAGGTATTGAGAATTTCTTTAGTTACAATGGTCCTTGTATGAGTGCAACAATGCATTCTGAGGGATCCCAAAATACAAAAACAATTAGACTCTTGAGGACAGAATACCATTTCTAGCCTCAAACTGGTGCATTATTGTCCACTTTAGTGTGTATTATGGCTCCCAACATGTCCATACATTTGGTATTATGTGGCAGTTCAGCTTATCGACTATGTTTTAGATGTGTAGTCAGATTTCCATCAAATTGTAGGTCAAATTATAATCGAATTTTCAGAAAACTGGCAAAAGAAAATGCACATTTATGCGCTTTTTACCATGTACTGTTCTGCGAATGTGAATGAGTTAGTTCATTGAGGTAAGCAGTAAGTAGTTCTAGTTCTCCAGTCAGGTGCCCCAGCAGAAGAGGGAGCAACAAGATGATGTGATTAAAAGAGTGCCGCCAAGCCTCAAACAATGAAAACAACGGATGTATAGTAAGGGTGAGCAAACTAGATAATGGAAATAGAGAGTTTTGAACAACTAATATTACAGCTATGTGCTTTCAAAGGGGTAAAAGCCCTGTGTGCATTCATATGCATGTTAAAATCCATCCAGAGGTGACACAGACAGCTTGCAGTGGCCTATGCGATGACGGTGCGTCATGATTGTATGTCATTATTTATTCCCAGAATCTCTTTCCATTGCACTTAGTCACATTTATCAAAATCTAAATTACAAAAAATAAAAAGAGAGGGGAGGTGAGTGTGTTATTGTGCTAACATTAGATCATTAGTACAGCTGTAGCTGAAGGGAATATCTCCGACTAACAGAAACCTGAGGATGACCCTAGATAAAGGCCAGGTAATCAACGTTTTTAGAGATCATCCTCTGGGGTTCACAAATGTCTGTAGCTGATTTCATTGCAATCCATCCAGTAATAGTTGTGATATTTAAACAAAAAACTAAAATGTCAACCTGCTGGTGGTGCTAGAGGTAAAGACATCTGATCACCAGAGTCAGTGGGGTGTGTGTTTTGGAGAGCATGAATGTCTGTACAAAATTTTATGGAAAACCATCAAGTAGTTGTTGAAATATTTCAGTCTGGACCAAAGTGACTGACCAACTGACAAACAGGCCGACCGACCAACATCACCATCACTAGAGCTGTGCCGCTAGCATGGCCAATAAAATCAAGAGCTGTAAAATACAAGTCTGTGTCCTTAAACTCAAACCCATCATACCATGTATAAAATAGACGACATACTGCCTATCCCTCCGCCTACTCCGAGCTGACTCTGGGAGGCTTCATAAACACAGGCCCAGATCCAGTGTGCACAAGATGGGAAATTCCTGCTCCTGCTGTTGACATTAAGCAACTCAATCAGTCAACTGGGATTTAGTGTGTATGCAAAGCAGACAAATAATAGATAACAGAAGATATACTGTATAGCCTGATAATGAAGCTTGGACGCAATACATACAGCAAAATAATACAAGCTGATACCACCTGCAGTGTACCCTGAAGAAGATCACAACACAGCATGTGCACAAGCTGACAATGAGATCAAATGCAACTTAAAGTGTTACAAAGTCGTCTACAATCACCAAGCGAGGGAAAAAAATGAGGCCATGGCTACAGCACAAGATAATGGATAACACATGTGATTGGCTGTGCTGTATCCTACACAGTCATGGAAAATATGAGAAATAAGAGTGCAGCAGAGCCAAGCCGATGTTGGGCCCCTTTCAGGTCCAAACAAGGCGAATCATGAGTCAATCAACATTTATACTTTCTATTTTCTGAGAACACCTTCACTATAAGTCCAGCGAATCTAGAAGAGTGGTATTCCTGAGATCTAAACCTCTTCTAAGGGAAGGGAGTGCGAGGCTGTTATAATAACCAGATGTTCATGTTGTTCCACTGTCTGATATGTGAAAAACAAAACAAGGAGCCTACCTACATTGGTTTATGTCGGTGGTAAACCTTTGTCTTTTTCTGGGTCTTCCCTTTTACGCAATCATTCTAGAGAAACTGGATGGTCACACCTGTCTTGACCTCTGAATATCTTATCTGTTTGCTGGTATTCTACAACCTGAAACTGGTTTTTACTGTGGGACTCTAAAGTCATCCTAGATATGATCTCATTAGCCTGATGAGCAAGTGTGAAGTTTTGAAATTTTTTAAAGGACATAATGATTGAGCTAAAACACATGTTTTAAAGGTGCCCTGCAGGGTTTTCTTGTAAACAAACACAAGTTATGTTTACATTCATTGTTTGTCATCCAAACACATGATGTATATCCTTGAGGTCTAACAAATATGTTTAACGCATTACATTTTTTATTTTTTGCATTAATACATCCATGTTTGCTAGCTTACAGTCCCCTTTGTGTGCAATTATGAAAACGTTACTGCCCCCACCCATCTATTTTTCCTACTTTTTTGTTTTTCTGAGGTACGTCGAACCTTTAAATAGCATGAAAGCATCAGCAGGAATGTGTATCACATTGCTCCAAAGCACTACCAGTTGGCAAAAACTACAGGGGGTAGTTTTAAACTTGTTTTGGTTTGAAGTGAAAACAGCAGCACACCCAGAAATGTTGTTACATCAACCTGTGAGCAGCAGGGTACGCTATATTTGTGTTTAGCCTTTCCCCCAACATTATGTAGTACAGACATTTTTTAGCTCATTTTTGCTTAATTTTTTCCTGGCTGCCATACAAAAGCTCATGACGTTGGTCAGCTGCAGACAGGTAGAAACCTCATAAGTTTAAATCAAACTATTCATGTTTTTTCCTCTCTGCGTTTCTTCCTTCACAACGCACAGGTCAAAACAGCCAAAAAATAACATCAACAACAATACATCACATGTTTCACTGTTATTAGATGAAGCCCTCATATGACCACATTTCATCAAGCAACCAGCAACTGTATTTAAAAATAAAAGTGTTTTTAACAGCTGAAGACTGACAGGATGGGAGAGCATATGCAGTTGTCTAACTAAAGCGGCCATGAAGGTCTCTCTGGTTGCGGGGACCTCTCTGTCTGCCTCTGGTCTTCGCTCTGTGGTTTAAACTTACAAGCTCGGCAAACGGCCTCTAAACAAACCGTGACATTTTCATGCATATTTGGCAGTGGAGTCACTCTGAGCAGCAAGGGAGCCAGGCTCTGATATGGAAAAAAAAAGTGGTTTGTTTTGCAGACTGCACCGACCTGAACTTTTAGGGGCTCTTGATAAAAAAAAGAGAGAGAGAAAGAAAGAAAGAAGGAAAAAAGAAAAGAGGGTCAAAAGAAAGAAAGAAGAGAAGGAGACGTGAGCTCGGGAACACAGGGGGAAAAGCTTCACATACCACAACTCCCCAAACTCAAAAATGCATTTGGTTCTTTTTGAAGACCTCATAATACATCCAGCTGCCAAACAGCATTCCTCCACTCATGCAGACAAAGGAAAATCCCTTTTACAGTCACAAATACATCACATCGTAAAGGACAGGCTGAATTAGCAGCAATTACTCCAAGCTAAGTCTAAACAAGTCCAATCTGTGTGTGCACAGAACTTCTACCAAAATAAAACATGGAGATAGTGGTGCAGATATGTTTTCAAAAGCAATTTTCTACATGAGTGAACACAAACCAAAGCCACAGATAACTCAGTACACATTTTTTATTCACATTTAACCAGCACCTTATACTTCAATCTAACAACATGATATTATGGTGTATCCGCAGTGTTTTCTCAGAGGTTAACACAACTAACATACTCGAATAAGGCCATTATAAAGTGAAGTATTAATACATTTCCTTCTCTGCTTTAACAAATGTACCCTTTATGCCCGAGGCCAGACAGCAAGTGTGAGTGCCAAGCAATGCGGTATAAACTTTCACAGACTTGGGCTTCCTCTAATATTCATCTGTGCATATCCAAGACCACAGAGAGTCAGATTTACTGACTGCGGTGCAAAAGTGTTTCCTGTTTTGGGCTCAGCCACATCCACTGAGGTCCTGCAGCTCCTCCAGTGTCTTGGCCGCAGCCATGTACCCACTCCATGCTACATGCTAAAGGATTATGAAAACACTGATAACACCCATTATTTTTTGTTTAATACTGGAGTGCTTCACCTATACAGAGCCACCTGTAGCACATTGCTACAGTTAAGATTTGTCACATATGCCACAGAATCAGATATAATGGGGGATTTTTTTTTGGTCTAATGTCTTACATGCATTCATAATTCTGCTCTATGTAGAAAATATTAGGATATATATTTGAAATAAAGAAATACAGATGTAGCTAAGAGGAACAAAGTGAGCCAGGAATGAGTCCTAAAATCAGGAAATGAGTTTGCATTTTACCACTCACAGTTCTCTTGTCTCAAAGTCAGTAAGATTTTTGAATGTTTTTTTTGGTCAGACGGCTGAAATAAGGTCTGTGGTTAACACAAGCCTCAGACACTTTTAATGTTTTGCTCTACAACCTAAAACACATCAGTAAATACCCCACTTGTGAATCTAGAAGCTTTGATGCGTCATAAAAAAAGAGGGTGCATTAACTGGCTAAATGAAACTACAGAATGCCACCATTCCAAGCCACGCCAAACACGGTTTTACAGTCTTGTTATGGTGGTGGCGTTAGGTCATGTGACTGTGGTGTAGTTTGTTTATAGCAAACGGCCTAACTTTAGCTTTTTACTTCTGGTGATTACGTTAAGGCTTCAACCATGTGGTCTTCATTTGTGTAGATTAGATTAGATCTGGCTGAACAAAACATGCAAGTAGGATAATTATTGGTTTGCCACAGAGCTTAAATTTGGCAATAATCCACAATCCAATGGAAACATTTTTGACGAGGGAGCCAGTGTGATGATAACTTCTGCGTCAGCCTACAGAAAAACATCATCACTGGTGCACTCTATTCGATAACATGAGTAAAACTGAGGAGTTTGAATACAAGCAAGCAAACAAACCTGATGCGAGGTGGTGGCCAAAGTTTTAGGCCAGAGAAGATGCTATCCCATGTTAAAATGTGTGAGTGGCATAGGTTTAGCAAATATATACATGTAGATTGTAGAAATATCTTTATTTCCCCATTTAATTTGTGGCTTGTATAGTGCCTGGGTCCTCCACAAGGGGACCGCTACATTATTGTCTGATGATTTCATTTAAATCTTAAGTTGTTGTGTTTTTTTTTTTTGTTTGTTTGTTTTTTATAAAAATTTAAATATGTCTGAAAATACCCATCAACATGCATCCAACATATTATTAACATCAGTCTATTATTTTTAAAAAAAACCCACTTAATTTACAGTAAACAACACTATCTTGTTACCCTTCGATCTGAAAATATTCAGAGAATCATCTCAAGTGCAACTCCGATTTATACAATGCTCCATCTCTCATTCAGCTGAGGGATCCTGGGCCTAAATAACACTGAAGACCCCTAGTGTAGCACCCTGGGGTATTTTGTACACTGAACATGGAGCACCTTCACATTTTGCACTGTACACTTCCATAATACAAATACTTAATTGTCAAATTTTGTCTCAGCTTTTCAGACTCTCTTCTATCAAATGTTGTTATTACTGAATTAAAGGCACACTAGGCAAGATTTTCCTCAATCATCACTTTCTGACCCACTAAAAGTGTGTGGCGGTGTATTTATCTGCAGAAACCCTGCCCTCTGCTTTATTTTCTTCTTATTTTGCTATGTTTGGGAAGTCTTTGTGCATCTCGCCCCCAGCCAGTAACAGGTGTTGGGACTTCATAAAAATGTAGCGATCAGCATGCACCCAAGAGAAAGCTAAAGCTGTGGACACAGAGCTGAAGCAACACAAATATAGAGAGTTGAAATGCAGAGCGGATAAAGCTTGTTCCAAAACGAGAATGAATCTGGGGTTGGCTTTCATTTTCACTTTCACTGGTGAGCACTAAAGGAAAGTACGGAGTTGGAGAGCGACACAGAGCTACATTAGCTTGTTAAAGTATCGGCTTCTCCATGCAGAGCTGCAATAATTAATTGATTAGTTGTCAACTTTTAAATGAATCCCCAACTAATCTGATTTTCAGTTAACTGGTTTGAGTACATTTAATAAATGTGAATACTTTCTGATTATCTTCGGGTTGTGGACAAAACAAGATGACATGTTGGGCTTTGGGAAACACTGACTGCCTTTTTTTTTTTACCATTTTGTGACATTTTTTAGTCCACACAACAAAACAATTAATTGAAAAAATAATCAACAGATTAATCAACATTTAAAATATTTGATATTTAATACTATTTTCTAATCTATTGTTTTAAAAAACTAGGCTCAGTGTGCGACCCTGACCCGGGGAACCCACTGCTTGCTACTGGTTTGTGAATGTTAATTGTTGTTAATGTAATTTGAAGCATTCTCTGGCACAAGAATTTCCTTCGGGATAAATCCTGAATTACTACTGAATTGAAAAATAATTGCTAATTGAAGCCTTATTTACAACAAATGTGTCGTTCCTACAGTAGTACAGGAGCTTGCTGTTTACATACAAGCAGTGTAGGGAGGAGGGCCAACTTTGCGTGTTGTGTTTACAAACAGTAACAGACAATTCCTGCATAGTATACCTTTCAAACTCAAGTCACAATGTGATTATTCTCATTAATAGCATGTCTTAATATGCTACCACAAGAAAACAACTAATCGGGATAGGGGGGTGATCAGCCACACAGGGAGTTCCACAAGCTCACAACTGGGTATTAAATGGAGGGTAAATAAGCAGATGTCATAATCATAAGGAAAGATAGGGTTTAGGCTGGGGGCTGTTTGGGTGTGGTGTACAGCTGAAAATACAGCTACTTGATGCTGACAGAACAACATAAGACTGTCTCTTCGGGCAGCACAATTACAACCAAATCTTCCATCGCAGCTATCAATTCATCAAAGCAAGAGCAGTCGACCAGCGAGTCTCTTCATTTTCATTTTCAGAATAATTGTGTCCAGATCTTTTGCATTTGCCCATCTCAGACTGACACTGTAACCTGAAATGAACCCGTTTGAGGTCTGACAGCATCGACATGCATTATCCAGCCAGCACCTCCTGACCTTAGTTTAAAGTGGGTCTGACACAGCCTAGATCTAGCGGAAAATGGTGAGCAGGGATTCTACAACAACTATAGGATTATTACACTGCTATCATTGCAAAAGACTTCTGTTCTCTCAGCTATAGGATCTGCTCTTAATAATGTTCAGGTTCAATTCTGTTGAGCGAATATATTAATACAAGATGTGACACAATGCAGATGCAGATGTGGTTCTTGTGTGAACGGCCACAACCACAGATTAACCAGTCTGGAGAGTAATGATCATACACAGGTGCGTGTTTATCCCTTTGTGACTTTTAGGGAAATCTAAAAATCTCTCAATTAATCAGGTGTGACAGGAGACAAATGAACAAAAACAAGGGCGTTAAGTAGAGAGACACATACAAAAGGAATTTGAGACAGAGAGAGAAATTGATTCACGTATCACAGCTGAGCCTTTTGGTTATTTAGTGCACCAGTCTCTAAATCCTCCCATGAAAAACAACTGAGCTACAATGTTTCACATCAGCAAATTCAGTGCCGTGGAAAGATTGTGTGGTATTCACGGTGACAAAAGATGACTTTCCTTCTCACATCCTCAGTGTTTTTCACACCTCACCCTCAGATCTTGACACCAGCTTAACACTGGGCGTGAGAATCCTATTTGAGCCAGGAAACACTGATTCATGAAGCTAGCCCTCTGACAGAGTGCAGCTAAGCATCTTAGCACCACTGCTTGAAGATGAGTCATGAGTAAATGAAAATGATAAAGTATGTGGTGAATAACTACGGTGCCTCAGGTTGTGAGCTTAACTAATTCATTCCAGGAGAGCAAACAGTAAACTTGAATGTCAATAATTTTTTTGTTTAGTTTGCAGACACGAGACACAGTCATTCTGCTTAAGTCAACACAATGTGACATACTCCAGTATACAAATGAGTTTAACAAGTGGAGATGGTGTGTGTCTCTGTGTGATCACCTACCTCAACATCCTGCAGGCTGAAGTCGTTCTGGTCTTTGAAGTTGGCGGCCCCGGCGCTCAGCTCCATCAACATCTTGGCGATCTCGGGCTTTATTGCTGCAGTCAGCCTGCTGGCCGCCTCCATGACGTGTTCCTGCACGTCCTTCAGTTGCATAGCTGCTTTGGAATAGTGAGAGTTCCTGAACACACTACTGAACAGGTCTGTGAGGAAGGCGCTGGCCCGGCAGAACACATTGAGGGCGTCCAAGTATTTGGAGATGCCTTGCTGGATGTCTGCAACTGCGGTGGTGGCGCTAGAAGGAGGCGGGTGGCAGCTGCCAGGCATGCCCACCCCGGTGCCCATGGGCGTAGAAGCCGAGCAAGAGGAGGCCAGGGAGGCGCTCAAGGTCCGGCTCAGCTCAGGCATCTGGTACTGCTGGTGCTGTTGCACTTTCTGCTTGGACCCGCCGAGCAAAAAGCGACGCTTGTAGTCCATTTTACTTTCCTGCGCACTACAACAATACATAAGTGGTGCAACAGCACCAGAAGCTGCTGTTTTTACTTTGTTTTCACCCGCAACGTGCTCTTGTCCTCTTTACAAAAACACCAAACTCAGTCCACAGTCCCGAAACTGTTCAAGTTACGTAAAAAGACAGCTCAAGGATTCCACCTGCCAGAGGCTCATCTCAGTGTGCTTTGTAGAGGCAGCACAGACTTGGGTGAGGTCGGAGGGCGATCAGAAAGACTGGCAGGCTGAGTGAAATGCTTACATGCAGCCCTGCTGCAGATACGTCAGGCCCGGCACAGACACACCTCCAGATTCTCTGTTTCCAGCTTCAAACAAAATTATCATAATAGGGGAGGGAAAGTCAAAAACACCTAACTTACTTAAAGTGATACTACAGCCAAGTTTTAAAGTGCGTTAACTTTCCTTCAAAGTGGGAAAAAAAAATCCTTCTTCATACAGTATACAGAGTATACACACATATGTATGTACATATATAAACCTTTACCAGCCTGCACTAATAAAAGTAGAAAATCGTTTTAAAAGCTGAAAGCAAAAATGAAAAGTGAATCCAAGGAAAATCAGACACTGGTCAACAGCACGGAGGAAAAATGACAGTAATAATAAAAAAAATAATAATAAGTAAGCACTGGAATCGGAGGATGTGGTTTCTTGTACACTAGCTGGTAGAGGAGCTGTGGGAGGCGAAGGGCAGACAGATCCAGTCCGTCTCAAATCCTCTTCACAAAGCAGGACTCTGCAGGCAGTGAGCGAGTGGCCAGCTGATAGCTCCGTCTGCCTGTCTGAAGTCTCCAGCAGCTTCCTGGTTTCTCCCCTGTATTCTGGCTGAGGTAGATATTACTCACCGCGGAAACAAGTGTGCTTCCAGATCTCGCTGCTCTCCGCGGATGCAGATTAGAGCGACAAAAGCACAAATGTATCTGTAAGGCCTCTAGGTCATTTCCTAAGGGAGGAAAGGGCAGAGACACAGAAGAGGGGGTTAACATCATGTCAAAGCGGAAGGATGAGTTTTGTTTCAACTGTTTTACTGTTGCACCCCAGAATAAACTGGACTGCCCTTTACAACTCAAAATATGGCCAGTAGATACACAGCTGCGTTACTTGACTTGAAACATTTTCCTAAATTATTGGCAAAGAGTCATATTCTATGTAAGGACTGTGTGACGGGAACACAAATATATATTCTCAAACAATATGCCTTTAAAAATGGCAGGTCTAGCAGTACTTTAGATTCCAGTATAAAACCCTAACTGGCTGATCACACTAAAAGCAGAAGTGATGAAGTTCACATTTACTATTTTGCAGTTGTTGTGAAAACATACTCTACGGTTACTAAGTGCAACTTACACAACACTTTTGTTTTGTTCTGTTTTAAACACATTAATACAGTTATAATATCAAACCCTGACCATAAATCGTGACATCCACAATATTTTGGGATGTATCAACTCATGTAGTGACAGTTAAAACCTGTTATTTTCCTGCTCTGATTGAAACAGGATGACATTTAGCCACATTTCTCTAAACTTGGTGGTAATATTGTATTACAGTTTGGTAAAAAGCTGTGGTTTAAAGTTGGACATTTCTAGACGATTACTAACACCATACCTCACAGAGCGTCTCTGAAAAGAATCTCTGGCAGTGTCTGGTTTAGCTGAACACAGCTGCAGAGAGAAATTCCTGCAAGAAGCCATTGTTGGAAGACACTGCGGGGTCTGTTGAGCTGCGCATAGTAGGAGTCACAATACTCTCATTCAATATCCAAGCATTATATGACTTGTCTTTCTCCCTTTGGCCTTTTTGCTTGATTATGAATATAATATTTTACATTGTCAAGATCAAGGGGAATTTGGCCTCACATTTTTAACTACGAGTAATCTAACCAAAAGGAAGGCAAAGGTCAGCTGGTGACTGTAGATTTCAGAAAGACCCACTAAATACTGAACACGGCAAGTGCCATTTCTGACAAGGAAAAAATACCAGCTCTGATCTGCAATCATCTAAAATACAACATGCAAACTGCCTATGTCAATAAAGCTCAATTGTTTGTCTTCTTTCCATTCCCACACAAAAGAAAGGTACATCAGAAAAGGTGAAACACCATTCAATAACAACTGTAATAAGCATTATCTCAGGATAAAAGAAAGCGCTTTTGGAGGGGACAATGGATTTTCCGATGGGTGCGCTGTCTAATGTGTTACACTGTAGGCTTTTGGATGTAGCTTCCAAGGAAAACAGTCCATCACTAAACCTGTTCTGTTGCTACATAAAGCACTTGTGGCACTGAAGTTGAGCCAGACACTCTCCTGACGATATTACATTAAACTGGGACACCAAACATCAACATGACAGACTAATCTGTTAGATACACAGCTCCCTACACAGCAGGGCTATCATTCTGTGGAACATTCAGACTAACTGTTATCTTGTAGCGCCATGCTGAAAGCTTCTGTTTTGGGATGAGTCCGGAAAAGCAACTTGTGGAAAAAAAAAATACCGTCCCTCACTAGATAACAACATCTAGTTTGCTGTCAAGCGGCAACGCAGAGGCCTTACATGCATAGCTTCCATTAGGCGTCCCCACCAACAGTCTCCTGACCTTCAAACCTCACTTCCTTTCACAAACAGAGGGGGACGCCCGGCAACAATCAGCCCACCCTCATCTGTCCCTGGCCGTAAAGTGGAGAGACAGAGCCAAGGGAAACTAGTGACCTCCTCGTGAAGGGACAGCAGAGATGCGCTTCCCATTAGTTAACTCTTACATGACAGGAACGCTGCTGATATTGAAGTTATTATTTGAAGAAGTTGCACATAAACACACGTGCATGCACACTTACACTAGAGCCAATGGGATTTTATATTGCCAATGGGCACAGCAACAACAGTGTCACCTGTTTACATCTTCCACAGCGTTCCTGGGCTATGTTTACCCCTGTGTTTTTCTAACCAAAGCTTAGTGATTTTCACAAAACAGAAGCTGCTGCGTTAACTAGTTCAATTATAAATAACCTCAGAGCTGATTGTCGGCTTACAGCGGTAAACACTTTCCCAAGATCTGTATATACGGCCTACTAAGGATGCACTGATCCAATATGCCAGATCAGTATCACCATGATACAGACCTTGTTAAATGGATTCGGCACCAGATATGATGTGACAGAGCCACATAAAATACAGTTCTTTGTCAAAATTAAATTAAAATTATAAAATGGCTTACATACATTCAGTCACAACATCCCCTTGTGTGTTTTCCTACATGAGCAATTACAGACTGACTTAATCATCTACCAAACTTCATAGCTGTGCTGTACATTTCACCTCAGAATATTACACCACAGAATCCACCATCATTTCTCAGCCCTATGGCTACAATCAGGAGTAAAGAAAGTAAAAGGGGGGTTTTGCATTGAAATACACAATCAAGCAACAAACTGAGTAGATAAATTTAAGGTACAGTACACTGCCAACTCTTTAAGGATTAAGAGGTATCTGCCGGGTGAACTGCACATGTAAATCTACCTTTTCACTCAGTGGCGGTTTGAGAGCAGCTAACTAGTGCAACAGTGCAGACCTCTAAATCCCAGGGATTATAGCCACAGTGAGAACCTGTCAGGTGCCCCACAATGTCTGCTGGTTGACACAGTTAATAGGATATTAGTTTCTGCGGGGTAAACAGGAAACCTGAGCTTAGCTAGCCTGGGGCTAACCACTCTAGTTCTCACACTTTCACAATGTTGGGCTGAATAATAAGGAAGATCAGAGAAATACAGTCTGAGAATCAAGCTGTCTGGAAGAAGACTAAACAGGCCAGTGAGTCCACCATAGTGAACCACACTAGGCAACTTTGATTCAATTTGTACATTATATATCTATCTATCTATCTATCTATCATTTTATTTGTCAAAGTGGACCAGCAAATAAACTTGTATCATTATTTCCATTAAATTCTTAGTACTATACATAGTTACTTATTTAATTGTCTATTTTTGAATGTTTTTGAAACACTACCTTCACATGCAATGTAGACAGCCCCGCTCACAGCTGGGAATAATTAAAACAAGCCTAAATGTGTGGACAGTGGTGAGACAGTGGTGAGACAGATTTAGAAAGGTGATTTGGAAGACCAAAAGTTGAATACTTAATCTTTGTGAAAACATTTAGCTATTTTGTTGGGTTCAATTAGCAGTGGTGTTTCAAAGTCACAGTTTGACATACACTGACCTAATTCTCATTCAAACAGTGCTAAATCACCATCACCATCATTTTTTGTATACTGAATGTAAAAACATTACACTGTGAAGACCTGCAAACACTGTATCACACTGGTATGTAGTATGGTTTTAGGTTACAACATGTGGCTTTAGCTAGTTCTGTGGATTCTGACTTTTCTGAGAGTGAAAACCTCTTCTTGGTTTGATGTAGTTTATGACTCCACACTCTTCAGAGTGAATAACAAAAGTAGGAACTGATTAAGTGCAGTGAGTCACAGTCCATTCAGCCTGAACAATAAAGCCAGATTTTTTGGGGGAAAAAAAGATTGTGGGCTATTTGCTTTGTTACGTAGTTGTTTCAGGCGGATATGATTTATCTATGTAACGTTATTAGAGAGTGTTAGTGGTCTACATTTCCTTCCTGGCTATCAAGCTTCGTAAGCAGAGGTTATCCCAAGAGGGGCAGACATCGCATCAATATTAATGAGGCCTGCTGGCTTCACGGGGTAGCTCTATTGGCTGCCAGCCTCCTGTTGCAGGGCACACTGTATTAGAGTTGCACCCAAACAAACACATGTGATAGGAG
The DNA here is from genome assembly GCA_019142605.1 of Cephalopholis sonnerati. Classification (NCBI taxonomy): domain Eukaryota; kingdom Metazoa; phylum Chordata; class Actinopteri; order Perciformes; family Serranidae; genus Cephalopholis; species Cephalopholis sonnerati. The sequence continues at coordinate 14,467,284 of JAGQAX010000001.1, forward strand.
AGTCCCTCTGGATGCACTGGAGTTGTGCCAGCCCACTTTAATGTCCTTCCTCCAGCAGGGGCTGCTTGGGGCTAATGTTAGCTCTACTTCCCTACTCGCCGTACATGTCAGCTGCTCAGCTTCAACAGGAAGGGGGTTAAGGTTTCCTGGAGCAAGCTCCCTGTCGCCAGTAACAAAAACGTCAAAACAAGTATGCCACTGGGTAGGGGTATGTAGTAAATCACAGCACGAGTATGATTTACCTGTCTGTGCAAACCTCTAAGTAAACAACTGCAGCTATCAACAACTACGGGACATTTTTACGGTGGCAGCGTTCTAGCAACAAGCTCCAAAATGTTTTTTGTTATTTTACTGTTTTATTTGTTATTTTACTAGTATTTTGCTATTAGTGTTCATTCTTGCATATATCTTTTCTGCAACAACCTACCTTGCCTTTAGTATGGGACACATATTTACACCTGGGATGGTGCCCAGTACATCTGCACCCTTCGACTACTGGCCACTGAGCAGCTCCACTCAAGCATACAAGTGCCAATGCTCAAAGGCACCTTCACACCAGTTGTTAAGAAGCATTCGTTTTTCGTTTTACCACTTTCCCCCAAACACAGATTTCCCAACAGATTTGACTAAATAAACCCTCTGGTCACAAGCTCACTTCTGTAACCTTAGGGATACTGCTACTCTTTATACCAATAGCAGTTACTTTTGGATCAGCAGCCATATTTGTGTGACTGTCACATCACAGCTAGGTAGTTTAATAGCTGTGGATGGGGCAGCTGTTACCCATGCTGACAGCTCCTTATCCATCTGCCACTGTGAGGCAAACAAGGGCCCTCTGACGCTCCAGCCACAGGCCCGACATTAGCTCTCTCATGAAGTCTATTTCAGCCTCCATGGGCAAAACAGCTGCCCTACGGTCCACACCGCACTGTTTTTAGACACTCCAAAAGGTTCAGCTCAAAGAAAAAAAATGTTCTCCCCTACATCTGTTGCCAATGAAGCAAAGGAATGTATTTCCCGAGAACCCTCTTAATGTGGGTTCAAACGAGCACAAAAAAGCAGGTCAGTAAAATCGTCCGTACACTGCAAGACATCTCCTCAAAACATCATGTCACTGTGAAGCAAATTAACATATGTGTGTGTGTGTGTGTATGTATGTGCAAATATATAAAATAACAAAGAACAGATTGAGTTTAGGAGAGCAGGACTGTTCATTTGATAGGAGAGCTTCACTGAAGACATTCCACAGAGCAGATAAGCTACAGTAAAGTCTGAGAATCAGCAGACAGGTCGAGGAGGTCAGTCCAAATGACAGGACAAGTGCCGTGAGCAACTGTGTGACAGGAGCTGAGCCAGGCTCCTCTTGCCCACAGAACACAAGGAGAGTATTGTGGCAGGCCCTGGTCTCCTCATACCAGCACACAGAAAAAAAACACACACTCTTGCACATGCAGCTGCATGACTTTGTGAGAGGAAGAGAAAAATAAAGGCCTTGGCTATGATTTAATATTAACTGCAGGAATAGATTTTCTGCCATCAATATAGTGTTTCTCCTGGAATTATTTTGTAGGCAGCTGCAGGTTTCAGTGGTTTGAGGGTAATGTTTGGTTTTGTTCCCACAACTAATCCTGTTTTGGTCCCGTTTTTGTTCTGAGGGTTTGGAACTAAAAATACCTCTACTTTGATACTCAGTTATCTTAGAAAGCTGTGCATATACACTTTACTGTGAAATCATGTCCGATTGTATTTTTTGGCTGATTCTACACTTTCTAAAGCAGTAGTGAAACCTTTCCTACTGTTAAAGCAAACCACTGTTGAGTAAGTTAGGACAAAACCTAAGACTCATACTGGTCAAGAGGCTGATAGAGTTGGTGAATGGGCTGGATCATTTTAGGCTAACCTGTACTGTCATTACAGACATTGTAAGTAGCTTATGACTCCAATAAAAATAGCAGACTTTCCAGCCTAACAAATGACATACTTGAGGGCCCCACAGGTCTGTGTCACATATGCAAACACACATTTCAACATTTGCCTTTGCCTTAATCAAATAATAATAAGTTCCGACACCCTGAGGAAAAAAACGATTCATTTACTAATTAATTTAAGTGTCACCAGGGGAATCGAGATAATGGACTTTTAAATGGATAAACGGACGCCAATTAATAAGTCCCATCTGATTTGATCTGATCGAGACTTTGCACAAAATATGAATGCCTCTCAGTGTTTGACTGATAGCAAGCAGAATTAGCTCAGATATCTTCTGCAGAATAGCACAGTAGAGTGTGTTTAGTGCACCCAACCGGTGGGTTTCAACAAGTGAGAGCTGTGATGAAAGGCCCTGACGTCAGTTCCATTCATGAAAGGCTGGTGGCAACCTGTGGGGATGAAAATGCTTCCCTCAGCCTATATTGGGCAGGCTATATACTGAGGTTACAGGTTGTGCTGCATGCCAGCCACCAGGGTGCTGTATTTTTAGCCAGGACGAGGGTAAGAATTTATTCTTCCACTTTAGGCACAATGAGACAGGATATGGAGGTCCCATATAAGTCAGAAATTCAGTCTTAGTCACACAAATAGTAAAACTGTTTCTGTATTTTAACAACGGAAAATTCAAGCCAAATAAAGCGCAAAAACTTCCAGGTAATTATAAGTCACAGAAACCAACAACCTTCTGCACAGAAGAGGAAAAAGGTGTCCTTAACTACACAGAGTATGTGTGAAATATGTTGGTATGATAACAACAGGATATAGCAGAGTGGTGGAGCAAGGAACCATCATTTTTAGACAGTGTCCACTGGTTCAAGCCAGTGCCCTTGAACAACATATCAAATCTCTATCAGCTCCACTATTTGCTGCCTGGTAGCTGACCCTGACTTCCGACCTCCTCGTGGAAAAGCACAAGCAAAATATTTCCTGCAGGGATTAATAAAGATACGTATCACATTACATGAGAGCCTTGGTTCTTGTTTTATTTGATCATCTCTAGTGCATGAGCATTCATGCATCTCACTGGGAACATTTGAATGAGGGGCAAATAGCTGACCGCAAACTAAGTCTAAACTGGTTTCCCGGGAGACCAGGGTGAGATTTCCCATGCTGCAAGCCCTGTCCCCTTATCTGTAAAGCCGCTAGCTGCTTTCCTCTGGATGAGGATTGGCATCTTCTTCAATTCTGCCAAGAAAATAGCTTATTTGGCTCAAGTGTAAACAATAAACTGTGCTATCCAAGCAGCAGATGAAACAGCAGTGGACTAGATGTGGAGCTGAAACATCCACTGTTAAAGAAAAAGCAGACCCCCGCCCCTGCACACACCAGTGCAAATAGTGTTGTTAGTATTGTGCATCCACATGAAAATCCTGTCACACAATGCAAACTCAAACAAGCCTGCATCTCCCTAATGCATGGGCCAGCTAAACTTGTTGTAGGTGGATATTATCTAACACAATGATGGAACTGCGTCCAAACCACCCTTTGCTTCTAACTCTTAGGCCAGAGGTGAAGAACATGGCATAACTTCCACAGAACATTATTACTGTGATTTCTGATGGACAGTATCTGGATTTTCCAGTAAATATTACCACTGTCATGATGACGTCTAATTTGATGTCCATTTTGTACAACAAACTCACACAGTGCTGCTTTTATTTAATATGCTTCTTCATTCAGTCTTCTTTACATTTTTATCATTTATTTTACTGCAGTAATATGTTTGGTATTTATATTTACCGTACTGTAATAGCCTATACCTTTTGCGGGCTATCATCATCAGTACACAGTACTATTAGTGTTGTCACATAACTTAAGACATAAAAGTCCCAAAGCCAGTGAGTTCTTAAATGTTACAGTGTAAAAATCTTTCAGTAACAAAGCATCAGTGCCATAAAAAGACACTGGCTTGTTTCAGTTCCTACCATGCTTTATATGTTTAAGCCCTGCCATGAAAGTTTGTACCAAAGCATGAACATGTTGAAATATCCCTGACTTTCACTGATGTTAGTGTAACTAAGCCACAAATAACTGAGAATATTTCTGTAAGGTGGTGCCTAGAGGAAGCTACAAACCAAAAGTAACATTTAGCTTCCTCCTTGTGCCACCTGTTGTTCTTTGATATCATCTTGAGGAAGACAGCATGGTCAAAATCTCAAACTTTTGAGATAAAATAGCCAGTGACCAAAGACATACTTTAAAAAGAAAAAAACTCAAATTCATCTGGTCCAGTCTGAGACAAGAGAGTACAAATCAATACACAAATGTTTGAATTCCCAAGTTCTAGTAAGACCATGTCCTGGGTTAACTCACCCCCTTCCCCCAGCAGAGACTCCTCGGTAACACTCAGCTGTATAATTTAAAGCTATGCAGCAAGAGAATTACTAGAAAGCTCCTATGTTGAAGGAAATATCATTCAAGTCCGCAGAGACAGTGCCAATAAAGCACAAGCCAGGCCTGTACTCCACCCGAGGCAAGCGCAAACAGTAATCTTGTGACTGTATGCCGACTTCCTCACACATGCATCCGGATTCAATGTTATACTAAGGAAAAGTGTCACTCCTGGTCATGTCACATGTTGACAAATACTGACAACAAAAAAAGGGAAAGAAAAACAACTGGAGCGTTAGTACAAGTCCACTAACTGTGATGGCCATTCAGGCACACACTTGAATAAGCTATTGAAAAGTTTAAACACAGACAGGAATTTTGCAGAGCAAAGCACGTATTTCTATGGTGACACAGCTGTGGCAGATGTCAACACGCAGGTTCAGGGTTTTTTCAGTGAGAGCTGTGTGAGCCTGCAAAATTCAACAAAAGGGAGGAAATGTCCTTAACATGAATGCCCTCTGAAATTACACTTTATTAGAATTTTTAATGTCAAACAAACTGTATTGGGTCCACATTCAACGTCATCAACATCCGTTATGATCTTATGACTGAAAACCACACAAACAACTTTCTATATCAGAGTTCAAAATGTCATAACTTCATGCAATCATATTTCTCAACATTTGTTAACAGCATTTGCTTTAAAAGGCCACAAAAGCAAGTCCATTTCTTCCACCACATTAGAATCAAACTGCGTATTAAGGCCAACAAGGTCGCTGGGAACATTTGATTTCCCAATTCTATTCATAATAAAGCATTTTCCTATAATGACAATGGATAGAGGCTGACTTTCAGATTACACCAGCAAGCAGACTGGTATCTTCTAACAAACCTTGCAGCCCTAGATAATAATAATAATTAAAAAATAATAATAATATGTACGTTTTCTTCAATAATCCTGAGCAATCCTTCTTCTATATGATCAAATTCTTTGGGCAACTAAATGGTTACTTCTACTTTAATTTCTACACTCCACGACCAAAACAGGAAACTCTTTCCACATGATGTCAAAACACAGATCCTCGGCTAGACTAAGTGGGGCAACGTTACATATTAATGCAATTCCAGATATCTCTTCTGTACTTCAGAGACTATATAAAGCCTGCTACCAACATCCCTGTGGTTTTGTCAGTGCTCTTGTGTTCAGTCTTCACAATACGTCTATACAATTGAAGAATTAGTTCCTAAAAATTCAGCTGGATGACACAATTGCTGCACATTTTTTACGACAAATGCACTGATAAGATTACAACACCACTGTGGTGGTTAATGCTGCTCTTTACACGGTGTCAAGCACAGCACGGCTACACTCGGTGATTACATATTAATGCAACAGTGAAACAGTGTTAGTTACCTAACACTGCATTTCACTGAGGCAGGGAACTAACTAGTTGGTTAGTTTTGTACTCGCTAAGGGATTATTTTAAACCCAGGTCACTATTTAGCAGGAAGGTGTAACAGAATCCCCGCAAGCGCAGTTAGCCGGTTTCATCGAAACTCTCCGGGATGACATGGCCCAAGTCATGGGAACACTATGTCGCAGCTATGAATACGGCCTTTTAACGCCCTAAATGCGGAGTCGCCGGAAAGGCTTCCGCGGCATCAGTGCATCAACACACCAAACATTAGAAAAGCGGGTGACACAAAAACGCCACAGCGTACACAGAGGGTAGACACCCGGTACCCCCGGGTCCGCTGCATTCCCGACTTTGACACTCGCCCACTGGCTACACAGAACCAGACAGTCGCTTGTTAGCTAGCAAGCTAGTGCACTTTGCCTGAAGCCCGTGGATACTGTCAGTCCAACGACGATCACAGACATAAGTTACCCTGTCACGCGAGCTGCAAATCACGGCTTTGTCGTCCGTTTGTCTGATGTTAACCTACATTACGTTTTGTGCGGTGGGCGATTACCGACTGCAACACATAACTTGCAAACACGAACGCCCAGGTCCGTTATCGGACATGCAGTCAAACCAGGTCGCTGCTAACGCTAAAGCTCATCCACTTACTCGTCTATCTTACCGTCATTGCTATGGCTATCCGTTGTCAAGACGTGGATCAAATATGAAGCATCGCCCTCGGATACAAGCCAGCGGCAATGAAAACACAAATACACGATACCGCCAATCGCTCCTCCTTCGCTAGCCTAGGCGGATGCGCTACACCAGCAGACATCAAACTGGGTTTGTATACCCAAATATTAGTATACAGTCGCACAAAAGCGTCACATGCATTTGCAGCCCTCTCTTAAAACACCTGTCCAACGTTTATGGGGGTCAAGGATTTCAATTACAGTGAAAAAATAGAAATATGCACGTTAGAGTGAGGCATGTCCGATAATAGACGCACTAGTGTTTCATCGGCTCTAAGCAGGCTAGCTACATAGCTAAGCGAGCTAACGTTAGCTACCCAGCTAGCTCTCTGCGACACGATTGTAAGCGCTGGTGGAAAGCACCAGCAAATGTAAGCGGCCCAGTGCTACTCCAATACATGCCAACAACAGCCAGCACCACCGTAACCAAGAGGAAACCAAACACCTTCAGTAAAACACAAGAAAAATGTTAGTACATGTTAAGTTAATCACCACATCGCTTACCAGCTCTAGGCATCCACCCTCTTGACAGCGAATCCCCTGTCTGTGTGACCACCGTGAAGACTACATCAATAAAAACACACACTTCCGGTCAAACCTTCACAATAAAACCATTACAATACGTTTGAATAAATCCACCGGAACAAACCTGGTGGGGTTTTAAACCTGGATTTGTATTTGCATTTTTACTTTTAATGTATGTTATATTTATCCAAATATTATTTTCCATATTGTTCTATATATATACACCAAATTAATAGGCCTACAGGCAAAAAAAAACTAGATCTCGGGGTTTCTGTAACTTTAATTTTATTTAAGAGTCGACAAGATATGGATCAAAACTTAAATTAATTTTTAGGATTAATACAAGCAGGGAAAGATGCTCATTTAAGTGGAAGTGGAACCACAAGTATATTAAAATGTATATTTAATTTTTGGTGTACTTTTTTGTAGAAGCAGTAAAGCGAAGGGACAGGAAGGATGCTAAAGCAAAACTTTACAATGCATAGGAAAAAGTCCCTGTACATCTTTTTAGTCTTTCTCAGATGCATTGGTTTTCTCATCTGAGCCATTTACCCAATGATTAACCAACAACAAATAAAAGAACGATGCATCAATTCAAGTGTTTAGTTTTTTTTAATTATTATTATTATTATTATTTTTATTTTTTTTTTTTTAATTTTTTTTTTTTTATTAACAAATGATTCATTTACAATCAAAGGATTGAACATTGAACAAAACAGGGTTGGCATCTCACAAAAACCTAAAAGGGAATACATTTAAGACATAAGAAGGGAAGGTAAGAAAAAGTATATGTCAATACAAAAATAATATTAACGTGATAAGATAGTAATATGGAAAAGAAAAAAAGAAAAGAGTAAGAAAAAAAAGAGAAGACAGGCAAGGCATATCACATTTCTTTGAATAGCTCTTGAATTATGTTCACAGTATGCATACATTTCTTATTGTCAATAATTTTAATACACTCAAGGTAGTTCTTAAATTCATTTTCAAACACAGGGAAGTAGGGGCGGCTTTTGGAGAATTTAGCCCTATGGATATGAAATTTCGCTAATAAAATAATCAGATTGATTGAGTGTTGAATTTTTTTCTCCTTATTATCATAATATAGTAGTGCATCTTTGGCTTCCAAATTAATTAGAAGGTTGGATTGCAAGGTGATATAATTTTCCATTTTTTTCCAAAAAACTTGGGAAAACTGACGTTCAAAAAACAGGTGCATAATTGTTTCTTCTTCAACGTGACAAAATACACATTTGACATCAGTGTTACTAAATTTTGACAAATATGTATTAGTGGGGTAAATGTTGTGTAGGATTTTATATTGAACTTCTTTGATTTTATTGGAGATAGCAAATTTATGTGGGAGGAGCCATGTTGTTTTCCAATTAATGTCAGGGAAAGAGGAGGACCATATAAATTTTCCCCTAGGTGCGATTTTCCTTTTCCTGTAGAAATTATTCCTAATATGTTTGTTGTTACAATGGTGACTCATTATGTTTATACCATTAATGAAGAGAGTGAGGTCCACTTTCTCTGTCTCTTGCCTATCAAAATGTCATTTTAACAGTTGAAGAATTCCATTAGGAATAGCATTTACTACCATTTGAAATTCTTTATACGTAACAGGAAAGAATTTGGATCTGAGAGATTCTTTATAGCTAAGGATTTCACCTTCCTCATTTTGTAAATCTTCAAGGAAAATAATTTTTCTGTCAATCCAGTGTTTCAGGTATAGTGACTTATTTTTCCTAGTTATGAATTCATTGTTCCAAATAATAGTTTTATGTGGAGAGAAGTTGTGGACAAAGCACAGTTTTGCTGCTGAAAGAGCTTGTTGGTGAAATTTAGATAATTTTAGAGGTAACTTTCAAACATTGTAATCACAACCCAGGAGAAAAGGCAGCCCTCCAACCTTCCCAAAAACATTGTGAGGTATAAAATACCAAAGGGATTCTGGCTTTTTCAGATATTCCTTTATCCATTTTGTCTTAAAGGTGTAGTATATAGTCTAACAACTCCATGCCGCCCTCACCTCTCCTGCTAAGATTTCTTTTTTTAAATGATGGCATTTGTTTTAATTCAAGTGTTTAGTGTCATAAAGATATTTTGGGGTATTAAGTCATCATGTTCACCCTAACCAATCAAAATGTATGTTTTTAAGAGTATTCTGTTTGTTCAGTTCTTTCACTTTACATTTATTTTGAAATCATAATGCCATTCCCGAAATTAAAATGGTTATAACACCCTCACCACACACAAATTCAAACACTACGGAGTGGTGTGAGAATTATTCACAGTTTTCCCCCAGGAACAAAAGCTCCTCTCCAAAAATCACAAAGACTCTTGAAAAGGAAAGTGGGTCACCAAATATGATTATGAGTCATTAGAAGTCTACTAGTTTTCATGTTTCGGTAATGTCATCAGACAGTATCTACTGGATGGTGATTTGGAAACTGGTGGTGTTGAAATGTAAGTGAATTACACTCTTGCACTCATTGTAAATCCCTCTGAAGTAGACCAGCTGCCAACATCAGCAACATATTTCTGAATATACGTATATTTTTTTTGATTACTACATCCAGATAATGTCTTTGTGATATCCATCCTTGGTGGAATCAATTAAACAATTTGTCACTGTTCTTGTCGTTGACATTTATCTCGCTGGCCTAATAGGAGAATACATTGCTGGAGACTAAGCTTTTCTCGCCCTCTAGTGTTTGATAACGAACACTACACCCTGCATTCTGTACTCTTCAAAAAGGTCACTTGGAGGCGTTGAGGTTCACAAATTACTGCTCGATACAACAGTAGGCCTATTTGTTTTCACTGGTGTTCATATGGTATTAAAGCATCATTTATAAAGTTAAAATCTGATGCATATTGTTCTTATTCCCTTATGTGTGTTTGACCAGATCACTATGACAGACACTAACTGGTTGTTGATAATAATCATCAGGGAAAAAAGAGGTACTGTTATGAATATGCTGATAAACTTTAAACCAGAGACAACGGTTTAAAGGCTCAAACTCTTTAGGTAAATGAAAGAAATAAATATAGTTTTGAGTGATATGTGAGAGAAATGAGAATTTAATGTTACTGTGGTTTGTGTTTTGCTAAAAAAGTGTGCCAAAGTGTATAAATATAAGTATAAAACAAAGCTCCGTGGTGATACAATGTAAAGTACAAAATCATAACAGACATTACATGGTGCAGTAGAATTATATGCAACACAGGAACTTGGATTTTTGTCCATACAAAGACATTAAATAAAAGCACATGATACTTAAATATTTGAGGAAAAAGCATAAGTTTGAAGATTAAAAAAAGGAGAGAGGATGTCAATCTTCTGTAGATATGTAAATATATATAAATAAATAACTTTAAATGTGCCAGTACGCTATGTGCTTTTTTTACTGCAAAGAGATTATTTGAATGGAATCCTTTTTTAATTTTTTTCATTTTATTTAACACATTTTTAATCAGGTAAGTCCCGTTGAGAGCGACTTTTCTTCCAAGGAGACCTGGCCAAAACAGCAGCATGCAAAAAAGTTACAGCCAAACAGCAACACAATAAAAATATGAAAGATATACAGTAACATGTAGAAATATTAAAACACCTACGCACAGCGACAAGAACCAACCCATTCATTCGTCCTTGTACTTATGAGAGCTTTAAGATCAGGCAGAGAGACCAATTCAAGTAGCTTCAACTTTTTTTGAAGGTTATTCTAAGTGAGAGGTGCAGAGCACATACAAGCTGTATGAAGGGAGTTTACCCAGTATGACTTTGTGAACGACCAGACACCAGTGACTGAGCCTACAAAAGGTCAGAGATGGCCAGCCAGCCATGGAATAAAGTGTACAGTGCTGAGTGAGGACTTTATAACTTGTAACAAATCTCAGAGCACTATGATCTGCAGTATCCAACATGTGCACACAATGTGCAGATGCATTCATGTACAACAAATCTGCCATAATCCAGAACCTTGTAAAAACAGTAGCAGCAACCAGTCTTTTTCTGGCCTCAAAGGAGAAACAGGACTTTTTTTGTTTTTTTTAATAAAACCTTAACTTCAGCCTCACCCTTTTAGGAAGATTATTAACCTGGGGTATAAAAGAAAATGAGTCACCAAGCTAAATACTGAGATATTTTTATCAAGTGACAGCCTTAAATTTCTTTCCCTGAGCAGTAATAACATCAGAAATATTCACAGGACTTCTCCCTAGCATTTGAGAAATGCATTACCTTAGTTTTATCAGCATTTAAACCAGCTTCAGTTGTGAAAGCTGAATCTGGATAACATTAAAGACAGCCTGCAATTGGCCACAGCCTCTGTGAGGCTGGTCAACCTCTGTATCAAAATAAGATGGTCAGCGGTATCAAAAGCTTTGGACAAGTCAGTAATTAGAGTTGCACAGCTCTGCTTCATGTCTAAAATGCCAATATCATTTATTACCTTTATAGATGGGTTAATGGTGCTATGTTGCTTTCTGAAGCCAGACTGATGTTTGGATAGAATGGCATTATTACATAAAAACGCTTTCAACTGCGTTCAAGGATCTTTGCTAAAACTGAAAGCTCTGAAGTGGGCCTATAATTGTTTAAAGAAGTGACCTCCCCTCTCAGCAAAAACAAAACTAAAAAAGAAAACACATTTGAAGAGTTTATATGTATTCAATGAGTAATAATCTGTCAGGATGCATAATTAGGGTCTTAACATCATGACTTTTAAACAAATGTATCTGTTAGTCATAGAGTATTTGGCAACTTTGATACACTGCTGATTGTAATGTGAGTGACAATATATCGTGCAATGACTATTTTTGATTTTGTGAGTGATTTTACAGTGAGTGCAATAGAATGAACTGCAAAACTGTCTAATGAACTTCATGCCACTGAGCTGCTGTACGTGACACTCCCCTATACATGCACTGTAACTCTGCAGGAGAGTGTGGAGGTGTGGCACGAACAGCCCTGAATATAGTGTGTCTCTTGTAGGAGGGGCATGTGTGGATCTGGTCTAGACGCCCTTCAAAAAGCCTTCCCTCTGACCTGCTCGGTCCCACTCAGCCAGGCCAGTTGAGCACAGCGGAGCACAGCAAACCCCTCTGGACATCATGGGACTCACACAGGACCCCAACTTCCACAAGCTGCAGGACTGGTACACAGCCCATGCCCTGAACCTCAACATGAGGCATATGTTTGAGACTGACAAGGAGAGGTTCAACAAGCTCAGGTATGCATCCTATTGAACATCCTTCATCCTGCATTCCTATGAACAGAATGTAGAGATTTTGTATGTAAGTAATTGGTCTTTGCCGTTCTATAATGTGTTGACATCAAGTTCACATGATAGTGCTCTGGTGCATTCCTGCTACACAACTGTGCAGCTTCATTACATAATACTGAGAGCTGGCTGTCAAACCACCACTCGACCACAGAATCACACTGTTTGGTTTTGAGTGTTGTTTTTGTTTTCAGTCACAGTTTTTGCTGTTCCAGTCACTGATGTCTTTCTGTGTTTGGACAGCCTAAACATGAAAACTGAGGATGGAGACATTCTTCTGGATTACTCCAAGAATCTCATCACCGATGAAGTCATGAAGATGTTGGTTGATCTGGTAAATTAGTTTCCTTCTGACTCTTTTTAATTATTAAAACTCTGCTTAATGGCTGATACAATTGGATCAGGGCCTGATATAGGCAGCTATAAACTGGAAATCCCATCAGTCCTTGCAGCAAGCTACAATTGTGGGTCCATTCAACTGATACAGGCTTCTTTAGACAAAATAAGTCTTTTTATGTACACACATTGTATGTATTGATTGAAATGTTTGGTCATCAATTTGAATCATAGCCACAATGTACCAGCTCATACATTGTAGATTTTTGTCTGCTGCTGTAATGAACAGTGGCAGAGAGCAGGGTGGCTTCTAGGTCTGCAGCTCTGAATGTTTTTTTCAAAAGCCTCCCAGACTTTTAGGTTATTAAAATAATTTCAACTTTGTGTCATTCAGATAAAAATATATGCACATGGTGTTTTTCCAACACCTTCTCATTCAAAGTCCTCACATATCAACGCTTTGTCAGTACGCGCTACATATCCTTTTGCGTCTGCTGTTGATGTTCCAGGACATTGCTACCATCGCTGGGATGTCAACAAAAGCACATGGTTATGTTCAGGCAACAAAAGCATGTGGTTAGATTCAGAAAGAAAACATCATGGTTTGGCTTTATATTCATACGGGAAGAGAACACAGGCTCTAGGATGAAAGCCTGTGGTTTGTTGGACCCATCCACTACTCCTACCACCCACCCTATAGGGACTTTCTGGGTCCTTATATTCTTGTAGAGCTGGTCAGATTATTATGGCTCCTCCCCTGGTAATGAACCAACATTTATTGTCTTTTTCAGGCCAAGTCAAGGGGCATTGAAGCTGCCAGAGAGAAGATGTTCACTGGAGAGAGGATCAACTTCACTGAGGTGCTCATTGTTGATCACATGTCAGCTCTAACTTGGCTTATGGCAGTGTGTACCTCTTGACATTTATCCTGGTGGGGTGAAGCAGCCACTGATGTAACATTTTACCCCTTGCATGACACCACAACTCCTGCACATATGTTTTGGCCTATTTCAAAATGAACTTTGAATACATTGATTGCAACAGCTGAATAGTCTTTAACTCCTCCTAAGCAGCCACAATACTGAGTCTTTTGTTTCCTGGTGCTGTGGATATAAAGGGCCGCGCTGTACTCCATGTGGCTCTGAGGAATCGTTCCAACACCCCCATCATGGTTGATGGCAAGGATGTGATGCCAGATGTCAACAAGGTTCTGGAGAAGATGAAGGGTTTCTGTCATGTGAGTGAAATGTACCAATAGAGATGCAAAATCACAAAGCTTTGGTGCAACAGAGTTTACACATTTCACATTGTGAGTTCAGCAATCCTGCTCATGAAGCGTTGATGTAGCTGTCAGCATTTTGTAGAGAAATCTGGTTAATACTTAAGATGACTGTGTTTGTCTGTTGCAGAAAGTTCGCAGCGGTGAGTGGAAGGGCTACACAGGAAAGGCCATCACAGATGTTGTCAATGTCGGCATTGGAGGATCCGACCTTGTGAGTGCAATTTCTGGAAAGATTTTTATGTGTTTTGTTGCAAAATGTCAATCAGCCATCACATGATTGGCAGCTTTTACTGCTCCATACTTTAAAGGTCACACACATTCACTCCTGTAACCTGCCCTGTGCAGCCACGGTCTTAGCTGAGTTTGAACTTGAATCAATTTGACTTGCAGGGCCCCCTGATGGTGACTGAGGCTCTGAAACCGTACTCCAAGGGTGGGCCACGTGTGTGGTTTGTGTCCAATATTGATGGAACACACATCGCCAAAACCCTTGGCACAGCTGAATGCTGAGACAACCCTCTTCATCATTGCATCCAAGGTAGCTGGTTTACACCGAGCAGACTTAAGATCTCATATCCAAAAAAACCCCTCTGTATCATATTTATGTTTACATCATAGTTTGTGCAAAATCTTTCATGAACCAGGTGTAATTTAAAGGTCCAGTGTGTAGTTAGTGGCATCCAGGGGTGAGGTTGCAAAACTGAAACTTTTCCCATGTGCCAAGCATACAGGAGAACCACAATGGCCGTCACAAAAACATGAATGGTTCTGTCTAGAGCCAATGTTTGGTTTGTCCGTTTTGGGCTACTGAAGAACAACATGGCCGACCCTATGGGAGAGGACCCGCTTCACTTCATATGTACATAGAAACTGCTCATTCTGAGGGAACAAAAACACAACGATTCTTATATTCAGGTGATTTTGAAATACTGAAAACATAGTTATGAATATGATATACCATCGCTGCCAATAGATGCCCCTAAATCCTACACACTGGATCTTTAAGTTTCCACTCTGGCAGATAAGTGTGGTTGTGCTGCACACCATGAGTTGCTCCTTTTAGAAACAGCACTAGCTAAAAGTTATTCACAATTATTCCAAAATAATCCACATCTATTCAGAGAAGTTGATTTTATTGTATATTTAGTAATAATTAAATATGTTAAAGCACAGACAATGATATTATTTTTTTCTTGTGTTTGTTGATGTTATTTTGTACTGACACTCAAGTTTCTGTTTTACTGGCAGATCTATATCATATGTTTAGATGCATTATATATGAATACTTATCTGTGTATTTTGTCTATCTTATTCTCCATTTATAGACATTCACCACCCAAGAGACCATAACCAACGCTGAGTCAGCCAAAGAATGGTTCCTTGAACATGCCAAAGATGTGAGTATGCAGTGACCGCAGACAGACAGCCGCAGCATTTTGTTAGCTGGCCGACTGATATCCTTCAATAATTTCCTCTCTATGTTTTAACAGCAAGCTGCTGTTGCCAAGCACTTTGTGGCCCTTTCCACAAATGGAGTAAGTCACAACAACACGATTTTACAGGTTAAATCTTCTCTCTGTGTCCAGACATCTGATCCTAACTGCTCTCCTTTTCTCCCCCTCAGCCCAAAGTGAAGGACTTCGGCATCGACACAGAGAACATGTTTGAGTTCTGGGATGTGAGTGCTCTTTTTTAGCCTTAAAGCAGGCAGTGTACAGCAGGTCCTGTCTTCATCCACTGACTGTGAAGGGGGCCGTAGGCAGCAGCTATAAATAAGCTGGGCTTTTGACCTGTGAAGTAGGTGGGATAGGCGCTCTGGCCAGCAGCTGCTGGGTAATCAGAAGCTTCTCTCTTCAAACCCAGTTATTATTGGTAGCGACCTTCTCTCTTGCAGAGGTTACTGTAAAGGCTGAGTTGCATCAAAGGTCAGGTAGCTACATTTAGTTACATTGTTGGTATTTAAAGGCTAACAGGCTTTGATATGGCCTTTATGTCATAGAAAATGTCTGCCAGGGTTTTACACTCATGACATGTACAGAGCATACAGTATTATCTGTCCCTAGGAGAGTGGGACAGAACCTTATACAGAAGATCATAAGCTAAATGATAAAGTGCTGAGTGAACTCTGCTGCTCATATTAATGCTTATTAATGACATACATATTTTTTTTTATCAGTGCACAGGTAGCACGAAATTGCACAGGTATCTTAGCATTAATTACATTCACGCCTGTCTTGCAGGTACCAGCAGCTTCTGTTGTGTGCAAAGCATTTCTTTATCATTAAAAATACACATTTTGCAAAGAGTTTTGTATATGGCATGGATAGATCTCTGTTGTTGTTTTTTCTTTTAGTGGGTTGGTGGTCGTTTCTCCTTGTGGTCTGCAATTGGAATGTCCATTGCCCTGCATATTGGTATGTACAGTGAAAATGTTTTTTAAAAATTGTAGTTTTTATATTGAAAAATTTCTGACTTTGGTTTGTCTCAGTTGTATTATCAGAAAAGACTGGCAGCAATGATGCACACATCATACCTCTAATTTCAAAGATGCTATGGTGAAATAATGAGTTTTTCTTGAGCCACATGCTAACATCTGAATTCTAACATGCTCACAAAAATGCTGAAATGCTAATGTTTGCCAGTTATAGTGTCTGCCATGTTAACCATCTTAGTAATGTGTGAGCATGCCAGCATTTGCTAATTTGCACCAAACACAAAGTACAGCTGAGGCTGATGGGAATGCTATTAAGTTTGCAGGAATTTAGTCAGAAACCAAGTTACGGGATCAACTGGATGACGGATAAAAAAGTCAAGGGATCACCAAAATTACTGCATTTCATTAGACTTAAATGAGTGCACCAAATTTCATGGCATCCATCCAAGCCATTCAACACAAAACTCCAAATGTCAGCCTCATGGTGATGCTAATGGAAAAGTATAAGGATCACCAAAGGCACTGGCAATGGTTGTCTCTGAACCAGAATATCGTACAAAGTGTCATGTTAATCTTTTTAAAGGAGCTGTATGCAACATTCAGAACATTAATTAGCAGCATCCACTATTTTCTATGTAAAGACATGGTGGAGTATATATGGTGTCCTGAGCAGGAAATGAAGACACACTCCCTCTGCATGTGTTGTAATCTGAGTTTCTCTGTTCATTGCTGTGGTAGACGATCCAGCCGCACGTGCATGTCAGTGCATGTGAATCTCTGTGAGTGTGCATCCTCCTGGATGGCTAATTGCTACCAGTGATATTGGGACGGTGTTGTTATGGGAGCGTGGCTCTGTTAGCACTGTTGCTATTGTTTGCCCTGTTCATGGAGTTAGCGCTGCTAGCTGCTAGCTGCTGGCTATGCCACCTTCATGTTAAGAACAGTGTGCAGACAATCCCACCCCTGACTCTGCGTCATAGATATGCTCTGAATGTCACATACAGTGGTGGACAGTCTTACTGACCAACATTGCCATAGAGCAATTCTACACACAGTGGTTTTAGTAAATAAATGGGAATGTATCTTGCTGATGTCTGTGGAAAGAAACACTAAAAAAATACAAGAACACCAAACAATCAGGTCAAGTGTTTGATCAACAGTGTATTCAGTAAACCTTTCTGTCACATCTTCTCTCCTCATCAGGCTTTGAAAACTATGAAAAGCTTCTTTCAGGAGCTCATTGGATGGTAAGTACTTCTCCAACACCTTCAGTTCTCCACCTTTAAAGAAACTATTCACATGAGCCTTCCTGGAGAAAAGATACAGAACACAAAGATGTAAATTAGCATCCCTCCCTCTCCTGCAGGACAACCACTTCCGCACCGCTCCTCTGGATAAGAACGCTCCTGTCCTGCTGGCTCTGCTGGGCATCTGGTACATCAATTTCTTCCACGCTGAGACCCACGCCATGCTGCCCTATGACCAGTACATGCACCGCTTCACTGCCTACTTCCAACAGGTCTGCCCCCACAATGCCGCAGGCCTCAAAGGTTTCTGCCAGAACATTAAAAAGAACTTTGAGTATTATTTTGTATTGGTATATAAGCTATTTAAAAGATTTCAATAGTCGGCATGCTGATATTACCACAGGACTGACAGAACAACACTTTGTCTGTGTTAATAACTTGCAGATAGAAAGAGAGAACAGTTCTGACCAGTATTTGTTATCTAGGGTGACATGGAGTCCAATGGAAAGTACATCACTAACCACGGAGCCCGTGTAAACTACCACACTGGGCCAATAGTGTGGGGAGAGCCAGGAACCAATGGACAGCATGCCTTCTACCAGCTCATCCATCAAGGTAGCTGTGCCAAAGATCATCACTTAGTCATAGCAACATTTAGGTGATTCAGCCCATCAGAGCAGACTCACCAACCAAGTATTCTGCCATTCTGTCTTTACTGCTGATATTGCTAGCTGGACAGCCTCATGCCATTTGTCCTATTTAAGTCACTAATGCAGTCCAACTGTGTCCAACTCAGGAACACGCATGGTGCCTTCTGACTTCCTGATCCCAGCTCAGTCACAGCATCCAATCAGACACAATCTGCACCACAAGGTATCACTTGTATTAAACGAATTGATGTCTAAAGCAGCGTGTTGAACGGGTAGAGACCTGTACTGTGAGCAAGAGTATGTGTGCTGACATGATGAAGTTCACCTTCTTTAATTAGATTATACTGTTGAAATTGTGATTTTTGTTTCCTTGTTGTGGGGACGTTTGTGTAATCAGATATTGGTTAGATGCTGCAAATGTTTTATTTTGGTTTTATGACAGGTAATTTATTCACAATATGAATTCAAGATATAGTTTTTCACATTCCCTAAATTATGTCACAGAGCAAAGCATCTTTTGGTGACCTCTCAGAAATTTTGAACCCAATATTGTGAAATAGTGATCTAAGCCACCCCTGCAGTGGTGTGCAATCTGTGTGTGTATTAATTACCTAGAAAACCAGATGAATACATACTTTTGACAGATCATCTTTAAAGGTCAGACTTCCTCAGGGCTGTGACCCCTAAATAATAACCAGTGCAAGTGAATATTTATTCTTAGACAGATACAAGAAGAACTCAATAATGAGGAAATTCACAATATAATACTGTAAAAGGGTTATCATAGTAGCCAATCCATGGCAGGTATGAAAGTCAATATGTCAAAATATTAACAGGGTACAACCCACTGTATAACACACACTGTACTACACTGTATCTGAGGTTGTGTGTGTCTGATGTGGCTATAGATTCTAGTGGCTAACTTCCTGGCGCAGACAGAAGCTCTGATGAGGGGTAAGACCACAGAGGAGGCCAAGAAGGAGCTGGAGGCCAGCGGTCTGAGTGGGGAAGCTCTGGAGAAAATCCTGCCACACAAAGTAAGTCAAATAAAATGACTGAATGTAGAAAACTTGCACCCTGTGCTCAATAGTTCTCATAACAATGACAACAAAACTTGAAACCTGGATTTGAGTAGAGGGGCAGTCATGTTACTTACACAAAGTAAATCATTCTAGTGCCCCCCAGTGACCATGAATAAACATAGCTATAAAAAAAAGACTAAAGAATTTGGGATCATGGCACAAAGTGGTCTGTTTAATGAAATATTTCTCATTTTTTAAACAGGTATTCCAAGGAAACAGGCCAACCAACTCAATCATCTTCAAGAAACTGAGCCCATACACACTTGGTGCACTTATAGGTGAGAGCGAAACATTTCCTCCTGACTTACAGCCACTGATGATACTAAAATGAAGCTCATAAATGACAGGGTACAGTACTGTTGTTGTTAGTGGTCGTACAGCTAGTTTTGTTTGTTTATTTTGTTTATTTGAAGCTAGTTCGGCTCAAGGCTAGTCTTCCAAAAATCCACATGAAGTCACAATAAAATCAATTTCAGAAATACTATACAGCACATGCCTACACATTATATGTTCACACGACTCAGGTACACATAAGCATTCATAGCTACATACACATAGACACAAATGCATGTAATCTAAACTAATGTACACACACTGTGCAATAATACAAAGTATGTCGATATTATATTATATTATATTACTCCTTGTGTTACCTCTGAAATTACATCTTTTACATTTGTTACATCTCTCTCCTCTGTCTTGTTTTACAGCCATGTATGAGCACAAGATCTTCATCCAGGGTGTAATGTGGGAGATCAACAGTTTTGACCAGTGGGGGTGAGACAGATTTTGCTATACACATAAATTATACACATGCAGTTGATAAATTACTGGTTGTATTGAGCAGCTCTTATTCCATAACCTGTTAACAAGCAGCGGCCTGTCATCATTGCTCATGCTGTTCAGCAAAGATTTGTTAAAACCAACAGACCTCTTTAAAATTCTAGTGTGGTTTCCGAAGTTTCTAAAAATATTAAACATGTCAGGCTGAATTTTGGGAAAAAATTCCTGAATCTGACAGAGTGGTGCAGTCATGAAAACATCCTGGGTTTGAATATTTAACTCAGTAAAACAGCACTACAGGTAAGAGGAAAAATATATTTTTGCTTTTAGGGTGGACTGTTCCTTTAAAGAAGTGAAACTGGGAAACTGCATGTAAAGGAGTAAATGAGTGTGACTGTGTATCAGGGAGTTGCTACAAGGAACATAACTTTTTCAGCATGCAAAAGGATTTCTGAAAAATCAGCTGCTTGTATTAACCCTATTTTTTCTTCTGTTTTGGTACAAATCTGCTGCTCAACTGAGACGTCATCTCTAAAAAACCTTCATGTTCTTCTTCACATCACTGAACCCATCATCTCTCTTCTGTTTGTGTCCACTCTCCCTCCCCTCCACATTATTAGAGTTGAACTGGGCAAACAGCTTGCCAAGAAGATCGAGGCTGAGCTCAAGGACACCGCAGAGGTCCACTCCCACGACTCCTCCACCAACGGACTCATCAACTTCCTTAAGAAGAACTTTGCCTGAGTCAGATCCCTCCCTGACAACTTCCACTTTACTCCACATCATTATGCGTGAGTTTAATGAGCTGCATGGACAGGAGACTTGCAGAGGCAGCTGGTCACTCCCACGCAGTCGAACTGAAGCACTCTGTATGTTTTTTCTCTCATTATGAATATCGTGACTGTCTACAGTGCTGTCTTTTATACGTTTGTTCGTTCATCACTGTGAAGGGGAAAAGCTTTTTGTATTAGAGTTGTGGAAGGCACAGTGAAAAGTGCTCTCACTGTCTCTCCAAGAAATGTAATTTCTGGAATAAACATCTTTACACAATGTCAGTTTCAGTGTCAGTCACTCCTGGTTTGATGTAAAAAATAAACACACACTAACTCAACAGCCGTTCATCCCGCTCCTGTGTACAAAGCACTGTGATAATGTGCATCAAAGAGCTGCAAGAAAAGTCAAGCACGTCACTAGATGGCATCAGAGTGCCAGAATAAATTACTGGGAGCAAATCAACCACCCAGCAATCTACCATTTATTCAGTGGAACAAAGGGTCAAAGGTCAGTCCATCTGCACTGTTCCTCCCCACAAATCCCCTGACGACACAGCATCCATTTAGAGAGAAAAACAAACAGCTGGACCAAAAAGCATCTGGACTGAAAGCCAGTCCTCACTGGCACCTCACTTAAACATCATTAAACCTGATTTGCTTAATGTTTCAGTCAAAAGCCTGCACACAATTTGCAGGTGAATTTCTCCTATAAATATCAAATCACATATAATGTATTTATAACTGACAGCAGCTCTCACAGCACGTCATGTGATCATGCTATTAACCACAACGCACTAGAAAAGCTTAAGTATATTTCACTGTTTCCTTCTCCTCATACTCACTGCTGGGTACAATTACTGAGTGTGTATGAGGACAAACAGAAAGTAAAAAAAAAAATCCTAGACCCCCAGACACTAGTGGGTTTTCAATGCTGTTGCCAGGCAACAATACTTTACTTCAAATCTAACTTGTCCTTTTTATCTCCAGCTCTGAAACAGGATACAGAAGAAAGTGAGTTGACTGAGGATAGAAAACACTCCTTACTGTCTTTTAAGATGTTGCAAATTATTAGAAGAACACTTTTTAGTTCTAATGTCCAAAAAACAAGTATTTTTTATCATCATCTTATTTCAGTCAGTCAATCAGTCGCATTATTTTAAAGAACTTGTCACATTTTTGCAACTCATCTATACTATCAGCTCTTTCATGGTTACTACCACTGTTATGAACTGCAACCCACTGCTAAGTTATTCCAATCTATTGAAACCAGGTGCAATAGGTTAAAATAAACAAGCAGCAAGTCAACATGAGGAAATAAGTGATTAGGCTCAGGCTTAGTTCATCCGAGAGCAGAATCAAACAGCAGCATGAAAGCATGAAAAAGGTTCTGTGTGCGTTCCTGAGATGTTTGTTGAACAATGGCGCTTCATACCCTCACATTCCACTTCATGCTTTATTGGTTGGCCCTGTCAGTCATTTTTTTTTCTCCCTGGCCCATTAAAGAGCTGCCCCCCTGGCTTGAGCAGGGTCCCAACCTGCCCCAGTGCGGTGGTTGCCATGGGGACGTCACCCCCTGCCACTTTCGACTGTGCAGTCTCAAGTTCATGGTGGTGTCAGACGAATGGTGGGAGCAGAGTTTGGGATTCCTCTGAACTGACTAACGATACAGCTCATTGAAACATCTTCCGAGAAGTATGTTCTCCAGGCATTTGTGTCATTTGTATTCATCATGGGCCACAGTGCTGGAAGCAGTCGGAGGGTCAGCATCCTTGCATGTAAACAAGCTTGGAAACTTGGCCTCAGGGGAGAAGAGCGGCCTGCAGATCCACAGTCAGTTTTAATTCTCACTTGAACTTCACTGGAATGCTTTTAATGTGCATGACCATCCTCCCTCCCAAGAACCTTCAGGGAACATATTCAAACATATGAACCCCCCCCACACCTACCCAACACAAAACACACTCTCACAGCACATTTCCCAATATCGACCCAGTAAATAGTCCCAATCCAGCTCCCAGTCTGCAATTTGAGGCTGCCAGTGACAGCAGTGACACAGAAACCCTGCAGGCTGCAAAAAGAAATAGCCATCAAGTCAAGCCCAGCTTCATTTTTCCCACGACTACTGGAGTTATATAAAGATTAACTTAAGTACGTGGGCAGAGCTTGTCATGCTGCAGCATAGGAAGCCAGCAGCAGTCCCATGAGGCTGCAGGGGGCTCCAGATGACCCCTTGTTGCTCAGGCTCCATGTTCCCCCCTTAAATAAGTTCCTCAGATCCCCATTAGCTGAAACATCTTTACATGCATTGTTGTTGAGTTTCACATGGAAAACACTACACACTGAGCCCTATGCCCTTAAAAACACAAGAACAATATCATCTCAGATCATAGTTTCCATGTTATTGCACATCTATGTGACGATGAGGTGAAGGGAAAAATGAAGCAGTGCAGCTCGCACCTCTTTGAGAAATGACTTTAAAAATATTCTCTAGCAAGAAAAACACTATGTTGTAATATTTTGGTATAAATATTACATGGAAATATTTTCATTTCCCATATCTGAATAATTTCTTTTGGATGCATCTGACCTCAGTCAGAAATTTATTTTTGTGGTTCATTTCTGCCAAACCATCACACAAATGGGCTCATTTGGTCTCCTGGGGTGGCTTATCTGGTTATGTTTGTAGGCTTATGAGTAATGTGCACCCACTGTAAGGATTTTTCTTCACTGCCTGTCCTGAATCCACAGAAATATAGATATACTGATCAACATCTGGCTTTTATTCAGCATCACTATGTGAGGGGACTGAAAAAAAGAAAAAAGAAATACTCCCACACTGAGTTCAGCCTCTGTTGGTTTGCTGCAGATACAGTATAAAATAATGTTCACAACGAGTGTGACAGTTGGTGTGTCACATTTTTAGACCAAGGCTATTCCTGATTGTGATGACACATGTGGTGCAAAGCAGGCATGACTGTTCGTTCTTTTGTCGCCAGCAGTTGAGGTAGGGCCAATCCTTTAAACCTTCACAGTGGTTTAAGGTTGTTTATGCGAGTGACTCAGCTCAGCAATAATAGAAAAAAAGTTATTTTTTTCTCCAAGGGCAATAGAAATGTATTCAGTCCTCTGCATCAGTGATGCAATCAGCACTGTTTCTTTTGACACAAAATGGAAAATTAATGAAGTCTTAAGACCTCCATGCTTTGCTATGGGTTAAGAACACAGTTTAAATTTAGCAATTTAATCTTAATATAGCAACTAAACCACACACTGCTGCATTTCAATCATGAAAGGAAATGCATCTTTGTGTACTCAAGCAACCCTAACCCTAATATTGTACTTCCATAAAGTTGTAAGACTCACATGAGGCAGATTGGTGAGGCCCTGTCCACAGTTAAGGAGGTCACATGTGGGGTACCACAGGGCTCCATTTTGGGACTTTTGTTGTTTTTAATTTACTATGTTAAGGATAATTTATAAGGTATTAGGAAAAGACAACAGCAGTGCCGAAACAATCTGACTGCACTTACAGTAGACTGCATAATTATGTAGCGGCGGAAGTTACCGACAGGGTCACTTTAAATGTTGCTGCTGAAAGGAAATGTAGGATGGCATTATCTTTATTTCTTTGATAAAGTATGGTCCAGTGTGCCCTATGCTAAAAGAGATAAGAAAGGAAGCACTGAAGCACCTTTCCTTGGCATTCAGAGAATTCAACCAGCTGTCATCATGGCTGCCACTTAAATACTTCTGGGTCATTTCACTCATTTAGGTACCTTACTTAGCAGGAAAGACTACTAGACTGCACCCCAGAAACCTGAAATTAAAGCAGCTAAATAGAATTCAACCATCATCAATTTAATTATGAACACATGTGCTTTTACTACCATGCCATGTCAAAAATCCAAATCCAATATTTTCTGTGTATGAAGTTTGATTCTCTGCAAGTGGGGACTCTACGTATTCTTCCTCTGCTACTGTTGCTGCAATCTGATACATAAATCATATCACCTTTTTTCAGGATTTTTCCCCAAGAGAGTTGACTGTACGTGTTTGGAGCATCAAGTGTGAAAACTTCCATCAACTAAATCACTAAATCACGTATGTTTCTGTGGTACAGAGCAAACTTTCCATCAAAAATGACTGAGTTGACTGAACTACCAACAAAACTCCCGCTGCTGTATAGTGAGGGAAAAATCAGACAAAAGGTAGCAAACAGGAGGCTGAAATTTTTTTGTAACAGCAAGGGGACAAAGTGTTAGTAACCAAAGATTCAGAGTGTATGAGGTAATCCTGTGGCGAGCATATTTTCACTCATTTCCTGGCAGTGGAGGACCTGTGTGTGCTCCAGAGGGAAGGTGTTCTTTTGTGCGGTGTAACAGAGCTCACCTCACAGCGGATCCCCTGGGGCTCCGCTACCTCTGTACACACACACACACACACACACAACACACACACTTCTCCCTGAGTCACAGGGTGGAACCCTCACACACATAAAGGGTGCTTTGTGCCCCAACTCATGGAGCTGACAACCAACACCAGAGAGCTCCTCACACTGAACACCACTGTTTAGCTAACAGGAGAGCTCAGTCAGAGGGCAGACTGCGCTTTAATGTACACCCACACAAAATGTAGCTACATCTCACACTATCTGTGTATCAGTGGCTCATAAATACAGCTGTACCTACTGT
This sequence comes from Cephalopholis sonnerati, assembly GCA_019142605.1. Taxonomy (NCBI): domain Eukaryota; kingdom Metazoa; phylum Chordata; class Actinopteri; order Perciformes; family Serranidae; genus Cephalopholis; species Cephalopholis sonnerati. The sequence goes on from JAGQAX010000001.1 coordinate 14,492,850, forward strand.
AATTGAAATGTAAGACTCAAAGGGTGAAGGGGGTGTGCATGTTTTGAATTTTCTTTTTCAAGTTTTATTCCCAGTGCAGGTGCAGGAACTATGAAGGTCCCCTTTCCTCATTTCCCCCTATTCCTTTCTTTTTAAAGATATGCAGTCATCCGTGAGTCTGTCTCTCAACCAAGTATTTCCCATAAGTGAAAAGAGAAGATGACTTGACTTCATTCTCACCCTCTCGGGGATTGAACCAGGCAGAAGTAATTTAGCAAGCGAGCAGTAAAAATGGAACTTCAGCTGAATCCCACCCACTCACCTGCAGGATCTCTAGAGATGACAGCAGCACTGCTTGTGCCATCTTCCTGTATCTTTACAACAGACCTCACACTGGGGCATCATTAATAACTTTTATAGATGCTATTATCTTTTTTATGTTAATAGAGCTTTGCATAAGTAATGTAAACCATTAAAGTGCCAGGCTGTGTCCCAGGAGGGAGAGTACACCTCATGACATGCTACAACACCACTGGCAGGATGTTATTACGCTATACTGTGGTGCAGGGATGGCAATTTTTGTAGGCCAACCTGGAAATTAGCATCACATTGTATTTTGGATTACTGAAGACAATAAGCTCTGTGGCAAACAAATGTTTACGATATTTTCATTTTTTGTTTGACAGGATAATCTTCACAAGTTAACACCATTTCTACAATTTTTTAAGCATAAATGCAATCGCCAGAAACAAAGAGCTGACATTAGGCTATAAACAACTACATCACAGTCACATGACCTCGACATCACTACGAGTACAGGTGGACTAGTAAGTAGATGGTGTTAAATGTGACTGGCATCCTCTGTAGCCCCATTTAGCCACTTGTTAGCAACCACCTTTTTAAGCCACGTAAAAGTTTCAAAATTCACCTGACATATTTTATGTTGTAGAACAAACTGTGAAAATCTCTTAAGCTTGTGTTAACCACTGACTTTATTTACGGTATCTAACCAGAGTGAGCCAACAGGGAAACCAGGGGGAGCTGAGCCTCTCGTAATAAGACATGAGCTCCCCTTAAAAATCTGAAATTTTTGGATGACTCTAACATTCTGACAATATGCTATTTTCGCCATGTCATTATATTTTTTTGTATTTTCATAAACAATAATCATGCATACAATCAGGGTATTATTAATGAATGGTTCATGCATGTGATAGATCAATTTAATAAAGATGCAGGCATGCTATGTACCTGTATGGAGGTTTATGCAGTCTGTCCTCTCTTAAAGGCAGGAAAAAAAAAGTGAGCTCCCCTGAAAGCCATGGTATAGTCCACACACTGCATATAACCAAAAACCCACTAAAATACCCACTGACTTTGAGGCAAGGGAACCTGAAGTGCAAAAATGCAAACACATTTCCTGGTTTAAGGACATTACCTGAAGCATTCTATACATCAGTGTTTCTCTGACTGTGGAAAACAGCAACCCCACACACATATTTAATGCAGATAATGATGCATTGTGGGAGTTAGTGGAGACTAAAAATAGAGCTAACAAGAGAGTGATTCTGGACATATATTCGTTAGGAGGACAGAAACTCAACTCCAAATGAATGGTGTTCTCTGTATCTACTGGATGTCTAAGTTGGCCAGTGGCTAAAACATTAGCCATAGCAACTGTGTGAGGTTATGATATTTCCTGGAGGAAGGGACGGCGTGCAAACTGTCAATTGCTACAAGACAGTGTGGGCGTTAAAGCATTAAGCCTTAAAATTGTATTAAAGGCACAATAATTTCCTCATTAAAAGGTCTGTATTCAATGAGCAAGACCATTATGGGTCGTGGAAAAATGCACTGACTTATCAAGTTTAGAGGCAAACTGATCTTTTTGGAGTGGAGGTTAGTTGGAGCCAGGATATTTTTTGGAGGTAGTATCTAGCGGCCAGCACTGGTATTGCATCTTAAGGTAACTTCATTGGCTTCACCCTCAGGCTGTAGTAGTTGCCACTTGATTTAGACCTTGTTGTACTTCATCCAAGTGGCCGAAAAATCAATGAATGCAGGTCAAAGGTGCAACTACACTGTTTACATTGAGTCCACATGCAAAGCCAAGTCTAAGAGAACTTTGGTGCATGCAAGGCAGCCATAAAATCCTCCAGACAAGCCTATTGGTGGTTTAAATCCAACATCAGCATGGACATTTTGGGATGCAGGGGTTAAAAACAGTAATTTTTTTCATTGCTCCTCAGGCCACTTTGTTATTGACCTACTGTACCGGGGTACAACCCTTCTGAGTGTTTATAGCCACTGCAATAAATTACCATGTCCAGAAACCAAGACATGCTTTAATTAAACATTCAACAGGTGGGTACGTTCTCCACCTGTTCTACTTTCTTGTGTTGAAATCTCTCTTTTCTTGTTGTTATTTATTCATTACAAATCAGAGGTCCAAAATGCTTTATGAAGCTTTTTCAGCTTTTCATCTATGTCAGCCTTAAACCTGACGTGAGGAAATCTTGTAGCGATGTGTTCTGTTTAGTTTAAAGATTCAGAGGAATATTCACACTTTCATATTTGACATTAGGGAAATAATTTCTGTAATCAACCTACTTTATGCTCCAATTAGCCCAAATGTTGTACAATACAGCACCACAGGGGTGCAGTCTCCTCATTCATCTCAACAGCACAGCTTTATTCAAGTAAAGAGCAGTTTTAAGGATGCAATTTTAATACTGAATAGACCTATATTTGCACAAATCTGAAGGTTTATCCAAAATATATTCTCTCGTTTTGGTCAGCATAAATGATCTATGATGTAAACTGAAAGTAAATATATTTCTTCTCTATCTTCTTATACTGTTTAAATTCAAGCTCATCAGTTGTTGCTATTTTGTCTGTTTTCCCTTGGATGTAGGGTTATTTGTGGGCGTGCTTTTCCAGGCTTCAAATTATCTGACCATCAGAGTGCTGAGTGGCGTCCCAGGAGGGAGAGCCCACCACATGACAAGCTACAAGGTTGCATGCGGGGATGTATTTACACAGAAGTTCTTTACTAGCCGCAGACAACACTGTCCCCAGCACATATTTAATGTAGCTAATGACACTTTGGGGAATTTTTGGTGTCCTTTTTGGGGTGTGAAGCTGTTATTGTAATTTTATTAATTGTGTCATACTGTGGATGTTGTGAAGCCTTTTTAGACTGTCAGTTGTCATTAAATGCTATATGACAAAAAACTCGACTGGAGTAAACTACAGTTTGTAAAACAGCTTCATTAGAAGCGAGCAATATGAAAGGAGCACAGTGACAACAGCCAGAGTGATCCAACCATAATCAAGCGACCCCTGGATGATCGTATTAGAGACACTTGTCAGCAGAGGACATTAAGGCAGAGACACAGAAGAGTGCTATTAGGGTGAGTAGAGGAGAGGGAATACGACTTTAACAGAGAGTTAACGGTCCAGTAGAAACACTGGGCAACAACATCTGAGTCTCATCTACATCCCAAACACTTAGAAACCATCCCAGCCGTGGGAAAGCCACTTACTGTAAACATGGTCAACTCCAAACTGTTCTTAACTCGTCTCCACGTGTTGTCCCTGTCCGTTCCCCTAAATGTTCACATTATTTTACAATTGCTTTGGCTTGGATTTATTGTGTAAAACAAATTTCAGTGCTTATTACTATCAGAGTCCAGATTACTGAATCAGTACCATTAATTTCAAATGAATAGTAGTAGAGGGAAAAATAAAGAAGGAAGATAAATGCAACTATCTTTTTTTATTACTGTTGAAACAGCTGCAATGAATTAAGTGTCTGTGACAGTGGTATAAATAATGGTTTAATGAATGCTTTCCAACATTACAATAGACTGTCAATGGGTATGCTCCTCAGTATTTGTGCTCTCAGATAACAATGGTCCATACTCAGCATAAATATGATACCAGGGCCAGTGTGTGTTCATGTAGCTGAAGTGGCTCTTCTGAATAATGTAGCCAGAAGTTCCTTTTTTAAATGGTGGTTGATGTTGTGGAAGATCTTTCCGCTACAGTCTTTAAATATGAGAGGGGCTTATAGAAGTCAGGTTAGAGCTTCTCTGTGGAGCAGGGTAACATATTGACAATCAAATTTGTAATGACATTTCAGCTGCCCTTGTTTTTGACGTAGGAGGTATTTTTTGTTTTCTGTCTTACATTTCTGTGTGTGTGTGAGCGTACTTGTACATGCTACACAGTGAGGACCAAAAAACATATTTTAGCAACAGAGTGAGGACATTTTTGCAAAGTGAGGACATTTTGGCTGGTCCTCACTTTTTCAAAGGCCTTTTCGAGGTAAAAGACTTGGTTTAAGGGTTCAGGTTGGAATTAGGTTTAGGTTAAGGTTAGGGTTAGGCATGTAGTTGCGATGGTTAAGATTAGAGTAAGGGGGTAGGGAATGTAGTATGTCAATGAGGGTCCTCACAAAGACAGAAGTACAAGAATGTGTGTGTGTTTTCTTTTGACTCCTAACATTTCAGGACCATGTTTAAAATGAGTGTTGACTCTTCAACGTATAATCCTCTGGATTTTTGTTTCTGTATCTGATAATCCATGAATCAAATCAATCAGCTAATCAAAACCACAGCTTACTGTATTTTAGATAACCATAAATTACATACAGATACAGACAACCAAAAATAAACTGATGCAAATAAATTAATGGACTAAAGTACAATCTCAGTCATTGTTTTACCTTGTATGAATCTTGGTCATACTGTGGTGTAAAGACTCCTAATTTCTCATTTCTAATTTTAAAGTTGTGAGGAAATGATCACGGCTTACTCTATTTTGATGAGAATGAGTCAAGTGACTGTTTGCAGTTTCATGTTTAGCGTCCAGAGATGAAAATGAAACATGCATTTTGCTAAGTGAAACACCATTGTGAAAAGACAAAGCAAATGTAAACTACTGTAACAGCCTGTCACTCACAACAGCTTTAGAGAATACACACATCCAAAATTGTTTATGCTGTCACAACTCCTATATAGCTGACATGTCAGTGCTGTTTTGAATGACACAGCTGTAATTTTACCTCATTCTGTCCCCAAAGACCATTTAAAGATAGTTTCTTTTGATTTATATGTCTGACTGCAAACATTTCTTTTTATAGAGTATCATTTAGGACAAATTTCATTCGGTGTCATAATCTGTCACTGATAATTACAGCCTGCCAACTACAAACAGTTTAGTAATTTACTAGAAATTGTTGTTATTCTACATAAAGCTTAATTTCTGCTTACCGAAAAAATGTGAAATTTCAGTTTTAGAGTGATATCATTCAATGCCAAAGACTAAAAATAAAACCAATCAAAAGGAGGTACATGAAGCAAATTCTTTACAGCGAAACATCTCTTCCATGTCAGCAGTATTTTGTAACTGGACATCATTGTTGTTGGTAGATTTCATGTTATAAAAAAAAAGGATTCTTGATTAACTTGACATAACAAAAAGAAAATCCAAAACAGCAAATAAGGAAAAAAAACCAGACCTTTTTGCAGTTAGCTACAAAACCACTTTATTGAAAAAGCAGATTATGTCATCTACAGTTAAATGATACGTCCCGATTTTTAATACATTAAATAACTTTAGACTTTTTTCACGTTTAGATAAATAGATCTAGTTTCCTTTTTTTATGAACCATCTAGGTAATCAAAACACTTAGCGATACAAAAGATGTGTGACAGATGTGCTTGTTGGAACTACCAGTAGGAGAAGAACTCTTCTCTTTCCAAGTGATTTTTGACAGAAAAATAAAATAAAAAAAACTATCCTCTTTATGTACAGGGTAACTAGCTGTGTGCTATGCAATAGAAACTGAAGTAGTACTTTTAAATGGTGAATTAAGACATCTTTAAAGGGGGGTGCACTCTGATCTTGTTCATTTTTTTCTTGGGGGGTTGATATGGTGCAGACAAGTTCAAAAAATGCCTCTTTCTTCAAGTATAGCACACATTACTTGACCAGAACCCTTATACAAAATTGCGGTTGATCAAATAACAAGGGGAATGTCTCACATATGCTGTCCTTTTCTGCTTTTACAAATATACAACACTAATCATTATTACATTCGAGTGAATCTCATCACATCAGGTTACATTAGAAAGCACTTGCTGCCTGTGGTGACCCCCGCCTTCAGTCTCTGCTTCAGTCTGTTTTCGACACATTCAGTAGTATTTGTTCGACCTGCGTGTACAGTAATACAGTATGAACAGGAGCCAGTGTTTGCCTATAATACTTGGTGCTTGTTTTATTCTAGTTTGAATACCAGCTAGGTGGTAGTCAGAGGATGATATATCACTTACTTGAACACACCATTAATATGGTGCTACAACACAGAAGTTCAAACAAACACCAAGATTTGGACGCAAACATCTGGATGAAGTTGGGTGAACGCAGTCATCAAAATCTTCACTGGGTTACAACAGAGAGAGCAGGGGTCACTGTGTTGGATGCTGCGCTGCCCTGCAAACACAGTGAGGTGCATGTGCCATGGCCCTGCCACTAGTACACACACACACACACACACACACACACACACGACATCACACACGACATTCACACAATTTGCTCGTCTTTGAAATAAGCAGGCATAGTTACTGTTGATCTACATCAAATTTTTGCTCAATGCAGGAGCAGCAGAATTTTCCTCAAAAACAGAAGGTTCCTAAAATACTTTAAATTCTGACATGTACAGGGAATGATCTACTGAGTGCCAATCTAAGGGGGTAAAAAAGGTGACAGTAACCAAGTGGGGAGGGGTGAGACTATTTTTTTCCAGTACCACTACAGCTCAGAGTTTCAAGTGTTTTTGTCTCATGTACTTTTTGTTTTGCATTCACACAAACACACACAAACAGACGCACACAACCAGCATGGGAAACATGAGCGAACTCCCTAAAAACGCGGGTGAGACCAGCAGCTCCGCATTTTCAGGGACGTCCTCCCACAACACGACAGCAGACTGCATGGCAAACCAGAGCGAGACACACAAACATACCTGTTCTGTCTTTAAGGCATGCGGACAAGTGGAGGTTCCTCGTAGAAACGCACTGTGTTCTCAGTGCTCATATGACATAAACCAGTGTCTGGAAAAACATACCAGGAAACAGTGCCCTGAACACACCTAGGGCAAAAAGGCATTTGCCAATAAATAAATCAATTTGTTTCATTTCCTCTTTGAGTACCAGATGGGCCAGATGCCAGCGTGAAGACACTGACAGGTGTCGGTGACAGAAAATTACTTTCAAATGACCTGGGACCTTTGACATTGGGCATCTCTCTGGGGGAACATAGCTACTGGGTGTTCAGAAAACCTTTAGTCACCAGATGACATATGATTCATTAACAAATGCTTGTGACGCTGTTTCAGCATTGAAAATGATATATATTATGTAATTATAAATATGGAATAGGTACATGTTGATGATTGATGAAATGATTTTCAGTTCAGATCAATCCCACATGTTGTCTATTTGTCTCACAACTACAAGCACTCTATTTTTTTAGCATACAGATGTTTAACCTAATCTTTTCCAGATCAGAGTTTTTCAGTTTCTAAATGCCTTTTTTACAGAGCTAATTAATACTTACTTTGCTTATATACTTCAACAATTTGCATTTTTTTGTCACTTGGTTTCCATGATGATCGCTGCTGAATGTCTTTTAGTCTTTAGTCTTTTGCTGTTCAACCACGAGGCCTAAATCTCAGTATTTAAAGACCAATTTCTAGCTAAGCTCTCAGATTTTAAGATTAAGCTTTAATCTTAATCTCAGAGCTCTGTGTGATAACTTGGCAAAATAGTAGCACCCTTGACAGGAGGTCAGAATGTGCAATTCTGAAAAGTCTTAAGATAAGGTACCTAAATGCTTTGTTACATTTTGTGGGAATTCGGTACAACGAAAACACAAGGAATCACACAGAACTTCAATTAACTGCTTGTTTAAGGCCGCGTGCTGGAGAGGCTAACCAGATCAGCTTGTACGTTTCAAACAGACAGTGCTGGCTTCAGTTGTAACACAAATACACAGTGATCGAAATCTGTCAAATTAAATATTCTAAATCATTTTTAAATTTACTTTTACTTCTTGCATTAACAATAAATTCACAGCTTTAGGTTTAACCAAACATGGTGAATTTAAGGTATGCAGAAATGTCTGTTAGTGTGTGTTACATTTGTCTTCAATCAGCTGAGAGAGAGGGGATATGTAGGTTAAAAGGAATAAATTGGTGCCTTAAACAAGTTTTTGGCGCTAAACATTTGGTACTCAAAGTGGCAAAAAATAATTGTGGGCAAATACCATTTGAGCCAGTGGATCTGTAACCCACTGACAGACATGTAGAGGCTCTGTGTCCTGGAGAAGAAATGATACAACAGACCTGAAATCTTCAGAGGCTTCAGACAGACAGCGTGTTTCACCTCTGAATCTATCACGAGCGCAGCAAAAACAAATAAATGAGAATCTACATCTATGATCTTATGTGGAAAACATCTGCAAAATATATATTCATATATAAAAGACATTCTATGTGCATCTAAAATTTTCTTTTTCTGTCATAATATAATCATTAATTAAGACACTGCTTGTGAATCTCTCGAGGTCTCATCTAAGACTTCTAAGTGGAATGTCAGTCGGTCCTCTGGGCTTGTGGTGCTACGGTACATCTGTTATTTCGGGGTTGGTGCAGGGCGACGAGCTTGAGTTGACAGTTTTTCTCACAGCCCTGTGTCACGATGCTGGGTGTCCTTTGCATAGCCTTAGCAGGACTCCATTTCAGTGTTTAGAAGCTGCACGGAGAGAGCCCGCTCTGAAGGCACAGCATGCCCACCCTGGGGTCTGTCCCGTCCAGCCAGCACTGGAATGTAGTGGCTTGTTCCCTGGCCTCCCTGATGCCGACATCAGTTGCGTTCTCAGACGTGACAGCACTGGTGAATTCACTGCGGTAAACCGCTTCAGTCAGAGCGCAGGAATGAATAACATGGAAAAGAAGAGAGGGAAGCAAGGAGAGAGACGAGTGTGCTTCCTCTACTCCAATCCAAAAACCCTCTCTTTGATGAATGTGCAGGGGTCAGGCTGTGTGACGTCACCGGGGGCCTCTGGGTGAGCCGGCGTGTTGGCTTTCAGGGATAGGCACCCAAGGGGAAAGGGGAGGAAAGGACCACAGATGGAGGAGGAGGGGGACCCTTTTTCCCAGCCCTGTCATATGACAGCAGGGCTTGTGGTGGGAGCTGAGTGTGTTAGTCCACGGCCTGGCCGTCCAGTTGAGGACAGGGGCAGTGGCTCAGATGGCCACACAGAGGCTTCCCTGGAACTGCTGGAGGGGGTGCAGGCCTTTTTTCCCCCACTGCTGGTGTCTTGGATCACCTGGGAGGCAGGGCATGGTTGCTGCCCACCCTCCTCCCCCTCACAGCTCGGTGACATGGAGGGGGTAGCTGGGGGGCAGGTGGGCAGGGACCTGCGACTGGAGCCGGTGGATGTGGCAACCATGGCAGAGCAGGTGGCCTTCCAGTGGATAACAGCGGTGGCCCTCTTCGTCATTTAGCTGGAGACCACAGTCCTGAGAGAGTGGCATAAAGTCAGAAACATGAACAAACCACAAAGGCAATCAATAACTAAACCCAGATGTAAGTGTGCTTTTTATTGCACAGTCTATTTATGGGAATAGTTTTACATTTGAAGAGACTGATACCACTGTCATATCTCTAAGCTGTTTCCCTCTGTTCCCAGTCATTGTGTTACGCTAAGCTAACCTGTTTTATATTTTGTGTACAGACATGAAGGTGGTATCGATCTTCTCATCTAACTCAGAATGTGAATTAACATTTTTCCCAAAAGACTGAACTATTCCATTAAGCTCAATCTGTTGAATTATCACTTTTATTCTCATCTCATACATTAAGTATTTACAAGAAAAACTGAGCATAGTGTTAGTTCAGGCAGGACACAATGTCAAGCTCAGCACACATCTCTGCTCCATCAATTGACCTTAACAGCCCAATCAACTGATGGAGGCAGCTGATTGATGGAACCAATATGCAACTATTGGCAAATCTCATTAAGGGCACCCTATTTAAACTGCTCTGGCCTGCCTACTGTTGCTGCGTCCTCTGCAAGCTGTTTTGGATACTACCTGTTATCAGATATTTTTTTGGTACCACCTTGGTCAAGGTTCCAGGTATTAAAATGTAGAGTTAGAGCACTGCAGACCACTGATGGGTCAGAGAGAACCATCACTAATACAACACGAGACATCCTGCACAAACCTGCCATTTCAAAATAGCCAAACTACTATCAATAGCGACTGGAATTTTTTTAATCAACTCAGCCCAGATGTTCCTCTGTTTGGTTGCCAATGAAAGGGTTCAGTAAGTGTCGCATTGAAGATGACATCATGGCAGTTTCACGGGGTGCCACTATAGTGATCAGCGGACAATCCCGCCTACACTGAGGGGGTTCTAACAGTGGAAAATACAATAGAGAAAAGGACCTGGTACCAAAAGTGAGTTTTGTCAAGCCGAGTTGAACCATGCAGTGGAAATGTGGCAATAGCGACTTCAGGCATGCGGTTGTTTTACTGGACCCTTGGGTGAAAGGGTGCTGAGCCTTGAGACAAAGCTCTGATTCAAAAGAGTGGAGTGTGTTCTCTTCAAGGACAGTGTGTGAGCTCGTCCTTAGAGAGTTCAGATGTCCAGAAGGAATTCTGAGTATGAAAGAAGCCGGTTTTGTGTGCCTCACAGGCAGTTCCCTGTCTTATCTTGTGCATTTTTTGTGTATTTCTTTTACATATCTGTGTTACCGGCTGACACTGCAAATTCCATGCATTAATGAATGAATACATCGAACACTGAAGCTGCGGAGCTGTTCTGTGCACATCCGACAGAGGTGAGACCCCAGGGTGAAGAGGATTACATAAACTGGTTCTCAACGACTCTGCAGCGATCACGATTCATACCTGGATAAAGCAGCTGAAAATTCATGCATTATAAATGAATGTGCGTGTGAATCTCACTGCATCTTCAGCTCGATATTGTTGCATCTCCTTGAAAAATGTTAAAGTTCGGAAAAAAACAAACTTTGAGGCCCCTCATGAGCATCAGAATCTGAAAAACACATTTTTTCTTTTTCAATATGTAATGAATTTACAATCTCCCGGATGATTCAGCTCTGGACTTTATCCTTCCTCCGTCCACAAGCCCCCCTCTCCACATATCAGCTGAATCATTACCCGCTGCTTACATAATGATCTGATCCATTTCTGTGAAGCGGGATGTCAGCCATTCAGAGAAATTAGTCTGTTTTATTCTGCTCATGAGGACAGCAGAAATGTCTCACAATTAAGTATTTACAATTCATAGAAAAATGCTGAATCACTGCAGGGTGGTGCGAACTGTTCATTTAACCTCTCTGTCACACATGAACTGCAGACCATCTGACGGAGCTGAGTGGCAGGATGACTGGGATTTCACAAGTCTGGTTTGAGCAACAGGTCCCCAGCTGAGTTCAGAGCTCAACACTGGAATGTGCTTTGTCAATGAGTCACAATGTTGAGCTGTAACCTTGAGTTGGTATCCGTCTGTGTGTGTTTTCTGTGTGTGTGTGTCTCATTCATTCAGCAGCAGACTGCAGTGGTGATTCACGCTCAGAGTCTGGTTTCGTCCCACGATTTGCAGCTCTTACCCTGGTTCATTGTATTTGTGGGCCTGAGTGCATGTGCACGTGAATGCGTCTGTGCACGCTCAGGTGTGTGTGGCTCAACAGTGTGTGTAAATATTTTCTGTGTTTTACAACAGCCTGAAAATGTTGAATCATACACAGTGATGCTGAATTGACTCGAGTGAAATCACATGCATGGTAAACTACTCTTACTCATACCACGTGTGTCTGACTGTGTATGTGTGTGTGTGGATAGAGAACAGGCAGCAGGCGCATCTCACCTCACAGTGGTAACACTCCACATGGTAGTCCTTGTCCATAGAAACGACCCGGATGGTTTCCTCGGAGCCCTGGTGGGACAAATGCACATTCAGACCTTCAAATTACATCAGTCTAGTGTCTCATTAAAGTGATGGTCCAATAACCAGCAGGTCACAGGTTTGATCCCTGCAGCTGCCACGTGTCCTGAAGCAACACACACGCAACCTGCTCCACTTTCTCTGTGCAGAGTGTTACACCAGGGCTGCTCTATGTGCACACATTGTTTTATGGCAAACAGAAGGAGAAAGTTTGGGATGTTTTTTAATCTTATGATAACATCACTGCACGCCGATAAAAGTGACTAATACAACAGAGATTAGTTCTTTGTTTGCAACATGACACATGAATAGAAACCAAGATGATCTAATACCTGATACACGTTTGTCTCACATGACAGGCTAAATTTTAAAGTGCTATACATTCATTTAAGAAAATATATCTTATCCTATGTTTATCTTTAAACCTTAACAATCTTGTCTGCATAAGTGTTATTAAATGTGTCATTAGCCAATAGAAATGTAGTAGCCAATCTGACGTTACATGCAAACATGAAGGTGGCTGAGGAGTAATGGTGGCAGCTATTACTGGCCGCAGTAACAGTGCAAAGACAGAGCTATCAATAGTAATGGGGAGGTTACTGGGGCATCCTGGAGGGGCGGGGGACCAGAGGAAGTGTGGGCATATGCAACCATGACGCACACCGTGCTGTTATCATTGATAACCACGGGAGGTCGCACAACCAAAAACACAGCGACAACCCATAACTGTGAGCTAGCTCGTAGATCCTGTATGCCAGTCGGTAACTGGCAGAATTTCTTGTCTTGGGGGAGGGACATAACAATTCAATAAAGCGTTTTTCATTGTGCCCAAAATTAGTACAATTATCACAGGATAAGTCCTAAACATTTTTTATCATTTCCAGGAAATGTCAAATTCTAAAACGCCATTAAGAATAGATACAATACGACTTTTTTGTCATTGTTGGGCCGGATACTGATGGTGACAATCAGTGCAAGATATATGTGATAAAAGAAACTTAAACATCTATGTTCATTTCATCATGTCTTTAAATTTAAGATTTAAGAGTTTTTAGCCCTGTTAATTAAGCTCCATCACGTTTCTTTCTAGGCAGGGTTGGTTGTTTAGTTGGTTAATTCAGGTTGGTTAATATCTTGGACATGATAAGTTTTACAGATAAGTAAGATATGCTAGAACTGATATGCATTTAGATAAGCTCCTTACCTGGGCTGGGAGGATGGGCTGGTTGCAGGAGGCACACTTGGGAGCAAAAACCCTGTCAATGAAGACACAACAAAAATTACAGACTTGAAAATGTCAGGAGTCTCAGTTGATATCTTATTCCACATTAAATACCAGGATAATATTAGTTTAAACTAGAATTACCGACCCGCAGTTGTACGCCTATGCACACCAGTCAAGCTTCTCTTACAGTTAAGATCCAGGTCTGTTTCACACCCATTTTCACCCCAACATTACAGAAGATCTATACAATCAGTTTCAAGGTTGGCACCCGAGATTAGTGTCACCAATTAAGTATCTGATCAGATATTGACCCTTCTGTTCCTGAGATATTACATTGAGTAATGGCCAGATAAGTGTTTTATGCAGAACATTATGATGTCACAGTGAAGCTGACCTTTGACCTTTTCAGATATAAAATGTCATCACTTCACTATTTCATCATATTAGACATCTGTGTGAAGTTTCGTCATAATTAACATATGAATTATTAAGTTACGGTCAAAAGCATATTTTGTGAGGTCACATTGACCTTGACTTTTGACCACAAAATTCTAATCAGTTTATTTTCTGTCCAAGTGGACGTTTGTGTCAAATTTTTAAAATATTCCTTCAGAGTGTTGTTGAGATATCGTGTTCACGAGAATGAGACTAATGCAAGGTCACACTGACCTTGACCTCTGACTACTGAAATCCAATCAGTTCATTGTTGAGTCCAAGCGGATGTTTGTGCCAAATTTTAAGAAATTCCCCCCAGGTGTTCTTGAGATATCGCATTCACAAAAATTATACAGACAAGTCCACAGTGACCTTGATCTTGACCACCAAATCGTTGAGTCTGAGTGAACGTTTGTGCCAAATTTGAAGAAATTCCCTCAAGGTATTCTTGAGATATCATGTTCACATGAATGAGACAGATGAGGTCACATAGACTTGACCTTTGACCTACGACTAATCAGTTCATCGCTGAGTCTAAGTGGACATTGTGCAAAATTTGAAGAAATTCCTTTAAGGCGTTCTTGAGATATCGTGCTCTGACAACCCGGAAACATAATGCATCTGTCCACAGCTATCACTGGCATGGAGGTATTAAAATAAGTAGCAGTTGCAGGAGTACAGTGAGTACCGTACATTTTGTGACAAACTTTCCTTTTTGTGTTGAACAGCTTGTTTACAAATCCCAGACCATATTCTATCACGCAGTGAACACATTTTATCAGTGTACAGAGAGCTCTTCTCCTTACGTGTGATAGTCTTTGACACAGTAGATGTTGTTTTCGACGTCCACGGTGAAAGGCACTCCATCTAGACCTTCTTTACACACCACACAGCGGAAACAGCCAGGATGGTAGGACTTGCCTAGCGCCTGGAGAATCTAGACGCCCACAGCACAAGAAGAAAAACAGACACAAGATAACGGTAAGACTCGGGAGTGATGTGAGGGTGATGTGAAAACATGTACCTACAGCAGCACTAGCAATGTTGTTATTATGCAGGGCGCAGGAGTAAATAACACCCAAGAATGTAAGAAATTTAAATTTTAAAAGTTTAATACACCAGTTTGAGATTTTATTTCTGCACAGTATTGTAGTTACTTTGCTTTACTTACCATAAACACAATAAGGCCTCAAGAAGATGGGAAGATTTGCTATATTATACATCTGTTCATTCTTTGCTTTACATGTTCTGTTTAATAAAGCTCTTACCATCTCCATGATGAGGTGACCACACACAAAGCACTTCTCAGCCGTCTGCTGGAAACCAGAGTACTAAAAAAGAAAAACAGGGGATTGCAGTCAGTGGAACGTGTGCAGCTTCACACCTGATGCATGCACCTCTTTCAGTCCAAGACTGATCTATAGAGGGTGCTGCTGCGCTCTTTAAATGAACATGAAAAGGTCTTCTTACAGAATCTCAGCTGACATGCTCATCGAGCAGCTTCAGCCTGTGGTGCCTGAGCTAATACTGTTTTTTAATCTTTATTTTACCACAGTTTTTCTGCAAGGTCCTCCATCATATTCACACACTTAAATCCACCCACATTTGGGAAGTGCCATGTGTTTGCTAGGCTGGTGAGCATCTCCACAGGGCCAGCAGGGTGTGAAGTGCCTTACAGGAAATAAAACACCTCGTGTCACATCAGTAGCTCCTTTCCCTTAAACCCAGAGCGCAGGAAGATAATGAAGGTGAGCATCTGCAGCTCACAACCCCCTCAGGGTCGTGACCTGATGACTCGGGGCGGGGGGTGCTGGTAGAGGAGACACGGCTACCAGGTGGAGGTGGGAGGTGGTGATAGGCAGGCTGCCCCTTGCCCTGACATCTCCACTTCAGATTTGCCATCTGCCACCACTTCCCCCGACCCTCGAGACACCCCCGGGGTGACAAGCCAGACTAGTCAAGTCTTAGCTGTATCAGAGACGCGGAAGATTAGTCTCATCCCTGTCACCTGACCTCCAGCATGAGTTAATCACAAAGTGGCAGTGATTGTGAAGTGCAAAACAGGAATTTAAATATTTCCCAACAGATCAACAAGTTGAACTCTGGTAGGGAAGCTGCTTTTAAACGGGAAGTGTTGACAGCAGATGAGGCCGTACGTTGTGAGGCTGTTTGGATCATAAAGCTGTTTTCAACATTGATGTTACAGGAACCTTTTGTACGCTTCCTTCCTCAAAGTTTGGAAATCAACTGTCACATTTTATGGAAATGTTCTTCATCAGCTACAGTACACAAAACGTAATGTTCAGAAATTGAATTCTTCAATTTGCACAATTGGCATCTTAATCTACAATATCATTACAATATTTCCAACTGAACACGAATGCATCATGAGAGCAGGCCCCGTGTCTGCTTTGTTAACCTCAAGCAGATGGACCAGGAGCCTGAAAGCTACAGCTGTCGTCCTCCTGGTCTAAATTGTAAGTGCTGAGGAGCAGCTCGTCGGCGTAATTGAGCTCCTTGGGGAAATTTGGGGGAAATTAGTGTGAATTGGAGGGGTGGTGCTAAACTCCTAATTATAGCTGCCATGTCCGTTTTCTCTGGAGGGCTGCAGAATGTAGCCTGAGATCCTAATCCCTCGCTCTCTGCTCCGCCCCGGCCCTCTGTCACCCCACCATGAGGGGATGATATGGTGCTACCTGCTAATCTGCTCACCACAAAACAAAATGCATAATCGTGAACACACAGTTGACCTACCAGGAAATCCTCCTCACAGTAGACCTTCCCGTTGACGTTGTAGAACGCTTTCCCTCGCAGCCTCCGTCCTGAAAGAAAGACAACCAATGAAATAACCATACTGACGAAGAGTTTAGCCATGTGCTGCTGTAGATACACTAAATGACCTATAATATTTGGACACCCCTTTTCTTTATTTTTGGTTTGGGGCTGTTTTGCATATTTGGGGCACCTTAATTCCAATTAAAGCAAGTTTTAATGCTGCAGCATGCAATATTTTACACAACTGTGTGCTGCACTTTCCTCTTTGGACTTGACAATACCATAATGTACAAAGCCAGGTCCATCAAGAAAATATTCTCTCAGTTTGGTGTGAATTAACTTCACTGGCCTGCACAGAACTCTGGAGTGATAAATATGAGAAGGCCTTATCGCCCAACCTGAGTGCCCAACCCCACCAAATCCCAACTAGCTATTGGTCTTATGGTTTTCTGCCAGAAAGTGGTTTCTTGGTTAAGTTAAGGAAAAGGTAGGAGTTTGGATGACATTGAATAGCTCTATGCCAGGAAGGCAAACTTCTCCCATGTGCATCTGGGTCAAACCAGCATTTAAAATCACAATCAGTGCAATTTTTTGCATTGTGTTCAGCTTTGATGAACTTTCAGCTGCAAAATTATGTTCTGTTGTCCAACAGCAAGCCATCCTGACAGTGCTCACTTTTAAGGGGATGGAGAGCTGGAGGATCCAAAGTAGATGAAGCTATCGTAGCGTCATTAGCTATGTTGCAACCTTCTCTATGAAGATGGAACAGTTCCACAAAAGAGCAGTGGCAAAATTGACAGATATGAGACAGGAGTCAATAGTACACATTCTGATAGCAACCAGGCTAGCCTATGTTTAGCAAGCTTACTAGCTTAGAGAGCTTTATTTTCCCTCTTCAACAAACTCTCACTTAAAGAAATGGTGTACAGTGCTAAACAAAACATCACAGGGGTGTAAGCAGAACAGTACCAGAGATAGAAGAGAGAAGCTCTTGGAGCTATTGTGACTACCCAGTTAGCAGTCGGCTTGCCAACTACAGCAGTTCACCTGCAAGTACAGTTGTTCTGTCACCAAGCTTCTAGAGATGACTCATTCCACTTCACCAGTTTATGGTGTGAGCAGGACTTAAAATGCCATTAGGAGCCTTTTGAAAATAAATCCTTGCAGCCAGGTAGCCTTCCCAGAAGCATAGAGGTTGTTATGGCAGCATGCTAAAGGCACACTCAGCCAAATAATGAGCAGATATCAGACACAGTTCACCGAATAACATGTTTACGCAATTTCTATTAACTTCTGACTCTCTCAGTTAAAATACATCATACTGTATGCCTCCTCCTTAATCTCTCTTCTTTATAACCACAACAGCAGGTCAGTGTAAAGCAGATGGCTGGCCGGACATATGCAACATCCTGCCTGTGCCTCAGTTTAATTACTTCGACCATTGATCCCACCAGGATTCCATTCACAACCCATACACAATCAATACTGCATGCTGCTTTCCAAACCTCCCCCCAAAATCTCTCCTCCTTCCCTTCCCTGCCATTGTGCACTGTTCACAGACAGACCAACAATAGCAGGCTGGACGGAGGATGTCCCTAACTTTGACACATGCATCAACACCAGAGATGAAATGATTTTATTATCCATTAAAGCTTGCTCATTCATAAAGACAGAAGACCAAACTTTTGCTGCTACTCTTTACTCAGTGTTCCACATCATTATCAAGTAAACACTGAGATTTTCTTGGCTGCTGGTTTGAATGATGAAGCAACTTATAGACATCACTCTGGTTGTCTAAAATATCATGAAACAAATCAATAGTTGCAGTCCTACTCCCCGCAAAAACACATCCACAGAAACATGTCCACACCACGGCGGGCCCAGGTTCAGCATACTGAGCTTCCAGCTCCAAGTGTGAAGGCTGAATTCCTCTGGGTGAGTCTTCATTCATCAGAATCCAAGTCTGAATCCAATCTAAAAGGAAATTCTGCTGCGGGCTGGCTTCTGCAGCCCCCTGCCATGCACCCCTCACAGCTCGCCCATTCAAATTCATTTAACAGCAGCGGTGTCTCTCTGGCAGCGCGATGACTTCACCCGAGCCTGGCAGACGAAGCACACGGATCTCATAAATCTGCTGGATTAGTCAGATTTAATTGTCGTCCCGAGCCACCATTGATTTTATGGGTGTCCCAGCATGGGAAAGACATGCCCCCCCCCACGTACCCCCCCCCTCTCTCTTTTTAACACTGAAATTTATGCAATCGCTGTATTTCACACACAAACACAGTGTCACAATGCTGGGAGATGGCAATACATTAACACCCACATAAATGGCTGGAGCAGCCGAGGAATGCTGTCCACACAATAGGTGAGACTTTTAAGACTTTGAGACTGAGGAGCAATTAGCATTTTGGTAGTGTGGAGCAAAGAGAAAAGCAGGACTGAGGAAGAACTCCATGTGAAGCAACTCTTAAGAGACACTGTCTTCAAAACCGAGACTTTGGAGAGGCTAAACTTGCAGAAACAGTGAGATTATAGTGAACAGTGCAGCAGCAGGGGCTGCGAGGTGTTGCTGTGTGCTCGTCTGTGGCCTCTGCTCTGGAGTTTGGGGTCTGGAAGGTGAACACAAAGGCCCCAGCGCTGATGACTGTGTGGAGCGCTGCTAGGGGAGCGGGCCGACTGAGCAAACGGGGACATTCTTTCTGCCTGAGGTCACTAGCTGGTCCCATTCAACCCCCCACACCTCTCCAACACCCGCTCTCTGCCCGCTTCCCTCGTCGAGAAAAGGAGGGGGAGGGCTCCATGCCTGCCTCTCTCTCCTCTGGCCTTTTGTCACCAGACAGTGCTGCGGAGAGCCCGAACCTCCTCACAGCACTACAAGTGATAGAAGCAGCAGCACCGTTTACAAGCTACTACTAAATTTAAGGCCTTTTAAACATCAAATGAGAGTGGATGTAATACAAACTTAACTGCACAATATAAGGTCTAAGTGTAAACCTCATAAACATCAGATCAGAGTCTTATGTTACTCTCAAAATAGGCATATTTTGAATCATAACTGCTTGAAAAACAGAAAATGTCATTCTTCCAATGTTAATGTAGAGTATGCCAATAATAAGCATATTTGAAAAACACACTATTTCTAGAAAAAACTATAAGAAAAGCAACACTTAAATCAGTAATTTACCCTACAAATGTAAACTTGACTGATGTAGTCCACTCGCTCTATGCCCACAGTGTTGCTGTTGAGGCTTTGCGGCCCTGACCTCTGCACCTCTTAAAGCTGGTTGCTTGTGATTTTTGTCTATTTAGGAATAAGAGCTCTTTCTGCTAATTCACTGATTTTGAGAAATGCTGTTGCCATGGAAACGAGCATTGTCCGATGAAAGAGGGCCGATGTGTCACCATTGCAGTGGTCTTGTTCGGCTGAATTTCCTTTTGATATAGCAGTTGTGTTGAGTCTGTTCACGTGTGAGAAACTGGAACGCACTAGTTTCCATGAAAAAACAGCAACATTTGCAAGTAGCCACGGGAGACTGTACATTTTTTTTCCTTTTATCCCCTTAACTCTAGATTAGGCTCTCATGTTGTACCTGATGCTAAGGTACGAGTGTATTGATGAGCTTCCATACTTGATTCACTGGGAGTTACTTGCCCTGACCAAAGCGCTTCTGGAATCACTTCATCCTAAGCTGCTGCCTACAAGTTTTCTCAATCAAATGTTTTAGGCTACATACATATATATGGTTAAGGTAAGGGTCATGGTTGGGGTTCAAGTCTGTTAATCTAAGTGAAGATAACAGGATTTCTTTATATGATACCTGAGGTGAAGGTTTAAACCTCTTCTTCTATGGATTGTCTCACATGTAACCCAAGTGAGGCCAACGGAGGCAGCAGAATTATGTGGAGCAATTCTAACTGTACAACTTCATCTGACTGCCTACTTTACACGTCACATGTCCTCAGGGAAAAAGACAGACAGACCTGGAGCCACAATATAAAATTCCATGATGCACCACAATCTCCAGACCCAAAGTGCAGTTGTACGACCCCACAGGGGACGTGTTAGTTCAAATTTGTTTGAACGTCTCTTTTTTAAAAAGTGAAGTTGATTAAGGTGTAACTACTCTAATCCTAACACATGAAACAAAATAATCAGACCAGGGTCTGATGTCAGATGTTAATCAAGCACAGTCTGCACACTTCCTCACAGTCGTCAGATAAGGTCAGAAAAAGTGTTTACCTTTTAAACATCTAACATTGCAAATGCTACTTAAAAAGTGGCTCAGTATTTGTCAACTTCCTATTGGTCATACGCCTGTTGTGCTTCAACATGTGATAACTGTTCCTGTTTGTGATGGCTGTTTTCCTGTGTTTGTCATGGCATGGTTTAATTATTTTCAAGAGTGCTCATCTTGACATAAAATTATTTTGCAGTTTTTGTAACTTCAGTGATAAGAACTGTGATCTCTGGCAGGGCAAACCTGAGCTTAACACAGAGAAATAAAGCAGGCAGGCTCATTGAATCTCTGCAAGTGAACAGTAGGACACAACACCATTCAAGTATATTTCCTGCACTGCTTGATTGACCAAACACGAGGCTTACAGTAGATGCTGGCCGCAGCTGAAAACCTGAAAGTAATCACATCTCTAATTCTGGCTGTGTAATCAGGTTGATTGGTCTAACAGTAAAGTTTTTGTGTACGCCACGAGTTTGAATCTCTTCAATCAGGTTGATTAGTCAGAATGTTTCCACTCACATCCCAGACCTGCCTGCGTTCACTGGAGGAGATCATAGCGGCATGTCAACATCAGGTTTTATCCCTCTCAGGGCATGGACTCCCACTGCCACAAAAGGCATCGTTGAGTTGGGCTAAAGCCCCTTTCCCACTGCACAAAAAACCCACTAACACCCGCTAACATCTGGCTTTTGTATGTAAAGGAAAAAGTTACAATTGGCATTCACACTGTCTCCGTAAAAGCAGCGCTCAAACATTGTTTCAAATTAGTCTGCATTAAGTTTGAACGAGAGATGGAATAATTAAGAGATACAAAAAAGGAGTAACCACTGAAATATTCTCACTGGCTTGCATGCTACTTTCTACTGTTTACTAACCTGTTTTCCAGCCTGTCCGAGACACACCAGTTAAAAAACAAAGGCATGCTCATCTCCTGCAGAGCCATATACACAGCTCCTGCCTATTGTAAATGGGACAGGAGTGTGTTGCCTATTTTTAGCAGGTTTTCCTTTGTTTAAAAAACCTGCATACAGGCGCTGATTTAGGTGGAAAATTGGCATCATAAGACAAAAAACATCAGGATGTCTTCTGTTATTTGTATTTTATCACCTCGATATTTTTATTCCATAGCTGCGTCATTTTGTCACCAACAATAAACCTGATATGAGGTTTTGCTCTTGCTCTTGCTGGTTGGATGCATCACTCAGTCTCTCTGTTCTCTGTCTCTGGCAGGGAAACAGGAGCTCTGGCCAGGCTAGAAGGACGTGCAACTGTGGTGATTTGCTCACAAAAGGAGCTTCAAAAGGATTTTTTATACCATGTCAAGGCGAGCGTGTGTAGGCCTGCAGTCTCAACAAGATTTTGAGTAATTTTGGTGAGAAACCAGCCGTGGAAGGTACAGCACAGGCAGCGGTAAGCATATTATCCACCATGAATGATGCAGGTCTCCACTAGTATCAGCAACATCTCACTCTGTTTTGACCAGTAATTGCTGCCGCACCCCTTGAGCCAGCCAAAGTAACGCAGACACCAACACACACACACACATTCCAGCACTGTCTCAAATAATGCTCTCATTATTACAAGATATTTGTGCAGATATACCCGTCACTTGCTCAAACAGAGTCAGAATAGAGGTGTGTATTCTGGCCTCTTGGTCTGTGCCACTGTTCAGACCAGGAACATCTGGAAAGCTGTAGGGTTTATAGGAAAGGTTTTCACTTTCCAAACTTTCAGACATGATTGGTGACATCACAATGTTTTGAAAAATGGACCAAAGTGCACCCATAGAGAGACAAATCTAAGAAGAGGTGTAAAGGAGAGGGATGAGTGTGTATGTGAGACAAAACACTTTCTCTCATAGCTCTACTGGAAAACTCATTCATTAATAAGTTTATAATAACCTCTAGTCTGTGATGCACCATTATTTTCTCATACTGTGATCATAGTGCTTTTGGGCTTTGGAGGCAGAGCAGCTATGAAATTTCTGCTGATGTATTTTTATGTGTTTCAATATTTGAGCTCCTATTGACAACCCTTAAAGCACTAATAAATGTGTCCATATTATGTTGAAAGGTACAATGCACTGATAGTCTGGTAATGTAGCTGATAGTTCAGACTGCAAACGGGTATAATGATGAGTGAGAATGTGCAAATGTGCGACAGCTAAAATGTAAATATACAGCCGGGTGATATACTGCTGCACGAGTTCATCTACAGTCAACTTTTCATGCCAACAAATAAAGACCTGAGGCACTGCGGCTGACTTCAACCCACGCATCTCTACGAAGAGACAACACAGAGACTTCTAATGGTTTTCCTTGTTAAGAGGTAAGAGATAAATAAATGTCACGATTTCATATTTGATATTTTACTGACTTCTGAATCAATCTATTGCTTTTAATTAATAGTGAAAATAATATTTAGCTGCAGCTCAAATGATAATATGACACAGACCCTTGGTGCAACATGTCTCACAGCATCCAGTCCGTCTGTTAGTCATTAGAAGAAGAGCAGGAACTCAACTGCACTGCTACAAGCCCAACCAAACCACAAAGGTTAAATCGAGGGTGTCAAAATACAACACTGCTGCAGGCTTGTTAGCTGTCGGCTCTCTGACCGCCTGCTAATGAGAACACTTGTTAGTATCTAACAAACTACTGACTTGTATAACTACATATTTTATAATAGACTGGTATCTAGTATCAATTTATTTAACATCTATAAATCACATTTGAATCTTAAAGATGAACTTATTCATATGAGAGCGTCCACAGAGTACTGCCCTATCGTTGTAATCCAAGTATAAACCTTACTGCTATAGTAAGTGTGCATGCAAACATACAGTGTGACTTCTGGAACAAGAGACAAAGAACTGAACGTTCCCTATTTTTCTGCTTTCCGCTGCCTGGCAGGTGCAACTGGTGGCGGTGAATGATTTGAGAAATCCAAGCCCCTGAGCTCTCTTCTCCTGCCAGTGCTTTCAGAGGCCGTTTGGATTACTGTAACACAGAGATGACTCATCAGCCTTGCGGCTGACAGTCTGCTCATCCAGCCCAAAACGGCATGTTTATTTTTTTATTTTATCTGGAGAAGGCGTGCTTATTTTCAACAACACCCTGCCTCACACTCACATGGAAATATATATTCACTCCAGTTCAAGCAGATTTCTGTGGGAAAATATATTCAGTGGCAAACTGAGGAAAGTGCAACTCCTCCCGCTACAATTAAAGCTGCAGATGGGCACAAATGCCTTGTTTAATGGCACTTAAATAGCAGCTGTGAGAGAAGAAAGCACTAATCTTTATCATTATGTATAAAATGTACCTCAGCAGATGTACTTGCTTAACCTTTAGATGAATGTGGCTGGTGTACAAAAGAAAGAAAGCTATTTAATGCAATTCTTAAAAGACAAAATCCAAACTGAATTCACCCAAGAATCCTACAACCATGTCCATTTATGTGTGTGTGTTTGTCTGCACATGTATCATGCACTTCTCTGTGCATGTGCAGTTTAATGTGAGACCGTGCCAGGCCTGCCCCCTCTGATAAGCAGGTCTGGTACACTTTGTGAATGTCTGATTGAGGTCCTCCAGGGAAGGCCGGCTGAAGTAGAGGGGGGTAGTTTGCATTCTTGGCCATTTCATGAAAAAAAAAAGGGTGCAACCATGGGAGTAAGCCAAGAGGAGGGCTCAATTATGCATGGTTAAACAAAGCCCAAGGCTACCAGCGAGCAATGTCTCAGCAAACTCTGCCTCACTCTGGAGCTCCCGACTCCAGGAGGACCATACTCAAGAAAAAAAAAAAAAAAGAAACCAAAAAACAAACAGGGACATAAGAACGCAGCTCCTGATAAATCACTGGATTGTGTTATGACAAGCGCAGGCACTTTGAAACTAAACTTCTCAGAGGCCTTCAAAACACTGCTTAAAAGAAAACATTCCCATTCACATGAGGTCAAATGATACATCACAGAGTTTACGTTACCAATAAACCATCTCGAGAGGCGGTATGGCCCGTGATGCTATCAACAACGACCTGCGCTAAGCACAGAAAACGACCTGTTAACTCATCCTGGACGTGATTTCTCCAATAAACTCAACAATAATTCTCTCAGGAGCTGTCTGTGGTTTTCATCTAACAGCAATACAGGTCCCACATAGCTGTTTAATGATGTAATTACCCCCTCCCCAAAAGTAATCCAGTCATTCTCTGAGAGTATCTTTGGCCTTCAGAGGAAATAATCTGGTTGTCTCACAAATAAGTTTGTTTGAAAGACCTGTGTCTTTACCTCATGGCATCACTGAAAGCAGTTTTCTGAGTGGAGCTAATGACTCCTAAATAAACCCGAAGTCATAATCAGGACTATTAAAACAGCACTTAACCAGGTCAGAGGCCACTTTTCCACAGTAAACCCCGCAAATTCAGCAACTGGACACTCAGCATCTGGCCCCTCTTTCTTCACACACAATAAATCGGAAAGTATGTGGCTTTGGTTACATGTAAATTATAGGCAGTTCTTCCAGAGCCGGAGGGGGTGGGGTGGAGGATCAGTATCCATGTATAGTACACATATGAATGGAAGCAACCTGGCTAAAAAGCTCTCTACCGACATCTTCCTCTTGTTTCCCCGGGAAACAGGAGAGGAGGGCTCGAGTCGGGTGACAGGGGCGTCTAAAAAAAAAAAAAATCCACACACACACACACACACACACACACACACACACACACGATCTATACTGTGAGCTCAAGAACAGATTTAATTACAGTCCTAAAGAACAAATAATGTCAGCATTTTATTTCTTTGTGGCATTATTAGCACAGAGAACTGAGCTGCACTGTTATTCCACTGAGCAGACTTCAGGCCTGAGGATTTTTTTTAAGCAGCAGATGTTTTGATTCCCGACCACAACACCACCTCTGACAGCAAGCTGGTGATACTAATGATGATTTTTCAGCAGAGACAGCAGCAGCTGAAGCTCAGAGCGAGGTTGTACGAAAGAATTCAGAAATCTGCAGAGAGAGAAAGGTGGGGATCCCGGAAGCGGGAGCATTTGCATACATTTTTCCCACTGTTTTCTGTTTTCGACTGATGCTGCCTGTAAGATGCGGGATGTATCTAAAGCGTAAATAGATTTCAGGCATCAGACTGATTGATTTTAAACACATCACTTGTCTTTAATCACTTAGAGAGTTTTAAAGCATAGAGTGGCAAACTTTGTTTGGCTTTAGACCAACCGATTAGCCTTGTTCCAGGCCTCCAATGACCGCCTACATCTCTGAATTTTTCGGCGATTCAGTTATGTGTGGTGCTGTTTTCCCTGGCGAGAGGTGAGATTAAGTATGGGGGCATAATTTTCCTGGGCCAGAACCAGAGAAATAGTGACAGAAAAATGGCCACAGAAAGGGCGATGAGACTGACACAGCTATACAGGCTGTAATGAGTCAACCTAGGTCAACATATTTCCTCACTCTGTGAAAAAAAGTTATCTGGTCAAAGCAATGGCTACCACAGCCTCTGTCTAAATCAC
Source organism: Cephalopholis sonnerati (assembly GCA_019142605.1). NCBI lineage: Eukaryota > Metazoa > Chordata > Actinopteri > Perciformes > Serranidae > Cephalopholis > Cephalopholis sonnerati. The sequence continues at coordinate 14,519,080 of JAGQAX010000001.1, forward strand.
AGGTTTTCAAACTGTGAGGGGAGCCTTCCCCAGGGGGAGCCGGAGAGTTGCAGGGGGTTGCATGGAGGGAAAGATCTGAGGCAAGGATACTGTGTGAGATGAAACAGGCAGGTGCATGCCGGTGTTCAAAAAGCTTGTGGCCTGCCTGTCCACAGAGTCAGAAAAGTTGCAGCAGCTGTTATGACACACAGCTCATGGAGACAATTGAGGCGCTTTAAAACACTTAGTGTCCAATTATTGCAATTAGTGTCAAAACTCCCAAACACTCCTCTGTGTCATATCTCAGTCTAATCTGACCGTAAAAACATGATACGCATATTTAGAGTCACTGTGACTTACACTTCACTCGATCTCCATCTGAAATAACTGTCCATAAATCCACTTAAAATTCACTGAGAAAAGTTGCTCCTGGGAATTGTCACGTTGTCACGTTTTTAAGTTTTCTTCAGTATCAAAGTAATCCAGTGATAGTCGTCTGTATATCCGTGGGTACACTGCAAACAAGTAATGCTAACAGCTAATTCAGCATGCCACTTTGCCAAAATCTAAACAAATATAGGCAGAGAAACAGGCTCAAGTTGTGGCTCACAGTGTTACTCACTTAATCCTTAGCAATATTATATTTACTCTTTACGTACCTCAAAAGCATTTTGGATGGAGAAGGGTGTGATGAGGAGGGGTGTTAGGGTCCCTCATAAGGACACATTAAGGCAAGTTAACGTCCACATTTTAAGCTGGATGATGAACCAGTGTTTCACTTTTACTTACCACAGGAGCAGCAGGTGAAGCAGTTTGTATGATACAGATTCCCCATGGCCTGGCAGGCTTGGCTGGCTCCATACACACCTTTCCCACATTTGACACAGATACCTGTTAGAGACACATGGTCAGTTAGCAGGCGCCATATATCCTGACTGAGCAAAATACTGTGTATGCAGAAGCAGAATAACAGCATCCTGCATTCAGAGTGGGAAGAAAATCTCCTGGTGAATCATTTAAAGCATTTTGTCTTCATGAGATTTCTAACATTGTTAAAATTGCACATCATTCTCTGGGCTTAAGGCAAAGCACCGTGTGAACACTGATTTACCTCTGCTTTATGGCGAATGCTATGCTAAAGAGTTTCAGTGGATGTTATACTCACTTGTTCTGTTCAGTAAAGAAACTGTTTGCTACCAATGTGCCACATTAGAATCAAACAATTTCTGGACATGCTGCCAGCTTTGTTGGAGCTTTGCTGAAAAGCTAATCAAAAATGTGACTCTGCCAAACCATGTGTGCAACAGTATAAAAGAAAAATGAGAAAAAAAAAGATAAACCTGCTACAAATGTCATCGCTGCTATATTCCAGAGGCTCTGGAGCCTTTGATAGCTTTTGAAGACCAACATCACAATGAAATTCTGAGACGTCAAAGCATGTCAAGCTCTGAAACCACACTGTGCCAAACACAAAACATTAAACAGACTCTGACAGAAGCATAGCTGTGCTTTTAACCGAGGGCTAAAGACGTACGAGAGCATTCCAAATTTCAGTTTGTGATTATTAATTCACGAGTAATATTTCTCAAAATGATTTATATTCCAGTAGCATCAGTCTAACCTAAACTTCTGTCATTTCCACCTATTACATCATACCGTCTGAAGGCACACTACTGATGATTATTTTAAAATACGCTGACAGGAAATGCAGTGGATGTGATGGGATTGTCGGGAAGGGCAGGCCAGAAATAAGGTGTGCCAACAACTTTGTACTTTTGCTCAAAGGGGCAGTGATGTACTGCTAATCAATCATAGCAGAGTACGAAACTTTTGCACCCCTGAATTGACTTTCAGGAGTACTTTTTCAATCTGAGTCAATTTTTATTGAGCTACGGTATAAAACATCTGTACAGCATATAAACTAATACTCACCATGTACAACAAACTCTGTTTTAGATGCTTCACAGAAGAGGATGGTGCTGTTCCCTACCCTGCCATTATATTTTGGGTTGTTAACAGGATTTTAGAAATATTGTGATCGTGAGCAGCAAGTTCCCTTAGCGCATCCCCTACACCCACCTACACTACACTGTCTTTAATTATCTAAAAAAAAAATCATAGATCAGTCTCAAAGCCCCTGAAACACAATTTTATATCATGAGTATTTCTTAAAGGGAGGCAAGTTAGGCCATGTTCAAACTGCCAGCCCAAATCTTTTCTTGACACATCCAGATTTTTTCAGATTAACTGAAGAAAGTCTGGACAGCAAAAACTCACATGAAATGCGACTTTTACAAATCTGATCCAAACCACATTTGGAGTTGGTTTGAAATGAGATTCCAATCAAATTTCTACAGATGCGACTCACACTGAACGCTCTGGGCACATCAAGTTGAATTTCAAAGTGCCAACACAAGCACAATGAACACAACACACAACAAAAGCAAATCCAGAGTAATGGAAGTGCTGAGTTGAATCCATGCTGCTACTAGCAGAACACTGTGGAGGGCAGCATGAGGAACAGCAGTCTGTGGACAAATACTAAAATGAACTGAAATGATTAAACACAGCTTGACAGCACAATTGTTTGGAGGGCGAAATGATGGACCTCCACTCCTCTGGCTTCCGTGTTAGAAAGCCACGTCACCAGTGTTGCTATGTAGTGACTGATGCCAACATCTTTTCCACTGCAACCCACGCAGATCTGTTAGTGACGTCTATCTGATTACTTGCAAATACCAGTGCAGACAGGGTGTCTTCACGATCTGATTTAAGGAACAAATCTGATTCGCCTGTGTTCAGTGTAGCCTTAAAGTTCAGAAAAAAAATAATCATCATGAACCCATCACTCAAAATCACAGCTAATCATGATCATCAGGACTGTGTGGGTGTTTGATCAGATTTGACAGACAGTGCAAGCAACATATGAAAACAGCCCCACCAGCTGTAATCAAATTCAAATGTTGCTAACTGTGGTTGGTGCACGGAAGTAAGTGACATCATCCTGCCCATTTTAATGCAATGAGTGGAAAACAGACCACAATTATTCCAACTTCAGCACAAACTTTGGTGTTCCCTGAAGGACTCCCAATGCTCACTGTAAGAAGCTTATTGAGAGAATAGATTTTTGGAGCCTTTAAAAATTCACCATGTGTAAATTTGTGTGTAACTGACGTCGTCCTTGGGATGTATAAAATCAACCCAGGGAGGAAATGCCCAGCTGTCCACAGGTACATGGGCGCTACACATAAGCCTGAACAAACCAAGTACAAAGAGTATGATGACCTTTAGTGAAGAAATGAGATAGGGGGGTGGAAACAGTGGCTTAAAACTATTTGGCCGCATCAGCAGCAGACTAACGATCTTCCAACTCTCACGCACAAGACGACCTCCGCTGGGGTCACATTCCTCAGGGAGTGCAGGGTCAGAGCCTCGGTGGGGTGAGTCCAGGGTCACAGTGCCTACAGGACACAAGATCCCAACAGGGAGCTGCACACCACTCCCCTCCTCCTACTGACAAATTATTACGTTGAATTATCTTTAAAATAATTCACACGTCAGGAAGGATTCAGAGCAAGGACACACTTTCTATGACGTAATCGTAGAATTCCCTGGCTATCTGAAGCAATAATTTCTCTTTCATAACAGCTCTGTCTGTGACATTGTAAGAAACAGATAAAGGACAAGGGTACGAGTAAAGCACCCAAAGGTTGCGTACATGTCTTCCTATTAAACCTTAAGTGTTTGCACAAATGAATGAATCGGAATCAAAGTCAAATATTGGCATTTCCTGGTACAACCTGAACTCGTGACTTCTCTCTTGCACTCAACAAACATAACTAAATGCAACGAGGCAACAGGACTGAACAAGCAAACTTCAAACGAGCTTAATCAGGTTGAACAATATCTCCAAAATTTAAGTCCTGTGATGCTACATAAAGTGGGAGAAAACACAGGTACCTGCATGTGCTGGGCCCTTTATGTTATTTTCCTCCATACATTCTTCATTCAAGACTAAAAGACCACTCAGTGAAATCTCACAGCAAGTAAAAGTGCAAATGGTCATCCTGATAAGCGCATACGAATTATCAGCCAACGGCCAAAGATGGTAGAAATTAAAGCATTCCCCCAATCTGCCATTAAAGCAGGAAGCCAGCTCGCCACACTTAATACTGCATAACATTTACTGCTGCATATCATTTCTTTGAAATTCTGATTTAACTCTTGTGTTTGGTGGTTCAGCATAGGTTTCTTATTCATCACTCAAAGGAACTTAAGGCCACTTTGTCAATAGACATCTTTTTATAGACTCAAGGAGAGCATGACTGTAAATAAAAACGCCCTCTTGTAGTCTCTTAATTAGAAAAGCATCCGCGCACTCAACATTTGCTCCCAGTAAATGACACATACTGCATTTTGATCAGATATATTATATTCATTCATTATCCATAGCCACTTATCCTGTTAGGGGTTGCGGGGGTGCTGGAGTCTATCCCAGCTGACATTAGGTAAGAGGCGAGGTACACCCTGGACAAGACTCCAGACTATCACAGGGCTGACACACGGAGACAGACAACCACGCACGCTCACATTCACACCTACAGGGCAATTTAGAGTCACCAATTAACCTGCATGTCTTTGGACTGTGGGAGGAAGCTGGAGTACCCGGAGGAAACCCACGCTGACAATGGGAAGAACATGCAAACTCTAAGAGCACAGAAGGGCTCCCCCATCCTGGGGTTCGAACTCCCCACCCACATTCGAAACAGGAACCCTTTTGCTGTGACCACTGCACTGCCGCCAGATTTATGATAAAAAAATTTTATATTTCTTCTTGACTTCTGCACCACAAACTTTTAAATGATATAATGTTCTTTGTACTGCATTTCTTTCCTGTAATCACACTAGACTAAAAATAAAATGTTAACAACACAGCCCATTTATAAACTTATCCATAATCTGATACTGTGGTATTTGGTCACTGCTTTATTTCTACTATTTCTATTGCTTCTCAGTCTATTCTCATGTGACTCATCTCGTACTTTGCTAATCTCATTCTGCCACTGTAATGACCCAATTTCACCCTATCTTACACACTTTTAAATCCTTTTGATTTAGTGCTGTTGCATGCGATTGGCTCGTAATTATGAAAGCTACCTCTTTTGTGTAAGCGTACAGAATTAACTGAGTGAGTGTTACATCTAGTGAGGACAGATAACCCAAAGATAACAAGCCAGATCATGATACAAGCCCTTTCCTCTGTGTTCACTCAGGGTGTTTGTTCCTTTTCTGTTACTGCATCAGCACAGCGCACTTCCCTTACTGCTTATTTGCAATAACAATGGATGACAATGACAAGCTTCTTTGGATGAAGTAATACGCAACAGATTATGTATGTTACCGGTAAGTGCGTGTGGGTGGAGTGAAACATAGTCTTTTTGTGACTAATCCTAACTCAGATTACAGTGTGTGATGTGAGTGATAGTCAGTGTATTAATTTCTCTACTGTCTGTATTGTCTTCCTGCCGCCTGTACTTGTACACTAGCATCACAATGTAGCCTCGATACAAAAGTAGCCTCCATGGACCAAACAGGCAAAGCTGACTCACTACACATCTTTCCAAAGATAGCAGGTGTGTGTGTGTGTGTGTTTTCTTATACCACTAAATCTCATGTCACCATGTGTCTACTCTCATGCACAAATCTCGCTTCACAGCAAGAGCAGTTTCGAGAGGCTGCATTTTCATTTCTTTTCCACAGAATTAATCTATAGCCAACGCAATTACAGACACTGCTTTTTCACTTTGATTTTCTCTACCCACCAAAAAAGTATGATTTATTTATAAAGCAATATTGATTTGCCTTCATTATTTTATTCTCTCTGGTTGCAACTACACTGCAGTTTCTTACAAACTATACATCATGTGATGGCAAGACAGTCGAGATTTCTTTTGTCAACATATAGGGGATATTTAAAATGTTCTTTGCCATGACAAAATCAACGGACAAACATCAGTCATAAAAATCAACATGTGATTTGTTCTGGTTGCCATACATACGCTAAAAATCTTGAAGTGAGGATGTGGGTATCGTTTTACAAGGCAGTAGGGAAATCTCCGAAGCACTCTTGTTATTCATTTAAAACAGGATGCTGAATCCCTCATGTGCCCATTTCATAACATGTTCCTGTGGCAAGGACAGGATGTTGTGCATTCACTGGGGTTAAAAATAAATCAGCACCACTCGATGCACATACATCCCTGCATTTTTGAGCTTAACACTGTTGTTAAGATCACGCTGTGATGTCTTTCGATAGCAGCAATAGCACGCTGCTCGATGTGGGCGTGTTATTATGCTTGTGAGAAAACTATGACTGATGAGTCTGATAAAATAAAAGCAGGGGCTGAGTACAGCATGTGTATAAAAATATGTTGTATGTCATTTCTGATGAACATCAGGAAAATGTAATGTGGAGGACCAAACAAAGGAAAACCTTTGAGATTTTCTGATCTATCAGTGTCACAACATGTGATTATATGAAGCGACTGGAATAAATAATAATAATACTAATTCATTTGAGCAAGTGTTTCACTTGACTTCATATTCTACCACCACTGAAACCAACACAGAACGTGCTGTGAGTTGTAAGAAGGCCTGCACAGCCTGATTCATGAAACTTTAACGACCGCTCAGTGAGATTTGACGTCTTACAGCAAAATATCAAACTGGGCTCCGAAGGTATGAGCAGGTTACATGTGAAGTGTCAATCAAACAAGTGAAAGCTCAAATTCATAAAGGGAAGAATTACAGATCTGAAGTCTGTGGAACCAAATGCTGCCAAATACTTAAGAACCTCTGCACGTCTTACACGAGTGATTCAGTCACTGCACACGGAGCAGGTTCATGTATCTTCCCAGTACAAAATAATTATGGTCCTGTATGATAAATCACAGTATACTCAGTGCACACAACATGAAATTAATAGCACCAGGAACTGTGAAACCTCACTGTGGCCACAATTTTTAAAAAAAAAAGAGTATGACGTCTGAAATTTAGAGCTTCAGACACTTGAACAACTTTCCTGGTGCTTATTTTTGTGGCTTATTGGTGAGTTCTAGAGCTGGGGTTTAACAACCCTTTACTGAAATAATACTGATACTGCTGTGTGAATCTATGAAAGGAACAGTGAAAAAAGGGGAAGCAGATAGCCTTTATACTTCAAAGCCTGGAAATACAGCATCATTTCAGGGAAGAGGCCTTCACTTGTAATCGGAGAGCATTTGACACATCAGAGGATCATGTAGGCTTAAAACTTAAAGTAAGACTTAAAAAGAAAACATCTAATCTTGTGTCAGCTGCAATTTGTGCATGTATATAGCACATACAGAGGGCAGACCAGTGTGCTGTTGTCCACAAGTCAGCGTGTGTGTGTGCGTGTGTGTGTGTGTGCGTCAGGCATGTGCATGACTACTGCCATTATAATTCTGGGCAGGTGATCAGACTTGACCCCCACCAACTATGTCTGGCCCGCCAGCCAAGATCGTGTGCCAAGTGTCTGGTGTTGCCCGACTCCCCACTGACTGGTTAATGAAGGGCTTCGCGGGGGAGTCAGGGCGGGGTGGGAGTGGTGGTGGTGGAGAGGAGGTGGGGTGGGCCTCCCTCTGCTGCCTCAATTGCAGGCCTGTATCGGGCCAGCTGTTGATTCACAGCTCCTTCGCCACCACAACAAACACAGGCCACACAAGGGCCGGCCAGTGTGGCACACTGGCAGGCAGTGCTGGCCCCCCCACCAAAAAAAAAAAAAAAAAAGGCCCGGCGACGATCAATTTCTCCACTGTCGCTACGGAAACAGAGCTGTCTCTATTGGGCTCGGAGTGTCTGACTGCATTCTTCTCTCTCCTTCCTTTTCCTTTCTCTCTTCTTTCTCCATTATCGCTCCTGCTCTTCCCCCTCACTGTCTTCCTCATTTCTGTCTCCCATCCTCCTGCTCTCACCTGCTTCTCTGGAACAAATCCACAGCTGTCTCAGCCTCACTCTGAGCAAGTGCACTGGCTATAAAACAAGCCACTGTTCTCTGGCTGCAGCCATTTGTCTGGCTGCTAATTCAAAGGTAGACAGCAACTTCCTCAGCAGGCTCTCTGTGCCTGTTAGTGCTGGCGAACAAAATGTATCTGGTCTCACAGTCCCTCATCACAAAAATGCGCCATAATGTTAAGTTACTGAAATCAGCCAAAAACCAACTGACAGACCACAATCTATTCTCCAAAGGATGACTGCATTTTTAACAAATCCAGACCACACTGCTCTGAATGACCGATGGGTGTCTGCTCTGGCAGAACAGAAGGTTCCATTCAGCGAGGTGCAGTGCTGTGCAAATGTTAGCTCTGCCAAGACAGAAATTAGTATTGCCCTGCAATGCCACTCTTATCTGCCACAGGCGGACCTGTTAGTGGTAATGTAGCATTAGCAGGTTGTAAATAGACTTTGAAAAGATGACAAACCTATAAATAACTCCTAAGTTCCTGCACAGAAAAACTCCATAAAAAACTCTTAACTATTTCTTGAATTCCAATTTCAGTACGCACTCACCTTTGTTGAAATACAAAGGAAGTTTCATGCTATTAGCACAATTACATGTTAGTTCAATTGTTGCCATGGAGAATTTTTTCTGTGCAGTGGATTAAAACAAACCAATAACAAAAACATTGCTATTGTTGGCTCAAAACATTAATTTTTGGCCATTGTTTGGGATTTTAAACTTACTCTACCTGCAGGACCAAAACCTACAGCAGCTTTTCTCATCGAAAGCAACACTGCAGAGATCCGCCAGATACCTGTAAGGGCTGAAGTGTGCAAGGACAGTGTAGCAGAAGGAGTCATGGTCAGAGCATCAGCGCCTTACAAAGGCATCTGAGGAGTGCCTTAATGCCTGAGGGGTACACATTGGTTTGAATGATCTGGACCTGAGCTGCAGCCCAGTTTGGTTATTTTACATTAATCAGCAGCCACAGTTCATGAGAAATGCAATTCAGAATCTGAGTCAAATGACTGCCTAGATGTAAGACCTTATCCATATGTGCAATACATTGGAAAAATACTCAGTGCACCTTTGATTTGCCCAACTCTCAGGTGTGCAGTAAGGGCCACAGAACCAAATCCTCATCCGATACAGAATACAGTGTTGATAAAGGGAGGCTTGTGTTCTAGATGGTTAATGTTGGGTCAAAGTTGTTGATGTAAAAATCCCAGTGATTTGGATGTTAATACTGACACAACAACAGTTGTTTGCATACTATTTTGTTTTTTCACTCCTATCTACATGTGAGTTTTGAAAAGAAGAATCAACTCTAATAATGTTACCTACCAAAGTATTCCTTTTTCATGTGCATCTCTAACTCCTTTTCCAGCTCCAAAGTGAGCGCCTCCAGCCGCCTCTCCGCCTGGCTGGGTCCACTCTCTCGGTTAGGGGTCACCTGGTAAGGTAGCTTAAACCTCTGGCTTGAGGAGGCTGTTTTGGAGGACATCCCATAACTAAATGATGATGGCGACCCCGCGGTCATCTCCACAGTCCCTCCCGTCTGAGCTGACTGCTGCTGGGGCTCTGGCACAGCCGAGAGCCCCTGGAGATGGATGCGATTCTGGATCCCGTTGGAGTCTCCAAACTCCTGTAGCAGCGTATCCTCGTGTAAACTGCTGCCCAGCATAGATGACCTGGGTGAGGGCAGCTGCAGGTCCGGGTAGGTGCTCATAGACCCCCTGGAGCTGCGGGAACTTCTGGAGCTGTGACTGGAGATGCTGGACCGGGGACTGACCACGCAGTTTGCGGTGGTCCCCGGTCTCGCGCTCCCGTCCTGGCTGCAGATGCTCGACCGAGGACTCGCCAGCGGCGCTGCGTGTAAAATCGCCCCCTCCAGATCATGGTTGACCACGGGCCCGTACCGTGAGTCAGAGTAGCTGGATCTCGGGCTGGTGGTGAAGGAGTACTGGCTCGCCGTGCTTGACCTGGGGCTGGTGTGCCTCTGGTCGTAGCCCATGCTGATGCCGCTGGTGCGGTTGCTGCTGGGCTTGCTGCAGCAGTCACAGCTGTTGAGGCTGGCCCGGGGGCTGGAGTGTTTACTCGTGTCGCTGGCAGTGCTTGCATAGCTGGATCTGGGGCTGAGGACATTGTTGCCCTCGCAGTGAACTAAACTAGACCTGGGGCTCGTGTACCTGTCCTGACCCGGCACCACTAAACTAGTGCGCGGGCTGCTGATGCTCGACCTCGGGCTGGCATGCTTGCTCTGCTCCTGAGAGGACAGGGAAGATGCTAAGCTGGACCGGGGACTAGTGGCGTTATATCTCCCGTCGTGGCTGCTGGTGATGCAGACACTGTTGCACCTGTTGCCGGGCACTGCCACCGGCTTGTTCAGGGGCACGCCGTCGAAGGCGGAGCCGGTGCTGTACCTGTGGCCCTGCACCTCCAGAGAGTATCTCCGGTGCCTGTCGGAAGCGCCCGTGTAGCACGGCAAAGCCACTTCGGATTTGGTGCAACAGCCCTTCTCAGTATAAACTGCGTCTCTTTGAGGGGCACAAAAATCCACCGGCACGGTCCGGTTGCAGTTCACAGGGCGCACCGGAGCCGCGGTGTACACTTTATTCCCAGACGTGAAATTCTCCACTGTGTGATGCTGCTGGTGAAGCACAGAGGTACCATTCATTGGCTTACTTTTATGTTCTGCTACTGCCGGAGCCGAAAAGTCTAAATCAGGGTTAATCACCAAGTCTCTCCTCGCATTGTACATCCCGTCCTTATACGCATCGTACAAGGAAAGGTCCTCCATCAATTTACTGGCCCGGAGTCCCAAATCTTCCTGGTAGTGCTCCATGTTGTGCTCCCGAGGCGAGAAACAAGTTCAGAGTGTGCTCCGCTCCGCGAGCCAAACTAGCGAGCACCGCGGAGCACTAATTGCATTTCACATGGAAATCAAAACAAAACGCCGCGATACAGCCGTCGCTCATTTACAGAAAACCACCAACGTACTCAGAAACCTCCACCGTGTGCCGCATCGTCTTCTTCTGCTTTGCCCCCTTCGCCGAAAAAACAAACTCTTTCTCACAGTTTCAGCCGACAGGGATACGTTTGTCAACTTCAGTTTTTGTTAAGTTGAAAGGTCTTTACAGTCAATGGCGCGCTGCGCGGAGGAATTTCCCCTTGTTGGTTTTTCCTCTAGTTTCGCTTACGGTCGCCGTGCTAGAAATCAAAGTAGGCTGGATAATCGGATACGCCATAAATATCCGTCGTGTATAAGTCTGAGCTCACCGAGCGGACTTAAACCTGGATAAAACACCGTTTTACACAGGGGACTCGTTTGCCTTAAAGGAATGCGGGGATGAAGACGGGATGCGCTGCGCCTCTCTGGAATGTGGTTAATGCTGCAGAGAAACAATGATTGCGACCAACTCAGCAAGGGGCTGCCGGCTCTGAAAAGAGAATAGTTTAGAGAGAAGGGGACGTCTGCATTCATCCCAGGCAGACTAAAATACCACACAAAGCACGCCTCACCTGGTCCGACTCCTTTTACACCAGGAATAAGCTGCAGCGACTTGGTACTATGGAGGGCAAAGCTATTTAAAACTCAAGTTTATTCACCTTTGTTAGTCTGATATTATAAAAAGGAAGATAGTCTCATGTCTCCCTAACTCAGATTTATATAATCCATGTTAAGATAATGTCGAATTATCATATGCTCTTAGAGGAATATGAGGAATATTAAAATGCTGGCAACAAAAAAGGAGTTAAAAAAGATACCCCAAGAGTTTTATTAGACTGCACAAAAATATTATATTTCATTTTAAGTGAGATAAACTGAATGCAAAGTGTATGAGACATTTAAAAAAAGGAAAAGGTTTTCTATATGTTGATCACTATATTTTATAACTACATTTGGTATATTATTATTGTGCAGTTGTGATGCATAGATATGCCAGCAGGCCAGAGTAGATATGATATAGCCATTATAAACCAAGCCACTAAATCTTTATCTTTATCCGAGGTCCTCAAACATGAACACTACTCACCTTTGTATAACACAAACATAACTTTAATATTAAACCTTGAATCCAGGTTAAAAATCAAGCAAACCAAATTTGTCATGTAAGGATTTATTCATTACAGTTTCAAGAACATTCCTCAGGTATTTTATCAAATTACAGTTCAGTACAAACATGTCTGTATTAGATTATTATCAACGTTTGTTCCCAGAGATGTTCTTCAAAAAGGTAACTTGTGAAAAAAGAGGTAGTATTTGACTGAGTGACAGTCACAGGATGTAAAATAAAGACATTACAGTGCAGAGATATGCTTCGTCTCACACATGATGGGTGTTACAGTATAAAAATGTGAAGCACCTGTCAGTACTGACTGATTTTGTAATACAATGTGCTGATAGACCTTGTCATTTTAAGACATCTAAACAACCCCTGTCTTGATACAGCATTTTGGAAAATGTCAGAATGATATTTTTTGCTTTAGCTGCTCATCAACTGCCAACAAATGGAAGAAAAGAGAGAACCACAGCAACAAAGGCAGAAACAAACAGGATGTCTAGTAGCAATCGACTGAAAAAGGAGCCGTGAGATTTTTTCCCATGGCCTCTGTTTCTGAACCATTGTACAACCTCATCCAGGTTGTGCTCCTGAGGCTCATAGCTGAGCTCTGACTTGGCTTTTGCCATGCTGAAGTAGTGTGTCACGCCAGTCTTATACACCTCTGTACGTGTCAGCAGCGGCTGGAAGTTGTAGAAGGGCCCGATAAGATGGTGAATCATTTCCGTGAGAAAGGCAACAAAGTAGATGAGAGAGATAGGAAGGCGCAGTTTGGGGAAAGGATAGCCCAGGCCCTCTACCAGAGGTCTGAAGAATTCAAAATTGTTGACAGGCCTGCCATCTGAGATAAAGTAGGCCTGGCCAGCAGAGCGGTGCTGCTTCTCTGAGGTCAGAGCCTCGGCAGCTAGCTCGTGTGCTGACACCAGGTTGTCCACATGGACAAACTCCACCAGGCTGCTGGGTTTACCATAAACAAACTTGAAGATCCCTTTTTCTATGTAACCAACTATCCTTGGCAGATGCCTCTGTTCACCAGGCCCGTAGATTCCCGCTGGACGCAGTGCACAGCTTCTCAGCACCCCTGAGCCGTCCTTCAGCGCTGTACCGCTTGCTTGTAGCACTGCCATCTCAGCCAGCGACTTGGTTCTAGAGTAGTGGTCGGGGTGAAGATGGAGAGGTAGATAAGGAAGGCTTTCATCCCCGTTCTCTATCACTTGGCCTCCAAACACCACGTTGAAGGTGCTGGTGTAAACCAGCCTGGACACTCCGTGCTCAACACAAGCCTTCAGGACGTTCTGTGTGCCTTGAACATTCACCGCCTCAATCAGATGCCGGTTCAGCTGCTCCCTGCCAGACATGCCGTAGGAGGCGATGTGGAATACACAGTCCACGCCGGCTATAGCCTTCTCAACTTGTGCATATTCACGTATATCTCCTTGAATAAATACAATGTCCTCTGGCACTTCTTGCTTTGGAGGGACTGTGTCAAACAGAATGATCTTTGCTCCTTTGTTTTGCAGCGAGCGTGCCAGGCTGCAGAGGAAAACAAGTGATTAAATGTGAATTAATCTCTGCAGGAAACTCACCAGAAGTCTTCATTTTAAACTCAATAAAACTGTAAATGTGATTGCATGTATTTCTACTTTTAAATCTCCTGTGGCAGTCACAGAGCCAACCCAACTACAATAGCTGGTGCGATAACGCCACCTTGTTGTGGTAAAGCAGTGTGACAGCACAAGGCAACTGAAGTCATAGCTGAAGGTTTACTGACTGTGAATCATATTCTTGAGAAATACACAAAGTGTAATTGTTCTTACCGATAACCAAAATAGCCACATCCCCCAGTTATCAAAAACGTGCCTGTATGTGCATTTTCCATTGCAGGAGGGCGAATCTGTAAGATCATAAAAGAGAGGATTATGCACATTATAAAGAAAGAGTGCACACAAATTAATCCTCATAAATGACAAAATTCTATACTCACAAACCAAAAAGTAAAAAACAAAAGGAGCTGCTAAGTTGTCATTACCCAACCTGCAGTCTGCAGGCTAGTTCACCGACCTTGTACTTGAGCAATTACACCTTTTATGTAACAAGCTGAATGCATTACCATTACCTTCTATAAGAGGCTGCCATGCCTCAAACTAAACTACAAAGTAGCATTAGAGTACAGTCACATGCACAGACAGCAGTCAAGATCAATCCACAGCCTGTACTGTAACTATTTAAATTGACTGTCGGTACCAACCTCAACATAAGCCGGGTAAAAAACGAGGGAAAACTCTAAAACTCCACTGCAGCACTGGTTTGAGAACACCGGCGTGCACTTCCTTGGTCGGTGCTATGCGTGCTTTTTGTTACGTAGCCTTAGTTACGCAAGAACCTCTGTATAACTGATGCGGATACGTCCGGAAAGCACAATTCTCACAACAGCCCCGCCATGCAGGAGCTCGAGAAGCTGCGTCAAGTGCGCGTACAGAAAGGCAGAATAACACAGGAAGTAAGGTGACATTCACAGTGATTTAGGGAAAGGCAGCTGATTTATTACAAAAAAAAATCCACAGTTATCAAAATCACAAATAGCATGTGCAGTGGTAGAATCGTCAAATAAGTGTGTAGTTATGTTTTTTGATTTTTAAGTCCTATTACACGCAGAATAATTTCCTGTCCGCCAATGACGCTTTTATTTTGAAAGTTATAACCGGATGTTTTGATCTCAAATACAGTAACTTGATACATTCTGCCAGCAACGGGAAAACTTCCGGTATGCACATCCTGCCTTCAGAATAAAAGCTATGACCTTTTTAATGTTAATGTGTTTGCATTGAATTGACGTACTCCTTAAACCTAATTCTTACTACAAATTTGTCAAAGAAAAATGATGTAAATACCAACATATGCGTTGTGTTTTTTACTGCAAAGACTACATTCCTAAAGTCACTGCCTTTATTTCGTTAGACACTGTACAGCTCTCATGAACGCACACATTATTTTTAACACCCCTCCTGAGCTGCACTTTATTTCCACACTCTCTGTAAGAAAGTGACGTTTCAACACAACACTGTAAATAAACTCTGAAGTGTTGAATAACGTTGCCTCTAGCGGCAATAAGTGAGTCTAAGAGAGTGTTTGACTGCAGCAGCAACAACAACAACAACCCGCTCCTGAGAGTTATGTCACAGTCAAAAGGTAAGAGTTTTTCAAAACGCTATTCCAGGTGATCCATCGTAGGATCATTGAATTAGGAGGTACAATAAAGTGTTGAAAGAAATGCTGCAAACGCTGTCTGGGCGAGGCAGGTTTCAGTTTTGTTTTTTAATGTGCGATAAGAGCCTATCCCGGTAAACAAACAAATACCTTACTTTTGCAAAGTGGTAGGCTTCAGTGCTAATTTGTCTTCAGTCTGAACCTTAAGAGAGTAGTTGCACTTCCGTTACGTTTTTTGCTCAAATACCTGCACAGACATCTAACACATGGAAAGGTAAGTCAGCCTACTGTATCAACACATGTATTACTGCTGGTAACCTGCCAACGATTGTCAGGAAATTGAGACAAATTTTGGTAGATGACCAAAATGATGAAGACTACCTTAAGTGTTAGGCTACTTTTATAACTCGTAATGTGTATTTGCTATACTTATTTAAAGAAAACATGTTGTTAGGTAAAATACTGTAGAAACTTTGGACTTTGAAACACATAAAGTACCCTGTGAGTTGTTAATGTGTGTGTGCTTGTTAATTTTTTGTCCCATTTTACCTGAATACATTAAGCCACACACACACACACACACACACACAGCTCACCTTACAAGTTTAGAAACAAGTGGTTTTTTAAAAAGTATTTATTTTTGACTCTTTGCTCCGCCCACCCTTGTTACCTCAAAATGACTGTTTCATAAAAAGCATATATGTAGGAACAATGCAGTAACATATTTGGTGATTTGCTGCTAACATTTACAGAGCCTGATGTGGAGCCTAAGATGTAAAACCTTGTTTGTCTCATTCTACCTGCTGGCCCACATCACCAGACTTCACCCTGGGCTTATTTGGAACATTTTTGAGATACTTTTAAACTTGAAAACAATACAGATGACTTGGAATTATCTATGCCTAAAGTATGGCTTATTAGAAAGTGATATCAATTAATGTAATGTCATCTATTTTACAGGCAAGATGAATTTGGAGGAATACTTTAAAAGAATTGGTTTCCATGGCCCATATGAAAAACTCGATCTTCCAACACTGAAGTTGATTCACAAACTGCACGTCATGTCAATTCCATTTGAGAACCTCAGCATTCACTGTGGGGAGAGGAACATCATGGACCTTGAGGTCATTTACAACAAGTTAGTGAGGAGCAGCCGTGGTGGTTGGTGCCTTGAAAACAACTTCCTGTTTGGCTGGGTGCTGAGAGAAATGGGCTACGACACCACAACGCTGGGCTCCAGAATTTTCACCAGTACCGCCAATGATTTTTTACCCACTGAAACTCATCTCATCAACAAGGTCATCATCGATGGAAAAGCTTATATAGCAGATGTAAGCTTTGGGGTGTCTTCCCAAGTGTGGGAACCCCTGGAGCTTGTCTCTGGAAAGGACCAACCTCAGGCAGCAGGTGTCTTTCGCCTCATAGACAAGGGGGACATCTGGGTGCTGGAGAAAACTGGTAGAAAGCCAGAGATTCTCAATCCAGACTTTGCAAAATCAAGCCTGGTGGACTGCCAGGTAACAAAGACGATCTACGGCTTCACCTTGGTGCCTCGTGAGGTTGATCATTTCTTTGAGACAAACCACAAACACCAGACAGATCCTACTTCACTGTTCACCAGGAAGTCCATCTGCTCTTTGCAAACACCAACAGGATTCAGAGCCCTTATTGGCTGGACCTACAGTGAGGTCACCTACAAACCTGAGGAAGGTGTGGATGTCTTTGACATGAGAAACATAACAGATGATGAGATAGAGCAAATTCTGAGGGAAAAATTTGATGTAAAGCTGCAGAACAAACTGCAGCCTGCACACAACAAAACATGGTACACACTCTGAAATCCTGGAAAGATCTCACAACCTGTGCCGATTTCATGACTGAACAGCTTGCTGAAAAAATGCTAACAATGATTTGAATTACATTTTTCTGCAATGAAAACTATGCAACTGTTGGGACTGAGAAAAGTTACAATGGAAGACATGTTCTCTGGTTTATGTTTTCGGTATATGTGTAAGAGTTAAGTATCTTGGGATGATGCAAGAAGCAGACATGCTCTTCATAAGTAAAGCATTACTGACCAAAGAAAAATATTTTCAACCCAAGAAAATCAACACTAAAGCAATGTTGTTTGCCATTATTATATACTTTTAGAACTTTGTTATACCACTGTAATCTGCTAAGCTTCAAATGATGTGTTATCAAGTTACAGGCTATGATCATGTAGACTGTTATGCCAGGTTGTTCCAGACTTGGTCTCATCTATATATGTCTAGATGTCAACAAAGCTTGGTGCACTAATTGTTCCTTGGTTGGTACCCATTGCTCTGAGGCTGTTGAACACCTGACTATTAAATGCCATACACATTACCTGCTGCATGAGTTTACAGCTCTGTTTGTAATTGCTGTTTACATATGCCCAAGTGCTAATGGTAATGTTGGGAGAAGCTTTACAATAGCATTGGCTCACTTCAAAACAAGCACCCAGACGCTCTCTATGTGATTGCAGGTGACTTTAACCATATTCATCTGCAGGACACGCTACCAAAGCTCAAACAGCACATCACCATTGCCACTTGTGTAAAATCCACAGTTATCAAAATCACAAATAGCATGTGCAGTGGTAGAATTGTCAAATAAATGTGTGGTTATGTTTTTTTAATTTGAAGTCCTATTACACGCAGTATAATTTCCTGTGTCCGCCAATGACGCTTTTATTTTGAAAGTTATAACCGGATGTTTTGATCTCAAATACAGTAACTTGATACATTCTGCCAGCAACGGGAAAACTTCCGGTATGCACATCCTGCCTTCAGAATAAAAGCTAAGACCTTTTTAATGTTAATGTGTTTGCATTGAATTGACGTACTCCTTAAACCTAATTGTTATTGCAAATTTGTCAAAGAAAAATGATGTAAATACCAACATATGCGTTGTGTTTTTAACTGCAAAGACTACATTGCTAAAGTCACTGCCTTTATTTCGTTAGACACTGTACAGCTCTCATGAACGCACACATTATTTTTAACACCCCTCCTGAGCTGCACTTTATTTCCACACTCTCTGTAAGAAAGTGACGTTTCAACACAATACTGTAAATAAACTCTTAAGTGTTGAATAACGTTGCCTCTAGCGGCAATAAGTGAGTCTAACAACTACAAGGGAGTGTTTGACTGCAGCAGCAACAACAACAACAACCCGCTCCTGAGAGTTATGTCACAGTCGAAAGGTAAGAGTTTTTCAAAACGCTATTCCAGGTGATCCATCGTAGGATCATTGAATTAGGAGGTACAATAAAGTGTTGAAAGAAATGCTGCAAACGCTGTCTGGGCGAGGCAGGCTTCAGTTTTGTTTTTTAATGTGCGATAAGAGCCTATCCCGGTAAACAAACAAATACCTTACTTTTGCAAAGTGGTAGGCTTCAGTGCTAATTTGTCTTCAGTCTGAACCTTAAGAGAGTAGTTGCACTTCCGTTACGTTTTTTGCTCAAATACCTGCACAGACATCTAACACATGGAAAGGTAAGTCAGCCTACTGTATCAACACATGTGTTACTGCTGGTAACCTGCCAACGATTGTCAGGAAATTGAGACAAATTTTGGTAGATGACCAAAATGATGAAGACTACCTTAAGTGTTAGGCTACTTTTATAACTTGTAATGTGTATTTGCTATACTTATTTAAAGAAAACATGTTGTTAGGTAAAATACTGTAGAAACTTTGGACTTTGAAACACATAAAGTACCCTGTGAGTTGTTAAAGTGTGTGTGTGTGTGTGTGTGTGTGTGTGTGTGTGTGTGTGTGTGTGTGCTTGTTAATTTTTTGTCCCATTTTACCTGAATACATTAAGCTACACACACACACAGCTCACCTTACAAGTGGTTTTTTAAAAGTATTTATTTTTGACTCTTTGCTCCGCCCACGCTTGTTACCTCAAAATGACTGTTTCATAAAAAGCATATATGTAGGAACAATGCAGTAACATATTTGGTGATTTGCTGCTAACATTTACAGAGCCTGATGTGGAGCCTAAGATGTAAAACCTTGTTTGTCTCATTCTACCTGCTGGCCCACATCACCAGACTTCACCCTGGGCTTATTTGGAACATTTTTGAGATACTTTTAAACTTGAAAACAATACAGATGACTTGGAATTATCTATGCCTAAAGTATGGCTTATTAGAAAGTGATATCAATTAATGTAATGTCATCTATTTTACAGGCAAGATGAATTTGGAGGAATACTTTAAAAGAATTGGTTTCCATGGCCCATATGAAAAACTCGATCTTCCAACACTGAAGTTGATTCACAAACTGCACGTCATGTCAATTCCATTTGAGAACCTCAGCATTCACTGTGGGGAGAAGATCATGCTCGACCTTGAGGTTATTTACAACAAGATAGTGAGGAGCAGCCGTGGTGGTTGGTGCCTTGAAAACAACTTCCTGTTTGGCTGGGTGCTGAGAGAAATGGGCTACGACACCACAACGCTGGGCTCCAGAATTTTCACCAGTACCGCCAATGATTTTTTACCCACTGAAACTCATCTCATCAACAAGGTCATCATCGATGGAAAAGCTTATATAGCAGATGTAAGCTTTGGGGTGTCTTCCCAAGTGTGGGAACCCCTGGAGCTTGTCTCTGGAAAGGACCAACCTCAGGCAGCAGGTGTCTTTCGCCTCATAGACAAGGGGGACATCTGGGTGCTGGAGAAAACTGGTAGAAAGCCAGAGATTCTCAATCCAGACTTTGCAAAATCAAGCCTGGTGGACTGCCAGGTAACAAAGACGATCTACGGCTTCACCTTGGTGCCTCGTGAGGTTGATCATTTCTTCGAGACAAACCACACACTCCAGACAGATCCTACTTCACTGTTCACCAGGAAGTCCATCTGCTCTTTGCAAACACCAACAGGATTCAGAGCCCTTATTGGCTGGACCTACAGTGAGGTCACCTACAAACCTGAGGAAGGTGTGGATGTCTTTGACATGAGAAACATAACAGATGATGGGATAGAGCAAATTCTGAGGGAAAAGTTTGATGTAAAGCTGCAGAACAAACTGCAGCCTGCAAACAACAAAGCATGCTACACGCTCTGAAATCCTGCACATATTCTCTTTGTAAAGTGACCTGGAAAGATCTCACAACCTGTGCTGATTTCATGACTGAACAGCTTGCTGAAAAAATGCTAACAATGCTTTGAATTACATTTTTCTGCAATGAAAACTATGCAATTGTTGGGACTGAGAAAAGTTACAATGGAAGACATGTTCTCTGATTGATGTTTTCCGTATATGTGTAAGAGTTAAGTATCTTGGGATGATGCAAGAAGCAGACATGCTCTTCATAAGTAAAGCATTACTGACCAAAGAAAAATATTTTCAACCCAAGAAAATCAACACTAAAGCAATGTTGTTTGCCATTATTATATACTTTTAGAACTTTGTTATACCACTGTAATCTGCTAAGCTTCAAATGATGTATATCAAGTTACAGGCTATGATCATGTAGACTGTTATGCCAGGTTGTTCCAGACTTGGTCTCATCTATATATGTCTAGATGTCAACAAAGCTTGGTGCACTAATTGTTCCTTGGTTGGTACCCATTGCTCTGAGGCTGTTGAACACCTGACTATTAAATGCCATACACATTACCTGCTGCATGAGTTTACAGCTCTGTTTGTTATTGCTGTTTACATATGCCCAAGTGCTAATGGTAATGTTGGGAGAAGCTTTACAATAGCATTGGCTCACTTCAAAACAAGCACCTAGACACTCTCCATGTGATTGCAGGTGACTTTAACCATATTCATCTGCAGGACACGCTACCAAAGCTCAAACAGCACATCACCATTGCCACTTGAGGAGAGAACACACTTGATAGAGTGTACACAAACAGATGGGGGACATACAGAGCCACCCTCTGCCCCCACCTCGGCCTCTCTGATCACATCTCCATCATGCTGTTCCCTGCTTACTACCCTGTGTTTAAGTGCAGGAAACCAATACAAAAGGCCATCACTGTGTTGCCCAGTGACGCTGCCTCTGTGCTGCAGGACTGTTTTGAACGCACTGACTGGCAGATATTCAGAGAGGCAGCATCAAGCAGGGGGTAACATGGACCTGGAATATGCGTCATCTGCCATTGGCTACATTAGCAAGTATGTTGATGATGTCACCACCACCAGCGCTATCACCATCTATCCTTACCAGATACCCTGGCTTAATGCAGAGGTTCGTTACCCTCTGAGAACCTGGGACTCTCCATTCAGGTCTTGAGACGCACCTGCAGTCAGGGCAGCAAGGAGAAAACCTGACGGTGGGCGTAAGGAGGGCAAAATCACAAATTATGAAACATTTTGAGAGAATTCTAAAGGATGAGATAGTGTCCTTGGTTGCTGGCAAACTAGACCCCCTGCAATTTGCCTATCAGGCTGGGAGGGGGGTTGAAAATGCCGAACTTTTTATCCTTGATAAAATTTGCAAGTATTTGGAGAAACGCAATACACATGCAAGACTCCTGTTTGCCAAATTCTCACCTGCCCTCAACAAGATGCAACCACATATTTTAATTGATCATCTTGGTGCTTATTTTAATCTACCTCATCAGCGCTTGCTGCTTATCGATAACTTTTTAACAGAGAGGAAACAGAGGGTTTTAGTTAACAAAGTTATGTCAGATGTCCGGACATCCAGCATAGGCTCACCCCAAGGGTGTGTCCTCTCACCCCTTCTTTTTATTTTACAGACAGCTGCAGGTCTGTCGAAAAGGACAGACCTAAATGGACCTAAATGCGTTTAAAACCAAAGAGCTTTTCATTAACATTGCCAAGAATTGCAGTAAGTCTGTTGCAAATTTTATTCATGGCAAAGAGGTTGAAATAGTGGAATAGTACAAGTACTTAGGTACAGTCTTTGACTCCCAGTTAAAATCTGATGTTAACACAGATGCTATTGTTAAAACGGGTCAACAGAGGATTTACCTACTAAGGAAGCTTAATAATTCCTTTAATATTAATAGGAAGATTCAGTGCTTGTTTTCCAAGTCCTTTATCGAAAGTCTTCTGACATTTTCATTCATATGTTGGCACAATGGCTTGTGTGTTAAAGACAACAACCGCTTAAACAACATTGTGAAGGTCTGCTCAATAATAATCGGGGTGCAGCAGGACGACTTGTGTTCCCTTTGGGACAAACGTGCGGTTAAAAACGCAAAGGCAATCATGGATGAGCATGACCACATTCTGTCTTCTGAGTTTCAGCTTATGCCCTCAGGGCGTCGTCTTAAAGCTCCACCGAGGAGAACAGCTACTTGAGATCTTTTATCCAGTCTGCTATAAGACTTTTGACACAGACACAAGCCTGTGGAATTGAAATTGAAATTGAAATTTATGAACTGAGAAACTAATTGATTGTGACTATATATTTATTGATTTATTGATTTTATCTGTCTACTTATTTATTGTATATCAGATTTACTGTGTCTGTGGTAACATGGGGGCACTGTCATGCTTACGCTTACACTAACATTGCTGAATGTATGCACCGGTATGTATGTATGTATAACAGTTTGTATGGTCTTGGTGGACTGCTGAACTGAATTGCCCTTTGGGATTAATAAAGTTGTCTAATCTAATCTAATCTAAATCTGCCTATGCTCTAAAAATACAAGGTCACTTCTCCACAAACGCATGTGGTCAGGCATTAAATGCATCACGGACTATAACAGAAGGGAGGTAGCATGTCTTTTGGACCCGTCTCCACCCTCACCTCCATTTATGCTCACTTTGAGGTATCTAACACCACTCGCTCCTCTAGGCTCACCCTACCACCAGGTGAGCTGCCCCTCAGCATGACAGCAGCAGATGTGAGGAGGTCCCTGCAGAAAGTTAACCCCCGCAAAACTGCAGACCCGGAGAAGATCCTGTGCAGGGCCCTCAGGGACTGTGCACACCAGTTCTCAGAGGTACTGAAGGATATATGTAACACCTCACTGTCCAAGGCAGCTGCTCCAATGTACCTCAAGACTTCCACCAACATCTTGGTCCCTAAATGACCTGCAGTGTCATGCCTGAATGATTACTGCCCAGCTGCACTCACCCCAATTATCATGAAGTGCTTTGAAAGGTTGGTAATGACACACATAAATAAGACAGATGATGTGACAGTAGACCCCCACAAATACACTTACAGGAAGAACCGCTTCACTGCTGACGCCATCTAATCTGTGGTTCATCAGGCCGTCATGCACTTGGAAAACAATAAATGTAAATGTGCTTTATTTATACTGCCCTTAACCACCCACAGGTGAACCAAAGTGCTTTACAATAGATAATAAATAAAAGCAATAATAAAACAAAAAATAAAAACAGTAACAGTAACAATAACAACAATAAAAGCAATAAAATAGAATAAAATAAAAGTGTCACCACCCTACTGGGTATTAAAAGTCATCCTAAATAAATACGTTTTCAGCTTAGATTTAAAAAGGCCCAGGTCAGAGAGGAGACAGATTTCTGCGGGGAGCTTGTTCCAGAGCCTGGGTGCCACAATAGAAAAAGCTTGGTCACCCCAGTGTTTGTATTTAGACCTGGGAACTTCCAACAAAAGTTGGTTTGAAGACCTCAAAGCCTTGCCATGTTCACGCACAGTTAAAAACTCTGATAAATAAGAGGGGGCCAGGCCGTTAAGAGCTTTAAAAACAAACATTAAAAGTTTAAAATCAATCCTAAAATGAACTGGAAGCCAATGGAGGGAGTTAAGAATAGGAGTGATGTGCTCTCGTCTCTTAGTGTTTGTTAAAAAATGGGCAGCAACATTTTGCACAAGTTGGAGGCGACTAAGTGAAGACTGGGAGACGCCAACATAAAGTGCATTGCAGTAATCCAATCCTGGGCTAATAAGAGCGTGGATGGCTCTCTCAAGGTCGTGATGGCTTAAAAACGTTTTCACTTTGGCCGGGAGACGTAATTGAAAAAAGCTAGTCTTAACAACATTGTTGATTTGTTTATCAAATTTCAGACATCTGTCGAAAATCACCCCCAGATTTCTGACAGCTGGACTGAGCTTTGAAGACAAGGTGCCAAAGCCAGCCATCACAGTGTCCCCAAAAACAATACATTCTGTTTTGTTATCATTTAAATGAAGACGATTTTGGGCCAACCACTGCTTAATGTAAGTAATACAATCAAATAAAGAGCTTTGTGCATTATCACTATTTGGTTTCACTGGCAGGTATCTTTGTAAATCATCTGCATAACAATGAAAAGAGAGATTGTGCCTGGCTATTATTGACCCAAATGGCAACATATACAGTGAAAAGAGAATAGGGCCAAGAATAGAGCCCTGTGGGACCCCACAGGAGAGAGGAGCACTGGAGGAGGACAGGTCACCAACCATAACAGAAAAGGTTCTACTGGACAAGTAAGACATAAACCATTTCAGTGCAGTGCCTTGGATTCCAACATAATTACTCTGGCGTGACAGGAGGACTGAATGGTCCACCGTGTCAAAGGCTGCTGTGAGGTCAAGCAGCACTAGGACTACAGGGGACTTGGCATCAACAGCCAATGCAATATCATTGTGCACTTTTAACAGTGCAGACTCAGTGCTGTGACAACACCTAAACCCAGATTGAAACTTCTCAAGAACAGAGTTGTTTTCCAGAGAGGACTGTAATTGCATAAAAACAACTTTTTCTAAAGTTAGAAAGAAAGGGTAGATGAGAAACAGGCCTAAAATTTGATAAGACTGAGGGATCAAGGTTAGGCTTTTTAAGAAGGGGTCTGACCACGGCATGTTTAAAGGCAGCTGGGACGGCACCTAACCTAAGGCAGGTGTTAATAAAAAACATGAGATTAGGCCCTACAGTATCAAAAGCCATCTTCAGCACTTTGGCAGGGACAATATCCAATGGGCAATTTGTAGGCTTCAAGGATTTCACTATGTCACCAAGAGGAGAGAGAGAACTCAAACTGCTCAAGCACAACAGAATGAGCTGGGGCAACAAACAAATCCTTATTAAAACTCATG
Source organism: Cephalopholis sonnerati (assembly GCA_019142605.1). NCBI lineage: Eukaryota > Metazoa > Chordata > Actinopteri > Perciformes > Serranidae > Cephalopholis > Cephalopholis sonnerati. Next base: position 14,544,380 of record JAGQAX010000001.1, read on the forward strand.
TTAAAACTCTTACTGGTGTCTCGTCTGACAGAGTCCACTTTGTCGATAAAAAAGCAAAGAAAATTTTCACAAGTGGCGGTAGAGACATCAGTCACAGCAGAAGTATATGGGTTCACAACAGAATTAATAAGTGTTAATAACACTCTGGGACAATGACTGCTTCTAGAAATAATATCAGAGAGGTACTTAGATTTTGCCTCCCTTACAGCCCTCTGATAATCAGCAAGACAGTTCCTCAACATTTCCAGAGATACATGTAGTTTGTCCTTCTTCCATCTGCGTTCAGCCTGCCTGCAACGTTGTCTAATGGCATGGGTGGTATCGTTCAGCCAGGGATCTGTTCTTGGTTTGGCAGATTTGTGCCTAAAAGGGGCAATAGAGTCCAGAATCCCAGAGCAGGTGGAGTGGAAGGAGGAAATAATATTATCAGGACAGAGAGGGGAAACCAAGCCATTCAAGGCAAAAAACTGAAAGCAGCTGTAAACTCATCAGCTGTGGACGAGGAGATGACGCAACGCCGACAGGACGGAACAACAGGCTTGTTGGCTGATTGGGAGGCTGTAAATTCAAAAACAATGGGGAGATGATCTGAGATGGCAGTCTCAGAAATCTCACTGAGGGAAACTGAGAGCCTGAAAGAAATAACCAGGTCCAAGGTGTGCCCAAGATGGTGTGTTGGTTTATCCACTGTTTGGATTAAATTAAAAGTTGCCAACAAAGTTTTGAAATCAGTGGCAAATTGGTCAGCAGGACAACAAACATGAACATTGAAGTCACCACAAATCAGGAGTTTATCATATTTTGGGAGACAATCTTCCAAAAACTCAGAAAATTCATGGATGAAGTCCTTATTATATTTAGGGCGATAAACAACAGCACACAGCACAGGACTTGCCAACTCCACCACAAACAACTGCAGTTCAAAAGAGGAATATGTATCTGTGGGGAGAGGCCGGCATGCAACAAGGCCCCCCCTCACCCCGACACTCTCGGGGAGCTGCAGAAAGAAGAGCTCGGTGGGAGGAGCTCTGAGAGGGCGTTGTTTTCACCTGCTTCAGCCAGGTTTCATTCAAAAGGAGAAAATCCATAGAGTGCGAGTTAAAAAAGTCCTTCAGGATGACAGGATGAAAGTCTTATTTACAATGGACCTGGTGTTGTCTAGAGCCAAGCGGATCAGACACTGATCTGTCTGTTGAGAAGCCCAATTAACCGGGCCAAGTAAAAAGTAGTCATCCAAATAATTACTTGGGTAAGAGTAAGAAAGTATTTAGTGATAAAACTACTCAAGTACTGAGTAACTGCTGATTTGTTGTTTTAATAATCAAGGCATGAATGTAATCAAATAGACATAAATATAAAATAGCAATGTGCAAATTCAGATGTTGCTAAACAATACCCCTATAACTAAAATAGTAAATGAAATATTTACAAAATAGCACAAATTAAGGCAAATTCAGCCACAAGAAACAGTAATAAATCCTTTGTTACCAATTTAGTAGTTTCAAAACATATCCTCTTTTCAAAACATTCTCTTATGTCAGACTGTCATTCTTTTTCATAACAACATTTTTGAAACCAGTGCCTTATAAACAGCATTTGAGCACTGTGTTTGAACTCTTCAAACATTTGGAATGAGGTTTAACAATCAGTAAGTGAGAGACTAGGTGTTTGTTATGCTGAAAGAAAATTAAGTGGAACAGGTAACAATAGTCATTTCAAAACATTATCTTCTCAAGTTTGAAGTGGAGTTCTTTTAGGCTGAAATGTTGACATGTTCAATTCAATTCAAAGTGTTTATTGTCGTATGCACAGTGAGGAAACACGTTTCCCTGTACAATGAAATTCTTCCTTTGCTGACTGCAATGAATGCCAGAAAAAAGATATAACTAAGTCCGCACTCAATTTAAATAGATAAAAAGTAAACAATATAGATGAAAAAATATAAAAGGAATATATAAACAAGGGAAATATATATATACAGTACAGGCCAAAAGTTTGGACACACCTTCTCATTCAATGCGTTTTCTTTATTTTCATGACTATTTACATTGTAGATTCTCACTGAAGGCATCAAAACTATGAATGAACACATGTGGAGTTATGTACTTAACAAAAAAAGGTGAAATAACTGTTTTATAACATGTTTTATATTCTAGTTTCTTCAAAATAGCCACCCTTTGCTCTGATTACTGCTTTGCACACTCAGGTGTGCCTTATCAGGGTTAATTAGTGCAATTTCTTGCTTTATCAATGGGGTTGGGACCATCAGTTGTGTTGTGCAGAAGTCAGGTTAATACACAGCCGACAGCCCTATTGGACAACTGTTAAAATTCATATTAAGGCAAGAACCAATCAGCTAACTAAAGGAAAAATGAGTGGCCATCATTACTTTAAGAAATGAAGGTCAGGCAGTCCGGAAAATTGCAAAAACTTTAAATGTGTCCCCAAGTGGAGTCGCAAAAACCATCAAGCGCTACAACGAAACTGGCACACATGAGGACCGACCCAGGAAAGGAAGACCAAGAGTCACCTCTGCTTCTGAGGATAAGTTCATCCGAGTCACCAGCCTCAGAAATCACAAGTTAACAGCAGCTCAGATCAGAGACCAGATGAATGCCACACAGAGTTCTAGCAGCAGACCCATCTCTAGAACAACTGTTAAGAGGAGACTGCGCGAATCAGGCCTTCATGGTCAAATAGCTGCTAGGAAACCACTGCTAAGGAGAGGCAACAAGCAGAAGAGATTTGTTTGGGCCAAGAAACACAAGGAATGGACATTAGACCAGTGGAAATCTGTGCTTTGGTCTGATGAGTCCAAATTTGAGATCTTTGGTTCCAACCGCTGTGTCTTTGTGAGACGCAGAAAAGGTGAACGGATGGATTCCACATGCCTGGTTCCCACTGTGAAGCATGGAGGAGGAGGTGTGATGGTGTGGGGGTGTTTTGCTGGTGACACTGTTGGGGATTTATTCAAAATTGAAGGCACACTGAACCAGCATGGCTACCACAGCATCCTGCAGCGACATGCCATCCCATCCGGTTTGCGTTTAGTTGGACGATCATTTATTTTTCAACAGGACAATGACCCCAAACACACCTCCAGGCTGTGTAAGGGCTATTTGACCAAGAAGGAGAGTGATGGAGTGCTGCGGCAGATGACCTGGCCTCCACAGTCACCGGACCTGAACCCAATCAAGATGGTTTGGGGTGAGCTGGACTGCAGAGTGAAGGCAAAGGGGCCAACAAGTGCTAAACACCTCTGGGAACTCCTTCAAGACTGTTGGAAAACCATTTCAGGTGACTACCTCTTGAAGCTCATGGAGAGAATGCCAAGAGTGTGCAAAGCAGTAATCAGAGCAAAGGGTGGCTATTTTGAAGAAACTAGAATATAAAACATGTTTTCAGTTTTTTCACCTTTTTTTGTTAAGTACATAACTCCACGTGTGTTCATTCATAGTTTTGATGCCTTCAGTGAGAATCTACAATGTAAATAGTCATGAAAATAAAGAAAACGCATTGAATGAGAAGGTGTGTCCAAACTTTTGGCCTGTACTGTATATATATGTACAAAAGATAAAGATAAATTAAGGCAGCAAGAAACTGTAGTGCAACAAACTGTATGTGCAAAAGTCATGTGCAGACTGGATGTATCACACGGTCTGAGGTAGTGATGGTAGTTATGACTCCTGTCGGCGGTTTAGGAGTCTGATGGCAGTGGGAAAGAAGGAGTTTTTCAGGCTGCATTCAGGAGCGGTGCGAGCAAGCACGTTTGCCACGGAGGGCGCCATGTTACAACTTTGGGTAGACACAAATGACAGCGCATGATATAGCTGTTCTTTTTTGTAGTCTGTAAAGTAAACATGGTTTTCATGTACGGCATGCCGTTGTTTCTGCCATTGTTGCCGTCTACTCTCATTCTTATGTGTGCGCTCCGTGTAGTCACTTTGCTTCTGTGCAAGGCCACGAAGAGTTCATGTACGGTCATGTGACTGCCTGGCTCCGTTTGATTGGTGAAATGGAGTTAAACATCACTAGTGGCTACGTTTGATTGGTCAAACACAGTCATGTACCAACGGGTCAGTGCATACGCAGGAAGTGGATGAACTGGTAACGTGGTGTAAAGCTGACAACCTCATCGTCAATATTAGTAAAACCAAATCATGTCATCTTCAGCATTTCAGGGCTTTTCTAAATCAGTTTAGCTGGTTTCTATGTTTCCTGGATATCAGTCGTCCTGTAACCTTACTATTTTTCTTTATAGCCTAATTGTTTGATGCTCCCTCTATGTTGTTGTAAGTGGTGGTGAAGGTTGGGATGAATATGATGCCCCCTATTTAATTTTTCTTTTTTACGCTACTCATTTTGTTTGTCGTCATGTCCAAGCTGTTTTGTCCTGTGTTGTGTTTGACAAATGAAATAAACATATTCTTGAAATTAAAAAAAGACTGAACACAGTCAGTCAGGACATTGGATACTGGTTTCTCCATTAGTGGTGACGAACATAGAGGAGCTGACTGGGTTTACCAAGGCTGGTTTGTCATTCAACCAAAGCTGCCCGGCGGCTGCAGACCCCCAGGGGCCTCAAAACCCCCTAAACCCCTTAACTTGAGCCTGTATTCCAGGCTCAAGTTAACATGTGATTTTTTTTTTCTTTGTCCAGTACTTAAAAACCCCAAATGTGTTTAATATCATAGAAATCCAGGGGAAATTAGCTAATTTTTTTTTCACAATTATGGGACGTGTCTCATGGTGGATTGACACATAAAGCCCCAGTTTACTCTAGACTCATGCAAATCAAATACTTTCAGCTTCTTCTCTTTTTCAGTGATCTGAGACTATGTGGCTCAACAGACATACTGCTTTCTTAGAGGACTCTGACGGCTTGCACAGTCAGCCTACGTGAAAGGTAAGGTTTAACACTTAGCTCATATTTTCTGTTGCAGAAATTCAGTCTCAAACTTTGTATATTGAGTCTAAACAGAGTGAGAGACAAGAGAGGCTAACTTTGGAAAACCACTATCTACAGAGGCTGTTGAGCAAAAAGGTTAATGTGGGTCCCTGTTTGTAAACTTTGAGTCAATTGAAATGACTTTAAGTGCAACTCTAACTGGTAAATTGGTCCTATAACTGTATTGTCCTGTATTTTACAGGCAAAATGAAAAACCCCAGATTTACTATTTGGCTACAACCAAGAGTTATTTTCATTATCAATACTTTTGACAATTATTTTCTTTTACAATTAATTGGTTGAAGGGACATTAGCAAATATTCACCTTTGAGAAGCTTATAGCAGTAAATATTTGACATTTTCTAAAAAATGTCTTACCAAACTGATCTGGTTAATCTGGCCATGCAGGCAGCGATCAGAATTATGGTAATGACCACCAGTAAAAATGGCACCTAATTTGCTCCTAAGGTGTAGAAACTCCATCAACACTTGTAGTATTTAGAACAACTTTATTGTAAGTAACTGTGAATCCATACATAAATCATATATTGACACTATAGGCTCATCCACATCAAACACATTCACTGGGTTTAACAACAACTTCTGTTCTCCAGAAAGAACAGACCGAAGTTGCCTTTCCTTTCGTCTTCAGCAGACTTCAACTGCTCGCACAATCAGCTGACGTGAAAGGTATGGTTCATCACTTTTGCTGCACAATTTCCTTTTGCACAATTTCAGGGTGTCAAACTGTACATGCGTAGAATTTGATATTTCAGATATGTGATTATGACATTTTTCAGTAATTTGAAACAAGCATACAATTGTACTTGATTCATATGCACTGAATGAACCAAACACCAGCTTTGTCTATGCCGGACTTGATCAAGAGAAACTATACGTCCCTAATTACCTGAGCTCTCTGGTCAGCTCACAATCTGCAGCGCTAGTTTTTGGCATGTGGTCTACTTTTAGCAAATCTGGCAAGAAAACTAAACATAATCTAATATGAACGATATCAAGAATAAGAGGCTGGTGAGCAAAAAGTTAATGTCAGTCCCTGATTGTAAACTTTGAGACAGTTGAAATGACTTTGCAAAGCTGAGTGCAACTCTAACAGGTAAACTGGTCCTATAACTGTATTGTCCTGTATTTTGCAGACAAAATGAATTTGGAGGAATACTTTAAAAGAATTGGTTACCGTGGCTCTTTTGATAAGCCGGATCTTCCAACACTGAAGTTGATTCACAAACTGCACGTCATGTCAATTCCATTTGAGAACCTCAGCATTCACTGTGGAGAGAGGATCATCATGGACCTTGAGGTCATTTTCAACAAGTTAGTGAGGAGCAGCCGTGGTGGTTGGTGCTTTGAGAACAACTTCCTGTTTGGCTGGGTGCTGAGAGAAATGGGCTATGACACTGTGAACTTGAGCTCCACAGTTTTTATTAATGTCCTTAATTCTTTTGACCCCATTGAATGTCATCTCATCAACAAGGTCATCATCGATGGAAAAGCTTATATAGCAGATGTAAGCTTTGGGATGTCTGCCCAGATGTGGGAACCCCTGGAAATCATCTCTGCAAAGGACCAACCTCAGGCAGCAGGTGTCTTTCGCCTCATAGACAAGGGGGACATCTGGGTGCTGGAGAAAACTGGTAGAAAGCCAAAGATTCTCAATCCAGAATTTGCAAAATCAAGCCTGGTGGACTGCCAGGTAACAAAGCCGATCTACTACTTCACCTTGGTGCCTCATGAGGTTGATTATTTCTTCGAGACAAACCACACACTCCAGACAGATCCTACTTCACTGTTCACCAGGAAGTCCATCTGCTCTTTGCAAACACCAACAGGGTTCAGAGCCCTTATTGGCTGGACCTACAGTGAGGTCACCTACAAACCTGAGGAAGGTGTGGATGTCTTTGACATGAGAAACGTACCAGATGATGAGATAGAGCAAATTCTGAGGGAAAAGTTTGATGTAAAGCTGCAGAACAAACTGCAGCCTGCACACAACAAAACATGTTTAACACTCTAAAATCCTGCACATATTCTCTTTGTAAAGTGACCTGGAAAGATCTCACAACCTGTGCTGATTTCATGACTGAACAGCTTGCTGAAAAAATGCTAACAATGCTTTGAATTACATTTTGTCTAAAATGAAAACCATGCAACTGTGTTGCAGCTGAGAAAAGAAAAAAATGGACGACATGTATTAGATTTATGGGTTTGGTATATGTGTAAGAGTAAAGTGTCTTGAGATGATGCAAGGAGCAGACACGCTGTTCTTAAGGACAGTATTAATAACCAAAGAAAATGTATTTTCAATCTAAGAAAATCTACTTCAAAGCAATGTTGTTTGCCATTATTATATACTTTTATAACTTTGTTATACCACTGTAATCTGCTAAGCTTCAAATGTTGTGTTATCAAGTTACAGGCTATGATCATGTAGACTGTTACTCCAGGTTGTTCCAGACTTGGTCTCATCTGTACTGTGTAATTGATCATATATCACCATATTTAAATATTTGTCTATATGCTCATCGACTTTTGTATGTTTTTCTTCTGAAACACGGCAGAGTCTGTGATTTTGTAAGATGGCTGGAGAAGGAAACCAACATACATAAAGAGAGTATATTGTTGAGGGAAAATGGTTTATTTACATAATCAATGCATAATGTGTTTATGTTAATGACAATACACATATTATTCGCACAACCTATGTGTGTTCATTTTAATCACAAGAGAATATGAAGCAGAGGACCAGAAAGGAGGTAGTCAAAGAAAATTAGAAGATCATCTTGACCTGTGAATACCAGAGTGTATGAGTAACAAGACATGTTTGTGAAGGAGCATCAGAGAGACTGTTTGTATAGGATAGGCCTGTGCAAACAACAAGCTTCCTAAGGTGAGGTACAGGTCAGCAAGACTTTCAGTTTCATGAGGTAGTTAACTTGTGTAAATATATGTGAGTAAAACAGTAATGGAACATCATCTCATTTTTTAATTCATAACCAATCAGAGACTCTCTGTGACTCTGTGTTTTGATTATTGGCCAATCAGGAACATCCTAACTCACTGGGACGAGCGCAGCATGACGGGTTTAAATATTTACGTTCTTTATCTGCATTCTGAATCCACACCCTTCATATTTACAGATCTGTTTTAAGCTTATGTGCAAATCCAAAGAATAAACCACTTTGTTCTTAAGAGACAGAGTTTTGTTCTTCTGTGTCTCCGTGTTTGGCTCCTATGAATCTATTAGCGGTTATTTATCTAACCTGAAAATGTTTTTAATATTGTAGAAAACTGGGGGAAACTAGCAAATATTCACATTTTAGAGGCTTATACTAGTGAATTTTTGATATTTTGGTTAAAGAATGTCTTACCAAACTGATCTGTAACACCCTGCTGGGAGGTTAATCACAACTCTGGTAATAACCACTAGTAAAAACGGCATCTAATTTGCTCCTGAGGTGTAGAAACTCCACCAACACTTGTCGTATTTCGAACAACTTTATTGTAAGACCAGTATGTTTCGGCTTGTGGCCTTTATCAGGTCCTCCCACCTAATCGGCTTCAGACATGCTTCAGGGGTATAAAGTACATTTAAACTCTGATAGCATCAGTACAAAGTCATAGTTACAACATGTCTGACATATGTACATGTTTACACATACATGTTTTGTTTATCATCTGTCTGTTCCTTGTGTACTCTGCCATACAGTGAAGTAACTGTGCATCCATATGTAAATCATATACTGACACTAAAGGCTCGCACACCAAAAACATTCAGGTTTTACTGGGTTAACAACTTCTGTTCTCCAGAAAGAACAGACCGAAGTTGCCTTTCCTTTAGTCTTCAGCAGACTTCAACTGCTCAACTCAGCCGACATGAAAGGTATGGTTCATCACTTTTGCTGCACAATTTCCTTTTGCAAAATTTCAGGGTCTTAAACTGTATATGTGTAGAATTTGACATTTCAGACATCTGATTATGACCAACACCAGCTTTGTCTATGCCGGACTTGATCAAGAGAAACTATACGTCCCTAATTACCTGAGCTCTCTGGTCAGCTCACAATCTGCAGCGCGAGTTTTTGGCATGTGGTCTACTTTTAGCAAATCTGGCAAGAAAACTAAACATAATCTAATATGAACTATATCAAGAATAAGAGGCTGGTGAGCAAAAAGTTAATGTCAGTCCCTGATTGTAAACTTTGAGACAGTTGAAATGACTTTGCAAAGCTGAGTGCAACTCTACCAGGTAAACTGGTCCTATAACTGTATTGTCCTGTATTTTGCAGACAAAATGAATTTGGAGGAATACTTTAAAAGAATTGGTTTCCGTGGCTCTTTTGATAAGCCGGATCTTGCAACACTGAAGTTGATTCACAAACTGCACGTCATGTCAATTCCATTTGAGAACCTCAGCATTCACTGTGGAGAGAGGATCATCATGGACCTTGAGGTCATTTTCAACAAGTTAGTGAGGAGCAGCCGTGGTGGTTGGTGCCTTGAGAACAACTTCCTGTTTGGCTGGGTGCTGAGAGAAATGGGCTATGACACTGTGAACTTGAGCTCCACAGTTTTCAACAATGTCCTTAATTCTTTTGACCCCACTGAAACTCATCTCATCAACAAGGTCATCATTGATGAAAAGGCTTATATAGCAGATGTAAGCTTTGGGATGTCTCCCCAGATGTGGGAACCCCTGGAGCTTGTCTCTGCAAAGGACCAACCTCAGGCAGCAGGTATCTTTCGCCTCATAGACAAGGGGGACATCTGGGTGCTGGAGAAAACTGGTAGAAAGCCAGAGATTCTCAATCCAGACTTTGCAAAATCAAGCCTGGTGGACTGCCAGGTAACAAAGCCGATCTACTACTTCACCTTGGTGCCTCGTGAGGTCGATCATTTCTTTGAGACAAACCACACACTCCAGACAGATCCTACTTCACTGTTCACCAGGAAGTCCATCTGCTCTTTGCAAACACCAACAGGATTCAGAGCCCTTATTGGCTGGACCTACAGTGAGGTCACCTACAAACCTGAGGAAGGTGTGGATGTCTTTGACATGAGAAACGTACCAGATGATGAGATAGAGCAAATTCTGAGGGAAAAGTTTGATGTAAAGCTGCAGAACAAACTGCAGCCTGCAAACAACAAAGCATGTTTAACACTCTAAATTCTGTTTTTAAATTGTCTTGGAAAGATCTCATAGCCTGTTTTGATTTCATGATTAACCAGAAAGAGCAGCTTCCTGGAAAATAAATAACCCACTCAGTTAATTTAGCTCCAATGATTTCTCTTTTACCATCTTAGGAGGCCCTCTCACTTAAAGCACAAAAACAAGTTCAAGAAGGCTGAACCCAGTTGATTCATTGACAGAATCCCGGATGGCAAATAACAAGGACTGCAACACTACATCCCAGTCTCCTCACAATGTAGGCTTTAATTATCATCTTAAGGGTCTGATGGTACTGTGCAGCACTTAATGGCACCTTGAAACTGAGTATGGTATGCAGAGGACATAATCTCTTTGATCCCTAGCTTATGCATAACTTTGCGGAACAATCCAGATGTAAAATAAGATCCAGGGTCATATTGAACCCAAGGCAATTCCAGAAAAGAGCTGGATCAGAGGCGTTGCCATCATCTTAGCATTAATATTAACTCCAGAGAGCCTACTGTAGTGGCCATGTGAATGATAAATTATAAATAATCAATTGATTAGAGGCAATGCCAAATATCACTGACACTGGGCGAGAAGCAGGGTACACCCTGGACAGGTCACCAGACTATCAAAGGACTGAAACATAGAGCCAGACAACCATTCATGCTAACACCTGTAGGCAGATTAATGTCACCTTTGGACTGTAGGAGGAAACAGTAAAACCCAGAGAAAACCAATGCTGACACAGGGAGAATCATAGGGAGAACAGGTGTACTCCACCCAGAGGGGCCTCAGTCAGGTAACCTTTGCCTGTAAACAGCAAATCATGATACACACCATGAAATCCTACACATATTCTGTTTTTAAATTGACCTTGAATATGTGTTGAAAGACCGTCAAATCATCTATTTCTAAGATGAACAGTGCTTGGAGTTTTTTGTACAATGTCGATGATGTTGTTTTACTGATTAATGACTGAAAAAAGTTTAAAAAATTATATCATTCATTACCATTTGTGCAAGTCCAGAGTTGGAAAGTAATCAGATATATTTAAATTAAGCAGTAGTTTTAAATTAAATAGCAGTAGTAGTCAAGTATGTCTCATTAATACAAAAGCCAAATTTTAGTTTGTAGAAAAGTAAGGAGATTTGTTTTGAAATAAAACATCATGTGCAGATAAGGCCAAGATTAATTTAATCTAGATCAATGGACAGATGAAAATGTGAAGGAAAAAAGGGAATCAGCTGTTCATGAATAGTGTTGCATCTATACATCACAAAGCAATGTCTATTGTTGTAGAATTTTAATGAATCCTTGCCCAGTCATACACAAACTCACTCTTCATTTTCCAAATACCATGCGGTCATGTGGTTTGACCTAAATAAATAAAATGACTTACTCTTAATGAATGACAATATCTACATAAATAATTCAGACAAATTTCCAACATACTGAACTGTCAAGTGCATTTAAGACCACATCAATTAATAAACATGTTTTCACGGGCGGATTATGAGAGAATGGGCACCTGGGCACAGACATACCAAAGGCCTCACCGCCTGTCCTACACAGAAGTAAGATGCACACACTTTGTGGTTTTGCCTCTTTGCGTTTTTTTGTGTCTCTGCGTGGTTGTGTTTCCCTTTATCTGTAGTTATTTTGTGCCTCTTTACAGTTCCTTTGTATCTCTTTGTAGTCTTTTTGTGTCTCATTGATGTCATTTTGATTCTCTTCCTTGATGGTACTTTATATGTTGTGTTTCTGTGTTTAATTATTTAATTAGACAAGTTAAAAAGGAAAAGGTTTTTCTATGGAGAAGAGTGTTACATTGGGTAACTAGCACCTGGGAAACAGTGCCATCTACAGTTCCTGGGTCTGTCTGGGCCGTTTATTTTATGAACACATTTATGTAAAAATCTTCTGAATTGATGTTGAACATTTTTTGACATGTTATGTGGAACTAAGATTAATTTACATTTCTTATCATGGAAAAATGATCTGGACAGAGGTCATGTTGTCATTTGATTTTTATCCATAAATGCAAATGGTCTGAAAGGAAACTCAGTATCCACCACTTCAAGCATGATCTGAAACTGTACTTTGACACACTAAAAGGACTGACAAATCAGAAAGCCATCAGGACTACAGTCATATGCAAGTCTTTGACAACCTCTTTTTAATTTTTAAGTACATGCACTCCATTTGTTTTATTGTTTCATGCTTTTCCCCTTGTCCCCGTGTCAATAAAACTGTTACATGATGCATTGAAATAGGGTCGAATGTACAAGATAGGATCATTACTGACGCACTGTGACTGTTGGGTCCGGCTCATGTCTTTTGTATATTTTAGTCGCTGTTTTGCATATATGTTTTTTGTGGCTGCAGCAGGGGTGGAAGCCTAAGCTAAATATCCCTTGTGGACAATAAAGTTTACCTTGACCTTGACCTTGACCTTTGTATCATTTTATGACGATTGAATACAGGAAGTTGTTTTTTTTTTTCTTTTAAAACTTTGTATTATAAGTTACAAATGAAAAAAATTAGCCAAATAAGTACAAACTCCAGTGATAGATATAATTGTACAAAACCAGACAAAAAAATAAATACATAAAAAAGACACAAGTATGAACACACACATGAACACACACAGGGGTTAACCTAATTGGTTTAAAGTTTTAAGATTTGCACAGATTAATAGTTTTAGTTAGTCTTTTATTACATATTTTTAAGTTTGATATTATTTTTTGAGATATGTGTCTACATCTTAATTTTTGACAGCCGGATAGGAGGGCAATTTCCTCAAGTATTTTGTTTTGTGAATATAAAATTTAGCTAAAATAATAAGCAATTAATTATATATTGTTCATTCTTGGAAAAAAATAGGATTTTAAAAATATGATTAACAACTCAGGAAAACAATTAAATAATTATAGCTGCTGCGCAGCGATGGGTCGGGTCCGGGCATTTTTAGGCAGTTCTGAGCAACAAGCAGAAGAACATTTTGCAGGTTTCGTCATCTGGAAATTGTATTGCAGCAATTGAAAAGTAAAAGTGGTTGAATATTGGAATAAATTTGCAAAGTGCACTTTTGTATCAGTGGAACATTTGTTTCTCAAAGACTCTTTGTAGTTGGGATGTGTCATACTCATCCCCCTTGTTGGGTCTTGAACCCAGAGTCCTTGGCACTGTGATCCAGCTCCTAACTCACTGAGCTAATCATCTGGAAGTGAGACCTGGTGTGTGGCTTCTCAAATAGACTCAGGAAGTCACTGACCGGGCTGCAGTTGTTGTGGCAGATTTCAGAAATAGTCAAAATGTCACAAATTCTATTATCTAAACAAAAATCTGACAATACATAAATTGCATCTAGACAGCATGGACATGTTGGTGATTTGTTTTTAATGATAAGTGTTTTGCTTCACAAGAGAAAATGTGATGTTTAAAAATGCCACTTTTACATTGACTCCAGTTGTCCCCATGAGAGCAGAATTAAAAATGTTCTAGAAAATTCAGTTTTGGAGATAAAATTCTGATATTTGCCAAACTTCATCAACCACGACTCCAAAATATTGTCAATTTTTTCAGGAAGATTGAAAATGTATTTAGCAAGAATTGGATGGTATATGTTCACAGTAGTGTTTACAGTCAAATGTTTCGCATATGTCCTTTGAGTTGAGTAAATCTGGCATGGGGTCGGACATTTCTGTAAAGTTTGGTGAGTTTTTGCCCATGGGAAGTATGATTTCCTCGGAGGAAGAAAGAAAGAATTCTTCCGATTACAATAGGGTCCTTGGCTGCTTAGCAGCCAGGACCCTAAGAATAATAGTAGAACACAAATACAGTTATAGAGCAGTAATAAATTGTAAGTTGCTCTAAATTTAATAAGAGAAATAAACGTGCAGAAAAATTAATCAATCAATCAAAGCCAAATGGGAAGTGCAATTCTTTAAATGTAGATGTTAAAAGTGTCTTGAGTTGGGTCATGTTTAAGATCATCAGGAAGTTGGCTCCATCTGTGTGTAGCATTGTAGCTGAAAATGGCTTCACTCCACTCAAGGTCCTTACAGCTGACTGCTTCCTAAAGATTAAAACACTTGCAGGGTTTATATTCTTCAAACTGATTTCATCACAGTATTTTGACCACAGGTTGTTTATAAACCGGCATCAGGACTAAAATCTACTCTATAACAAAGTGGAAGCCAGTGTAGAGATTTAAGAACAGGACTCGTGCTGTGAATGTTGTGATTGTGCTGAGGTTGAAACTTTTAGGGGAGACCAGATGAGGCCCTGACCTGACGACAGTCCACCCTGCTGGAGATAAAGGCATGAAGAGTCTGTGATTCCTTCAGTTTGTTTGAACTGGTAAAATGCTGCTTTAGTTGTTGCCTTGTTGCCTAAATGTCTGGTCGAACTGATAAATATCAATATCAGATTTACCAATCATAATCATCTTTACTCTCTACCAGCTGACACAAAACGTAACCAGGCCTACACTGCCACTGTGTGGTCACAGTACAAAATGGAAGTGGATTTAAATAGTCTCCTGGTGATATTCTTTCTGTTAATGCCAGCTAACTCATACATACAAGTTTAGACTCCGATCACATAGCAGAAGATGGATATTGACTCAGAGTGCACAGTGTTATATCATTTCTTTGGACAACGAAACAATATTTGCCGATATTATAATAAGGTTTTAGAAAGAAAATATACAATACATTTTATCATGAAGCATCTTTATAGATTTAATTAACCATATAATCAGTATTTTCAGTTTTACTTGGTGGTTCATGGTGCATTTTGCTGTTTTCTTTTAAAAACAACATCCACAGCAAACCTGCTCTGTGTAAATAAAGTCGTAAATGAATGCATAGGGAGCTGTGTTTTATTTTTGGGTGGTCTGTGGTGACCTAACGCAGCCCCACATGCATCGTGGGATGCTCTTGGACATTAGGAGCTTTGTTCTTTGGCCTTAAGGACAATATTTGGCTGTGAGTTCAGAGACACTGTCCTGTCATGAGAAGGTCAAATGGTCAGATAAAGTTGGCAGGACTTCCTGTCAAACATGAAAATACTCCATTACAAGTAAAAATCCTGAATTCAGAGGTGAAAGTATAAAAGTAATCCAAAGTAAATGTACTTTAAGTCTTATATAAAAGCACTAGCTCGGACATGTTGCTGTTTCGGGTGTGTTTGATTGTCACATTATCTATTTATTAAGCTTATTATAGATTTTTATGAATGCATGAATTTTACCACTTTACAGTGTTGTGTGGTTTAATCCATGAAAATGCATCATATTGATTATGGGTAATTTCTGTGACATGCAGTGGAGTGGTGTACAGTAACATAAAATGGAAACACTCAAGTACAGATGCCTCAAACATGAACATAAGTACTTCAGTAACTATACTTAGTTACATTCAACCACTGGTTGTTTTTAAATGAAAACATTAGAACTGTCAGTAGAACTAAAACTGAAGTTCCATTCTGCTCTTTGTTGCATCATCATGGAACAGCTGAGAAGTTAATAAATAGAAGGGGAAACACAGTTCCAGCCTCATTCCTACACAGACCCTTGGACAGGTAAGACACACTTTCCAGCAGAGCTAAAACTACATTTTAAGTTGAATTTCTGTGTTCAGTTGTGTTGGGGTACAAGAAATGTACTTTTTGAACATTTTCCTGTCAAGTGAAAAACATTTGTCATAGTCACAGTCAGCATATCTGTACAGTAACATGCTGTAATCAGGAGATTAAAAAAAGTAACGCAGTTTTAATTTATCAGCTTTGCTTCACCTGTTCACTAAATTTCTTGTGCACAAATTGACTGCACTTGTAGCACTTCTTTGCATTAGAGGAGTCTTTAAATAAACTGAGCTCGTGTATGAAAATAGACATTATTTAACAGGCATTTTATTAAATATGGCTTCTCCCTTTGATATGTGTGCAGTTTGCTGGTCATTAAAAAGCTTCTTACATTGTATGTTTTTACAGTATGGTACAATATGTATTTAACATTCATAATCCCAAAAGTAGCAACAGTAGTATTAGTAGCAAAGGCTGTTGTTGTATATGATAGAGAGACACTTTTAGAGATATTTAAAAAACAATATATCCCAGAGTCTCACGAGCCATTTCAAGTTTGAATCATTTCTCTGCATCAAAATATTGTGATTTGGTGTAGCCTCAAAAAGGAGCAGTTTTAGCTCATTTCATGTTGTTTTTTGATGATCTCCAATCACTTTGAATTGGAAATTTTATGCAGTTTTTTGCTGCTTTCAAAAACTTTACTTATTTTTCTTGTTGCACAGTGTAATGATCTGGAGAAATATTTTTTGCTAAATTCTAGTTCAGTTAAACACTTTGCCTCAGAATAAGTACAATTTTACCTTATTTTATCTTAAAGTTTAGTGGAGTTAGAGAGTCAGTCAAGAATTTGCTCTTTGTGCTGCTTAAAAGAATAGTCTGATTATCAGTGAAATAATTCCTGTTTGTGTTTGTGTCTGCAGTTTTCCAACGCCAGTGTACGAGACTACGAGAGAGAGAGAATGTTCGAAATCATTTTTCGAAATCCCTTTGCAAGACCTCGGTCTTCAGGAGCCAAGTACGCTTCTTCTTCAAAGAAGAAGTCGTCTAAACGAAGGGGTGAGAGACCTTCAACTCCTGGAGACCACGACCCTCCCAAGATCCAGAGGGCGCACGGACGAAGGAGTGAGAGACCTTCGTCTCGTGGAGGCACCAACCCTTCAACCACGAAGGAGCAAGAACGAAGGAGTGAGAGCCCTTTGTATCTTGAAGACGTCAACTTTCATAACATCATGGAAGAGCTCAGACGTAGGGGTGAGAGTCCTTCGTCCTCTGCAGAAGATGAGCCTCTGACCACCTGGAGGCAGCAGGGACGAAGGGGTGAGAGTCCTTCGTCCTCTGCAGAAGATGAGCCTCTGACCACCTGTAGGCAGTGGGGACGAAGTGGTGAGAGACCTTCGTCTTCCACAGAGGACAAGCCTCTGACCACCTGGAGGCAGCAGGGACGAAGGGGTGAGAGACCTTCGTCCTCTGCAGAAGACAAACCTTCGACCACCTGGAGGCAGCAGGGACAAAGGGGTGAGAGACCTTTGTCCTCCGCAGACAACGAGCCTCTGACCACCTGGAGGCAGCGGGGACGAAGTGGTGAGAGACCTTCGTCCTCCACAGAGGACAAGCCTCTGACCACCTGGAGGCAGCAGGGACGAAGGGGTGAGAGACCTTCGTCCTCTGCAGAGGACAAGCCTCTGACCACCTGGAGGCAGCAGGGACGAAGGGGTGAGAGACCTTCGTCCTCTGCAGAAGACAAGCCTTCGACCACCTGGAGGCAGCAGGGACAAAGGGATGAGAGCCCTTTGTCCTCCGCAGACAATGAGCCTCTGACCACCTGGAGGCAGCAGGGACGAAGGGGTGAGAGACCTTCGTCCTCTGCAGAAGACAAGCCTTCGACCACCTGGAGGCAGCAGGGACGAAGGGGTGAGAGACCTTCGTCCTCTGCAGAAGACAAGCCTTCGACCACCTGGAGGCAGCAGGGACGAAGGGGTGAGAGACCTTCGTCCTCCGCAGACAGACGAGCCTCTGACCACCTGGAGGCAGCAGGGGACGAAGTGGTGAGAGACCTTCGTCCTCCAGCAGGACAAGAGCCTCTGACCACCTGGAGGCAGCAGGGACGAAGGGGTGAGAGACCTTCGTCCTCTGCAGAAGACAAGCCTTCGACCACCTGGAGGCAGCAGGGACAAAGGGATGAGAGCCCTTTATCCTCCGCAGACAATGAGCCTCTGACCACCTGGAGGCAGCAGGGACGAAGGGGTGAGAGACCTTCATCCTCTGCAGAAGACAAGCCTTCGACCACCTGGAGGCAGCAGGGACAAAGGGGTGAGAGCCCTTTGTCCTCCGCAGACAATGAGCCTCTGACCACCTGGAGGCAGCAGGGACAAAGGGGTGAGAGACCTTTGTCCTCCACAGAGGACAAGCCTCTGACCACCTGGAGGCAGCAGGGACAAAGGGGTGAGAGACCTTCGTCCTCTGCAGAAGACAAGCCTTCGACCACCTGGAGGCAGCAAGGACAAAGGGGTGAGAGCCCTTTGTCCTCCGCAGACAATGAGCCTCTGACCACCTGGAGGCAGCAGGGACGAAGTGGTGAAAGACCTTCGTCCTTTTTAGAAGACAAGCCTTCGACCACCTGGAGGCAGCAGGGACGAAGGGGTGAGAGTCCTTTGTCCTCCGCAGACAACGAGCCTCTGACCACCTGGAGGCAGCGGGGACGAAGTGGTGAGAGACCTTCGTCCTCCACAGAGGACAAGCCTCTGACCACCTGGAGGCAGCAGGGACAAAGGGGTGAGAGACCTTCGTCCTCTGCAGAAGACAAGCCTTCGACCACCTGGAGGCAGCAGGGACAAAGGGGTGAGAGCCCTTTGTCCTCCGCAGACAATGAGCCTCTGACCACCTGGAGGCAGCAGGGACGAAGGGGTGAGAGACCTTCGTCCTCCACAGAGGACAAGCCTCAGACCACCTGGAGGCAGCGGGGACAAAGTGGTGAGAGACCTTCGTCCTCCACAGAGGACAAGCCACTGACCACCTGGAGGCAGCAGGGACGAAGTGGTGAAAGACCTTCGTCCTTTTTAGAAGACAAGCCTTCGACCACCTGGAGGCAGCAGGGACAAAGGGGTGAGAGACCTTCGTCCTCTGCAGAAGACAAGCCTTCGACCACCTGGAGGCAGCAGGGACAAAGGGGTGAGAGCCCTTTGTCCTCCGCAGACAACGAGCCTCTGACCACCTGGAGGCAGCGGGGACAAAGGGGTGAGAGACCTTCGTCCTCCACAGAGGACAAGCCTCTGACCACCTGGAGGCAGCAGGGACGAAGTGGTGAAAGACCTTCGTCCTTTTTAGAAGACAAGCCTTCGACCACCTGGAGGCAGCAGGGACAAAGGGGTGAGAGCCCTTCGTCCTCTACAGAGGACAAGCCTCAGACAACCTGGAGGCAGCAGGGACGAAGTGGTGAAAGACCTTCGTCCTTTTTAGAAGACAAGCCTTCGACCACCTGGAGGCAGCAGGGACAAAGGGGTGAGAGCCCTTCGTCCTCTACAGAGGACAAGCCTCAGACAACCTGGAGGCAGCAGGGACGAAGTGGTGAAAGACCTTCGTCCTTTTTAGAAGACAAGCCTTCGACCACCTGGAGGCAGCAGGGACAAAGGGGTGAGAGACCTTCGTCCTCTACAGAAGACGAGCCTCCGACCACCTGGAGGCTGGACAGCGAAGAGGACAGCAATATGGAGCATATTAGAAGGATGATGAAAGTTTACATGGCTTTGGCGAAGAAAATATTTGTGAGAGAAATGCAAGAGAAGAAGGAGAGAGAGATCACAGCAAGGATGATAAAGGAGAGAAACGAGCTGTGGCAGAAAATACTAAGAGACACTGAGATTACGACAGAAGGAGAGAATGGACAGAAGAAGGAGGACAGAGAAAGATATGAAAGGGAGCTCGAAGAGAGTTTTGAGAGGGCACCCACTGAGGAGAAAAGACAGAAGAAGGAGGAGAAAGAGAGACAGAAGATGGAGAAGAAGGAGAGAGAAAGACAGAAGAAAGAGATGAAAGCGAGACAAAAGGCAGAAAAGAAGGAGGAGAAAGAGAGACAGAAGATGGAGAAGAAGGAGAGAGAAAGACAGAAGAAAGAGATGAAAGCGAGACAAAAGGCAGAGAAGAAGGAGGAGAAAGAGAGACAGAAGATGGAGAAGAAGGAGAGAGAAAGACAGAAGAAGGAGGAGAAAGAGAGACAGAAGATGGAGAAGAAGGAGAAAGAAAGGCAGAGGAAGGAGGAGAAAGAGAGACAGAAGATGGAGAAGAAGGAGAAAGAAAGGCAGAAGAAGGAGGAGAAAGAGAGACAGAAGATGGAGAAGAAGGAGAAAGAAAGGCAGAAGAAGGAGGAGAAAGAGAGACAGAAGATGGAGAAGAAGGAGAAAGAAAGGCAAAAGAAAGAGGAGAAAGAGAGACAGAGGAGAGAGAAGAAGGAGAGACAAACAAACAAGGTGGACAAGAAGGATAGAAAAAGACAAGAGAATGAGACCAAGAAAGAAGAGAAAAAGGAGAGAACGGAGGGAGAGAATCAGGAGAAGAGGAGAAACGTTGGTCTGTGTCCAAGACTGAACATTTGGTTGCGCAAGGCCGACAGAAGAGTCGATGTCTTGAACCAGGAGGGCCGCCTCCAACGTGAAGGTAAGAATTCATTGCCTCCTTTAGACACACAATCACTTTGAACAACTGCAAGTATTAAGATTATTTACTGAGGGAAAAGTACCAATACCATAATGTAAAAATACGCCAGTACAGGAAAAGTCCTGCATTTAAAGTCCTACAAAAGTCAAAGTACTTATTTGCAGAACATGAGTCCTGTGACTGATATATTAGATTGTAATAAATGACGTTATTATCACTGATGCATCAATGTAAGGGCTTCATTTCATTGTTTTAGCTCGCTTTAACTATTTTATGTACAGTTAGGTAAAGTGGCTCTCAACCTAGAGAGTGGTGTTTGTGTCCCGTACGATTATAAAGCCAAACCCTGTTCTTTTTTCCTAAACCTAACCACGTTTTTGTTGCCTAAATCCAACCACGTGTGTTTGTTGTTGAAGGAAAGAAAAGTCAATTTATGGTGTTTTATCGATGTAGTGCATTTATTTTGAAAGACTGTATGTAAATGTTAAATTTCCTGTGAAGACAGAAATGTAATTTGAAAGAGGACAATTCATTTAACAAGCAGAACTTGACAAGATGTCACACCCAGAGTAGCTTGCATGTTGTATGTGGACATGACCAAACGCCAATATGTGATGAGGTCGGAGTGAGAATGTGTTGGTCAGCACTGTCAGGAATCCTGTCAGGAATTTAGCAAACTTAGAGCAATGAAAATGCTCCTATACTTATCATTTATTCTGTTAGTGTGTCTTAGAGGCTGTGTTTTAATCTTAGAGTGGGCACATAAATACCTCCTATGACTGAAAGCATCATCACAGAGAACACATTGATTCCACTCAGTTAAGCTCAAAGATAGCTGGCTAACCAATTAATGTCACTGTGTGATACGGCGCCAGATCAGTTTGTACTCTTTACCTGCAGCATAACAAATAACATAAATGGGGTCTGTTGACTCTTTCTTGTCAGGAGGTGTGCAGGCGTACAACTGGACTCCAGACTTAACCTTTTATATGCTGTTTGTTTCAGGTGGCTGCAACCCAGAGGCAAAGAAGAAAAGCAAGAAGTGGGCGTGGGAGCATGACTGTGCTGAGGGAAGCTGCTCCACAAACAGGAGTTACCTACAGCCCAATGTATAGGTCACAGAGACGTGTATAGGCCTTACAAACAAAAAGGAGAGCAGTTTTAAAAATTGGAGTAAATAGAGGAAAGTAATTGAGGGAGATGAAACATTTAAATTTGACAAAACTAATTAAAATTTAGATATCTAAAAAAGAAAAAAAACACTAGCAACCACCTAAAATACTCTGTAACCACCTGATAGCACCCTGCATGTTGGCTTCAATTCAGCTTTAAGTGAATTGTGCAGTGTCCTAACCTAATTCATCCTAACCTAACCTGATGTATCCAAGGTTAGTAGCTCTAACCCTTGTTTCTGATACATATTTGCTCTGAAGAGAGTAATACGGTCACCAGGGAGAATCCTGAGTCCTATGGATATTGATGTGCACCAATCAGGTGAGGCAGATTCTCCTTGAAGCTTCACTGGTGTTGATATGATGACAAATAGAGGTCATATCACACATAAGAAAGGGTCAAGTATGGAAGACTGGTTAACCTATGACGGGTAAGATCCTCTCTGCCAAACCTTGGGACAACCTAAGACAGGTGCCAGCCACGATTACTTGACCTCGACCCCACTGTGAGCAGAGGTAGTGAGCGGGAATGCTGTGACGTGTGTTTTTGTAAACGTGTAAAAACACGTGTAAAAACACAATGTGGCAGAAGATAAAGAAGTAGATTTTGAGATAAATTCAAAACAGGCAAGTATGGAAGACTGGTTCGCCTATGACGGGTAAGATCCCCCTGCAGAACTCGGGACAACCTAAGGCAGGCACAGCCACGAGTACTTGGCCTTGTTGCCACTGTGTGCAGGACAGTGTGCAACACTGTGTCACATGTTCTTACACAAGAACACGTGACTTGATAAATCTGGCATATTAGATTTAAGATGGTAACATTTTGAGGAGGATGTTGAATGTGCTTTGAGCTTGAATGGTGCATGATTATTGATACCTGGGACTGGGAGAGACGCCCTATCACTGACCTCACCTTCAGGGACTAATGCTCCCCTCAGAGTGGGAGCATGAATGGGGTTAGAGGAACTTCCTTTGAAATCATCTTGGTTAAGGTCAGGGAAAGGTTACAGTCAGGAAAAAGAGAAATTAACACTGACTAATGGTAGGACAAAAATGATCAGCACAAGCACTCTGAGCCAATATGCTGCCTTTTACATTGTAAAGTCATCTGAAAACTCCCTTACACTTCACCAGAAATGTATGTGTCAAAGCAAAAGTAACCTTGACGTTGTGAAGTTTTTAGGGTGCTTCAGGTGGTTGCCAGAGCATCGTTAGGTGGTCGCTAATACCTCGTTACAAGAGGTCGTTTATATGGGGAATGTTTAATTACCATACACACTGCTCTCTCAAAATTTTCACAGTCTGGTCAAAAACTAACTACATTTCGGTCTGAAAATATTTAGCCCCTTGTTGGTTGCCCTGGTTTGCTCCAGCATTTGGGCTGGTTTCTACGGTTGCTGTTAGGGTGGTTTGTAAGGTGCTCACCACTGTGCACTGTCTCAGTGACCTGTGCAGGACAGAGGGTAAAGCTTCCTTTGAGCAAGTCTTTCTCCCACTGCCCGACTCTTTTTCCAGTTGAGATCAACATAAACAAGCCTCCCTCGGTCATGTGACGGTTCCCCAGCACCTCCTCACAGCCTCATCAAGCGCCTCTCACATCACTTGAAACCTCAAGCCACCAAACAACGCCAATGTCCACCGTCAGTCTCTTAAGTTGTCTCCCCTGCATCAAACTGATACTCCTGCCGTGTGAAATGTTACTCTGGAACTGTCCGTCCCACCCAGTCCCTCATCCAGAGAATATCTTCAGTGCTGTTTTGAAGGCAACTGGATTTGCTGCTGTTTCTTCAAGATGTTTCACACGTTCCTGTCGCACCTCGGTTTGATTCTGGCGGCCCTCTCACTGTCAGTTGTTTATCAGTGGAGATGCAGGGCGATGTTTTAAAGGACAGCCGCCGTTCTTCAGTGCTATATTGTAGGCAACTGGCCTTGTTTGAGTCTCTTGAAGATGTTTCACCTCCCATCCAAGAGGCTTCTTCAGTTGTAACGGACTGGTGCGGAGTCGTTGTGAGTCGTTGACCCACCTGGCCAACATTTGTGTTATTTGGGTGAGATGGGTCCAGGTGTGAATGGGTGTTCAGTCGTCTGGGGAGGGATCTCGAGACTGCATTGTAAGTGGGTGACACGTGGTGTCGTCGGTCACCTCCTCTGGTCGTTCCAGTTTGACGTACATGGCTTCTATCATGCTTCTTTCAAGCCATCTGTCTTCCATGGCAAAGATGTGCACATTGCTGTCCTCAAAGGAGTGTCCCTTCTCCTTTAGATGTAAATGGACCGCTGAGTCTTGACCTGAGGAGCTGGCTCTCCTGTGCTGTGCCATGCACTTGTAGAGCGGTTGTTTAGTTTCCCCAGTGTACAAATCTGTGCATTCCAGGCTGCATTTAACTGCATACATCACATTGCTCTGCATTTGTCTGGGTGTTTTCTCCTTAGGGTGGACAAGCTTCTGTCTCAGTGTATTAGTAGGTTTGAAATGTACAGGGTTGTGGTCCCTGTGCCAGACAGAAGCTTGTCCACCCTAAGGAGAAAACACCCAGACAAAAGTTAGTAATGTAGTAGGTGCAGTTCAGTACAGCCTGGAATGCACAGATTTGTACACTGGGGAAACTAAACAACCTCTCTACACGTGCATGGCACAGCACAGGAGAGCCAGCTCCTCAGGTCAAGACTCAGCGGTCCATTTACATCTAAAGGAGAAGGGACACTCCTTTGAGGACAGCAATGTGCACATCTTTGCCATGGAAGACAGATGGTTTAAAAGAAGCGTGATAGAAGCCATGTATGTCAAACTGGAACGACCAGAGGAGGTGACCTACGACTCCTCTTATCACCCACTTACAATGCAGTCTTGAGATCCCTCCCCAGACGACTTAACACCCATTCACACCTGGACCCATCTCACCCTAATGACACACGTTGGCCAGATGGGTCAACGACTCACATGTGACCTTAACGACCCTGAAACTCAGAGCTCACATGCGACCTCAGTGCCTCTGGAAGGGTTCACACCCACACAGGGTTTATAGCCTGCGACTCCGCAGCAGTCAACATCCTCAAGAAACTAAAGCAAGTCCAGTTACCAATGATATAGCACTGAAGAACAGCGGCTGTCCTTTAAAACATCGCCCTGCATCTCGACTGGGAAACAACTGACAGTGAGAGGGCCGCCAGAATCAGACCAGAGGAGCTACAGGAGCATGTGTTCCAGCACCAGCCGACCTGCAGCAGCTTTCTTTCCATTATTTTTGTTTTGTTTCATGCATCACAGATATGAAAAATAAATATTGTACTGTTTCATTGCACTTATTCATATTTGTGAGTGTTTGTTGTATTAATCTTTTACCATGTGAGCAGCTGTTTAAAACGGATCAGCTGTCAAACGGGATTAGCCAACCTGCAGTTCAGGAGAAAACCTGTTCTACATCTCCAGTGTTGTCATAGAAAGTCTCTTACTTCTTTATCCAGCTTTGTGAACATACTATTTGTGCTATGATACAAGCAGCAGAGATCAGAGAAGGAAAGGAAGGAATCCCCCATAAATGAATGACACGCTTCCTCGGCTCATAGCTTAACAGATTACATGTAACGTTATTATTTTTCTTAATTTATGGTGTAAATCTCCTAAATTTTGTCGATGTAAAACTTCCCTGCTGCTGTCAGGGGTTTATTGGAGGGGATAAATGAACATGTTCTAAACACTGAGGGGAACTGGTCCCCTGCATCTTCTCAACTTGGACTGCTGGACCCAGATTCTGTTGCCCCAGTGGCCCAGCAAGACTTTACAAATGTCTACAAAAGATCTAAGTTTACAGTCAGGGAATTTCCTTGACAGGGAGTTATATCTATCACTCTGAATTTAAGGAAAGACAAGAGAGTTCTATTGTCATTTCTTATCCTGGGATGCAGCAAGATCGTCAGGTTATTTGTATGTCACTCACTCCTGATCAGCTCATGTGCATATGATCGTTACTTCGGTTGAGGGCAAGGCAAGTCAGCTTTATTTTTATAGCACATTTTATACCTGCCCATCCCTTGGGTTTTGCTGTCTTCGCTCAGTACCAATGCAAACACACCCCACTGCTGCAGTTGACGCAAACAAACCAAACAAAGCCTGCAGACTAAAACACACCTGTTGAAGATATATAATTTACTGACTACTGTGGTTGAGTCCTGGACAAAACCATCTCACTCATTTAGTAGCTGCTGTGAAGATTTTGTTTGTATCACATGATCATTCTCAGCAGGGTGATGGGCTGTGTCCAGATGTTATGGAGTTGTAGATGTTGGAATTTACATTTTTTCTGAGCACTTTCAAGACTTTATGGTCAGAGGCGCTGATAGGTAAGGCACAGCAGCTTTATTTGTATGGCACATTTCACACACAAGGGCAATTCAAAGTGCTTTACAGAGCAATAAAATATAAAACATAATAAAGGATAGAGATAAGAATAAAGAGAAAAAGGATATAAAAGGTCAAATTAATCACTAAATGATTTACAATAACAAGAGACAGAAGGTCCAACAAGAAAAAGATGATTTAAAATCATTTAAAATTGAGTTCACGAGCATATCAGAGATATATCTGGACACTGCGCCACAGAGTGATTTACACACAAGCAGCTCTGACTGGCAGGTAACCAGTGTAAGGTTTTGAGAACTGGAGTAATGTGGTCATATTTCCTAGTTTTTTGTCAGCATTCTGAATAAGCTGAAGCTGAAGCCGAACAGCTTGTTCTGTCGGTCCTGCAAACATTCGGGGCCCAGACCTCTGTCAGATGGTCCTGGAACTTTTTTTAAACAAGCTCCATGTTGATGCTTTTCAATGTATTTTGGCGGGACACCATCTCAATTTGTGGGATGTGTGAAAAGTAATGGAAATGCATGACTGGTCACCCTATTGGTGGGCTATCTGCACCGGGGAACATTAAACTTAAAATCTGAATGCCTGATGAATAAAATCCTCCACTTTGTTAAAACGTATAGAAACATACAACCAGGAATTGCAAGTGCAGGATTTGACTTAAAAACTGGGTAAACACCAGATAAAATGCCAATTCATGACAGAGCTACTGACAAGCACTCACAACGCCAGTGTATGCGAGCTTTTCATTTTCCTGTGCCTGGATACCTACGCCCTTGCATATGCAGTCTTACTTAACAACTTTACAGCATTATTTAGACTAAAGATTTGGTTATTTTGAATAAGGCTTTACAACAAAAATATTGATCAGAGCAGATTCAAATTTATTGTCATTACAATAAAAGTTAATTTAATCTAATTATGTTCTTCATCAAAATACTTTCCAACGCCAAAAAAATCCAACCAGCTATTCAGTAAAGCGTGTGTGTTCTATCATGGTTATCATCATCATCATCATCTATCACTCTTTTTGAACTTATTTTAACATGTGCTCTCAAACAAAACTGGTTCAGTCAGTCTAAATCAGTCACTGACTGCACCACAGTATCAGAGACATGGGGGCGCATGCAGGCGCTGTGCCAGGCGTGCTCCCGATTTACTGCTCCATCTATGTCCCAACCCTCACCTGTGGTCATGAGCTCTGTGTTCTGACCAAAAGAATGAGATTGCAAATACAATCGGCCAAAATGAGTTTCCTTGTGTGTGTGCGGGTTGGCTGGGCTCAGCCTTGGAGATAGAGTGAGGAGCTCAGACATCTAGAGGGAGCTCAGAGTAGAGCCGCTGCTCCTTCGTGTTGAAAGGGGTCAGTTGAGGTGGTTCGGGTATCTGATCAGGACACCTCCTGGGCACCCCGGGGCAGACCCAGAACCCAGGGAGGGATTACATATCTCATCTGTTCTGGGAACATTTTGGGGTCCCCTGGGAGGAGCTGGAAAGTGTTGCTGGAGAGAGGGACGTCTGGGGTGCTTTGCTTAGCCTGCTGCCCCTGCAACCCGGCCCCGGCAGATGAAAATGGATGGATGGATGAATGTAGAGGAGCTGGCAGCACTTACTGCAGCCCAGAGCAGTCTCAGATCTAGATGGAGCATAATAAATAAAATTAATATAACGGGCCTACATCAATCAACCACTCTATTCTTTCATCTGACATTTAGCAGCTGAACAGTCAGCAGACAAATTTAGTGAGTCCATCAAACAAATGTGTTGCAGCCAGTGGCACAGGAGAGATGGCTTACAACAGGACAGTGGTCCTTAACACACCTTGAGGCCCTGTTTCTTTACTGCTATTTCAAAACTGTAAAAGATTCAAATAAAAAAGCAATCTTGCTTAAAATATTTTATTCATCTTTTGCTTGCTTAGCTAGTTAAATTTTAGTAAATTAAATTTTGACCAGGGGTGCCCAAACTTTGGCATGCAACGACAGTGTGCCCAGAGGTAAGGAAAATTCAAAATAAGATCTCTTATTTTTCCGAGACATTACTGGGCTCAGAAAAACATCGATGTGAGATTTTGACCATTTCTCATACTTCCTAAATTCATCCCCTGAGAAATAGCTTTTTAATCTTTATACCTCTGAAATAACGCTGATCTTGAGATATCATTTTCAGAGGAGTGGCAAGCAGGAATGTACGCTACGTAACAGAAAGCGGCAGGCCTGGTTTTACTCCTCCTGGGTTTTTAGAGCCTAAGGCAAGGCGGATTTAAGACGCTTTCTTTGATGTCACTTGGAATAAAATTGAAGACCTCCTGTATGATAAGAGTGCTAGGCTATTATAAGCCAAAACATGATCTTTTCCTACCTGGTTTTTGTGCCTAAACCTAACCACACGGTAACCACAGCATTGTTGAAGCATAAAATTATAATGTATCTGCTGCATAATAACATGCAAATGTATTTTATCTATGATTCACAATGCCAACATTTGACTGGGTTGTTAGAAAACAAACAGTAACCACATACAGTACCAGCAGGTCTCACTCACCTTTTGCATTTATTGTCAGCACTGACACACGTGTATCTTTTCTCCAACAGTTTACATGGGATCATGGTTTGACCATGTGCGAGAATATCACGAAGCAAAAGGCCAACTGAACATCCATTTTGTGCAGTATGAGAACATGTTGAAGGTTGGGAATCTTCTTTTTTCTGTTGTATGTTTAACAGGACATTTGACCATGATAAAAATATGTAATTTAGTTAGGTACTGTGCCAATGATCACAGATCATGTAGACAACAGCCCTGAGTGTGAACAAACAGTGACTGAGAACCAGCAATGTTCAAGCACTTTAAATATTCCCGCAGATTTTGGATTTATCAGATTTTCTGTGTCTGACCAGGTATAGCAGGTGACTGGAAGAGTGTCTTCACAGTGGCTCAGAATGAACTTTTTGACAAAGTGTTCAAGGAGAAGATGAGCGACTTTCCTCTGACCTGCACCTGGGAGATCAAACAGTAGCTCCTCTTAAAGCTCAGCACATCCTTTAGAGCGGCTCCCTCAATACAAGAGCAGTGATTCATTCCCTCCGTGATCCTCTCATTTTTAGCTGGCCAGAATCTGACATTTGGAAAACAATGTCCTCACAATTTATGCATTATAATTAGTAAAAGGGCTGGTTGATCTTCCCTTAAATCGGTTTTTTACCTTACCTTAAAGGAACAGTCTCCATGAAAACTATTCATACTATGTGAAAATATACTATGTGATTTTGGGTGGACTGACCCTTTAGAACAAACCAGAAATAAACGATCACTTCACCAAACAAGTAGAGCAATAGATCTATATAGCAGGGCATGTGTGCAGGGCCTTAATCCAGTCTTTCTACTCGTATTCAAGCAGCCCAGTCATTGGCATTGTAAGTTTCTGTTAACCATGGATATGTTACATTCACACGTTTTATATGAATTATATCTACGTCTCAAAAGTGATATAATATACAAGCTGACTTTATCACTGGGAGGTTGAGGGGCTGGTAGATGGCGTGACACCTAGGTGAGACGCTTGCTAAGCTGCAGACCACTGCAGACTGGTTATGATTTGAGTCATTGCAGTGTATCCAGTGGTTTTTCAGAACCTAAATGGGGGTGTTTTTAAGGACCCTACACTGTTTTGAGCAGCTTCTTAGGCATGAAAGTGACACCAGCAAGTTAGCTGAATATGATACAGAGCTGGACCACAGACCAACGGCACAATTTGTTTCCCACAAAACAAAAATATGTTCAGAAGAAGTGTTGTGTGTTGTCTGACAAAGGCCTCAGTGTCAGCCAGTAAGATCTGCATCTAACTGACACAAAAGTCAACCAGCTCTGAACTATCACCGTGTGGTAGCAGTGGAAAATGGAAAACTTCTTGAATGGTTTTATATTTCTTTCCATAATCTCCAATATGCTAGGGATTTTCTCTCTGGTGGTGCCAAATAATGCTCAGGTTTAGACTCATATCAGATAGCAGAAGTTGGATATTGACTTTAAGAGTGTACTGTAGGGTAATGGTGAGATGCTGTGTTTTTTGTTGATGTATTCAGTCAGTAGTTTTTGAAGAAGTGGACATTTTTGGTGATTTTATTTCTTCAGCTTGTAGAAAAGAAGAGATTTTGTTCTTCCCAGCAGCACGACAAACAAGCTAAAGGAAACATATATTTAAACTATGTACAAGCATAAAAAAATATTGAAACTAAGTATAAAATGTACATTGTAATGCCGTACAATAAATACACTGGTGCAAATATGTGCAAAAATAATTAGTCCAGTGCTGCAACTCTGAAAGCCTTAAAGAAATAAGAGTCAAACAGTGCTGCGTTACAGGAACTGATTCATATTATGCAATTATATATGCCTAAAAGACTGTAAAAATATTCGTTTTTTTTTCTGTGTTTTTGACGGATTGTGCAAAAAATTGTCCATATAGGAGATCAAATAAATTATGTTGATGATTTTATTCACGTCTCCTTGTGTGATCTCAACTGGAGGCTTATCTGCTTCTGCAGGCAATGACATGATTTAAAATGAGTAATTCTGAATTGATTTAAAACTCTTATCATGTTGAATTTATTATGAGATTTCAGCATGAGGAATGTGTTTCCTTACAGCTGCAGTACAGCAGGATGTCAGACCCAGGACAGTGACTATATATATATGAAAAACTGAAACTATATGGGGAGTATGTTATTATTATTCAACTATTTATTTTCAGTTTGTTTTGATATAGATGTTTTTGTTTTGTTTGCAAATTTGCAAAGTACACTTTTGTATCAGTGGAAATCACTACACAATAATAAATAAATAAATAAATGTTGGTGATTTGTTTTTAACAATAAGTGCTTTGCTTCACAAGAGAAAATCTGATTTAAAAATACCACTCTTAACGTGACTGCAGTTGTTCTGAAAATATACATATTGCATCTAGACAGCATTGAGATGTTGGTAATTTTTTTTTTTTTTTAATATACTTTTGGGGATTTTCTGCCTTTAATGGAAAGTGAGCGTCGCGAGAGTCAGGAAATGGAGAGACAGAGAGGGGGATGACACACACGTTTTATATGAATTATATCTACGTCTCAAAAGTGATATAATATACAAGCTGACTTTATCACTGGGAGGTTGAGGGGCTGGTAGATGGCGTGACACCTAGGTGAGACGCTTGCTAAGCTGCAGACCACTGCAGACTGGTTATGATTTGAGTCATTGCAGTGTATCCAGTGGTTTTTCAGAACCTAAATGGGGGTGTTTTTAAGGACCCTACACTGTTTTGAGCAGCTTCTTAGGCATGAAAGTGACACCAGCAAGTTAGCTGAATATGATACAGAGCTGGACCACAGACCAACGGCACAATTTGTTTCCCACAAAACAAAAATATGTTCAGAAGAAGTGTTGTGTGTTGTCTGACAAAGGCCTCAGTGTCAGCCAGTAAGATCTGCATCTAACTGACACAAAAGTCAACCAGCTCTGAACTATCACCATGTGGTAGCAGTGGAAAATGGAAAACTTCTTGAATGGTTTTATATTTCTTTCCATAATCTCCAATATGCTAGGGATTTTCTCTCTGGTGGTGCCAAATAATGCTCAGGTTTAGACTCATATCACATAGCAGAAGTTGGATATTGACTTTAAGAGTGTACTGTAGGGTTGATGTATTCAGTCAGTAGTTTTTGAAGAAGTGGACATTTTTGGTGATTTTATTTCTTCAGCTTGTAGAAAAGAAGAGATTTTGTTCTTCCCAGCAGCACGACAAACAAGCTAAAGGAAACATATATTTAAACTATGTACAAGCATAAAAAAATATTGAAACTAAGTATAAAATGTACATTGTAATGCCGTACAATAAATACACTGGTGCAAATATGTGCAAAAATAATTAGTCCAGTGCTGCAACTCTGAAAGCCTTGAAGAAATAAGAGTCAAACAGTGCTGCGTTACAGGAACTGATTCATATTATGCAATTATATATGCCTAAAAGACTGTAAAAATATTCGTTTTTTTTTCTGTGTTTTTGACGGATTGTGCAAAAAATTGTCCATATAGGAGATCAAATAAATTATGTTGATGATTTTATTCACGTCTCCTTGTGTGATCTCAACTGGAGGCTTATCTGCTTCTGCAGGCAATGACATGATTTAAAATGAGTAATTCTGAATTGATTTAAAACTCTTATCATGTTGAATTTATTATGAGATTTCAGCATGAGGAATGTGTTTCCTTACAGCTGCAGTACAGCAGGATGTCAGACCCAGGACAGTGACTATATATATATGAAAAACTGAAACTATATGGGGAGTATGTTATTATTATTCAACTATTTATTTTCAGTTTGTTTTGATATAGATGTTTTTGTTTTGTTTGCAAATTTGCAAAGTACACTTTTGTATCAGTGGAAATCACTACACAATAATAAATAAATAAATAAATGTTGGTGATTTGTTTTTAACAATAAGTGCTTTGCTTCACAAGAGAAAATCTGATTTAAAAATACCACTCTTAACGTGACTGCAGTTGTTCTGAAAATATACATATTGCATCTAGACAGCATTGAGATGTTGGTAATTTTTTTTTTTTTTTGATATACTTTTGGGGATTTTCTGCCTTTAATGGAAAGTGAGCGTCGCGAGAGTCAGGAAATGGAGAGACAGAGAGGGGGATGACACACAGGAAAGGGCCTTCCAACGCAGGATTCAGTCTGCAGCCGCCTGCACTGAGGGCTGTATTTTCTTTCATGGAGCGGCTGCTCTACCAACTGAGCTAAACACCGCCTCCATGTTTTATTTTTAAGAATGATTGATTTGCTTCATAAGTAAATAACTGTTGTTTAAAATACCATTCTTGCATTGATTCTGATATGTATTTGTCAAACATCATCTACCATGACTGTAAAATATTACACATTTTTTTCTCAAAGACTCTTTGTAGTTTTGATGTGTCATACTCATCCCCCTTGTTGGGCCTTGAACCCAGAGTCCTTGGCACTGTGATAAAAATGCCACTTTTACATTGACTCCAGTTGTTCCCATGAGAGCAGAATTCAAAATGTTCTAGAAAATTCAGTTTTGGAGATAAAATTCTGATATTTTCCAAACTTCATCAACCACGACTCCAAAATATTGTCACTTTTTTTCAGGAAGATTGAAAATGTATTTAGCAAGAATTGGATGGTATATGTTTACAGTAGTGTTTACAGTCAAATGTTTTCATGCACTGTAGGCTCAATCTTTGATAAATCAAAAATCCGAGAAACAAGTTTTGTGGAGGACAGTCTGGAGATGCTCTCTGGCAAGTTTGGTGACAATTGAGCAAAAATTGTGGGAGGAGATACGTTTTATAAGTTTTACAGTTTCTGAAAAAAACAGAGTGATGGACTTCATAATTTGTAATGAGTCTAAATGGACAAAAGTTTCTGCAGTACTGGGGCTACATTGTGGTGAAGTTTCAAAAGTGTAGCATGTATCGTTGGTTTGGTGGGAATTTTTAAAGTTTTTAAATTTAAACGTTTATTGTGCCCCCCCTCCCCACATGTCCTTGGAGTTGAGTAAATCTGGCATGGGGTCGGACATTTCTGTAAAGTTTGGTGAGTTTTTGCCCATGGGAAGTATGATTTCCTCGGAAGTAGAAAGAAAGAAAGAAAGAAAGAAAGAATTCTTCCGCTTACAATAAAAAAACAGTTTTTATGAACTGAGCTACTTTCTGGACCAGAGGTCAGGAGGCGGGACTTCAACTCCATGTACCGCCCTTTAGTTAGTTTTTAACCAATCACATGAGAGTCTCTTACGCAGCCAATGCGGATTGGCCAATGCGGCCTGTCCTTCAGTTGAGGGGGAAGCAGCGGCACAGCTCAGCCAACAGCAGGCTGCTGGCACCAGGCTCAGATATGAACTCCCTGGAACAGGCCGAAGGTAACCAAGACAAATTTATTTACCACATTTTTAAAAGCTGCCGATTTGTTTTAGCCTCATAGCTATAACCACCAAAATAATTCAAAACAAACGTGTTCGGAGGGGATTACAACGGAAGACGCAGCGTTAAATTAGCTAGCCAGTATGCTTGCGACAGTTAGCATGTTTGCTAGCTCACCCACATCAGTCCTTCATACGCCTGTACAGTTAATAGCTGACACATACTGTGTTATTAAGCCTGTTAGTTTCTGTTGTCCGGGAAGTAGCGATGTAGACAGCTGAGTTTTACCGGCAGTCATTGTGGCATGATGGGTGAAACGATCTCAAACCTTTTGGATGTTAAAAGTCACGTTATGCCCCAATCTTCACCTCAGCTGAACGTTACATGTTTTTAATAAGCACTTAGATGTAAAGAGACACAAGGGTGCTGAGACTGGCATGAGTTATGTTGAGATAATGTATTATTACACGAATGCAGAGATGACATTACTGGTGTATACAGCCATGGTTTCATGTCCAAAGACAATGTGTGTCATTGTGCCCATTTTTTGTTTCAGACCTGAAGGCCTTTGAGAGAAGATTGACAGAGTATGTCTCCTGTTTACAACCTGCGACAGGCAGGTGGAGAAGTAAGTAACTGATAACCGTGGCAGAGAAGATGTGCATCACATAATGTCTTTGATTTGCCACAGTCTGTTAACCCCGTGCTTTTCTCATCATTGACTTCAACCTCACATTTTCTAAATGTCGAACAAAATAGGCAGTAAATATAAAAGATAGTGCAGACATAATAACAAGATGTAACCTCTTATCATTAATATTGAGCAACGACTTACAATACATTGACTTGATGAAACCCATTTCATGTTGTTGCACTGCGTCTCATTCTCCTGTCTTGTTTCAGTGATCCTGATAGTGGTGTCTGTTTGTACGGCCACTGGGGCTTGGAACTGGTTAATAGACCCAGACACACAGAAGGTATGTGGACAAGGATGTCTAGTTGTGTCATTTCTGGCTCAAAGGGAAACCCTATCACAAAGAGAATACACATTGTGTTCTTGTTATTGCCCACTACAACAGCATTAACATGCTTCCTATGCCTGTTACTGTGTCATAGACAGTTATAAAATGTTCCCATAGCTCAGCAAAACCAGTCCAGGTTTCACCTACATTTCTGACCACAGAGAAAGCCTCGCTATTGTGTCTAATTTAAGTGTATGTGATGTTAGCATCAATTTTAACAGTAAAAAATCAGTAGATCGTAGCTGTGATTGGTTATTATGCTGAGCTTTTCTGAACACACTGTTAATTTACTTTACTTTATGCCCCTCATGACCAATTTGCTGCTCAACAGTGAAAATGAGCTTACTGCATACTTTGTTTCTTCCCTGAGTCGTCTGACTTTGAAGATGCCTCCCTCTGTGTCAAAGGCAGTCTGATGAAACATGATGACATAAAAACTGTACTTCAAGCCAGATCTCTGGAGAGTTAATGTGGAAAAGCCCAAAAAACAGAATGCATTGGGAATTTTTGATGCTAGTCCTTCCCACATTAGAGTGATGGGATTTAGGTTGGAAAATGTGAAGAAACCCTTCACTGACAGACATATGGCTATATGTTTAAAATGTGTCTTTTTTCAGTTATACCAAATTATCTCCTGTTGGATAACCACGTAACCTTGTTTCCTCAGTTTAAAAAATGTTTTACTACATGTAATTTTGATTTCCTGAGCTCCTTAGAAAAGATCTGTGAAAGTTTTGTTACTGACATAATAATTTCTGTTGCTTTGTCCTTGTTGCTCCGCAGGTCTCTTTCTTTTCATCACTGTGGAATCATCCCTTCTTCACCATCAGCTGCATCACTCTTATAGCTCTCTTCTTTGCAGGGATACACAAACGAGTTGTGGCGCCGTCAATGTATCCTTTGGCTGTTGTAGTTATATTTAGAAGTAGCATGTTTTGTCAGATTTAAAATTCCAGCATCTGCACTGAGATCACACATCAAATAACAGCCATAGACAGACAAGTGTAGAGCATACAGGAAACATTTGGTTAGCTTGACTTTTATGACTGATTCATTCTCGTTCAGAGTTTTGGCAGTGATGGAATCTAGCTAACTACATTTACTCAAGCACTGTATTTCAAGACAGTTCTGAGGTACCTGTACTGAATTTGAGTCATTCTACTTTTCACCTCACTACAATTATCTGAAACCTTTAGTTACTAGTTACGTTACAAATTAAGTCATTACATATAAAACATATGAAGAACCTACAAAATTATGTTTCATTGTAAATTAAGCAATTCAACAGTATATACAAGTACAGGTAAAATTACGAGGCTATAAATCAATTAGTCGATTTAAAGAAAATTAATATTTTCTGAATACTTCATTGATGGCCTGAGGGAAATTGTGATATGTTACAGTCGCTCTGATGTAAACATAGAGAATTATAGAAGTAGAAATAAATAGTAGAAAAGTACACGGTATGTAAAAATATAAATAAATTAAGTATGTGCATTATGGTACAATGTTTAACATTTAAATACATAAAACATATTTATATAATGCTGAGTATGTAAGGTGCATAAAAAATAAAATATGTGCCTCATGCAACATTACAATGTATAAAACTAGAATGTAAAGTTTTAGAAATATAGAAATATATGTATTACACAACAGTGTACAACACAATACATACATAAATATTAAAAAGAGTAAGAAAGATGTTGATGCAAGCCATTTTCATGCAAAAACATTTCATGGTTTCAGCTTCACAAATGTAAGACTTTGCTGCTTTTCCTTTTATTATTACAATTTACTTAAATAACTTAAGGTTTGTATTGGTTAAGAAGGTGTCTCTCTGTCACTCTAGCTAACTGCGAATGTCACATCTCATCATTTTCAGAATTTTTACAAACAAAACAATTGACAAATGGATAACATAATCATCAGATTAATCCATAATGCAAATATTAATTAGTTGCAATCCTTTGTACAAAATTGTTAAAAAAAAATAGCTTCACCTCAACCCAACTGCACAGTGAAATCCTGCTTTTAATGCAAAAGTAATATTAACCTAATGATAAAATATATAAAAGTATATCCAGTCACAGGGGCTATTTGTCTGTCTTAAGTCCAATTTCCCTAAATATACTATAGGTTTACTTAAGTTACATTTTCAATGCAGGACTTGTACTTATAACAGGCTATCTTTACAATGTGGTATTAGTACTTAAAGTATCTGAAGACTTCCTCCATCACTGTTTTTTGGCTTACAAGTTAAGATCTTTGACCTTTGCCCCTTCAGTATTGCTGCCCGCTGTCGGACAGTTTTAGCAGAATACAACATGTCCTGTGATGATGTGAGTTAACAACTCTCTTTATCTCTTTGTGGTCTGCTCAGATATTTGTAAAAAAAAAAAAATCTCAACACTTGTCTTATATCTGTCTTTTTGTAACAGACGGGGAAACTTATTCTCAAGCCACGACCAAACATCCAGTAGCCACAAGCTTTAGCGGGGCGGTCAGATGTACCTGGTCTTTGTTGAGAGCCACTGTTCACTCCCTGTCCTTGAGCTGAGTCCTTTGGGTGGTCTGAGCAGCACCAGGAGGATCCACACTGAGGCAGACTGTCATCACGATGGAAATCCATCTGGAAGAAATGAACTGATGCAGCCTTTTAGCAGTGTCTCTGTGCTGATGTCACGGTTGAAGACGAGTTCAGATGTGTTTATTTCTGTTTTTGATGTTGAGCATGTATTTTAACTAAATGTTTCTATTTTTAAAGTTATTTACCTAATAAATACTTAAGGTGTTAAACGACGACTCATATTTATTTTTGTCTTATTGCATGTAAAAACGTTTGTCTTTGGTGTTTTTTATAAACTACAGACATTTTGATATACATTACACTGGTGTTGCGTGTCCCAATGTTTTGCGACAGCTGCTCCGCTTTCCGTCAGCACCGACCGCTTTACGGCAGAGAGCAATCTTCCACATGGCTTCCAACCGGACCAAAGCTTGAGTGTGATTTGAGGTTTGGTCGCAAAGCCGGGGTGTTTAAGGGGAAAAATCGCGTTACTTGCGCAGTTCGCACTTTAATACGGACAGAAATGGGAAAAAGTAAAACCACTAAATTTAAACGTCCTCAGTTCAACGCTGTTGGACTGCCGACAAATGCTGTGA
Source organism: Cephalopholis sonnerati (assembly GCA_019142605.1). NCBI lineage: Eukaryota > Metazoa > Chordata > Actinopteri > Perciformes > Serranidae > Cephalopholis > Cephalopholis sonnerati. The sequence goes on from JAGQAX010000001.1 coordinate 14,582,409, forward strand.
AGGAAGTGGACGCCGACGAGGAAGAGTACGGTGATGATAGTTGTCCAGCTGCGGAGTTACTGGAGAAAGTATGGACACAATCTAAACCTGCTCTCTCACTGGAATAATTTACCTGTTAACTTGTGTTATATCCTTGCATGGTGATTCAGCATGTATATATTTCAATGAAATAATTCTGTAAACATGTTTTATTGGTGTTGATGCTGAGTTTAGTCAGTCCACTGTTGAGGATTAAATGAAAGTGCATTTACTCTGAGGACTCATTTATCTCTTATTTGGCATTTGTTTGCAAGTTAAGAGTTATTGCTGATAACTTGACATCACTCAGTGTAAATGAGCTTGTGTATTGTCATATAATGTCAGATTTTATACTCTGATGTTGGTTGAAGTGCAGCTGTGGACAGATAATGTGCCATGAGTACTCTCCAGGCCACTTAAGTTTATAATTCTAGTGTCATGTTTTGTATATGTTTCCATAGTTGCAGAGTCCCAGTGCAGATGTGCGAGAGTTTGCATGTGCCAGCATCTCTCGGGTGGTGCAGCAGAGTCAGACCATCCCAGGTTTCCTCCAGAGGGATGCTGTGAGGCGGCTGGGGCCCATGTTGCTGGACAGCAGCCTGCCTGTCAGGGAGACTGCTGCTGGAGCTCTCAGGTGAGTCAAAAGCACAGCGGTGTGGTGTAGACTGCACCAGCAAAACCAGGTCTGGCTGCTCGGGATACAGGGCCCACAACCACCTGTGGCAAGTACATACAGCTCCTGCAAGGGACTCGGACTTTAACAGACATAAAAGAGTGTTCGATCATGGTCAACAGGTCAGTCTGAGAGAGGGAGGACAAACCAAATGACTGATAGTGAGGGGACCAGACTGAGTTTGTGATCCTGACGCTAGTGAAGTACAATGCGTTGATATCTGTAAATACAGGAACCCTATGACAGGAGGTCTGTTATACTCTGCTAAGACAAGGGGCTACAGGTACTGTAGACAGGTCAGGTTTTTGTATTCTCCACCATGTAAGTGTGTAGACCCCAGGAAGAATAGCTACTGCAATGCAAAAGCAAATGGGTATCTTCGTAAACAGAAGAAAAAAAAAAGCATTCACAACTATGGGCAATTGAGAGTCACCAGTTGACCTAACCTGCATGTCTTTGAACTGTGGGAGGAAGCTAAAGAACCTGGAAAAAGCCCACACTGACACAGAGGGGCCCTGGTTTGCTCTTGGTGTGAGAGACGACAGGCCTAACCACTGCCACACTGTGCCACCTGAAATGAAGTCATATAAAATGCAGTTTCAGTGGAATATATTCTGTTTCTTTCATCAATTTGTGCATTAAAAAGGCTGTAATAGTGAATATAAGATTATAAGACTGGGTAGTCTGAGGCAGTGTCTATATTTAGGATCCTTGTGGCCTGAGGGTAGAAGCTCTTCCCGAGCCTCTCAGTGCTGGCCTGGTGTAACCAGTGCCTTCTTCCAGACCTCAGCAGGGAGAAAAAGCCGTTATGCGGGTGTTTGGGATTTTCAGTGATTCTCCTGACAATATTTTTGCAGCCCTTGGTGTAAATATCCCTTAGGCAGGGTAGAGCAGCGCGTATTATGTGTTGTTGATGGGTCATCAGCACAGTTACAGAGTGTACACACACTTTGAGGAATACTTTATGTCAAAATTGCACAGATGCCCAAAACAGCAAAGCCTGAAGTGAGGACCCCTGAGAAGAAGCTGCTTTATAAGAAAACATCAACAGTAACAAGCTGTGTTTTGCGGAAGCACTTGCACTAGCACATTCTCGTAGTCTCCTTCACTTTTATCTCTTTTCTGCATTTGCCTTGTCGTAGTATGAAAAGGCAAAGGTGTTCGTAAATAACATTAACAGTGTCTCTGTTGTATTCACATGTAAGCCAGCATGCAACACACACCACTAGGACCCTGATAATGAAGCAGCTAAATGGACTTCAGTCATCACTCATTTCATTATTTGTACCTACTGTTATTATTTACTTCCTATGCCATGATGCCTTCTGTGTAAAGCTCCTATTGACAGATAAAGGCAGAATTTACTCTGTGCCAAATTAGAAGTCCTTGCTCCGTCCAGTCAGCTTCATCAGCTGCAAGTGAGTCTTTGAGGGTACGTGTACTTTAGTCTTTTATGGGAAATTGTGTTCAAAATAATACGATTCAGCTACCAAGGATTTTTTTAAAATGGTCAAAATGTTATTTAATCACGTTTCCAGTCCTCTCCAGTATGTCACTGACAGATATTACTGAATGTATTTATATTACAAGATGAAGCTATCTTTAAAAATAAAATTCATTCAGGAGTAGTTCAATAAACTTCAAATCCCCACCATCAAATCCCACGACATCTGTGCCACCAACCCAATGACACTTTGCTGTGGCTGAAAAATATAAAGGGTCTGGTTGGCTCTGAGCGTTGTGGCACGTTGCAAGCCAGTGCATCAGTTGTTGTACTGATGAACTGGCTTTGTCAGGGGGTGTTTTTCTCTCTGTGTCCCTCCTGACTTGACTGTCTTTACATACTCACCATCCAGCACTATGCCAATATTTTTATTCTTTTCGCAGTCGTATTTGTGGGCATCTTGTGAAAAAAAAAGGACAAATGGAGATGTTGGTTTTAGATTCATATTTTTTGGACGATTTGTCATGTTTTGCACCCTGACTGTTAGGAAACATTTCATTTAGTTAGTATGGAATGACAGATGAACTTGAAGTTGATCTAGTTGTTCTTCTAACTGAATGGGTGTATAATGGGAGGCTAAAATATGAGGCTGCGTATCAGATTTATGATAAGATAATGTAGGTGATTATGAACATGGTAAACAGAAGTATTTTGTGGTTAATACCTCTGCAACTATCACTAAGACCAAACTTTGATTTCATATTTAGACAGCTTGAAAGTGATAACTTCATTCACTGATGCCAGACCGTACATTTTTGAGTCTTACAGCCATAGTTTTTGGTTTACTTGTTGTAAAAATTGTGTGTTGATGTTGGCATAAGCGCCACATGCCACTATAGATGCCTTTTTTTTTTTTTTTTTTTACTTTAAACCAAAACCTCGTTGGAAAACAAATATTGTAACAGAAATAGCCTACAGCGGCTCAAGAGTACACTTAAAGATAAAAGCCTAATAACAGTGGAAGAAAAAACAGACAAACCAGAGAGGTTCAGATAAGATTCAGAACACATTATTTCAGTCTATTAGGCTTTTAAATGTCGGATATTTCTGTTTTTTTCCCCCACTGCGATCAAGATAACATTTCAGTGTGGTCTCATATCATCAGTATGGGGTACAGTAGTATTTGTCATTACACTTCTACAGGGGGCGCCATGCTACAGTAAAAGGTCTGTCTGTAAGACGACACAGGCTGCTGTAGGGTTTTCATGATTTCAAGACTTGTGTTATTATTGTCAGTCACAATTTATTTGGATAATCTCCCTGCAGAGTTTATAAAGTATTAGTAGAGCTATTAACTCAATCTGTGCTGCACAGGTTGAGTTAATAGTTCAACTAAATTATCCTGAGAACATGTAGGTATGTGTATGAATTGTCACATATACTCTATATCTGTTAAACTTGTGCAGATAAAGCGAAACATTTGAAATGTTGAATCTCAACTAATAAGCTGTTGAAATGCTACAGATAGTCTGTAACCAATCTGTAAGGCAGACGCTCCAAATTCAGTGTTGCCTAACTGTCTTATGATATATTAGATACGATCATACACTTACTCTGTTTATTCATGTGAAATCTGACCACATTCACATGCGACATCTGTTTCACCCCCAAATAACCATCCCTAAACTCTCCCTAAAACAGACAAAAATCTGTCATCATCAGTGGTGATGACATTTGCCATCAGTTATAAAACAACAACAATACTCATCGTCATTTCCGTCAACACTTGTTTTTGTGTCTGAGTACAACCTTAACACCCGTCCCAACTATTGTCCTCCAGTAAACTTTAAATGAGGTTCCCTGGACAGGATATCAAAATAAAACAGTGGCTCTCAGGACTCCCCCGGGCTCTCCCTCTCACACACGCTCACACAAGTGCACACACAAACACAAACGGCATCTTGGACAGCGAATCTCCTCAGACTGAGCGATGAGTGTGTGTCTCTCCCTGACAGGAATCTGAGTGCATGTGGAGGTCAGGAGGTGTGCGAGGACATGGTGAAGCACGACGTCATGACTCCCCTGACAGCACTGCTTAGAGAGGTGAGACTCCGCCGCTGCTTTTAGCTCACCCCATCACTTCAGTTCCTCCTCATCAGCAGCTGTTAGAGCGTGCTTCCATATCCTCAGCAGTTAGGTTCCATTCCACAGCACAGACGCTCACAATTAGTGACAATCTCTACACCCACACTGTCGACCAGTGGGTGAGGTCAATAGGTGTCTTGAACCATAAACAGCACTGGGCTGGATTCATCTTGAATGTGATCGCCTACTTTTTCAGACTGAGCTGTAATTTCGCTCTAGAGTTAACACTTGATGACAGACGGCAGAGTTCAGGCCCGTTGGTGGTTTTGTTGTCATCTGCAGCACAGTGTTGTTTTCCTTTCAGAGCTGTGCTGGTTTTGAGAGTGCTGCTGTAACGATGAAAGACCAGAAGAATGCAGTGGAGGATGTAGCCAACGAGGCTGTGAACCTGTTGTGGAATCTATGGTAAGACAAGAGGCTGTGCAAGCTGCTGGACAGCAAGGTTGTAGTACTTTTGAATTTTCAATTAGTTTTCTTATTTTTTTATTTTTGACTTTTCAGTTTTATTTTAATTTAGTTTTAATTTTCAGATTGTGTTTGCTAGTTTTAATAAGTTAGTTTCCTTTTTCCCCACAAATGTTTCATTTTATTTTTTATATTTAGTTTTATGGTAGTTTTAGTTTGTTTTTGTTAGGGCCAGGTACAGTGTCTCAGAGTATGTAGCGACATGTACACAGTGCCGAACCTGGCAACCTCGGAGCCAACAGGAAGTGCCAAAAATTGCAGTTCCTTGAATGGCCACTTGAGGCTGGTTCCAAAACAGAGTAAATACACAAAGACCTTCATGTTAAAATGCCCATCTTTACAGCCGCAATAAACACGATTACAGCCTAAAAAAATAATTCCAACATTCATGGCAACTTTACGGGAATGATTTTTTTTTTATAACTTACTCCGTTACATTTTATTAAGGCCCAAAATTACACATATTTAAGGGTGGGGCTGCTTTGAGTCATAGGCTGTCTGCTGATAGTGTCCTTGGCTTCTCGGTCAGATCCACCCCTCACTCCTCCACAGCTCGAACCTCTTATCCAAACGTGGTCACTTTTGGCTTCAAAACACCAAGATAGAGACAGCTCAAATGCCAAATTCGAGGCTTCGAAACGGCAGTCCACTGCGGTCCGCAAACCAGTGGGTGACGTCATTTTTATACAGTCTGTGTTCAGTGCCCTAGCACTCCCCCCCCAAAAAAACGTATCTTTCGTATTTATCACAAACAAGAACAAGAGCTAATGAGAAATCAACACAAATGCCCAAGTTAGCTAACAAACAATAACAATAAAGGCTTGCCCCTTCCACCTCTGCATATACAGTGTTGGAGAACTGTGTATGAAAAATGTTTTCATTTGGGAATCAACTTGAATATTTAAGAGAAAACTTGTCACCTGCAATTTCATCGCAACCCAGTAGGTTAACATCAGACCTGAGCTGAATACCTTGGTTCAGTGACATTTATTTATCTGCTACAATATTTAAATCATGTCCATATTAATTTTACTAGACTAGACTGCATCAGAATAACAAAAACAATTACAGTAGAGATTAATGTGAAATAACTGAGGCATAGCGCCACCCACTGGAATGTCAGGTCTTGAGAGATGACGGAAATTCATGCTGTCTCCTTTTGTCAGAAACTATACTACCTGGTTAATAACCCTGCTTGACAGCAGTGTGCTTTTAACCTTTTGTTTATCAAGGTGTGTTTTAGTGAGCAAGCACGCTGTTGTCTTCGACGCCCTACGACTCATTCCATAGTTAGATGCAGTTTTCTCCAGGGAACAGCTCTTCTGCTTCTGGCTTGTTAGCAGCTTGTGAGGCTATCATAATTATATACTTCACCTCACTTAGAGTCTCCTCTCAGTCCAGAAAATTGCGCTCTTAGTTCATCTTAAAGTCACAAGCCCACTTTTTGACTGTTACTGCCATTACCTGTAATTTTTATCATGCAAAGATAGCATGATGTCTTTGTGTGTGCATTAGATACTTATCTCATATCTGCCTGTTGTCCTTTTAGTGAGAACAGCAGCCAGTCGCTGTCTGTGTTCAACAAAGCGGGTCTCCTGGATTTGGTTATCCAGTGTCTGGAGAGACACCCACACAACATGGAACTGGCCATATCTGCTGGTAGGTCTAATTAATGCCCTGATAACTTGTAGTCATAATTGATTTATAATAGTGTGTACATCCTAGCTGGCCAAGATATATTATTCATGACGGGCCTCAGTTTTTGTCCAGACACATGGAGTTCCATATTACTGCTGGTACATGTCCTGTTGCCTTAAAAGTGATTGTACCTCTAAGAAGTATTGATAGATTTAGATCCCTGCAGACATTAAAGGTTTCCTGTGGAGTTTTTGACCTCTAACAGTGCTATGGAGCTGTTCTTTTTATGTGTGGGTCCCTGTTTTGTTTGTCTTGTGCATGGGTAAAAGGACACATATACTGTACACGTGCGAGTGACCTTTCATTCCTGCCAGTGGTTTTTACACTATTCATGTGACCAACAGGTGGCGGTAATGTGCCAAGAAACACAGCAATCCATCGAAAAAGGCAAAAAAAGAAGAAGATAGCGAGCTAGTAAATTTGTTTTTAATAACAGCTTTGTAAATATTTTATTGAGTAAGGAAAATGCATGAATGCAGAAAAGAAATGCAGTCTAATCCAAAAGTCGTGCAATAAATGGTATCTTCATTAACATTATAATGTTCAGTTTTTGTTGAAATTATTTCAGCTGTGTAGTATTTTTGAAGATGTAGGTTTTTTCTGGTGCTGTTGAGTTGTACTGCATCATACAGAGAGGTGTTTCTGTTATTTAGCCTACTCTTACTGATATAAATAGGGTGTGCAAAGTAATAGAAACACCAGTCAGTGAAATAAACTTGTATATAAATTCTTGCATTTAATGACATCTGACTTAAAATGTATTTTTAGAGATGCATTTTACACACACAAACAGCAAGACTTTTTTTTTTATATTTGTAGTTAGTGAGAAACATGAAGAAAGAAAGTAGAAAAGCAAGGGGGGCTGGCAACCCATTCAAATTCTGTTGTCAAAAAGTTTCACTATAGAAAAATTTAAGTATAAAAAGAGATTATTTATTTATAAACAGATAAATAAATGTGTTAATAAATGAATAATTATATAAATGAATATAGGAAGGAATAAATAAACAAATATTTAAATGTTTAATATCTGAATGAATAAATAAAATCATAAATAAATGTATTATTTATATATTTAATGTCTCAGTTTATTTGCGATGTATTTTTTAGTATAATTATTTATTAATTAATTTATTAAAGCATTTTATTATATAGTTATGCATTTTTTAAGCATTAAATTGTATAGTGTTTCATTTATTAATCAATTTAAGCATTTTATTCCATTTGTATTTATGTATTTACATGTACAGTTCCAGACCTAAAAAACCCTCCATACCGACAAACAGAGGCTTTGCTTCTGAAATGACTCCAGTGTACATTGAAACCGCAGCAGAGCCAGAGCAC